>OX608073.1:88338248-89708248 GCA_951509635.1 Eupeodes luniger | reverse complement strand
TTTTAAATGCACTTTTTATTACTATGCGAGCTATGAAAAGAATTTATAAATTAAATTAAATACAATTTTTATTCGATTACCTGTCAATCTGACCGACGGTTTCAAAACCAGGTCTTAAAAGACTTGTAAATATTATTATTGTAAACCTGAATTATTATATTAATAAAGTCTATTCTAATCTAATCTAATCTAATCTAATCTGGTTGACTTAATAACAACAAAAGCTTACATCTTTTATCCTAACAACCTCCTTAAAGCTCAAATCAAACCATGACTTTTTTTTAATTTGATAAATGTTTACATGTTCAAGATAAAATCAAGTTATCAATTTACCACAAGTTTTATTCACTCCCTTACCCTTTCAATCAAGAACAATAATAACAATTTTTCTTGTATTGCCCCACTGTAAGGTGTTAAGCATATAATTTATGCAACACCTGTACAAACTATCAGAGAAGTTGGAACAATGTGAATGGGCTAAGAGCATATGAAACTCCCTGTGTTGTTTTTGTTTGTGTTCCATATTGTTATAGAATCAGGTAATGAACTATATTATTTTTGATATACTAACTGCACACCCGACGCTCTTGTTTTCAAAATTATTTTCTGTTTACGAGTATTAACTTTTTTATCTGGAAATATTGATACCTTTTTATACGAACTTAATGATGGGTCATAAAGACGATAAATTTAAAAACCAGTTTATAATATTTGTTTTTTTTTAAAGAGAATTTTAAAAGATTCAAATCGAATAAACTACTAAGCACGTTAATGAACTTCTTTTATTGTAAGTTGCACGGTGAGTATGTAATTTATTATAAAATCAGTTTCGATTTTATAAATTAAACAATAATGTGTTTTTTTAATTATTAAAAGGTAATTCTTAATAAATTGTTGCAGTTCTTTTTTATAGCGACATCATCGTCAGTTTTTATTTTTATTTATGGCCGTTTTTTAAACCAATTATTGTAAAATAATATATTTTAGATGTCTAATGAAAATCAAAAGTGGTTGGTTTTGATTCAATTTAAAGCGTAATGAAATATTTGATTTATTATACAAAATGTAAATTATCTTTTTTGGAAAAAGTTGTAACAAAAGGTACTTCTTAAGTACACTATTGCACTTTAACAAATTCTAAGTCTCACATTCTTGTTACATATGAGTTTAAATAAACAAAAATAAGTGGAGTATTTTAAAAGGTTTGTATACGTACTATTTGAAGAATAGTACTCTTTGCAATGCTATATGCGAGTATTTGTTGATGGTATGAAAGAAAATAATTAAGTCAAAAAAAAATTCAACTTAATTCTACATCAAAAATTTTGTAATTTTTGTTTGTTTTTGTTTTAGAATGTTATGCATAGTTTGAAAATTTTTCGAAATTTATTTAAGACTTAAAAATCTCTTCTCTTAAATTGAAGCAGTAGACATATGTACGTTTACTCATCATCAATTTTATGGACTGTTTTAATTTGTATAATTCCTTATTTTTCCATTTGTTTTGTGCTTTTCAATATAAGAAATATAAAATATTAGTGGTTTTTCTTTGCATATTGATGGTGTGCATTACACCAGAATATGCGTTTCTTTTGAGGAAGGTAGTTTTGAAAGATCGGTTGTGAAAGACAATGATGTTGAAATGTGTTTTAAAAGTTCTCAAAGCACTTTGCTTTACTCAAAATTTTAGAAGGAAGACATTTTTCGTGCCTAAAAAACAGTTTTACTCGTAAATGCTTTGTTCGTTTCCTCAACTATGAAGTAGGAGCTAAAACTTTCCCCCAACGAAGTCAAATCAAATACTAAAACATATGTATGTAATTAAATTCAATAACGAAGATGCTTGGATCTCATTTTTTCTATTTTGAATCAAGTGTAGGACCTATCTGACAGTCAAATAAAATAAAACTTTTGGAATCCCTGTTTGGGTACGATATTTTATAAATCTGGGGTGGAATCGGCTAAGCTGATAATTGACTATCCGTCTGTGTAAGATGATTCAACTCAATTCAATTCGATTCAACAATTTCTGATTATTATTGTCACAATTCATTGTTGCTATAGTAAAATTTTAAAATGATTCCTATAAAATATCTATGTAAATAAAAGTATCAAATTGGCTGTGTTTAAATAACATTCTTACTTTTCCTGTGTTTTTTCGAATTACGTAAGCTTTGTCGGTCACAAGAATTTGTTTTTGTACCTAAATAAGGTAACTGACAAAATTTTCATTCGTTTTTTTTTTAAGCGTCTGGTAGCTCTATTCAGAAACGACACATTGGTAAGAAAATGACTATCAAATTTTTCTAGCGACAGCTTTTTAGATATCAATTTGACTATCACCTTACACAGATCAAATTCGGTTGTTTTGACTGTCAACAATCAAGAATCACCTTAGCTGATTCCACCCCAGTATTTTCAAAAATCGAATCTTATAAAACATGAAAGACGAATTATGTTAGTGTGTTCAGGACCATTTAGATCGATATAGAAGAGCTAGAACAGGGCACGTATACTGAGGAGGTGAAGATCTTCGTCTTCCATGCAGCTTATGTAATAGTCATTGGAGAATACGCCTAGCCGCGTGACACCAATTATCAAGCTTATATGCAATCTGTTTAGACATATTAAGCACTTTGAGAGCTTTTAATTTAGGGTAGGCCAGATATTTTTCGTTACCTGACAGCTGAAGAACATGATAATAATGTCTTGTTTTAGCAAAAGCTTCCACGTAGCGATCGGTATGCCAGTAGTAGTCAAACGTTGTAGAATGGGAAGTATTTTACCACATTTACCAAGTTCATCTGCTTTGCAATATTCTGAAATGTCTCTAAGGACCAGAATCTCCATTAGAGATGATAGATAGTTATGGACTGTTATAGAGGCAAGAGTATACGATAACTCAGGCGACAAGATATTATAACGGATTTTTTAAGAACAGTTAAAAACACGCATTTTTTTACTATGGGAGAAGGAGGTCTATCTCCCCCCGTTTAGGCGGAAGGGGCAATTTAAAAAAATTTGTATTTAAAATGGAAAAATATAGTTAAAAAATAACAGTAATATACTAATAACTAAGTATTATACATTTTTTTAAAGCCAACATTTTGTTCTATTAACCAGTTTTTAAATCAAGTCAAAACTATGTATAGTTTTTGAAAAAAATAATTTTAAACTCAAAATTTGAGTAAAAAAAGTTAAAAAAAGGTTTAAAGTGTAATTTTTCAATACTTCAAGATTATCTACTATTGCTTTTATTTTAGAATTTATTGCTCTTATTTGTTTTTGATCAAAAACTGAAAACTAGATGATTTTATGTGTTTTAGTTTTTGAGAAAATTGAAAAATTGAAATTCTAAAAAAAGACAATAGTAGATAAACTTAAAGTTTTGAAAAATTAAACTTTAAACCTTTTTTTTAACTTTTTTTTTTGCACACAAATTTCGAGTTTAAAACATTTTTTTTTTCAAAAACTATGCATAGTTTTGACTTGATTTTAAAGCAAGCTAATAGAAAAAAGTTTTTGGCTTTAAAAAAATGTATAAAACTTAGTTGTAAGTATTGCCAATATTTTTTAATTAATTTTTTCTCTTTAACGTACATATATTTTTAAATTGCCCTACCGCCTAAAGGGGGGGAGACAGGCCCCCCCATCCTATAGTAAAAATGCTTGTTTTTAACTGATCTATACAAATCCGTCATTAAACTTTGTCGCCTGAGTTATCGTACTCTCCCCGTTATAGAATTTGTAGAGACAAAATTAAAGGATTTAATGGCAGCCTGACTGTCAGATGTTGATATCACGTTTTCTTTAAGCCAGGACAAGACTTCTTTAATCGCCAAAAGTAAAAATTCTGTCTGGGAACAAGCTACAGTGATTGGGAAGCAGAAAAAAAGACATAGTTTAAGTCGTTTAGAGTACACGCCACTTCTTCCGACCCTATCATTAGATTTTGATTCATCTGTATAAAAGTGGATTGACTCGTCTTCCAAGAATGCCCTATCCACACAAAAAGATCTGGATGGTATAGAAATCTTGTATAGTTTCTATCAAACTTTAGTTGGGGAACGCTGTAATCTGTGTGCCTTGGAATTGATTCTAAACAATTAAAAAATACGGATTGACCAATGCTGTTATTGGTCTACTGTAACGAAACTCTGAGGCGAATATCAAAGCTTTCCACTATTTGTTTACTAAGTTTGTCGTGATTTGCACCTTTGTCTAATGTACTCCACCGTACTTCCACACCATACAGTATAATCGTTCTGATTACCGATGTGTATAACCAATGCGTAATTCGAGGTTGCAAGCCCCAGTGCGATACAAGGGATGCATATAAAATAAAGTGCACGACTGAGCCGCACGAACTTGCTCCTGTATGCAAAGAGTCTGTTTAAAAAAGTATCTATACAATATTTAAAAATATACCTGTAAAATAAGTTCGTCTTCAAAGATATATATGTATGCCATTTGATTTGTCGAAAAAAACTCCATTTTTCAATTTTTTGGGAGGGGGTTACATTTAATACAAGTAATATAATTTAAAAAAAAACTAATTTAAGATTCAAAATTTTACCTGAAATTTTGTCTTCAAAAATTTAAATGCCATTTTATAAATAAAAAAACCCTTGATTTTTCAAATTTTTTTTTTGAAAATCGTTAGAGCGGTTTTTTTTTAAATTAATTTTTTATATATAAAATTTTTCAATTTTGTTCTAAAAATATTTTTGGTATGCAGTTGTTTAGTGATAATCAAATATTGTTAAGGCAATAAAAGAGCTCGTTCAAAAAAAAAATTATTGAAATCGGTTCAAAAGTTGCTGAGAAAATTAAAAAACAAAAAAACGGTTCTATGAGCGGTACCTTTCCTGAGCAATACAAAAATATGTTTTTCTTATTAAAAGAAGCCAAGTTAAAAAATAAAATTTTAGAGAAAATTTAAAAAAAATCGATCGGTTTGTTTTTGAGAAAATTCAAATTTTCGTTTTTTGACCAAAAAAATTGTAAGGGGGCCACTGTTAGTTTTGATCTTAAAAAAAAATTTTAAAAACGCCTAACGCAAATCTACTCAAAACCTTAACTTCCAAGTTTAAACTCAATCGACCCAATGGTTTAGGCTGTAGGAGCGTGGACAGACAGACAAAATTGACCGGACGGAATCGCGGGACCCACTTTTTTCGACTTCTCTACCATCGTAATATCATGTTTGATTAAAATCTCGAGTTCGAAATTTTGCACGAATGCAAAACTTGCCATATAGTTCCTAATGTCGCAAGTAAAATAAAATGCACGACTGGGTCGCACGAACTTGCTCCTGTATTCAAAGAGTCTGTTTAAAAAAGTATCTATGTATATAAGATTTAAAAATATACCTGCAAAATAAGTTTGTCTTCAAAGATATAAATGCCGGGTCTATGAAATAACTCCCACGAAATAAGTCCCACTTTTAAAAACGAAATAAGTCCCACCAAAAATTGCTTAAAAAAATGAAATAACTACCACGAAATAAGTCCCACTTTTGAAAACGAAATAAGTCCCACCAAAATGAAATGATTTAAAAATTTTCTTGAAATGAAATAACTCCCACTCAAAATGAAATAACTCCCCCTTGAATAATATATTTCTTAAATGAATTAAGTCCCACTTTCATAAACGAAATAAGTCCCACTAGTAACAACGTTTGGATTCGTAAAGGTGACGTGAAATAACGCCAAATGAAATAAAGCCAAATTCAAAAAATTTGGCATTATTCGTTTTTGAAAACGAAATAAGGCCAAATTTTCAATTTGGGTTTACTATTTCACTTTAGAAAACGAAATAAAAGCAATTTGGCATTGTTTCGATTTAAAATTTTGCAGAATTAGGAAAAAACATAAAGTAAAATTATCTTTGGTTTTCTCTCTATGCTAAAACAAGTTTTTTTGAATTGATAGCACGGCGTACTAACAGCTAGGTATGTAAGGGGGGGCATGCTGCCCCCCTGCAACCCCCCTGCTTGGGATCACTATAGGATTTGGGTTGGGTGCGAGTTTGGGTATATGCAAACAACTTTTGCATTTGAGCACTAAAATCAAAGAAATTCCTAACAAAAAAAAAGTAAGAATGGCTCACAGTTATGAAAGAATCACAACGCATTCGTGTTCTTTGCATATACCCAAACTCGCACCCACCCCAAATCCTATAGTGATCCCAAGCAGGGGGGTTGCAGGGGGGCAGCATGCCCCCCCTTACATACCTAGCTGTTAGTACACCGTGCTATCAATTCAAAAAAACTTTAGAAAAGTAGCTATTCTAGACAATAAATCAACCATTTTTGCGTGTTCTTTTTAAAAAGCAACAAAAAGAACATTATGAAATTCAATGAGAAACAACGTGAAGAGCAACAAATAACGGCAAAAATTATTAAGCATTCATTTAAAATGCAAAATTATGAAAATGAAATAAGTCCCACTTAAAAGGAAATAAATCCCACCAAAATATAAATTTAGGGGTATGAAATAACTCCCACTTTACAAAACGAATTTATTCCCACTCAAAACGAAATAAGTCCCACTTAAAATTAAAACGCGTAACGAAATAAGTCCCACCAATTGACGAAATAAGTCCCACTTTTAAAAACGAAATAACTCCCACTTTCAAAATAGCAATTTTTGGTGGGACTTATTTCGTTTTTAAAAGTGGGACTTATTTCGTGGGAGTTATTTCATAGACCCATAAATGCCATTTGATTTGTCGAAAAAACCTCCATGTTTCAATTTTTTTGGGAGGGGGTTACATTCAATACAGTTAAAATAATTTAAAAAAAAAACTAATTTAAGATTCAAAATTTTACCTAAAAAATAAGTTTGTCTTCAAAAATTTAAATGCCATTTTATAAATAAAAAAGCCCTCAATTTTTCAATTTTTTTTTTAGAAAATCGTTAGAGCGGTTTTTTCTTAAATTAATTTTTTATATATAAAATTTTTCAATTTTGTTCTAAAAATATTTTTGGTATGCAGTTGTTTAGTGATTGTAAATATACGTTTTACATTTGAATTTCGTAAAAAAATATTGACCCGTTTTTGAGATATAGAATTTTGAAAAAAAAAAATTCAATATTTTTTTAAAAATCCAAACAAAAAAAAATTGTACTTTTGATAATCAAATATTGTTAAAGCAATATAAGAGCTTATTCACAAAAAAAATTATTGCAATCAGTACATAAGTTGCTGAGAAAATTAAAAAACAAAATAACGGTTCTATGAGCGGTACCTTTCCTGAGCAATACAAAAATATGTTTTTCTTATTAAAAGAAGCCAAGTTAAAAAATAAAATTTTAGAGAAAATTAAAAAAAAATCTATCGGTTTGTTTTTGAGAAAATTCGAATTATAGTTTTTTGACCAAAAAAATTGTATGGGGGCCACTGTTAGTTCTGATCTTAAAAAAAAAATTTAAAAAACGCCTAACGCGAATCTGCTCAAAACCTTAACTTCCAAATTTGAACTCAATCGACCCAATGGTTTAGGCTGTAGGAGCGTGGACAGACAGACAAAATTTTGCACGAATGCAAAACTTGCCATATAGTTCCTATATGTCGCAAGTAAAAATACGAACAAGCCCAAAGTATCGGACGTCAATTTCCCAAACCTTAACAAATTATACACCTTAGCGTTCCCCAGGAACCACTTTCTCAATAGATAAAAGTCGCATAAAATCCGTTTAGTAGTATTTAAGAACATACAAATAGACAGAAAGACGGGACGAGGGGGAAACTTTGATTTTTAATACGAAGTGATGATGTACTCAACGTCTGTAATAATATGCATCGATTTTATATTCGTTTTGACTTGACTACCGAAATTAATTCTATTATGCTATAATTATAAACATGATTTCATGTGTCAGGCCAAGCCAAGCCTTAATAAATATTATTATTATTGCCATTTATAATGATTCCATTCTTCACACTTTGCCGGCTTTTTATACAATTTAATAAACAACCTTTTTCGTGGCCAACAACTAGAACAATTCAACAAAAATAAAGTTTTTTCTGTATAATAAAAACTCTTTCCGAATTGAATTCAGATGTTACTCAATTATTTCGAAAAATCCTACAACTTAATAGTCATTATATTAATTACATACATATTCGACGCAATTAAATTTAATTCGTTTTGTTACATTATTTACTTCAATTTGTCGTTGGTATAATTATGCGAAGTAAATTAATAATTCTTTTCATTTTAAACAAATGTTCGCAAAAATTAAAATAATAAAAACAATTAAAAACTTGAGCTTGAATTAAAAAATGTGCACATGGGGCAAAATTTAAGATATTTTCAATTCTAAATACTCAAATCAAAAATCAACAATACAAACATAGAATAATGAGCAAATTCATTTATGTATACACACATACCAACTCCAAAACCCTAAACACTGTATAATGCATATGTATACATATAAAAGAACCTTATCTTATTGTATCTTCGATGTTCGATGATAAGTACACAATTTGAATAACAAAATAAACAATTATTTTATTTATGTTTGTTTATAAAGCTCTCTACGGATTTGTTATACAACTCGTGATAAGAATAAATTTTGTTTCAGATTGTATAACGTACTTATAATCACATAAACAATTAGAGAGTAGATTTGTATTGTGTACTCAAGAAAGAGCAAGGTCAATTTTGTTTTCATTTTCATAAATAATAATGTAGTACTTGGGTAATGTACACGGAATTAGAAGTACATACAAAAAACGAACAATATATTATCTGTATCTAGTTTTTCTTTTATAAATAAAAACCATTTTTTTTAAACAATTTTTGATTCGAATGCTATCACTTTTCATTCACACGTGAAGGAGAACAGAGAACAATTCAAATTAAAATGGCAAGAGAGCCACCCAATTATTCTTACGAAATTATCATTTTTATAAAATTCCAAAGCTTCATAGAACGAAATAAGACCACGAGGTGTGGACACCTCTTATCATTCAAGTAAGTTTGTTTTCCCCGAAAAACCTGTGTGTGAAAAGTAAAATAAAAGTGGATTCAATTAACACTTTCCCTATACTACTACGTTTGAACAAAATCCTTGCAGCCGTTTTCAAGAAATTTGTTTGAATATGGAAGATGTTACATTAACCTTTTTAAATGTCCACATAAAATGCTTTCAGTTGAACTTGAGAGAATTTACTACAAGTTCAAATTTAAAAGCAAGAACGGGTTAATTTGTTTAAGCTCGTTTAAGAAAAAGTATGAACTTTTTAGAACTCCTTTAACATCAAGTGTATACAAAAACACACAAAAGAATTATTCCTGCCCTTTCTTTGTAAATGTAAAATCAAAAGCCTTTTAAAATACAAAAAAACCGGTACTTGACTCTTAAAAGACATATTTTAAGTATTTTAAAGCAATAAAAAGACTAAAATCTGGTTCAATTAAAGGTAACCTCTCATACTATATGGATATAGGGGTAAGGTAGGTACTTACATTTCTGACTGGAACATTAGCAATTAAGTCAAAATGATGCCACAATTGCTTAAAATACTCAAATCCAGGCTTATTTGATGATTCATTGAAAACCTGCATTGCTTCTGTAAGACTGACCCCACCACCCAGAATGACACTTTTATCATCCACCTTAACTTGATGAAGATCCGGAATATCATTGATGTCAATGTAAACTGTTATGTCTGGAGAACGACGATAGACACCATGTCCTGTATTTCCACCAACAAGCATGTATTTCTGATTCCCAACTTTTGCTAAGATCCCATACAAGTCTTCTAGAGTACGCGGCCAATGCCATTGGCTATCATCGTCGAAAACAATTGGTTGTCGTGGTTTTGTGGTAGACGACTTGCATCCTCCATTACAATTCAATCCAGTTTTTGGACATTTTGCATTGGTGAGATCTTCGATGTCCATACACTCATCTGGGACCGAGATGTTGGTGTCCATAGCGAAGGCTTTCATAGCATCCAAAATGGGACGATAGCCAGTGCAACGGCAAATATTGCCCCCGAAGGAATTCTCTACTTCCTCCATGGTGATTTTGTTGTCTTTGGACTCGAGAAGACCGTACATATTCATGATGATTCCCGGTGAACAGTATCCACATTGGGTTCCATTCAATTTAGCCAAAGTTTTCTGAAGGGGGTGATAGCCATCTCGCTTATTACCAAGACCTTCGATGGTAATGACCTCGAGATCAGCACAAACACTGAGCAGAGTAAGGCACTAAAATGGATAAATAGGAACAAATTAGGATCAAATCTTATGGTCGTTTTCTTTTTGCGTTTGCATCTTTACCGAATTGACAGCCCAGGTTCTTTGCTCACCAGTGACTGGATGGGGCCCCTTCACAACACAAACACAAGCACCGCAACCACCTTCAAGGCACATGAACTTTGTTCCCGACAATCCAGCATGCTCCCGAATGAAGGTGTTAAGAGTAACATCAATCGGAAGTGTAGTTAGATTAACTTAAAACGTAAAACACAAAATCAGAAAATTGAATTTCACAATAAAAAAATATTTTTTTAAATAGTCCACTTACCCGTAAAAGGCTTTCCGTTGATTTTCAATTTAATTGACATTTCTGATGCCGAATTAATTTATTGACACACGAACCAAAATTTTTAAAACAAACAAACAATAAAAATTATGATTTTTTTTCAACACAGTAGAAAATTTGTTTATTAATTTTTCAAAACTGGAAATTAATAGATTCAAAATGAAATTCTTGATTTTCTATAAATCAACCTCCTTGCAGCTAAGTCACTTGGTGAATGCAACGCTTCAGCTTCGACTTGTTTAGCTAACGCTTTTCAACCGGTTCCTCCTTCTGTCTCTCTTTTCATACACTTGTGTTTTTGTTTAGTCATTCTCATTAAACAGTACATTAAGTTTATTTTACTGCAAATTTCGCATGGCAAAAAATAATAATAATAATAATAATAAAAGACGAATTAAAACAAAATAGAATGGCTATGGTCTACAGATAGTGAGTTTGATTGAAAAGCTACTCATATCTGCCGCGTGCCTCGCCGCTGGCTGGCTTGTAAGTCGTAAGTATGTTTAGTTTATTAGTCTGACCGACCGGTATCTGATTAACAAATACAAATCAGAGTTTTCACTTGGAAATTTTACTTTGCCTACTCAAGTTAACTATGTCGTAGAATAAAGTGCGTGAAATCAAAGTATTTTTGACGAAATAGAATGATGAGAACAATAAATTGATTACATATCAATTTAGTACTCATAACGAATCTAAATTCTTTGGCTTTATATCGATTTAAATATATTCACTTATTCAGTTCATTGAAGTTAACAAATGAGGTTTTTTTTAATCTTATATTTTTTTAGGTGAATACACTTTGGTCATAATCGTTATTCCGATGGTTTTTAAATGGTCTTTTTTTAAATCCGATTCCAAAATTACTTTATTACGTCAAATTTTTCAGATATTACTTTTTAAAATTAAAAGAAATTATTATTTTTTCAGTTAAATTCGTTGTGGTTTTACGAATCTATAATCTATGTATATCAAAAATATTCAGCTGAAATATTTGTAGTATTTCATAAAATGTTTGAAAAATCATAATCTAAAATGGTTTTAAACAGGAAAAGCCAGAACGGTTTAAAATGAATTTAAGTTTTCGTGACAACTCTGTAAACAAGGCTTAAACATTAATTTTATGAAATATTTTGCGTGAGCATAAAATAATGTTGAAAACGGGTATTTTTTTATAATTTGAGCAGAAATTTAATATTAAAGTTCGTATTCGAAATCAGCACATAACTATTAACACCAAAACGTATTTTTCAATACCACGAAAGCGTTAAACTCAAGATTTGTCAAATGGAGACTCCTAACTAATAAGAATTTCTTGAAATTAAATACGATTCTAAACTGATTTAAACTGTATTTAAAAGACAAAGGCAAACAATTTTAAACAACCTAATGTTAAGGGCTTAACAATTTAGTGATTTGCTTAAACCTTTCTTAACCTTTCTTTTGGTTTTGCTAATTAATAAATTGCTAACTCCCTTTTATAAAAAAGGACATCTTAACAGAACATGTCAAAACATTATTAAGAGATATGTTTTGTTTTACCTTAGCCTAAACACGATTTTTCGTTTTTTTTAGCATATGGTTAAAACCTGATGTGACACAAATATTTCAAAGCGATATCCGTATGCAGGAGAATTTAATCATTTAAAAATCAATTGTTTTATGTGACGAAAAAACGTAATTTTATCAAACACTGTAATTTTTAAGGGAATGAATTCGAGTTAATATTATGTAGGTACTTAACTAATCAAAAACTGTCAAGAATCATTTAAGCGGTCTTACTTCCTTTTGGAACAAACATGTGCTTGCCCATAGCAGTTTCTCAAAAATAACCCAAACTTCTTTAACTTTTACCTACGAAGACACAACATTTTTTATTAACTTCCCATAGGAACTTATTGTAATGGGTCTGAATTGTCAAATTGAAAATTTTGATATTTCTCGACGTTTCAAGGTCCCTAGAGTCGAAATAAAAGATTTTTAGAAAGATGTCTGTGCGTGCATGTATACGTATGTTCGTACGTCCGTTTTTCGTCGTCCATAGCTCAAGAACCAGAAGAGATATCGACTTCAAATAAATTTTGTTATACAGATAATAAGGCAGACAGATGCATAAAGGGCTCTCAAGAAAATTGCGTAGGTGGTTTTTTTTAAAGGTGAACATTTCGTACGAACCAAAAACGCTAGAGATTTGAATTACATTTTTTATAATATACTATACCGTGATACAAAACAAGTACATTTTTTGAAAAAAATCCAATTAACGGTTTTTTTTATAAATCTAAAAAACTGAAAAAAAAAATGTTCACCTCGAAAATTTCACGAATACAAAATGATTTTATCACCACACAATTTTGGGCAAAGAAAAATAACGTTTTCAACATCTGGTAAAATTTTGAGAAAAATCAAATTGACAGATTTTTTATAAAAAATAAAAACCTAAAAAAAACATTACTCAAGTTGGTAAAAATTGAATTTCGACTCAATATCTTTTCAAAACTTTGAGATATTAGCTTTAAACTACTTTTATCCTTTAAAGAAATATTGTTGTCAACATTCAGTAAAATGTTGACAAAAATATAATTGAAATTGAGGTTTTTTACAAAAAATAAAAACCTAACAAAAAAACAATACTAAAACTTGGTAAAAATTTACTTTCGACTCAAATAGCTTTTCCAAAATTAAAAATATTGTCTTCAAACTCTTTTTATTTCACAGAAAATATTGTTTTGAATATTTAGTAGTTTTTTGTATAAAAATGCAACAATCCGTTTTTTCATAAAAAAATAAAATCTACAAAAAATAGTACGCAAATTTGGTAAAACTTGATATCTCTCAAATTAATTTCATTCATCTAACTTGTAAAAATTTAAGAAATGCTACTTAAATTGGTAAAAATTTGTTTTCGACTAAAAATCTATTTAAAAAAATTAGATTTTCAAACTAAACTATTTCTTTATATGAAAAATAATGTTGGTAATTTTAAAATGTTTAAGAATAATTCAACTTACAACTTTTTTAACCCAAAACACGAAATCCTACAAACTTTTAAGCAAGGGAAATCGACAGACGGGCTGGGAAGTTATCAGTGTGGGTCGCATCCCAGCCTCTTTTATTGTTCTTAAAATTAAGAGACGACGTAAATTTGACAAGAGTTCAAATATTTTAAAACGTGTCGTCGGCTAATTTTTTGTGTATATATTAAAAATTTAGTGTAATCCCACTTTATTTTAAGTCGTAATATAAAAGAATAAATAGGACAATATTGGAAAAATGCAACAAGAAGCAGATTGTATCTCACTTAAGGGGGTATTCTAGTGTAGAGACATGAATTTCACCCGGTTTTTGAAGCGTTGTATAAAGGAAACAAAAAATATTTTTACCATACATTTTTTCATCATTTGTTTATAGAATTGTTGTTCATACATACAAAAATTAATAAAAAAAGAAAAATTAAAATTAACAAAGTTAAAAGCAGTCAAAGTGGGGGGTCTAAAAATAAAAGAGGGTGTCCTGGCGTGCATCCTACCAACCCTCCTGGTGATCTGAAAAACAAAAACCAGACGTATTCTTAATTATTATAGATGTCGCCATTGTTTCACTCTTATAAATAAATTAGGTGGCGCAACAGTCCATGAAGAACCAGGGCCTAGTGACTTACAACTGTCAACCATTCCTGTGTGCGAGTAATGTTGTCAGAGATGGAAGGGACCTTCAGTTTATATGCTGAATCCGAACGGCTAATTTGAGAAAGCACTTTTCATGACAAGAATTACTCTTGGAGAATTTGTCAATTCCTCGCAAGAGGCAGTACCCGTGAAAAAAGTTAGGTGGCACAGGCAGGGATTGAACCCAAGACCCCTTGCATGACAGTCCAACGCACTTTTTTTTTTTTTGTTCAAATTCATTTTTATTAATTCATTCTTAAGACTATCTTAAAGCTAGACAAAAATTCATAAAACTAGCCTAATTATCCATAACTTATTACTAACTGACGCACTAACCATCACGCTACGGGTTGTGTTTCACTCTTGGATAAGTTAAAAAAAAACTTTTTAACAAAATGGCAGCAGTTTGAAAAAAAAATGTTGTGGTTGCATATTTGTCAACAATTCCGAATTTTTTAAAAATACTAAATGAGAAGTTATATTTTTGAGCAAGGACCACACGATAAAGAGATGTATATAGAACATCCTCTCCAAATTTGAAGTAAATCGGTCTATTAGAACTCGATATATCCGTACCGCCAGCTCGAAAAAAGTAGTTTCGAGAAAAACGCGTTCAGAGTTTTGAGACAAGTTTTCAATTTTACTTATAGAATGATACAGAATACGTATGTACATATAATTATCACTTCAAAAATAAACACGATGTCTGAGCTAGCACTTCCACTCAGTATAAAGGTTGCCACAAAAGTAACTTAAAATGAAACTAGGGACAAAACAGTTTCTATGACCTTCAAAACCAGTTTCTATGACCTTCAATTAACTTGTGAAATAATAGGAATATTAAAAAATCCTTTTAAACGCATATTCTTGAATGTCTAAACTTTGGAAATATGAAAAAAAATGTTTTGATTTTTTCAAAATTCTACACTAGAATAATAATTCAGAAAATTTTGGATGGGAGTTAAAAAATAACCAGTTATTGAAAGTTTGATTTCAAGGGGACTTAGGTTTTTTGTATTTAATGAGTTACTTTGTATTGCATTTTATTTATTATATGTATTGTAAATACAAATTTATGAAAATAATTTGGCTATAGAAAATTTTTTTATTTCCATCCCTTTTTAGTTTTTGAACAAAATGAAATCAAATTATTTAATGTATTTTAAGATTTAAAAATGTAACTGTAAAATAAGTTTATTTTCACAAATTTAAATGCCAATTGATCTCTCAAAAAAATCTACATTTTTCAAAATTTGTATTTGAAAATCCTTAGAGCGTTTTTTTTATATATAAAATGTTTTAATTTGAGTTTAAACATATTTTTAGAATGCAAAACTTATTAATATACGTTTTATATATTTTAATTTTGTACAAAACTGATGACCCTCTTTCGAGATATCGACTTTCAAAAAATAAGTGTCTAATTTTCCTGTATGTTGTAAGTATGTTTCGAGGATTTTCAAAAAAAGTGCTTCATTGGTTTTTAAATTTTTCGTCTGATCTGACTATGTAACGACACAATTTTGATTTACTAATAAATCTTCAAAATTAGTTTTTTCTCACAACTTGTAACTGCATTTTTTGTTTTCTGCTGCGTTAAATAAAGCCAAGTGAAATATTACTTACTTGCAAAAATTGACTTTTGTGCACTTTAAAAAAGTGAAATAAAGCCAAATTATTTTAAGAAAAAGGACCAACTTATTTTTACGGCGAGTTTATGCACCCTGCTTCTGTTTTCAAAAATATAAATGCCATTTGATTTCTCAAAAAAAACTACATTTTTCAAAATTTGTATTTGAAAATCCTTAGAGCGGTTTTTTTATTTATAAAATGTTTTAATTTGAGTTTTAAAATATTTTTAGTATGCTAAACTTAATTCGTTTAATGTTTTAATTTCGTAAAAAACTGATGAACTTCTTTCGAGATATCGAATTTAAAAAAAAAAATTTCTAATTTTTTTTTCTCAAAAATGAAAACAATGACATTTTTGATCATCATACAAAATTATTGAAATCGTTTGATTATATCTTGAGAAAACTTAAAAACAAAATAACGGCTCTATACCTTTCTGGAGCAATACAAAAATAGAAAAAAAAAATTAGTTGTTTTTGAGAAAATTGGAATTTTCGATTTTGACGAAATAATGTGTATGTAAATGTACATATGTTATTTAAAGTCTTAAAACGAAAAACAACTCCTAACGCGAATTGGCTTAAAACCTTACTTTCCAAATTTGAAGTCAATCGACCCAATAGTTTTGGAATCGAGGACCCACTCTTTTGACTTCTCTACCATATACATAGTTCCTATATGTCGCAAGTAAACAAAAAATAAAATTCGTAGTGGAAAACTTAGAAAATCTTCTGACTTCATGAAATCTGGTAGCTATTTCTTATAACACAAGTTCGAATATACATATATTAATGCATAAAGTACAACTGTGCAACGAATGAGAACCTAATAAAAGAATGAATAATACATTAAATTTATTAATCAATCTAATATAGATTATTAAGTACAAATGAACTGTAAATTAGGATGTCTTGTACTACAGACAAAATTTGAATTTTTATGTATGATACGACCAACACTAATAACTTTACCTGATATATTTTTGTTTTGAAATGAACTTTGAAAAGTATACAATCTAAAAATAAAATTGTGGTTTTAAAGTAAGCACAGAAACATCTCTATTAAAACTTTGGTTATAGAATGTAAGAAAAAATTTCATAATTTTCAATTAAGCAAGTAACAAATACTGTTCTCCATTGTTCAAAATCTTTTTTAATGACAAATTCAACCACGGAAAAAAATCAATTTAAGTGTTTTTGAATAACTTATAGATTTATTGTGCTTGTATCAAAAAAAGTGCCAAAATGGCTCAATCTATTAAATTCATTTGTCATTATCAAATCAACTGTTTGTTTTATGTCAAGAAAAAATAAATAATGGAAAAAACAAGAACATTTATAAATATTTTTGGAAATATGAGGGACACCCTAATGTTCATACATCATATTATGAAATAATATCAAAGGTAAACATTATTATCGTACCGAATTGCAACATACATAATGTACATTAATAAGTATTAATCAAGAGAACAACTAAAGTAAGCGCCTGGTGTATTGTATGTATTTTTACTCTCTAACGATTCAATGATTCTTATCAGCGTCACAATATATCGGAGCATATCATATTATTTTCTGGGCCATTTAATTTTTTTAAGAGAGATAAATTCTGTTAAATTTAACTTAATGAAAAAGAGGTCAAAACAAATACTTAATGAAAAAAAGACACTTTTGGAATATTGCATATCTAAATATCAAACAAATTTCGAAAAAGTTTTTATTGTAGTATCATCATGTGAAAACATTGTAAAGGTTTGTGAAAACCTAAATTTTTGTATGAAACCAACTTCTCTTAAATATGTATAATCACTTCAATTACAATAATAGTATGACTTTAAATTTAATATAGCTCAATGTATTTATAGTTTTGGAATTACAATAATCCTGTTATCTATGTATTTAATCTCTGATTTTGATTGACTTTTAATAAACAGCTAATATAATATATCTAATATCTATATCTTATATTGTTAATTAGCTTTTTATTAAGTATATCATATTGCAAAGAGGTAGACATTTGGTATAATAATCAATGAATAAGTATATATTATTTATCAATAAAAAAAATCCTACATTAAAATCCTTGATAATTTGTTATTCAGTCAGATATAGGCCCAAAATTTGAATTCAAGAAATTTAATAAATAGATTACACAAGTCAACAAAAAGAAAAAAGTAAACAGAATGTCTGGATTAATTTTACGATTTTTCTATTCGGTATACCCTAAAATGATAGAAATGAGTCCAAAACCTTTTTATAATTTTGTATTTAAAGTCTCTGTATAGCGAGGGCCATTATTTACTGAAAACTAAAACTATTAAGAGAAAAAAATTAGGAAACTAAGAGCTCTACAATTTATGTTTTGAGGATTTGTGTGACAAGAAAAAAGGTAGGAGTTACTTCTACAAAATCAAACAACCCTTTTTAACCAAAATAATTTAAATTTAAACGACAACAATGAGTGACAAATTTCAAAAGGTATAGTGTTTAGTTGCACAGGGACATAAGTCCAAAATATTTTTTCGGGACTTATGTCCCACTTTACTGCTATACATATGTCCAATCTGCACATTATTATTATTATTATTTTTTAACAAAACATTTCAATTACAATTTAAAACAATTATAACAACACTTCCAATAGTTTAGTCAGTATTCAAATTAAACAACTAACATTTCCATAATTCAAAATTAACAACAAAAATATCAACGAAACTAATGTTTGCTTTACACACACAATAATTCAATTCTTAAAGCAGTTAATTCATAGCTGAGCTTCGAAAAACAAGTACTGCACACTTTGGAATGTTGCAAAAGTATGTTTCGAGGATTTTCGAAACAAATGCTGCAGTGGTTTTTAATTTTTGGCTTAGTTTAAGTGCAATAAGACCAACACCAGAATATTGGCCTTATTACCATAAAATAATTATATAGCGCAACAATACCGGTTCTACTATTTCGTCAGCTGTAGTCTCTTGAAATTGTTTCTATAGGAACATAGAAATAAACAAAAAATAAAACTGGGACAGAAGTTCTGAATATTTTTTTCGGGACTTATGTCTCAGTAGGGTGGAACAAAGAATTCGAGTAGAATACCACAGGGAGGACATAAGTCCTCTAATTTGAAACTTATCTCTCGGGGACTTATGTATGTCTCAGCGCCGTATTTAGTTGATCATTTAATTTGATACATGTTTCTCAAAAAATTAAAAAAAGAGGGTGGGGTGCGACCCTCACTGATACCTTCTCATCCCATCTGAAGCTAATATCTTTCTCCATTCTCCTAATACTTAAGTCGAAAACCATTAATTATTAGTTTTCTGTAGTTTTTGTATGTTTTCGCGTTTTGTAAAAAAAGTTGTCAATTAATTTTTTTCTAAAAAAATAACTTAAAGTTAGCAAAAATGTTTTGCATGATAAAATAAATTTGTTTTTAATATTTGTTTTTGTTCAAGAGACTTTTAGTCGAAAATCATTATATAGGCATTTCCACAGAATCTTTCATTTTCAACAATTGAAATTTTTTTTTTTTTATTTTGAGGCACATCTATAAACAAACATTTTCTTGATTGTTTATCATCTAAATAACAAGAAAATACTTGCGTGATTCATTTTGAAACATCGTTAATATTCGTCACGTAATATCCGGTACGTTAGATCAATGAAAAGCATTCAATGAAAAACCCTCATTTCATAATAAATTTTGATTTTGTACTGTCGTACAAACTTTGAAATTTCAAAATTTAAATCAACAGCTTTTTTTTACTATTGATTATTCGTAAAATTATCATTCACAATCATTTATTAAGCTGTAAGATCTTATCGATAGGTGTGCCGCTAAAAAAATCACATATTCTATACCAATCACGTTTTCAATTTTAAACTTTAAAATGGCATTAGTTATTTTTAAATAGAGGCACATGATCCAATTAAATTTTAATTGATTTATTGATTGATAGAGAATAATTTAAGCCTATAAAATACTACCACAATCAATCGTTGAAAAAGCTATATAGAGAAAAAGATCAGATTTTAATATTTGTAAAAACGGAGGTACGCTAATTTAAGTGCTTTGTACTATTTTTTAAATGGTAGCACACCTTTCTTTCGAGGTTTTTCTATCAGTGTATATTATAAATAATTATAAATTAATGATGTTAAGTTGTTTCAAAGGTCGTTGAAATGTTTTTTGTTAATAAAACTTAATAAATTTGCATCTGGTACGCTTGAAATTTGCAATATTTAAGCCTATTTTTTATTAATTTTACTTAAAAATTTTAATCCAATCAAGTCAAAAGTAGGTTATATAATTGAAATAAGTCATGATATGAAAATCTATCCACTTAGAAAGTGCCAATTTCATTTCTAAGGCTTAATATAATGTGGTAACATGAAAGTTAAAAATACCATATACCAATTTCAGTACAATTTTTTAAAGTTATTATTTCTTGTATAAAAAATACAGATTTAATGTTTCTAAGACCGTTTTTTACGATACCAACAAAATTCATCATTTTGAAGTCAATACCTTCATTTATTCATGAGATATCGAGAATTGGACATCAATTTGTAACAAGTTTTTTTTTTTTTTAAAGATGAAATCAGTTTGAGGCTAATATCTTATCAAATTTTTAAAACATACTTATGTCGATAATGAATTTCTAATAATTTATAGTAATGTTTTTATTTTTTTTTGTAAAAAAAACGATTTTTTTTAAAATTTGACAAGATGCCAAAAACTTTAATCTTCGTTGCATAAAAAATAATTTTGGAGATAAAATCATATTTCATTAGTAAAATACTAGTGACAGTATTTTTTTTAATTTATTATAAATAAATCACCGTTTATTGAGTTTTTTTTTCAAAATTTCATCAGTTGGGTATCACTTTACATAATATTATTAAAATATCAAATTCAAGTCTCTTATTGCTTCGCGATATACTTTGGGTTTTTTAAATTGTTACTATGGTAAAAAACCACCCATTCAATATTTTTGAGATTCCTTTCTGCATCTTTCTGTGTTATTATATGAATACAAAAATTTATTTGAAGTCGATATACATATCTCTACTAGTTCTTGAGATAAGAACGATGAAAAAAGCTTCCCGAACGTCCGGACGTACGTACACACGCCACACAGACATCTCTCCAAAAATATTTTATTTAGATTCTAGAGACCTTAAAACGTCGAGAAATGTCAAATTTTCCATTTCGGCAAATCGGATCGATTACAATAACTTCCTATGGGTTGTTAAAAATCCATCGAGTATTTTACTTAGTTTCTCTAGAATTTAGGGAGCAGTTTATCTTTTAGTGTTTTACTCAAAATGATGTAAGAGTTTGGTTGACTATCTCGCGTAATATTTTTAGGAAGGTTTTTACTAATTTGTTAAAAGTATTCTACAAATTTCCCATACAAAACGATCACAATGCACTGATTTTTTCACTCTTTCAAATATGTCCGGTGTTAAGATGTCTATATGGCCAAAAAAACGTCCAAATCGTTTGGAACAATCTTGAATTTTGTGGGAAATATTCTCTAGAAGAAGAATATATTTAAAAAGTCCCTCCTAAAAAGCAAACATTTTTGAAAAAAAAATGCTTTTCCTCATCAGAGTATTAATAAACCATAGAAACATTTGAAACTCAGATCTTCTGTTAAATTGTGTCAACTTAGTCTTGATCGAAAGTTGCGGTAATTGGTTGAATTGGAGAATCCGAAATTTTGACACGAGCAAATATATAAATAAAATGTAGCCGGGAGAAACTTAGATTGTCATAAAACAGAATATAAACGATTATTACCTTAAGGCAAATGTCTAAAATAAAATCTATATTTATTTTTAAAACACTATAGGTATGTAAAAGGTTTTACAAAAAGATGAAGGCGTGCATTAAAAACAATATTAAAATAAATCTGTGGATCGGATAATTATAGCAATAATTTGCATTTTTAAATTCATAAATAACATACAATTTTCTACAAATTTAAACTGTTGCCCCTATTCAAAAGGAAATGTCCTGTGTCGCATTTTATTTCATTAATCACTTTACAGCGCGCGTACCTACACAAACAAATAAAAAAAGAAAAACAAATAAAAAGTTGTCAACGCGCAATTTCCTAATGCAATAAAAATTAAGGGACAAAGCTAGACAAAAAAATTAAAAAATTTTGTTCTCCCCTTAAACATTTTGTTTTTAAAGGATCAGAGTTAAATCGAAACTGTCCTCTATGAAATTTAAAAGCATTTATCTTGCTACCTAAGGACATTAATTGTTCAGTCAACTACAGCACCAGAGTGTACAGAGCAGGGGGAAAGATGGAGAGGAGACTTAACATTATTTAATCCACAGGCAGTGTCGCCGCCAAATGAGTTCGTTTTATTTTAATTCGTATTTTGGGGAAAAGAAGGAAACAAAAATACACACAAAGGGAGAATAATAATTAGAATACAGTCATCAAAAATGTCAGTATATTCGTGTCCGTCGTCATAGTGTCCTTTGCCTCTACCTCTCTAGTCCTCCCTAGTCATGAACTTGAGCCTGATGACGCGACATTCAAGTCGATTTAGGTATATCTTTTAAAAACATGAGCAAAGCAAACCTTTTTTCCTTTCACTGGGTCTTTCACCATGGTGATGTGTTTACAAGTTATTTTAACCCAATTTTTCATCTCTACACTCTTTCCTCCCTCTCTCTTGAGTCTCGAAATTTGATGTCATGCTGTGATGACTCTATTCTGATCCCTCGAAAGTATTGTTAACGATATTCGATTACTTGATCCTTATCATAGTCCAGAAGAGAGTCGACATGGATTTGGGACATGCCTGCTGAAAAAGCGGGTGCATACTGCATATGGTTATAATGTGATTCGGTTTTTTAAAGTCACTCGGGTTTGGGTATGGTGAGTGCATTATAAATGACTCGACATCGGCATTGTGTTGAATGCAATTGGGTACGATTTGACCCTTTTTATTGGATCTGAATAATTTTGATTAACCTTCTGTCGTCCTATATATATTTTTTTAATAAAAAGGGCATTTATACTATGAAAGCTAGCGAGTAGACGCATTTTTATCGGGCATACCTTTTATCAAGTTTTCTTTAGTTAAAGAACCAATAAAAACACCTTTCATCAAACAAAAAGTTCATTTCAGTGTGTTACGATCATTTTTTTAATCTTTTTTGGGTGCTTCAATATCATTTATTTAAGTGATTTTATATTAAAAGTTATCGCAAAAATAGAAGAAAAAATTAATTTTTGGTGTATTTTTGGTGTATTCACGATAATTAGTTTCTCAATTTGCCTTTACAATGTCACATCGATCTAGTATTAGTGATCGCAAACAAAACTCTCCACTTAATGCAAGTACTTCTCTCAAAAACACAAAAAAAAGCTTTGAGGATGACAGCGAAATGTGGAAAAAAATGGATGACAGACTTAAGGCCCAAAAAGACAGCATAACAACTGAAATTAATTCACTCATCACCACAAAATTGGAAGAAACCGAGACACGAATTTCTTTAAATATAAATGCACAATTGACACAAATCAATAAGGAAATCACTCAGTTAAGTACGCGAGTATCCAAAATAGAATCATCCCAATCACATTTGGACTCTGTAAACATGTTGCTTAAAGATGATATCAACAAACTGAACGCGACATTAACTGATGTCAAAACTGAGCTTTCCACCTGCACTTCCAAAATAAACAAATATAAAGATGATATATCCGCACTTCGAAATGAATTTGACGATCTGGCTAAAACACAAGAGATTCAGGAAAACCGAAATGTTGCTTGTGACGCCGTTCTTAATGGGATTCCTTATTCACCCGACGAAAACCTTAAAGGAATCTTCAATCACTTGTGTTTATCACTTAACGCAAAAGCACCAACACTCGCTAACATATTTCGTACCCGACCGACGAATTCCAGTTCACCTGATTCTTCAATCATTATCAAGTTTTGCACACCGTATGATAAAAACACCGTGCTTCGATCCGTTGCTGAGCATTGTAAGCAAAATAACAACAAACCACTCTCCCTTCGTGACGTTAACTTTGGACGCAATGCCGAAAGCCCTATTTTCCTTCGCGAGTGTTTGACGAAAAAAAAACATTCTTTGCTACAATCTGCACTTCGATTAAAAAAACAAAATAAACTATCATCGGTGTTTACAAGGAGGGGACTGGTATACATTAAACGTCAACCAGATGATGCTGCGGTTCTTATTGACAAAAATGAAGACTTGTCCAGGGTTGCCATGACTGCTGCTGTAAATACATAATAATTTTGTAAACATTATTTGCTAAAGTTTTTCTTTTTTTTTTATTTCACAATTCATTTATTTTCTTGAACTGAGTAGTACTACTTTATTTTCTTTTTTTCCTTTTTACGTATATAATTTTTTTTTTTCTTTTTTTTTAATTACATACATTCTTTAATCTTTATTTTTGCTCTTTTCTTTTCTCTATTTATTTTATTTTATTTTTTTTTTTCTCTCTTTATGTAAATTATTGGTAAAACTCTTTTTAATTACCTACATAATTTGTCATAATATCATAAATACTATTTTCAATTTTAAGTATGAATTCCTCTGGTGTTGGCAATGATTTGGTTTTGCGTTCAATGATTAGGGTGCTTTGCAGTCAATGTATGGGTTTTCAAGTTTGCCATATTAATGCTCAAAGCTTACGAAAAAAAATTGACGAGTTTAGATATGCGTTTGAAGGTTCTGGAGTTGATGCTATATGTGTTTCTGAAACTTGGTTTCCCATTAACTTTCCCAGCACCATGTTTCATTTAAATGGTTATAGACTTTTTAGGGCTGATCGAGGTGATAGAGGAGGTGGAGTTGCAATATATGTTCGTGATGGCATTACTTGTAGGATTAATTGTGCATCTAGCCCCGGTAGTCCAATAGAGTATATTTTTGTAGACATGATATGTGGGGAAGATAAGTTATTGATTGGTACAGTTTACAGACCCAATAGATTCGTTGATCTTTCACCTCTCGTATCTCTTATGGAGGAAATTGCTGTGATGTCAACTAAAATTGTTTTATGTGGGGATATTAATAGTAATCTGTTAGTAGAAAGCACGTTAGTTGACACAATGAGATCGTTTAATTTATCACCGGTAAATGAACATGAGCCTACTCATTTTACTAGTAGTTCAAGTTCACTACTTGATGTTATTTTTGTTAGTAACATGAATGATGTTCTGTTCTATGACCAACTTGTTGCTCCTGCCTTCTCAAAACATGATCTGATTTTTCTCACTTTTAATTTCAATATAATTCGACCCCCAACAATTTTCGAGTATAGAGATTTTAAAAATGTAAATTATTCTGCTCTTGAGCGAAATGTTTCGATGATTGATTGGGATAGACTTTACTCTATGCCTTCTCCCAACGATCAAGTAGAATTTTTTCAAACTAGCATTGAGTATCTATTTAACACGTATGTTCCCCTTAAACAAAAAATTTTAACACATCGGTCTCAACCATGGTTTACACCAGAAATTTCCTCTCTCATGTACCGTAGAAATCAAGCATACCTTCGTTGGAAAAGATATAGGTTAGAAGATCTTCACAGATCATACCGGTTACTTCGAAACCAAGTCGTTTGCAAGATACGCACTGAAAAATCAAAAGTTTTCAAAAATCGTCTTAATTTATCCATTAATGGTCGAAAACTGTGGAACAATCTACGTGATATCGGTATTGGTAAGCAAAAAAGTTCCAAGTGTAATGACATTGACATCAATGAGTTGAATAAACAATTTTTAACGTTGCCCTCTACATCTTCACTGGATCTGTATGAAGTATTTAACGAAGGTAATTCTTTAGCCTCCCAATCTGCTTTTGAGTTCTCTAGGATTGATTGTACTGAAGTGGTTGAAAGCTTTATGTTAGTTAAATCCAATGCAGTTGGAATTGATGGTATACACCCTGTTTTTATTAGAGCTTTACTACCACTTCTTTTGACTTATATTACACATTTGTTTAATACAGTACTAACAACCGGTATTTTTCCAACGATTTGGAAGCAAGCAAAGATAGTCCCCGTACCAAAATCATCGAATGGCAAGGATTTTCGTCCAATCTCTATACTTCCATTTCTTTCTAAGGTTTTAGAAAGGATTATGCAAAGACAAATAAATACATACCTAAGTAGAGTCGATTTACTGACACCTTTTCAGTCCGGTTTTCGTCCAAAACATAACTGTTTGACAGCGCTATTGAATGTGTCTGAAGACATTAGACTAGCTGTTGATGTCGATAATGTAAGTTTTTTGGTTCTTTTGGATTTTTCAAAAGCTTTTGACACTATCGAACACTCGATTCTCATACGTAAGCTTATTCATCAATTTAATTTTTCATCTTCTGCTGCTAATTTGCTTCTTTCTTATCTAAGTGATAGAAAACAGGCTGTAAGTCTCTCCAAAAGGTTGTCTTCTTGTTTGCCGGTCTTGAAAGGTGTTCCTCAAGGATCAATATTGGGCCCGATTCTCTTCTCGCTTTATATAAATGAGTTGCCATCGATATTGAAATTTTCGCTTATACAAATGTATGCTGATGACGTGCAACTTTATTTGAGTAGTCCACTCGGTCTTATTGAAAATTGCGTTCATAACATAAATCAGGACCTTTTAAGTATCCATATTTGGTCCCAAAAAAATGGCCTGTTCTTAAATCCGTCGAAAACTAAATGCTTAGTTATCTCTAAAAAGTCTCTTGATCTTTCTTATTTCCCTCGCTTAATGCTCAATGATATCGTTATTGACTATGTGGAAACAGCTAAAAATCTTGGTGTCATTTTCAACAGATCTTTAACTTGGGAAAACCACATAAATTCAACTGTTGGTAAAGTGTACGGTGCTCTTAGGGTTCTTCAAGATTCCCAATACTTAACTCCCATTGAAACTCGAAAAATGTTAGCTAAGACTTTGATTATTCCACTCCTTACATATGGTTGTGAAATCTATTGTAACTGTGATGCTGAGAGTAGACGAAAGCTTACGGTTGCCTTCAACAACACAATAAGATACATCTACGGTCTTAAAAGATATGACCATATCTCCGAGTTTGCTTCTTCTCTATTCAACATGCAGTTTAAGTATTTTCTACAATATCGAACACTTCTTCTTCTCTTCAGTATTAAACAGACGCATCAACCACATAACCTTTATTACAGATTACAATTTCCTACTTCAAATAGATCAAACAAGCTTAACATCCCACGACATACATGCCTAACATCTGAGCGGCAATTCTTTGTCAACGCCATTCGCTTATGGAACTCTTTGCCAAGTGATATAAGAAGGCTTGGAAATGTTAAAATATTCCAGAGCAAACTCATTAACTACTTTTCTTTGCTTTAAATGTGCGGTTTTACCTTTAATAAATTTATAATTTAAACTTTGCAGTTAACTTAATTTCTATAGCGTCATTAATTTGTAAACTACTCAGTTTTCCCTTTTAACTTAATTTTAATTATTGTTTTAATTATTTTAATCTTGCTTTTGCTTTTGTATTCCAACTAATGTTAGCTTTTTTTTCTTACTTATGTATACATTATAAAGCTATCACTTTTTAATAAGATATTATATCTTAATGTGTATAGCATATCGATAAATTGAATAAACTAAACTAAACTAAACTAAAAAAGGTGGAATGTTGTATCGGATGAAGGTGCATGTAAAACAAATGGTCATCAGACTAAAATAGAAAACGACTGTTAATTATAGGTAATTTTTTGTATGATTGAAGGAATTTTAATTTATTGTACTCATAGGTTCTTAAAAGCTGTTACAGAGGACTCCATTTGGTTTACGTTGGAAAAAAAAATAAAACGATAACATTCCAATATGCGTCTTAATGTCTGATAGTGATGTGTCGCTTGGGAGGAACGTATTAAACAGGGAAAATTTAGTTTAACTTTTTCCCTAATTTTGGAAGTGGGCTAAAATTTGGTATACCTACTATGAATAAATAGATATGAAACACAAATATTTTGTTTTATTCCATCTCAAAAAATTTGAAGTCAATATCTTTCTTTGTTTTCATAAAATTGAGTCGAAAACCATTTCTAATCAGTTTTTTGTTGTTTTTGTAGGTTTCCGTGTTTAGTAAAAATAAGTTGTCAATTCAATAAAAAAAAAACAATTAAAAGTTTGTAAGATTATTTAGCATTTTTTATGACTTTGATTTCAATATCTGTTCTTGTATTTCCGACATTTTAAGTCCAAAACCAATTTGCATTAATATTTGTCTCATAAGAAAAATACCAATTGCATTTGGATTGGAAAATAAAATACACGACTGGGTCTCACGAACTTGCTCATGTATTCAAAGAGTCTGTTTAAAAATATTTCCTGTAATTTAAGATTTAAAAATATAGGTACCTGCAAAAAAAAGTTTGTTTTCAAAAATGTAAACTCCATCAAATAAACCTTGATTTTTCAAAAAATTGATTTGAAAATTGTTAGATCGGTGTTTTATTTAATTAATTTTGTATGTATACATTTTTTTCAAATTTTAGTTTAAAAATATTTTTGGTATGCAGTTATTTAGAGCTTATTTATACTATATGTACGTTAAGTATTTCAATTTCGTAAAAAACTGGTGACCCATTTTCAAGATAAGGAATTTCGAAAAAAATTTAATATTTTTTTAAAAAATAAAACCAATGACACTTTTGATCATCAAATTTTATTTAGACAGTATAAGAGCTTTTCCAGAAAATTTTTTTTGAAATGAGTTGATTAGTTCCTGAGAAAACTTTAAAACAAAATAACGGTTCTATGAAGTTCCCATAGGAAGTTATTGTAATCGGTCCGATTTGTCAAACTGAAAATTTTGAAATTTCTCGACGTTTCAAGGTCCTTAGAGTCTAAATAAAAGATTTTTAGAGAAATGTCTTTGCGTACGTTCCGTATGATCGCGACGTTTTTTTCGTCGTCCATAGCTCAAGAACCAGTAGAGATATCGACTTCAAATAAATGTTGCTATACAGATAATAATGCAAAAAGATGCAGAAAGGACTCTCAAAAAAATTGAGTGGGTGTTTTTTTACCATAGCAATTAAAAAAAAGGTGAAAATGTTGGATAACTCTAAATATCTCACGAACCAATAACGATAGAGACTTGAATTAAATTTTATATTATATATTGTAACGCGATACCAAACAAATATAATTTTGGAAAAATTCCAATTAACTGTTTTTTATGAATCAAAAAAACTGCAAAAAATATTTGTTACCTCGAAAATTTTACGAACAAAAGATGATTTTATCTCCAAAACAATTTTGTGCAACAAAAAAAAACGTAAGTAACATCTGGCAAAATTTTGAAAAAAATCGATTAGACGGTTTTTTTTTATAAAAAAAAATAAAAACCTAAAAAAAACATTACTCAAAGTTGGTAAGAATTGATTTTCGACTCAAATATCTTTTCATAACTTTGAGATATTGGCTTTAAACTAATTTTTTCTTCTAAAAAATATTGTTGTCGATATTCAGACAAATTTTGAGAAAAATCGAATTGACAGTTTTTTTACAAAAAATAAAAACCTAAAAAAGCATTACTAAAACATGGTTTCAGTGTTTATTTTCTATCAAAAACAGTCAACAGGATTCTTCTAAAAAAAAATTCTAAAAATTGTAACGTTATTTTTTATGCGAAAATGTTCAACTCGACAAATCCGCAAGATTACAATAACTTTATTTGGAAAGTTCAAAATAATACGAAACATAAAAACTTAAAGAACGTAGACTATTCATGATTAAGAGGAAAGCTTGAAGTCTAAGTTAACTTTTGTTTAATCACATATTTGTTCATCTTTTCATGCCATTGCTTCTATTTTTACAATGACTTTTCATGTTACCCCATTTTACCCTATGTTTTTAGGGATATATGAATATAACAAGAAAATAGCATTAGATACAACTTTTCAAATAAAAACAGATATTCAAATTAAGATTAAGACTTTTTTTTTATATTTTCCCTGTTTCAGTCTTTTAAACGATAACTAACAAGGTAAAGATATATAAAAGCTGTTTCCATCCCCAAAATAAATGTTTTTTTGGTATGTTCTTTGGTCCACTCTGGGTTTTTGTTAATTGTGTCAAAATTTCAAAAATGGGAGACTAAAAACCGTTTAATTATTAACTTCCCATAGGAAGTTATTGTAATGGGTCCGATTTGTCAAATTGAAAATTTTGACATTTCTTGACGTTTCAAGGTCCCTAGAGTCGAAATAAAAGATTTTTAGAAAGATGTCTGTGCGTGCGTGTGTATGTACGTTCGCAAGTCCTTATGTCCGAATGTCCGTACGTCCGTACGTTTGCGACGTTTTTTTCGTCGTCCATAGCTCAAGAACCAGAAGAGATATCGCCTTCAAATAAATTTTGTTATACCTACAGATAATAAGACAGAAAGATGCAGAAAGGACTTTCAAGAAAATTTCGTGGGTGGTTTTTTTACCATAGCAGTTTAAAAAAAAAGTGAACATTTTGGTTAAAAAAATTTGTCACCTCGAAAATTTTACCACTTAAATATGATTTAATTTCCAAAACAATTTTTTGCAACGAAAAATAATGTTTTTGACATCTGATAAAATTTTGAGGAAAATCTAATTGACAGTTTTTTATAAAAAATAAAAAGTTAAAAAAACATTACCCAAAGTTGGTAAAAATTGAATTTCGACTCAAATATCTTTTCAATAATTTGAGATTAAAGCCTAGTACATACTTCCTCGTGAAGTGAACGTTCGCCAGTGGAGAAAGTGAACTTTTGAAATTGCTCACTGGTACACACTTGTGAATGCACGTTGTGAACATTTGTATTCTATTTCATATAAATGCATTTTAACTTTTTTTTTAAAACCACACGCAAAGCAGTCACAAACTTTAAATGAGGAATCAGTATCAGTATTCAAAACAAATTGAAAACTGTCCTTTTTTTTGTAACCAAATGTCAAAGCTTCACCAACAGTTCCCGTACATTTTGCACGTGAATTGCCCGTGAACGAAAACTCTCCACTTTGTTCTCCACTCAGCTTCACGAGCACGTTCACGGGTGAACCAAAAACCGAAATTTGTATGGGTTCACAAGATGGTTCACAAGTATGTACTAGGCTTAAGGCTTCAAACTTATTTTATCTTATAAGAAATATTGTTTTCAAAATTCTGACAAATGTTGAAGAAAATCGAATTGACAATTTTTCTACAAAAAATAAAAACCTAAAAAAAAATTGATAAAAGTTGGTGAAAATTGATTTTCGACTCAAATATATTTTCAAAACTTTGAGATAATGGCTTCTTACTAATTTTATCTTATAAGAAATATTGTTTTCAATATTAGAAAAAATTTTGAGAAATATCTAATCGACAGTTTTTTTTACAAAAAATAAAAACCTAAAAAAAATATATAAAAGTTGGTAAAAATTGATTTTCGACTCAAATATCTTTTCAAAACTTTGAGATATTGGCTTTAAACTACTTCAATCTTTCAAAAAATATTGTTGTCAACATTCAGTAAAATTTTGAAAAAATCGGATTGACAGTTTTTGTACAAAAAATTAAAAACCTAAAAAAAATTAAGAAAAGTTGGTAAAAATTGATTTTCGATTTAAATATCTTTACAAAAATTTGAGGTAATGGCTTGTAACTAATTTTATCTTATAAGAAATATTGTTTTCAACATTCGATACAATTTTGAGAAAAATCGAATTGACAGTTTTCTTTACAAAAAATAAAAACCTAAAAAAACAATACTAAAACTTGGTAAAAATTTACTTTCGACTCAAATAGCTTTTCGAAAATTAAAAATATTGGCTTCAAACTTATTTTATTTCACAGAAAATATTGTTTTCGATATTCAATAAAATAAACTCTACAAAAAATAGTACGCAAATTTGGTAAAAATTGATACATATAGACAAACTTTTAAGCAAGACATATCGACCGACAGGATGGGAAGTTATCAGTGTGAGTCGCATCCCAGCTCCTTTTTTTTATTTTCCATTTATACCATTTTTGAAAATAGAGATAGGCGATTGTCGAGTTATAAAATTATATTATTTTTCCAATGGAGCAGGTTCTCAATATAAAAATAAATTTAATTGTGTCCAGTTCTTGAAACTTTGACTCAATTAACAAAAAATCGGAGTGGAAGCACGATTTCAGAAATTTTGCTTTAACTGATATTTTTAGAATGTATATTATTTAAAAACCAAAATATAAAAACAAAAACTCTAAAATCATAAAATCGTGTATGTATTACATACTATGTTCCTAATATTTTTGCATCTTAACCTTAAAAGTAATACATTTTTTAGAAAAATATGGTATATTCTTTTGTTTTCCTCTAATTCACCCTAATTTTCGCAAGGTTTTGAAATATGAATTTCAAAAACCTTTTACGTCTAAGTATTGGATTACCACTATCCTCATCATCTATCCCATAGAATGTTCTACACGTCTGGATGTACATTGCTCATCTCTACCCTCCTTAAAAATCCTTCCTATTTGAAATTTTGGTATGATCTTATTAACCTTTGTTGATCAACAATATTCGTCTAAAATGCTAAAAATCTGTTGTAGGACGCGTTGATACAATTGTGACAACCTCTGTTTAAAATGCCTACTGTAGTTTCAGCATATTGGAAAAAGGTTCCCCAAGAACCACACAAGTCAACAGTCAGTTTCTCTGAAATTCGTTAACATCGTTTTTTGTCAACAATTTTACTCTATGAGTTCTTCAAACGTGTTTTATGTCAATGGAATCTTGATGAAGTTGTCCAAGCATGCTGCGATGTAAAACTAAACAATGCTTCGTTGACGCATCCCCAGCATCCAATCCTAACCATCACTTCACATAACAAACCTGCATACCTTGTATGCTTCTTGTCTTTGAAGTTAATTCGCACCGCATTCCGTTGAGAACATCGCTTAACGTCTCAATTATAGATTCGGCTACCAATCGCCATAGCCATTCCCATGACAAAGTCAATCCTCTTCGATAAACCAAACATCTCTGGAACAGGAACTGCCTTAACCAAGGTGTATACCTGGTGTGGTCCTGCAGCTTACATGTATTTCTATGGAAAAAAGTTCTTTCTGCACCACCAATATCCAATATCCACTCTTATATTGCGCGTCAACCTCATTCTAGGAACACGCCCCACACACAGTGCAGATTCCAAGCGTGAATCAACTTCTCGAACAAAAACAAACATTATCCACTGTCCTTCTTCTCATTTGGTCTCAGTCGGCAGTGCGGTGGTGGAGGCCGGTGTGGTATTCCTTACGCTTGCAGATGGACGATGGATGAGTCCTAAACATGAATTTCCGGACATTATTGTAGTTATTGTGTTATTGTCGACGACGACCGACGACGACGATGCATGTTTTGTTGTGCTCAACCCATCTGCATCGCAACGGCTGCACACCTACTCTGGCGACAAAAACAGAATCGCAAACGAATCAGCAAGTCTTTGATCTCAGAGCGTTGTTCGTTGCGATGGCGATGTGTGTTCCGGATCATCGTGACATTGGCAACCTGCATTGAAGTTGGAGCAGTATAAGCGCCTACACACACTATTCAAGCATCACCACACTGCGAGACTATACATTGGAATGACTTAGAGGGACCACAGACCACACTCCAGAGAGTCTGGAGTCGTCGTCGTCATCATTGTCGTAACTTTGCTGTTACTGATGTAGTTGTTGTTGTGGTTCCTCGGTCCAAAGTGGGCGCACCATATCACAGGCCAAGGATCTCAGGTAGGCGCGTTGCGCATCCGAACGATGGAAGTGATTGCATGTCATGGACGCGTTTTGTAAACGTCCTTTCATTTAATTGCAAACATTTGTTCCAAAAGGTATAAAGGTGTATTGGCGGCTTCGGCGAACGTGGATCTGGATGCTTGGGGTTGTGGAATTGGAGGAACGCACCATGAGCTCACAGCTATATTCTGGAGTATTGAACGGGACAAACGCGATCAATGCATTTGGCCTGCATTTTGGAATCCAAAAACTGTATAGTGTATATGCGTGTGCGGTGGATGAATTGAGGTCACTGGCATTATCTGTAGTGAAGTGTGACACAACTCAAGGGGAATGGACATATCCTAAACATTAGGCAGTCAGGGCACTGGGCAAGGCAGGGCAGTTTAGTTCAGTTCAGGGAGAAGGTGCACTCGTGCGTGACAATTGCTTTCTAATTGATTATTTTCGATATTAATCGATTGAACGTGCGTCGCGTCGTCGTCGTCGTTGTATACGAGTATAGTTTATAGTTGCATAGTCGTCAACATCATCGATGAACTGTCTGTTAACCAAGTGACAGTATCTCTATTATGAGGCGGAAACATTAGCGGTATAATTGACAGAAGAGAGAGAATATTGTTTTGTCGAAATTTTATTAGGTATAACATTAACGTATGCGGAGATGGGGATAGGAAAGTCTATGCCAATACACTATTAGATATAGTTTTGATATGAGAGTGATAAAATTAATTTAATCGATTGAACATTAAGTGCGGAAATAGCTACTTGAAATTAGTTCACGGCAGCAGTGAGTTGAAGTTTCAATATCTGGGTATACGTTTTCGGTTTACCGGTTCACTGAATAATAATTCAAATGACAATTTTTGGTAGAGGAGTGTGTTTTATGGTTTCTATGGAAATTTGAAAACAAATTTTTGGGACAAATTATAAAGAAATAAAAAAAAAAAAACGGAACTAACGGTTTTGTCAATTTTATGTTCGTTAACTAGAAATGATTTTTGTTATTTTATATGAACAGGTGTGGCAAGCTTTCAATAAAAAAAAACCCTTTTTTAATGCTGATGTTTGTACGATAGAGATTTTTTGTTCGTGTTTATCCATAGTAGAATACCAAAATGCTAGTTGAAACATTTGCCGATGTGTTTTAATGGCCTGAACTCGAATCCGACTCCAAAATGACTTTATCCTCTTAGGTTTTTGAAAAATTACTTTTTATAATTCGAAAAAGTAAGTATTAGGCGTTTGGAAGACATCTACATTCGTAAAGTAGTTTTCCTTCGTAATGGTTTTTTAAAACCATAATCCTTGTCTTCAATATTCTGTTCCCAGAAACTAAGTTAAATACAGGATTGCCTCTTGCGAGAAATAGACAATTCCTCAAAAAAGTAATTCCTGTCATGAAAAGTGCTTTCTCAAATTGGCGGTCATTGCGCACACAGGAATTATTAAGAGTTGTGCCTCAGAGAAATAAAAACGAATTTAAAGAATTTATAATTCAATTTCTAAATGAGCTAAGAATTGAATCCTAAGGTGCTGAGAGAAATAAGTGGAATAAACTCAATTTTGTTAATATAATAAGTACATTCATTTCTAAACCTTATGGGTTTTAAAAATAACGTCATTCAGATGATGATTTTCTATACATTAACGCAAGCTTAATAAAAAATTTGTATGGACTTTCCTCAACAAAATCCTTGAAATTTTGGCAGAATGTTTTCGAATTCAATCTTTCAGCTCTTTCAAGTCCCGCGATTTAGTTTCATACAATTTGGACTTTAAATAGCAACATACAAAAGTTGCATCCCACACGGATAAATCTCTCGAGAACGACACGGCCATAAGATTCTGCGCTACGAGAAATTATCGTTGCCAAACCTTTTGCGAAAACAATTCATGAATTCAGCGACTGTATGACCAGTACAACCAGGTTCGACCTACTTTCGTCCTCCGAACCACTTTCAGCCGAACACACTCATTAAACACCTACATATCTGTAGCGTACGCCAGCTACCGTTCTTTCAAAAAAAGAAATAAGGACCGTGACCGATGACGCCCCACGCCGCCGCTGTTACTTATTCAAATCGAAAATTTAAGAGACCTCTTTTCAACGCCTGTTTCCAAGCTTCGTTTCCTTAACTCAAATTGAGATGGAGCCATGATTTTTTAAAAATAATTTTTTTTTCTGTGATGCACCTTGCAAAAAAAATAATTTAGACTGTATTTAGAAGACAAAGATTTAAACATTTTGAAAACCTGATGTGATAAAATTATAGGGCGAGATTCTATTAAAAATGAAATTTGCTTTTGAATTTAATGCCGATAATTCTTTCTATTCTTACAAAGAATACAGTTTGCAATATTACAATTTTGACAGTTTGCTAAAGGGATGGATTTTTAAAACAATTTGTGAAAAATAACCCAATTTGCAAATGGTTTAGCAATAGAACTCGAAAAAAAACATAACTATTACCTTTTGATTTGTTGAGTAGAATCAGATTTACTACTTAAGAGGACGGACATTTTGTGTAAGTTTTGTAATGACTGGAATGATACTTTTTTCGACGGAAGAAATAAAGATAACAAAATTTCTAAATTTTTCGTCCTTTTTCTCCTTTCTAAGAACTATCCCTTCTCCTTCGAATACTGACTGTTATGTCACTTGTGCTCAGAATTAAGAGATCATTTATGAAAGTATTATAAAAGACTAAAACATTGGTTCTAGGATTATATTTCCAAATGTTGTATAACAACAAAAAATTACCGTCATGGGCATTCGAATTCGACTTACAATCCCGATAAAACTGTAACAAAAAATGAAGAGCTAAAAGTTTGCATTTTATCTACGTGTAGCGTGAGCTCAACTTTTAGATTTGGCTTTACTTTTATCGATTATGTTCACTAAACAGACATTTTTTTTGAAAATCACAACAGTGACGGTAAAAAAGTTTTGAATTCAATATGAAAAAACCAAAGATTAATGGGCCTATTATGTAAGACAACTAAGAACAAAGTTGAGTTGTAATGCGGCAATAGGTATTACCGATCAAAACTAGTTGACTGTCACAATTAAAATACCAGTCAACCAGTAGTCAACTTAAAAATAGTGTGTTTAGGGCATTATGTAAGCCAGTTGAGTTGTCTCTCAATTGTGATTTGTGATTGTTGTCAAAATTCCACAACTGATATTTACCGGTTGCGTAGTGCATTTGTGTGTACAAACAAATTTGTTTTGGTGCTATGATTCGAACATGAGTTCCATCGATGCATCCTATTACTTCAGGAAATATGGTTTTCTGGTAAAAATAAATCTTCGATAAATTCATCCCGTCATTTGTCATATGAGCCTTAATCCATTGTGGACAGATACGTTCTTCTAGTACGTCTAGAAACTGTTGGCTGAGCAAGGCTTAAATTAAAATCATTACCACTGCACTTTTTGTAACTTCCTTCTGCCATGAAACGTAGGGCAGTACAGAGTTTAAGAATTGGTGGGATTGCGGAGGAACGCTGTGGTTGTTTCAAATAATCTTTGATTTTGTTAAGCACCTAAACAAATGCGTCTTATAAGTCTGCAACAAAACGAAGAAATTAAATCAACACTTCTCATCAAAGAATTTGTTTATAAATAATACTTTTTGTTTGGAAGTTCCAATGGATTGGAGTAATCTCGAATATTTATTCTCATCAGAGCAACATTGAGGGTATTTTCTTCTTCCGAATTTACAAGAAACAAATCAATAGAATTCTCCATTTCGTATTATTTTGTCTTTTTTATAAAATTTTGCACTGAATTTAAAACTTTGAAATACCTACGTATTTTACTTAACACAGCTGATTTTGACAAAAACAAGCACGTAAAAGTAGGCAATGTATTTGGTCTGCTCAACTGAAAAAAGTTGTCTCCCATAATAGGAATTTTGTTTGTAGTTGTCTTTAAATTGAGTTGTCTTGATAACAACTCAACTAAGTTGAGTTATGAACCATAATAGGCCCTTAAGCACCATAAATAAAGGAATCTGATATCGGTTGGAACCCGTAAAACATATGTATGTAATTCCAGCCTTGTAGTAGCAAAATCGAGTTGTTGTAATATTTAAACCCCACCAATGTTCTTATTGTAATGGACTGCTTAATAAGAAAATGGCTCTATGCTTCGTTTTCTTCTTCTCTAGAAACTGAAACTTCTCCCTAAATCCTAAAAAAATAGTAGGTAAATGTTATCAATATTGAAGTTTTAAATTTATAAACAAACAACATTAAAGTACTTTTCTTTTCTTTAATTGTTTATGTTTAAAAATTATGTGTTCCGCAAATTAACTTTAGGTAACTAGACGATTCCAATTTACAAAACTTCGTCTACAAAATCATATAATTCAAGAGATGTCCTATTAAAAACAAATATGAATCCGCTTATTACGTGTTTGTCAAATTTTCAAAATTTGTAACCCTTCGATCTTCAACCATTTTTTAGTCGATGATGTCATTAATTCGATTTATGACCCAGAACATTCCCACCTTATGGTTTACACATCCCATCCACTATAGTATATAAACGACTTATAATAAATGAAAATAAAAATATTTACCTAAAATTTCCAAGTTACTGAAATTTCTGTTGACGACGACGACGCGACGGACGAAAAAACAAGATAATAATCGTCTTCCTCATCGAAGTGCTCCTAATAAATCACACAAAAACACACAACCCCAGTCACCGGGTGTCAAGACGCATGCAGCAAGATTCCACGCTTTACTTCTTTATTGTTTTTGGAGGTATCAGAAGTTTGTCGTCATCGTGTCGCACCAGATTTGTTTTCATCGATAAAACTTTTTGCTCACCTCTAGTCTAAGGGTGTCATCTGTCATCCGAAACAAAAAACTCAAACGACTTAATTCACCAAAAAAAGGTTAAATTAGTCATCAGAAAACGATATCACCTCTCATATCGAAAGAAGCCAGCCCGGGCTTCGGGAGAGATGATGATTGTGTCGTGTGATCAGGCTTGAGATTTTATATTTTGTTGTGTCTTCTTTCACCGGAATTATCTTCGTCGTGTGACAACAAAATTTATGATAACCCACTGTAGGGAGCCCAAAAAGAGGATAACTTCATCCTGATTTATACAACACCACAGTAAGCCGCATCAAGGCGGCATTTCCACTTAATGTTTTATCTCCAGTCAGTGTGGATCATTTAAAAAGAATAGGTACACCAACAAATTGTGAATTAAGCAATCCCTAGAATATGAGGGATGACAATGACAAAGACTTGCCATCTTTTGAGTTTCGAAGCATATCAAAAGTTAATTTATTGAAAGCAAAGTGTCTTTCATTATTCACATAATATCATTCGCGGAAATGTAATTTAATTTTCTGCCCACAAACTATACCCACACTTCCCGAACTGGACTGCCGGCCGTTTAGTTATCTGCGGCAATTATTGGCGACAATTTAGATATGAAATTGGACATCACTATCTTTCAAAAGTAAGATGATTCGCATGAATGAAGTCGAGTGCATTAAGCAATCGGTGGCAATAATTTGCTGCACGCAATACAAGTATGTGGTGATGAAAAGTGATTGCCGCTGCTGAGAAGTGTAGCACGCACGTTGATGGTTGGTCAAGTATAAGATGACTGGATCAGATCGCAAAGAGGCCTTTTTAAGTAAATTTCAAAAATACCTACAACTTGTCAAAAAATGTTAGGCTTAAAATTTGTTCGATATGGTTTTTGAAAACACGACCAAATATTGATCAAAAAAAAGTAAGGGAATTGCTTCACCTATTTTTAAGTCGCGATCGCTACAGCATATCACTTGGGTTCGGTCTTTTTATGGCTAACTAAAATTAAATGTCTTCTATTTAAGTATTTTATTACAAAAATCAAAAGTGAGGAGCTTTAGTGTCTTTAAGTTTTCTTCGGGAAATGTACTATATTGTACATTCTTGTAAGAAATAAATATTGATTGGGAGAAATTTTTATAATTTTATTTTTGGAAATCTTAAAATATTTCAAAAGTTATTAAAAATCTACCAAAGATACTAAGCAAAATTGGTAAAAAATGATTTTCGACTCGAATATATAAAAGGCAGATATATGCTCTCGCGGAGTGTTTTTAGAACTATTAAAGAGAAACAATTCTGTCATACATTATTTCAGCTAAACTTTATTTTTTACACAGCGCATTCAAAGGAAGCTCTCAAAAAGGAAAACAATCCCTGATAGTGGAAGTTCGTTATTGGTGATCTAATTGTATTAGTTTTAGCTATCTTACACTGAAAGAATTTAACAAATATAGGTACAGTAGTTCTTACGATTAACGTATTCAAACAAACAAACAAACAAACGAAGTCTTCAGCTTTATAATCTAATACATATAAATTACGATGTTTGTCCGCGATGGACTCTGAAAGTACTTAACCGATTTTAATCAAATTTGTACACCGTGTGCAGTTTGATCTAACTTGAAAGATAGGATAGCTTAAATCTCAATTTATGATCGCAATATTTTTGTATTGCATATTAGTTGTCTATTATATGACAGTCACAATTATCTGTTAGCTCCAAACGATAGATGGAGACATCTGTCGACTGGATTGAGTAATTCTTCAATAGATGGCGCTATATCAAACTTCCAAATGTTTTATATAATTACAATTTAATAGCATAACCAATGTGCATCCACCAGAACAATACAAGATTTAAACGGCAATGATAAGCTTTTCGGTGGTGCTCTCTTACTTTTGGCTAGTGATTTCCGCGAAACCTTACCAGTTATACCTCGCTCTACTTTTGGGGATGAGATTAATGTATGTTTTAAACAATCATTCTTATGGCGAAGTTTTGAAACACGTAATGCATTATACTGTCAGACAATTTCTGGTCTATTGTTCAGAAAAAAATGAATTAATTTTTGAATACACAAGATATATTTGGAATGCCACCACATAATCTTCGATTGAAGATTGGTTCACCTATTATTCTATTACATAATTTGAATTCACCTAAATTATACGACAGTACACGTTTTGGGTAATCAATATGACAACAAAAGTAGTCAATAGAACAACTTCGGTAGTCAATATGACAATTTGGTTGTCATATTGACTACCAAAATTGACTATCGAGGATTGTTATATTGTCTACCCGGTAGTCAAATTAGATTTCGGTTTTCAACAAAATTTGTGGTACTGACTACAGCAATTGTCCTATTGACTACTGTAGTTGTCATATTGACTACCGTGGTTGTCATATTGACTACCGAAATTGACTATCGAGAAATGTTATATTATCAGGTAGTCAAACTAGATTACGGCGAACAGCAAAAATTGAAGTATTGACTACCACATTAGTCAAAACGAGAACCGTAGTTTCAACTTCTTTCAACGAAAGTTGTCATATTGACTACTGCAGTTTTCATATTGACTACCACAGTTGTCATATTTACTACCGTAGTTGCCATATTGACTACCGCAGTTGTCGTATTGACTACCAGATAAGTCCATAATATGGATAATATATTATAACAACAGTAGTTTCAATTTCCTTCAACCAAAGTTGTCATATTGACTACAACTATAGTTGTCATATTGACTACCAAATTGTAAAAGAAGTTCGGATCCTAAAATTGACAACCGAAAAATGTTCTATTGACTATCGCGGTTATCGGCTGAAAATTGTCAATTTGACTACCAAAATAGTCGATACGATGACTTTTTTCGTTCTGTGTATTGAACGTAATTTAGAATATAGAATAAAATTAAAACTTAATTTTTGTTAAGGGAGGCCTTAAGGAACTTTTTAATCACAAAATATTCAGTCTAAAGCATTTTTACAAATCCGCCACTGATGATCGTGCAATTTTCACATACCTATCTACAGCTCTATACCAAAAGGAAACCGGTATTACGCGCAGCTTGAGACAAAAGGTTTCTGTTTTTTTTAACTGGCTATAAGTAATGGCTAAAAAGTATAAATGAAGGACTCTTGGTAGTGTTATCCGATATAAAGTGGGCTTGAAAGAATGTTTATCATTCCAAGGTTATAGAGCCCAGAGATATCACCATTCTCCTCATGGTCGTCATATCGTAGTCGACAACGATTCTGTATAATGGTGAGATGAACGAATTGAGACGTTGGCGTCAAACATGATTACAAGTTGAATAGTAGGTATAGGATAAATGGTATTCCTACACTAAATAGCATAAGTAACGTGTTTGTAACAGTTTGATGGAAATATTTTTTCTTTTTGTGTAACGACATTTAATACTTTTGCGTAACTATTAAAGAAGAACGAAATTATTGACTTTATGATAAAGTATGAGATTGAGATGGAGTATTTTAAGTGCAGAAGTTGTTTTGCTGTAAGTTGTTTAAGATGTATGTACCTTTGGAATGCTATATGTTAATTGCTGTTTATTACCAATCAGCTTTGGCAGTTTCTAAATTTTTTACGACCGAACAAACTAACTCTTTTCGTTAGAGAAGCTATATTCGTTTTCGTCCTACTTTTTCGTAATGACAGCACTGTCTTTCACAAAAAAGGACATTTTAATCCGGTTTCTTCGTCACTCAAAACGCGTTATACTAATACCAATAACTTGGTCCCACCAAATTTGAAATTTAGAGTGTTCTAAAAACAAAAAGCTGCCAATTGTGGATTCCATTACCACCTGATACAATCCTGGTCGTAATACCAACTGAATTAAACAACTTCCAGAAAACTATACAAGAGGTTGCTGGATATCCTGGTGCAAAAGCATTTTGAAAGTCACATGTGTCAAAGAATTAAGTAATCTAGTACTATTTAGGACGCAATAACTGTTGAAATGAATCATGAAATTTATTGCTATTTACAAGAACATACCTGAATATTATGATCTCTCCTAAGAACAAGAACAAAAGCTTATTAACCTTTCTATTCATTAGGCATATTAACTGCTGTGGTCATAACAAATAGTGCGTATACCCCAATAAACTAGAATTTCTGTTAAATCTTACCCCTATGAATCTTTAGGGGTGTTCCGCAATAAATGTACCTACATAACTATGAAAATTTTCGGTTATAAACATTACCCCCTAGACTACAATCATTATATTTATCCAGAGTTTTCATTTAACCCTTTTAACATCTACGCAATCATCCTACTAATATATTTTATACCCAAAGGGATACCAAACATTTTATTGTCCCCCTATATCCCCATATTCAACACTTCAGCCAACCCCAATAATATGCGCTCATCTAATTAACCCGAACCGCATGTCTTATGCGAAATTTGTACAAAACTGTCCTTAATACAACGCGTTTTTCGTTCCATATCACACATAGCTATACGATAACTCTCTTCCAATCTGGTCGGCACGACAGGCGGTGGGTGTAGCAGCAGAGCAACGGTGTCAACTCGTGTTGGCACTTTTGGTTAAAATGTCACATTTGACAGGACTGACACCCCTTTTTAGTTATTAACTTCAAACGATAATCACAATGGGTTTGGCCTGATGCTTAAAAGTGGTTCACACTCTCAACTCAACAGAAACAGCAACAGAATGTGAAACCTCTCGCCAACACCGCTCTGATTATGGGTTGGTACATAAAACGTCGGTCGTCGTCTTCCTCGGTAGTTGGGTTTTGTTGGAACTTGGGACACTGATGACGGTCTCCTCCATGTCAGTTGCCATTTCGCCTGTACTCGAGCTGTGCACTATAATTCGAGAGCAACTTATAGAACCCCTGAACATGAACTTGCTCTTGTGTAGTGGCTGCTGGCTGATGGTGATAGAGAAACTACATACATACATCCATTCCTTCTTTAACACACAACACCACATGGTATTATACCTTCTTCCCTTTCCTTCCCTTCGAGTACGTTATGACTCGTTTTATTTTATTACAACATCGTCAAAACGGGCCAGAAGAAGCGCTTTGGGGAACCGACCGAACAGCAGGCCAACCAAAGGGTGGTACGCACGCCACAGCGAGCGCCGTATGTATGATGTGTATAAGGCATACATCAGCAGTAGCAGAGCATCACTACACTACCGCCAAAACTTTAGTTCAAACAATGTTTTTCGACTGAGGAGTCTTGTTACGCCCGCCGCACTGTGATATCATCTCAAAACTTTTTAATTGCTTTGAAGCGCGCGCTCTCTTTTTTTTCTTGTTTTGTTCGTTCTAATATTCTTCATACTTTTTAAGGGTCCACAAGTGAGGTCGTCAAAAAATTTTAAAGATAATGAACTTTTAAATTTTCATATTAAAGTCAATAAATTTTAGTCGAAGGGAGTTTAAATGTCTTCTAACGAACGCTTGTTTGTAGGGAACGGGTCGAAATATTGTTGTTTACAATTTTATACGATACTGTATTATCACTGATTCTGTGTCTTAAATTGTGCATTTCAAAACACTGTAAATGACACTGTATCTCAAAATTCTGTATGAATAAAACACTGTGTGTTATTACACTGTATCACAGGATTTGTCATCACAGGATACTGTATTGTAAAGTGTGTTTTTGACCCAGAAAAATAGAGAATTTTGAAATACAGATTTTTCCCCCACAGAATGTTGCCCATTCAGAATTTTACAGTATTTAGTATTATGATCCAAACAATATTTTGACCTCAACCCTAAATTGTAGCTTAGAAGCTTGTGTTATCAGGTGGCTTAGAGGACGACAAATGTTTATTATTCAGTTCAAAAATATTGCCACTCAGCATTTTAGTTCTTAGAAGACCCTCCGTGTGCACAAGATAAGGTCCTTATGCTTTATTTGAGCAAGTTTCTGTGACCAAGTTTATTCTTTTGAATCATAACTTTTTGTTTCCTTCCACTGTCGAAGATGAGCTTCTCCGTCAATAAATTACTCTATAAGAGCTAAAAGCGGATAAAAGGTTCTTCTTCTTCGGTTCCAATGGATAGACATGGATATATGGACACGGCCAGAACCACGGCCACAGTTGCAGCCATATCCACATCCCACAGCCATAGTTACAACTATATGTGTGATGTGTCCGCCAGGGAGTATCACGCACGTTTCATCTCGAACCGTAGATAACTTGGGAATAAAAATGATGGAAATGATGACTTAATTACACTAATTGCTGAACGCATGTGAGCTGTGAGGAACAGGGCACAAGCACAAGGCACACAGCACACAGCAAAACTGAATTCGCCCTAATGCTTTATAGGCACTCTTATACTATCTATATATATATATATATTTTTAATCCCGAAGCGCCAAGGCAATTCTTATAAGAAAAACCAACTTCATGATAAGTGAAAGTCATTAATTTGATTGCAGAGTCTTGGAAAAATACGACGTTTACTTATAGAGAAATGTGAGACTCTAGAGATAGATGAGTTGCCTGCAAGTCATCATTTTTCATCGACCGACTGAAGCCAGCGAGTGAGAGCGAGGGGCCAAATTCCCTATAAATATACGTAGCTACGTGTTCACCTAGAACAGCTTTCATATAAGATGATGGACATCTAAAAACAACCAAGGGAAATGTTTAATTGAGACACGATAACACTAATCAAGATTCCCGATAATGTGCAACTGTACACCTTCGCTTCAGCATATATAACATTATATCTAGCTGGTATTGCGGTTGCCTTCCCATTTTAAATGCATCAAAGTCCGTCCGCCTTTCTTGACATTAAAGCTTGATGATACTTAATTACTGACAATTAATCAGAATGTTACACTACTCCCCCAGTCATACCGCTACCAGTCAGAATTAGTCTCACATTGGAGAGGAATCATGGAGGTGAGTTAAAGTTGGAGGCAGGAGAACTCTCACTCTTTATTTTTGAAATAACAAAAGTTTTTAAGACTTTTGGCTATGTTCTGGATAGTTAACCAATTGTAGGTAGCTAAACGGTCTGCAATAATCGTTAGGACCAAGCTGCAGAAGGATCAGAAGACTGAACTGAACCGACAACGACATCACACTCAAGAGCTTAAAAGTGTGAGGTTTTTAAATAGAAATCAAACCAAACACAATGACACGATACTTTTGAAAAATTCCTCTAAGAGAAATGAGATTAGGTCCTTCTGTGGATCCTGGATAGCTGCTGGTGGATAGAAAAAGTATAAAACAGGGCAAGGTATATAGACGTATATCCCTTAAACCAACCTAAAGGTGTAAAGAGAAACTCTAAAACTGTAGACTTAAGTGTGACAATTACAAAGAATCATTAAGTTTTATTGCGGCTCTATATAGAATTTGGTCACTTTTATAAGGTGAAAGAAGTTCATTAGGTGATGTGGTTATTTCATTGAGTATAGGTGTACCATCAGCTTATTTTAAACGAGGGTTTTGAGCATGGACTATGGAGGGTATGGAGTTAGTGACAAATTTTCAGATCCGAATTAAACTTTTGGAATACGGTACATTTAAGATTTCAACATTTCATCCAGAAAATAAGTCCTCTGTCATAAAAATCCGATTTTTTAAGGAAGTTTTAAACCGATCATGACGATATATGACTATATCTTCCGATGCCGTAAACAAATAACAATGTTTATCAATACATAAACTCGACTATGCAGCTCAAAGCATCGGAGTTCCAGAAGATTTCGCTACCATACATATGTTTTAGTACCCGTGGCGTGGTGGTTAGTCCGTAGTGCTATCACGCCAGAGGTCTTGGGTTTAATCCCTGCCTGTGCCACCTTAATTTAAAATATATTTCAATAAAAGCGTTAATATGGTTCGTCCAAGTCATGGTTCTGTTGAAGAAAACTCCAAGGTTAGATTTTGCAACATACTTTACAGAAGTTTCATTAAGCTCTACAGGAGGAAAATAAGAGAAATCAGGGGTTCTTTTTGCAAATAACGATGAGAATAATTTTAGCGGGATTGAAAATAAGACCAAATTTATTTGCCCATTTAAAGACAGCATCGAAGTATTCATTTATTATACTACCACACTTTACAATAAAGCATAGACTACTACTTTTAATAAGCTAAGTAACGTCTGCATACTGCAGTGTCTTGCAATATTTAATGGATAGTGGCAAATCAATTACATAGGCATAGAAAGAAGAGGTCGCAAAATGGACCCTTGTAATATACCCTATAGCTCAGTGATAGCGAATCAGAAACGCGACCTCCTGAGACTACTGATTGACTTCATTCGGAAAGCTAAGACAAAACAAGCTTTTCTGCTTAGAAAAGTTAAAGAGATTTGAGAGCTTTTTGCAAATTTTAAAGAGTGAATTTTCAACAGACCATTATTTATTTAAAACGATAGTACGATTTATATAGTTTAATGTTTGAAGAGTATTTAATGCAAAAGTTCACCACGGTTTTCCTGGCTTACTGTGCGTCGATCATAGCAAACTTGTCGCTATAGACATGTGTGGCACCGTATTGTTGAAAACCCATGTCAAGTCAAGCTCTTCCATTTTTCACAAACATCATCGCACAGCAGTTTTCACCTTTTACAGTAACGTTGCATTAGATATCATCTTTGAAGAAATAAAATCCAATGATTTCGACCGCTCATGATTTGATTTCAGCTCTGTTATCGTTGTCTGAATTTGTAGCAATGCCTTATTAAACAAAGGTATTAGCTACCTCAAAGTTATAGCTGTCCATTGTGACGTTTTGTCCGAAACGTCGTCTTTCAATGTAACTTTTTTAAGACAGCATATACTTGGTCTTGCCCCCATTGACCACTAAGCCCATCTTTTCCCCTTCCGTCGAAATGCTCAAAACGCCTCACTGACACAACACTTTGATATTCGAATTATGTCAATATCATCGACTTATCCGAGTAATTTCATTGACCTTTGGACAATTCTTTCTAAGACGATGTTGAAGAAGTCGCATGACAGTGCATCGGCTTGTCTAAAACCTTTTTTGACATCAAATGCATCGGTGAGATCTTTTCCAATCTTGATAGAGCAGCGTGCATTATCCATCGTCATTCTGCACAAACGGATAAGTTTGACAAGGATGTTAAAACTAGACATTGCTCTGTAAAGCTCTTTCCTATAATTGCTGTCATTCGCGGTTTTAAAATTGATAAAGAGATAGTGAGTATCGATTTGAAGTTCCTGGGTTTTTTCCAAGATCTGTCGTAATATGAATATTTCGTCAATGGTTGACTTTCCTGGTCTGAAGCCACATTGATATTTACCTAACTGGTTGTTGACGAAAGACTTGAGAAGTTCACATAATATGGCGATGTTCAGGAGACTGATGGCACCTTTCTTAAGAGCATTTATTTTGATAATAAAATATTATGATTTGGAAGCGTTGTTTGTTTCTAATGTCATGGTTGAATTAAAGGCCAAACAGAAGATGTTTGACAGTTATCTATGACACTAAATGTGATTGTCAAAAAAGTCACCCTATCACGGTATCAAACGCTTTGGAATAATCCGTTTATTAACTGTTCACATCAAGAAGTGCAAAAGTACTACTTTGAACGTCAAATTCCCATTCCCTCTTCTATTCCCTAAATTCCAAACTTTGACAGATTCATACAATTTTCACCGCGAATTCAATGTATTTTAGATTTCCCATTGCAACTAAGTTGTCTGTCAAATCAAAGTGATACACTTGATATTATCCATAAGTGAATGGAGTTTTACGGTTTGCTTATATGATAATTGTAACCTCTTTTTAAATGGATATGAACCGTTGTCAAAATCGGGAACAAAATAAAAAGATTTATTTTTAAGATTAAAAACCTATAATCAACACGCTCCAAGCTGCTAATTGATAGAATTAAACATTGGTCTCTGGATAAGACTGAATGTAATTTACTTAGCTGTAACTATTCCAACAATACCAAAATCAATTATTGTTTCTTTTAATATAATTAATATAGTTGTCTTCTTCCAAGAAAAAAATATAATTAACAAAAACCTAACTATCTTTCGAAATGGGTCACGGTTCCTTGCTAACGAAAACCAAGACAAAAACAAACTGTCACTTTCATCAAACTTTCCTGTCGATAAATTGCATATAATTTTGTTGTCAATTTCATTCAATTCGTCTCTGTTCAAACTTCAAATCAATTAATTTCAATTTCGTTCAACTATTAATTGTCTTTGAAAATTAAATAATAGATGCCATTTTTGTTTTTATGTCAAAAAAATGTCATTATCAACAAAATGTCAAATTAATGAAAAAAGATAAACTATAGGTATTGGAATAAAAAGAAAAGCAAGAAACTATAAGAAAACATTTATTAATTAGATTCAAAGCTTTTCCTTTTACAAACAAATAGAAAAGAAAAACAAAACTGAATGGAATAAACTTTCTTCGATGTCAATATACAAGAATTCCTACAGAGAGATCGAAAAAATTGACATTTTAATTCGCATCCTTCCAAACGGGCTACGAGCTATACTGTACTGCTACAATACTTACACCGAACAATTTTGGCCGCACCCGCCGTCGCTCGTCGTACCGCCTACAAAGGACGGACGGAAGAATGACATTTTCTGCCAAGGGACTACTTTTTCGTTAAAAGATATAAACCTCCAAGGATGAAGTTCGAAATAATTCATTGAACTTGTACATTTCTTTAACTTCTCTACCTTAACCTTTCCCTTTACCTACCTATAAAGCTTCATTTAAACTTTTCTTTGGTATTTTTGTTTATGGATAGGTATCAGATCGGATCGGTACTATAGGTAAGGTATAACTATTAGCGGTGGTGAACATTGATGAAAAGTTTCACTAAAACAATTTTCCCCCATCTTCGCTTGACTGATAATTCCTCAAGGATTACACAAGCCATAGCTAAACTTAATAGGTTAAGTCAAAATAAGAAATTTACTGTGACAAAATGCCAATATAACTTTGGGTTTGTGTTCTTTTTTGTGATTCGAAAATTACTTTATATTCGCATTTTCCCAACACCAACCGCCACCACCATCACCATTACCACAAGCCGACCATCGAAAATGAAAATGCTTTTACTTTGCTGTGACTAAAACACTTTTTGATGGATTTAAGTCGGATAAAGTTCTTTGCCTTTGGCTACTAATTAGATGATAGTTGTTAAAGAAAAGGGATTCAATTAAGGATTTCATGTTCAATTAATTTGAACTTCCGAATATGTTGTGGTATTTTTTTTTTTTGTTCTGTCAACGTGATTTCGCAGCTGAGAAGACGAAAAAATTAACAATATAAGAATAATAGGGACAGAAAAAAAGAGATGAATTTCTCACCAGTTTATAAGATATATTTTCTTCATGGATAAATACAATAATAATGAAGACTAAACAAATGCTACACATATTGTGGAATGTAATGCTTATCATTACCTCATGTGAAATGCGTTGAAAATTGTCTAGGAATTTCTAGTTAAACTTTTTCAGTCTAATGATTAGTTCCATCTTATCTTTAATCTTAAATCGAATTTAATTGTTTTCAATTGTTCTAATTGTGAAAAAAGGACGTTGATCAAAATATGTAACGTTCTTAAATTTAGAAAGTGAGTGAATGAAACTACAAGTCTAAACAAATATACATGCATAACATGCTATGGGACGTATGAAGGTATTTTGAATTTCACATGAAACTAGTCGAGAGCTTTGAGTGATTTACCGTTTTTTGAAACTTGTTAGCTAGGTTCCCTTAATTGTGTGAAATTGTTTTCAGAGTTCTATGTTTCGAATAATTTTATAACTATGTCTTAAAATTTTTTTAGGAACGCTGTTTCACTCGAAGTGTTATGGGGAAGACATTTTTCATTCTAAATAATAGTTTTAAATTCTTGGTTTGTTTCCTCAAATATGATGTAGTAAATGCAACTTTCTACGAAGCAAGTGTATTTCAAAAGTTGGTTAAGCTTCATTTTCTATAATTTCGACTACTTCCATTTAAAAAAAAAAATTCCTCTTATCCAATTCAAATCACACTGACTTAACTTTATCATTTATTTTTGTTTTTGATTATTCATTGACAAATTTGAAGTCCGAATCTACAACTGAATTCAATCAACGAATACAATCTTCATATTAAAATCATAAAATACTGCATTCCAAAAAGATTGCATTCTTTTACAAGCCTCTAAGATTGACACCTTGTTTTGAAAATATTTCACATCTGTGAACTGAAAATGTGAATAATGCTCTCGAAATTCCCAAAGATCTAATAGGCATAAGATACAAAATTCCTGTCGCGTTATTAAAACTTTTAAGGCATAGAGAAATAAAATTCCCTACACGAGTATTCATGTAAGATTGTTTTTGAAACAACGCCAAAATAGAGGGTGGGATGCGACCCACACTGATAATTTCCCATCCCGTTTGTCAATTTGTCTTGCTTAAAAGGTTTGTAGGTTTTCGTGTTTTGTTAAAAAAGTTATCAGTTGAATTATTCTAAAAAAATTAAAAATAACCAACAATATTTTGCATCATATGCAAATAGTTTTTTGCAAAATCTTTTTTTGTTAACGAGATTTTTAGTAGAAAACCAATTTTTAACAATTTTATTAGCATTTCTTAAAAGTTTTTATTTCTTAAATTGACAAATACAAATTGGATTAATGAAATTAATTTGAAGTCAATATCTTTTATTGTTCACGAGATATCGAAAACCGCACATCAATTTTTACAAAATTTCTTGTAGATTTTATTTTTGCATGAAAAAACTGACTGCTGGATTTTTATAAAAAAATTACTGAATATCGAAAACAATATTTTCTGTGAGATAACATTAGTTTGAAGCCAATTTTTCAATTTTTGAAAAGATATTTGAGTCGAAGGTAATTTTTACCAAGTTTTAGTATTGTTTTTTTTAGGTTTTTATTTTTTGTAAAAAAAACTGTGAATTGAATTTTTCTCCAAATTTAATTGAATGTTGAAAACAAAATTTTTTATAAGACAAAATAAATTTGAAGCCAATATTTCAAATTTTGAAAAGATATTTGAGTCGAAAATCAATTTTTACCAACGCAACGTTGAGTACAATTTTTTTTAGGTTTTTATTATTTTTATAAAAAAAACTGCGATTTCGATTTTTCTTAAAATTTTACCAGATTTTAAAAACGTTATTCTTCATTGCAAAATTTATTTTGGAGATAAACTCATTTTTTGTTCGTAAAATTTTCGAGGTGACAAATATTTTTTTTCAGTTTTTTTGTTTTATAAATAAAGCCGTTAATTGGATTTTTTTCAAAAACATATTTGTTTCGTATCACGGAACAATATATAATATAAAATTTAATTCAAGTCTCTAGCGTCATTGCTTCATGAGATATTAAGGGCTAACCAAAATTTTCACCATTTTTTTAAACTGCTATGGTAAAAAAACCACCCACGAAATTTTCTTGAGAGCTCTTTCTGAATCTTTCAGCCTTATTATCGGTATAACAAAATTTATTTGAAGTCGATATCTCTACTGACTGGTTCTTGAGCTATGGACGACGAAAAAACGTCGCGAACGTACGGACGTACGCACAGACATCTCTCTAAAAATCTTTTATTTCGACTCTAGGGACCTTGAAACGTCGAGAAATGTCAAAATTTTCAATTTGAAAAATCGGACCAATTACAATAATTTCATATGGGAAGTTAAAAACTTACTCCAAGGATATAGATTTTGTCAACAATAAAATAGATTTTCGACAGAAAAATAAATATAAAACTCTCGTTACGTAACCTGCTTAATACTCAAGGTATTCAACTATTGAAAATGAGGATTTCAAAGAATTTTAGTTTTTTGTTCACCTAAAACAATATATGTACATATGGAAGCACCTTCATATGTTCTGTATTTGATCTGAAACGAAATGGATTCCAGTTTCTTTTTGGATTTCCTGACCCGACTTCCCGAAAACAAAATTCAGGTAGACTTAAACGCAGCCAACACAATGTCGAAAACTATAGAAACTCATAGAAACAAACACACGTGTTAAACTATATAAGTATTCTAGGTTGTAAGATACCAGTTGATTTAGGTGACAAATATTTTTTGAGAGTCCTTTCTGCATCTTTCTGCATTATTATTTGTATAACGAAATTTATTTGAAGTCGATATCTTTACTGGTTCTTGGGCTATGATGAACGACGAAAAAACTTAGCGAACGTACGGATATACTAACGTACGTACACACGCACGCAGAGACATCTCTCTAAAAATCTTTTATTTCGAATCTAGGGACCTTAAAACGTCAAGAAATGTCAAAATTTTGAATTCGACAAATCGGACCGATTACAATAATTTCCTATGTTAAGTCAATGAAAACGAAGCAATAATTTTGTAACGAATTTGCAAAAATCGTGATGAAAAAATGATAATGCAGACTTTAAGGCGAAGAAAGTTTGTCTTCAAAACGATTTAAAAAATGAAAACAAATGAACATAAAACCACTCCAAACTGATAAAATTTGTTCCCGTATACCTACCTATGAGCATATTTTTGAAATTACCCTCCGGAGGGAGATGTATGATGTTAAACATGAAAATCGGTAAAATTTGTAAGCTTTTTCTTGTAACTCTTATATTTGTATTCATTTTTGTATGTCATTCACTACTGCGTTTTCAACCTTAAAAACACAATATCTCGTGTTCTTCCCAGGGGGATTGTAATCCTCTCTGTCTCCCCCAAAATTTAAACACACTTAACCCTTCTTCTTCTTCCTACGAATCTTCGTAGCTATACTCTCTCTACTCATTATAAACCCCAAATAAAAATAGACGGTAGTTTTGTTGGAAAACCCATGAATTTGTCGTTTTGAAGATACAATTTTTAGAATCTTACCCCCCGTACCTTACAGAGGTATAAAGTACATAACATACCTATACCTAAAGTACCTTTCATTTTACCCTAACTACAACGACTACTTACACGACATTTTCAATTTGTTACACATGTGTGCTCAGCCATTTTGAGACTCGGAAAGGAAGTTACTATATGAGAATATGTACCCGTATATATTCGTCCTACATATAAATATAAAGTTTTGTTATTTTTTGCATGAAATGCTGTTTAGGGCGGACTAACCATAACATTATAATGAATTACATTCGAGAAATGAAAACTCATGTTCTTAGGTTGTCAGCCGCATGATTTCGTAAGTAGGTATGAGTATATTTTTGGGGCTTGTGTAAACCAATTTAAATTTTCTTGTGACATTCTATAAATGTTCCAAGAGGGAGAAATAAACGGAAAAAGGAAATGCTAGCTAAAATAAATATCCTGGTCAGGTGGTAGTGTCAGGATATTTGTATGCCTTAGCTATCTGGTGTATAATATGAAAAAAATATGAAAAGAAGGAGCTCTTATACGGGTATAAGGAAAGTAGGTAGGTACCTATGTACTAAGAGGACACATCACGATATTTTTTTTTAATTAGAAAAAAGTTATATATTAAATTAAGTAACACTTAAAAGTAAAGTTAAAAACAAAACAAACAAAAATAGCGGGGCCTTGTTTAATTATTTTCTCATTAAAATAAATCATCATGATTTTTCCCTTGAAAATTATAAAATGGTTGATATGTTGGGTTGGGTATATCAAATCTAGCCAAAAAACCTACCAAACCAAACCAACGTTAGATTCTTGATTTTAAGTTCAATCCCAATTCCCAAGTGACCTTCTTCATCTTCATTTACCTTGGACCTATTTTTGAAAACCTAAGCGCACCTTACCACTCTGTACTCATGCCATGTCGAGTATTTTTGTTTAAAAAAGGAAGATTAAGATATATACCTACGAGATATCTTAGGACATTTTTTTGGAAGGTATTTTGAGACTTCTCAGGAAAGTTATAATTTCTAGAAAATTATCCAAAGAATTTCATGGACGATGTTGTTATAAAATTAGAGAGTAAACAAGTATATGTATATATATATATTTTAAGTTTCATGCCAACGTGTGGTAGAAATTTAAAAATGACAACACAATAACATACTTATGTACGTAGTTTTAACGTCTTAAAGTACTTTAAAGATCAGTTTTGCATAAGAACAAATTTCAAAACTTAAACAAAAAAATTAATTTAAATTTGGATAAGAAAATTTTACAATCAACAACTGAAGATCAAGCTGTTTTCTGTAGGGATATTCAAGGTGTTGGGTTTTTATTTTTTGTATGAAATAAATTTGTATGAAATAAATTTGAAGTAAATATGTACGTATATTTTTTACCTTCGAGATGTATGAGTCAAGATTTAAAGTTTTTTTTTCAATAATTTCTCCTTCACTGAAATTTAACTAGATTTATAAAACAAAAATTTTTTGTAGTTTCAAATTTTCGCGAACTGAGCAATATTTTTTTTTCTGTCAATTTTTTACTTCCGACGTTTGCAAGTCTTGATATCGTAAACAATTTCGAACTCAAGATTTTAATCAAACATATCGTGGAGAAGTCGAAATAAGTCTGTCAGTTAGTCTGTCCACGCTCTTAAAGCCCAAACTACTAAGTTGATTTAGTTCAAATTTGGAAATTAAGGTTTAAAGTTGATTAACGTTAATTATTCTGTATATTTTTTTTGGATAAAAATAACAGTAGATCCCATACAAATTTTACTGGTCAAAAATCGAAAATTCGAATTTTCTCAAAAAAAAACCGATAGAATTTCATTAAATTTTCTCTAAACTTCTTTTTTCTTAACTTCGCTTCTTTCAATTAAAAAAAATATATTTTTGTATTTCTCCAGAAGGGAATTCTCTATGGAACCGTTATTTTGTGTTTAAATGTTTGTCATATTTCAATACAGTCTTGTTTTTATTTTTGTTTTTAAAGAAAAAATTTATATTTTTACGAAATTGAAATGTTAAACGTATATTAATAAGTTTTAAATAAAAGCATACTAAAAATATTTTTAAAATAAAACTTACAATTTTTTTATAAACATAATTAATAAAAAAAAAAACCGTTCTAACGATTGTCCAATAAGAAATTCGAAAAAATTAAGTTGTTTTTAAGAAATCAAATGACGTTTAAGTTTTTGAAAATAAATGCTTTTTCAAGGTACATTTTTAAATGTTAGAATGCAGATAATATTTGTAAGCAGACTTTTTGGATACATGAGGAAGTTCATGCGACACAGTTGTGCATTTTATTTTGTATAATGTTTGTAAATTCTGTTTGACGAATAAAATTAAGTTTTAATAGAAAGCCTTTTTCCTTTTTTTTTTTAATGGAATGTCTTAGTTTTATTATCTGTAAGACTTAATTTATTTATTTATTTTACCAAAAAGTTCGACTGTACGTTCACCCAAAAATCTATCTTTAAACTATGCAGTTTGATTCGCTGGACCTTTAAAACTCGAGAAAATTTCATAATTTTGAACTCAGCAAATCAAACATATTAAACCGGCTTTCAATGGGAAGTTACAAATTGCAACCAATTGATTTATATAATCCACATCGTATTCGTACGAGAGCTTCCACAAACAAAGTCAAAAGCTTCAAAATTAATTATATACATATACCTCAAACTGTGTGCTAGTTAGCCTCAATTTTTCTTGCATTTTACAAAATTAGACAAACAAAGTAGATCCCGTGGCATGATGGTTAGTGCCTTTGACTGTCACAGATGGAGAAGTTTCGAGTGTTCGAGCGGTAGTGTTTACGACGCTGTACCGGCTTATATCGAACAGTCGAATCTTCTTACGTGCATTACTATTCCAACGAGGTCCTATACAACGGGGCTCAAATCAACAGAATTGACAGTTTCGTGATAAAACTCGTGCGAAGTCACATTGCAAGAGCTATGTCTTCTACCAACAATTTAATTTTTGGGGCGTTCTATCCGAACGACGAGTATTTTGAGAGTGCACGCTTGAACGGCTTCATTCCACCAGAGGCATTCCTCTTTTTAGACAGATGCGGTCTGATACAGGATAGATTGGCAGTTCAGCTAATCTACCACGTCAGACGAAGAACCGTGGATAGGTGACTCCTGTACAATTGGGACATCATGGCAGAAGGCAGAGCAGGGTTCCTTCGGTTCAGAAGGGCTATGTCTGAACGGTACCGAATTGATGGGGTGAAGCAAGAGAACCAGTTTTGGTGGCTATGATCGGAACTTGATATTGGGAAGTCGGGATAAGGTTCTAAGCCTTTGCCGGCTTACATACTTGTTTCATAGTTTAAGGTATTAGCTTTAAGTAGAATAGGCATGGTGGCACAAAAAAAAAAAATAAAAAAAAAAAACATGAAATAAGGAAAAATAAAATAAAAAAAACAAAAAAAAGCACAACAAAATATGAAAACCAAAAAATGTTAGATAGTTAGATTTGCTGCTGTGGTTGTTCTTGTTTTAAGTAGTTTATAGGTAGAATAGGTATGTAGTTTAAGTTTGTTTTAAGTTTTATATTAAGGACCTAATTTTAGGTAATTTTTAAGAAAAACTAAAAAAGATATTGAAATTAGTTTTTTTTTAAATTTTCTAATGAATAAAAAATAAATAAAATTGAATTGAAGTTAAATAGATCTTAGGGCCGAAAGGCATTAGAATTAAGAATTATTGTTTAACTTAGAGTGTCCGTATGGGACCAGTAAGTTAGTTGTAACTTATGGTTAATTAGGCTAGTTTTATGAATTTTTGTCTAGCTTTAAGATAGGTTTAAGATTGAATTAATAAAAATGAATTAAAAAAAAAAAAAGAAAAGTGCTTTGGATTGTCATGCCAGAGGTCATGGGTTCAATCCCTACCTGTGCTAACTAAAGTTTTTTTTACACGGGTACTGCCTTTTACGAGGAATTGACAAATTCTCCAAGAGCAATTCTTGTCATGAAAAGTGCTTTCTCAAATTAGCCATTTTGATTCGGCTTAAAAGTGAAGGTCCCCTCCATCCCTGACAACAGTACTTGCACACAGGAATGGTTGAGAGTTGTAAGTCACTAGGCCCTAGTTCTCACAACGAACTGTTGCGCCACCCAATTTATTTATTTAAAAACACACATTCCACCTTCCTTAAATTTTTTCTTCACCATTAAATTGGGCTCAGATCTTCCTACTTACTTCTGTTATGTTAAAATACCTACATATGTATGTATATACATTGAAAAACTTAAATTTGAGCACAGATATAATTTTTCCTTTTCATCACAAAATAAGTTTTTCATCCTGGTTCTCTTACATTACGTAAGAAAGAAACTCGAAAGAAAATGCGAATTATAAATGGTTTGTGTATTCGATCAGTTCGTTCAAATACAATATATATTTTAACAGTATTTCATATTTTTATTATAATAAAAAGTTATGATTTTCAACAAAGTAACAGGTATAAATAAAAATACAATTATTGTCTACAGAACTTTCTTTTACTTTTGACACCTTATATGTAAAAATTGTAACTACGTTAGTTTAAAACAAAATGAATTATTCAAAGAAAAAAGTGCGTATACGCCCCAGTACATCATTCAATGTTTCAACCAGGAAAGCTTTTTTTTTATATAAATGAACGGAATTGTAATATAAAAACAAAGATTTCAAATCTAAAAGGATTGATTTTTCTCGCCGTACCTCTTAATTTGTAAGATCTGTTTTGATAGTTATGTAAAAACAACAGCACCGAAATTTCGGCCAAATTCTGGAAAACCTCTTTTTATTTATAAATTTAAGCTCTTCTATTTTGTTCGAGCGGTACAGTAATTGAATCTGTCAACACTTCACCAAATCACACACAAACACACAACAAACCCAAACAATTCCCAGTCTGTTAGCTCAATGTACACAATTTTAGTTATACCAAATTGTACAGAGAGAAGCTTTAAATAAAGTCTTGATGGGTAGTTAAATTTACCTATATCTATGATGTTTTCTATGTGGAAAATAACTTTTAACCATTTAGTTGAGCGGTGCACTAAATAAGCTCCATTCATTCAGTAATTTTGGCCAAAACAGGATGAATCTCATTCCTGAAAAGCAAAAAAAAGAGAGAACACAAAACTGAGGGAGAAAAAAAAGATAGGTTCCTATTTTGCTTCTTTCATCCCAGAGGAGAAAATCCACCCAAAAGATCCAAAGAGACAAACACGAGACGAGACGAGGTAGACAAATAACAAAATAGAAATAAAACACAACATCAAATGAAATTGTCCATTTAGCCCATTAGTATCCATTTAGGATGAGTTCTATATGCGGTATTTTTTTGTTTTTCATCCTTGTCGGGTGAAGTCCTTCGTCCCGAGTTTCCTACAGTTATTTAAAATGGAATGGGTGAGGTGAAATCGAATTAAAAATAATAAACGCAGCATCACAAGCAAAGCCAGCAACAGCAGATCCCGAATCCAGTTACATAAAATTCAAGGATGTTCCCGTCGACGACGACGTCAGACCGAATCCCAAGGATAAGCGACAAGCGAGAAATAGCTCTTCACCTCTATACTCGTATAGCTAGCTATCTAAAGCCAGCATTTGAAGTTCTCTGGCTTTCACTCAGCTAGATGAGTGTTGGGTGGGTTGGTTGGTTGGTTGGCTGTTGTGGATAGGAATTGAAACGCAGGACATAATTGTTTAAACTAATGACAATATTTACTTTTAACACTGGCTTTTCAATTACGATCTTGAATGGACGAAGAATATCAGTAGCTATAATCCTGATGGCTATTCCAGATGGCAGAGGGGATAAAGTTGCCACCATTCATATAGTTTTCTCTCTCTCTGCGGCACAACTTCGAGTCGAGCAACTAACTGGTATAATATACACAAACGACTCGTATACTAGTATACCTACCTACACACAACTGCAAGCGGGACAAACAAATTAATGACATTTACTTAACCATCAGGACGAAAAGCTGTGAAAACTCGGGTGGAGCTTTTGTTGTTGGTGTTTTATCAAGGACGATGACGACTACGAGAACGAAGAGAGACGTAAATGTATTTTTTTTGTGTAAGTTCTCGTATACAAGAGTAGGTAAATCAGGGGGTGCCCTTTATGCTAGGGTGTGTTTCGTCTGCACAGACAAATCCTATTTTGGAACACTGCACTCAATTTGTTTGTAATGAGTTTAAATTAACGGAATTGATGTTGGCAGGATTCGTTTGTGTGTATGTGTGTGTTTGTGTGCTGAATAGGTGAATGCACTGTTTTTGTAAAGCTTAAAGGATGATGGTGAATGAGTTAAAGGGTCTTTATTTTTTAGTTTAATTTCATAGGTGATATTTCTAGGTCTACTATAACTTTGTGTAGAACTACAGAAATATTGCATATTTTATGCAAAATAAGTAAAAATTGTATTACTTACCAAAATTCTGATGTTGTCAGTAAATGCATTCCAAAAACTGTGTCCTGTAGAAAAGAGAAATTTTGAATTAAGAATGTATTCATTTTAAAATTTGTATTTCTATAGCAAGTGCAAAAAATTGAATTATTAAATTCTTGTTTTTCTTAAAACTGAATTCAAAAAGGTTGTCCCCTATCTACTAACTTGTGACTTTAACTTCAGTGTTTTTTTTTAATTACAAAATGCTTTCCTGCTTGTTCATTTTGATACAGCCTTAATATACCTAACTTCTCATTGTTTATTTATTAAATAAGAGACACAGCAAGACAAAACAAAATCCAATTTCCTAGATAAATTACCTCGTAAAAAATCATCCACCGAAGGACCCCAACACAAAATAAAACAGCAATTGTGTCAAAGAGCAACGTAAAATTCAACCCTCAGGTGAAACTTTTTCACACTTCTTTTACACAAGAAACTTTAAATAACCAAACAAACAATTCCAACGCAACACAACAACACATAAAATAAGAACAAAACAAGCAGACCAAATGTAATTTCATCAGAGTCAGTCTTCTGATGCTATAAACCTAATATCGAAGGAATCAAATTACACACAAAAAAGGACCCTTCTTGGTTAATTTTCAGTCTAACGCTAGCTGCTTGTTGGTTGGTCCATGCACAGCACACTCATAACAATCACTTCTGAATTCTGATAATATCATTCGTTGTCCTTAAATGAATTTTTCAACTCCCGAGGTGCTAATTTTGTTCAAAAAATAACGCAATTTATATGCACCCCTTCAAAAAAAAGTCAGTCCTCCTCTGTTTTTATAATATACCTTTACCACACTTCTGGATAGGCCTTCGACCATTTGGGTTTTATATACAATTGCCGAAAGAGATTACATTGTTTCAGAAGAAAAACCCTCGTTAGATTCGTCCCCCCATCGCATCATGCACAAAATTTGTTTCTTCCAGAAATTGCATAAAAATTCCTAGACATGCCAAAGAAAGTTATGGAGGAATTAAACTTTTCAGACACACGCCATATTTTTAATGGTGTTATGTTGTTTTTTTTTTTTTTGGTGAACATTTGGAGAAACTTTTCCTTTTTTTTTTCCTTTTGTTAAAGCCGAAATAAAATCGAAATGAAACTACAAAGATTCGAAGGTGGAAAATGAATTTAAAAGCAAAAATCCCAAAATAACACAAGCATTTTACATAATGAATTTTTAAAAACCCTTTACATGGGACATTCGAAAACAAATTCTTTTTTTTTACCCAGTTTTTGCTCCGTCTTATTTTGATTTTAGATTCACTTCAGCACCAAGGACTTCATGAATGAGATATTAAAACAAAAAGTTTTTGATTTCTTAATTTAGATATTTGAGCGTTACTCCTGGGATTATAAATAAGTGGGATTTTCAAAAGAGGTCATCTGGAATTTAATGATAAGATCTATGGAAGTGTTTCAGGTATAAGACAGTCATATACTTTTCTGATCTAGATACAAAATCCTCAAGTCTTGTCTGGGATTTCAAAAGCCCATGTCTGGGATGTTCGTTTAAAAAGTAGCAAGTACAGACGTGCCCTATGGTTTATCTAGCGCCTAACTTAGATATAGGAAATTTAAAATTCAACATAAGAACTGTTCATAGAATAAAAGAAAAATCCCATTTGAAAGCTAACTTATTTGGTACCTTACAAGAAATCATATTAAGTTAGGTTTTAATACACCACATCCCTTCCAAAATCTTAAAACCCAAACTTATTGCACAAACCTCGCAAAGTATTATCCTCCAAACACAAAATTTCATTTCACTGGGGAACAGAGAAAGATCTCAGCCCTTTTTGGCTGAGAATTTTGTATGTCTACATTTGGGGATTTAAGAGTTGGCTTGGGGATTTTGAATTTTAGTCTTTTTTTGTGAATTTCTTGAATTTTAGACTTTGAGTTTTGAAGCTTGTAAAATTAACTTCTTTATCTATTAAAATAAAAACTTCTCAATTCGTGAATGCAAATTTTCGAAAAAATGTTGACTGCTTTAATTTATTGAAATCTTCTCATCAAAAGAATACTACCCACCTAGTCTATGGAAATGAAAAATGGTGTCATAAAATCTAAATTATATCCCCAATCCAGAATTCCAGACTTTTATCTCCCATCATCCATGTGTATTTAACAATAAGATGGCATTATGGTTCTCATCTCTTCTCGTAAGCAATCGTTATGTTAATTAAACTTTTTAATCCTTTATGTATGTTTTTTGATATGTGCGAGTTCCTCCGTCATACTCTGCAAAATCCCAACCTTCTCGTTAATCCTTTTTCTCACCCCAATTACCATCACAGCCCTTCATCACTACCACCGCCGCCGTACCGTGTGCCACACATTCACATCTACTCGTATGTAAGTATATTGTTTTGAAACTTATTTCGAGAAGTTTTTTTTTAATCTTCAGGAAAATGCAGAGCATAAGGATGAATGTCAAACACATTCTCACTCACATCCTGCTGCGTGATGCTTAGCGTATGGCAATTAAACTAATATTCCATAAGAATTAAAATATTAAGGATATTTATGTAAGGACATTTTATTTCTGTGTACGTACATACATATGTATATGATGTGAGCCATTGTATACACTTTCATATTTGCATACATAATTTGTATTTGTTTAGATTTAGATCAACTACCACCACCACCACCAAAACACCCCCCCAGTCCATGGATTAAATATAGGAAAAAAGGACCCATCATCGCATTATTTGAATCCTCAGCCCACAGCCCGCTCCTCACTCCAAGAAAAGTATATGTGTATGTAACATAGGGTTCTGTAGTATCTAGTAACTTGACAGTTTAGAGTGGCATTTAAGTAATCCTTGAAATAAAACCGGGAAATATGCACAAGAGGGCGATGATGATGCTTTTGTCATGTTATCTGCTATTTAAGAGGATATATGTGTGTTTTTGTTTCTCAGTTTCAGTTTCTGTTGAATGTCTCCAAGGATATTTAACATTGCTGGGCTGGGGTGATGATGAGATGAGTCAATAAGTTTTCTCGTCGCCGAAAGATATTAAAATATATACAAAATACATACTTACTCCTACTCGTAGATACACTTAGATACAATATGACAGCAACATGTGTTGGAAAAGCGACGATTCTTATAAGGACTTTCTCTTTCTTCTACAAAATCTACAACACACATTCCGCAAAACTTTATTTTCGTTTTGCGGGCCCCCCCAAAAAACCAACTTAACAATATTTTTGTTTGTCTAATTTTGTTTTGAAAGTAAAGAATGCAGGGTTTGGGGGTATATATGTATGATGTAGATACATGTATGCGAGTCCTGGGGGATATGAATAATGTGTATGCTTTATAGATAAATATAGAAATACAAGAGACGTATGTTATTTGAACTTCATTGTTTAAAGTTTGAAGTGATAGGAGGGAGAGGGAGGTGGAGAAATGTCGAAGACAAGGATGACGTCTTCGTCGATGTGATATGTAAGAAGGGGACATTGTTTTGATTTGACTAATATTGCTGTTTATGTCATTTATCACGCACATCCTAGTGCAGGTTTTATTTTTGTTTCTTCTTTTGTTATGGTGTGTGTGTGTTACATAAGTTCATTTAAATGTTTATTGTTATTGATCTGACAGGTTTTTGATGACCAAGACGAATATGTTTGGTGGGTAGTTCTAAATTAGATGATTTCTCAAGGTTCCAGATAGCTGCAGTTATTACTCGTAATATGTTTCATAATATACCTTTCGAAGACAGTTCGGGTCGAAAATAAAAACTTTGGACAAAATCCGTAAGTTATTTCACTGGGTCGGCCCAGGCCAAGACGTGGCGCTTTTTTGAAAGACTTGTGACTTGAGGGCAGATCTTTAAGCTTTATTAGTCCGGTGAGCACTTTCAATGCGTAGTAGTTGACATTTTAAAACCATGTAACTTTTAAAAGATGTAACTACAAAGATCCAAACGCTGCCCAGAAGTAAGCCAAAGGTCGTCCAAATTGATCACTTAGCCAAATATCAAGGAAACAATATCTACCCATAGGAGCTTGAGGAAAAGATCTCCTGTCCGGACGCTTCATAAATACACCCTCCGAGTAAGTCACGAAAAAATGGTAATCTCTCTCTCGTAGCGATTTAGTAGTATCATGTCACAAAGTGGCAGATGATTGTAGAAATTTTTGTTTATTACATTAGACCACGAGGCCGTTGCAGAACAAACAGGTGTTGTTCCGTTCCAGAATTCAAGATATTGGTATAGAAAATTTCCGGAAATTGAATTCTGGATCAAACCAACACTTGTAAAATTAAAATTCTCAATAAATGAAATTGTAGTGCCCGAGGTATGATGGTTAGTGCGTTGGTCCTTCTATGACTTTCAGAGAGATAACAAGTGTTTCAGTAGTTAAATTTAAATTAAATCAAGTGCATTTGTAGTGTTTGGCAGTTAAGTCAGCAGTTTGCCACTGTTTAAAACAACTGATCGGTAGCCCAGTGGAGGTGGCGACCGGAGAATAAAAAAAAAACATGGAATAAAAAAAAAAAATAAAAAAAAAGACAACAAAATATGAAAAACAAAAAACGTTAGATAGTTAGATTTGCTGCTGTGGTTGTTCTAGTTTTAAGTAGTTTATAGGTAGAATGGGTAGTTTTAGTTACCTTTAAGTTTTATATTAAAAATTAATTAAAATTAATTAAAAAATAAAAAAGGATGTTGATATTAGTTGTTTTGAAATATTCTAATGAAAAAAAAAATAAATAAAATGAAATTGAAGTTAAATAGATCTTAGGGCTAAAAGGCATTAGCATTAAGTATTATTGTTTAACTTAGAGTGTCCGTATTGGAAAAGTAAGTTAGTTGTAAGTTATGGTTAATTAGGCTAGTTTTATGAATTTTTGTCTAGCTTTAAGATAGGTTTAAGATTGAATTAATAAAAATGAATTTAAAAAAAAAACCGGACCGGAGACAGATCCAAGGGTCGTGGGTTCGAGTCCCAGAAGGAGTATACAAAAAATTTGGAAGCTTTTTTTCACAACCGAGAAATTGCCGATAAATTAAATAAAATAAATAAATTGGGAAAAAGGCAAATGGAGAAGGAGAAAAAAGCAGGGGTATCAAAAGATACCTCTGCTAACGCATCGGGCGATGTTGCGGTGGTACCAGCAGCGGTACCGCAAACAACCGCAACAACATCAGGTCAGGCATCTGACCAGTCAACGGCTAGGAACTACAAAAGAAAGCTGACAAAACAAAGCCCAAATAAGGTCAAAAGAACCAATTCGGCTAAGCGGCAGGCGAACAGAAAAAAAATGGAGAAGAGGGAAGGAATTACCACGGAGAGTGAATTCTCAGACTACGCCGAGTCTGAGAAAACTGAATATATGTCTGAAGGTGGAGAGGGGGTCTTCAGGTCTTTGAATAGGTATTTAATCCTATCGGAGACCAGAGCCAGTCCCGCCGACAAGGAAGGCTTTGGAGGTAGAGGTGGACCTCCAAGAGGAAACAGAACTGGTGCAGGCCCTGCAAGCCAAACAGGCAGCCATCAGCTAGTTCGAGCAAAGCCTCAATAAGCTCAAGGAGGAAATAGAGCCCCTCCTCAGTACACTTAAGCTGAAACAAGAGGCGCGCCGACAGCAAGAGGCAGCGCAAAAGCAACTGCAACAAAAACAACAGCAACAAAAACAACACCAGCAAAAACAACAGCAACAACAACCACAACCCAAGCCCGCTTCCAAAAACACAGGAGCGGAGCAAAATAAAAAGACGCCGTCAGCAGTGACAGGCCCAATGTCTGAGGGCCAATCGACTTCGGCTAAGGCCAAAAAGCAGCAACAACAACAGCTACAACCAAGGCAGCAGGAGCAGCAGAAACAGAAACAGCAACAGCAGCAGCAGCAGCAGCAACAGCAGCACCAGAGAAAACCACAGATAAAACTGGAAAAATAAGGATCCATAAAGTCGACCTACAGGACATAAACAGGTAAGTAAGTCGGCCACTAAAGGCAATTTTGTCATAAAAATATTAAATAAAAAAGAAATGAAGTATTCGGTCCAGTGCTTCTCACTGGACCCCAAATTCTCTTACGCCCAAATGGTGTCAGGGAATGGAACACTAGACAGGCTCCACCAACGGTTGTCCCAAAGGCCCCCGTGCCTAAGGCACCAGAAGTGCAGCCTGACATTGTAGCCTTGTTTTTGAGCATTCAAGGTCAACTAACAGGGCTGCAAAGTCAGATAAAGGAGCAAGGCAAAAGGGTAGATCATCTCTGCTCTTTGTTGCCTGGCCTGGCGCAATTTAGACCATAATAAATTCATTGATTAGGATTGAATGAAGAGCCAATATGTTCCAATTGTTGAAAGACTACAGTCCCGATGTGTTTATGGCTAGCGAAACCAAGCTAAACCACAAACACAAATTGACTCATAAAAATTAGAATATCGTAAGAAAAGACCGGCCCGACTCCATTCAGGGGGGCGGTGTCGCTCTCTTTATACGAAAAGGCATTAATTATAAAGTCGTATACAACAATGAATTGCGAAAGCTCAAGACGCTAGAAGTTTGCGTTGTATGCATCTCTCTCACTCAAAGGACAAGTTTTCCAAGAATGATTCTTGTCATGAAAAGGGCATTCTAAAATTAACCGTTCGGATTCGGCTTAAATCTGTAGGTCCTCTCGATTTCTGACAACATTACTCGCACACAGGAATGGTTGAGAGTCATAAGTCACTAGACCCTAGTTCTTAATGGACTGTTGCGCCACCTAATTTAATTTTTTGTAATAAATAAACTTGGTTGGTCAATCGCTGATCAAAACTGCCTCGTGCAATTTCGTTAAACCTTTTTGTTTCATAAAGGATCAGAGGTTGTTGAGTAAATATGGTTTTCATAAGGCGAAAAGCAAAACACGTTTCATTATTGAATGAAATTGAATAAAGCTACAAGGCCAACAAAAAACATCCTTATAATCGATGTGCCAAGATGGATGCCCATCTAGCTTTCTTAAAATTATTTTTAGTAACTTGATTTAGAAAAGAAGACACCTAAAAATCATATCTTGAAAAAAGGTAAATGTAAATTTTTTGCAAAAGAAGAATTCCAAAGAAATGCGACGTCATTTTCATTCCTATGAATCATAAGATCTAACATCAAATCTTATCCCTATCCTACCATATCTATGGGTACGGGGTGTGCATAATTTACAATAGGGACATCTGGTTCTCAGTCTCTATTCTGTGTACTTTATATACGTACATATAAGGTATTATAAAAGACCCGTAATAAATTCTAATGTTATACTCGCACCTAAAAGACTTAAAGTTATAAATTACATGCATGGTCGTCCTTGTGGTTTTAAAAAGCTTTAGAATTTCATATTCACCACAACTCTCTACTCATACATACAATATGTCATTCCCTATACAGAAGTAAGTAAAAAATGAAGAAACAAAAAAAAACACACACACACATTACTCCTCTCCCCCTGTCCCTTACCACTCATTCCACATATACCTACGCAAATCTCCTTATCCTTATACAATACATAAGTATCGTATATCCTTCTTGGGGCCATTCATTCACTGTCCGATTTTATTAATGAGGCTAGCTTAACCTACTTTATGTTATTTTTTTAAAACTTTTGTTTACATTTCGGTTGCCCTCAAATCTTGCAAAAAGGAAACAAAAAATTAAACAAAAATAAAAATAAGAAAATACCTAAATACAAAAAATAGAAAAAATAAGTTGGGGATTTTGTTTGTTGCTTTCGTTTATTTTCGGGGTTTCCTGTTACTTAACCCCATTTTCAACTAGAGTAGCCCCGAGGACTTTTTACCTCGTCCTGCTCCGCGGCAACTCTGTCTCCCGCCACAACATCCGTTTTCAAAAAGAAGAAATTGTGAAACCTTATTTTTTCCAAGACACGTTGTGCGCCGGGGCCAAAACCTTTCGTGTCAGTTGGGTAAGTCATTAGCGAAATGATTAATTTCAACAAAATGGTGCGAGAGAATTGGTGCTGATGATGGTCATAGACGAAAGAGCCAGAGTGAGACCGTCCGGTCGCGCCGACCTCGTTGTCTACTGATTGGTCGAGTTTGTGAACTTTATTTCATTTTCATTTTGTTGTTTTGTTTTAAAGTTTGTTTCATTTGTTTTTTTCTTCGCTTTTGTCAAACAACGGTGGTAACAACACAAAAGAGAGCTTGACGCCCGCCAGCCATTGTCGGTCGGTCGCCGCCGACAACGACGTTAACAACGTCCGAGGAACTTTTCCTTGATGAAGAGAAGCCCTTAAGGGTGCGTCCCAGAAGAGAGATGGGTGAGGAGATATGGGTAATGGCGATGGTAAATTAGAAAAAATTAAAAAAATTAAATAAAATAAAATTAAAACAACAAAAAATTTCAAACAGTGAACCATACACACACATGCACCCATCAGAACACAAAAGCAGGAACTGGAAGTCCGAAATGATGAGCTTGAAAAGACGTCCGGCTTCAATGAGTGGCAATAAGTAGTATAGTAGGATTTCCCATTAAAGAGCAAAATAAGAAAAGAAAAAAAAACAGCTATAGGGTTGGCTTAAAGAGGGTAAAATGAAAGACCCATGACTGTGGCTGTGGAAGAAGGTTACAGCACCGATGGAGAAAGAGAGAGGACACTCAGATGCTTATGGGGCTTTGGGGATTTTAATTAATTTCCTTACCCATACCCCCGCAGCGAAACCATAAAACCTTCTCCCTACATCATATCAAGTCAGAGTATAGCGCCTATACAAGCTTGTGTACAAGCAGAGATAAGCAGCAGTTCGGATGTGGCTGTTTGCGTTTAGCTGTTGGGGATGTGGGGTACGTATACAATTTATAAATAAGGACGAAACAGGTGCAAGTGAAGAATGTTTTTAATGATTTATTTAGCATTCATTTGTCTTGAAATGGGTATAGGTTAACTTGGATCTTGGACATGGAAGAAGGGAGATTGAACACCATATTTTTAAAATGGAAAAAAAAAACAATAAAACAATTTAAAGCACTTGAATTAAAATTTGAACTTTTTTTTTTTAAAATTTTTAAATAACAATTTTGTTTTAAAGCAAAGTAAGTTTTTAAGGTTGCTTATAATTTCTGTTTCTTAATTCAATTAAATGTTGAAAATATATTATTTTTCCGAAATTATCTAGTTCTTCAAAAACCTTTAAACATGAAATAAAAATCAGAATTCTGTAATGTAAAGTTTTTCATACGTCTCATTTGAAAACCTATTAAACTATAGTTACGAAATTAAGACAAATTTTAAGATTCAAAGCATATTGTCATATCATAAGCAAAACAGATTGGTATACTAATTGAAATTATTTATCCATCTTTTCATTTTGTTTGATTTCCACACTCAATCAAAGAGCGGATTACCCAGTACAATTCTGATATCCATATACCTCTCTTGAAAATCCAGACCTTCCCTGATATTTTAAAACTTTCCTTGAAATTTCAAGATCTTCCTTGATATTTTAAGACCTTCCTTGGAATCTCCAGATCCTTCCTAATATTTGAAGACCAATCTTGAAATATCTAGACGTGCCTTGATATTTAAAGACACCTCTTGAAATGTCCATTAATTAAAATAAATTAGGTGGAGCAACAGTCCATTGAGAACTAGGGCCTAGTGACTTACAACTCTCAACCATTCCTTTGTGCGAGTAATGTTGTCAGGGATGGATGGAACCAACAGCTTAAAGCTGAATCCAAACGCCTAATTTCAGAAAGAGGCAGTATACCCGTGAAAAAACTTTTTAGATGGCACAGGCAGGGATTGAACCCAAAACCTCTGGCATGACAGTCCAACACACTAACCATCATGCCACGAGTACTACTTGAAATGACCATACCCCCTCGAAATCTGCATACTTCCCCTGATAGTCCAAGATCTCCCTTGATATTCAAAGACCTTGCCTGATGCTTCAAGACCAACCTTAGAATCTCCATACCTCCCTTGATATTTCAACACCTCCCTTGAAATCTCTAGGTCTTTCCTAATATTTCAAGCCCTCCACAAAAAAATCTAAGACCTCCCTTGAAATTTCTAGACCTCCTTTGTTTTTTCATGACTTCCCTTGGAATCTACAGACCTTGTCTGATATATCAAAACATCCCTTGAAATCTTAAGACCACTCTCTGGGAATCTCCAGATCTTTCCTAATATTTCTAGACCTTCTCTCAAAATCCCTATACCCATATTGATATTAATTGACATCCTATAAAATTTCAAGACATTCATCACAATCTGGATACCTCCCCTGATATTTCAATAGCTCCCTTAAAATGTCTATCCCTCTCTTGATATGTCAAGAATTCTATTGGAATCTACAGCCCTTCTTTAATATTTCGAGACCTACCTTAACATTTAAAGACATTACCTGATATTTCAAAACCCATTGGAATACCTAGACCTTTATTGTTATTTCAAGACCTACCTTGAAATCTCCAGACCTCCCTTAATATGTCAAGACCTACTTTGAGATTCGAAAACCTCTTTTGATTTTTTTAAGACATCCATTAAAATGCTAAAAACCGCGTTAATATTTTAAGACCTTTCATGATGAATGATTTTTTTAATACAAGAATTCTATTGGAATATCAAAACATGCCTTCATATTTTAAGACCTCCTTTGAAATCTCCAGACATCCTTTGTATTTCAAAACATTATGGAATATCCAGACCTCCTATATGATTGTTTTATGTATTAAAAATGCATAGTTTACTGAAAAAAAGTGGTTTCCGTGGCATGATGGATAGTGCGTTGGACTGTTAAGCCAGAGGTCTTGAGTTCAATCCCTGACTATGCCATCTAAAGTTTTTTTCACGGGTACTGCCTCTTGCGAGGAATTGACAACTCCACCAAGAGTAATTCTTGTCATGAAAAGTGCTTTCTCAAATAAGTAGTTCTGATTCGGCTTAAAACTGTAGGTCTCCTCCTTTCCTGATAGCAGTACTGCCATACAGGTATATTTGAGAGTTGTAAGTCACTAGGCCCTAGTTTTCAACGGATTGTTGCGCCACCATATTAATTTTTTGTTTAAATTTTTAAGCCTTTTAATTATTTGCTTAAATTGATCTTTTAAATTGCAACAGTGCCAAAACCCATTAAGGCTTTGTCAGCGAAAATTGGGCATTTGAAAAACTAAACAATTTCCCAGATACTAAAATTAGTTGCTGAAATGTCCAATACCAGTTTTTATTAAATTCTTTTAAAAAAGAACCTAAGAAAGAGTCAAATCCACACATCTTTTGACATCAATTAAAAACTTGTATCCCGATGCACATTTAACACTACATAACACATGATATCAAACTTTTTAAAATAAAAAACAGAGAAGAAGAACTTGCTGTAGAACATCCATATACAAAAGGTTTTTAATTCATTTCATTTGACCGCCTTTGGAATGAATGTTGGTCAAAGTTTAATTTAATTAAATTTTTTCAAATCTGTAATAATATAAAACAAAGAAAACACAAAAAAAAAGGAATAAAAATTCCTTTTCTACAAATGCTTGGTTTCCACTTAGATCTCTTTGTCACTTTAGTGGTCTTCCTCTGATGATGATGATGGTTTGGTTCGTCCTTCTCTCTGAGTCGGAGTCTCAACAAGAAGAACAAAAGAAACTAACAGAAATGAACAAAAATGCCAGACAATTTGTCGACACCGATTGCATCTAAATTTTTAATTGTGGTCAAAGTATTTTTTTTTTGTACTTTGCTTTATTTGAAAGAATTCTGTTATATGTTGAAAACTATTTGAAAATAAATTAATTAAGATATGTTTGAGTCTCAGAGTGTTAAAGAAGAATTTTAACTCACAAAAAAAAAAGAGATTGTTAAATATTTCAACATTTTTGAACTAATGAATTTTTAATATGAACATGGATAGAATGTTGAATGGGATTTTATTAAAAAACTTAACAGAAGGTCATGAGTGTTTTAAAAAGCCTTCATTCGCCCAAAACTTAAATATAACTCACATATTTGGGCAGGTTCCCCTTAAACAAATTTAAGCCTTTTGGGAGCCTATTTTTTTAGGGTGAACCATTGATAGCTAAGCCCGTTTTGCAGCCTCCATCTCAATACTACAAAAGCCCCATTGACATCACTCTGAGTTTTTCCGATTATGTCAATGTCATCAGCATATGCGAGTAATTGGACAGACTTTTGAAAAAGATTGCCTCTAGTGTTGACGTCGCAGCTCTGCAGTATTTTTTCAAGGACACTGTTAAAATAAGCACTTCACAGCACATTACCTTCTCTAAAGCTTTTTTGACACCAGGAGGTTTAGTTAAATTGTTTCCAAAGTTTCCATTCACACTTCACTAATATACTATTTTGGCAGGTATGCTAAAACTAGACACTATTCTATTTATAGTTCTTCCCTATAGATGCCGTCATATGAGGCCTTGAAATCGATGAAAACATAATGGGTGTCGACTTGTTCCTCGGTATTTTTCAGGATCTGTCGTAATGTGAATATTTGATCGACTGTGACTATTCTGGTCTTAAAAAGCACTGGCAGGTTGTTGACGATGGGCTTTAGAAGTGCACATTTTACGCCAGAGAACATTATATCTGGGATGTTAAGGAAACTGATTAATCTATAGTTCATTTAACTGCACCAGGGTCATCTTTTTTCCAGTATCGGGCAAACAATAGTGAGGTTTCATTCATTGGGGAAGTCGTTGCATGCACTAATCAAATTATTTCCAGCTGTTTCGGAAAACTCGGCATTTGGGCCATCTGCTTAGATATGACAATACTCACACTTCTGGGAATGCTCATAAGTGTATCTTTAAGTTCTTATTTGGACGTATTGTCAAGTAAAGAGATTCTTTTTTTAAACGCACATCGAGAATGTGGAATGCTTTACCCAACTCTGTTTCTGTCTCTCGGTATCTCCTCTTAAATCCTTTCCTATTTTCCTAAAGATCGAACTGTGTTTAAACTTTAAACATGTTAAGAGTAAACAGTAGTTATAGCTCCTTTGAAATCTCCAGACATCCTTTGTATTTCAAAACATTGGAATAGACCTCCCTTTAAATATTAAATTTGTGTTATGAATTAAAAATGCATAGTCTACTGAAAAAAGTAGTATGATGGATAGTGCGTTGGATTGTTATGCCAGAAGTCTTCCATGCCTATGCCATAAAATAAACATGTTAAGGGTAGTTATAGCCCCTTAAGAGTGCGATGTTGTAAAATAAAAATGCATTCATGAAGTGGAAAATCTAGAAAGTAAAGTTGTGTAAAGTTTTCGAAAGCTCATGTGCTTTAATTTGGATGAAATTGAATGTTTTTTTTATCTGTTTTAAAAGTCAGAGTAAAATGTGATAGTTGACAAAATTTATTTTCTTTGATAGAGTAGAATTAACAACCGTCTTACTAAAGCCCTATTGTGATGTTGATGTTTCACAAAGAAATCGAACATAAATGTTGATACTCTATGTCCCATCACCATCATCTATGTATGTACCTTCTGAACGATAATGTATTGCATCTCCTCCACATGCTCCTAATAGATAAAAATGCAATTAATTATATTAAGTCCTGGCTTTGAGCTTCAAATTTCCATTTTATATATGTACCTGAGTTGTATGTGCGCATATGTAGGTATATCTACACTTTGCATTTTCCTTTTTTCATCGTGAACTCTCACACTAATTTTTACTTCATTAGCTTCTTCTTCTTTTTTTAATTCAAAGTTCAAAGTTCAAAGTAATTAAATTTGATGGCACTTAACAGCAATATAAAATAAATGAACAAAGAAGAATACATAAGGATATCAAAAAAAAGAAAACAGGGATGTAATTCTATGCAATTTATACATTAAATTCCTTGGGACGAAGGACGTGATGATGATGAAAGGGATGAGTATATAAGGAAAACAGCTATAAGATATTTCTTGGCAATTAGTAAGAAGATCAATATTTACTCTTCCTTAACTGAATCTATAAAGCACTTTGATGACAAGCTTCAGTTTGCAGTTAAGTCACTAAAATACACAAGACCACTAAAACCCAAAGCCCGGTCCATGACGTCAATGATGAATATGATGGTGATGGAGGAAAAGGACAATAGTATAGTACCTACTGTTACAGTCATGATTTATAGACTTGCCATCAATATTCTATTGGAATTGCATAGACACTCAAAATCGAAATGACCAATTATTTGATTGCATAAAACACTTGGCAACCCTACATATAGCAATATGTCAAGAATTTCGTTGAATTTATGAATTCCCATTTATTGGTATGTCTATATTAAAAGGTATGGCTGCTGGCATGCTTCCTTGTCACACCTTTATAAATTCGAGAAAACTAAGAGATGTCCAATAAACCCTCATGATGTCCTCGCTTCTATAGCTACTCGTTCGTTCTCATCCTCATCACCCTCAGTAATCAACAAAGACATCGACATTGGAACATCGTCATCGGTCGTCGCTCGTTCCTAAATATACTTCGAGACCATGTCCCGCTTGCGCTTGTCTCCATCATCCTCTAGAGCTGATAAATCAATCCAAGTCATCCTTCAATTAAGCATTCAGTAAACAAAACTAATGTTATTTGTTTACAAGTTCGGCACTTTAGTTTACAACGTAGCATGTCCACTTCCATGCTGTTATATACCTTTGCATATAGGTGGAGTATGCAGAAAGGAAGACAAGCTGACTGTTGACTACTAACTACTGACTGCTGACTCCTGTAGTGCTGTTCCAATCACCACCACTGCCGCCACCACCACCACCGACCCATTCTATCCCCGCATCAAACTGGCCAGACCAGTCATCCAAGTCGTTTAGTTCGCCATCAGAGCCAACCATTACCACAATTCCCGCCCCATAGGATAAACAAACAAAATATTATTCAAATTTCTCAAAGTTAAAAGCGAAGCATTCTCCATAGGTATAGGTGTATATCTTTATATGTGTAATATGTGTTATGTGTCCATGTCCAGTTCACTGGCAGGTCCAGCTTCCTCCATATATACATATTCCCGCTGGGATCAAAGCAAAGAAATAAGAGAGATGGTAGCGGAGGCGGTGGGTGGCAATTTAACCGCACCATCAACCTGATCTACGCAAAATAAAGGAAACGCTTCGAAGAGAATCCACATCTGGACTATGAAATAAATATGTACCTACCTAAGTATGTTTATAGGAGAGCTGATGGTTTTAGCCCATGTTGGCCATCGTTGGCGTTGATATGGAGGTGAGGGTCGGTCGGCTGGTCGAATATATGTATAGGATAGGTATATGAAAGACTTGAAAGCAGATTTGCCAAATGCAAACGGAAGTCAATTGATACGAAGCAACCACAAACATGACATCTCAATCCCTCGGTAAAAGCTAAAGAGGCACATTCATATAGCTGTATATAGGCAGTTGTTATAGGAATAGGATGTAAGTAGAGATGTATAGGAACATTGAATGTATATACAATGTAAGGAAATTTAGCTACATTTATAGCTGAAGCTGATAGATTTAAGGATGAGTCATTTGATCCTCAAGCTAAATGCAAACAGAGCACTTATACAAGATTAACAAAAAGAAATGGCAATTAGTTCATGTATTTTTTCATTCCAAGTTGCAAGTGGAATATATTCACTGAATACACTCCACAATTCTTTCACTAAGCAAAAAAACGAAAAATCTGCATTCATTGAATACAGTCCACAATTTTTCACTAACCCAAGAAATCTTAAGAAATAACAAGATTAAGGCGATAACCTTATTCTTAAAATAAAAACCCATTAAGGCTTTGTCAGCGAAAATTGGGCATTTGAAAAACTAAACAATTTCCCAGATACTAAAATTAGTTGCTGAAATGTCCAATACCAGTTTTTATTAAATTCTTTTAAAAAAGAACCTAAGAAAGAGTCAAATCCACACATCTTTTGACATCAATTAAAAACTTGTATCCCGATGCACATTTAACACTACATAACACATGATATCAAACTTTTTAAAATAAAAAACAGAGAAGAAGAACTTGCTGTAGAACATCCATATACAAAAGGTTTTTAATTCATTTCATTTGACCGCCTTTGGAATGAATGTTGGTCAAAGTTTAATTTAATTAAATTTTTTCAAATCTGTAATAATATAAAACAAAGAAAACACAAAAAAAAAGGAATAAAAATTCCTTTTCTACAAATGCTTGGTTTCCACTTAGATCTCTTTGTCACTTTAGTGGTCTTCCTCTGATGATGATGATGGTTTGGTTCGTCCTTCTCTCTGAGTCGGAGTCTCAACAAGAAGAACAAAAGAAACTAACAGAAATGAACAAAAATGCCAGACAATTTGTCGACACCGATTGCATCTAAATTTTTAATTGTGGTCAAAGTATTTTTTTTTTGTACTTTGCTTTATTTGAAAGAATTCTGTTATATGTTGAAAACTATTTGAAAATAAATTAATTAAGATATGTTTGAGTCTCAGAGTGTTAAAGAAGAATTTTAACTCACAAAAAAAAAAGAGATTGTTAAATATTTCAACATTTTTGAACTAATGAATTTTTAATATGAACATGGATAGAATGTTGAATGGGATTTTATTAAAAAACTTAACAGAAGGTCATGAGTGTTTTAAAAAGCCTTCATTCGCCCAAAACTTAAATATAACTCACATATTTGGGCAGGTTCCCCTTAAACAAATTTAAGCCTTTTGGGAGCCTATTTTTTTAGGGTGAACCATTGATAGCTAAGCCCGTTTTGCAGCCTCCATCTCAATACTACAAAAGCCCCATTGACATCACTCTGAGTTTTTCCGATTATGTCAATGTCATCAGCATATGCGAGTAATTGGACAGACTTTTGAAAAAGATTGCCTCTAGTGTTGACGTCGCAGCTCTGCAGTATTTTTTCAAGGACACTGTTAAAATAAGCACTTCACAGCACATTACCTTCTCTAAAGCTTTTTTGACACCAGGAGGTTTAGTTAAATTGTTTCCAAAGTTTCCATTCACACTTCACTAATATACTATTTTGGCAGGTATGCTAAAACTAGACACTATTCTATTTATAGTTCTTCCCTATAGATGCCGTCATATGAGGCCTTGAAATCGATGAAAACATAATGGGTGTCGACTTGTTCCTCGGTATTTTTCAGGATCTGTCGTAATGTGAATATTTGATCGACTGTGACTATTCTGGTCTTAAAAAGCACTGGCAGGTTGTTGACGATGGGCTTTAGAAGTGCACATTTTACGCCAGAGAACATTATATCTGGGATGTTAAGGAAACTGATTAATCTATAGTTCATTTAACTGCACCAGGGTCATCTTTTTTCCAGTATCGGGCAAACAATAGTGAGGTTTCATTCATTGGGGAAGTCGTTGCATGCACTAATCAAATTATTTCCAGCTGTTTCGGAAAACTCGGCATTTGGGCCATCTGCTTAGATATGACAATACTCACACTTCTGGGAATGCTCATAAGTGTATCTTTAAGTTCTTATTTGGACGTATTGTCAAGTAAAGAGATTCTTTTTTTAAACGCACATCGAGAATGTGGAATGCTTTACCCAACTCTGTTTCTGTCTCTCGGTATCTCCTCTTAAATCCTTTCCTATTTTCCTAAAGATCGAACTGTGTTTAAACTTTAAACATGTTAAGAGTAAACAGTAGTTATAGCTCCTTTGAAATCTCCAGACATCCTTTGTATTTCAAAACATTGGAATAGACCTCCCTTTAAATATTAAATTTGTGTTATGAATTAAAAATGCATAGTCTACTGAAAAAAGTAGTATGATGGATAGTGCGTTGGATTGTTATGCCAGAAGTCTTCCATGCCTATGCCATAAAATAAACATGTTAAGGGTAGTTATAGCCCCTTAAGAGTGCGATGTTGTAAAATAAAAATGCATTCATGAAGTGGAAAATCTAGAAAGTAAAGTTGTGTAAAGTTTTCGAAAGCTCATGTGCTTTAATTTGGATGAAATTGAATGTTTTTTTTATCTGTTTTAAAAGTCAGAGTAAAATGTGATAGTTGACAAAATTTATTTTCTTTGATAGAGTAGAATTAACAACCGTCTTACTAAAGCCCTATTGTGATGTTGATGTTTCACAAAGAAATCGAACATAAATGTTGATACTCTATGTCCCATCACCATCATCTATGTATGTACCTTCTGAACGATAATGTATTGCATCTCCTCCACATGCTCCTAATAGATAAAAATGCAATTAATTATATTAAGTCCTGGCTTTGAGCTTCAAATTTCCATTTTATATATGTACCTGAGTTGTATGTGCGCATATGTAGGTATATCTACACTTTGCATTTTCCTTTTTTCATCGTGAACTCTCACACTAATTTTTACTTCATTAGCTTCTTCTTCTTTTTTTAATTCAAAGTTCAAAGTTCAAAGTAATTAAATTTGATGGCACTTAACAGCAATATAAAATAAATGAACAAAGAAGAATACATAAGGATATCAAAAAAAAGAAAACAGGGATGTAATTCTATGCAATTTATACATTAAATTCCTTGGGACGAAGGACGTGATGATGATGAAAGGGATGAGTATATAAGGAAAACAGCTATAAGATATTTCTTGGCAATTAGTAAGAAGATCAATATTTACTCTTCCTTAACTGAATCTATAAAGCACTTTGATGACAAGCTTCAGTTTGCAGTTAAGTCACTAAAATACACAAGACCACTAAAACCCAAAGCCCGGTCCATGACGTCAATGATGAATATGATGGTGATGGAGGAAAAGGACAATAGTATAGTACCTACTGTTACAGTCATGATTTATAGACTTGCCATCAATATTCTATTGGAATTGCATAGACACTCAAAATCGAAATGACCAATTATTTGATTGCATAAAACACTTGGCAACCCTACATATAGCAATATGTCAAGAATTTCGTTGAATTTATGAATTCCCATTTATTGGTATGTCTATATTAAAAGGTATGGCTGCTGGCATGCTTCCTTGTCACACCTTTATAAATTCGAGAAAACTAAGAGATGTCCAATAAACCCTCATGATGTCCTCGCTTCTATAGCTACTCGTTCGTTCTCATCCTCATCACCCTCAGTAATCAACAAAGACATCGACATTGGAACATCGTCATCGGTCGTCGCTCGTTCCTAAATATACTTCGAGACCATGTCCCGCTTGCGCTTGTCTCCATCATCCTCTAGAGCTGATAAATCAATCCAAGTCATCCTTCAATTAAGCATTCAGTAAACAAAACTAATGTTATTTGTTTACAAGTTCGGCACTTTAGTTTACAACGTAGCATGTCCACTTCCATGCTGTTATATACCTTTGCATATAGGTGGAGTATGCAGAAAGGAAGACAAGCTGACTGTTGACTACTAACTACTGACTGCTGACTCCTGTAGTGCTGTTCCAATCACCACCACTGCCGCCACCACCACCACCGACCCATTCTATCCCCGCATCAAACTGGCCAGACCAGTCATCCAAGTCGTTTAGTTCGCCATCAGAGCCAACCATTACCACAATTCCCGCCCCATAGGATAAACAAACAAAATATTATTCAAATTTCTCAAAGTTAAAAGCGAAGCATTCTCCATAGGTATAGGTGTATATCTTTATATGTGTAATATGTGTTATGTGTCCATGTCCAGTTCACTGGCAGGTCCAGCTTCCTCCATATATACATATTCCCGCTGGGATCAAAGCAAAGAAATAAGAGAGATGGTAGCGGAGGCGGTGGGTGGCAATTTAACCGCACCATCAACCTGATCTACGCAAAATAAAGGAAACGCTTCGAAGAGAATCCACATCTGGACTATGAAATAAATATGTACCTACCTAAGTATGTTTATAGGAGAGCTGATGGTTTTAGCCCATGTTGGCCATCGTTGGCGTTGATATGGAGGTGAGGGTCGGTCGGCTGGTCGAATATATGTATAGGATAGGTATATGAAAGACTTGAAAGCAGATTTGCCAAATGCAAACGGAAGTCAATTGATACGAAGCAACCACAAACATGACATCTCAATCCCTCGGTAAAAGCTAAAGAGGCACATTCATATAGCTGTATATAGGCAGTTGTTATAGGAATAGGATGTAAGTAGAGATGTATAGGAACATTGAATGTATATACAATGTAAGGAAATTTAGCTACATTTATAGCTGAAGCTGATAGATTTAAGGATGAGTCATTTGATCCTCAAGCTAAATGCAAACAGAGCACTTATACAAGATTAACAAAAAGAAATGGCAATTAGTTCATGTATTTTTTCATTCCAAGTTGCAAGTGGAATATATTCACTGAATACACTCCACAATTCTTTCACTAAGCAAAAAAACGAAAAATCTGCATTCATTGAATACAGTCCACAATTTTTCACTAACCCAAGAAATCTTAAGAAATAACAAGATTAAGGCGATAACCTTATTCTTAAAATAAGTATGAGAAATAGAGAATGAGATTAGATGGTGCAGTGTGAAAAATAAAATGATTGAATGTTAAGTTACAAATTTTAAGCCTATTCAGAATACAATCCATATTTTAACATGTATTTAGAAATCTTCATCTGAAATAAGTGTAGAACAATAGTAGATTGAAAAGAAAAAGGTAGACTTCCATGAACTTAGAGTTAGAAACGATATGAAATCAGTCAAGAGACTATATTTTTTCACATAAGCAGGTGAGAATAGTAATACGTTCCACACGCTGTTAAAAATGGAGGATTTATTTCCCCTCTAGCTCAACCAAGCAAAAATAAAGCTTAGGCATTGAACGTTAAAAAAGGAAAAGTCTTGCGTTAACAGACCAATTTGTATCCAAATCCTATATAAACTCAAAATATTTTTTGTACTTTTAGTAAATTTTTTCAATTAATTTTTTACGAGACAAAAACAAAGCAATTCGACGTTTTAAGTTGAAGTCTTGGGTGAATATTATGTATATGCGGCTTCTAAGGCTTAACGCTACCGATACAAAAGACATATAAAATAATATCTATGTCATCTCCTTTTCTTTCTTTTTTTAAGGCCTTGCTCGAGAAATGAAAAATTGATGCATTAACAATTACGATCTTCTACACTTAAACTTATAATATCCACTAAAAAAAAGAGGTTGGGATGCGACCCACACTGATAACTTAACATCCTGTCTGTCGAATTGTCTGGTTTAAAAGGTTTGTAAGTTTTCATGTTTTGTTAAAAAATTGTCAGTTGAATTATCCTAAAAGATTTAAAAATGACCAACAATATTTTGCATTTGATGAAATAGTTTGATTTCAAAATCTATTTTTGGTAACGAGATTTTTAGTCGAGAACCAATTTTTACAAATTTTAGTAGCATTTTTTGCAAGTTAAAAGTTTTTATTTCTTATGTAAACAAATACGAATTGGATGTATTAAATTAATTTGAAGCCAATATCTTCTATTTTTCACGAGATATCGAGAACCGAACATCAATTTTTACGAAATTTGCGTACTATTTTTTGTAGATTTTATTTTTTTTTATGAAAAAACGGACTGTTGGATCTTAATAAAAGAATTCACGAAATTCGTGGAAAACAATATTTTCTGTGAGAAAGCCTAGTTTGAGGCCAATGTTTTTAAGTTTTGAAAAGAAATTTGAGTCGAAAATCAATTTTTACCAACTTTTAAAACATTTTTTTAGCTTTTTAATTTTTTGTAATCAAACACTGTCAATTTGATTTTTCTTAAAATTTTACAGAAAAAAAATAAAAAAAATTAATTTGAAGCCAATATCTCAAATTTTTGAAAAGATATTTGAGTCGAAAATCAATTTGTACGAACTTTAAGTTATTTTTTTTTCAGCTTTTTATTTTTTGTTAAAAAACTGTCAATTTGATTTTTCTCAAAATGTTAATGTTTTGTAATGTTTTTTTTTAGGTTTTTATTTCTTATAAAAAAAACGGTCAATTCGATTTTCCTCAAAATTTTACCAGATAACAAAAACGTTATTTTTTATTTCACAAAAATATTTTGGAGACAAAATCATTTTTTTTTCGTAAAATATTCGAGGTAACAAATATTTTTTTTTTTAGTTTTTTTGAATTATACAAAAAACCGTTTGTTGGAATTTTTTCCAAAAATATACTAGTTTGATATCACGTCATGATATATTATACAAAATTTAATTCAAGTCTCTAGCGTTAGTGGTTCGTGAGATATTTTGGGTAAACCAACATTTTCATCTTTTTTTAAATTGCTATGGTAAAAAACCACACACTCAATTTTTGTTGAGAGTCCTTTCTGCATTATTATTTGTATAACAAAATTTATTTGAAGTCGATATCTTTACTGGTTCTTGAGCTATGAACGACGAAAAAACGTCGCGAACGTACGGACATACGGACGTACTAACGTTCGTACACACGCACGCACAGACATCTTTCTAAAAATCTTTTATTTCTACTCAAGGGTCCTTGAAACGTCGTCGAGAAATGTCAAAATTTTTAATTCGACAAATCAGACCGATTACAATAACTTCCTATGGGAAGTTATTAAAAAAGCTATAATCCGCTAATTTAATAATTGACCAGAGCAGATCACACTTTGGAAAACCAAAAAAATACGTTGTTTTTGAAAAAAAAGTACGGTTAGCATTTTTTTAAATTCTCAAAAACTTAAATATATTTCAGCATTTAATTTTCTATTTTTTATTGAAAATTAAAAATAATACCGAATTATGAAAACAAAAATTATGCATAATAACATAAAATTTAGAAAAAAAAAATTGTTTAGAAAAAAAATTTTCAAAAACTATTCTCTAAAATTACAGTTAAGAAATAGGTTTATTGCTTTTCAAAATTCGATAGACTGGGGGAAATAGACCCTTCTCTCTCATACGACTTTTCTCTGGTTTGAACTCAACTTATTCGCTCTAGCTTTTTGGGGCACCTTATATAAATCACCCTGTATAATGCATTTTCAGGCTATCTTAATATATGAAGAAGAATTTTTTATTAAATACAAAAATTATGATGGTTTTTCAAATCAATATAATCCCTATCATTAATTTTATATTTTTGAAAATTTTCGCAAATTTTTCACAAAAGTTGTTATATCTCACTTGATTCAAAGGAATCTTATAGAAACGTTAAACCATTTAAGCTTATACGGTATTGAACAGAAAAAGGCAAAACAATACATTGCAAAAACATAAAATTTATGTTAAAAACAGGTATTTTTAAATTTGAGCAGATATGAAGTTGAAATTGAAATACAGATTCGAAATCAGCACTAAAAATTAACTCAAAACCGTATTTTTAAAAATTTCTAACTAGGTAAGAAACTAAATTCATTTAAACTGTACGTAAAAGTAAAAGACTTGTACTTTGAAAAATCACCATCTTATGATATACGTTCTCTTTAAACTAAGCCTTAAAAACACCGTTTTAGGTTGTGTGTAGCATTTTTATAACGGTATATTTTAAGAACTTGATGTGATAAATAAATTTTAAGGGAAGATTCGAATTCTCTATATCTCAATCCTTTAAAGAAGTAGACATTGTGAAAGAAAAAAAACAAATTTTTCGAAGGGTGTATTGGATCGGAAGATATTAAGAATCAACCAAATTTGTAACTTTTTTAAATTTATATAGTAAAAAAACACGCACTGATTTTTTGTGAAAATCATTTTTGCATCTTTTGATGTTATTATCTGTAAAACAATATTTTTTTCCGGAGTCGATATCATTACTAGTTCTTGAGATATGGCTGAAAAAAAGTCAACCCGAACGAAAGTATGTATCTCTCTAAGAATCATTGACCTTGAAATTTGACAAATGTCAAAATTTTCAATTCGACAAATCAGACTTATTCCAATGACTTCCTATTGGAAGTTTAAAATTGTAAATACATCAAAGAGTGTTTTGGAGTTGGTGAGAAAAGTTCATCAAATATTTTCTACGGAATCAGATTTATTCTGTTAACGAGTGTGTCTACAAATAATACAAACTTACAACACCTCCCACCCCCACCTCTCTTTCAACGAATTATTGTCAGGTGCTATATGGAAATTTTGAACTCAAACTGCAAAGAGATTTGAATCAACATCGTCGCGTCGTCAATCAGTCGAGTGCGGTGTTAAATCATGCGGGGAGTGTGATAGATGGCGGAACTTGTGGTTCAATTTGCATATTCCTTAGAGGTCATCTTCGATTCAGCTCTCCACCACGTGGCAAGCCACACTCTTTATGTCTACGTGTCTAACCAAACCACCCACTTACACCTCCTGCGGCTACTGCTACCGTTTGTTTTTCTTTCTATGTACCTTCACCTATAGAAAGCACTCATAGATATATGTTATGTATGTTAATACATATAGAAAGAAGAAAGACATATTGTTAGCTTTGTTTGATGGACTGTGGAATGAATAGTGTGTCGTTCATCCAGAAGAGGGGCCTTCCTCCACTATACATATTCTGCTGGTCCAGAAGCCAATAATCCATAAAACATGAGTGCTGAATGCATTTTCCTGTTGTTGCCAATGCTGCTGTCTCAGCGAATGAGTACATGTTGTGCTGTGCAGTGCATCAGCATCAGCATCAGCATCACCATCATCATTGTCACCCTTTTATCCTCAAACCTCGTCATCATAGCCATAGTTATAGCCGTTGTCGTACTTGTCGTCATCGTCATCGTCGTAGTAGTCTGTCGTCTTTATGGAATTGAAAGTACCTATCCATGGAGAAGAGACGCATCATGGTTCTGAGTCCCGAGTCCCGAGACCCCGAGTATTGTAGAGTCTTGTGCATGTTTGTCTTTTTATATATGCACACGCCTGGAATATTTGTTTGTCCCGATGGAATTTTGCAGAAAACATCGATGACTTGGCCACTTGCACGATGATGACGATGATGGGATTGGCATGGTGCGGTGGTGGCTCGAGCCACGACGACGACAACGACGATGAAGATGATGATGATGAGAGGCAACCAAACCAACGACAATTCAACAACGACGAATATACTTGATCACCACCTTCTTCATACTTCTTCCTAGTCCACGCGAGGCGAGACCGAGTGATGAATTGAAGGGCTTTCCTTTTTGTTTTATCGAAGCAACCAGCATCAGGCTTCAGTCTTCATTAGTTTGTTGTTTTTGTTTTGTTTGTTACTTCAGATTCAGAGTCATTGTCGGGAGAAAGGAGATTTCTGACCGCAACTTGTTGTGTTTTAGGTTCCACTATAAGAGATGCCAGTGACTCAACGAGTACACAAGGGAAAAAGAGGGCGACGAGATGGCTGAAAACCTTGCTACTATATTTGCCAATAGTCGCCATCACCATTGCCATCGCATATAGCCTGGTCCAGCCGACCGTTCTGAAGTCACTTAATTGCTTAGTTCGATGCACTTTGCATATGCTGTGTAATTAACAGTGGCAAATATGTCCAGCACCATTGCCTCTCAGGTTGTTGTTGTTTTTGAAACTTTTTTTTTGTTGTTGGTTCCAGCTAGAGTCTGGGTCTACAGCGAGTCTATTTGGATTCAGTTTGGTTTGGTCATTGTTTGGAATCTCCAGAGGCACAATATGAGTGCGGTAGGTAAGGAACCTTACCTTACCTACTATTTCTCTACAGGTTCCTTCTATATCCATCCATCCATAGTCATAGTCGTCGTCATCGTTCTTCTAAAAGTCCAACGTCGTTCTGTGTTTGCTTAGAAATAAGCAAAGTCATGCTAAAATGTGGTGAATCTGGCTGGTATTGGAAAGGAGGGTATGAGGAGGTTTATAGCTGTTGGTGGGTGGATAGATGCTGGATGAATAGATGAAGAAGGATGGTTTGCTTACAAAATTCAAAAAGCACTTTAGCCATAAAGATGCGGACGAAGTGCGAGCAGAGCTAAGAGGGCAGAGGAGTATAGAATCTGAGGGCAGAATATTTTGTTTTAAGTATCAGTCACTCCTCAAATTGACAGTGGATTAGGGTTTTTGGTTAGTTCCATGGAATATGGTTAGAGAGTGTTTATGGTTTTGCAAAATGCAGTAGCAACATAGGTAAGGTTGGTTGGTTGGAAGGTAAGGTAAGGTAGGTTAGGTTATGTACTTATAGAGCTACCAGCAAAGGCATTTCAATAGAAGATGCTTTTTGAATTCCTTTGAGAGATGATTGTGGATTTTATGTAAACATACATATATGTATGTACGTATTGTGTGGATTATGGTCAAATATGTATGTAAACAAACTCAAAAACTCAGATGGTGTGTTGCTTTTGTAAAACACAAAAAACCACTTCTTTTGGAAAATGTTCATATCAAAGGTTTGTTTTCTTAGCCATATTAAAATGGTTTTTATTAGTACGTCTCTATACATTTATTTAAAAGTCCCTCAAGGTAAAGCTTTCTATTACCTATCTATTTAATTTCAGTTAATGGTTTTAGAAAATACTCGTTAAATTATAATTTTGCTAAAAATAATATGATGTCTTTATGGTTAGGTTTATAAAAGTTTATTTTTGTAGGAGCCCGAGGCGAGTTTTATAACAAGTAAAAGCTCTATATAAAGAAAACAGTGATTATTATCACAGTAATAATGATATACTGATTTAACAAGTTCTCACGATTTTCAACAAAAAATTGAAATTTTAAATAAATATTTATTTGATGCTCTTAAGCTAAATTTACTCCATTATATTTAACCTTACATTAAGATCCAGCTTAAATATGTGTGAATATTTCAATAAATTAGTTGGTCAGAGTTTTTCGAAGAAACAAATTTTATAATATTTTGAAAGTTTATTACTACAACTTTATTGATTCATAAATAAATTACATAATCAATAATTAAAATTAAAGCTCTACCTACCTACCAGGGCTTTGAGCTATTGAAAGTTTATAAAAATGAGTTTTTCATTAAAGTGATCTATGGTGTTGAAATTAATTGATAAACAGTTTTTAAGAACAGATGGGAAAACAAAGCGATAATAGTGCAGGTCTTAAAGGTACTCTAAAAAGAAAGTGTCACCGGCTTTTCATTTAAAGTTGAAAGTAGAAAAGAGAAGAAGAAACTGTTAGTATGACCTTGGACAAAAAGCTTTTCAAGTCCAACAACCGATTATAAAAAACAAAGGACTTATGGCGAAAACCCACACCTGAGCAAAAAAACAATTGAAAAGGTTTCATCGTGAGAATTGGAATTTAGAAAACTAAAGTTAGATTTTTTGAGTTATAATGAAAAATGTGAAAAAAAAGATCTCTTCTTCTTCGATCCAGTTAAGCATACTATTGAAAGTAATAAAAGATCAAGAGGAACTTTTCTTCTTGTATCCTACATGAGATTTCAAGAAAGATATTGACTCGAAGTACTCCTAAAAGTTGACAAAGGAATATTATATGCAAAATAGAATAATACATTTAAATTAGCTACAAATAAACTTAAAAGAAAGTGCAGTAACTACTACAGGTTCAAAACCTGGCTGTTTTGTGGTAAAAACTGCAAAATAGATTGTATTGAATGTTATAACAAGATAATAATAGAAATTAAAGTAATTCGAAATCTATCTGTATGTTTGAGGTAAATTTAAAACCAAGGTACGGGCAACTATACCGAAGGGTGGATCCAGACTTTTAATCGAGGGTGGAGGGGGGTCACATACTTAGATGAGTTTTTACTCACCGCTTAAAAATGTTCTTTAATGTTTTGTAAAGGAGGCTAACAAAATTTAATAAATGCTAAAATGACAACTTTAGTTATCAAATCATTTTAGAACACCGTTGTCCAGCAAGGTATGGTCTAACTATTTAATTTGGATGACTCCCTACATATGAAAGCATTCCAAGATTCCAACAGTTTTCTAAATATGCCATATTTAAGAGCTAAAACACAATAGTTTAGAGCATTTTTGGTGCATTTCGAGCAGAAATGTAGAAAATTGTTTTGAAACGTTGCTTTTTTCCAAAAATAAAATACACTTTTTTTGTTTTCATTTATATTAATGCGAAGAACGCTGCAGAAATTCAAAAATCCAGAAAATGAGAGAGGATCTGATATGTAGAAATGTCGGGCTTTTTTTGACGTAGTTTTTTCGAACTTAATTTTCGGGAGTCTCTGTCGTTATCAATCAGCTTTCTCGTATTTTGATCTTAAAGGCGTCAACAAAGCTTAAAAATTGTAGAGATAAAAAGGTTTGATTGTTGAAGTTTAGGAAATAGTTGCATTTAAGTACATAATTTCTCTAAAAAATTAAATTAAAACAAAGTAAGGTAGGTAAACAAATAAGTTGGGAAGAAAAGTTTTTGTAGCACTCACAAGTTACACGTTTCAAAGCTTTTATATCAATAGATATGAAACGTTTATTATGAAGCGGAAACAACCCAGGAATATGAAAGACTGTTAAAAGAAGACCTTGATATTTTAAATGTGTGGCTGAAGGCTAATAAACTTAAACTAAATGTAACAAAAACTAAGTGTATGGCTTTAAATGATAGTGTTAATGTTAACGTAACTATATATCAAGAAATTGTAGAACAAGTTTTACAAATAAAGTATTTAGGTGTAATTATTGACTATAAATTAAGTTTTGAACAACATGTGCAATATATTTCAAAAAAAAAATTTCAAAAAAGTAGGTTTCTTTCGAAGGATTCGAAATAAAGTGGACACTATAACTGCTATAAATATTTACAATGTAATTATTAAACCGCATTTTGAGTTCTGTTCTACTGTTTTGTATTTAATTAATGAAAGCTCTATGAACAATTTACAGAAACTTCAAAATAAAGTAATGCGGGCAATACTCCGATGTAGTAAATATACTTCTTTTGTAGTTATGTTAAATACTTTAATGTGGTTGTCTGTTAAACAGTGTATTTATTTCAATGTTTTACTTTTTGTGTTCAAAATCAAAAATAATTTATTAGCAACATACTTGTCAAAATATATTCGTTACGTCAGAGATGTTCAACCATATTTGTTAAGAAATAGAGAGAATTTTAGACTGCAAACATTTAGAAATGCAAGATCTCAAAATAGTTTGATATATAAAGGATTTAAATATATGTTAAACAATTAACTAATAAGTTCGAATTTAAAAAAGAAACAATAAGTTTTGTTAAACAATCTATTTAAATGTTAAATAATCTATTAAAATGCCAATGCCATTGTGGAAAACATATATTTTATATACCTATTTATCACATATTTATTGTAATTATTAATAGCAAATTTAGCTAAATAAATTGAGAGAGTTCTCTCTAACCAACTAAGTCTGTTTTTCACTTAACTATAGTTTAACAAAAGTGTCACTTGATTTTTTTGAGACATTTGTTTTATTGAAATTCGTGTTTAAATCTCAGTTCTAGAGCATCCAAAGCAAATTCACTTCAAAAGTAGATTTATTTGATTTTTTAAGATCTTTTAAGATTTTTTGTATTCAACAGAAAACCAATTTTGAAAGAAATAAAATGCACGACTGAGACGCTAGAACCTGCTAATTTCTTCCAAAAAGTGTGTTTAAAAATATTTCCTATATTTTAAGATTTAAAAATGTACCTGCAAAACAAGTTTTTCTCAAAAATTTAAAGGCCATTTTATTTGTCAAAATTTAAATGCCATTTTATTTGTCAACAAATCTAGATTAACTTATTTTTTTTTTTCGAAAATCATTTTAAATTTTAAATTTTGCCTTAAAAATATTTTTGATAAGCATTAAATAAAGAGCTTATACAATACATATATGTATGTACTCTTAACATTTAAATTTCGTCAAAAAATGTTGTCCCCTTTCTGCGATATCGAGTTTTGTACACAAAATTATTATTTTTTTAAAAATCAAAAAAAAAAAAATTACATTTTTGATCATAAAAAATCATTATAAATTTGATCATAAGATCATTGACAAGAGCTTGCACAGAAAGAGAAGAATTTTCAAATCGGTCCATTAGTACTTGAGAAAACTTAAAAAGAAAATAAAGGTTTTTTTGAAAATCTTAATTTCAATCAACACAATTGTTTGGACTGTAGGGGCCAGGAAAGACAGACAGACGACTTTCGACTTCTCTACTGTCGTTATGCCATATTTGATTAAAAGCCCTAGTTTGAGATTGTTTACTAGTGCAAAACTTGGTATATACATAGTTCCTATATGTCGCAAGTAAAAATCAGTTCAATATTCACTATTTATGTGTGTCAAAAAATGTAATAATAAAATTGAAGGCTAGTTTAAGGAATTTAAAGGCAACTTGATATAAAATTGATGATCTCTTATTCAAGGTTTCTTCTTAAGAACCTGAATATTTGCTCTTTTTCTTAGAAACAATTTTTATAAAATAATTTAAAGCATGACTAAAGTTTTTTTAAATTCTAAATTGAGTAAAAACAAAAGTTTTAGTTGTTTTTGACAGCAAACCACTTTTTGGTGAATGTCGTTAAATTACAAATAAATCTTTAGATGAAATCTTTACTTATACAACTTAACTGTATAAGCTTTATGGCTCACATGACCCCCCCCTGGATCGTCCATTGGTCAAAAGTTGATGAATTTGTGCTGTTTTTGAAATATGGCTGAATATCCGATTCATATTATGTTCATGGCTCAGTATTCAATTAAAAGTAGTACTTGTAGCAACAAAGTTTAAGGAAGTAAAATACAAATTTTGTTTTCATATACAAAAAATTAATAATTAAAAATATAATGGGGGTCATATCCATTAACGCAGTACGATTAGTTTTGAATTGAAGGGAATTCATACGAAAAACCAAAAATTATCTCCCAGGGGGGGTCATAAACCCCTACGACACCCCCCCTCCCCTGGATCCGCCATTGGTCTATACCTACTCTTCTAATAATCATCGACAGAGCTTTCAGGGAAGATGCCTAATGAAATTTATAGTATGGGATTTGTTTTCCCGAATAAATAAATAGATCTATAAAAAGGTCAGCAATGTCATGTGTCGCTTTTTAAGGTATTCTAAATAAAATCAAGCTATTTAAATGAAAACAGTATAAGGTTAAAGTTATATAGCTATCATTGGTTTTCATCATTGAAACCTATCATTGGTTTTTTTTGACAGTTTGGTTATAGCTTTCCTTGAAAATTCCTGTCATTGGAAACAAATTTTCTGATTGGAATCAACCACTTTATAATAATAATGAAGCATTTAAAGTTAGAGTTGATTATTGAAAGTAAAATAAGGAAAATGGAACGCTTTCAGTGGAACGATTATGTTCTGAATTCCGAAATCAACAATCAGGTATTCATTGAAAACGATATCATCATTGAGAAATTAAAAATTTACTAAAAAAAAAGTTCTGGGGTAAATAATGTATTTTTTTAGTAGAAAAAAGTCCACAAATAATCAGCTTCAAAACGATACCAAACATAATAAATTTGACTTTCTTACTCGCTTTTAAATCTTGAAACAAATTTTTCAATGATAAAAAGCCAACCATAGGTATAACTGACCCTTTAATCCTTATCAAGTAAAATACGTTAGTCACTTAAAGATGGTCTGTACAGCATTCAGTTTAAATTATTATATCTTAGGACATAACGTTATTCTTCCATAAGCTATTTATACGAAGTTAAAATAGGTACATTTTTATAAATTACATAATAATTTAATTTATTAATGTATGTAGTGCAGGCTCTTAAAATGTTTCTATTCGAAAATGAATACACTTTGCATAAACACTCTAAGAAATTTAGTGGAAGCTTTTATTCTTAAATTCTTCAGCTTTTTCCCAATATAAAAACAGCCCGTAGATAACCAGAGCTTAGGGACTTACAACTCTTAACCATTCCTGTGTGCAATTAATTTCAGAGATGGAAGGGATCTACAATTTTACGAATTCGAACAGCTAATTTGAGAAACCACTTTTCAGAATTACTCTTAGAATATTTCTCGCAAGAGGCACTAACCGAAAAACTTAACTTAACTTAATCTAACTTAACTTAACTTAAAAACGCCATCCAGCTGCGCACCCTAAGGCTTCAGGCGTTCCTGGTCTAGGCCATTTCTCCAACATAAGTATGGAGTGCTACGCTGTAACCTACCATAAAATGTACTACAAAGGACTTTCCAAGCTAATTCTTCTTCATTTATACGATCAAAGGGTCCACCCTACCGGAGTCTTCCGAGCGTAATCTTAATATCAGTTTCGAGGTAGATTGAATACAGTTGAAGTTTTTTTAGAATCGTCCTTTCTCACAAAAGAGGCCAACAATTCTCCGCAACACCTTTCTTTCGAATATGCCTAAGAATTGGGAGTGCCTTTTACTAAGCACCCAGGTCTCGGATCCATATGTAAGTACTAGCAGAACTATCATCCTATATACAGCAGCAGCTTAGAAGTTTTGGTAAGGTTTATGGATTTCAAAAGCTTTGACAGACTGAAGAAGGCTCTGTTTGATTTGAGAAACCTTTAGCGTTTTTGCTTCTTTTGTGTTGTTATAGGCTGCAACCAGTGACCCAAGGTATTTGCAGGATTGCACTACTTCTCGCAGTCGACGCCATGTATTTTGTTTTTGCAGCCCCAGATTTTGTGCAGTCTTCAAATTCATGCTATGCTGCCTTGATTTTTTGAACAATTGTTCTTCTCGCAGTCGACTCCACCATGTACCTTGGTTTGACTCAGACTTTGTGCCGCCTGCTTGAACTGGGTAAAGAAATCGTGTACAGATTGTTCGGTTCTGCCGATGTTGCCGATTTCGTCTGCGTAAGCCAGTATCTGGCTGGACTTGGTGACGATGGGCCTTCTTGTTGACGTGTTGAAGTCACGAATTGCTTTCTCCAACGCCAGGTTAAAAAGTAGGAAGACTATAAAGTATAACAAGTTATTCATTTAAGCCTTACTTATATTTAAAACCTTCATAGAATCACACACAATTTTGAATATTTTAGGACTATAAGAACTCAAAAAAATTAAATTAAATTCCTATGGATTACTCTTTTCTATAAAATCGTAAAGAGAAATTTTGAAAAATGTTTTTTTAATGAAAATTAAATTCTTAACCTACCCATATTTAGGGTCTTTTATTAAAAAACATTCCAATTTGTCAACATAAAGATCAGTGCCTTCGATAACATCTGTCCACTTAAAATATACAAAAGGTAGTAATATCCCAGCATAGCCCACACAAATAAACATCAATTTCATCAAACCAAAATAAGGATTAAAAATTATTTGCACGATTGAGTTCATGTTTGAGAACATGATGATGATGACAAAACTCTGTCAACTGTCACCAAACAAAAACCACACATAGGTACTCATCATTTTTGGTCTTTAACAATACAAAAAAATTAGAGTCCTTTGAATTTTGCACATCAAATAGTAGATAGAGGTATATGTTTAACAGTAAAATAGGTATACAGCCGCATGTAAACATGGGCTTAAGCCAACATCATAGATATCCTCCTTGTCACAAAGGATTATCCTCAATATATGAATTCTATAAGGTAAGTAACTTACCTACATTCCTTTACCTGACTGGAATTTAAAAAAAAAGCATAGGTTCAAAAAATAACCTCAGGACCTAACAAATACCGATAGACATAAATAACAAACAATGAAAACCATCCAGGAAAGACATATCCCGCATGAGGATATGATGGGATCAAGAATTCACACTGCAACAGGAGTAGCATTGGAAATTTGTGTACAATGTACAATGTACATCCTCTACTCATATGTAGAATTGTAGACCCTTCAGAACTCATCAATATTGTCATCAGCAAATGACAACAATAACATGGCCGCAGGGACAATGTCAACGACGACAACGGACAACTACTCTTCCGACAACAACAGTTGGTACCTTGCCTATACCTTACCTATCGTATAAGTATTCCAAATGTCATACTTTTTGGGCATGAATAATTCTCATGTAATTCGATGACAATAAATTCGCATTCGAGGTCCTTAAGGATCAATACCAGTATTATAGCCCACACACACTCTCTCTCTCTCTCTCTCTGTCTGTCTTACTTTATAGGTATCAATCCTGTGACATATTGCAAATTTGTGTTGAAGAGCGCACCTCTGTAGGCTATAGGATGACAATTTTCCAATTTTTCAATTTTTCAATAAAGCAATCGATTTAGACTTAGATGAGAAGTTCTTTTGTGCATCCAAATCACACACACGCAACACAAAAAGAAAATTGTATAAAAGAAAATTTATACAGAGATGAGGAAGGAGCTAAAGAATGAGATCCTTGAAAGATGTGCGGGATATCATTATGGATTCTGAGCAAAAAGTGAGTATTATTGACTGAGAAATTATATAGTTTTTGAGTGCATCCTTGCGGCTAATTTGTATCCTTGGCATCAATATAGATAACGACAACGATATTGATACCTATACCTTCTCTCATCATACATACACATAAGAGCGGATGGATCAAATATGTATAATATTCTTCGTTTTTTTTTGTGTGTTAATATTGTGTTTTTCTTTTTATTCTGAGAAGGATATGCTATTGCACATCGTACACAATGAACTTTCGAAGGATTTTCAAAATTGACTTGATTCAAAAATTCACATGGGAGGTATGAGGTGATGGTAGAACTATAGCGATGTACATATAACTTATACAAGGCTTCAACACACTCATTGACTTCCATAAATACGCAATATGATTTTAAGGAAATGAAACTGATTGAACCTTGAGTCCTTTAGAGCACCACTCCTTCCACCTTCCCCCCTACACACCACACCGCTCCGTCGAGCATATAACAGAAGGATGAATGGATAAGCTTCCGGAGTTATAAGGCGGCTGATGTACGTATAAGGTGTATGTGTGATATTGAGGAAATGATGATTCCCCTATGAGACGGTTATATCTTCATAAGTTATATAAGTTAGTCTGAGGCGGGTTTTGTGGTGGTGGTGATGGAAGAAGCAATACGTAGTATCGGTATTGGAATTGGAAACTTGTGATTAGGTGGAGTGGATATACAGAAATAGATGTACTTATATCTACCACAGAGGCTTTCTTTATGGCTGCATAAATTATTATTTCCGATCCTCTATAATATCCTTCGAAGGAAACGTAAAATAGGTGGTATTGGTAGATAGTCGTATGTCTATGAAGGTATATACAATCAAGAGCGAATGAACTTATAGGCCTCTTGCCTTTAATGGGATTTAGTGCATTGAGGCGAATTTTTATCCCTAAGCGCGTAATATCTTTACCAACCAACCTTAAACTTGTATACCTATATAGGAAGCTGTGAGATGAGATTTGTGCTGTTACGAAAGCCATCAATAAACATTGACGGGAGGATTTCAATACAAATTATGAAATTTTGATCGCACTTTCGAGAAAGCCTTCAGAATGGCTGAATATACATATGTATGTACATTTGTACATATGTATGTATGAAAGAGAAAATAGAATTTTATAGAAAACCATTATGGCAGATGGATACATCTCCATAGACGATTTATATTTTGGTGGTTTTCTTGATGAAAGGCTAAGTTATATTGATTTTAGATTGTTGCAAAAGTTGTGGTTGAGGAAGCCTTCAAGGGGCGAAGGTCTTTTAATTTGGATCAGCCACTTAGGATTAGTTCGCAAACTCTATAACGGCTTAAATCTTGCTAAAAAATTGTTTTTGTAACCATAAGTGCACCTTTCTATGCTTCTAGCCATTTGTATAATATAATGTAAAGCTATACGGTTTACTCTAACTTGCAGTACTAATCGAATTGGTGTTAATATACAGCTTGAAATTTTGAGACGAAAATTTAAAAAATCACCAGATAAAATTTTTTGTTTACTTTTGATTAGAAGTTATTTCAATCGGTCCAATTTGTCAATTTGAAAATTCGACATTTCAAGATTTATAGAATCTAAATCCTTGGTTTTTAAGGGCATTTCCATGTGTGCTTGTGTATACGTCCGTTCGGGATACCCTTTTTCGTAAGCCATGAAATCGACTTCAAGTAAATTGTGTTTTAAAGATAGTAACATCATGATATGCAGAAATGACATTATTTGAAAAAATTCAGCAGTTTTTTTACTAAGGCAATTTGAGGAAAAATGAAAACTTTGGCTAACCTTTCTTACATGAATTAAAGTCCTAGAAAAGTTATTTTATCGAATATCTAGACAGAAACAAATTTAATTCACATTTGTGATTGCATACATTTTGACAATTCGGCTTATAAAAATATTAAAGGCCCCTATTTATCTTAGCCTTGTTTCTATTCTGCGATCAATCATTTCAACCCATGTAAATTCCATAAGGTTCAACAAGCCTGTTTATAGAAAAAATTGTGAATGACAGTTGAAATTTATCATTTTGAATATTTATCTATTTTGTATGTTTAATTATTTATCAGATACATTTTTAGGTTGATAATATGCAGCACTTAATTATTCCACTAATTGCTGGATTTCTTTATTCTGATAAAAAAGTAGGCATCAAAGCTTAAAAACATTTTCCTACAGTAAAAACCTCACAAGACTTTGGATTTTTAAGTCTGTTACATTGTGAAGGGTGTAAACTTTTATAGTTAAATCTATTCTATGCTAAGCTTTTTGATGAACCTTAACTATCATCCATCTCTCAGGGCCTTACTTATTTACTAAGCTTAATCAAAACAAAACTTAAACCATTTATGAAGGTTAAACAATTAATTAACCAAAACATATCTGCTCAAAAGCTGCTTTTCTATAATATGTCTTTCCCCTACAAACTAAATAACTCCAGTCGTTCAGTGCGGTAAAGGTGTAGCTGTTCTGTTACTTATATCACCCTACAACTGCTACCAAAAGCTTCCCACTAAAAAATAAGAAGAAATAAATAGGTTAAAACGGCAAAATCCTTTAACCAGCCATCATCATATAGCATCACAGAGCACAGAGCACCAAACATCAACCACGGGCTATATAGAGGAGGAAGCCTTAGTTAGAATAATGAACAAGGATGAGTACCAGGCTTAGGTTAAGAGTGTAATCATGTTCCATAAATGGCTGCTGGACACTTATTTAAGTTTTCATCCACCTGACCTAATTTTCCATTCCACTTGCACAGCATGTGAACCATCAGCCGAGCACTTGGTATAGATACAAAAAATTCATATTTGTGACTCTAATCTCTGCGAATGGACAAGTAGGATGGGATTGAAGCCGAAGGGGGCAGAAATAAGGGTATAGAAGGGTGATAGAAGGATACCTGTCCTTTATACCTATGCTCCCAGATTGCTTACCTTTACGAACATATACATAGGTATTCTATGATGACAATTTAATTTCCAAAAAAGGATTTGGCAAAAAGGATAAAATTCATGGCTACAAGTTGAGTTGTTTGTTTACTTATACACATACATATCTATATCTATGGTCATTCTCATGATAGTAAAAGGATATAGGTGTAGAGATACACAGACCAGGTTTAGGTTATTTAATGGGATGAGGCTTAAAATCATTGCATTGGATGAGATTAAATGTTTTAATTAAAACATGTTATCCTATCTGGGATTGAAGAGAGGACGACACATTCAACGGACTGATTTGACTATGATTAAAAATCAGGCTTAAACGATACCATAAGTAAGAGAAACCAGGACGTTTTTTTATAATTGAGCAAACAGAGATACCTCGGGCAAATTAGATTGAAAAATGGTCGAACTACAAAAAAATCACTGAATATTTGTTGAGGCAGTTGTTGGTATTGTGTTAGAAGTTTTTCGAAAATGTCTATGTTTAAAGGAAAATTTGGAAAGGTGCAAAATAAAGCTATTTTTTGAAGCATTTGAAATAAAGTAGTATTTTTTGTATGTTTAAATTTTATTTTAAACATTGATTTTTTTTTTTAATTTTAGCACATGTAAAAAACGGCAGCTCTCAAAATAGACAAAAATCTCCGATTTTGAAACATTCTTTATTGGTGTTCAGCTCCTATTTGTCATACAGTAATGATATATAGAATCGGAACCGTAGTTCCTGAGATATAAGCGTTCAAACAAACAAACAAACTAACAAACTCTTCAACTTTAAAAAATAAGTTTAGATTTATTTTCTCTTACGTACTTTTTAATATAAGATAGCTAACTAGATATTAATTTAAACTATAGGGTATGAAATCCTTAAAGTGCCTGAAGCATCCGTCTATATATAATCAGAAAATACGCGTCTTCGATGAAGTCCAGAAGATTTGATTTTTGCCTACACCTTGAGCAATTATCGTCATATTTCAATTTGTTTACACAAAGTCTAAACAAATTATAGATCTAAACTTTCCTCGCGAACTTTTCTGTGGATATACATGAAAATCCGTTCAGTAGTTTAAATTTATTGTGGTACTCCATATTCTTCAAGCGGTAAAAAACAAATAAAAATCGTTGGGACATGAATGTAGATAAAATACATTTTTGTTTTAAAATTACTTAAGATTTTTGAAAACTTCAAAAGTTTTCAAGTTCAGTTTCCAGTCAGTTTTAAAAGTAAAGGTATACAACTTCAAGTTGTACACACTTTTTTAACCAGTTCTTGAACGCGTAAATGATTCTACAGGACCGATCTACTTTCGTACTCGTACTGTGGCGCGAGCTCTTAAAGATCTCAACATGAAGAGGTGTTCTTTCACGCTAGCAAAACCACTGCGTAAGCTTTTCCATGTATCCTATTCTTCTGGGCTCATTCAGCATTTGTTCAGCCAATCCCAAAAAAAGGCGAATCTTCTTCTCTCGCAAATTATCGACCGATAGCACTAACGTTCCCTCTTTCTAAGGTCATGGAAACGCTGATTAATAATTATCAGCTTAAGAAATATCTTGAGGAACGGAAGCTCCTTTATGACCGGCAATACGGCTTTCGTAGTAATAGGTCCACTGGTGATATCATGGTTCATCTCACCGAACAGTTGAACAAATCTTTACATCGTTTTGGAGAAAGTAAGATTATTGCACTTGATATTTCAAAAGCATTTGATAAAGTCTGGCATCTTGCTCTCTTATCGAAAATGCGTGCTTTCGGTATCGACAAATCTCTTCTTTGTTGGATTAGAAATTTTCTTTCGAACCGTTCAATACAAGTTGTTTTCAAAGGATTCAAGTCTGAAACCCATAAAATAAATGCTGGTGTGCTCCGTTTTGTCTCCGACCCTCTTCCTCATTTTTATAAATGATCTCCTGTCTGCTACTTCTTAAAAATAAAAATTGGTTATGTTGGGGTATATCCACAAAAACTGACTGTTTGGTGTGATTTACGTGTGGGTGGAATAGTTGGTCCGCATTTCTTTTGGAAACGATGCTGGGCGGAACGTAACAGTCAACGGTGAGCACTTTAGAGCAATCATTACTGACTTTTTAGCTCATCAGTCAAACAACCATGATGTGCAAAAGCTGCAGTTTCAACAAGGCGGCGGAGCAACATGTCACAGATCTCATGCCACAATTGATATATTGGAGGAAACGTTTGGAAACAGCATAATTTTATGTTAGGTACTGGTGAAATAGCCTCCAATAACGTGCAATTTAAAGTCTTAAGATTATTTTCAGTGGGAATGAGTGAAGTCTATACACCGAAAAGCCTGAAAAGATTTACTACTTGGAAGATAATATTCGCTGCGCTATTGCCGATGTACATTCACAAATGTCCAAAAACTTCATCGACCTCCAGATAAGACTACGAGCTAGCCGTGGAGTCTTACGCTAAATTAGAATATCAGAAGATTGTCTTTAGATTATAGTAAATTGTATGTCAATTTAAAATAAACATCTTTGTCTTATTCTATTTCAAAGATCTATACCACAAATTATTTCAACCTATTACAAAGAAATCAAGGTTAAAAGTTTTAACCTGTTTTGTAGGGATCTTTTCTTAACTTATTGGTATGAACATATAGACAATATTGAATGAAATATTCGGGAACTGCCATACAAGATTTTTACCACCCTACTACTCGATCGATGAAAATGGCAATTATAAACCTCAGCATTATACGACCACCACTTTTGAAAATTCATAATTTATCAAATCAGATTTCAATTGAAACAAATTCATATGAATTTGAATTGTTTAAGCTTTAATCAATCTATATAACTTTGAATTACCAATTTTCACTTAATTATTCAGCCAGTTAGCCATGAACTTGAAATCTCTAAATCTCGTCACTCCTTTTTCTCTCTCTCTCATTGTCAAATCGGAAACAGTCAAAACATTAAATCCCTTCCCAGCAGAGAACCGACCATCAGATCATTCATTCCTCTTGATTTTTACAAATGTCAATCAATCTGCAGCACAATGGTAACAAAAAGCGACATTAGTGTTTTATACGGTTTACCTCCAAATACCTATACACATAGATATATAAATATATCCTTCCTATATACATACAATATAGTAGATGATTTTGGCTCCCCATCAAAGCTTCGACTTCTACAGAGCATCAATTCCGTAAATCTCCTTGCCAAACAGCCAAAAAGCGCTCCGATTGCCTCCTCGTTCTCATCCTTAACCATACCACCTCACCAGCCACCAGTACCACTAATCAACAAAAACAACCTAAATTTGCAATTTCGCGTATTGCTGTTGGATTATCCATACATATAGGAAGGAAGCTAAGCTTTATAGGTATGTATATTGTATATTGTACAATAGTTGCTATCGGGAGAGAGAGTTATCCTGTGAAATTGGCAGAGCTAAAATGCCGCGCTGTTGGATTTCGAATATAAAATCGGATTAAGGTTAATGGATGTCCATTATTGCGTGGATGCAATACGACGACGAAGATACGATGCGATATATACGACTAGCGATTTGATTTCGACGCGACCTGCATTATGGGAGGTATGTGTTTATGTTTGTGTCATCTGTCGTTTGTCGCATCAAATGCAAATGATACAATACAATGCACAGAAGCGCAGCAAGCGCAAGCATTCCATTGCATCAATCGCATATCACCTCTCTATTCGCGTTTTATACACATCAAACCACAAAATGTCACTAGCAGCCATTCAGGCATCCAGCATCACAAGGATCTGTCGATCTCATGGCCAGGTCCTGCTCTTGCCGTAGCTGCTGATGTGTCATCTCCATATAATACCAAACGATGGTGACGGAACGGACATCCAAATTGCAGTCCAAATTTAGTGACCATTTGCCAAAATGACTAAAAGCCAAACGGCCATCATTCTCTCATTCCACAATCGAGCCTGCATGTGATGGACGCGAAAACTCTGATGAATAAGCTAGCAAGGACGACAATCGGTCAGGTCGTTAGAAATCATCAATAAACGAACATAAGAGCATTTTCCAATCGCATCGTACGGAATTCAGTGGAATGCATATACAATTATTTGGAAAATTTTCTTATCACGAAGCATCACGAACTGCGATGACCCCGACCCTGTTTTTATTTTTGTTGACTTTTCGTGTCCATTTTGATTTGATTTTTTGTATCTTCTGGGTGCGTAGGAAGTCGGTTGGAGGCAGAGAAAGCAATTCTTTTAGACGAGCTAAGTTAAATTTATTTGGATTATGAATGGTTCAGGAGTTTGAAGCATTTGTGGGGACTTTGGTGGTTTCTTATCTTATTTGTCCGCACATAGCCACATCCTACCACAACATCACACCTAACGTGCCAAAGTCATAAATTTGTTTATTAGAAAAATAAAAAATAAAAATCAACTCAAATTATATCCTCTATAAAAATCCTCCGAAAGGAACAAAACTTTAGAGAACAGAAAAAAACAACAATCTAAAATGTGTGAACTCCAATAAAACATCATAGCTGCCGGTCGCGGTTGTGGGTCAATATGTATACCAATACCTTACCTACCTACCGTCACCTACGTTAATATTTTTGTGGAAAAGAAGCCTCGAAGTGATAAATACACTTGCTTTGTGTTTCTTGGCAGGAAATGTGATAAATTTCTCGTTGTTAAATTTTTGAAGATGAAAATCCAAGCCATGTTGTATGTCCTTATATTGGTTTCATATACACGCAAGATAGATCAAATAAACCGAAGGCGAAGAAGGACTTTTTGTTTGTTCTTCATGTTTTTCTTTTTTTGATAAGATATAGCGCGTTAGGTACACTCAATAAATATAAACATCAGCGATTTAGTGTGAAAATTTTTATCTTAAGCAGAAATGCAAACAAACAAATTTAAACATTGTTGTTTAGTTTGAGTTCAGAATTAATCGGGGTAGGGGAAAAGGTGATCTGAGATGTCCAAAGCCCACCTGTGCCCTTTAACCTGATAATAACCTGATTCAGACGTTATGAAAAGGTAGTACCCGTGGCATGATGGTTAGTGCGTTGGACTGTCATGTCATGCGAGAGGTCTTGGGTTCGATCCCTGCCTGTGCCACCTTAATTAAAAAAAAAAAAAACGGGTACTGCCTCTTGCGAGGAATTGACAAATCCTCCAATAGTAATTCTTGTCATGAAAAGTACTTTCTCAAATTAGCCGTTCGGATTCGGCATTCAACTGTAGGTCCCCTCCATTCCTGACAACAGTACTCGCACACAGGAATGGTTGAGAGTTGTAAGTCACTAGGCCCTGGTTCTCTACGGACTGTTGCGCCACCTAATTTATTTTTTAGACGTTATGAAAAAGCAAAGCCTTTTGTTGTGATTGTTAAATAATCACAGAAGTTTTCTGTTGAAATTATAAAACAATAAAAAGAATCTTCAAAAAACATTTGGTTTAAAATGTCTATAGTATAGTCCTTTTGTATTAAAGCCTGTATTTAGAAACACCACTGTTAGCTAAAAATAAATAAGTATAAATCCAAAAATCTTTATTTATTTTTCTAAACTGTTTTAATCCCTCTCAGGGGTTCCAACGTTTTTTACAAATGCTAAAATTTAGCGTTGTTGGACACCAATCAAGTTTTCCCTTTTCTGAGACTTAAATAGTCACTCTAAAAGGTTTTCACTGATCTTTTTGATAATCCAGCATGGCCTGACGGGTTTCGGAGTGTCAATCGAGGATTTTAGAAGACACATTTTTTATTTTTTGACATTATTGTAGCAACATCAGTTAAAGGAACTGCTTTGTTGAATAATTTCAGAAATTGTAACCTATACAAAAAGTTAATTTTAGTAGTTTATAAAATGATGTTTATTTCAAACACTAACTAATTTTCTGAGTTGTTGTTTTGCTCTGATATTATTTACTTTTTAAATATGTTTTATTTTACGGTTGGATTCAAAATCTAAACAAGAGCTAGAAAAATAAAATGCACGACTGGGTCGCACGAACTTGCTCCTATATGCAAAGAGTCTGTTTAAAAAAGTATCTATATAATATTTAAAAATATAGGTACCTGTAAAATAAGATTGTCTTCAAAGATATATATGCCATTTGATTTGTCGAAAAAACCTCCATTTTTCAATTTTTTGGGAGGGGGTTACATTTAATACAGTTAAAATAATTTAAAAAAAAACTAATTTAAGATTCAAAATTTTACCTGAAAAATAAGTTTGTCTTCAAAAATTTAAATGCCATTTTATAAATCAAAAAACCTTTGATTTTTCAAAATTTTTTTTTGAAAATCGTTAGAGCGGTTTTTTTTTTTAAATTAATTTTTTATATATAAAATTTTTCAATTTTGTTCTAAAAATATGTTTGGTATGCAGTTGTTTAGTGATTGTAAATATACGCTCTATATTTCAATTTCGTAAAAAAATGTTCACCCGTTTTTGAGATATAGAATTTTGAAAAAAAAAATTTCAATATTTTTTTAAAAATCCAAACAATAAAAAATTGCACTTTTGATAATTAAATATTGTTAAGGCAATATAAGGGCTCGTTCAGAAAAAAAAATATTGAAATCGGTTCAAAAGTTGCTGAGAAAATTAAAAAACAAAAAAACGGTTCTATGAGCGGTACCTTTCCTGAGCAATACAAAAATATGTTTTTCTTATTAAAAGAAGCCAAGTTAAAAAATAAAATTTTAGAGAAAATTAAAAAAAAATCTATCGGTTTGTTTTTGAGAAAATTCGAATTTTCGTTTTTTGACCAAAAAAATTGTATGGGGGCCACTGTTAGTTTTGATCTTAAAAAAAAAATGAAAAAAACGCCTAACGCAAATCTGCTCAAAACCTTCACTTCCAAGTTTGAACTCAATCGACCCAATGGTTTAGGCTGCAGGAGCGTGGACAGGCAGACAAAATTGACCGGACGGAATCGCGGGACCCACTTTTTTCGACTTCTCTACCATCGTAATATCATGTTTGATTAAAATCTCGAGTTCGAAATTTTGCACGAATGCAAAACTTGCCATATAGTTCCTATATGTCGCAAGTAAAAAGCAACAGCAATTATGTATCTTCATGTAAGGACAAAATAAATTAGATGATAGGCTAATACTTTGCAAGCCACTGTAAATTGTTCTACTGGAGTCTGACGTAGCATCACCACAACTTATTTCACAATTTATCATAAAACAAAAATGTTTAACTTTTCCATCATAACGTAAGCTAACGCCGTTTGAATTAAGGTGGGATAGAACACGAACACAGCATTCCTAACAATTTTAACGGGTTTAATCTTATTTCATTTAATTCATCCCACCCCTGATTATTTAACTGGTGTACTTTTACTCGTTCTACGCAGTGTTCTAACAGCCCAGCCCTTCTAGATACATTAATTATAACATTACCTGTGTTTTGTTGGAAAATCTATCAATAGTATAGTAGAATTTTACACGAATAACAAAAACAATATCCGCAGTAAGAATACTACCGATAAAAGTTAAAGTACAATCTTACTACGGATGGGTTTTTGACATTTATACTAGTCTCGAATGGATCTTATGTGATTTCGTTCTCAAATGTTGGTACGATTGATATTGCATTTGTATCTCTATGGCTGTGTTCGTTGAGTAGTTGTGCATTTAGAATCATGTGGGAAAAAAATTAATCTGTTACTATCTCTTGATATTATTTAGTTTTGTTAATGAAAGTGGACTAACTGGGCTTATTTTGAAAAAAAAAAAAGATAATTAAGTTTTGCTATGTTTCCACTAAAGCTTTATCTCAGTTAAGATTGAATAAATCTTTTTGGTGTTTCCACCACACAAGAAGATTTAAAAATAATTAAGTTTGACAGCACTTTCTATAATGCAAATGGTGTTTCGATGTTTCTTATGAAGTGCAAGTGAGATAGTTTGATTCATGTTAAACAATGAAGAACTGAATAGTTATAAGAATACTACCTACTCCATGTGCAATTTTTTTTGTTTTAATTTGATTAAAACAAAACTATATTTTTTGTACACAAACATGCAAATAAACAGACCATAATGCATTATCTGTAAAACCAACTCCTCCACACAGGGTTTTCTTCACAAATTTTGACTCGACTTAATGTAGTAGTCTACGAACAAACCCCCTTCTTGAAGTTTTTATTTTATGTCAAATTATTTGGTTAAAACTTTGAAATCGACTATTACCTTATACATATGTACGTATTTTCTTGATTTTGACAGTCAACTATCAAAAATCAGCTTACACGATTTCACCCATGGTCTGAATTTCGCTATTTTTTTTGGAAAATTTTGTTAAATTATTCTGGCAAATATTCAATTGTATTAACTTTCAAATATAAAAACCGGACTACTGCGGATCGTTTTCTTGGCAATTTGTCACTGTACCAAAAGAACACGGCTATTATCTGCGTAAATATGTTCATTCAAATTTGAAATAACATCAAAGAAGTTTAAAAATCAAGATGCAGAAAAGAAGAGGGACTAAAACAGATACTTGTGACACGCATGTCTTGACAAGAATTAGATTAAACATTTCAAGTCCTGTTTCGACTCGAAATGAGCGGAGCACGAGAATTGGAAGTCATTGTTAATCTTACATTATGAGAGTTTAGTGCGGTCAGTGCAAACAAACGCTTTTGAAAAATCAAGCATCACTATTACACTTATATTTCGTTACGTTTCATTTATCTTCCTAAATCAGAAGTCACTTTAACACAACTGAATGACAATTATGAATTTTCTGAAACCCTGATTGCCATATTGAAATGAAGTCTGATGAGCCTGAACTCCTAAGGACTTATGGTTTTCGTAAGCGCTTGTGGACAAAACTTGATACTTAAATGTGTGAAACCCCCCTGAATAGATTTCTGGATCCGATTTTGCAAGCAGCATTAATATTAGATATTTAGAAAATTATGAACTTATTTCCTCTAAGAATACCAAAAACCTAGTATATTTATGTATAAAATATAAAAGGCTTAGCTTATTTCAGATTACTTCATTTTAATAACTTGTAAGGAAAAAATTGCTAGTTAAAGTGAAGTCATTAATCATTGAATGAAATAGATATGAAAGCCTGCATTTCTTTTATTATTTTACGCTCCTTGAAGCAATCCTGACAATCGCCGATAGCCAACTTAAATTTTGGCCAAATTGTGATATTGACTACCAAACTAGTCAATATGACAACCATGTTTAAAAAATTGACTAGTCAATTACAACAAAAGTAGTCGATAGAACAACTTCGCTTGTCACAGTTTGGTTGTAATATTGACTACCAAAATTGACTACCGAAAATTGTTATAAGTATACTCAATATCCGTTTGTCAAATTAAATTTCAGTTTTTAGAAAAAAATAGTCATGTTGACTAACACAGTTGTCATATTGACTACCACAGTTATTGTTGTCAAACTGACTACCGCAGTTGTCATATTGACTATCGCAGTCGTCATATTGACTACCGCTGTTGTCATAATTACTACCAAGTTGTAAACAAATTTCGGATCCCAAAATTGACAACCGAAAATTGTCCTATTGACTATATCGGTCGTTGGATGAAAATTGACTATTTTAAAGTCAATTTGACTACCAAAATAGTCAAGTGGATGACTTTTTTCGGTCTGTGTAGGAATTTAAATTAAGTTGTAGAAAAAATTGTGGAACATGTATAGAACGTCATAAGCTTAAGCTTTGGAGTTTGATGTTAGAAAGAGATATAAAATATTTTTACAGAAGAAATTGATTCGAACTTTTATTCGATCAAAGCTGAAGAAAAGAAAAGTTTTAAATCAGTCTTAAAGAACATATAGTAATGGAAAGAATAAAATTGGCAATAGTATTTTTATGAATGTGATCTTTTATTCGAGTTTGAGTTATAAAATTAATGCATATTTAAGCTACGAATCAAAACGCATTTTTTGCCTTTCAAATGGGGTAGGTACTTCATCTTAAGCTTCACTTAAATAAACTCAGAAGGTATAAGAAAAACCCAACAACTTGCACGTGTGGTTTTTCTGCAGATTTATAAACCACACGTCACTGTACTGAATCAGAGATCGTATTAAGTCAAGTCTTATATTGTTGTGTTATCAACTTCGCTTCAAGGATTTTTCCCCCAAATATGGTCTTCATCACATCACACATGAAATGTGTGATTTTTATGTGTGTACCTTGTCGTTGTAATGTATATAATGTCTATAAGCTGTTTTTTTATCCCACAAATAACTTTATTTTTTTTTTTCTCAAGACTTAAAAATTGTGTGTGCACTCCACTAGATACTCCAAAATACCCACCTTATAAAAACGTTACAAATAATGGAACACTTTTCTTTTCTTTTCTAGTTTTTTTTTGTTTGGATTCCGTTGAAGCGTGTGCACACATAAAGGACACACCAAACGGCACAAACCCCTCTTCTATCATCAACTACATCATCCCAATCTCTGCCGCCGCAGTTCGACCAAACTTATAACAATGAACACAACTTAAAGTGCACTTAAGGAAATCACAGGGAATAACACTACAAAATAACATCCATGCCAGAATAAATAAAATTAAAAAAGAAAAAGAAAACAAAAATTGAATTTGTACAATTTTAAATGTTTGTCACCAACTCAGCTCTGTTCTTTGAGCGATAAGAATATGACGTTTAAGGGTAGGCTATAGTTAAGGTAGACTGTAGACAACCGACCTACAAGCGAGGAAAAACTCCTCTTCCTTCCCGAAATACCCGAAGTAAAATTAGAAACAATATCTGTCGAGGGGTTGACAAATATCGCCCAGGCCCAGGTCTCTGTAGTGTATTGCGTTCGAATGGAATTGAATCGTAGACATATAGCCGCGACAGGGTTGCCACTGGGTATGACTTTTAATAAGGACATGTTTTGTTTATGGAAGAGGAACACATTTTCAATAAATTTATATATTTTTGTATTTAAAGTTCAGGGGTTTCAAACTACTCAAGGGGAATACGTAGTATAGGTTCAAAAAATACTATATAGCATAAGAAGTTATGTATGGACGTGCCTAAGCTCAAGCTCGATGGAGAACTTTCATTATATTTCTGAGACTGTTATTAATTTAACAAAGTCTCCTAATTTCCCCTAACACAATTAACATTATTTCTAAGAAGAAATACAAAAATTATCAAACAAAATAAATGCGGCAACCCTTAATCTATATTTTTTGGAAAATAAATCGGGATGAAAATAAAAAACCAGCAATGCAATTGACATGCCAGGATAAATGGGGAATTCTTTTGATTCCTGGTGTTTGGTTCCCATGGAGAGAAAAAAAAAACAAACCAATGGACTTGGACATACGATGACGACGACAAGAACGACAACGACGACGACGGTGACGATGACGCAATATGGCGACGCACGTTAGCAGAATTGTAAGAATGGTGATGGTGATGGCGGTCCATATAGTCGCATATAGCAAAGCCCTGTCAAAAAGAGGATTTAATGGCAATGCAACCACTCGACTGGAAAGTGTCAGATACAGGAGAAGTATTTCTTTTTTTGTTTGTTTGATGGACACATTGCGAGTGCGAGGATTTTGATTTTGATTTCTTTTAGTTTCTTTTTTTTTTTCAATTTACTGTAAGCAAGGATTTGATTCTGATGAGACCTTATGTCAAAAAAGGACACAATCAATATAGAAATACAAAGTGTTTAAAAAAATAAAAAAATGATGTCGTGCTGCTCTTGTTGGTGCTTTCTGTTGCTATAGGTATAAGATTATCTTAATAAAACGGAAATGGATTTTTTAAAAAACTTTTTTGAAGAGGCCTCGATGAAAGGATCCTGGGAATAGGGGAAAGGAAATTGAGGGAATTATTTCTGTATTTGTGTCTGCCTAGCTTCATACACATAAAGTTAGATCTTTCATTGCTAGGTATATTGTCTTTATCTCTGCCTATCAGATTCAAGTTAAAGATTTTTGTTGAATTTTCCATTTCATGGAAATTGTGTTCTTAAATCAAAATTTCTGAAATATTACAACGAATTTTCAACACATTTTTTTTCAGAAGAACAGAATTTTGCAGTATTTTCCAATGAACTTGGATACATTTTTCTTCAGAATCTAGGAAAAAAATATTCAAAATAAAGAAGGTTTAAATTTCCTTCTTAACAATGTTAGTACCTACAGTCAAACCAGCTTAAGAGCTATGACAAAATTTCACAGATTGCTTTCAATGTTTTTCCGGATTATGTTTTTTTTCCGATTTTTGAGACCAGATGCAAATAAAATGACATAATCAGGAATTCCGATATCGCTTTCGTGTTGAAAAATAAAGAAGCTGAAAGCATTCATCACAATAATGTTCTTTTCTGTTAATATTCTTTTTTTCAATTAATGAGAAACTGTATTTGCAATGAAAAATCTATTTCAGGGATCTATGTTTCAGGATGAAAAAAGTATTTCATGTAAGCGGTATTTTTTGTAAAGGGTTTTTTAATTCACAGTCGACTCTTCAACGTTTTGTGGCCAAATTTGAAACGACCGGTTCAGTAAACAATCAGCCAACATCCGTATGTTCAAGGAACGCAAGATCGGCAGAGAACATCGCCGCGGTCTGTGAAAGTGTACAGCAGAACCCGAGGCAATCTATTCCTAGCCGGAATTCCTATTGGCCATCAAGGTCATGCGATTTGACTTTGCTAGACTTTTTCCTGTGGGGTTTCTTGAAGTCACAGGTCTATGCAAATAAACCACAATCGACCGATGCCCTAAAGGTGAACATAACACAGGCCATCGCTCAAATTCAGCCGGATCTATGCGGAAGAGTCATTGAAAATTGGACCACTCGGATCCGTGCCACCGTAAGAAGCCTAGTCGGGCATTTGACTGATGCCATATTCCACAATAAATAGTATACATTCGCCTTTTAAATACAAAAATAATTTTGTTTATACCTCACAAACAGTTTGTTTTATTCCATTTCAACATCTACCCGCCCTTATTGAAAGACCCTACTACAAAACTGTAGTTAGAATTTTCGAAAACTCACAATTCAACTGAATTTCAGCTTTCATCCAAAACTATTTAAAAATTCTTGATAAACGGAAAAGTGAACGAATTCCATATAAAATTTCACAACACTTATTTTTTATTTTTTTAAGAATCTTGAGTTCTCAGTATAAATATGAAATATTTTGACAGACATAAATTTCTTCAACTTATTTTTATTAATCATAGTGCTCATCTTGCAGAAGATATTTTTTTTTTCGTTCTGAAGCACTTATTGATTAATTTGAAAAGTTCAAACTTTCAGTATTCCACGAATTGAAAAATTAAAGAATTCCATAAATATTTGATAAATATATTTTTATTTGGATATATTTATATTTTTTTTCAATTTTGATAAATTAGCTCGAACATAATTTTATTTTATTTTTTTATTTCCGCCTACAAATACTAAAGTTAACGTTCCAAAATGTTGTCCATACCATTTTTTCGATGGTAATTTTTTCGCTAAGTTCAAAATTCAAGTACAAGTAAAAATAAAGTGCATTCCCATTGGAAGTAATTATAATGGGTCCAATTTATCAAATTACTTTTCATGGTCCCTAAAATCTAATTTTATGTTTGTGCGGGCGTAGCTGGGATGCGATCCACACTTATTACTTTTAATTTGTTCTTGTCTGTCGGTATTTGTAAAAGTTTTGCAAAATAAAATAAAGTTTGATTTCAATCTTTGTTTACAAGATACTTGAGTCGAAAACCATTTCTTATCAGTTTATAGTTCTTTTTGTAAAAAAAGTTGTCGATAGGATTTTTCTAAAAAATTGACTAAAAAATAACAAAAATATTTTTTATTTGATAAAATTTGTTTGATTTTAATATCTGTTTTTTTCCTGGATATTTTAGTTGAAAACCAATTTTTACCAATTTTGCTTAGATTTTTATTTTTATAAAAAAAAATCTATTAATTTCATTCTTCTAACATTCGAGTCGAAATTAAATTTGTAATAGTTTTTTTTTGAGGTCTTTATTTTTTGGAAAAAAAAACATTTACTTGTATTTTGCTAAAGATTTTAACACATGTCAAAAACGCTAAAATTATTTTATTATTTATCTTTGCCGTTTTTTGAGATATTTCAAGCGAAAAAATGTAGACGGAGCGTCCGGACATACGACGCGGAGTACGGACATACGAATATACGCTCACATGTAAGTTCCCTCAAAGAACCCTTGATTAATATTTTTGGGACTTTGAAACTCCAACATTGTCTAATCGACGAATCGGACCTATTGCAATGACTTCCTATGTGAAGTTAAGAAACTGGACGGGAAAAATAACGTTTTGGCATCCGGTAGATTAAAAACAAAAAAAAAATTTTAATTTATTTTCACTTCAAATATCTTGAGATAAACAAAAGACTTTGAATTCGAACTTATTAAATGTTTTTTAAACACACTATTGTTAACATTTAAAAAAATTTAACAAAAATAAGAGCCTACAAAAAATATTAATACAAATTGATAAAAAATTGGTTTTTGATACTTATAACTTGGAAGTGGGTTGGGTTGGAAATACTGTATGGTTTATTATACTTTATTAAAAATACTGGATGCTGTTAAATTCTTCAACAAAATTCTATATGTAAAAAATACTATACAGTCAAAATTCTGCAACTCAAAAATCTACAATTTAAAATTCTCTATGTCCAAAGTTCTCTAAATAGGCTCAAAAAGAAAAATCATTTCGACAAGGCTAAAAAAGTGCATTCTGATGTACAATACTTTCAATTTACAATATTTAGAAATACAGAATTCAAGACACAGACATTGAGACCAAACTGTATCATACAGAATTGTTTTGAAATAGAATTCTGAAATTCGACCCACTGCTATTGAAAACAAAGTACATAAATACTAATTTCCATTTCTATTAGATTTCGGTAAAATTAAAGACAAATCAACTGATAGCTTTCTTTTACAAAAAAAAATTTAATCCTTACAAAATTGGTTTAACGTCCCGAATACATATCTAAAAAAAAAAAACAGAATGGCAATTTGACTTACTGCAAAGGGCACCAAGATCAGAAGTTATCAGTGTGGGTCGCATCCCGGCCTGTATTTTTATTTAGTAATTATTTCAAAATTTGACATTCAAATTTCATATCCATCTAAATAAAAGCTCATATAATAAATTAATTGGTAATCTTTTGTTAAACTTAAACTATAAAATGCTTTAAGTTGACAACCATATAATATATTCCTTTGTTAAAATTTTTAATAGTCCAAACATTTTCTTATTGCAGTTGTTCTTGTTCTATATAATATTTATCTTTTGCCTTGATGTGATAGCAGACTCATGTCTATCAAAAGAACAAAACCAATCTGATCAAACTTTTAAACAAAGCTTATGCCTTGTTTGTCTTCAACGATGTCAACTAAAGAATCAATTTTAAACACAAAATCCATATTATTTCCCAAGAACTCTCGCATACAACTTAAACATAACCACCAATTAAACGACTAATTTATGGTCCCCAAAATCTTAAAAGCCCATCATCATATACACAAGATGTCACCGAAAAAATTCCCGTGTTATTGCATTTAATGTGATGGTCGCAGAAGAAAGAAAAACACTACTTCAAGGTGTCCGCAAAGAGATTCCCATTCTTATAATGGCATCTTGATGACTTCAACACCAACCATTTCAGAGTCGTCTTAAATTAACATTTTACAACAAATTCTTTTCACATTTCAAATCGTTTTTATTTTTAAAGATCTATAAAAACCATAAAAAAAGTCTAGAACTTTGTTCCACCTGTTTTTTTTTTGTTTTAATTTTTTAAGAACACCTTCTTCGAGATCCAAAAAAACCTTTGCTCTGAGATAAAACACGTTCTTGAAGTTGTTCGACATTCGTTCCTTAACAAATGAGTTCACGGAATAGGTGTAGGTTTTGCTATATAAGAAAGTATACCCTCAACTTCAACTTCAAAAACTCAAACTCTAACCCTCATCGAGTTCGTTTTATTCAACATTTATCGAAAGTGTTAATTGTCAAGGAAATTTACGACGCCCAAAAGTGCCTTATTGGTGGAAAGCGAAGCGCACATCTTTAAAATCTCGCTTGTTCTTCATTCTATCTATATTTTTTTGTTGGTGTTCTTCTCCTCTGAAACAGTGATAAACGCCGCATCATTAAACCTTTGAATGGGGCAATGATTCTTTTTCTTATATTTTATCCAATCTCATTTCTAACTCAAGATGGATTTTTATGATAGTTGCGGGTCAACTTTGGAGAACATTTTTTTTCTGTGAAATTTCGTGTAAATATCTAGGCGAGGTTAAGGATTGACCTTTTATAGCTTTGTTACAGATATAAGGCAGTTTAATTTCACAGGCAATTAAAAATGGCTATAAATTTCTAAATTTTGGTATTCTCAAGCATGATGACGATGAGAGGAATGAGACATCAAAAAATAAAAAGGAGAGTGGAACTTATGGTTGAGTTTGACACACCTGCATTTTTGTCATGCTCTAAAAGGCATACCTATTAGGGATCATATCGGTTGCAAAGATGAATAAACATTAAAATTCAACAATAATTTTAAGCATGCTAAGGTAGATATGGGTGGATGATTATTATTATAGTAGTAATGAGAGGTTTTTTGTATTGACAAAAAGGTGGATAATCTTGTTTTAGAAAGGACCTGAAAGACATTTGTAATCCTGGTTTTGTCCTTTTTTTTTAAGGAATTTTCTTTGAATATCATATACGCTGCATGTGTGTTTGAAAGGTGATTCTTCAATTTACATATGTTGACTTTGTTCACACCTTCGCTCTTCTTTTCATTAGAATGAATAATATTGAAATTGAAATAAGAAAATTATCAATCAACAGGAAGTTTTTAAAATGGATACAAAGGTTTTAATATTCAGTTATTGGAAGGCAGATGGTAATTAATCTTTTTGTGCCTTTAGTTTATGCAGGTATTTTGGATTAAGTAAAAAAGCCATTTAAGGTTCGTTATTATATTTTAATATTGTAATTTTTTTCTGAATTAACAATGCTTAACTAAATCAATGGTTTGATTTCTAGAACATACAGATAATAGTAACAGACGAAAAATTATTAAATATTAATAATTTATTTTATACTAAGCTATTTGTTAAAGCTCTCAAATTTTGTTTAGATTTTTAAAGAGTATAATAAGTAAAAAGTGCCTTGGAGACTGTTTGCTACAGAATATTTGGAAAACACTAGATTTTAAATTTAAACAAAGAAAAGACAATACAGTTTGTTAAATATGACAATTTGTCTTTAAAGTTGATAAGTATTTATTGTATTTTGTACATATATATTGACTTGAAATTTGCCTTTATTGTACACATCTTGAAATACAACTGAAGTTTATTTTTAGGAAACCCAACATAAAATTAACTTTGATTTAATAAAATCAACGTGGGCTTAAAAAAAATGTTGAGTCAAACATACCTCCAAAATCATTACCTTCGTAAACTTTTGTGAGTGATTCATTTTTAGATTTCTGAGTAAAGATTATCGGGGATAAAGTTCCATGGGACCTAAAAGTCTTACATTTAGCAAAATTTTGCTTTGATTGGTTGTATTACCAATTTAAAAACATATGAATATCGTTTTGGAAGTTTAAACTGTTATAAATCGGAATGTATTGAACATCGTCTGCAAAAATCAAACAAACCGAAAAATTAAGAGCTTGCGGAATATCATTTACGAATAAATTTAACAAAATTGGTCCAAGGTGACTACTTTGGGGAATACCAGAAAAAGAGGCTGGGATTCGACCCACACTGGTAACTTTTTATCTCGTCTGTCTGTCTGATACATAAGTCTTGCTAAAAAAGATTGTATAGGTTTTCGCGTTTTGTTATCAGTTGAATTATTCTAAATAATTAACTTAAAATTACACACAATATTCTGCATATGATGAAATAGTTTAATTTCAAAATCTAGTTTTGCTAACGAGATTTTTAGCCGAAAAACAATTTTTACCAATTTTTTTACCAATGTCAGTTGAAAGTTTTTATTTCTTTTATAAACAAATAGAAATTGTATTTTTCTAAGAAAATTTACTACAGAAAGAAATCATTTTGAAGTCAATACCTTCATTTATTCACAAAATATCGAGAATTGAACATCAATTTTTACCAATTTTGCATACTATTTTTACTAGATTTTAATTTGTAAGAAACTGTCTGTTGGATTTTTATAAAAAAAGTACTAAATGTTGAAAACAATATTTTCTATAAGATGAAATTCGAAAAAATATTTGAGTCGAAAATCAATTTTTACCAAATTTTATTGATGTTTTTTAGGTTTCGATTTTTCTCAAAATTCTACCAGATTTAAAAAAAAAAATCTTTTATCTAGGCTTTAGGGACCTTGAAATGTCGAGAAATGTAAAAATTTTCAATTCGACAAATCGCACAATAACTTCCTATAGGAAGTTAATAAAGTTTGATGAAAAACCTTTATTCTGAGCTAATTGTTTCCGGTTCGGAACTAAACCAATCCAAAAAAAAAAATTTAAACCCAGTTTTCCAAGTTTTTGGATCAATAGGTCATGATGAACCCTGGCAAAGAATTGATAAAGTCCACGTACAGAATATACACTTGCAGAATTGAGGAAATAAGCACAAGTATGTCGTATTTAAACCACCCCTAAAAAACCCATGTTGTTTTGTTGTTATAGATTACTTGACTGGAAAAAAGCCTTGCATGACTTTTCATTATCAAGTTTTATTTCTAATGGCAAATAAGAACTCTTTTGTTTGAAATTAAAAAAAAAACCAAAACTGTGTAAACATTTTTGGTACAATTCATAAAGTTCAAAAATTACATGAACTGCTTTATGATGAGGTGAGGACTAAACAAAAGAACTGATTCTATAGATAGTATTTAATATCATTAATGCAAGAAATAAGAACTTATGTTCTAGGTAATAGCATTAAACTTCATTCCTTTTAAAGAAATAATAGACCTAAAGGATGATTTAAGAAAAGCATCTTCCCTTAGAAACCTAAAATAAATCCACAGTTAAACATTTCCGTAATTACACACACAAACTAAACTTTAATGTAATGAAGGTTCATGAAATAGAAACTTTAAATAGATTTAAAATCACCCACTTAGATTTTGAAAATATTTGAACCTCTATACACAGAACGAAAAAAGTTATCCTATTGACTATTTTGGTAGTCAATATGACTATTTGGTAGTCAATTTTCAGCCGATAACCGCGATAGCCAAAAGAACAATTTTCGGTTGTCAATGCGACAACCAAATTGTCATATTGACTACCGAAGTTGTTCTATTGACTACTTCTGTTGTCATATTGACTACCCAAAATTGACAATCGAAAATTGTTCTATTGACTATCCAGTAGTCAATTTTAAAAAATTAGGTTGTCATATTTACTATTTTGGTAGTCAATGCGACAATTTGGCCAAATTTCTTTTTTTTTTGTGTAGATAGCCTAAATTCTTAACTTCCAATTTTTAATCAACTGCACAATTGTTTATTTGAGAACGATTCTTGAGAGTAACTAAAGAATTGGTTAAAAGAAAAGTCTAACTAAAGGCTAGCAACAGACAGCGGGCTGATACTAAATCAGTGTGTGATTTTGTGACTTAGTCAAACTTAATTTAGCTTTGTGGAAACCAAAATTTACAAATATGTGTAATGATCTCTTGTTCAGTCTTTTTGAAAGAAAATTACAAGTTTTCAATGGCTTCGCCCTTCATAAGAGAATGCTTCTGAAAAAAGCGGGTCGTATGTAAATTTGATTGAAATTAGGATTATTAGCTTTAACTAAAACAAAACCTTCCTCATTCTCCAAAAATCTTATCCTAGACCTTTTTTAACAAAGCTTACAAAAAACAACAAAAAATTAGGACACATAGACGTAGAGAAAGTATTATTAAGTCTAGAATTAGTAACTATTACATAATCTTAACCATGAAATAAAATGAAGATAGGAAAATGGATATATGTAGTTATATTCTAGGACAGCATATATGTATGCGTCCATCAACATTTTCCCCGTAAAAATAAGTTCCAAGATACTGACTCTTTAAAATGCCTAAATGAATTTCTTGAACTATACATACATATATTTAAGCTGAACTATCAAGTATGTATGTAAGTAATTTTTGTATAGAAATGTCAATCTTTTAGACCGACTATAATGTGAATTTCCTGAATGATTATCACATCAAAATGTGCAAGAAACATCATAAATAATATCAAAATACATTATCTATCTTCAAACTTCTATGAATTATGACATAAAACATATTCCTCCATTTCTAAGTTATAAAAATAAATTCAAAATCTGTCACACAAAAAACTGTTCAAATTTAATAAATAAACATAGCAACCCGTTACGATTTCCTCATTAAACAATAATTACACATCTAAGCCCACAAAACAGCTGCTACTCTACGTCACCAGTATATCCCACAGTCACCACGTATAGCCGCACCACCGCGACCGCCTCCAGGACGCCACCATCCTGCACCATATCGAAGCTTATAAATTTAAATTTGCCTCCAACTACTTGTAAATTCTAAAAATAAATCCATTTTTAAGCTTAAATCAACATTCAACCTTCGCGGTTGGTTTTCTTAACTAGGAGAGCACGCACATCAGGCACACGTCTATAGCTCTCTCCGTCCTATTTCTAGAATTTGTCTGGAAAAGAACTCTCGGTATACTCGTACATTTATAGCTATATGATATCTAATTGAAATCCTTTCGCGGTATTTTTGCGGATAACACCAAAAAGCTTTGGATCACTTATTCCACTGAGTGGAAATTAATTTCCATAATTAATGAAATAATTCTGATTCGCACGCTCACACACAGCAGAAACAGCAGGAGGTCCTTTCTTCCTTTAGATACGAGTATGTATACAAAAGTTAAGGTATATAGGTATAAAGTATACGAGTGCCGCCTTATGCTTTTCTTACGTTATGATGGCGGGCGCGTCAAAATTAAAAGAAAATAAATTAGCATTGCGCCAGCTGTTAAGGAAAATATTTTGGCAACGAATATCCTTTTGATCTTTTTTATATTTTGTTTTTGTTTTGTTTCTTCTCAGACATAAGGCCGCCTTGCTGATGGGGGAAAGCAAAGAAAATCCTTTTCTTACTCTCTTGACTTTGAAATTACGAGAAGACACAACACAAAAAAAAAACAAAAACAAATCTGGCTAATTCAATTATGCCACACGAAATTTTCACCATCACCTTTTAAGAGCCTCCTAAGGATATCCGCTGAATTCTAATAACATCCTTAATCCATGACTTTTTGTATTTTATAAGTAGGTAGGTTTATATAGGTGTATAGATATAGGAGTATACAATTTTTCACAAGAAGCATGCCAGCTCCTACACCAGAACCATTATCCCTCCATTACCATTTACCATCACCGAACACTGAACTGAACACCGACACCAAAGCCACATCAAAAGGCGTCAGTAATTATCCTTTTTTAGTTTGTTGTTGTTGCCTTTAAATTGGAGAACGTGCGAGTTACACAAGGTGCTAGATGATGATACTTACTGATATTTGCCAAAAAGGGTGGTAGGAATGCTTAACTCCCTGATGATGCGGCTGATGGTGGCATTCAAAAATTATAATTTTAAATTAAAATTTATTTTAAGAAAGTCAAAGGATAACATCATCACGCTACCTACCTACGACTAAGAGTACTAAAGTGAAAATTAAATTTTACCGCACGACAAAAAAAAGGAGCAAAAGCGCAAATGAAAGTGAAAATACTCAACAAGATAATTCATTAAATGCTTCTCCTGTTTTCCCCATCCCCTGAATCTTGTTTTTTTTGGTCTCTCATCGTCGTCGTCGTCCTTTTATGTCCTTTAGTATAAAAGATATAAAAATCTTGACAAGAATCTGAAGGGATAGGCGAAAAAAAGGTGTTTGATTGAGTTAATTATGTCTAATCCTTTCATCCGTGTGAAAAGGATTCCACGATGACGAAGACACTCTGGGGTGATAATAGAGAAAGAGATGTAGAAATATATATGTATGTAGGTATCCTTTGGGAGATGAGTGGTGACGGCAGGTTAAGGTTGCAAAAGGATGCAATTTTTTTCCTCTTAAACTTTCGTTGATTTTTTTTGTGAGTTGGCTCGTCTTTCTATTGAATCGATGTCTGGCATCGAAAGATCCTTAGACATGCAAAGCAGACATTGCACAGACGATGAAGGCGGACACAAAAGCATTACTCCTTTATTGTTGTCATGGCGCTAGAATTACCAGGGCCGGATACAGAATGTTTTGTTTAAAAAATCTTAAACTTACTTCATTAACAATAACAATGTTGATCCAAGTTATAAACTTTATATTTTTGTTCTAAAATTGATCGTACTCAAAACTTTTGTTTGCTTGAAGACAACACTATGCATTTTTTAGCCAATGGGTGGCGCTGAAGTATAACATAGCACAATAATGTACAAAGGCAGGACAATATAGACAGGTCAGCTTGTATGTAACAAAACAGTTTATTATTTTGAACATAACTTCAAATATCTACATTCAAACTCATAATATTCAGTCAGGAAATTTATTGAACAAAAAACACAAACACGCCCACTTAAAAGCCCACATTTTAAATTAAATTTGCATTTTTAGTTTCTTTTGAATGAATGTATCATGCGAACCTAACGTTGATTTTGATACTTCCGGGCTTTTGAGAAAACTTTACAACTATTACACCAATGTGAATACAAGACGTTGTCGCCATCGACTAACGATGAAAGGACAAAGAATTTATACGGATTTTCTGCAGCTTTTATCAGTTGCTTCCTTCTCAACGATTGTTTGTTCACCATTGTCATATCGTCATGAGTATTTTCTAGGGAGAAAAGAGGGTTTGAAATCTTTTCATGGCATAAGACGTGATATGACCAATATACCTACAAAACTCTACTATACTACCACTACTAGGTTAAACAAAATAAACGCTTCTTTCCGATCCTGTGAAATTGATTCACCATCGTTGCATATCCGTATTTTTGATTAAGATGACAACGAAAAAGATCTAAAGAAAAAGAATTGGGTATCGAATAGCAAAAAAAAAAACAGATCAAAAGAAATAGAAGAAGAAGACAAATAAGTAGCAAGAAAATATCTGTCATATAGAAAAGAAAGGACTAGGACAATAATATTGGTTTCTTTGTCTTTTTTCTTTAAGATTTGTTTGGTTTTGATGTGTGCGGGTTTTCAAAGGAAGAAAATAACATCGATCTTAAGGTACCTTTGGACCTTCTCTTCCTTGGAGTTCTTTTTATTTTTGCAATGAATTAGTTGAGGTAATGCTAAATCAAGGTCAACTGAGCGTTAAGAATTCTTTTTAGTTAATGCATTATTCCAAAGGCATGGAGAATTTAAAATTCAATAAAATATTCGGCCGAATCATCAGGACATCATGGAGCAGGAAATCAAAATTATTCACGGCTTAGATAATGTCCATTTTCAACACACCTGGATTCGATAGCCATGTGGGACTGTTGTCAATTTGAATGATTACGAATTTGATATGGAAAGGTGCTATTTTTGTCATACACATTTTTTTGGATCTTCTGTTATTTGATGCAAAAGTAGACCCACACAATATTTTAACAAAGAATATTGACAATTTGAACGGTAGTTAGGTTAATAAATGTTGCTTCAATTTTATTTGGCTTAAACAAGAGTATTTTACAGTTTTTAATTTAACTAAACAATTGTATGTACAAATTTTGTAAGCCTTTTTTTGTATTCCATCAAATAAACTGATTTAAAACATTAACTTTCGATCTTATCGCAATTATTTAAAAACAAACAGGTTTTATTACGTTCGTATATCAGCTCTTTCGTTTTAATTTTCATTGCAAGATAAAAATTTGTTTAACCATGTAATTTATTTCAGATTTTTAAATTTTTATTGAATATTTTTTGTTTATATGTACATGACAAAGTATACTGTTAGCAGTGCGTAGTATATGGATGCAAACAAATGCAACCTAACAGTCTATGTGCAATTTGAAGTTGCAATAATTCTTGAAAATGTCTTTTATTTTTTTTCTGACACAAGATCTACCTTAAATGTTGACTGACAAAATTTTTATACAATGGATATCAGTTTTAGGAAATAATCTAATAAGTAAGCAGAAAATTTAAAAAATCAAAGTTTAAAGCGCTTGCTGGCTTAATGATCTTATGTATGTAAAATGTAAATATTTTCTGATTTAAATCGATATTCAAAGTTAATAAATATCTTTTATCTTCCAATCCGGATTCTTTCATTAAAATTATTTGGTTATAAAAATTTTCTCAAAAATGGAGATCATTATAATTTGTCACATAAATAAATTAAAAATCAATAAATGAGTTAACATTCTCTTTGTTTTTAATATGAATAATTTTTCATAACAAAATCAAACTTTATCGCACAAATCAATGAAAAATGAATTTGGACTTAATCTTTCAATATCACAAAAAAAAGAGAAAATATTTAATTCTTCAATATAAACATAGAATTTTATAAATTCAAAGCAAATTCCAAAATAAAACAACAAGCAACACAAATGAAGACAAACAAAAATATTGACAGATATCAAAAACGTGTCGAAACCACTAAATCACCATCACAGGTCGTTTCGTTATATACGAAAACTTAAAACGCATATCAAACTTCATGATCACAGCGCGTAACACCTCATCAGAGAGCTTGTCTGATGGTATTTTATCCTATGGAGTAGGCAAGTATTGTATTAAATATAAAAGGTACAAACTTTCATCAAAGATAACCTGCTGCTTGATGATCAGCTACTATCGATTTTTAATCTTTAGAATTTTTTCGAGGAGAATTAAAAAAATAAAAACTAAAATTGGTTTTAAATTCAAGTCTCTAGAGTCATTAAAAAACAAAACACCAACGATCATAAAACAGTCACCTTAAACCGCTTGTCGTAAATTCTTAGTTCACCACAGGCGCAGAGGTCTCATCAGCAACACAATAGGAGGGTGGGAAGACGACTTTTTTTTTAAGTCTCCCCCACTCAAGGTATATCTATAATTGAGTCGTTTTGTGCCTGTTAGGGCATTCAATTTTTTGATTCGAATAAAAATATTAAATTTGATATCTTAATCTCTCTCTGTTTTGTTTTTTTTCTCTTTTTGGGAGCGGCCGTTGGCGGGAGGGCGCTGCCAACCAGCCCACTGAAAACCATTCATATGCAAATCGGTTCTAATTAAAAACAACAAACACAATGTTTATGAAAGGCGGGCCCGATGGACGCGCATCCGATCGCAGCAGGTTGGGTCCATTCGAGTGCATTCAATTAACGGACACACAGCAACTTATATTCCTATAACGTGCCTATAGTGATTCTTATCTCAATCTTGAAAGACAAAACGCTGTTTAAATACTTTTTCTGGTTTTGTTTTATTTTTAGGGTCGAATGCAGTTCACGACACTGGATATACTATATACAGGTGAATTTTATGCGATCGCGTAAAAGTGATCATAAAAGTCTGATTTATTACTTAAGTCGGTTAGAGCGCTTGTATCTTGATGGTGCATTTTAATTGTTGTGTTTTTTTGTTTTTCATTTTTGATAGCATTTTTTTTTTTTGAAAAGTTGATTATGATATGAATAATTTAAGCGGTACATGCAAACGCTCTTGTCCAATTTGTTGTATTTTTCATACAACAAAAAAATATGAGGTTTCAAGCTATCTTTAAAAGCTTGTCGGACATCTGGTTAAAAGACATTATGATTAAAAATTGTTGGTAGAAAAAAAAATGATTTATGTGACAACAGAGAGAATTTTTGTGAGATAGTATATAGATAGGTCTAGACGATCTTTATACTTTATCTCAATAGAAGAGCGATGTGAGAGAGAAACTTTTGAAATTTTTAAGAATTCAAGAACACGTTCCACGAATTCTTCTATCGATAATTTTCACCTTTTGATCAAACAATGTGAAGTGACTTAAAGCGTCGAACACTTGAAAATAAATTTATCGTTGTTATTTATGATTGTATCTAAAGATTTTCATAGCCAACAACGAAAAGAATTCGATTTTGCTCAAAATTTTACTAGAAGAAGAAGGTTTTAAAAATATCCAATATATTAAAAGTTAACTTTTAAATTAATGTTAGTCTTTAACGTGACTTATAATATTTTAATTCCAACCTTTATAATATTTAAATTAAAACAAAACTGTGTACAACATCAACTTTTTTTCCATTCACATGTTAGGAATTGTTCCATATACGCCATCAAAAAGTCAAATCTACGAAAAAATGGTGATATGGTTCACAGCTTACAGTAATAATATGTTTAGCGGAAGCAATAATATAAACGGTTTTCAACAGTTCTGTTCATAATCTTCGAATTATGACGTTTGCTTTGATTCCATTGAATCAAATTCGGTTTGTTTTATAAAGTATTAAACATATTTTATAAAAAAGAGGGTGGGTTACAACCCACACTGATAACTTCCCATCCAGTCTGTCAATTTGTCTTGCTTAAAAGTTTGTCTATATGTATCAATTTTTACCAAATTTGCGTACTATTTTTTGTAGATTTTATTTTTTTTGTGAAAAAACGGACTGTTGGATTTTTATAGTAAATTTTTACCAAGTTTTAGATTGTTTTTTTTTAGGTTTTAATTTTTTGTAAAAAAAAACTGTCAATTCGATTTTCCTCAAAATTTGATCGAATGTTGAAAACAATATTTCTTATAAGTTAAAATTAGTTAGAAGCCATAATCTCAAAGTTTTGAAAAGATATTTGATTATAAAGTTCATTTTTAAAAACTTTAAGTAATGTTTTTTTTAGGTTTTTTTTTTGTAAAAAAACAAACTCTCAATTCGATTTTTCTCAACACTTTAGTGAATGTTGAAAACAATATTTCGTATAAGATAAATTAATTTTTAGCCATAATCTAAAATTTTTGAAAAGATATTTGAGTCGAAAATTACTTAAGCCTCAATTTTTACCAACTTTTAGTAATGTTTTGTTTAGGTTTTTACTTTTTCTAAGAAAAAACTGTCAATTCTATTTTTTCTCAGCACTTTACTGAATGTTGAAATCATTATTTGTTATAAGATAAAATTAATTTGAAGCCATAATTGAAAAGACATTTGAGTCGAAAATCAATTTTTACCCATTTTTAGAGCTGTTTTGTTTAGGTTTTTACTTTTTTTTAAAACTGTCAATTCGATTTTTTTCAAGTTTTACTGAATGTTAGAAACAATATTTTTTATAAGATTAAATTAATTTGAAGCCAATATCTCAAACTTTTGAAAAGATATTTGAGTCAATTTTCTTTAAATTGCTTTGGTAAAAAACCACCCATTCAATTTTTTTGAGAGTACTTTCTGCATTATCTGTATATCAAAATTTATTTCAAGTCGATATCTCTACTGGTTATTAAGGTATTGACGACGAAAAAATCTTCCCGAACGTATGGACGTACGGACGTTTGAACGTACGTACACTTGCATGCACAGACATCTCTCTAAAAATCTTTTATAGACTCTAGGGACCTTGAAAGTTCGAGAAATGTCAAAATTTTCAATTGACAAATCGGACCGAATACAATAACTTCCTATGGGAAGTTAAAAAATGTACTAATATCCAAAATAGTACTCCACAATAGAACGGACAAGAGCACAGTAGAGTATTTTTGGAATATAGGGATTATTAGCTCTTAATTAACCCAAGGCGGTTTCTTGCCTTACTTTTGACGACATCAACGTACGAGTTAAATAAGAGCCTGAAATCAAGCTGTTATCAAGTAAGCAGTCATCAATAGAATACGTAGACAAGACACAATCCGTTTTTACTAGTAGTACACTTTCACACATCAACTTACACTTCATTTATTAAGTTGCATTCCATTTGAAGAACATCACTCAAAACCTCTGTCAATATCGTCTTGCAAAAACAGAAATACTCTTGGATTTGAGAAGATAAAAAAAACTTAAAATCATCTGTGAAGATGAGGACTTTTGAGTAACATCGAATTTCGCCAATGTCATTAATGAACACTACACAAAACAGTAGAGGTCCAATATGACTGTCTTGAGGAACACCAGACAGTGCATTAATAATAATTTTAAAAATACAGTTTTTAAAGCTTACATACTGTATACGGTTTTTTAGATACGATTAAAAGTTATCATCACCACTCTGGAAATCTGTGTCCCTTTAATTTAAGCAAGGGTATAGAGTGTTGAACTTATATAAAATGTTTGGAGACTATGTTTACAAAAAACTTTGGTATGGATGAGAGTTTTGCAATACCTCAGCAGTGGTTATATTTCCGCACTTATGAAGAGGCATATTATAAGAAGATATTCAAAATTAAAAAAATAGTAGTTTCGGCTTACGAGTTTTAACAAACGTTCACGGGATATAATTTTTAAGTTTGTCTTAAATGCTGTCTTTGTCATATTTTTTCTTAATTAACAAGTGCTATATGTTGTTTTTATAACAATACTATATTTTTGACAATTTTTTGTGAACTTATAAACTCTAAATCCTTTATTGGAAATATTTTTCACTTTCTACCTCATTACGCAATATGGTGACAAAATATGGCTTTACATTAAACTCCACTGATTCGTCAACAAATTTAATTTCTCCATAGAAAATAAAAAGTCCTAGGCTCCTAACAAGTAGTTCCTGACAAATTTATTTTATAAAAATTTATCTTATTAGTATATTTCAATAAGGTCCTCAATATTGGTCTAGGCTATCTTTCAATTGTTCGTAATTGACATTTACAAGTTTGATATCTTTTGCGTCCTCGGGTTTTTGTTTGATTCCATAACAAAAAAAGATTTTCCCATTTTGTATAGTAGGTATTGAATGTTTTTATCCTATTTGTAGTTTTGGTTAACCAACCAAAGGACGACTGATGGTTATAGCATACTGTGGAGCGACATCCCTTTATCTTGCGGCGTCTTTGATTGACCCAACCTAGAGGTCCGTTTGTTGTTGCTTTGTCTGCTTACTCGCGCATCCAAATCAAATCCTCCAAAGTGCGGGTAGCCAACTTGATTCACCTGCTGCAGCTAATGGTACGGTGCTGTAATGGTACGAACGCGGTGCTGTGGTGTACCTGGCACCTAATTAGGTGAATTTTCCTTTTTTTCATTTTCTTATGATCATCGCATCATCACATCAAAGGCGGGTTGTTGTTGTTATTTCACTTTTTGTGTGTAGTTCCGCGTCGTCGAAGAACATCGTAGTCGGCGGCCGGCGGCGCGGCGGCGTTGAAGGTCCTTTTTCAAAAGGTAAGAGAGGTGTTATTGAAATGTCAGTTTTATGTTTATTAAGTTCAAATTCAGTCTTTACTTTTTTCTATTCCTTATAAGATGCTGTAACCATCGTCGTCGGTTTTGAGCAATAACAAACGAAACTATTGTCAGTTCTTGCATTCTAATTGTGGCACACAGCTGATGTGCTATATAATTAGATATACTTAAGGATCCTTTTAGAAAGTGTTACAAAACAGCTTAGAAAAAGTAAGGTAAGATTTAAAGATATGTATTATATGTACATTATATCAATGTGCAGGTAGATGTATTAATGGGCATGGATGGTAATTAGGGCGTAATCTATTTTTAATGCAAAGGAGAGTAATTCTCTAAGATCTTATAATAACTTATTTTTTAAAAAAATCGAATTTTCTTGTAATTTAAATTTGTAATCTTGTTTAACACCAAAATTGTTTGTCTTAAGAAGCAGGTACATATGAATTTCTTATAAATATGTCTTTTTTCACTTTAAAACCCGAACATTTTATTTGAAGTGGATTTATTTTTTTAATATATTTATGATTAATATTTTTATGAATAGTGCTGGAAAAAAAGAAGTCACTACTTCGAAAATATTCCTACAAAGCTGAATTTTTATGAAGAGTTTCATTTAAATGTTCTTAAAAGTAATCCACGTTTAAAGTGTTATATTTTATATATTTTGAACATTTTTTTAAAATCAAGTTTTAAGAGTGGCACTAGAGAACAGGCCTGATGCTGATTGTTGATTATGGATATCTAGAATTTATTTAATAAAATTGAGACTATTTTGGAATTTGTGATATTGATTTTGGAACACTTGTTGTTGCTTTCTTCAAAGCAAGCTTTAAGAACAATTATAGTCACATTTCTTTCCAACAAAACAAATCAACCCAAAGAAGATGAGTTAATTTATAACAATGAGATACTTAACGGTTTGAAGGAATGCCATTTTCATGGAAAGACAATATTACCTATTTGCATTCTATAGTAAAGTTGTCAGTGTCATTTAAAGGAGTGTCATCTTCTTATGTGACAACGTTTAAATTGATTGATTATTATCCTTAAACCAAAATGTACAAAGAAACTCCTCTGTCCTCTGCTTTATGAATTGCAGAGGATGTTTCGAGTAAAACACCGAAGTCAATAAGAAAAACATCAGTATCCAGTATCCTCCTACTGTTCGGATAGATTTCTTCTTTATTTTTTTTCTTTGAATGAAAAACCGCATCAATAACTAAATCGACATTGCTACATCTAAATCTATCTAAGGATTCTAAAGCAAGAAAGTACAAAAAAAGGAGGAGGGTTGCAACTGAATTGAGTTATAAGAAGTTGAATTTTCAACACTCCTTGGACTTCTTGTTCTTTTTTTGTTGAAGAAAGGACTAAAAATAAATTCAAAGGAATCTTGGTTTTCTTTTGTTCGAAATATTGTAACCATATCAACTATAACAACTGTGCTATTATCGGTGTACTATTGTCGGTACAAATGACCGCATTTATAGTGAACTGACTTTTTATACGAGCTCATCAATCATCGTGGTCTTATTTTTCTGTTTTTTTTTTTTGTGGTTTTAATGTCCACCTACGGCAGGCCGCAGTCACCATTATCAGCCAGTTGTTCGTTTAAGGTCGTGATGATATAAAAATAAAATAGCAGATGATAGTTTTGAATTAAAAGAGATGGCACGACTAGAGGTGTTAACAATCTTGTATATAGATAGACTTTTTAATGGCAAGACAGGACTATCCCTATAAAGGATATTTTTGAACAGAACGTTTAGAACTCGCTGAAAGGTGATGATATCTTCAATCATGAAATAATACTTAATACTAAGATGATTATTCTATTTTCTATAGTTTTTCTTGGAAATAATTTAGGTCTTCCTTAACAGCTGACGCATTACATGAAAAAGGAACACGACATTTGGAACTATTAGTGTGTCGCATGACTTAAGTTTTCAATAGGATTGTGGTTTTTGAATTAATATGTCTTTTTGGATTTATGAGGTTAAGACATAACTAGGAGGACTTGTTTTCAAAAAGGCCCAGCTTAACATCTTTAGACAAGGGTAGGTTTATATTGTCATCAAAATTTAGTCCAGAAAAACGCTTGTGTATAATTTCACCTGCTCATCTTAAAAAATGGATTCTTTTTTAGTCTAATTTACGTTTTATAGAAAGCTTAACTCATTACGAAAAAATAGAATGGAAAAGGTAAGAAAAAACATTGAGGATAGTCCAATTAAGCAAAGCTGAAGTTGTTTGATTTTAATTTTTAGATTTAGATTAGATATATTTATTTGTTTATAAGCTTAGCTTTTACAAATTGATTGGCAATATGTAAATATTACATTATTTCATAAGGTAAGTGCAATATAATTTTAATTCATCTAACAGAACAATAAGGTAAGATATGAAGCAACAATTATAAAGAAAATAAAAAAATAATTAATTTTATTACTTAAACTGAAACCTGGATTTATCATTCGTTAAGGATAAAAGCTCTTAAGTTAAGCGAGTTTCTAACATATTTATATATATTCAGTGCAACGTTTTGATCTTCAACTTTCATTATACTATTCATGTCAGTTAAGTTCATAGGGGATAGGAAGTGGTTTCTAACTGCATTAAAAATTGGGCATCCTAAAAGGAAGTGTTCAATTGTATCATCTTCATATGTATTACACAATGTGCAAATGTTCATTGGGTCAAATATATGTCTATCACCGTGTAAAACTATTCTGTGGGCATATCTGTTTGCGCACCTAATTTGCGCTATGACTAAGATTTTAATTTGAGTCATCGATAAAATAAGACATTTTAAGAAACAAGACAAAAGTGAAAAAATAATGTATATTATGAAACGCTAAAAATCTAAAGGTAAACAAAATATTTAAGGAAAAAGGCTGGGATTTAATTCTTTTCCGTCTGTCGATATGTTTTAAAAGTTTTATAAATTATTGATAACAACACTTTGTGTTAGATGACAAAATTTAGTCGGATACCTCTCTTGTAGCATTTTTGAAAGTTTTTATTTCTTATAAATAAAATGCCGATTTGATTTCCTGAGAACATTATTTTACAAACAAGGAAATTTTGCATAGAATCTTTAATTTTTGACAAGATATTCGAGTCTCGTCAAAAATCAATTTTTAAAAACTTTTAGTAGTGTTTCTTAGGTTTTTTTTTTCTGTAAAAAAAAACTTGACTTAATTTTTTTTAACTTTATCAGACGTCAAAAACGTGATTCTTCATTGCATACAAATTATTCTGGAGGTAATATAATTTTTTTTTTGTAAAATATTTGAAGTGAAAAATATGTTGTCAGTTTTTTTTTCTCGTTTACAATAAAAACCGTTATTGAGATATTTGAGACCGACCAAAATATTATTTTTTTCAAAAAAACAGCTCACTCAATTTGTTTTAAAGTCTTTTTTGTATCTTTCGATGTTATAATCTTATGATCAAAATTTAATGGATGTCGATATCATATTGAAAAAAATTATTACGGGCGGAAAAATTGGGTCTGCTATAGACGGTCTTAACCCACTCTACGCCACTGATTTAAGTTTGCTATATATTTATCAATTTAATAGTTATATTATAAGCTTTTCCGATATTTTATTAAAACTAATTCGTTTTGGCGAATTTTTTTTCTGGGACCTATTTGTAAAGCAATGTGATACAAAATTATCTACGTAAAAGATTTGAAACTCCTGACGCAAAATATTGATAATTGAAAATATAAAACAGAGCATTTTTTAACGCTAAATTTCGGATACATTTTTGACGATTTTTGATTATTCTGTTTGCGGTTGAATTCAAAATGGTCTTATGTCCTTTTAAATATTTAAATATATATTTTATTTTATATATTCAATAGCGCAAAATTTAATAAAATTCTAAACGCAAAACATTTTTGGTGGTCTCTAAAAAGCACCTAACTCTGTTGGTATAACAAAACCTCCATTATTATTTTCATGCATTGCATAACACAATATAAACCAATCAATCATATGTGCATATTTCAATAAATTATCAAAAAATTCATACCTATACTGGTACACCTAACATACCAATAATTCTATGAGTAGAAAGTTCCTATTTTTATTTTATTTAAAAAAAAAAATACATAATTTTAGGGTAAATTGTGTGTGTTTAGTATTTCTATTTTATAAAATATTTAGCATTTCTTAGAGGAGCCTTAAGGAAGTCATAGTGTCAAATAGAGCTTTAAAATGTATTAAAGTTCTGAAATATACACTTTGTGTCAAATAGATAGGGACAAGCTTTTTTCGTTTTTATTTGATCATATTTTGTAAGCCCTTAGGTTTTTTGGAAAAACACAAATGTGGAATGAATGAGGTATGTCATAAGTTTATATTGGAAGCAAACATTTTTGGATTCAGTTGATAAATACAAGATCTATGACAGTTTTTTCAACAAAGGTCATAAAAAGTAAATTTATTTTTGTGTCACATGAATAGGGACAAGATCGTAAGTTCGACATATCCGACTCATTAAATTTTTGCATGACCACATATAATGGCTGATCTCATGGTTTATCTCACCGAATAGTGAAACAAATCTTAAAATCGTTTTGTAGAAAGTATGATTATTGACAGAGTTTAGCATCAAGCTCTCTTATCAAAGATGCTCGCATTTGGTTGGGTTGGAAGTGAGCTTTCGAGATGTTCAATTCTTGTTGTATTGGGCAGATTACAATCTGATGTCCACAAAATAAAAGCTGGTCAACCCGAGGGCTCTGTTTTGTTACCGACACTCTTCCTTATTTTTTATTACTGATCTTCTATCTGAAACTTCTAACCCAATTAATTGTTTCGCTGATGACAGCACTCTCAGCGTTTCATACTCGTTTAAAGATTCCCATCCTTATCTTTCGGATATAGACTATCAACGGCAGCGTCTCTCTACTGTCTTAAAAGCTTGATCCTCCCCCAATATCACTATCCATGGGTGGAACCTGTATCGAGGTGAACAACTTACAGTTTTAGGTATGTGCATCACAAACAATCTCTTGTTGAGTGATCACATATTTTACATTACAAAAAATGCTTTTAAGTTTTTAAGTTTTTTCCGGTGATGCAAGAAGTTTGCATCCTTTCTGATTAGGTTGCAATGACTCGTAACAAAGCTCTTATTCGTTTAAAACTGGAGTATTTTTTTCATATTTGGGTTCAAAATTGATATGCGATCATTTTCTTACTGAGCCATTTACGAATCTTGAACACCACCACAAGGTCCCATGCCTATCACTCTTTAATCCATTTTTTCACAAACAATGCTGTAGTGATACCCGTTCTTTTACCCCTGAGCCCAATTTTGGAAGTATTGTTAAGTGTAGGGTATCTCTCTTTAGCCGCACTACACGAATGTTTCAACGCTTTACCCGGCTCAATATTTCCAACTCATTACAATTATTTTAAGTATTATTTAAGGTATTGCATAAAATTTATGCTACAAGCTTATATTCAACCTTATGTGTTTTTTCGTATATTTTTATATGTTGTTTTTTGTTTGATTTCAACCAATTCATATTTGATTTGTTTATCCATACAATTGGTACACATGCTTCTACATACAAATATGGTGTAGATAATTTTTATTGAATGCAAATAGCTGCAAATCCATATAATGTTTGTAATATCAATGCAAACTCAGTATTTTTTGATTTTTATTTTTTATTGGTGTTGTATACGAGTCCTCAATGTGGTATTTTCGTAGTTCTTAATTGGATTTTTTACAGTCGAGTTTGTATGAAGGTAGTATTAAAGGTAGATAGAATACATACAGGTACAATATTCTATTATTTATATCATAACGTTGAAAAAATGGTATAGTTGTGCACACATAAAATTTTGTTTTATTATTTTGAATAAACTTTTGATATATTGCAACTTTTGAAAGGTGGATTAGTGAATGTCGATTTATAGTTGTTTTTATTTTAAGAAAAATAAGATAAAAATGAGCTTAGTTTTTAGAATTTCTTTTGAAAAGGTACCAAGTTTAAAAAATCACCAAATTTTTGTCCATTGCAATAAGGACGAGAAGGTTAAAGGTGAACAAATAATGCTTCTTTATAATGTTGTTATACCCACTTTGAACGGGAGAGTAAAGGATTCACAGTTAAAAAAAAACTAATTACATATATTAATTTTTTTTTGCCAACGCTCTCGAGATGGGTTTAATAATGAACAACTTTTCTTCAACAATTCATAGAGAGGTGTTCAAGTGCCAGTGTTTTCAGCTAGGTTAAAACGGGTATTTTTTTAGAGGCATATATAGATAACTTTAAGTTGGCTACACTATTTTAGATGTAGGCCATTTTGTCAGCTTTCAAGCTATTTATTATATTAAGTTTGGTATGGAACTTCAACAAGAAGATGTCTTTTGATTTTATATAAATTAACTAAAAATTACTCCCAATATTCTGCATATGATAAAATAGTTTGATTTTAAAATCTATTTTTGTTAACGAAGCTTTCAGTCGAAACAAACATTTTTACCAATTTTAGTAGCATTTCTTGAAAGTTTATATTTCTTTTACAAACAAATGCGATTGGATTTTTGTAAGAAAATTTATCACAGAAATCATCATGAAGTCAAAATCTTCATTTATTCTTGAGATATCGAGAACCAAACATTAATTTTTACAAACTTTTAGTAATGTCTACTATTTTTGGTAGATTTTAATTTTTATGAAAAAACTGAATGTTTGTCTTTCTAAAAATTTTACTGAATGTTGAAAACAATATTTTGAGTTTTTTTTGATTTATAAAAAAAAACCGTTTTTAGGTATTGTTTTTTTTTTCAAAAACATAGTAGTTTGGTATCATGTCAATTAAATTCAAGCCGCTAGCGTTTCTGGTTCGTGAGATATGTTCGCTTTATTTTGAAAATCCTTTCTGCACCTTTCTGCATTATTATCCACTGGTCCTTGAGATATGGACGGTGAAAAAAGCTTGCCAAACGTACGTACACACGCACGCACAGACATCTCTTTAAAAATCTTTTATTTATACTCTGGTCTAGAGACCTTGAAACGTCGAGAAATATTAAAATTATATTGCCTGAACCTGGCTCTACAAAAATGTTGGGGGCTTTTAAGAAACTTATATTTGTTGGGGATGGAATTTTAGCCTAAAATGTATGTCTTACAGGTATATTGGACTATTAAGGTATGTTTATTTTGAAAAAAACGTTTTGATCATTACAATTCGATTATTTAAAACCTTGAATCAAATTGTATATCAATTTGAAGGTCTTAAAATATGGGGTACCTTGATACTAAAAGAAATGTTTTTCATCACTGTTTATTTCTAAACATTTTTGATTACAAAATATAAAACAAAAAAAAAAATTTAAAAGGTATATATTCCAAATATATCAAAATCTTTTAACTGGAGAAAAAATATTCAGCTTATATTTGAAAACTCATAAAAATACGATTCATCGCAAGACCAAATTAACAGTGTAAACTTTTTGCCAAGGATAGGTTCCATTGTAAAATGGGCATTCATTTTAAAGGTTATTTAAAAATCATCTTTGAATGTTTGAGACTTTTAAAAATTCAAGGCTCTAAAAATGATTTTAATTGTCGAAGAATAGATTTTTGTTTGGAACATACTGAATATATTAGAATTTTTATAAATAATATTAGATTTATAGACTCAAGATTGAAATCCCTTAAGTGAATACAATATCCCCTTACATTATTTTAAATCATAAAAAAGGAACAAGGTAAGCACATTGATTGACATATAAAAACTAGAAACATTTGAAATTTGGAATTGAAATTTATTGCAAGAAAAAAAACAACACGATTTTCTTCCATTTTCCGCCCTTAGCAAAAAAAAATTGCAAGTGCATTTCCTCTAAATCTTATTTTTACCATCAGGAAAAAATAAAATTTTACCGGAATACCAACTAAAAATGGACATTCAAACTGTCGACAGAAAAAAATACAAAAACGAAACTCTCCCACACACACATTTATATACAAGAAATATACTCAAATAACATAACATTTATTTATGCACATCCTTTGAATTAAACAGAGTTTTCTGCAAAACAAAAATAGAAAAAATAAAAACAAACACACTCTATATAACAAAAAATCAATTCAAGTATTCATGAACAATATATAATAATGTAGGTAGTATATTTTTAGTTGCTCACTTCTCTTCCCCCGGGGGATACTCTGACTATTATGTGGGAAGGTATAACAGGGGGATGTTTTGTTCATAGAGGAAAAAGCACTAGAATTGCTGCAGACAAAACATATTAAATAACCTTCAGACAAAGCTATGCATGTTATGCATGCAGCATCCAGAACATCTATACACAAACACATATAGATATCGCGTTATAAAATAGCACAACAAATTATGTATGTATGTATATGTATATAAAAGTCTCACAGCATGCAACAAACTAGCAATCCCAAGCGCGCGCCTCCAGTGCAAACAAAAACCCTTTATTTTGTTTTATAATATTTTTGTATTATTTTTATATTTATTTTTATTCAGTTGCATCCTTCAGGCGGATGTGTCCTTGATGCAGCTATTTTTTCAATTTAGGGAGTGCATGGGATTGATAGGGACAGGATTTGAGAAATACGACGCCTGTCATCATGGATTAAAGTAGCCATAAGTTTTATAGAATGAAAAAGTGGGATATTGAAAGCTGCAAACTTATCTGTGGCGGTGAAATTGGAAAACAATACTACTGCTAATATACAATTCGTATTTTAAATACTAGTTGAGAAATCAGTAATTTGTGAGGGAACTATTAACTTTTTTCAGATTTTTTTTAAATACTGTCAATTGACGAGAACGGATCTTATTAATGTACTATCTGCCCTCGTACTTAAATTCTATAAGAATGCCCAACAGTTAGCAGTTGAGCTAAATTTAGCTCGTACTTTCAAATATAGATTCTTTTTTCATGCGCACATCACGAATGTAGAGTGCTCTGTATTTCCGTCTCTTTCTGACCTTTAAAACGTTAATGTTAAGTGGCATCTCATCTTATAACCTCTCCCTCTATTTTCCTGATTCTCGCAATTTGTTAACATGCTAAAAGTTAATAATGAGCTCCTTATAAGGTTTTGCAACGTTGACAAGTTAACGTTGTTTATTTTTCATAAGCCATTGTATCTTATGCTATCAATGAACTTATAAAAAGGTTTAGGAATATATGGGAACTAAATTTATGCGATATTCGATAAAAATTAATTTTCTGAAAGATCACTAACAACTTAGAAAAAATTAAGTCTAGTGACTTACAACTCTCAACCATTCCTGTGTGCGAGTAATGTTGTCGGGGAAGGAGGGGACCTACAGTTTTAAGCCGAATCCGAAGGGCTAATTTGAGAAAGCACTTTTCATGACAAGTATTACTCTTAAAGAATTTGTCAACTTTAGATGACACAGGCAGGAATTGAACCCTAGACCTCTGGCATGACATTGACAGTCCTACGCAGTACGCACTAACCATCACACCACATGGTAGAGAAAGTTCTAGTTACTTAATTTAAATAAATTTGTATTGGTATTGACAATGCTAAGAAAGAAAAAAGGAAAGACTTTTTTAAAATAGAAGACGAATTTTGGAAATTTGGAACGATTTGGGGTGTTTAAAAAAATGGTTTATAAGACAACTACAAACTTTCAAATCATTTGAAAATTCCATAAGAAAATAGACAATTATTGCTGTGGCAAGGCGTAAGGATCCGCTCAAGATCTCTGCAGATATTTAAAATCAAATTGAACGCGACTATATAACATCAAGGCTCTGCGATACTGGCAAGTAACATACTTTTACTTTTTATATCTTAAAACTTCTTAACAAGATTGATACAACCAATATTGGATATTCAAAAATGCATTTCTAAAAAGAATGCATTTTAAATAAACCTGTCTGAGTTATGTCAATGTGTCACCTGAAGATATTTTTGGTAGGTATACATTTCTTAACGTCTATTTAAATCTGATTATAAGATACAATTTAAATGAGAAAGTTTATAATATGAAATGTCACTTTAATCCCAAAAAGGCTTATCTCTGTTTTAAATTGTGGATTTTTGAATTGTAGTACTTTATGATTAGGACAATATTTATATTGGCCCTTTAAATTGAGAGCCTTATAAAACTCTCCATATTTCCTTTCCCTGGTAATTCCGTTATTTCTAACTAACAAGAGAATCCTATTTGTTTATTTTGTCTTCCTTTCATTGCCGTTGCAAGATCCTCTTTGTACACAACACACACATCACAACCACCAGTCTAGAGTATATCCACAAACAGAACTCAATTTCTGGTGGAAAAGTGCATTCAAATGTTCCATTCGTTTGCAGGACCTGATGCTGTCCGGTGTTTTCAGGGACCAAAACAGCACCCAGTCGCATTCGCATCCCAGCAACCCACTTTTCGGTGCCTGTGCCCATAAATTTAATTGTCCAGCTTTTGTAGCTCATTCTCTGGTCCTCTCTGTGGCTTCATCCGTGGGAGAAAAATCTATTCTGTTCCTCGTATATGTATATTTCCTTTTTTTCCTTCCATTTGTTTGTATATATTCCTAGTTCTGGTTCCGGGATGCAGTCCGAACCGACATTTTTTTGCTCGTTGTATTTTTTTTAATTAATCTCTGCACTGGACAACTGCACTCTTGGTTTTTCCACATATAAATGATGTTAGTGCATCTACCTTACCTAGAAAATATTCGTTCCTGGTGGATGAGTTATTTGCGTTCTGGATGCTGGGACGTGTATGGCGAAACACACTACAAGTTCATAAAAATCCTATCAATATTCCCCAACCGGATATGGGTTGCCACCAAAAAAAAATATGATTTTTTTTCGTATGTAGAGGGCGAAATAAAGTCGCTGCTGTGCTGCAGAGAGCGAGTTGGTTGGACAAAATGCACGCATACCCATACACATATTTTTATGAAATATAATTCAAGGACCACGACAGGGGACAGAGTTATTTAGTTGACATTTTGAGGCCCATACTCACTCTAAAGAGTAGGTTAGGTGCATAGTGGATATTATATAGTGATGGCATAGAGCTTTAATCCTAATCCTGGCGTTTTTGATCGTGGTATAGTCGGCATTTGAAATATTTAGAATTTAGTTTTTTGTGTTTTATTCAAAAAAAAAAAAAAAACAAACCTGTCTGAGCTGAGTGAATAGAATTTTTTCCTATCACTGATGGTAGAGATATGATGTGGTGATGAAAGAAACATTTTTTTGACAGATATATGGTTTTAAATTTACATAAGCGTATGTTAGCAATTTTTGTCCTCTTGTTTTTTATTTTTTTTTGTTTTCCCATGAATAGAAAATGATATATTTGCAGGATGTAATTTTTATTATTATTTTTGGAAAGTCACGTATCTATGTTAAGATGCATTAGGAATATTAGTTAAAAAAAATACATTCCGAGAATAGCACTCATCTCATGGGATTTTTGAAAAAATGATGTATGTACTTATAAATATCTCACATCCTGTTCTAAAAATTGCATTAAAGTCCATATGAAAAGGTAAAAGCGTTGATTGAAAAAAAATATTACAATATTTTTTTTTTTTTTATTTTTAATTTTTAAAAATTATTCTTGCAACAATTCGCGTGGTGGTCATTTAAATGGTGTAGTGTTTCACACATAATGGCAACGTTCAAACTTTATATTAAAAAGGAAATATCAAGACAAACAAATATTTTGTATGTGTTTTATTTACGTTTACTTTTGAAACCTCAAAATGGATAACCCTGTGCATGGACAATGATGTCCACATCCTAAGGAAAAGGATGAAAATCTTAAACGAATATGAAAAGCTGAGGGTACTATCATCAGGGAAACGATTAAGTGGGTTAGTAGTTTTAGACAAAAGATCACTTATAAAAAAAGGAAGATTGTCGGGGACAAAAGGTGGTCCCGGTCCACACTAGCGTTTATTTTTTGGATATTTAATTTTAACCCGTCAAATACTACTTCAATTGAACGGTCCGAAAGGTACCAAATTCACGCATTTTCAATAAGAGAGCTTGATGCCAAACTGTATGAAATGCTTATGAAATGTCAAGTGCAATAATCTTACTTTCTCAAAAATTATGAAAATATTTGTTCCACTGTTTGTTAAGATAAACCATGAAATCAGCAGAGGGCCTATTGTTACGAAAGCCATACTGCCGGTCATTTAAATGTTTCCGTTCTACAAGACATTTCTTATGCTGAAACTCAACGAAAGTTCAATTGGACGGTAGTTAGAGGAGGAGGAGGATGCACTTTTTTTGAAAATAGGCTGGACAAATGCTGTTTTCCAGAAAGAGAGTTAATCAATTGAGTTTACAAAACCTAAAAACCCAACAGCTGTGTGTGAATCAAGTCATGAGTTTTCTTTCTTTTCAAAGAATTAAGTTTGTTCCTGAAGAATTCATTGAGACCGTCAAAGTTGGATTACTCATGTTGCCAATCGGTCCTAGGAGTTTTCTCCTTAACTGGGATTTTTTGCCCTGAGAAACTGAGTTTAACTTAGCAAAAATCTCGAGAAACCTGGCTTTGCGTTCTCCTATACTGGCAAAAGCCTTAAATACGAATAATGAATAACATGTTTTTTGGCGTCAGGCGAAAAGATTATCAATTGAATGATATTCCAAACGACCAAGAATAACCTGTCAACTTTAAACGAATACACTCTAGATATGTTGCTCATTCTACCGGTTAAACCCCCAAAGTGTCCTAAAACCACCACCACTATACTTCGTTCTATACAGATGAGTTTAGAATTTAGTAGTTTACATTTTACCAACGATCACAGCTGATACATGCCCAATGCCCATCAAATAATCCCAACTTCCTAATATACTTCATCTCTTTAAGCCCCATAATTTATGGCCACACTTTTTTATCAAATAATAATAATTACATGATATAACCCAAAGTGACACTCTTGACACCTCCTTCCATTTTCAATAAATTCCTTTCAAATTAATTTTACTCAATATTTATGGTAGGATGCGTGTATATCGATTATCGTATAATTTATATTTTTATAGTGTCTCATCAATTTCTCATAAAATTGTATCCTTAAGCTATGTTGTATTTATGTGATGATGGTCCGTATCACCCATACCAATACAAAATTAAATAGCACTCTTTCTCTCGTTTGCCCTAGAGGGCAGCATAGGTAAAAGGACAGCTTGCAACTATACTAATCCCTCTTAATAATAATAACACACCGTCATCAATAAACGAATATATGAGTATATGAATATAGCTCTATAACGTGTCAAAAAATATTATCTCAACACCAAACAAAAAGGGTAATAACCCCTAATAATGATCTAGGATTATAATTTTTGCACACGATGACATAATCTTGCCTCGAGGCAATTTATTAAACATAGATACAATGCCTACATCTTTTCTTTTTTAATCTCTAATCAAAATTCAAATCGAATCCTTGCCCTAAAGGACTTTTTGTTGAAGAAAATAATAATATATATATAAAAAAAAACAAAAAAATAACGGTAGGAAGTTGTTAGAGACCTTATAATAACCAATATTCAAGGACCTATGTTCTTTATAATATACAAACAGAAGAATCTTGAAAATCTGGACATATAAAATTCCAATTTTATTAGGATAACTATTTTGGATTCTAGTATTATTTTCTAATAACAAGGTATTTTGGGATTCCTAAGACGAGATTATTAAGTATTAAAGCTCTTTTGTCCAGTTGGAAAAGTTTTGTGTGAATTTCTCTCTATAAATGCCCAGCCCACTCCTATCACTTCAATGCTTTAATCTAAAAGTGGAACATTAAATTTTGATTTAAAAACGAATGTCTCAATTATCATGACTCTACTGTTTTTTTTTCCTATTAAAAAGCCTATAAGCCTGGGTTAAAACTTTATTTTCCAACTTCATTTCTCATACTCACTCAAGCACAAAATCGAAAGTTTTCAAAATAATGCTCACCAGAGAGGTGCGTCTAAAATGTATACTCGTATAAAGGTTAAAGGTAAAAGTATCTATTCTCACATATGCATCCATCCTAAGTCCTTGTACAAAAGACTAGAGCCATCGTACCTACTTTCTAAAGAAACAAAAATAACTTTTCGTCCTCATGGCAACAATACGGAACGCAATCCGACATAAGTAATGAAATTTCCAATTTTTTGAGAAGGGTTAGTGTGTGTTTTGGGACGTTTCTCTCTAACCCTTATTCGAATTTAACATAGAGCTCATAGCACATCGCACATAGGTACGTCTACCCTTATCGTTCTATTTTGCGTACCGCAACTATTGTATTTTTGGTGTGGCGCATCAGAGTGTCAAGTGTGTCCGATGGACCGTTAAAACATCGACATTGACATCTCTCGCACACAGGGTGATAGTGATGGTGTGGTGATGTGATGGGTTCTTGCTATACGGTCTCTCGGAGAAATACAAAAGATGACATTTCTCCAGGGGATGTGATGCGGACGCAACACAAACCCAAAAAAAAAAAAGAAAGAAAAGTTGAAACACCGTTACCAATGAGAGACTCTCTGACTGATGGTTAAGTTAGGTTTATTTTCACATTTCGTTTGGGATAGCCCCTGAGGAATTCTAGCTCAACATAAAAGTTGTAATGTGTTATTGTGAAATGAATGGATAGACATTTTTGTATACACTATACAAAGGAAATGGATAGAATAATACAAAATGTGTCAGAAGAATGTCAATCAGAATTACACGCAAGTGTTAAGAATAGTTGTTGGTATTTTATGGGTTTCGGGGAATAACTATACACTTACACATGCCTGTTTCTAGTCACTAAAGAGATGTCAAATTGACAGAATGTCTGTCAGAGAATTACGCATTTGAAGTCAAGGCTCGGGTGTAAAGAAATACAATTTTGTAATAGGAATAATTTTAAGTGATTTTTGGCATTTCATTCAGATCATTTCTGTAGCTTTAACTTTTTTGACATAATTTTGACAAGAAGTTGTCTTGAATATGAAATAAGTAGATAGAGGTATGTACCTATGCTTGTGCTTTTAATTTAGTTAATATAACGAAGAATATGGAATTGGGGTTGTTTTGTTTGAAGTTCATCAAAGTTCCTTGGGGGATTAATAAGTCCTTTTCTTCCTATGCTCATCATACCAATATCTGTACGGAGGGGAAAACTGTGAAATTTCCCTTCGGAGCACTTGGGTGGATTATTTTGGCAATTTTTAAGGATGGGGGTGTCAAATTACATGCATTATTAAGATCAAGCCTGATATAATAATGAATGAATTTAACGGGAATTTTAAATATTAAAATATGTAAAATCATAAAATTGGAATACAAATTTTAATCCACGTCCGTGCAGCCCGAAACATCCGTCCTTTTAAAACGTTTTGAACCCATTCTTATATGTACATCTATATCAAAGGTTCTAGGACTTCCCCCTTATCACATGAATAATCTCAGCCAATTCAAATTAACAATAATTTTCTTAAGCCACTCAATGAAAATTTCAGGTTCATACAAAAAATATTAGATACAGTACTTCAAAATCTGAACAACCTCCCAAAACCGTAACTGACGTGGCATTGTATCAATCCACTTTCATGTATAGCAGGTAGCTTTCAATCTGGAAATAAAGCTTAATTCGCGGCCAAAACATTAAACTATAGGTGTTTTATTTATTCTTGAGAACCACATGTTTAAAAAAACACCATTTATATGTTGTCATTAACAAAGAACACTTATGACTTTTATAGACTCATGTTATTTAACGGACTGGAAGAGGTTAATGAGTATTTAAAGCAAAAACAACATAAAATGAGAGATAATGTACTGATGGGGCGTGGTATCTGCCCACTTATTCTTATTGAATAATAAAATTAATAAACATTCGAACGCATCTTCATACAGATTCATGCATTTTTAAAGCTTTCCAAGGCAACTTTTTACATTCTTATAAATTTCTCTAAAATTCTACAGATATCCTTTTGAATCCTTACTTACTTACTTAAGGTGGCGCTACAGTCCTGTGTGAACTAGGCCCTCACCCAACAAACTTCTCCATCTAGCTCGGTCCCTAGCTAGATGTCTCCAGTTTCGCGCTCCGAGTTGGGTGAGGTCACCTTCCACTTGTGCGCGTCACCTGATTCGCGGTCTTCCTCTACTGCGCTGTCCTGTGGGTGTGGATTCGCGGATTTTCCACCAATTCAAAAATGATAGGCCTTTAAATATAATTTAAAATTAGTTGATGAGAAATTAGATTATCATGGTCTACTTCATTACAATATCGACGATGACCTTTACACTGTTTGATAAACGTTCAATCAAAGTTCAAAAACAAATTGCTTTTCTTATACCCTTCAAAATTTAGATATACCCCATCCTACTACTAATATTTTTCTGACAAAAGTCTCTTATTTTAGACGTCCCAGCTCGACGCGTCTCGTCAACGTCTCTTGGGAGCTGAAACCTGTAGAAAATTGTGAAATTTGAATTATTGATTTTGCGTAGGCTTGGCTCCACCAAATCTTTATTAAAAAAGTTGTTTCTCCCTTATCTTCAAAGGATAATCAAAATAACGATGAAATAAAAGAAAAAAGTATCAACAACAAGGTGAGTTCTAAGAATGAATCCACAAGAACCGAAACCACCTAATTAAGTGAAATTGCGGATCTATAAAAAAAAAAACAAGTCGAATGGAGTCGAGTCGAGCCTCCTACTGCATCAGCAAAGTCAATCGTCATTATCTGGGTTGTTATCTTTCTGCACCTTGTTTGTCACACCACCAATAAAGTGCGAGGAAGGCAACCTATACACAACGACGAAGACGACGCGACGACGACGAGAACGGATAACGTCTTTCAACTATCTAAAGTTCTATAGCTTTAGCTGATGAAGAGGAGGTGGTGGCGTCGCGTCGGTCGTCGGGGGAGCATCATCATCATCAGCACAAAACGCCTTAACCCTTTATTCGAAATGAATGGAATATGAATTGATTAGTTGATTAGTAGAATTGCTTGACGAAGGTAACGAAGCAAAACCATAAGAACCTCCAATCCCCCACAGGGAGTCAGCCAGAATCGAATATTGCAGAAGTTGATGCTGGTTGCTGGTTGCTGATGGTTGCCAGTGATGATGATGATGTTCGTCGAAAAGTGGATTGTGTTTATGTGGGAAATCTTATCGGCGGAATTCCAAACATGAAAATGTAATTTGATCGTCGGAATGATAAGTGCTACTTCATCGTCATCGTCTCCTTCTCGCATTCGTCGTCATTTTGGCTTTCAAAACTTTGGTAAAGGCAATTCAATTCTCGATGAATGAATGAAGGAAGGCAGTGATGGCATCTCTGCGGATGTGTCATAAATATTCGATACTTAGGATAAAAAAAATATTCGAAACGAATAATCTGATGGGTCTCGCGTGTGTGCTAATCTTATTGATGGTAATATCCATACCGAGATATAAATTTTTGAAGTGGATCAATGGAGAAAGATAAAATCTGCGTAGGAGCTATTTGGATGAATAATTTTATTCGACGACCGACGAAGACGCACGTTGGTGTGGAAGATATTGATATTGATGTTGGTGTTGTTTTTGTTTTTCTTAGTGTTATCATATTGTTTAACCATAAGACAATAAATTTTGATTATAGACAGCGTCATAATCAGTACGATGTAGTGAGTGAAAGATGGTGTCAAAAGATACCTTTTCTACCATATTTTTCAGTTCACTTGAGATTTCTTGAATCTGATAAAGTCTTCGATTTTCTTATTGTTTTCAAGAAAAGATTATGCTTTTCTTTATTAAGAGGGAGTGACATATGTTGTATCATGTTTTTAAGGGCTAAGGAATGACAGGAAGTAATAAAAACAAGTATAACTATTCTCTTTTATGCTGAAAGAGTGATTGATTTTATCAATTCTTGTTAAAAAACACGTTGTACTGTGATTATTATTAAACAAAAAAACTCTATGTCGCTTGAAAGTTCCCTCTGGAGGACATGATTTGTTGCGTGATAGCACACTCATTTAAAAAACTTCCATCTATCAAATAAGGTCTAGCTATTGTAAATTTATATAAGACTTTTAATGTTGATACTTAATTTATTTGGTGTTCAAAAAAATATTTAAAAAAATGTGGAATGAAAAGATATTAAGCCTGATGGAAGAATACTATGAATATAGTTGTCACAAAATCTAAAAATAATATCAAATGCAGCTAAAATATGAAATAACTTATTATCTTGAAATTGATTGTTGTGAAAAAAGAAACTGTTAAGCTCAAAGGTAAGTTTTCAAATAATTTAAACACATGCATGTTTTAACCAATATATTCTTAAAATATTACTCTTACAATTTTTTAATTCGAAATCTGAGAATTTGATTTAGAAGATTTAAAAAGAATATACTACAAAATTTAAAAGGATTTGATGAAATTGTCTAAAGACATGTTCCCCAAGCTTAAATCAATACAACCATAATCTCCAGCAGCAAAATCTCCAAATAGGAAATCCCCTTGTAAAAAATTTCTGATCAAACATTTTCCAACAAACATGTTTAACTACTGAATTATTTGAATAAAATGGAGAGTTTTACTGGACTTTGGTGATGTAGCTGAACACTGCGGACTTAAAGATTTTGGCAACAAAAATTGGTTGTTTGGCAAGTTGAAATATTTTTAAACATAGGAAGTTATTGTAATGGGTCCGATTTGTCGAATTGAAAATGTTGACATTTCTCGCCGTTTTAAGGTCCCTAGAGTCGAAATAAAAGATTTTTAGAAATATGTCTGTGCGTGCGTGTGTACGTACGTTCGTACGTTCGCGACGTTTTTTTCGTTGTCCATAGCTCAAGAACCAGAAGAGATATGGATTTCAAATAAATGTTGTTATACAGATAATAAGGCAGAAAGGGCTCTCAAGAAAATTGGGTGGGTGGTTTTTTTTCCCATAGCAGTTTAAAAAAAGGTGAAAATTTTGGTTAACCCTAAACATCTCACGAACCAATAACGCTAGAGACTTGAATTTAATTTTATATTATATATGGTAACGTGATACCAAACAACTATATTTTTGGAAAAAATTACAATTAACGGTTTTTTTTAATAAATAAAAAAAAACTGAAAAGAAATATTATTTACCTCGAAAAATTTACGAAAAAATGATTTTATCTCCAAAACAATTTTGTGCAACGAAAAATAATGTTTTTAACATCTGGTAAAATTTTGAGAAAAATCGAATTGACAGTTTTTTTACAAAAAATAAAAACCTAAAAAAAATATAATAAAAGTTGGTAAAAATTTATTTTCGGCTCAAATAGCTTTTCAAAACTTTGAGATATTGGCCTTAAACTAATTTTATATTTTAAAACATATTGTTGTCAATATTCAGTAAAATTTTGAAAAAAATCGAATTGACAGTTTTTTTTACAAAAAATAAAAACCTAAAAAAACATTACTAAACGTTGGTAAAAATTGATTTTCAACTGAAATATTTTTTCAAGACTTTAAGATACATATATGCCTTAAACGAATTTTGTCTTTTAAAAAATATCGTTGTCAACATCCAGAAAAATTTTGAGAAAAATCGAAATGACAGTTTTTTTACAAAAAATAGAAACTAAACAAAAATTAATAAAACTTGGTAAAAATTGATTTTCGACTCAAATATTTTTTCAAGACTTTAAGATATTGGCTTTAAACAACGACTTTTAGCTTATTTCGTGGTCACCATATGTACACAAATGATTTTCGTTTTTAAGCATATAATAACAAATTTAAAATTTTGAAAATAAGGAAAACCATTCAATATTTTTAAAATAAAAACAAAATATTGTTTCTTGTTGTTAAAAACTTGCTTAGTTATTGAGATTATTAAAAAGTATAAAACATTTCTATCTTGCCTTAGTTCAAAAGTTAATAGCATAACACTTTAATAAGTCGCGATTTATGCAGAACAATTTCGAACAATTGCTATACAAATAAAATGCACACAGAGTTTATTCAAAAATATTTCCTGTATTTAAAAAAAAAATGTTTTTAAAAATATAAATGACATTTTTATTTTCGAAAAACCTTAATTTTTGTTTTAAATTTGTATATGGAAAATTTTTAGAGCGGTTTATTTTTAATCAATTTTTTTACATAGTTTTTTTTTTTAATTAAAGTTTAAAAATAGTGGCCAATTCAAATGATGACCCATTTTCGACACATAGAATTTCGAAAAAAATAATGTTTAATATTTTTTTGAAAATCAGAACTAAAAACATTGACATTTTTTATCGTCAAATATCATTGAGACAGAATAAGAGCTTGTGTAAAAAAAATTATTGAAATTGGTTGAATACTTCTTGAGAAAACTTCAAAACAAAATAACGGTTCTATGGGGGGTACCTTTCTAGAGCAATACAAAAATATTTGTTTTTATTGAAAGAATGCAAATTAAGAAAAAAACTTGAAGAAAATTTTAAAAAAAATCTATCAGTTCATTTTTAAGAAAATTTAAATTTTCGATTTTTTACCAAAAAATTTGTATGGGGACATATTCCCAAATCTAAAATCCCTAAATCCAGAATCTCGAAAACAAAATCTTGAGCAACGAAATCGCCAAATAGGAAATCCCCATGATAAAAATCTTCGAGCCTAAATTTCCAAACAAAAATTTTCAAGTTGTGAATCATGCGAAGATTTAACTTGACGTTGGTTAGGGATTTTAACAGTATTCTTCAAAGTCTTCCAGTTCATGTATACCTTGAGTATTTGGGGTGCAAGGGATTTCCCAGAGCCTTGCATGCAAGTGAAATGATCTTTTCTTAGCAAAGAGTTTAAATGGTAGATAACCAGCTTCTCTTCGAAGTGCTAATGTAGGTGTTGTTTTTAGTGCACCTGTTGCCGTTTGGAAGCATTGGTTGATGGCAGCATTAATAGTTTCTACATTTTTCTTTGTAGTCCACATGAAAGTGGTCAAACCATGTTGAAGAGAACCATCTACTAAGGTCTTAGCTAGTTGGATGGCGGTTTCTATATGAGCGCCTTTTCGTTTGGAGCAGATCATTTTGAGGGCATTGTTGAGAAGTTTAAGTTGATTTGTTGCTTTTTTTATTTGAGAATTCCATTTCAAATTTCCAGAAAAAAGTATGCCGAGTTATCCTGAGTTCTCTTTTAAGTGGAATTGAAGTATTTCGCAGGAAAAGAGGTGAACAGGAGCACTTTCTTTTTCTGCAAATGTGAATAGCCTCGATCTTATTTGGTGGAACAGAAGCTCCTGTTTCTTGCGCCCATTGATGGGTTGCTGAGTCGGTTGCTTCCAAAAGTAGTTTGACATGGTTTGGGTCTCCAGATGCTTGAGTATAGATGTTATCTGTATAGACACCGATAAAATCTAATCCGTATTTTGGGTTATTAACTTTACATATCAATGAGTCGATATAGGCATTGTATATAATTACAGAAAGTGGTGAACCCTGTGGAACACCATTCTCGAGTTGACTAATAGAAGACATGTAACCGTCAACATTTACCTGGAAAGTTCTATTTGTCATTAATGAAATTATAGTTTTCAGGATACTTTTTGGGACATCCCATGAATGAAGTTATCTAATAGCAGTGATGAATATCACTCTGTCAAAAGCCTTTGCAAGATCAGCTGACACAACAACACTATGCTTCCGCATAGATAGGTTATCAGCTAGTATTTTACAAATTAGCAAAGGGTACAAATTGAGAAAATGATATTAAAATGTTTAATTTTTAGAAAGGAGAATGACCACTTCCCAAACAAGTTTGGGCCCAGTGCGTACAGGCCGTACATCCATGAGGTTAGTAATAAATGAAAGCTGATGTTTTGCTTAATTTAAAAAATGAATATTTCTAATAACGATTTTTGATGTTTCGAGATATGTATTTGAGTTTGGAGTTGATTTTGTTGATATCAAGAAAATCATTGTTTTTTGCTATATCAGCTTATAAATTTCGACCAATAGACTACATCAAAAAGATATTGGAACCAAATGAGAGATATGAACTCAGTATGTGTTCATTTAATTATCTCCGACTTTCTCAGACTTTACACGCTGATATCTCGAAACGACGTTACGCTAAATATACTCTTTAATACTCAAAAAAAAATTAAGTTAGGAAATTTGAAAGATATATAAGATAACTGTCTTACTGCCGTCTGGGACATTCGTAATGAAAATATATTTTATTAAGTAGATAAATGCAAGACAAATTTTTTGAAATTTTACTCAAATAAAACCTTTTTCAAGTTGGTGGCATTTTGTGTACTTCTCTGGCTCTTTTTGACATACATACGAAGCTATTAACCAGAAGCAAAAGACACTCCCAAAAATGTTGTTTAAAAAAAAAAAAAAAACAACATATAAAATTTTAATAAAACAAACTCGACGTAATTGATTTGTGCGAAGCCGCCTCAACATGTCCCCAGTGGGGTTATCATTAAAAACAAAGTCATTAAAGTTGTTTTTTTTTTACTGTTGTGTTCATTTTTATTTTGGTTTAAAAAATGATTACATATCACGCCCATCCTTAACTCAAAAATCCAAAAGACTATGCAGAGGCAGACTGCACCCGCCATCCCAATCGCATAGCCCTCCGCTGCCATGGCCATCATTATAGCCCCCATTCTTCTCAAATTTCTCTTTCTGTCTCTCTTTTTGTTTCTCTGATGATCACTTTTGGTCTTGTTATTCGCGTTCAAAATAATAATTTTCCATATTTGGTTTAATGAATTCATCATAAACCGCAATTATGGTTCTTAATACTCGTATGTATATCCGTTGAAGATTGTGCATCTGGGTGTAAGGGGGTAGCACCATATATACTTTGATGATGACTACCTACCTAGCTTATATGCATTATTATATATCATTTTATGGCTGCTCCCTCTTCGCCTGCCAAAATGTAATCAAAGAGCATGATGTCTTCATTTTGAATTCGGTCGACTGTGGCAAATTGGATTGAAAACAATTTTCATTCCCCGAAAAAAAAAAACTAAATAAATAAATTGCTTAAAAACGAACAGAAAAATTTAGAGGTACACAAACATGAAATGAGTCTAACTATGTATGTTCCTTTTTTGAACCTGGCCTAATTATAGGGTTTCGCGGGATCGGGTACAACAACAAAAATATGGAATGAAAAAGTTGGTAACTTTTATTTTTTATTTGTATTGTTTTTTTTTATGGTAGTGCGGCTCACAGAGGCGGGTTCCTGTTTTGTTGTTGTTGTTGTTGGTTAAATTGATCTGCTTTGCTGCGTCTAAATTAAGACATCAAGTAAAACCTCTTAATTTCCAGAGGCGTTATCCTTATACCCTTACTTATACGCAGTGTTGTGCACTTCGGTTTTGATGTTTGAAAAATTAGGGCAGGTGTGGAGGACTTAATTCGGGGCTTTGAGCGCGATCGATCCTTTCCTGTTTTGTTTTATAGTTTAAATTGCTTTAGTTACCTATTTTTGTTTTTGTTTTTTGTCTGTTTGAAGGTCAAAATTAAATATAATAACTGGGACTGGGAATAGATTTAAAATTTGTTCTCGATCTACTTTTTTTGGGCCAAATGACAGACAACAGATGTATAGATTTATCAGGTGATAGAGGGATATAAAATGCAAATTAGTGTCGAAGGTGTGTCATTAAATTCAAGGGTTCTCTCGTAGGTGCGTAGCTGGAAGGATATTTTAGTTTTGTTATTATGGAAACGTTTAGTTACTAATAAGGTTGTACATATACTTGTGAAAAAAAGAAAGAAAAATTAATGTAGACTGCGTTATATTTATATTTATGGTAAAATGACGATTTTTTTTCTTGCAGTTATTTCTTTCCTTACATTCTATGTACATCCACTTTGAGCCTCTTTTAATAAAAGCTAGTGATGTTTTGGTTTTGAAAAGTCTGGAGAAAATGTGTGGAGAATTAAGAGAAGGTCTTGAAAAACCAAAGTAGGTCTGTAGATTTTAAAAGAGGCCTTGATAAAGCAAGTAGTACCCGTGGCGTGGTGGTTAGTGTGTAGGGATGTCACGCCAGATGTCTTCACTGAAAAAACAAACGTGCAATAATATAAAAAACGGCGTTTATTGACTGCTTATTTATTGTCACAACAAACTTTTTCTTGTCAGAGTGAACGGTTTATTAAAAAAAATTTCAGCGTTTGATAATCGTTTGTTAATACTATTAACGGCCGTTTATTAAATGAAAAATAAAGCACTTAATCACCGTTTATTAAAATTAATAACTCTATTAATTGCCGCAAACATCTTAGTTATTAAAAATGATTAATCGTTTATTGCGACAATAAACAAGATGTTTGAAAAGGGATTGTTTAAGATTATATCCCAACCTTCATCCAATATCACAACCAATTCTCAAATTTACAAATAGTTTATTATTTTTTATAACCTTATTCACGCATTACAAATCTACAACGAAAACACGAACAAATTACATGCATTCTGTCACTACACCGAGCATTGTGTTCACACTCAGCTCAACTTGGCCAGAACTCGGTGACATTAATTTGCAAAGGTTATTTTGTCATTCGCAAGGATATAATTCACACTATGCTGTTACCAAAAGGTTGCCTAGTAGAACCGAACAAGACCAACAAAAAAGTAGTAGAAGCAGAAAAAGAGAAGTAGAAGCAAAAGAAATAGAAGTAAGGAAGTTGAAAAGAGTGAACGAGACCGCAAAAACCAGTTGGACTTTGATCGCCGCTAAGCAAGGATCAGTGGTAAGTAAGTTGGATATTAACAGAGGCTTCCCCCCACCAGAGGTATAAGCGGAAATAATAAACTTTTGTTTATATTTATGAACGCATTTATTAAAATTAATAAATTCTGTTCATTAGGATTATAAACAGGTTCATTAATATTATAAATGTAAATAATAAACGATTTTTTATATTAATGAACGCATTTATTAAAATAAATAAAATCTATTCATTAAGGCTATAAACGGGTTTATTAATACTATAAACGGAAATAATGAACGGTTGTTTATGTTTATTAATGGATTTATTAAAATCAAGAAACTCAGTTTATTGTGGTTATAAATGAAAATTTTAAATTGTTTGTAAAATTTTCACCCGGAAATGGAGAATAATAAACGATAGTTCACTGACACAATTAATATGTTTATTGGACAAACTCAATCATTTTATTTATTGTCTCAACGAACTTTTTAATTATATTTACGTACCTTTTTGGTTCAGTGTTGGGTTCAAAACCTGCCTGTGCCACCTTAATTTAAAAAAAAAAAAGTTTTCACAGGTACTGCCTCTTGCGAGGAATTTACAAATCCTCCAAGAGTAATTCTTGTCATGAAAAGTGCTTTCTCAAATTAGCCGTTCGGATTCGGCTTAAAACTGTAGGTCTCTTCCATCCCTGACAACTTTACTCGCACACAGGAATGGTTGAGAGTTGTAAGTCACTAGGCCCTAGTTATCAATGGACTGTTGCGCCACCTAATTTATTTATTTTTATTGGAAAAAGCAAGAAAGGTCCTGAAATATTAAGGGTGGACTAGAGTATTTAAGGTCAGTCTTGACAAATCAAGAGAGGACTGGAGATTTCAATTAAGGTTTTGCAAAATCAAGATAGGCCTTGAAGTTTCAAAAGAAGTCCTCAAAAATCCTAGGAGGTCAAGAGAGGTTATCTCCAGACCAGCTCTTCACAAAATCAAGGGAGGTCTTGAAGTTTAAAAGGAAGTCTTGAAAAATAAAGTGGTAGTCTTGAAATTTTAACAGAGGTGTGGAGATTTCAAGCGAGATCTTGAAAAATTAAGGGAGGTTTTAAATATGCAAGAAAGGTATATAGATTTAAGTGGGATCCTGGAAAACCAAGGGAGGTCTTGAAAGATCTAGAAAGGTCTTGATATTTTAAGGGAGGTTTGGAGATTTCAAGGGAGGTCTTCAGATTTCAGGTCTTGAAATATCAAGGGATATCTGGAAATTTCATGGGATATTTGAAGATTTCCAAGGAGGTCTTGAAATAAAGTGAGATCTGAAGGAGGATTTTAACAATATGTTTACATAGATTGACTAAATAAAGGCTTAATTCTTTCAAAAGATACGTCCATTAAAAAATTCATATTACGCATACAAAATATTTTTAAAGATAAATTAGTTTTCTGGTATTCCATATTTTCTGTCATGAGATTTTGCATACATTGTGGTGAGCCATCTGAAGATAAGAATAGAAGGTAGGTACGAAATGTTTATTAAAATTAATATTTTTGACCAAAAGTGAAAAGTGTTCGTCTAATTTAAGTACAGACGATTTGTTTCGACAATTCTTGATCGAGATTTTAAATGTTAGAAAAACTTATATGATTTAAAGAAAGTTTGAAACACTTGATTAATTTTGGGTAAATTCAATTGGAAAAATGTAAAATGGTATCAGATAAATAGACGCCAAAGATATACAATTTGCAGAACTGTTTAATTTTTAGGAAATTTTAAATTAACAAATCCCTTATTAATGACTGTACCTACAAATGTCCTCGATTACTTCAAAAAATGTATCATTAATTTATTGAATCGATAGTAAGACATTGGAATAGACCCTATCTTCCACGTGGGTCTTAAGAAAAAATTAAAAATGTGTATCTCAGTGCCCAATATTTTTGTGATCAGGAAACTGAATTATGAATCGTTCAACTTTCAGTACACAATAGCGTAGTTTTAACTTGCCAAATGGTAAAAGATGATAGCTCCTATAAGGACAACTGCTCAAATAGCATTCAAAAGTACACTGGAGTAAAAATTGATTAAATTAACTTTTGAAAAAAGAACCTAATCAATAATTCAATTCAATTGACATTTGAGTTAAACTTCTTGTATAGTTCCTTTAGCAGGTAAGTATAGTAGGTAATGTCGTTCTCTTAAACATTATTGAAGTCTTAAACAAAACGTGCAACTTATTTACCAGTCGTAAGTTTTATTATACATTTTATTTTCGATTTTCATCATAAAAACTCAAGAAGGCGGTTACCTATGTACTGTACGTTATTAAAAATATAAAAAGAATTCATTGTGTATACACAGGTGTAACTATGGTATAAAATGTATATAGAAACTTTCTTATAAACAGCCTAAAGTAATAAAAGAAGTCTTCATCAACAACAAGAAAAGGATCACCAAACCGCAAGTTGTGTGTTTTGGCATAAAACTGAGAGCCGATATACATATGTATTTACAAGTCAGCCAGTTGAGCACATACATATACCGTAAAAGCATTCTTATATAAAAAAAAACTGTGCGACATAAAATGGCCATTCTTTTCGAACATCAACATAACCTGTCCACTTAAGTTCCCTCTTGCATATACGATACCCTAACTCCACCCCTCATTCAGCACCCGAACAATAACACTCATAGAAAATGAAACATTACAACGTAAACTACTCAACTCTGTCCTGTTCCATGGATAGGTATCTAACATACATCCCAGAATTTCCAACAGCAAGATTTTTGTGATTCAAAGGCACTCGGCTCGCTTTTGTACTTCTCCACCTATTATAGAACAGGAGTTGGGACGAGAGGAAATCACTTAACCGCACTACATCATCATTGATGCCACATCAACGCAACAATCATAAAACCAAGCCGCAAGTAACATTAAAGTTTTGTCGGTGTTTTACCATTCTACTTTGTAAACGTATGGTGGGTTGGTGAGGTCCCTACAAGCGCCACCAATAAAGTGTCCCTCCTATAATAAACTCAGTTCATGGGTTTGAGGAGGCAAAAAATGGTAAAATCCCTCTTTTGGGCAATCGAACCAGAACCTACAAAAACCCTACCAGGAGGACGAAGGACAACCATCCATCCTCTATCCAACGTTAAAAAAGGACCAAAGTGCCGCCATTTTTCCCTACCAAACTGAACTTTACCACAAGGACAAAAAGGAGAATAAAATTTGCATAAATGTAGAAACACGTATGGAAGAGATTATCTGATCTCCTGGTCCTGACTTCTGCTACGTCGTCGTCGCCATCGTAGTCGTCATCGTCATCGCTGGCCTTGCCAGGCAGTGCCCTAAGCAGTGTGTGTTCAGTGCTTCGCTTCTACTGATGATGATGACGATGGGTGGAGGTTGAACAAAAGGGCAGATTTTATTTCACCAGCAAAGTTTTTAAGATTTTACAACAGATGGTAGGATTTTCAAATGTCCACTTTTAACCAACATTTTTGTCATAACCTCTTTCAGATTCGTATATCAAAGAAGAGAAGTTTTTACCATCACCCTTATTTAGAAAGTGATATCTTGGTGAAATTCACCTTTTCTTCAAACATCGGCCTTTTTTAAATAGTGAAAATTGGAAAATTCCCCAAAAAGAAAAAGGAATTTTGAACATTGTGGTGTAGGCAGAAGGTAGGTTAGTTATACAGAAACTGTTACAGAACTTAGCGCACCTACATACATACATAGATAAATAGTTTTACCACACACAGGAAGAGACCTAAAAAGAATTCCACACTTCGTGTCTTGTTTTTGTTTCATAGTTTTTGAAATAGTTTTGCATATTTCAAAAGAGAAAAAATGGTTGGAATATAGGTACGCTCCAAATAGCTTTCTACCGCTAGATATATGGCAAAAGGATATAGAAAGAAAGGAAGGATATAAACATATACATACATACCTATATATAAATGTTCATATACTCTAAGGTCTCTAGGGTTGGTTTGGTTTAGCTCTGCTGATTTCGTAGTTAGGTATACGAGTATATAAAATGATGGTCATATAGTTTTGGGAGATATGAAAAATGATTTGAATTCTCATTTTTATTTTCCAGATTTTGAAGTATTCATGGATCAAAGGCTTATACGAGGGGGGTGGGGGGTATGGGGCTGAGTTCAGTTAGATTACAGCCACGGGATATAGGTGTTACGAGTTTGAGTGTTTTTTTTTTAGAAGATTTTATGTTTTTGTTTCAATAAAATACATATTTTCTTTTTATGGATACCTCTACGTACACTCTTACGAGTATAATGTTCTCTCTCTCTCTCACTCTCAAGAACTTTTTTTATCATTTGGGAGTAGATATATGTACATATAAATAAAGTTATAGTGGTTATATCCGGAACCGGATTAGATATAATATAGTTTAGTTTTAGTATATCTAGTTCAATTTTATTTTATTTTTATAGTGGAAGTTGTTGAATATTCAATTGCAAAAAGAGATATGATTTTATAATGGGAATTTTTTGGTAGAATTTTATTACAATGAGTTTCGTGATTTAAATACAAAAAAAGGAAGGAAGGGAATTGGGATTCCTATTTATTCGGTGTAAAAAATCATCTATAAGAAGGATAAAGTTGTCATATCAATCTAGATGCTATAATGAGAAAAAATTATAGGTTTGGAAAGTTTAGGGGGAATACTTGCGAATGCGATTTCTTCGATAGGGAAGACTCTATAAACTAGGTGGATGTTTGACAATAGGAAACGCAAACTAATTCAATTCGAAGTTTGATTCTCCAATCCTTTTGAAGAAACAAATTTAAGACAAAATGGATTCATTGCTCTGAAATAATTTTTTGATAACAATAAAATACCATGCGGTTGTTCAATTGATGAACGAAAAAGTCACTAATCATGGCTCTATTAAGGTCACCATTGGACGTATCGTTTTTAAAGAAGTGGGGATGAATTATTCCACCGACCCATAAAGCACACCAAGTCGGTTTTTTTGTGGATTTAACGGTGTCTGAACACACACTTGAGGACTATCATCACTCCAAATATGGTACTTTTAAATTTTCCCATCAAATTAAAGTTTTAGACCTCACCCGAAAAACAAACCTCAAAACTTCTTAAATGTTGCCAAGTAAGAGAATTCCTTTAACTGAAGGATTTTGATAAGTTGATAAACAAAAAACTTCACCATGTACATAACTTCAAGTCTGGGGGTTATATACTCGTACGTTACTCAAAATTCCTGAAAATTAAATTCCCATATCAAAACATCTGACAGTTTTTTGTTTTAAATGTGTGTGAAACCAAGAGAAATATTTATAATTAAAATCAAAATTGTTTTTCACTTTCCATTTCCATTTCCATGGCACTGATGATATTTTAGACGCTGCTGATGATGATGATTTAAAAGTGTATCAGAACATCAGATACCATCTTTTCGACCTCCCAGCGTTACGGTCTATTGCCAATGCCATATTATGTACCTACATTTGAATCCAAACAAAAAGCAAAGTGAAGGCTTTGAGTTTTTGTGTGTTGTGGGCCCCAAAAAAATATTTTTTTTCATTTGTGACAATGATGATGAGAGTTGGTGGAATTTTTGTCGCGCCGAATTGCTTTATGTTTACGCCCCTTGGATGTTACATTATATATGACACACAAATATGTTGAGGCAATGATTGAGACAATCTTTCTTCACGAGAACAGAGTAAACGCCCACTTATTCAGTAAATTGAAAAATAATTTTTTTAAAGAACAATTATTTTCATTTAAGATAAAATAAATGTTTATATTAATTGAAAATTTCTAAAAATTGTACCTTTCAAAGACGAGTTTTTCAACTAAGTTGGAAGACTAGTTTAAATACAGTTTAAAAAATAATTATTATAGAAAACTGAAAAGAAAAGAATGGAAGGAATACGTTTGCCTTAGTTACCAAAATTGTATGTGATTTTCGTGCATTCTAGGAAAAGAAAACTTCTATTTCTATAATATCGCAAATCTCTAATCTCTAAATCCTTAAACTTATTTTATTTTAAAACATTGACACAGAGTTTGTTATATGTTTTAAATAATTTTATAAAATTTAATATAACGGGGGGTTCGCCACACAATTACATAGATGAGTTTTTACTCACCGCTTAAAAATGTCCTTTAATGTTCTGTAAAGGAGGCTAACGAAATTTAGATAACATAATGTGTATCTTAACCTTACGTTTACACATTTCAAGGGCTAAATTCACAACTTCAGTGATTTTAGTTTTTTTTATTATAGAACACTGTTGTACAGCAAGGTATGGTCTAACTATTTAATTTGGATGACTCCCTGCATATGAAAGCATTCCAAGATTCCAACAGTTTTCTAAATACATATGTATTATTTAAGAGCTAAAACACAATAGTTTAGAGGGTTTTTGGGGGGAGAGTACGATAACTTAGGCGACAAAGTTTAATGACGGATTTGTATAGAACAGTTAAAAACAAGCATTTTTTACTATAGGAGGGGGGGGTCTATCTCCCCCCGCTTAGGCGGTAGGGGCAATTTAAAAAATATGTACATTAAATGGAAAAAAAATAATTAAAAAATAACGGTAATACTTACAGTTAAGTATTATACCTTTTTTTAAAGCCAACACTTTTGTCTATTAGCCTGTTTTTAAATCAAGTCAAAACTATGCATAGTTTTTGAAAAAAAATAGTTTTAAACTCAAAATTTGGACAAAAAAAAGTTAAAAATAAGGTTTAAAGTGTAATTTTTCAAAACCTTAAGATTATCTATTACTGTTTTTTTTAGAATTCATTGCTCTTATTTGTTTTTGATTGAAAACTGAAAACTAGATGATTTTATGTCTTCTAGTTCTTGAGAAAATTGAAAATTAGCAAAAAAAAATATTTTTATTAAATTACTTTTTCCTTGCTTGAGTATTAACGTAGTCTTATTTTGATAGTAATAATCGAATATGGATTAAGATATACCAAGGATAAATTAATTTTTCTTAAATCCAGCTTATTTAAATGCAAAAGAAACTTTGCATGCACCCCATCTTGCACCCACCGCACTTTTCACCCACCCAACCTTTCACCCACTCCACCTCGCACCCACCCCAAATCCTATAGTGTGCCCAAGCAGGGGGGTTGCAGATCCCACTGTTGCATACACCCAAACTCGCACACACCTTACTGTTGCATACACCCAAACTCGCACCTACCATTGTTACTATCAAAATAAGACCACACAAGCAAAAAAAAAAAGAATTAAATAAAAATAGTAGTTGTGGTTATTTTCAATTTTCTCAAAAACTAAAAGACATACAATCATCTAGTTTTCAGTTTTTGATCAAAAACACATAAGAGCAATAAATTCTGAAATAAAAACAATGGTAGATAATCTTGAAGTATTGAAAAAGTTACACTTTAAACCTTTTTTTAACTTTTTTTACTCACATTTTGAGTTCAAAATTAAATTTTTATTTTCAATTTTCTCAAAAACTAAAAGACATAAAATCATCTAGTTTTCAGTTTTTGATCAAAAACAAATAAGAGCAATAAATTTTGAAATAAAAACAATGGTAGATAATCTTGAAGTATTGAAAAAGTTACACTTTAAACCTTTTTTTAACGTTTTTTACTCAAAATTTGAGTTTAAAATTAAATTTTTATTTTCAATTTTCTCAAAAACTAAAAGACATAAAATCATCTAGTTTTCAGTTTTTGATCAAAAACAAATAGAGCAATAAATTCTGAAATAAAAACAATGGTAGATAATCTTGAAGTATTGAAAAAGTTACACTTTAAACCTTTTTTTAACTTTTTTTACTCAAATTTTGAGTTTAAAATTAAATTTTTCAAAAACTACGCATAGTTTTGACTTGAATTAAAAATTGGCTAATAAAACAGAATGTTGGCTCTAAAAAAAGGTATGACACTTAATTGTAAGTATTACCGTTATTTTTTAATTAATTTTTTTCATTTTAAATACAATTTTTTTTAAATTGCCCCTACCGCCTAAACGGGGGGAGATAGACCCTTCCATAGTAAAAAATGCTTGTATTAAGCCCCTCTACCAAAAACCGTTATTATATCTTGTCGCCTAAGTTATCGTACTCTTGCCGTTTTTGGTGTATTTCACGTAGAAATGTAAGAAATTGTTTTGAAACGTAGCTTTTTTCCAAAAATAAAATATACTTTTCTATTAATGCGAAGAACGCTACAAAAATTCAAAAATCTAGAAAATAAGAGACGATCTGATATGAAGAAAATCAATTTTGAAAGAAATAAAATGCAGGACTGGGTCGCTAGAACTTGCTAATTTCTTCCAAAAAGGCTGTTTAAAAATAATGTCAAATTTTAAATTTTGTCTTGAATATATTTTTTACATTTAAATTTCGTTAAAAAATGTTGACTTCTTTTTGAGATATCGATTTTTGTAAACAAAATCAATATTTTTTTTAAAATAAAAAAAAATTACATTTTTGATTACCAAAATTCATTATCAATTTGATCATTCGATCATCTACAAGAACTTGCACAAACAGAGAAGATTATTGAAATCGGTCCATTAGTTGTTGAGAAAACTTAAAAACAAAATAAAGGTTTTATGAGGGGTACCCTTGTGGAGTAATACCAAAATACGTTTTTCTTGTAGAAAAAAAAAAAATCACACATTTTAAACAAAATAATAATTGTACTGCTGTTACTTTTCATATTAATAAAATGAAAAAAAAACGCCTTACGGCTTAATTTCAATCAAACACAATTGTTTGGACTTTAGGGGCCAGGAAAGACCGGCAGACGGACGGAATCAGGGTACCCACTTTTTTCGACTTCTCTACCGTGCGTCATAATGTTATTTTTGATTAAAATTTCTAATTCGAAATTTGTTACTAATGCAAAACTTGCTATATGCTAGATACTAAAATTGGTAAAAATTGGTGTTCGACAAAAATAGATTTAAAAAATCAAACTATTTCATTATATGCAAAATATTGTCGGTAATTTTTCAATTTTTAAGAATAATTCAACTGACAACTTTTTTAACAAAACGCGAAAATCTACAAACTTTTAAGCAAGACAAATCAACAGACAGGATGGGAAGTTATCAGTGTGGGTCGCATCCCAGTGTTTGGAAAAAATTGAAAATACAAACAGATAATTAATAAAAGAAAACGGTTTGGTGATGTACATATGTGCATACAAATTTTAGATTAAGATTATACATTTTTAATTTTTTTAAATTAAAGGAATTAATTCTAAGAAAACGGTAATGGAAAAGATGTATTTGTCTCTATTTCAGTTAATTTTAAATTCGTAGGTACTTAAACAAAAATCTAGTTCGGTAAAATTAAAAGTACATTTATAAAATATATAAAATTAAAAACAATTAAGGAGGAAAGGTTTTCAAAAATAAAAGGACTTAATTTATTTTTAGCTTTTTAGGTAAAAAAAATAAAAGATCACTCACCATTTTCGAAAATTAATAAATTAAAAACGAAAACCTTCAGCCAAGCTGCAAATGACCTACTTTTATAATTTCCTCGGTTTGTGCTTCACAGGTACAATATTTGAAGTACATAATTGTTTACTGAAAAAATGATAAAGACAAATAATTTAATATTAAATAATAAATGAATTGTAAAAGAAAATACACACAAAAATACATGTAATGTAACTTATTTATTTTCTAACTAAACCATTTATAGACTTAATCACCGCCGAAAATACAATTTTATCAAAATCCAACTGAAAAATTACTATTAATTACCTTTTCGTTCAATACCATGGTATTTTCAATTAAATAAATGTAATTTTATACATACAACACTTCACACAATAACTTTTAATAAAACTTATTATTTGAATTAAACTTATCGCGGAACAATCACGAATTAAAAACGGACTTTCTTGAATTACTATATCAACACAATAATGAACGAACATGCCAAGACACGTATTTTACTAAATTCAGACAATGACTGCTTCTCTCTCTCTCCTGCTGTAATATTTTGTCAAGCTCGGCTTGCTCAGAATTTAAGCTCAAACTAAATCTAATGGAGTAGGTTAATGATCATGTGGGTGTCGGGTGAGTTGTAATATGAGTATTTTCTATTAGTGCAAAATCCAAAGTGTCATCGTTCTCTTTTCTGTGCTTGTTCTTTGAGAGAAATTTGCATTTCACTCTTGGAATAGAAGAAACTAATTTGGGTGGCAGAGAGAGATGGGAGAATCTTTGTATTAATGATAAATTGATAATGAAGCGGTTGATACTTGGAGAAAAATTTAATGAGTTTTTTAAAGAATTTTACACACTTAGATGCAATCGAATTTTTGGTTCGGCATTTGTTGCTTGTTGGTCTATTTCAAACTTTTGAAGAAGATAAATTACAACAGGGTGAGTCTGTTAAATATAATAAAAATATTTATACTAACAAACTTCTCTGTAGTTTGGACGCCTCCCTACATATTGAAAGCTTCCAACCGTTTTCTAAATATACCATATTTAAGAGCTAAATTAAAATAGTCAAGACTTTTTCTGGTGAATTTCAAGCATTAATGTTAGAAAATGTGTTGAAACGTATCTTTTTTCTAAAAATAATATGTTCTGTTCTTTTGGCATTTCTAGAGATGCAAAAACCCAAAAAATGAGAAAGTTTGCCAGAGAAATGTGATCTTTTGTCGTAGGAAAATAAAACTGAATCTGAAATGAAGAATGTTATGGCTTTTTTGTACCTACGTATTTTTTTCGGACTCAATTTTCGGGAGCCTATTATTACTATCGTTATCAGCTAGAAAACAAATTCTAAAAAATTACTATTTTGCGTGAACCTTTTGAAAATATTTTGTTTCTAAAGGAATCAACAAAACTTAAAAATTGTAGGGAGAAAAATGTTTGGTTCTTGAATTTAAGGGAATAGGTGCATAAGTTCATAATTTCTTTAAAAATTAAATTTTGATGTTGAGAAGAAACTTTAGTGTGGCACTCACAAATTACACGTTGAAGAATCTTTTTTTACTTCAGTTCTCGAGAGATTTAAAGCTTTTATAAAGGGTGATTTTTCAGCTATTTTCTTTTTGGCAACACTGGTTTAAACAGCTGACGCACGTTTCGTGTTTTGTTTCACTGTCAAACATCTTCAGTTTGGTCTATAATTTAACTATGAATCGTCTTACAAACGAACAACGCTTGCAAATTATTGAATTTTATTATCAAAATGCGTGCTCTGTTAACAAAGTTCATCGCGCGCTTCTTCCATTTTATGGTCGGCACATTTTTGCCTCAATCGGTACGTAAATAAGCAGAATTATTGATTTTGGAGTGAAAATCATCCAGAAGCATTGCAAGAGCTACCAATACATCCAGAAAAGGTCACAGTTTGGTGCGGTTTATGGGCTGGTGGTATCATTGGACCGTACTTCTTCAAAGATGATGCGAATCGTAACGTAACTGTGAATGGTGAGCGCCACCGTGAGATGATATCCACCTTTTTTTTGCCCAAAATGCAAGAGCTTGACTTGCATGACATGTGGTTTCAACAAGACGGTGCCACATGCCACACAGCACGCGCAACAATGGATTTATTGAGAGGCGAGTTCGGTGAACACTTTTGAAAACCGGTCAATTGGCCGCTTAGATCGTGCGATTTAACGCCTTTAGACTATTTTTTGTGGGGCTATGTTGAATAAGCTCATGTCTATACAGACAAGCCCGCTTCAATTGACGCATTGGAACACAGCATTCAAGAATTTATTCGTGAGATACCGGCCGAAATTTTGGAAAGAGTATGCCAAAATTGGACTAAGCGGATGGACCTTTTGAGGAGCAGTCAAGGTCAACATTTGCATGAAATAATCTTCAAACATTAAATTATATGGACCGTACTATCGATTCAAATAAAGATTTTATGGATTTTTCTGAAATTTATGTTTTTTTTTAAACTTTCCTCTAGCTTTAAAAAAATCACCCTTTATTAAATTAATAGATAAGAAACGTTCAATGTGTTTTTCAATTAGAAGTTATTTAAAGGAAAGTATCACTTTTGCTGAGAGCATCCAAAGCAAATTCACTTCATAAAGTAGATTTCCTTAATTTTTAAAAGATCTTAAAAGATTTTGCGTTTAATATAAAATTAGTTTTGAAAGAAGAAAACCATTCTAAGAAAGCATTGCAATATTTATGTGCTTCATAAAAGAATAAAATTCATGACTGGTTCGTACGAACTTGGTCATTGTATCCAAAAAGTCTGTTCAAAATTATTTCTGGTATTTAAAAATTTAAAAATGTATCTGCAAAAAAGTTTGTTTTCAAAAATTTAAAAGCCATTTGATTTCTTAAAAAAACTTGAATTTTTTAAAATTTTTATTTGAAAATCGTTAGAGCGGTTTTTTTTTAAATTAATTGTGTGCACATAAAATTTTTCAATTTTAATTTAAAAAATATATTTGGTAGATACAGTTATTTAGAAAAATGCAAAAATATTGTTTTTTTTATTGAATGAAGCCAAATCAAGAAAAAAAATTATAGCGAAACTTAAAAAAAAAAAAAAAATATATCGGTTTGTTTTTGAGAAAATTCGATTTTTTTTACCAACAAATCTGTATGGGGACTACTGTTATTTTTAGTCTTAAACACATATGAAATAAACGCCAATCGGCTCAAAACCTTAATTTCCAAATTTGTTAATCGACGTAATGCTTTGGGCTGTAGGGACCAGGACAGACAGAGAGACAGACGGGCGGAATCGGAGGAACCACTTTTTTCAACTTCTCTACTATCGTAATGTCATGTTTGATTAAAATCTCGATTTCAAATTTTTTTACGAATGCAAATTTTGGATAATAGTTCCTATATGTCGCAAGTAATAAAATGGAATTAAAGACTTAATATAAAATAGGCGATCTCTTATACAGGTTTCTTTTTAAGAACTTGAATATTTACTCTTTCTCTCAGAAAAGAGTACAATGGGTAAAAAGTTGATGATTTTGTTTTGCGCGATTGGAATAGGGCTAGATTTGCGATCCATATTATGTTATTGGTCCAGTCCTTAGTTAAAAGAAGTACCTACTTCTAGCAGCAAATGTTATAGCAGTCAAAAACAAATTTTATTTTCATAAAAAAGTAATAAAAGCTATACGACAACCCCACCTTCTGGATTCATTGTAAAACTCCTTAATTAAAATGTTATTTAATTTCAAATAAAAAAAAATAAATTTTTATCAATTTTCAATTTTATTAATTGACTTTTTATCACATTACTTCGAAATAAAATTTAATTAAAATTATTATTTAAAATGGAAACAAATAATTAAAAAATAACGGTAATACTTACAATTAAGTTTTATACATTTTTTTAAAGCCAACATTCTTTTTTATTAGCCAGTTTTTAAATCAAGTCAAAACTATTCGTAGTTTTTGAAAAACTTAATTTTAAACTCAAAATTTGTGTAAAAAAAGTTAAAAAATGGTTTAAAGTGTAAATTTTCAATACTTCAAGATTATCTACCATTGTTTTTATTTCAGAATTTATTGCTAAAAATTGGTAAAAATTGATACATATAGACAAACTGATACATATCGACAGACGGGATGGGAAGTTATCAGTGTGGGTTGCATCCCAGCCTCTTTTTTTTTAATTCATTGCTCTTATTTGTTTTTGATCAAAAACTGAAAACTAGATGATTTTATGTCTTTTAGTTTTTGAGAAAATTGAAAATAACCACAACTACTATTTTAATTTAATTCTTTTTTTTTTTTGCTTGAGTGGTCTTATTTTGATAGTAACAATGGTAAGTGCGAGTTTGGGTGTATGCAACAGTGTGATGTGTATGGGGGGCATGCTGTCTCCCTGCAACCCCCCTGCTTGGGAACACTATAGGATTTGGGGTTGGTGCAAGGTGGAGTGGATGCAAGGTGCGGTGGGTGCAAGATGGGGTGCATGCAAAGTTTCTTTTGCATTCAAATAAGCTGGATTTAAGAAAAATTAGTTTACCCTAGGTGTATCTTAATCCATATTCTATTATTACTATCAAAATAAAACTACGTTAATACTTTAGCAAGGAAAAAGTAATTTAATTAAAATATTTTTGTTGGTAATTTTCAATTATCTCAAGAACTAGAAGACATAAAGTCATCTAGTTTTCAGTTTTTGATCAAAAACAAATAAGAGCAATGAATTAAAAAAAAAGAGGCTGGGATGCAACCCACACTGATAACTTCCCATCCCGTCTGTCGATATGTATCAGTTTGTCTATATGTATCAATTTTTACCAAATTTGCGTTAGTTTTTTTTGTAGATTTTATTTTGTTATGAAAAAACGGACAGTTGGATTTTTATATGGAATGATATATATGTAAATATCGAAAACAATATTTTCTGTGAAATAAAATAAGTTTGAAGCCAAACAAAAAAAAACTGTCAATTCGATCTTTCTCAAAATTTTACCGAATGTTGTTTTTAGGTTTTTAATTTTTTGTACAAAAGCTGTCAATTCGATTTTTTTCAAAATTTTACTGAATGTTGACAACAAAATTTTTTGAAAGATTAAAGTAGTTTAAAGCCATTATCTCAAAGTTTTGAAAAGATATTTGAGTCGAAAATCAATTTTTACCAACTTTTATTAATTTTTGTTTAGGTTTTTATTTAAAACGTAGCTTCCATTTTTCTCAAAATCAGAATGTTGAAAACAATATTTCTTATAAGATAAAAAAGTTTAAAGCCTAAATCTCGAGTTTTTGAAAAGATATTTGAGTCGCAATTCAATTTTTACCAAGTATGAGTAATATTTTTTTAGGATTTTATTTTTATTGGATTTTTCTCAAAATTTTACCGGATGTCAAAAACATTATTCTTTGTTGCACAAAATTGTTTTGGAGATGAAATCATATTTTAGTCGTAAAATTTTCGAGGTGACAAATTTTTGTTTCAGTTTTTTTGATTTACAAAAAAAACGTTAATTGGATTTTTTTCCAAAAATATAATTGTTTTGTATCACGTTACAATAAATAATATAAAATTTAATTCAAGTCTCTAGCGTCATTGGTTCATGAGATATTTAGGTTTACCCGAAATTTTCACCCTTTTTTTAGATTGCTATGGTAAAAAAACCACACACGCAATTTTCCTGAGAGCCCTTTTTGCATCTTTCTGCATTATTATCTGTATAACAAAATTTATTTGAAGTCGATATCTCTTCTGGTTCTTGGGCTATGGAGGACGAAAAAACGTCGCGAACGTACAGACGTACGGACGTACAGATTTACGAACGTACGTACACACGCACGCACATACATCTCTCTAAAAATCTTTTATTTCGACTCTAGGGACCTTGAAACGTCGAGAAATATCAAAATTTTCAATTCGACAAATCGGACCCATTACAATAACTTCTTATGGGAAGTTAACAATAGTAGATAATCTGAAAGTTTTGAAGAATTACATTTTAAACCTTTTTTTTAACTTTTTTTTGCACAAATTTTGAGTTTAAAACATTTCTTTTTTCAAAAACTATGCATAGTGTGTTGGCTTTAAGAAAATGTATAATACTTAGTTGTAAGTATTACCAATATTTTGTAATTACTTTTTTCCATTCAACGTACATGTTTTTTAAAATTGCACCTACCACCTAAACAGGGGTAGATAGACACCCCCCCCCCTGCCATAGTAAAAAATGCTTGTTTTTAACTGTTCTATACAAATCCGTCATTAAACTTTGTTGCCTGAGTTATCGTACTCTCCCCAATTAAATAAATACTTTTTTTTCTGCAATTTAACATAATTATAATTCAATTAATTCATTGTTATTAAGAATTAAATAATTCAGGTAATTGTTATTAAAATCTTAAATTACAATTGCTCTATAATTATATTATAATTATATAATATATTAAATGCCTAAAATACATACACAAAAATATATATATATGTTTGGAAATTAGGAAAGGGAAATTAGATGCAATGCACTCATAAATTGTCTATGGAATGAAAACACTCTTCAGTTCTTTGACAAAAACTCACATACCAGAATAAGAGTCTTCAAGATATTGTTGATAATAACATCCTTCTATTATAGCCTTTCCAAAAAACATTTTCTATCAGTCTTTTTTTCCAAACTTGGTTTGTAACATTTAATCTTCACTCTCACCATTCAATACAATAAATAGCAACTTAAATCAGCAAAGTCAAATATCATTTCACAAAAGCTTTTCAATATTTATTATAATTTATTTGTCTAAGTCGACTTAAGTCATCAAAGATATTTAACGCCCGCACTTAAACTTATGTAGGTATTAGCAAGGCATAGTATACTTTCCCAATGCCAATGGATTACAAATACTTGTCATTCAAAGACAAACATTTCAAATACATAAATTCCATTTGACAACATTCCAATACAAAATCCAAACAAAGTCATCATCATGCCGATCCTTATGATGATGATGATGATGACGACGGTAATGATAATGATGATGATGATGACGAAGAATTCCTTTAATCTTCTATTCACACAATCAAAGCAAAGCAACAACTTTATACCTACTTAACTATACCTATGTACCTATAAGTGAAACACGAGGAAGAACAAGGACATTCACTTCACCTAATGAGACCAAAGGCAAACAAACTTAGCAATTAATATTTAAATGGTCTTTGTGAAAGTTTACGATATTATAACGGAATCATCATCATCATCGTTTATATATGTATTTGGGTAGATGTGAAATATCCTTTTTATACATAAGTAAGAAGGTTTATATATTTGAACAAGTAAAGGAATCACAAGTCGTAAATTAAACTCTCCATCCATTGATTTGCCTAATCAGCAAACAGCTTAAACTTTTCACCTTTTTCGTTTTCGTTTGAAATCAATGAAAACAAAAGTAGGTACAAAAAACATCAGGAGTAAGATTTGAAATATAAAAACAAAACTAAATTGAAACCCTGCTCGTGATTTTGTTTATTTAATTAGTACTGCTGCCAGGACCAAAACTTCCTCGAGCGTAAAATACTTTTCAATTATTTTTGAACAAAGCTATAACGAAAAGTGAAAATAAAAACATACTAGCTATACAGCAACAACTTACGAGTTCGTCTGCATATAACTTCCTACTGTTTTCTGTTATACAAGAAAATATAAGGGACAAACTTTTTGCGCCAAGGATTAATTATCTCCCCTAAGAAATCTCGCTTGGCATACGCCTTAGTTTTTTGCTCAAGTTCACAAGATACAAGAAAAACAGCAGCAGCAATAACATCAGAGACGGCGGCGAGCGGCGGCGGCGTTGGCTTCACTTTTAACTATAAATATAGACATGGCACTCTTGAAACAGGACATTTTCCGGTATTGAAATTCTTCGAAATTTGAGTCCTTAAGTTGTGTATTCTTTTACTTTCCTAACGCTCCGACTGACTGACTGACTGACTGGTCGACCCACCGGCCGTCTAAAAAAAGGAGGAAAACCATTTAAGACTCTTGACATATTCCGTTTCCGATTGCCTCGCTTCAGGATGGTCTGATTATATTATTTTAAGCCGGCCAAAGGACTAATTGTAAGTCTGCCTTCTTCTAAGGATTATTAATTATCGCTTTCATATTCAATCATCCGTCATTTGTGATCGTCTCTGGGAGTGAGTCCTGATGGTCCGGGTTTTGGCTGAGTGTGCCAGGAATAATTGTAATTAAGTTAACCATTAAGCTTCGGCAAAGTGAAGGGCGGAATTATATGGAGGACTTTTCGCCTTCATTCATAGGTTTACAATAATTTCAATACTCAAATCGTATATCCTGCGAATGAATGATATGAAAATTAGAACATCCTCTCGAGAAAAAATGAATTTCTAATTCGAAATCTTTGTTAAAATATTACTTCGGGAGCTGCGTATAGTCTTCGTCGCCGTTGTTGCCGTGTCAAAAAAGGAAGACGGGGTGAATTAGTATATGTAGAGTGCTCCTTTACTTAACAAGGGATGTCAGGAACATGATAATAATTTTAGCGTAGGTAGTCGGTACAAAATGATATCCATGTTAGAACAACATGTCTCGTCTCGACTTGAGTCGAAGTCGACACTGAAATTAGACAAGAAACCCAACGCAACCCAACCCAAGGCCAATTGGGTTTTGCCTTTTTTTGACACGTGCCGCATTAAGTATGAAGATAGACGAATATCATCTACCCATACATAATAAGTACATCCGTATTAATTCGCGATTTTGATCGATTTGATTTTAGGGCTTTCAAAGTGAAATTCTATGATTTTGCTGTGACAGGGCTTATTAGCGTCGTCGTCGACGTTACTCTTCGTCGTAGTCTACGTCGTTGTTGGTTGTTTTTGTTGTTGTTCAGAAGCTTCAAATTTAGCATATAGAGGGTGTAAATTGAAGTGAACATGAGTAATTGAATTTGATCCGAACAGGTCTTTGAGTAGGTACATATAGCTAGTGACAGATAATGCCCTTGCGAAATTCTTAATTAAGATTGAATGTTTTGTATCGAAAATGAGAAAAAAAAACGCGAGAGATTTTGAAGTAGTATGACTGATTGGATATGTCAGCTTGGTTGGTACTACTGAAAGTATAGTTTTTGACAAGCATTACAATTTTTGTGCTTTTCAATTTTGACAAGAGAAATCAATCATAACTGAGATTTCACTGGGGTAAAATTTTATCGAAAAGGGTGATGCTTTAACAAATGTAATGGTTTTTTGATGTTATTATCTAATTAGTCTTTTAGGTTTGAACACATCTTGTTTAAAGTTATAGCTCTTAATCTTGGGCTACGCAGATGTGATAATATTCTGATTTTTAACTGCCTCAATTAAGAATAAAAGAAGAGGCCCCAAATGGCTGCCTTGAAGTACACCCTTTAGCATTCTATATTCTAATTTTTAATTGTTTCAATCAAGAACTAAAGAAATGCGGACCGAAATGGTTGCCCTGAGGCACACCTTTTAGTGTTCTACATTTTAATATCAAATGAAACATCTTCTTTATGTGACTTAATTGATGTTTAATGAAACTCTTTTATTCGATTATTTATTCATATAATTTAGAGTATTTAAATATTTATTAAACTCATACTAAAGACAACCTATTCGCTGTTAAGTTTTTTAATTAAGTTCATTTCCTCATCTATTTTCGTAAGATGAAAACATTTTCAACAACAAATTATGTCAGCAAAACAATTTATGTCCCATTGGATGGATACATGTAGCCCCCATGGGAACGCCTCCCTTTTGCACATTCACATACAACTGATGTGCCCTCCGCTCCATACAGGCTTTCCATTCCAATTCGAAAATAGACTTTCAATCCCAAATGTTTCAGACTTTAAAATATGTGTAAATAGTATCAACACTTTCTCTTTAGCCTCTATACTATCTCGTGTGTGTATGAAAATCATTTGCTTCACATGTTCACACTGCCATCAATTTAATCTACTTTTTCTTTATTTTCAAATTAAAAAACAATAATTTAAAGATTAAAACAAAAATATGAACATTTTTAAAAAGAATTTCGAAAATCGGAGAAAAAAAGTAGGCGGTTTTGTACTATTTCAAACTGGGAAGGCGATGCCAGATGTCGACACAGCTCTGTAGCTCCACATTCTTGTTTGCGACTTATAGAATAATGACGACGACATCGACGATTTTAATATATTTTTTTTAATGCAATTGTACTTTTTTAATATTCAATGCGATGTTTAACTAAAACCTTAATATAAACCCTAAAGATATGTTTATCTAGCTCCCAAAGAACTTTATAGACTTTTTTGAAAAAAAAAAAAATGGTTTCAAGTCCTTTTCACGCTTTCCCGCTTTTAAGTATTTTCCTACTTGAAAAGTTGAAGTTTCCTCTGAATTCAAAAACTAGACCCAAATCGGTAAGTTTGGAAATTAATAATTCTATTTTTAAAAAATTCTACTAGGAATTTGCGCATAAGAATGGCTTGTAATAGTTTCAAAAGTTTTCATTGTCTCCATTTCGGTTTGAACAGGAATGGGAAGATAAATCTCGCTGCGTAAGCTTTTTCATCTATCTTACTCTTCAGGTCTCCGATTGGATGGAAAACCGCATTTGTCCAGCCTAAACCCAAAAAAGGCGAATCCTGCTCCCCATCGAAATATGAAACCATCGCACTTATGTTTCTTCTTACCAAGATTTGGACACATTAAGACTATTGCACTTGATATTTCAAAAGCATTTGATAGAGTTTGGCGTCAGGGTCTTTTATCAAAAATGCATCCATCGACTTTGATGATTCCTTCTTTCAAGGAATTAAAAATTACCCTTCGGATATTAACTTTTGGAAGGTTCGATATACATAAGTTGTATTGGATGCCTTCAAGTCGAAGAAACACAAAATAACTGCTGGTGTGTATCAGGGCTATATTCTGTCTCAAACACTCTTTCTCATTTTTACTAATGATTTTCTGTCTAAAACCTCTAAACAAGTTATCTGCTTTGTTGACAGTAGTCCTCTCAGCTTTCCAAATTCGTATTAAGATTCACAATCTTTGCTCTTGGGATGTTAATCTTCAACGGCAATGTTGATCTGGAAAAAAACAAATTATGTTATCTAAAAGGTTTATATAAGTCCAAAGCTTGAGTATAATTCCCATCTCTCGGCTGGTGCTTCTGCAACTTACTAATATACCCTCGGCGGTGTAGTATTGAACGCAGAGCATTCAAATTGATTGGTGATCATATTATCGTTAAGTCATTAACGTTGCTTGAACACCGTCGTAAAGTTTCTTGTATCACCCTTTCTGAACGATATTGAGAAGAAATATCCATTTGCATTCCTCTCCACAAGCAATTCAGCCGTAATACTTGCGCCTCCAGGAATGTTCATCCTTATAACCTAGAGCCCAACTTCGGTTATACTGTCAAGTACATAGATTCGTTTCTCAGCCGTACTCCACGAATGTGGAATGTATAAAGCACCCTGTCTTTCCCAATCATGCAATATTCAGGAATTCAAAACCAATGTGCATTGCCAACTCCTTTCAAACCCTCACTCTCTTTCCTGATCCTCAAATTGTGTCTTTCCATAATAAGGGTAACAAAAATCTCCTCGAGTATGCCCCTATTATAAAAGTAACTAAATTCGCTCCTGATCAATTCCAATATCCAACCATTAACTGCCAGAGAAACGCATTTTTAAGCCTTCACTCTACGAAATAATCAGTTTGGTTTTCGAAATGAAACGACCAACAAAAAAGCTGATTTAAAAAGTTAATTGACTGCTCCCCAAGGAAAGATCCAACAACCAAATGCTCGGAACGGAGCAAAGAGCGAAACGAATGTTTGGTTATTTTTTGGGTTGGGTCATCGCACATGTTTCATCACCTGGTGTCAACACGTCATGTCATTTCGCCTGATGTCTGTCATTTTATTTCCATTTCAATTTAAATTGATTTATGAAAAGCTTTTTCTTTTCTTCAACCAATGAAAAAAATATAATAATAAAAAATAAAACTTCATTATGATTCATGTCCACACAAATTTACGCACAAGCCAAAGAAAAATTAGGCACATTTTGTAGCCATAAATAATCTTATTTTGGTTCACGTTAAGAAAGTGATGGTTATTCATCTAAAAAGATGATCTTAATACGAGTTTATGAAAAAATTAATCATAATTTAAACGTTGGTGTCGGTGGATATTTTGCGTTGATATATTAGATCAATTTTTTATTCATGAAAATGTCTAGACGTTCCTTTGGGGTTTTTAAATAAATATAAACCTTCGTACACAATTAATACAGTTGTTTCCATTTTTTAGCAAGGACTTTTTTTTATCCCTGCTTAAACATTAAACAAAAACAAATAAGGGATGATACCCAGTGTACCGCTGGTGCAGAAATTAGGAAGTTCAAAATGGCACAACTGAGAGAAGGATTACAATTTCATGTTATGAAAAAAGAACTTAAAAAACTTAACAAATATTTTTTCTTTATATAAAACGTGTGGTTTAGTTGTGTAAATTTTTGTCGAAAAAATTGGTAAGTTTTGGCTGATGGTCGTGAATTTTTCCTATTATCTTGGTTCACATTGGATCTGAAGAAACAAAATTATGAGAGTATTTTCTTAACAACACAAAGTTGCTACCAAATACATAATGTAACTTAAATGATGTTCCTAATTTTGGTTAAATCCAACAAAATGTAATTCAAAATTTTAGTATGTACCTAGTTAATGTTGTTTTAAGTTTTAAAATTGATTTTTTAGTTTCTGCAGCCGTTAAAAAGAATTTTACAAAAAATACTAGATTTTCCTTTTTAAAAAAAGGGGTTTTGTGCCTGGACTTACCGTGTCAAGTTAGCTCTACATAACCCCTTTTTAAACAAATACATATTTGTTGGAATTTTTTTCTTTCAACAACTAATTTTCAAAAAACAGTCTTCAAATAATTCAATACTTTGTTTTCTTTTCTGAATTTCACAAAGTGTGAAAGCTAAATATTTTTTTTTCAACTAATTTACCAAAAAAAAAATACAATGATTGCGTACTCAGTTTTTTAAATGTTTAAAACTATATTTCTTATTTGATAGTGGTTAAATTTGTATTTGTTGCTCCAATTTTTAAAAAAGTTTGTCACGAGGGTTTCTTAACGGTTTTCTTATACCACAGATGTTAAAAAGTTTATAAATAACTAAAAAGATTATAACTTCATTTCTGCTGTTAAAAAATATTTACAATAAAAAGTCAAAAAAAAATTAATAATAAAATAAGTTTGTTTTCAAAAATTTAAATACCATTTAATTCATTAAAAAGAATGTTTATCTACTTATGTTATTTTTTGAACATCGTTAGAGCGCTTTTTTTTAAAGTAATTTCTTATATATAAAATTTTTCAATTTTAGTTTAACAATATTTTTGGTACGCAGTTTCTTAGAGCTTATTGATATACGTTTGAAATTTAATTTTCGTTAGAAAAACATTGACCCGTTTTTAAAATACCGAAATAAAAATTGTATAATTGATTACCTCTTAAAAACAAAATTACGGTTCCATGGGGGGTTCCCTGCTAAAGCAACGAAACATATATTTATTTTTTCATTGAATGCAGCCAAATTAAATTTTTACAAAAAGTTTAATAAATATCTAAAAATAAAGAGAATTTAAAAAACGCCTAACTCGAATTTGCTTAAAATCTTAACTTCCAAGTTTGAACTCAATCGACCAAATGATTATGGCTGTAAGGGAGAGTACATCAGACAAAAAGACGGACGGAATGGGAGAACCCACATTTTCGATGTTTGATTAAAATCTCGAGTTTAATATTTTTACGAATGCAATACTTTCCATTTAGTTCCCATATGTCACAAGTAAAATTTGGGAATAGCAACCTATAAACATTAACAGCCCTATTATGGTTATCAACTATCAATTATTTGATAACTGATAACTTCTATCAATTTATTGATAATTTGGTATTATGAGTATCAAATGATAATTTTTCACCCATTGTGAATACTAATCAATATACGATTGTGAATAGGTTTTGTTTGGTGTTGACTTTTGTCATTTGTGTTGAGTTCTTGTGTTTTGGTCTATAAATAATTTCGGCGGAATAAAATTGTTTTCATTAAAAAAAATTCTCTTTTTTCTTAATAATATTTTGTTTATTTAGGAGTAGAATAGTTAGCAACAGAAAACAAACAGAAAGGCTTGTGGAACTAATGGAGGAAAATCCTGAGGTTGCAAATCTCTGAGCGCTCAGTTGATGGTACATGCCTATTTATCAACAAAGAATTTTAGGCTAATAGAAAATTTGATGGATTTCATAATTTTTGACAGCCGTAATACCAAGTTTAATTTGCTTATTTTAATTCATGAATTTATAATTTGTCCAGTGGGTTTGAAGCATCTCGTAATACTGTTTATTTTAGCTTGCACGATAAACCTTCGTTCCTCAGTACAATTGCCTTCAAACAACAATTCTAGTGAAGGCATTTCGTTCCCCAATTTGTATATTCAATAAAAACTACAAAAAAACTTTTATAAATCGTATTTAAATTACAATTCTTTACCATTTACATAATATTTGATACCTTTGTCAACGAAGATTTTGTAGCTGATAGAATATTTGATGGGTATCAATATGTTTGATAGCCGTAATACCGAGTTTATCAATAAAGCTATTCACAATAGATCTTTTAATTCACTATTTATCAAAAATATTGATAATTGATCACCATAATACCGATTCATTAATTTTGTTGATAATTATCAACTCTTATCAAATATCGTGTTCATATTTGATAACCATAATAGGGCTGTAAGTCATCTAAGCGTGTACCGAAATTTAAAAAGCGTATTTTTTTAAATTGTCGTCTTGCTAAAAAAAAGCAGTTGAAATGCCAGACTAAGTCGTACGAACTTGCTCATATTTCCGAAGAATCTGTTTAAATGTAGTCAGGGCCGTCGAGAGGAATTCCGGGCCCGGGACGGAAAAATCTCGGGCCCCCCCATATTTACCATTTTTTTCAAAGTTCATGCCTACTAATATGGTACGTTCTAATTTCAATTACGAATAGCATGAAATTGGTTGGAATTGGTTGGAATTAACGGAAATAATAATTTTTTGTTTGCAAAGTGAACCGAAAAGAAAGTGTTAATCATCAAATCAATCTCACGGGTATAGTCCAGTTTAGTTGAAATAGAAGATGGATAGAAAATAATTCTACATGCGAGTAGATCAGATTCCGAACAGAATCATACATTCAATTCGATATTGCCAACGACATGTTGGTTGGTCGATTAACTATTTAAAAAAAAATTAGCATGAAGATCTATTACCTACTATGAAAATAAAATAGAGCGAAGTAAAAGTATTTGAAATTTGTCTTTTTGTATGTATTTAAAAGGTTTACTAAATACTCTTTATTGTTTTGACGTGACAACGTCTTAAATTAGGTTGGGCTGGGAGTCACTTATGAAAAAGTGTAACGCCCGGTAACGTTACGATGAGTCACCGAACGAGAGAGAGGCCCGCCGAATGCCTTGCGTCTCTCTTCCACTCAACTATGATCGGTCTACCGCGCGCGCAGCACTAGAGAATTAGGCGCATTGAATCGGCGCATGCTTGTGTCTCTGTCTTTGTCTTTCTCGAACGTTCTTGGCGTTGGAAAAACAAGAAAGCGTCATAATACAAGTTCACACGTCTGGTTAAAGTATCGTCAGCTGTGTCTGTAGTGAAAATGTGGAGTGCTTAGATTCGTCATTTACAACAACTACAACAATAAAGGTAAATAATTGTACACTGATATTTCATTATCGTAAACTATGATTGATTGATTAATTGTTAGATTGACACAAAAGTTGAGAAACTGAGTTTATAGGTTATGTCATACTATTGATAAATGTTGATAGTGTTAAGTAAATTATTAGTTTAACAATAAATATTCTACCGAGAAAAAGACGTTGTCACGTAAAATCTTCGCCCGTAAAACCGACTTTACAGGCAACCATTTTTTTCTTTATGTTAAAATATTATCACAATGTTTTCATTAAAATAAGTTTGCATTCAATGAAATATTTCTTTTTGCAAACGAGCTTTCCTAGCTTTGAGCAGCAAAACAACTTCTAATTACATCGAAATTCAATTTCATTGCCAAAGGTGCTTCGATACATAGTGTAGCAAGTCCAGAAACACGATCTTGTGATGAGCCACGAACGATGAAAATTCTTTTTCGTCTCCAAGTTCTGGGAATAAATAGTATTGAGCAAACACAATGGCGGAAGTTCTGCTTCAAAATTGTTTTTTCAGATGAATTATTTCTTCTTTCAACTCTTGAGACACATGCGAGTTATACTTTTGGATGAACCTTGTAGCGGAGTTTTTAATCACAATTTCGTCCATTGTTGAAAACTGTCATAAAAATGAAAATGTAGCATTCAAATTCTTCATCGTATCGAACCGACGAGAAATTCCAGATATAATTGAATCAACTATGACGTAAAAGGTGTTTTTCTTGAAATTTATTTTTTCGTCTGTTTCAATTTGTTCTCCAGCTCTTCGATTTTCTCCAAAATGTCTCTTTAATTGCTTTTTTCGGTTCGATGGGAACGACTCTGGAAAATCCCTCAATCCAGTAGCAACTACTTTGCATTCAGATAAATTTGATCCCATTCGTTTCGAATAAAGTTGAAATCGGAGATCAAGTTGTCAAGATTTCGAATTTCAACGTCAATAGTCATGTTTCTGGCTTGAAGAATGATACTTCTTTCATTTATAGCACTAAGAACCTTGCACCAAATCGAAGACATTAGGAGGCATTCAAATTTGTGCATATATTTTAAAACGCCATTTACATCTCTTCGAGTTTCAGTTTCAGTTAAATTAATATCACTTAAGGCTTCTAATGATGTTCTAAGGTTTTTCAGATGGTTTCACTGCCTCAATTCTAGCTGACCATCTTGTATCGGAAAGTTTGTGAAGGGATCCGGGCACATTTTTCTTAAGAATTTCCCAACGTTGGGCACTGCTGCTAAACAATTTGAAACACTTTTGAACAACTCCAAAAAATGTTATTGCGGCAGTACAACATTTCGCTGAATCGACTGACTCCACACAAGTTAAGGCCGTGAGCTGCACATGGTGAATACACGGCATTCGGATTTTTGTTTAATATATGCCTTTGTGCACCATTATACTGTTCTTTCATATTGCTTCCATTTTCATAGCCTTGTGCACAACAGTCTTCTAAAGGGATTCCGTTCTTTGCCAATGTTTCGCAGATCAAATCAGCTATTGCGGTGCCAGTTTTTTTGTTGCAATCGACAAATTCCAAAAACCGTTCTTAGGTGGTGAACACATTTTATTCCAATCGCAGATATCGCAAAATAAATGTGTTTTGTTCCACATGACTTGAATCGGGTGTTGCATCGACAATTATAGCGAAGTATTTGGCGTTTTTTCTCTCCTTCAAAATAGCTGAATTCACATGTTGGGCACAAATTTAAATGAACTCATTTTGAATCCCAACGGAAAGGTAGTGGACTTGCAAACGTTTGTGCTCTTGTTGTGAAATTCTTACTTTTTCCAAGTGCTCCTGAAGTAAGGGGTCATAATGACTAATTAATTCCAAAATGCCTAAAAAATTACAATTATTTGGCTCTGCAATAAGATTGCCATCGCCTCGTATTCCTAGTCCCCTGGTGGGATTTTCCGGTCCCCCGAAACCGAATCAATAATTTCGTTTACAGCAGAAACAAAAATAGAAGAAAAGAAACTTTATAAAAACAGAAACCGAAATGAATATCTGTGTTTTGTTTTAATTTGCCGGGCCCCTTATTTTGACTTTAAAAATTTTCAAAATAAAATAAATTTGAAATTTACGTTAAATTAAATAAGAAAAGCGAAACAATTTATTATAACTTTCTTTCAATAGTTCAGAGTTGCCCAATTTTCCATTAAATATTAACAAAAATGTACACCAATAATAATCAGGGGCCCAGATCGGCAAGCTTGTGACTGATAGATTGGCAGATAACATGCAAACAGGGGCCCGATTGCGAAAACATGAATGATTTTAAATTTTCGGGCCTCTAAAAATAAGTGGAAATAGGTATGTTGATGATAAATATAGAGTATATTCTCATTGCTTTCAATTTTACGGGCCCCTAGAGTTGTGTGGCATGTGGCATCGTCTTGTTGAAAACACATATTCTCCAAATCGTTCTCTTCAATAGCAGGCAAAAAAGTGGGACCATAAGCCTCCTAATTGACGGTGACATTCGTTCCATTGTAGTTTTCGAAGAAACAAGGTCCAATCACACCTCCCGAACAAAAAACGCACCAAACAGTGACTTTTTGTGGATGTAATGGCCTCTCTTCAATTACTTGGGGATTCTCAGAACCCTAAATACGACAATTTTGTTTATTAACATACCCCACCGACTGAAAAATGTGCTTCGTCGCTGAAAAAAATTTTGTTCGAAAAATCGCCGGCCACCGCCTGTTGTACAAGCACCCATTTGACGTATCTACGACGTTGTGAATGGTCAGCTAGCTTCAGTTCTTGTGCTGGACTTTATATGGATGTATGTGTAGATCCAAATACAAAATACTCCACAATGACACGGTCCAATTCCTGAGAACGAAAAGAAATCGACACATTCGGGTCTTCGGTAACACTTTCACTTACAGCAGCGATATTTTCAGTGGTACGAGCGAAACGATGATGCTGAGGCCTTGAAATATCCTTTTAAGGCACGATATGTGGTTGTGGCAGAATCACCATTTTTGTATAAGGTTTTACCAATTTGTATGCATTGTGAGATAGTAAAAGGATCCATTCTCGTAAATGTCAGACTTTCAACAAAAAAAAATTTGTTTAACAACTTAGTTTGGCAGGTGTTGAATTCCAGCCCTATACTTTTGATAGGGGCCGTTCAAGTTATACGTAAGCACTATGAGGGGGTGGGGGGTCCTTGTTTTGCTTATTTTGGATGACATGGGGGGTAGGGGATTCTAGATGATGATTACGTCATCGGTAGTGTTGGATTCTCTGAACAAAAATGAATCTTAGTTAGTTGATATTATAAATATGATATTTATGCTCAAGACTCAACACTTGGTTGTAAACAGGAAAAGCTAGTCCTAACTCTGTTTTATGACTTCGGACACTTGAGTCATACAAAGGACTCTTTCTTTAATAAGTTTTGGTACTCTATCCTTAGAGTACTGCATGTGTTTATTTACAATTAGTTTGAACTTTTAAGTCAGTTCTGGACGACTCTCTGAAGTGTAAGGACGTTTTCTCTAAATGCAATTCGTCTTTTGAATAAAGACAACTGAGTTATATTTTTGAATACAAATTCGACTTATTTATTGATTATTTCTTGATCACCCTTCCATAACTTCCAACAGGTAGTTATTTACTTTTTTACACGAATGGTAACCCTCACATTGTATATGCTTGAAAACGAAACGCATTTTCGGGGATTCCCGCAAATATAAACGCATACGTTTAGGCACTCTCTTTAAAACCGATTAGAGGAATTACCACGCGCTGATCACTTGTTTAAATTTCCTCTGTCAGTGTATTGTTTCGTTTGGATACTATAGCGAGTAGACGTATAATTTTTATTTTATAATTATAATATAAAGAAAATACATTTTTAATTGAAAAATGTTTACGTAAGCATGGGGGGAGGGGGTAAGAGCTTTGCTTACTTTTGCTGACAAGTGGGATGAGGGGGTAAATAATTGTAATAAATCTGCTTACGTAATATTTGAACGGCCCCATACCCAAAAATAGATTACCCGTTAAATGGGGAATGTAATTCTTAGTCTTAAAAAAACTTTAAAATAACGCCTTATGCACTTCTGCTTAAAATCTTTATTTTAAAAGTTTGAACTCAATCGACCCAACCCAATATTAGGCTGAAGGGGAGGGGACTGATACATAAACGGACAGACCGGACCCTTTTTTAGACTTCTCTACCATCGTGAGAGCTCGAATTTTTTAACAAATGCAATACTTTACACATACCTATGTCAGTAGTTCGCAAGTACTTTTAATTGGTTGCTCAAAAATTATGAAAACAAATTTGTAAAAAGAACCAAACTGTCATTAAAAGGAATCAATAAGTAGTATTAAATTACTATCTAGGAAATATAACTCTGTTTTCAAAAATTATTAGGGAATGCAAATATTTCTTTAAGTTTTTTCGACCTATTAGGTAACTTTTATCAATTATTTATGACAGAAGTCGCCATGTGCAAAACAAATGTTAATTGAAAGTTCTTCTCTTTTTATAGCCGACGAAAAAACGAATAACCCAAACGTCAAGTCCGGACCTAAAAACGCTAAAGTCAGACATATCTCTAAATACCTTAAAATTAGATTCTAAGAACCTAACGATCAAGATGTCTTTTAAAACCAGGGCTTACTGAATAACTGAATTGATTTTCTTTCCAATAGTTATCCCTCAGCTTCCATATACATACATACGAGTACAATACACATAATATGTACATTGTACATACAGATTAAGCAAGTGGGGTGTAGGACACTAAAAGTGAATTCAAAAAAGCTGAACTTACTTCTTTTTATAAAATGTTATCCTTCAATCTTCCACGAAACGAAGTGTTGTAAAAAAAAAAACCATTTAATTTCATTGGCAAGTTGCAACCACTGCGTTTTTCTTTATCCTATATATGGCTGGCTCACCGTTAATTCCCAACATATGTGCGTGATGTGTTCTATGCGGCTCTATGTGATTATATGTTCTTTGGATGGGTCCCGTGCTTAAGTACTTAATCCTATTTCGCGGTAAAATGCGTGACTAACATTGAAATGTTTATAAATGTGTGGAGCGGCACGGCGGCGCGACAACGATAAGGGTCGTGCAATCCTTGATTTTCAACGCATATGGTGCAGCTTTATCGAAGGGAATTAAAAAAATTATTTCCAATCACATACACGAAAGAAAAACAGAAAGTAACAGTTTTTTGGTATTTTTAAAAATGACAAACAAAAACACGCTAATCTGATGAGATCCTTTTTTCGCAATAGATGCGGTGAATGAATTGCACTTTCGTTATCGCAACAACAAAAGGTTAAACGCCGAGGAAAATGTATTTTCCATGTCAAAGTGGACTTGTATAGGGATATTTTCCCTCTTTTCTATGGTGACATAAAATGCGATGGCATTGATAGGTTTTTTGTTCCTATATCCTGATGCATCCTTATTTGTAAGTTTATCGAGTGGAAGTGATGCGTGTTGTATAGAGAGTTTATTCCTCTATTATCCTCGAGTTTTCATTGAATTAAGTATTTTATTTTAGCTAAACGGATTACTCCGAAAAACTATCACGCAATTCACTCACAATGAAAAACCCAGGACAATGCGGTATTCGTGTGCGTTAGGTCAGCCACAAAAATTAGGTATAGGTCTAAAGGACATACATATTGGTAATGTTATATAAAAATGCAAATTTTCTGTCTTATTTAATCTTCCCCTTGATGTGATAACATATGTTTGACGCTCTTAAAGCATAAAGACCACCAATGCAGATAAAATGTGTCCCTGTGCATAGATACTGTTATCGTAAACGTCATTTTCCTATCTATGTATTTTTAAATTGCTAATAGCTTTACCCATATAAAAATTTTATCGCATGATTTTCCATTAGTTCTGACATTTTCCATTATTGCCATGGTGATAATAAGGACTAGGTATAGAAAGGGCAAACTGGGACATCATCATCATCATCATCTGGTATAAAATAAGGACATTTCTTTCTAATTTTGCTTTAATATCCTTATTCGCCTTTTGTCATCCGCTTAACGGTCAGTGTAATTGTAATTAATTTTTGTGTACATTTCCTGCTTCTGATATGATTTTTCCATTTAATGCGATTAGAAGAACATTAATGGAATAGAGTGAAAGAAATGAAAAGAACAAAATACGATTGCAAGGACCTCTCTCAATATACATATAACGGGTGATTTTTTAAGAACTTGAGAACTTTTTTTTAAAAAAAAACGCATAAAATTTGCAAAATCTCATCGATTCTTTATTTGAAACGTTAGATTGGTCCATGACATTTACTTTTTGAAGATAATTTCATTTAAATGTTGACCGCGGCTGCGTCTTAGGTGGTCCATTCGGAAAGTCCAATTTTGGGTAACTTTTTCGAGCATTTCGGCCGGAATAGCCCGAATTTCTTCGGAAATGTTGTCTTCCAAAGCTGGAATAGTTGCTAGCTTATTTGTGTAGACTTTAGACTTGACGTAGCCCCACAAAAAATAGTCTAAAGGCGTCAAATCGCATGATCTTGGTGGCCAACTTACCGGTCCATTCCTTGAGATGAATTGTTCTCCGAAGTTTTCCCTCAAAATGGCCATAGAATCGCGAGCTGTGTGGCATGTAGCGCCATCTTGTTGAAACCACATGTCAACCAAGTTCAGTTCTTCCATTTTTGGCAACAAAAAGTTTGTTAGCATTGAACGATAGCGATCGCCATTCACCGTAACGTTACGTCCAACAGCATCTTTGAAAAAATACGGTCCAATGATTCCACCAGCGTACAAACCACACCAAACAGTGCATTTTTCGGGATGCATGGGCAGTTCTTGAACGGCTTCTGGTTGCTCTTCACTCCAAATGCGGCAATTTTGCTTATTTACGTAGCCATTCAACCAGAAATGAGCCTCATCGCTGAACAAAATTTGTCGATAAAAACACATTTCGAACCGAACACTGATTTTGGTAATAAAATTCAATGATTTGCAAGCGTTGCTCGTTAGTAAGTCTATTCATGATGAAATGTCAAAGCATACTGAGCATCTTTCTCTTTGACACCATGTCTGAAATCCCGCGTGATCTGTCAAATACTAATGCATGAAAATCCTAACCTCAAAAAAATCACCCATTATAAAGAGAGAGTCGTACTAAGCTTTACAACCACCATCAATGCCACTATGACCATCATCAGGAAAAGAAAGTAAGGTTCTAGAGAATAAGTGATTTGACTGCATTTCACTAATGGAATAACATTAAATCGCCTCCATGGAGATAAATGTACACAGATACTATAAACATAGGTAAGGATTCTAGAAGAATTCTCTATTTCTTCCTGCAGAAATTCATCATAATTGTGTATAGCTGTAACAACCCATATCTAGGAACCCGATGGTGTGGTGCGGCAGCATGTGGGAGAGCACTTAAGTAAGCATTGACCTTCTATCGGAGGGTTCTTCTTTTCTTTTATTGTTGTTGTTATTGTGGGACCACAAAATTAATTTCTCCCGCTCAAAGTGTAGATTTTATTAACAACAACTGATGTTGGGCGAAATTATATTTGTATATAAGGGACTCCTCTTAATGGGTTGAGGGAGGATGACCATGAAATTAAATTAGTATGGTCGAATGGAATCTCTAGAAAGCGAGTAGAATTATCACTCATCCTTTATTGATGGAAGGATAATGAAACGGTTTTTATTTAATTGCAACATATGGGGACAAGTGGATTTTCTGTTATATGTTTTAACAAGATGTTCGGTCGTGAAACAAAAAATCTGATGAAAATTCAATCTTAATGACGATTCATATAGTAAGCTTGAGGTTTCATCAACAAAGAAAACCCTAAGAAATAAAATTTAACTGCTGTAATGTTAATATAGAATTAAAAATAAAAAAGGCTGGTATGCGACCCACACTGATTGCTTTCGAATTTAAAGCCCTTCCAAAATATTAATAACAACATTTTTTGTGTAATCTGAAAAAAAAAAAAAAAATGTGAAGCCAATATCTTTCCTTGTTCTTAAGATACTTGAGTCAAAAACCATTCTTTATCAGTTTTTTCTTATTTGTGTAGTAGGTAATTCGTTCTTTTGTAAAAAAAAGTTGTCAATTGGATTTTCAAAACAAAAATTGATACAAGTTCAAAGTAAGTTTTTGATCTATAGATATTTTAGTCGAAAAACAATTTTAACACATTTTTCTCCCATTTTTTAAAAACTAAACACTTTGATTGACCCCAAATATCTCACGAACCAATAACGCTAGCGATTCCAGCCAATTTTTATAATTTTGAAAAAAATCAATGAACTTTTTTTATAATCAAAAGAACTGAACAAAATATTTGTCCCGTCGAATATTTTATAAAACAAAATATAATAATACCCCCAAAATAATTTTGTGCAATGAAGAATCACGTTTTTGACATATGGTACAATTTTGGTAAAAATCAAAGTAACTACAGTTTTAGACACGAATATCTTGGCAAAAAATAAAAATATTTTCTTCAAACTTATTTTATCTTATACAAAATATTATTTTCAACATTTATTAAAACTTTTAGAAAATCTAATTGCCAGTTTTTTTTAATAATAATAGCTAAATAAGAATCTACAAAAAATACTACGCAAAATTGGTAATAAGAGTAACTGAGATGAAGGTATTGACTTTAAAATTGTTTCATTCTATGCACATTTTTTGTACAGTAAGAAAATATTCCTAGAAAAATCCAATAAGTATTTTTTTGTATAATAAATTGAAACTTCTCCAATTGATAAAAATTAGTATTCAAATGAAACAAATATTGAAATCAAATATATTTTTTGAAATGAAAAATATTGTTGCTAACTTTGAGTTATAATTTTTAAGAAAAAGTCAATTTACAACTTTGTTTAACAAACACGAAAATGTAAAAAACAACAAAAAACTGATGAGAAATGGTGTTTGACTCAAGTTTTATTAGAACAATGAAAAAATTGACTTTAAAAGATTATATTATACAAATATCTTCCACAAAATATTGTAATTAATATTTTATTAAAGCTTTAAAAAATCGACAGACAGGCACGAATGGGATGGTATCAGTGTGGGTCGCATCCCAGCCGTTTTTTAACTTCCCATAGGAAGTTATTGCAATCAGCCCAATTAGTCGAATTGAACATTTTGACATTTCTCGACGTTTCAAAGGTCCCTCTAGAGTCTTAATGAAAGAGAGATGTGTGTGTACGTACGTTCTTACGTCCATACGTTCGGCAAGCTTTTTTCGTCGTCCATATCTCAAGAACCAGTGGAGATATAGACATCAAATAAATTTTGTTAAACATATAATAATACAAAAGGATGCAGAAAGGATGCAGAAAGGACTTTCAAAAAAATTAAGTATGTGGTTTTGGTTAAACCAAAATATTTCACGATCAATTAACGCTAGCGACTTAAAAACAGTTTTATATTATATGTTGTGACGTGATACCAAAATAATAACATTTTAAAAAATAATTCAACTATCGTTTCTTTTTATAAATAAAAAAACAGAAAAAAAAAATAATCGTAACCTCGAATATTTTACGAAAAAAAAACGATTGTATCTCCAAAATTATTGTATGAACGATATAACAACGTTTTTGACATCTGGTAAGATTTTAAGAAAAATCGAATTGACAGTTTTTTTTACAAAAAATAAAAACCTAAGAAAAAACATTACTAAAAGTTAATAAAAAATGATTTTCTACTTAATTATCTTTTCAAGAATTTAAAATATTGGCTTCAAACTAATTTGATCTTATAAAAAATATAGTGTTAGACATTCAGTAAAATTTTTATAAAAATTCGACGGCCAGTTTTTTTCATAAATTAGTATGCAAAATTGGTAAAAATTATAATATTCGATTCTTGATATCTCGTGAATATAAGAAGGTATTGACTTCAAATGATTTCATTATGTGCTAAACTTTCATAGAAAAAAACAATATGTATTTGTTTATAAGTAAGTAAGTAATTAATTCATTTATTTACATTAATTTACAAGAATTTTATACAATATTTTGAATTTAAATGCTATGTCTATGCCGTCAGCCAGGCTGACAAAAAAAAATAAAATTAAGAATATTTAAATTTATGTTTTGAATATAATAGAATTCTGTTATTAATAACAATCTATACTTGTAAATATCTTTTAAAAATGTACTTAATGTTTTCCAATCATGCTCGTTAAGGATGTTTATAGTCTCCTGTAGGGTAAGAGTATTTTTTCCCGAAAAAGTAACGTCTTTGAGTTTTGAATATTGGACAAATTCCAATGAAGTTTAGACAATCTTCTTTTGATTTTAAGTTGCACAGCGTACAGAATTGATTAAAACTACCAATATAAGGACTTCCATTTAAGTTGAGAACTTTATATCTTGCTTTAAAGATTAGGGATATCTCTTTATAACTCAGTGAATCCTTGAAATAATTTCTTCAACCAAGATTATAGTTGAGCTGACTGTAGATTATTCTAATGAATGAGTCTTGAGCTTCTTCTATCAGTGAATGCCTCATTATGTCCTTATTTTTTTTTATGATGCTGTACATTTGTTTTTTCACATGTTTTACATTGCTGAAATCATCATCCAATCTCACTCTACACTCATTGCCAACAGATTGCCATCTTGCAAACCACCAGTCCTTGTTTATAAAAGAAATAAAAGTTTTCAAGAAATGCTACTGAAATTGGTAAGAATTGGTTTTCGACTAAAAATCTCGTTAACAAAAATATATTTTGAAATCAAACTATTTCATCATATGCAAAATATTCTTGATAATTTTTAATTAATTTTTTAGAAAAATTCAACTGACAATTTTTTTAACAAAACACGAAAACCTACAAAAACAACAAAAAACTTAAAAGAAATGGTTTTCGACTCAAGTTTTAGAAGAATAAAGAAAGATATTGACTTGAAATTATTTATCTCACACAATTAATTGTTATGAATAATTTTGTTTAAGTTTTGAAAGCTATCAGTGTTGGACGCATCCCAGCCTCTATTTTATGAAGAAATTCGATAACAAAAAAATGTGCATGCTGAACCGTTCTTCAATATGAAGAATCTCGTTTCATTAACTTCTTAAATAACGATGACAAACAAATGTCTGAAGGTGGTATTTAAACAGTTCATCAAAACTTTTCATGATTATGATATAAATCATCAGAAACTTGGTCACATTGACTTTTGATTTTTTTGACAATCATCAAACTGAGAAATTAATTATCATATTAATGAGCAATAATAATATTGATACAATTTGTATGCATGATGCATTGATTAATATTTCAGAAAATTGAAAATTCTTATAGTGATGAGTGAATTCGTCAATGTTGTATAAATATTTTTCAAAAACGTTAATCATATTTATGAAAACTGTAACCAATACCAAGAACCAATTCATCATTTGATACAAAATTTAAGTTGCATTTTTTTTAGCATATCGATGGAACAAATTGATGAATGATATACGAGTTTCATCAGTTAAGACTTTCATCATATTGCCGAACTGTTGTTTACCTTACGCACTAAAAGGTTCACTGGATTAAAATTGATGAATTTTTCATCATACTGACGAACTCTTTCATCTATATTTCACACCGATTTAATTAGTGTAATATTATGGAGAGAACACTATGAAAACATAGCAAGTACATTTTTTTTAAAGAATTCTTTGTTGCAAATAATAAAGCATAAATCAAAATCAATGAAGTTTTAGTTTTTAAAACAAACAAAAAAAGTACATACAAATTATTTAAAACATAGAACTTCATAATTTGAAAACGCGTAATAGTTTACAAATTATTCAGTAGGTTACAGTGAGGTGAGCTTGTATGAAATTAAAAAAAAAACATAGAATACATCACCCACCAAAACCTATAAAAACATAGAAGTATTCAACCAAATGTGTAAAAATTAAATTCCGAAAAACATAAATAACTTACATTTACGAACAAATTCATTAAACATTATTTATCAAGCAAATATTTTATATACCATACAATTTTTTGAGGAGTTCAAAGCAAAAAAAACAGCAATTAAAAAAATAAACAAATTAATCACTATTATTAAAGAACAAAGTTTCATATAACAATCATTTCTTCGGTGTGGAATGATTCCCTTTCTTAAAATGTAATCATCTTTTACAAGCAAATTTTAAAACATAGCATTTTATAGAAACTGAAAATTCAAAACTTCTCGCAAGTCAAATTCTTGCTGACACGTAAGAGTATATCTTGATACAATTAAGGAAATATTCATTACATAATTATATGAGCAGAACCTTATTATAAAATTATTAATATCCTTTATTCTCCACAACATCGGAAAGCCATTAACCATGGCCTAGATATATGGTTCATCGATAGGCTATCGTAATGTATCCACAATATCAAGACCTCGAAAATATACTCTTTTTTGTGATTTTATTTTTTGAAAAATAGCTTTTCATCTCGAAAACTCTCTCTCACTCTCGCCTCTTAAACCAATCAAATTACTCTTTATCGTTAAATTAATGTTTTTCTTTTAACATTATTACAAAAATCACCAACAAAAACAACAACAATGTTGAAAAGTAGATAATATACATAGGTATAAAATATGCGTTTCAAAAAACATCGAAATGATTTCCAATTACCTCACACATAATCTCAAGGGTAAAATAAACAGCGCAGAATTTACTTCGTTTATTTATTACGAAAGTTAATTAAATGCATCCTGCTGTTGCTGCTATACATACTCTGCTCCTGCTGAAGGTACTACCTATATACTGGCTTCTACTGGATGATGACGATGTTGTTGTTTTTGTAAATATTTTATTGTTGTTTTTGTTACTATGCGTCGCATGTCCTTGATGGGAAAGTATAACTATATTTTGTTCAGTTTCCTTTTAAATAGGCATTGTTTTTTATTTAAGTGCAGATTTATACTCAGATATTGGTTGAGTCCTTGTCGAATCTGAGGTTCTTTGTGTCCCACGATACCTTTCTGCTCTATGAATATATACTTTTTGAATAAATAAGTAATAATCAGGATAAAAGTGTCCTTGTGGAAAACGACGAAACGCATATCCTTAAATCACCATCATATACATTAATGTAAGCCCGTTGTTCATTTTACTACTGCGTGTATGTTACGTTACAACATTATAAAATTTGGAGCGCCATGTTACGCAATTCTCAAGGCATTTCTAGTCCCCATTATTCAGCACCAAGAAGCAGAAGGATTATAATATAGTTGAGCATAATAAAACAGCGTGTAAGTGGCAATTTTTCTCCCATCTTCCAACATACCCACAACTACTCTATGATGAATCTTTTTAAATAAGCGCATTTAAGTTGCATTGGCATTCATAGAGCTATCAATTTTGCAATATCCTTGTGGTTCTTTTGTATGATGCTTTCGCAGGTCCTTGGAGATATGCAGGATGCGCGGATACAATACTCATAACGATCCCATCCCTTTATATTTTTGTGATGGTGACACACTTCTGCAATAAATTATCATAGAATTGTCTGTGTGTCCTGATGGTTGAAAGGAAAAAACAATGTAATGACAATTTTATATGAAAACTCATATAAGGAGCAACAATTGTGTGAATGTGTCCTTTTTTCCTTCTCTCATCTCAGATATTAATTTTTATTCTTTACTATATTTTGTCGACTCGATGGGAGAAAATACCATCCAACCATGTCGGTATCGGCAAGGAAGGAAGATAAAAGCACTTGCAGCCAATTTCTGGCCATTTAATCAACAAAAAAGGATACGACAGGATTCGAGATGTTTTTTTTTTCCAAAACAAGCCAATGAGTGGCAGAAGGCGAATTCTCTCTGGACGACAATGCTACTTAATTTTACTGCGACAGTACGACCCCTATAGGATGATTGTGACGCGTGTCATTACCACGACAACAACGAACGGTGAAGATGACGATGACGTTAGCACAAGCGCCAGTGCCCTATGACGACACGGGTCGTAACGCGGGATGTTTGCCAAATTCGCAATATGTGCGTGTGGTATAGGAAGTGAATTTGTGTCTGAGGACGTCACCGGGGCGCTGCGCCTTTTGACTGGCAGCCACCTTGCATCAGAAAAAAAAATCGCACTTTTACAATAAGAAGGGTAGCTGAGCTTCGCTATAGCAGCTATGATGATGATCCTTCGGCATCACTTGGGAATGGGTATACAATTTATGTAACAAACAACAACTGCAGTTACTTTCATTAAAAATTCTGAACAGGTTCATGGGGTTTGTAGTCGCTCCTGTCGCCTGTCGGTGTATGGGAAGGAAGGAAGGTTTGGATATTATAAAGAAATGAATGATTTTGCAGATGAAATGTTGCCATTTTTGTTAATCAAAAATAAGTTGATTGCGGCTCTGAAGCTATTGGGGGAGAGGGCGGGAGTCAGTGAATGCATCAACGATTTGATTATTTGCGAAGAGTTTATAAAATATATGTGTACATAGGTATATATACTTTTTATTGTATTTTGTTGTTTGGTGTCTTGACTCCTGGGGTGGATGATTGTACAAACAAAGGGTCAGGATTTTGTAATTTTATTGAATTAGCTTTTGATGGAAGAATTCTAATAAATTATGTTCTGTGAGAAGAATTATTGAGTCAATGTAAAATATTCATAGAAATGATTGGGATATTTACAGGGCTGTTTTTATATGTAAGTAGAAAACATAGGAACACAAAATTGATCCACGTGGTTAGTTAAAATTATTCCTACATTTGAGATGAATTTTGCCAATTTACGTGCTTTGGGAAACATTTTTAGATGATTTTTCTTCGGAAAGCCGAAATTTCAACGTTTAAAAAAAATCTGGATATTTTGGGTTTAAGATGTTTCAATATTTGTATTTCGTTTTCTGAAATTTTGAAATTTTTAAAGTTTGGTTTACTAATATTGGATTTTCAGCATTAAAGATTTTCGGGATTAAAGATTTTCTGGATCTCAATTTGTTTTGGCTTTTTAAATTTCAGTTCTCCAGCATTATAAATTTTAGTCTATTTTTAGTTTAGTCCGAATGTTGAATATACTCAATTTTTGGTTCTTTGACTAGGAAGTCTGAATTTTTATTCTTAGCGTTTAGACTTGCTTCAGTTAAAATGTTTGGTTATATAAAATATGTTGTTATGTTTTCTGTTTGTAAATTAAATTTCAACATTTTGAAAATGTAGGTTCGTTGGATCTTAAACTTTGATTTTTTTTTATTGCTGGGTTTTTGGGATTTGCGTAAGATAAGTTTTAAGAACTATTTAGGAAATAAGCTAAATGCATATACACTTACTTTCTGGAATTAAGAACTTTTGCATTTTGAGTTTTCAGAATTTTTGTTTTTATACAAATGTTGTACATCCGTTTAGTCTAGTTTCTCATTAACGAATGCTTAAATTTTGATTTCCAGCTCTTCACTGGAAAAGGAATTTTCGGATTAGACTTAAGTCTAACAAAGCTCCACAAAAATAGTCTAGAAATGTTAAATCGCACTATCGTAATCCGAGCCAATCAGTGACTTTTTCTGGAAACATTGATAGCTCCTGCAATGCTTTTGGCTGTTATTCGCGCCAAATACTGCATTTTTGCTTGTTGGAGTACCAATGATTCAACCAGAAATGAGCTACGTCGCTGAACACAATTTTTCGATAAAAAGTAGATCCTCAAGAACTGCATTTTGAAAGACCTCACATCTAAATCAACGCAGAGGAGTAACAGAGGTCCTTACTTACACTGGCCGATACAGCTGCAATATTTTCTTCAGTTACGTAAGTATATTAGTGGTTTAATGTCCAACAACGAAAATTTAGTGCAAAATTTAGTCACAAAAGCCTCAGAAAGTCGATGAAACTGACCATAAAGTGGAAGAAGCGCAAGATAAACTTTTTTAACAACGTATGCATTTTGATAAAAAAAAATCAATAATTTGTAAACGTTATTCCTTTGCATGACGATTAATGGTTAAACTATGACCAAACTGAAGACGTTGAACAGTAATACAAACACACAAAACATTCAAAACCAATGTTGCTAAAAAGTAAATAACAAAAAAATTAACCATTAAAATGTGTGGTATCAAAAGTCCAGTAATTTTCAGGTCCGTAAAGTTGGAAACACTACAATCGAATTTTGAAGTTCTAATGATGCAGAAATGTAGGGTTCTTTTTGTGCTAATTTAGTGCTCTAGTTCCGGCTTCGTTCGAAAAATCCCTTCCCCCTCCAAGTTGTGGTGATCCCAACTTGACGATAAGCTGGAAACACAACACCGAAAGGTTCAAAATTTAAAATAACTTATATGATGAAGATATTTAAGGCTCTTTTTGGACGGGCTCCTAAGTTCGTGGAACTCCGGATTGGATTCACAACCCCTTACCACTTAAATTAGGTCACAAACCTGAAATTTTTGGAGACTTTCTAAGCTAAACTAAATTTTAAAAATCTATTGATGAGAGAATGTAGGGCTCCTTTTGAGCATATTAAGTGCCCTAATCTCGACTTGGTTCAAATATCCCTTCCCCCAACCAAGCCGGGATTGGAGCATTAAATTAACACAAAAATTCCCCCAATTTATGCATCATTAAAATTTTGATATTCTATTGTGGTGTTTCCAACTTTACGGACATCTTTCTTTTTTTTATAATTTACAGGCACTCAAGGAGTTTTTAGTACCCTTTATATGTTCATATTTAAACACAGTGCGATAGGAAAATAGGGAAGGATTTAAGAGGAGATACCGGTGCACATTGGTCTTAAAGTTCTGAACATCAAAATTGGACGGAAAAACAGAGTTAGCCAAAGCATTCCACATTCTCGATGTGTGATTTAAGAAAGAATCTCTATACTTGACAGTACGCCCGAAATTGAGCTCAAGGTAAACTGATGAGCATTCCTGGAAATGCGAGAATTACGGGTGAATCGTTTATGGGGTGGAATGCAACTAACTAATTCGACAGAACATTGTTTGAAAAAATTTGGATAAAACAACGAAAGGCATGAGACATTGCGGCGGTGTTCTAGCGATGTAAATGTTTCGATTAAAGTTCTATCGCCTTTCATTTTTAAAACCCTTTGTTGAATTCTATCCAAGAGATTTACAGCCCTATTATGGCTATCAACTATCAATTATTTGATAACTGATAACTTCTATCAATTTATTGATAATTTAGTATTATGAGTATCAAATGATAATTTTTAACCCATTGTGAATACTAATCAATATACGATTGTGAATAGGTTTTGTTTGGTGTTTGACGTTTGTCATTTGTGTTGAGTTCTTGTGTAGACCAAAGTCTATAAATAATTTCGGCGCAATAATGTAAGTTGTTTTCATTAAATAAATTTCTCTTTTTTCTTAATAATATTTTGTTTATTTACGAGTACAATAGTTAGCAACAGAAAACAAATAGAAAGGCTTGTGGGACTAATGGAGGAAAATCCTGAGGTTGCAAAAGGCATTTGTGCTAAGCCAGTCCTAACCAAAAAATGGGAAGACATCGCTCTGGAACTGAATAGCTTGGGGCCTCCAGAACGGGACTCAGCTAAGTGGCAAAGAGTGAGTGTTTTAATTTGGCTAATTTTAATTTTTGACAGTCGTAATACCAAGTTTAATTTGCTTATTTTAATTCATGAATTTATAATTTGTCCAATGGGTTTGAATACATAATAATAACAATAAAAACTTTTATAAATCGAATTTAAATTAGAATTCTTTACCTGGCACCTGGCAGCATTTTTGGCAATATCAAATATGTGATCATTCCATAAAAGGTGATATGTGATACACATACCGAGCACTGACAGCTGATTAGTTTCCTGGATGCAATTGCCACTCATAGATAGCGGCATCGGTGGTGTGTTACGCTTTAACGACAGAAGACAGCAATGAGTTTTCGAAGCATTAAATTGTACACGGTTTTTGATTCCCCATTGAGCAATGCTGTCAAATTCAAAATTTAATGAGCTTATCATATCATAGTTAGAAAGAACAAAGAAGAGATTCATCTAATTTTCTAGTTTCATAATCATCTATCAAAAGCTTTTAACATTAAGAGTGGTTAATAATAAAAAACGAATATAGGCATGTTCCTCCCTCACTTACTTACTTAAGACTATATCAAAATGAAAACAGCTTGAATCGTCATATGAAAATACCACAGAAATAACCAATTTTATCACGATTTTGATCCACGTGTTATCATCAAAATCATCTGAAACGTTTATAATATAATTAAAAGATAAATAAAAATACATTCCTATAGTATTTTTTTGTGGTATTGTCATGCATTAGAAATATGTCAGGACTTACTGTTTTGTCTTTTAGGCAATAAAGTAAATCGCATCAGGAATACAAACACCTCATTAAATTCACATATCGTCAATAAATAAATATTTTATTTCCAAAACACCAACAAAAAAAACAAATCGAACATTTTTTCTTCACATACCTATTTCCGAGTCAAAGTGATGACCAAAATGACAAAATTAATTATCTCTCTACTTTCTTATAGCTATCAATTTAATTACATCTCACACATTCGATTCATATAATATAAAGCAAAAAACACAAACACGATAACGTAAACGTAAACGAAGAAAAGTCCCAACATAAAACCTTTTCACATTTTTATTGAGTGAACTTAAATATCCAATGGACTCATGTAGAGAAACAGATCCTAAGCAATTCTTCATTAATGTGTGATGTCCTTCCAAACAAGTCAACTGCAAAAAATTATATAAAGGCCCACAAAAACAACATACTGCGATTCCTTTTAAGATGACGAGGACGACGTTGAACATACCTACAGACAAAAAAAACCACCCACAGCATCATCAGAGTGAACACAAACCGCAACTCCTGAATTGTATTGTATCCTTATAAATCAATTCAGGCGACACAAAGAGCGAGAGTAAGAGTAGGGGAAAGGAGCCAAAGCCGGAGCCGAATATCCTTTTAGTTTCACATCATGTGCTCTGAATTAAAAATTAGCCCACAAAAGGATGATTCCTTGTTTGCTGGTTCTGCTGTGCTGTGCTGTGCTGTGCTGCTTGATGCTGCTGATGGGGCTCTCTGGCTTCGACTTGAATTCGAGTTGGAGTTGGCTGCTGCTTCCTTGCTTTGCTTTGGCTTATATACACCGGCATAGGTCCTCTGTCTGAGACGGATACCAAAATTTATTGTGCAACCAAGGAAAAGCATTATTGCTAGGTTGTATAAATGTATTAGATGGTATTATCCTTGAGGAGAAAATACAATGTGTGTTAGATTTTTGGATTCTATGTGTTTTTTCTTTTTTCTTTCGTTTTTGTTATTTTCATTCTTCGACGGAAATCTGCCGAAAATCTTTTGTGGTGTACCTTCCCATACTCGTAAAGTATATCTACGATCCTCTATTATCCTTTAAATTATATGGTTTTGAAATAAAATTACAATACAATACACTGAGCTGTCAGTTAGAAGAAATGATATGAATGCAATAAGGATAAACAAAAATTGATAAATACACTTAGACAAATAAAAAAAAGTGAAACTGTGACCATTTTGTTTGTTTCTAATAATATTGGAATTCTGATTGAAGATGAATGAAAAATACGATCCACAATATAACAATTAATTAGATTTTCAAATCAAGCTTTAATTATTACAGGAAACACAATTTGGACTTTGTTTTGTTAAGATATGAGAATTAATTTGTGGATCGAACGCTATGGACTTAACACGCATTCTTGTTTGTGGAACGAACATTGTGGATTTCACACTAGTTCTTTTGGTATAACAAACACTTGAACTAAGACGCAGTTTGTATACTAAATTGATTTTCTTTAACTTTGTTTAAACAATATTACTTTTAATCAGTACTAAAATTAAAATAAAATTTTAATGTAGATATATTCAAAAATCAATACATTCCACATTAAATTATTTTATGAAATATTAAACCCTTTTGAGTTTCAACCGAAAATATTTCATCTGAACTAAATTTCACTTCAACTCTAAAATTAGATTTTAAAGAGCGTCTAAAGCACTGAGCATACTTTTAAAATTTAAATTACTCGAATTGAAATTAATTTGGAACGCAAAAATAGGTCATTGAGGTTAAATTATCAAAAATTTATTATTTTCCTGTTGAACCTTATAACAGTAAGGGAAAAGTGAAATGAAATTTTTATTGAAATCTTTATGTTAAAGGATTGTTTGTAGATGGAATACTTAGAATACAGCCTTAAGCTTTATAAAAACTACCAGCTGCACCCCGTGCTTTATTGTTTTTTTTTTTCTTTTTTTTATAATTAGCAAACACTAAAAGGGTTTTGTATACCTTTAATATGCCAAAGACACAGTGTGAGCATTAGGAAAAGAGAGAAGGGTTGGATAGGAGGTGTCGGTGTACATTGATTTTAAATTTCTGAACATTGCAATGACAGGGAAAGATAGAGCGTGGCAAGGCGTTACACATTCGCGTAGTACGGCTAAAAAAAAGAATCTCTGTACTTCATAGTACGGCCGAAGTTGGGCTCAAGGGTAAACTGATGGGCATTGCTAGAAGCGCGGGTATTACGGTTAAATTGTTTAAGGGAAGGAATGCAACTGGCTATTTCACTAGAGCATAGTCCGTTAAAATAACGGTAAAAAAGGGTGAGGCAAGAAACCTTGCGACGATGTTCGAGTGACGTAAACGAGTTGATGTCACCAATCATTTTAAAAGCTCTTTTTTGAATACTGTCCAAGAGGCTTAAATAAGTTACTGGAGAACCAGCCCAGAGATGAGAGTTATATTCAAGTTTCGGACGTATATAGGTTTTGTAAATTGTAGCCACATCAGACGGAGAGAAAATTTTCTTGCAACATCTCAAAAAACCTAGACATCTTGCGGCATTTTTGGCAACATCGCGTATGTGATCGCTCCCCAAAAGGTGGTTACTGATGCACATTCCGAGGATGTCAAGATTTTCCAGTTCGTTGATGCAAGTGCCACTCATAGATAGTGGCAAAGAGGGTTTATCTCGCTTTAACAATACAAGACAGCATTGCGTTTTCGAAGCATTAAATTACACACGATTTTTTATTCCCCGTTGTACAAATGTACAATGCTGTGTAGGTCGGAATTTAATGAGCTAATCATATTTTGCCGTTTCAGTTCCACATCCGAAGAGGAGGGTTGTGAGTCTGGAAACGAATATGAAAAGCTAAGAGTGCTATCGTCAGCGAAACAATGTATTGGATTAGAAGTGGCAGACAGGAGATCATTTATAAAAATGAGGAAGAGGGTCGGAGACAAAACGGAGCCCTGGGGCACACCAGCATTTATTTTATGAGTTTCAGACTTGAATCCGTCCAAAACAACTTGTATTGAACGGTTCGAAAGAAAATTTCTAATCCAACGAAGAAGAGATTCGTCGATACCGAAAGCACGCATTTTCGATAAGAGAGCAAGATGCCAGACTTTATTAAATGCCTTTGAAATATCAAGTGCAATAATCTTACTTTCTGAAAAACGATGTAAAGATTTGTTCCACTGTTCGGTGAGATGAACCAAGAGATCACCAGTGGACCAATTGCTACGAAAGCCGTATTGCCGTACTTTAACCGTTTCCGAAGTGCACGCAGTGGAAGCTCTTAAAGAGAAAAATATACCCGATTTTAAACCATTCTTTATTGTTGATCCACTTGTTTAAGAGTCATTGTGTATAGTCCATAGTAGGGTGATTCATTTCCGCAAAAAAATTTGTTTTTCTCGGTGCTCAAGCAAAATATTAATTTACTTATAGAAAAAAAAAATGCTCACCAAGGTAGAGCTCTTAATATCAATTTTAAGTACTTACAGTTTAAAATTGAAGTTTTCCCATTTAAAATGCATGTAAAAAAATGCTTTTTTTCAAAGTTCTAATGCTCACTCACCTTTTACAATATTGTCAACCGGTTTAATGGACCTTATAGGGGCTTTTACGCTCTTTAAAATTGCTTTGGTGGATTGACATTTGATAATCTGTCAAAAAAGTCGAGAAAATAAGAGCTCCTAGAAAAATTAATAAAAGTGTAGTAAAAACTGTATATAAATTCAAAATTATCAGTTAAAGTGAATCCTTATAACCTCTGCACAAGGAAAATATAAATATTCAGAGTAAGTCATAGAAAATAAGGCACAAAATCATCGAAATTGTACTGCATCAACCTAACCTAATAAATTAACAAAAGAGGATTGGCAGAAACCTCTCCAGAAGCGTACGACACTGTAAAAAGAGACACTAGGTACCAACTTGCTATGGCCAACGACAATATTGTTATTAATAGGGAACTACTGAAAGAAATTCTCCGTGAAAACAACGCTGAACTTGTCAAGGAACTTCCAACCAAAAATGACTTTCAGAGTCTATTCACGGAAATAACAACATTAAAAATCAAACACGAACAAATTTCAGCCAAAGTCGCACAATTAGAAGATAGAAACAAACAACTGGAAGCGCAAATCGACAAAATTATGCAAAAAAGTACAGACAAAAATCTAATTGTCCGGCTACCTGTTGAGAACAATGTTGACGTTACCGAAAAAGCCAAATCAATTTGTTCGGGTTTGCTTAACCTCAACACAAACACCGAAATCGACAACGCTTATAAAGTTTCATCCAGAGACCCCAATAAAGCAACAATTGTAGTCCAAATGAAATCTCAACACATAGCTTCGAGTGTACTGCGCAATTCGAGACAGCTGAAGTCGTCAGGAATCTCTATTAATAAAGATCTCCCATTCAATGTCCGCCAAAGAAGATCCAAATTGTTTATGCTGATGAAGGTACTGCGTCAGGAATACCCTAAGAAAAAAATTGTTCTGAGAGATGATAGGATGCATGTTTTGGATAAAGTTTTCACCTGGGATAATTCAGAAGGTTTAAAATGTGGAAATTCAAATGGAATGCAAGTTCTGAATGAAATTCTAGGTAACTTGTCGACAGGTGTAAAAAATACTATGGTTGAATTGATAAATGAAAACAAATTACGAGAACTGTCAACTTCGAATCCAAATACAGGGATGGCAAGAGGTAGTCAAACAAGCAAAACATCCGCTGGAAACTTTACTAAAGCTTTTGATGGGCCAAGTTGTTGAGAAGCAGCCGTCTACCCGAATCAAAAAAATACATTTTTTAAAATTTTAAGTTATAATATTGCTGGACTAAAAAATAAACTTTCTGTTGTTGAATTTTTCAATTATTTAAATGAATTCCACATTTTCATACTATTAGAAACTCATTTATTAGATATTGAAGAAAGTAGATTTAAAAACTTTTTTATGAATTATGAACTAAAATGGTTACCTGCTGTTAAAAGAAACATCTTCGGAAGAGCAAGTGGAGGGGAGCTTTTAGCGTACCGTATGAACCTAGGAGTAAAATTAAAATTCGTGGTGATAGGAAATTCTCATTTCATTAAGCTAGAAATTGATAAGAAAAATTACTACATATTGCCTATCTATCTTAACTGCAACAAATGGCAACACGACTTTGACACACTGAGTGATCTTTTATATAACCTCAATTCAACAAACTTGGTTCTTATTGGAGACTTCAACGGCCGAATAGGACTCACTCAAAATAATTTTGTTTCTGGAATAAACTCTGTAATATTGAATACCCAACGTCAATCCAAAGATGAAGTATGTGACAACAAGGGAAGCAAAATACTTGAACTCACTGATGCTTTCGACTGTCAAGTTTTGAATGGAAGTTGTGATGGAGATTTAAGTGGTGAATATACTTTTCTTAGGGGAACATCATGCTCTGTTATAGATTACTGCTTTGCAACTGGAGGCTGGCATAACCTGATTTCGGATTTTCGGATTGGTAAGCAGATTTTCTCGGACCATATGCCTTTAGAGGTTACAATCGAATTGGCAAATAATGGAAATTTTTCGAATACAAACCAGCTTAATCTATTACCGAAATTATTTTGGAATGACAGAATGTCAAATACTTACCAAACTATTTTAAACCTTGAACTCCTACATCTATATACAGTCGAAGCTACACCGAGTATCGATCAACTTACACACATAATTAAAAAAGCCGCCCCACGTCCACCGCAATTTAGAGGAAATAACTGGAAAAGTAAGCAAAAGTGGTTCGACAAAGACTGCATGTTGGCAAGAACCAAGTCTTTTGTTTTCCTTAAATTATTAAGGAGATACAACAATAATATTTTCAAAAGTCTATACGCTAAAGCTGTCAAAGAATTTAAAAATATTTGCAATGCCAAAAAATTAGAGATCGAGCAACAGAACATGTCAATGATAAATAATAGCAGATCCTCATCAGACTTTTGGAAAGCAGTCAAACTCTTAAATGGAAGAAAAAACCGAATTGCAACTGGCCTACAATCACACGATTTATGTACACACTTCAGAACTCTCTTGAATACTCCACAGATTTCCCCCAGAATTCAGTATGCGGAACCTCAATTATTTGACGATCATCTTGATCAACCATTTGACCTTGCGGAAATTCTTCAAGTGATCAAAAACGCAAAAACCAATAAAGCCCCAGGAGAAGACGGGATTCCTTTCGAGTTCTTCAAAAATTGTACCGTAGAATTTGCTCAAGCCCTTACGAAAGAATTTAACCGATTGTTTGAGAGTGCAGATTTTCCACAGAGTTTCAAAAAATCAATCATATACCCACTTCATAAAAAAGGAGATTTCTTGAACCCAGGAAATTATAGAGGGATATCATTCCTGAATACTGCTTCTAAGTTATTTACAGCGCTAATATTCAAAAGACTTACAGACTGGATTAAAAACAAAAACATTCTGCATGAATTTCAAGTAGGCTTCAGAGAAAATTATTCGACGGTAGATCAGATTTTCACCTTGTTAAACATTGCACAAATATACCAGCAAAAGCACAAAAAACTGTACGCTCTATTTGTAGATTTCAAAGCTGCGTTTGACTCCATCCCACGTGAAGCACTCTTTTACAAGCTATTTAGGATGGGTATAAGCAGTAAAATAGTAAACGTCATAAGGGCTCTGTATGAGAATAATCTAGCGGCGGTGTGGGATGGAAACTTTTTGTCTGAAGAATTTGCAACGACGATGGGTGTAAAACAAGGCTGCATTTTGAGCACGTTGTTATTTATCTTGTTTATTAATGACATAACGGACGATATCGGAGGCGGGGTGGAAATCAATAGGGTATTAATACCGGGCCTTATGTATGCTGACGATATTGTTTTTCTCTCCGATACAGTAAATAGTATGCAGCTTAAAATCAACAGACTCCAAAAATACTGCCAAACTTGGAATTTATCTGTGAATTTAGAAAAGACGAAAATTCTTGTATTTAGAAACGGAGGAGGGCGATGCTCGAGAAACGAAAGATGGACTTATCAAACCGACCTCATTGAAGTTGTTAGAGAGTATAAGTACCTTGGTTTTCTGATAACGGCTAATCTCAATGTGGAAAAACACCTAAAAATTAAATTAGCAGAAGCAAAACGAGCCATTAATTCAGTCTGGAGTACCTGCATCCAAAGTAAATTTTTAACGCATAGCTCAAAGCAAAAAATTATCCGAGCGACTGCCCAGACTATTCTTCTATATGCAGCACAAGTATGGGGATATGGTAACTTTGAATCTGTGGAAAAGTTCCAACGTTACTGCATAAAGCGAATCTTTAGGCTACCTAATAATACCCCAAACTACATGATCAATCTGGAAACAGGTTGTCCACCACTTCTATTGGAAACATTAAGGATACATTTTGCTTACATAGTTAAAGTCATGCAAATGGAAGAGGAACGCCTGCCGAAAATTGTCCAAAAGCATATGCTAGAAAAAAACGCGCATTACGTTAAAGAATGGCAAGAACTGGCAAGTTGCTGTGGATGTGTCATAAGTTTCTACCCTAGTGACGGAGCTACTACTCTTAGAAGAAAATTTGAGAACATATTGGAAAAATCAGCACCGTTTTTATACAACAAGTGTGTAAATGAAGCTAAATCGTCACTACACAGGATGTATTACAGTAAAGTCAACTATAATCTAAATAGTAACACTTACTTTCTGGATGGGAATAAAACGGAGATGATAAGAACTATTTTTATGTTAAGAGGTGAATTAATCAACTTAAACTACGTGCCACATCGTCCTGACCTCCCAATACTCTGTGATCTCTGCAACCGTGAAGAGAGGGAGGATGTCTTTCATTTTATTGCGGTGTGCCCTATTTTAAATGAATTTCGAATGATGTACTTTGGAGTGAGAACACTTCAAAAGGAGGATCTCATGGCAGTTTTGAATGGTGACTGTGGCTGGATTAGTCTATATAGATACACTACAAGTGCTCTAAATTATAGAAAACGAGTCAGAGAAGGTGATTTTTGAAAATATATACATTATTTGAAAAAAAAAAAAAAAAAACAAAATTAATACCATACATTTATAATTAAATATTTTTTTTTTGAATTTAACTTATTTTAAACTTTGTTAAACAATACAAAAATGTCAATCTGGTAGACGGCTTATTGCCAAACCAAAAGACTTAATGTTTATAAAATATTGTAAAATATTGTATTATTTCACTATTATACATTGTAATAAAAAGTCATTAAAACTAACTAAACTAAATTGGTGGTTTTTTGTGTAACTCGCCCTGTTTCGCCAGTAGGAGTCATCAAAATTCAATTTTTTGAATGTATAGATTTTTTCCAATTTTTTTGAGCAATTCGCAAAAAGTAGGGAGAAAAAAGGGCTGATTCGTAAAAAATAGTCCTTTGACCAGTATTTATTCAATTTACAGCCATTTGTATGCCTCAAAACTATATATATATATATACTATAATACTCATCAAATCTCTGCTTTTTAAAATGCTTACATTGCACTTACAATAATTCAAGAGTTAAATTTGTCCTTCAATTCTTTCGCCGCTTATCTTCTACCAATCATTTAATATAAATACAACACCTTTTTTTCAAGTGTATTTTTTTACATTCAAGTTCAATCAATCGTAAAGGAGTAAAATTTTGCCTTATAAATAGAAGATTGAGACGTTTATTTCGGCTTTTGGTTTATTCTTAGGCATCTGTTGCACTGCATTATCCATCCTTATGATGGTTGGTGTATTGATGTGTGGTATTTATTTTCTAGTAGAATTAGCACACAAAATATCTTCTAAAATACATACACACAACTTAACAACAACTTGAATCTTATCTTTCCGCACATGGATTTGAAAGTCGATATATTTATAAATATATTTGATCCTTACACTTTTTGTTTTTGTTACAAAAATATATATGTATGTAGGTATACTATAAGTTGAAAATACTTAGATTTTCTTGATGCGTTCGCTCAAGGACGAAAAACCATCGGTTTCACACACGAGCGCAAAGAAATAGATAAAATTTATAGTTAATGTGTTGTATATTGTACTATATTATCCTTGTTGATGGTAATTTGATATGAATAAAGTGTGTAAGGTTACTGTGTTGTAGGTATAGAGAAAGGAAGGACATCAGAATTAGAAAGAAAAAAAAAACAGAAAACATTAGAACATTATTTGCTATTTAAGGACGAAATATATCTAAACTATATTATGTATGAAAAATATAATATTATCTCTTCATGATTCAGGATGCAGGATGAAATTGTAACCAACATCTTTGAATTCTTTTTTGTGTTCGTTTTTTGAACACATAACTACAGGATCAGATTTCATCCTGTTGAAAACAGGCGGAGTTTAGGTCTCGGGTTTCCATATAATAAATTATAATATAGAAGAAAATAATGAAGATGACGACAGACATATACGCCTGGTGCTTTATATAAGGAAGTCGTAAATCGACATTGTTGTTATTGGAAGTCAAAGGTCACGAAGTGAGACATCATGTTTGTTTTGGAAACTATAATACACCGTTTGATAGGAGCTGAAATGTTTGGATGAAAATGAATGTGTATAGACATGACATCGAGGAAATATTTAAAACCCACGTAAATTATGTTTTTTTCCAAGGAAACTCTTCAGCTCATACTGACATCAATACATTGCAGATGGTTCCGAGTTTTCGGCCATGATTTAAGTTAAATGAACAGAATGTTTATAATCGATAACTCCTAAAACTAATGTTTTAGTTTACACATAAAAGTACCCCCCTTGGCATTATCCATGGATGGCACTTGCATCAATGAGACTGTACACCTTGACATTCTCACCAACTACCTCTTGTGAAACGATCATATACGCGATGTCACCAAAAATTCTGCATGGTATTTGGGTCTCCTTAGGAGATGCAAGAAATATTTCACCCTTTCTGATCTGGCTGTTATCTACAAGACTTATATATGTACGTCCAAAGCTTGAGTATAACTCCCACTTTTGGGCTGGTGCACCTGCAACTTACTTAAACCTCTTGGATAGTATTGAACGTAGAGCATTTAAATTGATTGGTAATATTGATCATATCATCATAAGTTCATTTACTTCACTTGAACATCGCCGTAAGTTTTCATATCTAACCTTGTTTTTTACCGTTATTTTAACGATTTATGCTCTAGAGAAATAGCCAGTTGCTTTACTTCCCTTAAACATTTCAACCGTAGGGTCTACCACGATATCTAGAAATTAATTATCTAGAAAGTAAAAATCTCGAATATGAAAATCTCGAAAACAAAAATCTAGAATGGAAAAAATCTCGAAAACAAAAATCTAGAAAATAAAATCTCGAAATGCCAAAATCTAGAAAAAAAAAATCTCGAATGCAAAAATCTAGAATGTATGTTTGAATTTTTGAGGCAATGTTTAAAATTCGCGCGAATTTTAAACATTGTCTCAAAAATTCAAACATACGTTCTGGATAACTTACTTCTCCTTAACAAACTTAAAGTTGACAAGTAAAGTTATCAATCATACAATTGCTACTCATGCACCTGTGAGAACAGTTACCCATCTAAACACATTGTCAATGAAACTGTAAGAACATCCACAGTAAATTCAGTATTATTAAAATTAGTCTAACGTGAGCTTGAAATTACCTCTATAAAGATGAAAGTAAATGAAATTGTCACAAATATAGAAATATTAAAATTGAAATCTAGGGATTTATTTACCATTGTAACAAATGCGTTATAATAATAAATATTATTGGTTGTGTGAGCTTAACAAATCGCATTATTGTCGTGCCAGAGTAATCACTGTCAAGAATAATGACAAGCACAATATTGGGTAAACTGATGTATTTTTGTTTTATTGAGTTTTAACTGTTAAAAATACAAAAAAAAAAATCTCGAATTTTTATTTTTTTTTCGAGATTTTTTTCTAGATAGAGTCTTTCGAGATTTTTGTTAATTCTGGATTTTTGTGGATTCGAGATTTTTGCGTTCTAGATAATTTTTTTTTATTTTCGAGATTTTCGGCATTCGAGATTTTTGGCATTCTAGATTTCGTCATGATCCCTCAACCGTAATACTCGCGCTTCAGGGAATGCTCGAGTCCAACTTCGGCCTTATTGTGAAATATAGAGATTTTTTCTTTAGCCGTACTACGTGAATGTGGAATGCCTTACCACAGTCTGTCTTTCCTATAGTCACTGCAATATTCAGGAATTCAAAACCAATATGCACCGAATCTCCTTTCAAACCCTCTCTCCTCTTCCTAGTGCTCACACTGTGTCTCTGCATAATAAGGTTATTAATACCCTCTTAAGTGTGCGATTATTATAAACAAAAAAGGATCTTATAGAGCGAATACAAACTCAAAACCTACCAAACCATTAGAAAAGTCCTTTGAAAACAAAAAAAGAAAGAAAAATCTTTGGAATTTTCGCAAATAAATTGTTTTCAATAGGGACGAAAACAAATCTTCTTTTAATCAGTCACTTAAGACAAATAATCACGGCATGTTACGGTATAGTTACTATTCAACGTTTGTTGGCCAAATCAGCCATCACCCAACTCAACAAAACGCAAGGTCTATGCTAAAAACATAGCCGCTGTTCATAAAAGTGTGAAGCAGATCCAAGGCAATCAATTCTTCGTCGCTCCCAAGGACTTGGCCCATCGGCCATCGCAGACTTCAACTGGTCGAATTTTTCGTCGTGATTTGGAACTCCACTCTTACAAAATCCAATTGACCCAGGAGCAGAGTCGTGTGTTGCTAATTAGATTTTGGAGCACTTGGAATGGATCACATTTTGGTCGAACAATCATCTTTAACGATGAGGCCCGTTTTTGGATCAATTGGTAAGTGAATCAGCAAAATTGCCAGATTTGGGACGACACCAATCCACGTAAGATCCACGAGGTGCCAATGCATCAAAATAAATTACTGTTTGGTGTGGATTGTGGGCTGGAGACTTTATCGGTCCGTACTTCTTCGAGAATAATGCTGGAAAGGCCTTCACCCTCAACGGCGTTAACTATAGGTCGATGATCACCAACTTCTTGCGGAATGAATTGGATGAAAAGGACACCAAAGACATATTACGTGCCAAAAAGCTCGAGACATAATCGATATTCTGGGCGAGTGGCTTCATGGCATGGTTATCTCGCACCGAGACGACATTTTCTTGTGGGTCTTTTTTTAAGTCGTAGGTATGTCTATGCAATAATATTTTTAAAAAACAAACGTGAATCACCTGAAAACTGTCCATTTTGAATCTGAGAAATCTAAAGAAAATAAAAGTTGCCAAGAAGCTTCATAAAAATCAAGTCCTATTTTGTATACTTTGCATGTTTTTGTTTTACTCCTTTCCGCCTTTCATATTTTCTATAAGTAGTTTGTTTCTTATTCTTTTTGTTATTTAATATTCAAACATCATTCATATAATATTACAACGGATATAAAAGGCTTTGTTAAATCTAAAACTTCTTCCAACAATAAAAACAAATAAGAAACAAACAAAAGTAAACATCTCGCAATAATCCTTTCGTAAAGAACGCTAAACCAATAAAACTTTTTAACTTTCTTTTCAAATAATATAATTAAATCAAACAAAAAGGACACATTTTGTTCTCCTGTTTCAAAATGCGCCTAAATAACATAGACACCATGACAGACAGCTTATAAAATTTCTCTTTGAGGCACGTGGTGTGTGCGTATCCTTTAAAATAATACCAACAACCTTTATTGATATACGTCCCAATCAATATACTATAGCTAAACATTGTCTGTGATGATTTTCGATATCTTGCACACACGCACGTTTCATTAAAGAGTGCGTGCCGTATTTTGTTTGCACTTTCTTCCTCCATGTCCATATCCATTTCTTAAATTAATCCTTGCAATTTGCCAGAAAGTATACTACATTATTTGTTGAGATGGATCGAATTCAACATTATTCGCAGAAAAAAAAAACTGTTTATCAAGTCTACTAACGAGGACGAAAGAACAAAGTCGACCTCTCGATACTTGAAGAAAGGATAAACATGGAATATATTTATCCTTGACTGAGGCGCGCATACACATATTTTGAAGGGAGGACGCGTTGCGTAGAGTCAATCCAATATTTGTTAGGATTTTTTCTCAATATTCCTAGGTAAATATTGGTTTAACCAATTCGTCCTTTTTTTAACCATCAAATCGGGATATATTCTACACATTCGTTTTTTTACTAAACAAATTCTTAGAACACTTTTTAACCACCATTCAAGGATCATAACCATTTTGTGGGTTATTTTTTTTTGACATAGCCTTAATGTCCTCTTTGTATTCATTTTGTGAAGCCTTTTTTTGGAACACATTTAGAAGTCCTTGTAAAATGGTGCTTTTAATTAAAGGAAAAAAAAAACACAACACATCAGCAGACACCCCGAAATAGTGTTATGTCCACTTTTGTGTGGAATACGTGACGCTTGACCAGGACATGGACGAAAGTTTTCCCAGCGGCTCGGCTCGGCCGGCTGGACATCTGTTGCATCGCTCACAACCAAACCAACAGAGCTCTTGAATCTATATGGTAGTTCTATGTTCTCTTCCAAAAAAATTGTTTTTAATTTCATTACCGACCTCACAGTTTCCATACGAAATGAAAAATCCAAACTGCCTGAGTATTGGTCTTTTTTTTTGGAACCATCTTTCTATCTTTCTATCTCACTTTCTCGTTTTTGTTTTGTGTGGTGTGGGGATTTTTTCCAACTGTTAAGTCATTAGTAAAGGAATGGCGCCGGGCATAGGACTATGTAGGTAGATACATAGAACATGTTCCTTGCTGCGATTTTTCTGTTAGTGTGAGTGTTTTTTTTTGTATTTATTTTGATTTTGCAATTAGAAATTCAAAATTAATTTAACAACGAACGTTAGCTGAATTGCAAGTAAGTTTTCGATGTAGAAATTCCTTTTCCAAAACCTACACGGTGATGATTAAATTGTATCAAAATAGAAAAGTTCTTAGCACGTAGTATCTGCGGTTTTACCGGAAGTCATTAGGTACTATTTGATTCATTTTAAATCGTTTTACGTGTCGGTATAATATTCTAAATAAAATTAAAGAATATTTAGATAATGGTTTGTGTTTCAACTGCATTCAGCCTAAATAAAAATGTAAATGGGGAAAAATTCAATCACCATGGTAGCTTTATAGACAAAAGGTTGCACAGAATCACTAAAAAGATTCAAAATTTGTTCAGAAGAGAGAATTGAGCCAGGTTAGAGTGTACCTATTGCAACTAACTAAAAGGTAAAACATAATGTGATTTTTTTTAAGACTGTTTTAAAATTCACATGCATAAAGTTAAATTTACAAAGTGATTGATCTGAAATTCAAGTTCCACAAAGCCTACAAGAGTACTTCTAGTAACAAAATACTGAATTTCGGATATAACATTTGATCTAAATTGACCTGAAGATCAAAATTCATATTTAATGAGTTTAGTTTTTTCAAAACATCATGTTGGGTGTGTTCGATTGTGAGCCAGTTTCTTCAGTTAAATAAGTTGTTAAATAAATTTTTATAGCAGTTTGCTGTCATGATAGGTACTGTATTGGAAAAGATTTGGCATGAACGATCTTTTAGGCAGTTGCTTTGCAGTTTCTAACAAGCAAGCTTCTGAACCTAAAGTTCCTTTCGAACCGATTTAACAGATTTAAAGCGAAACTTAAACATTGCATTTTGCGGGTTATAAGGGCTGCCTTAAATGATTTTTTGGAACGCTGTTTTTATTTAAAATTGTTCCAGAAAACCGTCCATTATAACCAAGCCAAAAGGTATGCCCCCTTTTCAAATACCGAACCAAAAATTCCTATCATGCCAGAGGATTGTGTTGATATTTACACAATTTCCATTGGAAAAAAGGACTTAAATTATTTGTTGTGAACGCAGGTAGTGTATGTATAGACACACGTTTTTAATGAAGGTTGCAATTTTTCAGCTCCCATTACTGAACATAGTTCAAATACCAGCCGCAGGCTCATCAATTTAATAGAGAAAGACACAAAACCTCCTGACATAGTACACCGGTATACCCATTACCTGTGTTATGTAATCGAAACTACTCCAATTTCAAGTCTATATATTCTGTTCATTAACGAAAATTGCGTGTAGCCATTTAGCATCATCCATCCCTATATTCAACCCCTCTCTAGAAAAAAGAATTTATAAAAAAAAAGCCCATAATCGTAACAGAACGCATTCAAAAGTCTGCATTTTTAACTCCTCCACCTCTGGATTCTTAGAAAAATTTCAACCATCTGATTCGGATGGAGCAGCTTTAGGCTTGCTGATAAAATCCAGGACTCATTACCGAATGTATATCTCAAACAACATGCTTTTGTTTGTTTTTACGGAATATAGCCAATATAGCCAAGAACACATGCCACACACAAGGCGCATAGCAAAAGTAACATTGTTGGCTTTGTCTGATGTTAGTTTGCATATTGGCCAGTTGCGTTTATTTGGTCCAATGAACACTTCGAGGCTCGAGAGTCCTTGCAATAAATTCCCATTCCAGGAGAGATGAGACAGCAGCCGTCCAGCCAACCGCCAGGAATATCTCTAGAGGCTTACAAACAACACAAAACCCCAGAAAATGATAAATAATTGGAACTCGCTTTCAACCATCATCATCATCATAGTCATGAGAAAAGAGCTTCTTCCAGAGCTCTGGCGGAAGTAGAAGATTCTGTATAAAGTTGGTGGATGGCAGTGGTAATGGTTGATGTGATTGAAGTACGGAGCCAACAGTGTATATAATATATACCCCACTTCAGAAAATGGGTGCGTTAATTGCCGAAAGTTTTGGAATCGATGCGTTCTCAGTTCATGTGGGCATCAGAAGCAAAAGGCAGGAAGGAGCTTCAACATAAGACCAACTGGGAAAGCAGGCTGTTCTGGCCACTAAGCTTGCCGATTCGGCCTAGGTAACTATATATGTATGGTATATCTCATTCCTGAAATTAAAAACCCCGGAATGGGATTCGTTGCGGTACAAGGAGTCTTATAGTATACGGCAGGCACAAGCTTATGGGGTTGAGCATCACCAGGACACTGACTGTGTGCGATGATGGTTAGGAAGGTATATTTGGTTCAATATTGTAATGTTGCACGTGTTCCCTCTGGAAGATTCGTTCCGGCAGTAACAGGCCGGAAATGGTTGCTATATAGTCGTAGTCGTGGTGCCGCAGTACACCCATCAATCCAGACTGACGGCCCTAATGCGTTTCCAGAGGTTTGTTTGCGTGGTCGTTTTACAAATATGCGAACAACCATTGATCAGTGAGGCGAGGAGGTGGGCTTGATGGGCATATATAGTGAATGGATGGCTAAGGATGCGCCATGAAATGGATATATATAGGGTTGAAAAACGCAATTAAATGCCACAGAACTGGTGTAGACTGTGGAGTTCTGACGCTGAGCATACCTAGGTATAAATGATACCAACCCAATGCCGCATATAAAAACCTAACAAAACAAGGAAGAAGCAGTGGCAACAGAATTTCGTTCCGCAAGGTCGTTATGGACGAAATGAATTGAATTTAAAGAATTTTTGGAGAAAGGGATATCACATTAAGTTCAAAAACATAAACACACAAACTCACATAGTACACACACACACTAATAGAATGGTAGGAAAAACAGGGATACCTGCAGGTAAGCGAGGCTTTGTTTGAGAGGGGTTTTTAAAATGTGCAACCGGTTAGACAAAGCCCTATCCCTTTTAAAATGCTGCGTTGCCATCGCGTCGCTCGTCGTCATCCAGAATCCAGTTCCAGGGGAGGGTAAACATAATAAAATGACATGACACGACACAAAACAACCCCCAGCATATGGTCAGCAATTAGATTTAAATGATTTTTCAAATGTCGACTTGTCTACATACATATACATAGGTACCTTTGTATGTTGATGTGGGGGGGGATTTAAGTGCGCGCCTGCTACAAGCACACACAGCTTTATGTACAGATAGACATCGAACGAATGCTTAATGATGGCTATAAGGGTGAACCATGTAAAGTACACTTATAGGCTTTTTGTTTGCAATTACAAACGCAATTATACTTGCTGTCAGTAGCAGACATAAATTAAAAACAAAACTTAATTAAAATAGAATTGTATTGAGTTTGAAAGGTATATGCACGTTACGGTACGGTACGAGTCGAGTTCGAGTGTATGAATATTACCAATGACAATCCAACCCACGATTTTTTTGAAAGAGTTTTAAATTCGCTAGGGTAAAAGTGCCAAAAACGATAACGGGATTTTGCCAAAAGTCAAAAGCATTTTTCATCTTTTTCTAAATTGTCAAAATGTGGATAGTATTTTCAGCTTTCAAGAGGAACTTAAGAGACTTACGAATTTGCTGTCATCTTATAATTTCAAACAGATTTGAAGGATATAGAAGGAGTTTAGAATACGACAATTAGGAAAAATACACAAGACATTGTAAGGAGGTATTTACGTTTGTTGTATTTAATAAATACTTTAAATTCTAATATAACCATTACAATATTTATTTGAATATTAATTAAAAACTAACAAAGTTTTAACTTCTTATAGCAAACAAATTAAATTTAAAGCTAACTGAGATTATTATTTTTCATTTGTACACTGCCGGTCATAAGGTTAGAAGCAGGCATTTTCGAGAAGTAAAATCGTCATTTCTCCCGTTACATGATGGATTAGAAAAAAACAACTACGGTAAATGAGGGACTATTTTGTTAACAACAAAGTATAAAATTTGGGCAAAGGAGAGATTTAGCTTACGGAACTTTCATGGCAAATTGTTTATTGAGTCAAAAATATGCGAAAATAAATCGGGTCATTAGATTAGAAGCACGTTTTCCTGCTGAACAATCCATGGAATTGGTCCAAAAAGCTCGCTAATATTGGAGAAGACTGATTCCTGGAAGGCTTTGTATGTTTTCCTAGTCATTTGGTATCTTGGACTACCAAGTCTATAGCACCATAAAATAAAATTGAGCCCCTGACGATAACGCCTCCTTTTTTTTTGCTATGGTGACGGTTTAAAAATCACTACTCTTTCCTCAGGTAATGGAAATAATCTGGCCCTTCTAGGCTAAATTTTTCGTCGAAAAAAATAACCTTCCGCCAATCATTTGCGGTCATTCCATTTTGCACATCCCAGCTCATGTGATCTTTTTCGAAACACAAGCGCTGCTTCTTCCTTGCGTCATTAAGTGTTGGTTTTTCTTAAGCTTCAGGTGCTGTAAGTGTTTAGAATGGCGAACCGTGCATTTAACAGTGGATAAGCTGGCCTTAACATTAACTTTCTCCCTAGTTTTGGCTGCCGATAAAGCTGAATTTGACGCTATTCTAAGGATACTTCGCGTTTCGCGAAGTCTTAAGGCAGAGGAAGTGTTTTTTTTTATAATTTTTCGAGTAAGACGATGGTTTTTTAATTAATTGCTAACACTCAATCAAGAACAATTCATTTATAAATTGTACCCTTTTTCCGAAAAAAAAATGTATGTACTTCACAAAACAACGTCGATTTATTCACTGCTTCTAATCTAATGACCCTGTTTATTTTCGCATATTCTTGACTCAATTAACAATTTTTCATAAAAGTTCCGTTGGCTAAATCTCTCCTTTACCCAAATTTTATATTTTGTTGTTAACAAAATAGTCCCTCATTTACCATAGTTGTTTTTTTTTCTAATCCACCATGTAACGGGAGAAATATCAATTTTACATTTCGAAAATGCCTGCTTCTAACCTTATGACCGGCAGTGTATATAGAGTCAATTCGTTCAATTTTCTGACTAATTGATTAAGAGGACTGTTAGCGCCATAGTTAGATCTGGTGAAAATAGTGAAGAGACGAATTTCTTCTAAGCTGGTCTGACTCAGACAAAGAAGAGATGTGCATGAAATTGTTCCATTAAATATACACCCAATTTCTCAGAGAAAGAGCATACATATTAAGATTCTTAAGAACAAACTTTGAATAAGAGATCGGCAATTTAATATTATATTCTGAGAAATAAGTGTTTTTTATTTTCTTAACACAAACTGAAGTTGCCTTTAAATTCCTGAAAATCGTTTTCAATTCCATTTTATTTTTTGACGCACATAAATAGTGTTAGGCTTTATTTAAGTGTTTTTTTTTCATTCAAAATGTATTGTCTTTTAATTACAAAAACTTTTAAGGTCTTAAATAATTGAAATAATCTTTGGATGATCTAGAACAGGGATTTAAACATGAATTTTAAGAATTTAAATGTCCCGAAAACACCAAAAGTGACACTTTCGTTAAAATAATGGCTTATTAAAATACATAATCCTCGTTTCATACCTATTGATTACAAATATATGTAAAAGCTTGAATACCTCGAAAATTTAATTTTAAGTAAGGCATATTTAGAAAACTGTTGAAATCTTCGAAAGCTTTCATATGTAAGGAGTCATCCAAATTTAATAGTTAGACCTTGCTGGGAAGCAGTGTTCTAAAACCATCTAATAACTAAAATTGTCACTTTAGCCCTTAAAGTATTTAAATATAAGGTTAAGACACACATTATGTTATTTTAATTTTATCATCCTGCTTTCCAGAACATTAAAGAACATTTTGTAAGAGATATTTATTTGCAATGTGCTAAATATGAACAATAAGTTCGAACAAACATGTAACATTGAACACCCTATTCTATTTAGTACTTAATCGATCTACCTATTCATACATACAATAAAATATTATGTTTTCAAATCATTTAAATTTCTCATCTCTTTGCTCTCTAGCTGTAAAATCTTATGACTTATTTTAATGTTATAAAATAATATGTAAACTGTTAGTTTTAAGCGATTAGACTTAAATATGTTTGCTTAAGAAAAATGACTTGTAATAAAGCTCTCGATAAGACAAGACGTGTTTTTGCTTTTTTATGATTTTTGTTTGCATGTGAATAAGAAAATTAGTTTGTTTTTTTTAATAAAAGTATTTGATAAAGATATTATTGCTTATAATTATTCAGAAGTGGAATACAAAATCTGCGTAGTTTGTGCATGCTTAAAAATTAGATTACGCTTAAATTTTGATATTTCTATTGAAAAATTTTGTATGATGGATGCATGTGCTCGTGCCGCTATGTTTGTGCAAAGCGCGACTGTCCCAAAACTAAAAGCTAAACTTGTCGAGATGGGTTTGTCCTCGTTGGGACTGAAAGCCACGTTGAAGTCACGTTTGGAGGAAGGAATAGCTCTTCTCGATGATGGTCGATTAGAGGAGCTGTTTTCAAATGATGATCTAAATGGTGACGTGGATGGTGATGAGAGTGAGCCAGATTTAGTTGAGGAAGACAGAGCTGTTTCACAGAGGTTAGAGAGTTTGCGTGAAATTGTAAAAAAGAAGGAAGAGATTGCTTTGTTAGAACAAAGGTTAGCCGAGTTAGGTAACCATCGCAGAGATGTACATTCACCATCTTACACATTTCGTGATATTGAAGACACGATGGCAACGTTTTCTGGTGATGATAATTATCACGTGAAGAGGTGGATCAGTAGTTTTGAGGATGCGAGACTACTCTACAAATTATCCGAGTCCGAAAGTTTTGTATATGCTAAAAGATTGCTTCATGGTACTGCGAAGTTGTTTTTAAGATCAACCTCGTGTCGTTCTTGGGATGGGTTAAAAAATGCTTTGTTGGCTGAGTTTCATAACCATGCGTCAACTACAGATGTTCATAATATGTTGCGAGGACGTAAGAAACGCAAGGACGAAACTTTTCAACAGTACTTGCTAAACATGCAAGAAATAGCATCTCAAGTTGACATCGAAGAGCAGGATGTTATAAGTTATATCATTAAGGGTATTCCTGACTCTATTTTTAACAAGCAAATTTTGTTGACTGCGAATAACATCGCCGAGCTGAAAATCATATTAAGAAAATATGAGAAAATGAAATATGAGCAGCAGTCATCTACCTCTGTGTATCAAAAACCGACACCACATCCAAAATCTTCACCAAGCTCGAGTACCAAATTCGTCGCAAAGTGCTTTAACTGTAATGAAGCTGGGCATATATCAACCAATTGCCAAAAGCCCAGGAGAGAAAAAGGTTCCTGTTTTCGGTGTGGTCACAAAGGCCATGTCGTTAAGGACTGTCCACAACCGTCGTCAGTTCTTGTTGTCCAAAACCCTGAGTTAGAAAAAGAAACTCATATTTCTACGTGTTCCTATATGGGGGACTTTCATGATGTGTTCGAGTATGAATTCTTAAACGATGACTCTGGTTCCGTGCGTTTTACAATGCGTGCGATGACATTGATCGACACGGGAAGCCCCATAAGCTTTGTGCAGCAGCGTTTCGTTCCGCCATTTCTGATGACATCGGTACCATCTCTTTGGAAAGATTTTGTAGGTATTAATAATTCCAAACTTATTTTATTGGGTAGCGTTATATGTAATGTCAAAGTTAAAAGTAATTTTGTTAATTTGTGTTTATTAGTTGTCAAAAATGAAACTATGCAAAATGCGATAGTGTTAGGACGAGATTTTTTACAAAAGAATAATGCTAAACTTGTTTTAAAAGATGAAAATATTGATTTAATTGAAAAAAATAATTTAAACGACTCTTTATGTGAAGGATTTATTAAGGAAATTTTGAGTATTGATATATCAGAGGATAATGACAAATCGGGTTGCTTAAAAATAAATGAAAACTTAGATTGCAATGACCAAAATTTAGTAAGAAGTTTAGTTACGCAAAATAATTCTGAGAACACAGTTTTTACAGATGATTTTGAAATGAAAATCGTTTTGACGAATAGTAACAGTGTTTTTAATTGTGTCCCCCGACGATTGCCATACGCTCATAAGCTTGAACTTCAAAAAATTCTTGATGAGTTATTAAAAAACAAAGTTATTCAGGAAAGCAATTCCCCTTATGCTTCACCGATCGTGTTGGCAAAGAAAAAATCCGGCGAGTTGCGTCTCTGCATAGACTTTCGTCAGTTGAATAAACTGACAGTAAAAGATAATTTTCCAATCCCTCTTATAGAGGATCACTTGGACAGGTTACGCGGCAAAAAGTATTTTACATTGCTAGACTTGAAAAGTGGATTCCATCACGTTAAGATGTCTGAAGAGTCTGTGAAGTTCACCTCATTTATAACACCATTAGGACAGTATGAATACTTGCGCATGCCTTTTGGCTTAAAAAATGCGCCATCTGTTTTTCAGCGTTACATCAATTCGCTTTTTAAAGACCTTATAAGCGCAGGAAAAATACTTGTTTACATCGACGACTTGCTTGTTGCAACCGAATCTAAAGAGGAGCATTTTAAAATTTTAAAAGATGTTATGGATGTTGTCATGAAACATAACTTACAATTGCGGTATGACAAGTGTCTTTTGATGTTTGATAAGATAACTTATTTAGGGTACGAAATTTCTGCTAATGGCATAGGACCGAACATCAATGGTTTGAAGGCCGTTGCAGAGTTTCCTGTTCCTTCAAATGTCAAAAATGTTCATTCTTTTTTGGGTTTAACTTCTTATTTTAGGAAGTTTATAAAGGACTTTTCCACCATAGCTAAACCATTATATGACCTGCTCAAAAAAGATGCGAAATTTGTTTTTGGTCAAAACGAGCTAGAAATTTTTGAATTGTTGAAGCAGAAGTTGTTGAATGCTCCAATTCTAAGTATTTACAATCCTCATGCTGAAACCGAATTGCACTGCGATGCAAGTAGCTTGGGATTTGGTGCAGTGCTGTTGCAGCGTCAGGAAGATAAGCACTTCCATCCTATTTTCTTTTACTCAAAACGAACAACATCTCAAGAATCAAAGTATCACTCATATGAGTTAGAAACGTTAGCCATAGTGTCCGCTCTTAGGAGATTTAGAATCTACCTCACCGGTATAAAATTTAAAATAGTTACGGACTGTAAGTCTCTGACCCTTACTCTTAATAAAAAAATGTTAAATCCTCGAATCTCAAGATGGGCTCTTGAGCTCCAAGACTACGACTACATCATTGAGCATAGAGATGGTCAGAGGATGCAGCATGTCGACGCTCTTAGCCGCTGCCACAATATTTTAATCGTCGAGTCAGACTCCTTTGAGCATGTGCTTGCAGCATCGCAACAAAAAGATTCTGTAGTAAGAAACATAGTTAGAATGTTGGAAGAAAGAGAAAGTCCTGTCTACGAATTAGTCAATGGTTTAGTCTATCGCAAAATTGCTAAGAAAGTTTATTTTTATGTTCCATCTCAGATGGAGAGAAGTGTTATACAAACACATCACGACGCATTGTGTCATGTCGGAGTTGAAAAGTGTTATAATTTTCTGCGGAAAACCTACTGGTTTCCTGCCATGAAAACCAAAATAAGGAATTATATCAGCAACTGCCTAAAATGCGTACACTTTTCTCCACCATACGGTAAAAAAGAAGCGATTTTACATAGTATTCCGAAAGGCGATAAGCCTTTCGACACTATTCATGTTGACCACTATGGTCCATTGCCATGTGCCGTGCGAAACTCCAAAAAACACATATTTCTGATAGTCGATGGGTTTTCGAAATACACTAAGCTATTTGCAGTTAAAAGTACAAGTTCCAAGGAGGTAGTTCAATGTCTAAAAACTTATTTTTCTTCCTATAGTAGACCAAACCGTTTAATTTCGGATAGAGGGAGCTGCTTTACTTCTGAGGAATTTGCTTTATTTTGTGCAGATCATTGTATTAAGCATATAAAAATCGCCACTAGTTCACCTCAATCGAATGGCCAGGTTGAACGCATTAACAGGTGTCTTACTCCCATGTTGGCTAAGGAGAGCGAGGTTGAACCAGGGGACTGGACGAAATATTTAGATAAAGTGGAATTTGCGATGAATAATACTGTTAACAAGAGCACGGGTTTTTGCCCGAGTGTTTTACTTTTCGGTGTTGAGCAAAAGGGGATTGTTAACGACAAAATTAGAGAATACTTAAATGAAAACATCATAGTGGATGAACCGCGAGATTTGCAATCGTTAAGGGAACAAGCAAGTAGAAAAACTGTTCAAAGTCAGGAATCAAATAAACAGTATTTTGATAAACACCATAAAAAACCGCATGTCTACAATGTTGGAGATTTTGTCATGGTGAAAAACGTAGTAACTAACCCAGGTATAAACAAAAAACTTCTTGCTAAGTTCAAAGGTCCTTTTGAGATAGTGAAAATACTACAAAATGATCGTTACTTAATCAAGGATCTAGAAAATCTTCAAATTTCTCGAATTCCTTATGAGGGTGTTGCATGTCCCGAAAATATGAAACCATATGTCTCGACTTAAATATAACTTTCAAGTTATTCAGATGTATCAATGCTTAGTTTCATTAATAATCCTAATCGTATTATTTAACAAGACCATTTATTCCTTTTATAATAATACAAATGTTCAATATTTAAATTGTTTGAAAATAAATTTCAAATTTCGTTTTATGCATATATATAACGATTCATTTCATTATAATAATTAAATTATAACTTTATGTTTATTTTATTACTAAATCAAAAAAAAAAAAAATGACTTTTGGTATTCGAAAATAATGTTTTTTTATATAATCATGTTCATGTACATAATATGTTATAATATTATAATTCTTTTGATATCATCAAATGAAATAATGTAAATCGAGGACGATTTGTATTCAGGATGGTCGAGCTGTAAGAGATATTTATTTGCAATGTGCTAAATATGAACAATAAGTTCGAACAAACATGTAACATTGAACACCCTATTCTATTTAGTACTTAATCGATCTACCTATTCATACATACAATAAAATATTATGTTTTCAAATCATTTAAATTTCTCATCTCTTTGCTCTCTAGCTGTAAAATCTTATGACTTATTTTAATGTTATAAAATAATATGTAAACTGTTAGTTTTAAGCGATTAGACTTAAATATGTTTGCTTAAGAAAAATGACTTGTAATAAAGCTCTCGATAAGACAAGACGTGTTTTTGCTTTTTTATGATTTTTGTTTGCATGTGAATAAGAAAATTAGTTTGTTTTTTTTAATAAAAGTATTTGATAAAGATATTATTGCTTATAATTTTTAAGCGGTGCAATATAAAATTATTTAAAGCAAAATGCATGCAAATCATTAATACAAAATAAAACAAACAGCACTGGACCAAGATGACTCACTTGAGGTACACCATAATTGACATGAAGGTTGACTCTTGAACATGGGGCTATAATATTTGTCTTTCAGATATGACAAAATCCAAAAAAACGGTCGTTAAGTCCAATTTTACCTAGTTTATAAAAAGAATTTCATGACTCAATTTTTCGAATTAACATTTAGAAGTATTTTTCGAATGCATTCAAACAAAAAGTACAGAATTGAAATAAATTAGTAATGGTTGATTTTTTGGCAAACCAATATTGATTTTCACATTTGACAGAAGAACAATTAAAACAAATTATGTCACAGACAATGGATTCAAACAATTTAGGAATAGCAGACAATTCCTCTATATACGATAATAATTCGCAACTAAATTTTTAGAACCATTTTTATGAACTGGCTTTAGGTACAAATATTTCTAAAGATCTGAAAACTTAACACATTATAGAGACTCGTTAAAAAGAAAAAACAATGAATAGGAAACATAAAACACGCATTTCTTCAACATAAATGATGGTATTCCACCAGGACTGAAACATTCATGTATAGCTCACAAATATTGTCACGCATATAGGCCTCAGAAATCGAAAAATTGATTGATGTAAGATGACTGTATTCTTATGTGTTAGGAGAAATAACAGAAGAGGTGCTTACAGAAGTAAAATCTTCAATAGTAGTCTTAAAATAATCTGGGAATGTGTTTGAAATTGACCCTGAAAGATTTTATACTAGCTGGATATCCGTGATAAAATTTGCGTTTGCTTTACAAACGTATCTCTAAAATACATGCGGGTTTATTTTTAATATCACACTCAGTGCCTATTAGAAATTAATTGAGAGAGAGAGAAAAGTTCAAATAAGTCACAAAGTCGTATGGATGTTCTTGGTAAACTCTAAGCGTCTCATCACTATGCGATAGATTAAACTTCAACTAAGGTTTTTAAAGGCGAATCAATCTTAAGGTTCTTATTTTCAAAAGCAAAAACCGTCCATGAATTTAAAATAAGATAATATATCTGTGTATTTAACTAATTTTATTTTTGAGACTTTTAAATTTTTGAAAACAAAATCTTTTTGGTATATGAGCTTAATCAGGAGTCTCGACGAAAGTTTTTGGTTCCCGAAATACTTATTACCAATGAATGAATTTTCTTTGAATGAAAATTCAATGCTAGTCACTGAATGAAAATTTGTACTGACACAACTAAATTAGGATTGAGATGATGATTATGTTAGCTACAACCTAAATATCCGCACTAAAATTGTGTGCACTTATAATTCAAATCAAATAGCAATGTGTTGTCCTTGCTATACCCCAATTCCTTTCCTTATGCATTGTCTAATATTGGTTTTAGAATCTTATTTTATGCACGCCTTCATATCTAAGCTAAGAGTTCAAAAGTTCTAAAGTACCTTGATACGAATATATTTATACATCTGTACCTAGATCCACTATCACATGGCTCACAATCTAATTATTTGAATACCATAATCAAAAAGTTATACGGAACCATTTAGCTGCATCGGCGGCGGCGGTGGCAAAACGACAAAACGACGAATGACGGCGTGAACGGCGCGGCGCGGCGGTAGAGTATAGCTTGTATAGCTTCTCTCATAAGAAGTTGCTCCTTTGATGATTGTTATTTATTGCACTCAAATTGCTTGTTCACCCTCGTTCAAGCTAAACACAGCAAAACATTTACACCATCTAATATCCCAACAATGGTATCCCTAGAATATACCTTCCTCAGACTCAGAAAGTGCGAAATTTCAAAAGGAATGAAAACGGAACCCCATGAGTTATGGACATCTTAGACCCGCTATATGGGAATAATGTAAACGTATAGATTGTAAGAAACAACCTTCTCCTCATTCAGCTGGATCCTTAAATAACCCATAATTAGCTTGGGCTAAAGTAGATCAAAAAGGTGCAATAAATTCATTAACCCAACTGCTTTCTCACCACCACACTGAACGACCCAACGACGACAACGACGAAGGAGAAAGAAGACCAACACCACACCGTACCGTATACCGGATCCACATCGGGATCCAATTACTTTGGTGAGATTCATGGACACGCCAGACCGAAAATTCTTCCAACTCATGATGTGTCGTTGTCGTTGTCGTCGTCGGTTTCATAATTATGATGTCACGAGAGTCGTGAATAAGCTCCCTGGGTCCGTTTCTTCGACGTCGTCGTCGGTGTTTTCGTCGTGCGTCGTTGAAGTCAGTGGTGGTGTGGTGTGGTGGGTATAAGTTAAATAGGGAGCCGTTAAGGTTGTCACAATAAACCCCGAAAGTACCACTCCATTCTCCCGCTCCCGCACTATTTTGTTCCTTTGATCGTTTTGACTGCTGTGCGATTTGTTTGCTTCTGGATGGATTGGAGATGAAAAAATACAGGGATCCGATTTCTTTCTCGTCGTCGAGTGAGATTCAGGACGCGGGAGAGTAAATCACGTCTGACAATGTCAAATTTGATTTGGCGACAATTTAGTCAAATTTATTTGCCATAGCTGTCGCAGCATCATCAAAGCCAGATTATATCTTGGACGGACAAAGGGTGATGTGCTGCGCGGAGAGGTGTCTGTGTCACGCTGATGCTGATACTATCGCGGATGCTATTTATCGTGACTTCAAAGGGCCCTCATTCATTACGGCGATGATACGTCACATAATTTAATTGGCCTCGATATGGAAAGTGCACATGGAATCCCGAGACGGGGCTGTGATGCTGGAACTTTGCGTCACATCAATTTAATTATGACAACATAATTAAACAGTGATGATGGATGTTTTAACTTTATGCTGGACTCAGGATATCCACGTATCCGCCCTTAGATATTAGGTTGGTAAATAAATTCATGTCATAATGACGACCTTATTGTCCCATGCACAACACAGATTCCTTCAAATCCATCAAGTCAACACAACAGCGGCGCTGCTAGAACGTTTTTGCAACTTTTCCTCGATCAAATGTGGCGTAAAAGAGTTCGCATGAGTTGTATCATACGAAGCGTATCTGTGAAATGCAAATTGCGAGCTGCCAGCATAGAAATTTGCAACTTAATGAGTTACCCGCAGTTAGAAGATCTTTTTTTTTTTAATTGGGTTGGGCGGTAAAAAAAAGTGTCGTCTCTTGCGAAGATTTCGTAGAAAAACAATTCGAAACGTTTAACTTGATTTATGTTTGCCACAATTAATTTAACTATCAAAGTACTTTCCGAGTGTAGAATAATTGTTTGTGCAACCAGGTCAGGACTAAGCAAAGGGAAGAGGCATAGTACATATAACCTATAACAACTCAACACATTGGTGCACTTGTCCCTGTAGCCATCAGAGCGCTTAGTTATAATGTCCCCACCAACCAAAGGCAATAAAGAATAAATGAGTGCAGGTTTTATGGGCGGTAGCGGTGACGGTGGCCGTGATGCGACCGACAACCGACAACAACGGTTCGCTCTCTCGAGGATATTTATATGCATTTTACTTTTCATCCTGAATCGTTTGGTATAGGTATAACAGTATTGTATGTAGGTATACAGGAAATTGCAAAAGAAGCCATTAAGAGCAATATAATATATACCGTCAGCCACGTTTGAGGTAATTAATTCTTTGAATTTAAAATAAACAGCGCCAGCAGCGGGAGAATAAGTCCATGATGCACAACAAGATTTTCAGTTGTTAGAAATAAAAATAGAAGAATAGATTTACTGCAAGAAGAATCTTTAACAGACAATTTTTTCCTCGGGTGAATGATTTTTCTTAGAAGTTTTCAATTTAACTCATGTAAACTTACGACTCATTTTTTTTTAAATTTAGTGATTTTAAGAAATATTGTTTTAATGAAAGGTAAATTGTGAAGTTTGAAGCAGAACAAAAGTGTTATATAAATAGCTTTCTTGTTAAATATGAAGTTATCTATTTCTACTTTCGATATTACTACTAATACTACAACTAATTTTTCCACTTACAACTCATAATTTTTGCTTCTGCCACTTCTAATTTTTCTACTATAAGTGATAGATCACTTATGGTAAACTTATTTTCATACTACGACTTCAAGACTCCTACTACTTTCATTGCTGCCAAACTATTACTACATAGCTATACAAAAATAGTCTTGTTTGTAAGCAAAGTCTTTCACAGTAAAAGATGGGAAGCGGTTAGAATTATCTTAGTAGATGTTTCTACGATCAAAACTTATACATTTTGACCTGTATTGATGCTGCACCTGCTAAATTGTGATTTATTAGACGTAAACAAGCTTGAAAATACCTTCGAAAGTCAAGAATTTTGGTAGATTATTAAATTACTACAGAGACAATAACTTTTACAGAAGCAGGACTTTAACAAATAAACGTTCGATTCTCCTGTGCCAGAAGAAATAGAATTCAAAAAAATAAGGTTCAAAATTTTTGGAAGCGCTTTCTCAGAAAAAGAAATATTTTTAACAAAACTGCAAATCAAATTTTTAATGTAAAAATATTGAATCAGAAAAACAAAAAAAATTAGGTGGTCCAACAATCCGTAGAGAACTAAGGCCTAATGACTTACAACTCTCAACCATTCCTGTGGGCGAGTCATTTCAGGGATTGAGGGGACCTACATTGTTTGTTTTCTAGATACAGATTGTATCTAGATTGTTTTCACAATACAAGTAAGTATAATCAAATTGTGCACTCAGGCGTATACGTATTTCTTTAACTAAGTTTGCTTATTTCCATTTTTATTTTTCTTAGGTGTATTTGAAGTCAGTTGGTATATTATATTAATCACTTTGCTTTTTGTATAAGAATCATTTATCACCCGACCTTCAGTAAAAATGTATCAATAGGCACAATAGGGCTTGGCACTATCCCCTTTTAATAGGAACAAACTAAACCTGTTTTTGTGGGAATATCTTTGTTAAGTTCCAAGTTTAGAAATTTAAGAAAGTCGTTCAACATTTAACAAAATTTTTAGCAGAGTGATATCAAATTATTACTGCTATTATTATTAAGAGTTCCTAATTTTTTCACCTTTAGGACATCAGTCGATTGTGGTTTATTTGCATAGACCTGCAACTTCAAGAAACCCCACAGGAAAAAGTCTAGCGGGGTGAAATCGCATGACCATTGTGGCCAATTCACATCACCCCTGCGAGGGATAACCTTACCCTCAAATTGTTCATGCAAAATGTCAATCGTGGCGTTTGCTGTGTGGAACTTAGCACCGTCCCGCTGGAACCACATGCCGTCTATGTCCATAATATGGTTCGATTTGGGCTACAAGAAATTAGTTAACATCGTTGTGTGGCATTATCACCTGGTGAACCTCGTGTGGTTTGGCCACCATCCGTTAAACAGTCCACTGTGAAGGGCCACCACGTCTACCGTAAAATGGGCGCAATGCGCACAACGTTTGCGTTAGCGAACACTCATTTTGATAATAAAGTTTAATCATTTGAACGTACTGTTCAATCGTTTTACTTGCCATAATGACTTGGCATAAACAACTGAATAATAAGCAAAAGATTTGACAGATGTCACCAATACAAAACGACTGCCACGGGGCCCCAAAATCTACCCTCACCAATTGAAAAACCCTTTATATTTAAAAATCCCTCAACTCTTTGGTATGAATATAGTTATGATTTTCTTAACATTCCAGTAAAATTATTTAATAAAACTAAAAACAATTTATGGTCAGTATGCAAAACGTCTCCAAAAGAAATAATGTTATTAGTATTTTTAACAGAATTTCAAGTTTTTAAAATCATATTTACATTTAGAAAGTGAAAAGAGATCTTAAAATTGAATCCAGGATATTTTTGGAAGTTAATAATAATAAAAGAAAATCTAGTCCTTAAAAAAATTAAAAAAATAAATTGGGTGGCGCAACAGTCCGTTGAGAACTAGAACCTAGTGACTTACGAGGTGTGTTCAAAAAGTACCCGGAATTTTCGTTTTTTCAAAAAAATATTTATTTATTCGTTTACATCAATGTGGTCCCCGTCAAAGTAGTCCCCCCAGATATAATACACTTATGCCAGCGTTTTTTCTAATCTTCGAAGCACTCTTGATATTCACTTTTTGATATATCCTTGAGCATTCTCAGCGATTCGGCCTTTATTTCTTCAATCGAGGAAAAACGCCGTCCTTTCATGTGTCTCTTCAACTTTGGAAACAGGGAAAAGTCACACGGAACATATCTGATGAATACGGAGGTTGGGGCATGACTACGGTATTGTTTTTGGCCAACAAATAACGAAGAAGCAACGACGAGTGAACAGAGGTGCGTTATCGTGGTGCAAAAGCCATGAATTGTTTTTCCATAAATCTGAGCGTTTTTTTTCAGATTGCTTCACGTAAACGTCGCATAACTTCAAGGTTATACTCCTTATTAACCGTACGATCTTGTGTTAAGAACTCTGGATGCACTATGCCATTATAATCTTAGAAAACAGTAGGCAAAACCTTTACATTTGATCGAACTTGACGTGCTTTGTTTGCTCTTGACGTTGGATGCTTCCAGGTGGACGATTGTGCTTTGGTTTGACATCATAACCGTACCGTACACCCATGTTTCATAACCAGTGATGACCCTTTCAAGCAAACTTGGATCGTCGTTGACGTCATTTAACAGCTCTTGAGCGATGTTCATGCGGTTGTTTTTTTGGTCAAAATTCAGCAGTTTTAGCAAAAATCACCGAGCTCATAAAAACACGTCGAACCTTAGCAACTACCACAGACAAAGTAAACAGTGAATATAGCTGAAAATTGCATCATACTTTAGGGTCATGTATACCAACACAATACAAAAAAAAATTTGACCATCGGACTCTCCAGACCCGCGAAATTTAAAAATTCCGGGTACTTTTTGAACACACCTCGTACAACTCTCAACCATTCCTGTGTGCGAGTACTGTTGTCAGGGATGGAAAGAAACCTACAGTTTTAAGCCAATCCGAACAGCATTTGAGAAAGCACTTTTCATGACAAGGATTGCTCTTGGAGAATTTGTCAATTCTCCGCAAAAGGCAGTACTTGTGAAAAAACATTTATATGGTACAGGCAGGGATCGAACCAAAGACCTCTAGCATGAAAGTCCAATGCACTAACCATCATACCACGGGTACTACAAAATCTGGTCCTTACACATATGTTTTCAAGCTCAATGACTATCCACTCAGCTTTTATCTAAAGTGCCTTTAAAAGCAATACTCTTTACTGTGATACTTTAAGCTGTAATATCATAAACTAGGATACTTCAATCTGTAAAAAAATCTGACTTAATAGATCAAGACTTTGATTTGAAATCTTTGCGTCTATTATTAGTGAATCAATATAATATTCCCATGTTAAAGCCATGATCGTTCCAAATTAGCACGGTTGTGCAAAGGGGCGTTCTACTGTAACTTTGTTAATGAACCTATAGCTGAAAACTTTATTGACTCATTTAAAAGCAAAAAACAATTGCACTTCATTTCTACTGACTTTAGTAAGGCGTTTTAAAAACTCTTATATCGAGTTTTGCTTGTTAAATTATAATACCTGGGTTTTAGTAAACATGGGTCAATTTTATTAATTGAATAGATCATATTCTGTATCTACTCTTCAATGGTCGTTATTCAAACAAATTTAAAATCTGGGCCAAGTTAGTCATTTAAGTCATATTTTTATATATGAACGAAATACCGACTATGTTACGATTTTCAAAACTGTTTCAAGTTCTTGTGATTGTAACGAATTGCAATGGGATCTTAGCTTGTTTTTTGATTAGTGTGTTCGTAAATGTCTGTTTCTTAAAGTTGATAAATGTAAAACTATGAGATTTACTAGAAAGCTTTCTGTAACTTCTTTTAATTATATGTTTGCCGAAGTATCATTATCTCGTATAAATGAAATGTCTGTTTTTGTTCTGTTCTTCAATGGAAAGTTGAAATTTTTCAGAACTAATAAGGCAAATTCAATTCTTGGTTTGATTAACAAGGACTCGAAACAATTTTCTGGTTGTTTTGTTATAAAACGGATTTTTATAACATTTATTCGACCAATTCACAAATATGTTTGTTAGACCAAGGGAATCAAATTATGCCTGTCATAAATCCAGAGTAATACTGGTACAAAAAAGGTTCGTGAGATTTGCGCTGAAGTGGTTAGGATGGTCTTATTCCTACAATCTTCCACCTTATCAGCTCAGATTTAAACTTATTGATATGTCAAGTACTGAGAGCAAACGTTCTTATTTAAGTTTTGTGTTTATTGTTAAAATTATAAATGAAAATATTGACTCTTTGCACCTTCTATCTCGTATTAACTTTAATATTCCCCAAACTGTCGGACTAAGTATGAACAATGTTCTTCTTTGAATATAACGTTTAAATTATACATCTACTTTAATGTTAAATATATCAACTATTTTTTTGATAATAATAATATAAAATTTAATTCAAGTCTCTAGCATCATTGGTTCATGAGATATTTGGCTTTAACTAAAATGTTCACCTTTTTTTAAACGGCTATAGTAAAAAAACCACCCACGCAATTTTCTTGAGAGCCCTTCTGCATCTTTTTGCCTTATTATCTGCATAACAAAAGTTATTTGAAGTCGATATCTCTTCTCGTTCTTGATCTATGGACAACGAAAAAAAACGTATGGACGTACGGACGTACGAACGTACGTACACACGCACACACAGACATCTTTCTAAAAATCTTTTCTTTTGACTCTAGGGACCTTGAATCGTCGAGAAATTTCATAATTTTCAATTCGACAAATCGGACCCATTACAATAACTTCCTATGGGAAGTTAATAACAGATCACAAACTTTTAGGTTACCATAAACAGAAAATGTGGCTTGCCACCAATGACATGCCCTAATGATGCACAAGAAGACACAGTCCACTTCTTATGCCACTGCCCAGCACTATTCCACACTAGAAAAACTTTATGAGACAGACACTTCTTCAATAATCTTAAAGAACTCGAAGATATTCCTTTAAACAGCCTATTAGGCTTCATCAAAGCCTCTTAATGGCTAGAACAAGACAATCCATAATATCATAAGTTTAATCACTCTATAAAGAAAGTTCAGTACTTCAAGGTTTCACAATAGATCTTCATTGATCTAAATGTGACGATAATGTCATCAATTTCCAGCCCATCAAGTAAACCTAACCTAAGCATTAAATAAGACTCAATCCTCAGTGACCTACAATTTTCAACTTTCTTTGTATTCATTATTACTCGTGTATATAAAATGTAAACAAATAAATTTTGTAAAGCTAGTACGCAGCTGAATTTTTTCAATAAATAAATAAGAGGCTAACATATTAATCACACTCTTTTTCTTTTCAGGATAAAAATTGCTCCTGACGCAGAAATCATCATTATCACATGATACATTTGATTTCCTGGTTGGCTTCACTCTTTTGACTACAATTTGGAATTCATGATTTTTCTGCCTGTAAGAAATTTAAATGAGATGAGAAGGTGACAACTTAAAAGGATACATATATTTCCAACCCTTCAACAAGCTATACCACATCTGATTATCATTAATCTTTTCAAAAAACAAAACAAATACCTACTCTACGTCTCTGAGGAATATCCGTCTTATTGGTGGTGTAAGTATAAAGACTTAAAAATAAGAATATAACAATTCCATTATATAATTAATTAAACAACAACCCGAAGACCAAACATTGTTCTTCTAGAATCACCCTTATACAAGTGAATGAGTGCGTGCAACATCCCACCACCTATCAGTGATGGTAATTTCTCAACAACAACTACGACGAGCGACGACGCACTTTGCGTTCCCCAACTCAATCAACCTCGCTTAACGCAAACCAACGATCACAACAAAAACATCACCCAGCTTCAGCTAACAGCAATGTATCACCAGCTTCAGATCCAGATCCCCATCATATTATTATACTATCTGATCCGGCAGATAAATAGATATGCGCATCCTAAAAATAGATGCGCACTTTTCCACGATGCCACACACCAAGAACGCAATAAATTCACATCAAATGGAGAATTAAAATTTCATTAAAATCATTATGGGGCAATTGAAATAATCGGGGTCGGGGTCCAGGCAAACTCCTCGCGTATGATGATGATGATGATAATGATGACTAGAAATTGCCTCGCTATATCTACAGAAGCTGGAAGCCTTTTAGTGGCGATTAATGAAAGTGTGAGTTGATTGCCGCAAAAGGGGGGCAGCATAGCTATAGTTTCTTATTTTTATTTATCCAAAGTTTTTCATATCTTGTGATATTTTATAGACCAGAGGGTCTATCAAAATATTTTAACAAACGAACCGTTATTTTATTATTATTTGCCCCAAGAGAATAAAATAAACCACAATGTGTGTGCTTTGCTTGCTATGTGGCTGTGCATCTCAAACGATTCGTGAAGCAGCGATTGCCACGCTCCTGGATTAAAGAATTAAAAACAGAAGAAAAAAAAGATACAAAATCTTCATTGTGATCCAAATGCAATTAGAATACCGGAGGAGCTGGTGCGGTTGCGGTTTTTTGGTCTCGGTTTGGTATATGGTGGTGGCGATGATGATGGCGTATGGCGATGTGGTATATTTACGGGGACACCAAAGGCAAATGATTTAAATCTGGAGCGCAGATCATCGTTCCTGTGGTTATTGCAATGAGCCGTGTCATTCATCTTATGACCGCAAGGAACAAGCGGAATTCAGAAATCCACTGATATACCACCATCATAGTCATAGATGAACATCATCATCATCATCATGATTTTTCCTCTGGGGAATCTGGATGATTTATCTATGGCATGAGGTTTTTGAGATAAATTTAGGTAGGTATTCAAACATATTTGTGATGACTAAATTTAGATACAGACATCTAGCTAGACGCAACAATTTAACATGTTATGCTTTTTGAAATTTGAAATGCTGCTGCTGGTGCTGGGGAAGTTTTTTTTTGTGTCTACAAGGCTGTGCAAGAAATTCATGACTTTTAAAAATTAAAGAAAAGGGCGGGGTGCAACCCACACTGATAACTTCTAAGAAAATTATTTTGAAGTTTTTAGATATTCTAGTCGGAAATCATTTTTTACCAACTTTTCTTAGTATTTTAATAGGTTTTTTTGTATTACTATTTACACAAAGGAAAATAAACAAAAATCCATGTTAAATTGACATAATTTAAAACTCACATCACTCTTGAACTAGACCAGTTAAAAGGCTGGTATATTGTGACCTCGGGACTTTCTCCTTTCTATTGATGTAACCATTTTTGTATACGTTTTACATAAAGCTTTGAGCAAAAACTGATTTTCAAGTTTTAAATGCCCTTTTATCGGTAAACACTCATTCTAGGCCCTCCAAACTTGGTACTTGGTTTCCGGAAATTCTCATTAGTTATTAGTCTTTATTGGACTTTATACAAGGTGAATCTTCATGGTTTTGAAAAAATACGTTCTAGAGTTATTTTTGTGCTGATTTTAAATATTAAATACGATTTAAGCTTGGTTTCCAATTTAAAAAAAATAAGTTTTTAACTTTATTTGTGTTGCTTTTTTTTTGGAAAACTGATTCATTATCAAAACAACAAATACTTTTAATCCATTTATACCTTTTTTCTAAAGCATTAATGGTTCAGTGTTTCTTTCTGGACTAGATATTTAAATGTAGGATTATACATTTAGAAAACTATCACTCATTGTTTTGGAAAAAAAACTAGTTCATAAATTTACATTGCTTAGAAAAAAATATAATGTCTTTTTTTGAATTCAAAAAGGTTTTATCTCAAAAACTTAAATTGGTAAAGTCAATTTGATGCAAGATTCGGCGTAAGGCTACCAAAAGTCTTTGGAAAAGTATAATTTGATTGTCTTGAACTTTGTTAACCGGTGAATTAATTTTAAGTTTAAATATACAATAAATTACTAAATATTATTTTGAAATATGCTGTATACTAAGTACACAGTTAAAACCTGGCATACTTATAAGAACAACTTTTATTTTGGTGGTGTCAAGAGCACTGTATGCTTTCAGCAATCAGGCTTAAGCAATGTTTGTTAACAGTGGGAACATTTCTTTCTGATTTAATTCTGATGCAATTCAATGATCAAAAATTATTAACTATTTCTAAATAAATTTATTACACATCACTGTATGTGGACTTATGACTCAAAGATGATGATTGTGATTGATGATTTGTTGATGGAAGACTTGTAGTAGATTTTTGTTTTGTTTTGTTTTTGTTTTATGCAAAATGTAGGTGGACGTAGACGTAGTTGAATGTCACAGACTGTGTTGTGAAGTGCATTAGCTCCACTCGCATATTAATATTTTAAAAACCTATAATAGCTCCCTGTGCGGTGGTGGTGGCTTTAATGTCAGCCAAGATGTTACAATCTAAGAATATAAAGATTCATAATTGTCATGGGTAATTAAAGTTGGATTTTACGCTCGTGAATTATAAAATGCAATTTTCGCCTGCAAGCGACAGGCGAATGACCTATATAAATACGAGTTCTTAAGTTATTTTTCTTTAGGGAAGATTATTATATTTTTAGTCATTCGAATAGATTTTGATCACAAATTATGATCAAGAATTTAACCTTTAATTTATATTTGAATACTAAGTTTTGTTTTATTTCTGTTTTTACGTTACCTTAGTGAATAAATTTTGGATATTGAGGCATTAGGTGCTTTTAGACTAAATTATTAGATACTGTATTCAAGAGAGATATCGAATTACCCATAAAATTCAATCTTTAATCATGGGCATCTTTATGATTCTAAAACTAAGAAGTCTTTTAAGAATATTTGTTTTCTTTTTTATTATTTTAGATGTCTTTAAAATTTTGACAAATTCGAAACAGAAGACTGAGAGAATTTATGATTTTAAAGGGAATGAAAAATAATATTATGATGAAAATACCTATCATATATTTTATTTTGTCCAAAAAAAACTTTAAGGATTTTGAAAGTGATATTATGACCCTGATATCAATTCAACTTTGTTAAGTTGGTACTACATTTTAGCAAATATACAGTTGCACGTTTCAAAAATCACATTGAATTCCATAAATGTTCATATACTTTATTAGTCCAGGACCGCTATTTATGATGAAATATTTCTTTTCTGAAACAGAAATGTTATATGAAGTTGGGTTGGGGGCTGATGCTGATGATTGGTGGGAGGTTTTCAACCACATATAATATTTAGAGACAAAAACCTACATAAATAGCAGTCGCATGTTTGCAATTTTTCTTTGGCACTAGAGTGTCATGTGCATTATTGCGGTTGTATATCCTTCATTGCACATTTGTTTCTGCTTTGCAGTTTTCTTGTCATTTTTGCACGTTTTTCGTTGGGTGGTGAATTTTTGGAAGGGTGTACTGTACGAGTACAGAGTACATTTTAGTTAGTTCTGTTTCAAGATAGGAGGTACAAATAGGGAAAAAGAAAAGTGTTTGGGACTGAGGAAGCACATTGCAAGAAATGTCGACTGATGCACTATTCCAAATCAAGTGAATATTTCGATTCACATGATTGTTGCAATTAATTTTTAAGTAATAAACTGACATTTTACTATCAGAAATAATTTGGAAACCTTACTTTATAACCAATTCTGGACCAATCCGGCAAATAGCATAGCACCGATTTTTACGTCAACGTTTAGCATAATAGTGTTGTAAAGTAAAATTTTTACAAAAGTATTTTCTCAAACAAACCAATTATACATACCAAAGAACAAACAAAAATTACCTAACAAATTGTCTTTCCAAAGACTTAGGAATACTAAAACTTTATGGGATCCATTTCAATATGGCTCGTTATTTCCATTTATTAACATTGATTACATTTTGTCGACCAGTGTATTCAATGTTTTCTGATAAACAAACAAATAATTTTGTAAAGGATTAAGATGTCCTGCATTAGAATCTCATCAAGTTTTTGAATGCTGAAGACAACCAAAAACTTGTTTTTTAAGGCTAAGTTAAAACACGACATGTATCTTAAATTACATATCTTTTCTAGATACAGTTTAAATCATTTTAATATTTCACTTAATTTTCGTAAATTCTGATTTGTTATGATGAATTAAATGACTAACGGGTCTTATTTCGACTCTATTTGAAGTTTTGAAAAACCTTGAATGTAATTCCTTCATATCTTTGAATACTTCGCTTTAGAGTTAGTTGTTAGTGCTGATTCCGAATCCGTACTCCGATTTTAGCAATATGTGCATAAATTCAGAAATACCCGTTTTCAACATTATCCTTATATTTTCTTAATATATTCTAAAACTTGTTGTCGTAACCTTAAGACTACGAATTCGTAATAAGATAAGCAATTGATTGTACACCATTTTGCATTCTTCTTTTAAGAACCATTTTAGCATACATTTTTCAGCGTTCTTTTAACTTTAATTTATGGCAGGTGAAGACTAACAACTAATGAGGATTTTTTGAAAAATAAGTACGATATTGAACAGTTTTTAACGGAATATCGAAGTATTTTATAACCTCAAAAAGCCTTATATAAGGATTTTTGAATTATAAAACATTTCATCTTAAAAACCTGACTTGCTAGATTTATTTACAATTATTTGAATAAAAGCAAACAAAAAACCTTAGAAAAGTATAATTTGATTGCCACCTACTTTACCGTATTGACCAGCGTTAAGAATTTTTAAATAGTTGTTACAACCGCAGATCCATCCGATGTGTATTTAAGTCAAAGACAGTAGTGTTAAAAATCATGCGTCTATATATATATAGACGGTAGTACCCGTGGCATGATGTTTAGTGCGTTGGACTGTCACCCATTAGCGAGCAAAAGTGTAGTGAAGTACCTCGGTATCTGGTTAGATCAGTATTTATATTTCGACAGACATATAAATGCTGCTCTGACCATGGCCAGAGGAGCCTTCGCTCTGACGAAACGGCTGTTTTTTAGCAGTCGGCTTGATTCCAGAGTGAAGGTAATTTGCTACATGGCCCTCATACGTCCGATGATCGTTTATGGTTGTCCTGTGTGGTTCAACGTTGCCCCTTCCCAGATGGAGAAGTTTCGGGTGTTCGAGCGGCAGTGTTTACGACGCTGTACCGGCTTATATCGAACAGCCGAATCTTCTTACGTGCATTACTATTCCAACGAGGTCCTATACAACGGGGCTCGAATCAACAGAATTGACAATTTCGTGATAAAACTCGTTCGAGGTCACATTGCAAGAGCTATGTCTCCGACCAACAATTTAATGTTCGGGGCGTTCTATCCGAACGACGAGTATTTTGAGAGTGCACGCTTGAGCGGCTTCATTCCACCAGAAGCATTCCTCTTTTTAGATAGATGCGGTCTGATACAGGATAGATTGACAGTTCCGTTAATCTATCACGTCAGACGACGAATCGTGGATAGGCGGCTCCTGTACAATCGGGACGTCATGGCACAAGACGGAGCAGAGCTCCTTCGGTTCAGTAGGGCTGTGTCCGAATAGGCATGGTGGCACAAAAAAAATACAAACAAAAAACACAAACAAAAAAAAAAAAAACACAAAAAAAAATAATTTAAAAAAAATAAAAAAACATGGAATAAGGAAAAAAAAAAAGAAAAAAGACCAAAATATGGAAAACAAAAAATGTTAGTTAGATTTGCTGCTGTGGTTGTTCTAGTTTTAAGTAGTTTATAGGTAGAATAGGTAGTTTTAGTTAGCTTTAAGTTTTATATTAAGGACCTTATTTTAAGTAGTTTTAAGTAAAAATAAAAAGGGATATTGATATTAGTTTTTTCAAATTTTCTAATAAATACAAAATAAATAAAATTTAATTGAAGTAAAATAGATCTTAGGGCCGAAAGGCATTAGTATTAAGTATTATAGTTTAACTTAGAGTGTCCGTATGGGACCAGTAAGTTAGTAATAAGTTATGGATAATTAGGCTAGTTTTATGAATTTTTGTCTAGCTTTAAGATAGTCTTAAGAATGAATTAATAAAAAATGAATTTGAAAAAAAAAAAAAAAAAAAAAGTGCGTTGGACTGTCATGCGAGAGGTCTTGGGTTCGATCCCTGCCTGTGCCACCTTAATTTAAAAAAATAAACGGGTACTGCTTCTTGCGAGGAATTGACAAATTCTCCAAGAGTAATGCTTGTCATGAAAAAGTGCTTTCTCAAAATAAGCCGTTCGGATTCGGCATAAAACTGTAGGTCCCCTCCATCCCTGACAACAGTACTCGCACACAGGAATGGTTGAGAGTTGTAAGTCACTAGGCCCTGGTTCTCTACGGACTGTTGCGCCACCTAATTTATTTTTTTTATATATATATATGCATTATGCACATATATACAAATTAGGTATACATTTTTCACGCCATCCACCGAAATTTTGGTTATCAGTTTACTTATTTTAAATGTGCTTCCACTAAACATCCTTATACTGAATCCGTATCCTAAGATGTACTTATCCATCAACTATTCTATGTGCACACTGCAGACATTATTTGAAAAAAAACCTTATATGGTGGTGTTGTAATGATAGCCACTCTACTAAAACTGACAGCTTTTCATATACATATACAGTATACACCTACTTTGAACCCCCTACTTTTAGCATCCATGCAGTAGTTAGTTACCTTGCTACTTTGGAGCTGTCATCATTTTGGAAAAAAAAAAACTTTTTAAGACCATCACCACCCATTTTCCGCTATGAGAAATGAAGCGAAAATTAACGAAAAGTAATCATCTCATTTGCTCTGTGACAGATAGACGCGACGTTTGCGAAAATTGCAAGCACAATGCGTGAACGTGAAGAACTTTAAACTTTATGTATTTTGGGCAACCCTGAATACTTCCCTAGGATCACTTTCTTTCAAGCATAGAAGACTACAGGATGGAGTTTTTGTGACAATATATTGCAGGGTGATAAATAGAACTATTGGTTTGAGATTTTATAAGTGTCATTATAATTAAACAACTAAAATGCATTGCAGACTCGGTATTAAAATAAGAGGTTAGGATACGACCCACGCTCTAAACGTCCCACTATGGAGATAAAAGAGAACGTCATAGTACATTTTTTCAAAGACTTTATAAGGTTTTCGATCAGGATTTCATCACTTACGTATGTAGTTTCTACTTTATTTAGTAACTAGCGGCCCGTCCCGGCTTCGCACGGGTAGACATTTGTTTGTCCAATCATTAATACTCTTCGCGGCACGAGTACGATAACTTAGGCGACAAGATATAATAACGATTTTTGGTAGAGGGGCTTAATACAAGCATTTTTTACTATAGGAGGGGGGGGTCTATCTCCCTCCGTTTAGGCGGTAGGGGCAATTTAAAAAAATTGTTATTTAAAATGAAAAAAATTAATTAAAAAATAACGGTAATACTTACAATTAAGTATCATAATTTTTTTTAAAGCCAACATTCTGTTTTATTAGCCAGTTTTTAATTCAAGTCAAAACTATGCGTAGTTTTTGAAAAATTTAATTTTAAACTCAAAATTTGAGTAAAAAAAGTTAAAAAAAAGGTTCAAAGTGTAATTTTTCAATACTTCAAAAATATCTACCATTGTTTTTATTTCAAAATTTATTTCTCTTATTTGTTTTTGATCAAAAACTGAAAACTAGATGATTTTATGTCTTTTAGTTTTTGAGAAAATTGAAAATAAAAATTTAATTTTAAACTCAAAATTTGAGTAAAAAAAGTTAAAAAAAGGTTTAAAGTGTAACTTTTTCAATACTTCAAGATTATCTACCATTGTTTTGTTTTAGAATTTATTGCTCTTATTTGTTTTTGATCAAAAACTGAAAACTAGATGATTTTATGTCTTTTAGTTTTTGAGAAAATTGAAAATAAAAATTTAATTTTAAACTCAAAATTTGAGTAAAAAAAGTTAAAAAAAGGTTTAAAGTGTAACTTTTTCAATACTTCAAGATTATCTACCATTGTTTTTATTTCAGAATTTATTGCTCTTATTTGTTTTTGATCAAAAACTGAAAACTAGATGATTTTATGTCTTTTAGTTTTTGAGAAAATTGAAAATAACCACAACTACTATTTTAATTTAATTCTTTTTTTTTGCTTGAGTGGTCTTATTTTGATAGTAATAATGGTATTTGCGTATGCGTAATGCGTGTTTGGGTGTATGCAACAGTAAGGTGTGCGCGAGTTTGGGTGTATGCAACAGTGGGATCTCTAAGGGGGGGCATGCTGCCCCCCTGCAACCCCCCTGCTTGGGCACACTATAGGATTTGGGGTGGGTGCGAGGTGGAGTGGGTGGAAGGTGGGGAGGGTGAAAGGTGCGGTGGGTGCAAGATGGGGTGCATGCAAAGTTTCTTTTGCATTTAAATAAGCTAGATTTAAGAAAAATTAATTTATCCTTGGTATATCTTAATCCATATTCGATAATTACTATCAAAATAAGACTACGTAAATACTCAAGCAAGGAAAAAATAATTTAATTAAAAGATTTTTTTTTCTTGCAAATTTTCAATTTTCTCAAGAACTAGAAGACATAAAATCATCTAGTTTTCAGTTTTTAATCAAAAACAAATAAGAGCAATGAATTCTAAAAAAAACAGTAGTAGATAATCTTAAGGTTTTGAAAAATTACACTTTAAACCTTTTTTTTAACTTTTTTTTGTCCAAATTTTGAGTTTAAAACTATTTTTTTCAAAAACTATGCATAGTTTTGACTTGATTTAAAAACAGGCTAATAGACAAAAGTGTTGGCTTTAAAAAAAGGTATAATACTTAATTGTAAGTATTACCGTTATTTTTTAATTATTTTTTTTCCATTTAATGTACATATTTTTTAAATTGCCCCTACCGCCTAAACGGGGGGAGATAGACCCCCCCCTCCCATAGTAAAAAATGCTTGTTTTTAACTGTTCTATACAAATCCGTCATTAAACTTTGTCGCCTAAGTTATCGTACTCTCCCCCTCTTCGCAGTGTATGCGATGAAAGACATGTTATGGGTAATTTTTTTACACCTTCGGTTGGTTTTATTAGGAATTTCTAAAGATTTCCATAGTAATCTAGTACTAAATATAGCCTCTGTTACTCAGTGATAATGTAGCTTTCTAATGAAAAAAGAATTATTAAAATCGGTCCAGTACTTTTTGAGTTTATTCGTTACATACAAAAATACAAATCTGTCTTTATAATATTAGTGTAGATAGTGGAAGAAGACATATTTAGAACGTGAAGTATTTGACATTTGTAAAAGGTTTTCCTATAGAGACGGGTTGATTTTGACAACTCGTGATGGTTATATTGTTTCTTTTACTTTCTGCCAAAATGGTAAAACCTTGTTATCAAAACGGGTGTTCTCTATTAGTAACAATGCACGCGTTGCGCCTTTTTGTGAGGTCGTCCTTCCAAGTCGATTATTCAATCTTTGGTGGGAAAATTCGAGTACACCGGCTCAGTGACAATCAGCCAACACCCAACTCAACGAAACGCAAGGTCTGTCCAAAACATCGGTGCTGTTCATGAAAGTGTGGAGCAGGATGCAAGCCAGCAAATTCGGCGTCGCCTATAAGAAGTTGTCCTGTCGGAGACCACAACATGACGAAATTTTCATCGTGATTTCATCTTTAGCCATGAGTCCCATTTTTGCATAAATATGGAAACGTGCCAAATTAGCCGGTTTGAGCCGACATCAATCCACGCGAGATTCGCTTGGTGCTATGGTGCGAAACAAAGTAACTGTTTGGCGTAAATTTTTGGTTCGAGGTGTCATCAATCCATACTCCCTCCAAAGTTATGTTGGCCAGGCCATCACTGTCAGCGGTGATTTCTATACGTCCATGATCAAGTCTAAAAGTCTACTACAAACTGAAGCGACCTTTGGTGATTTATCGATATTTAGGTATTCAAGCTAATGAAGTAGAAATGCTTCAAGATTTTTCTGTACAAAAAATGTAAATTTCATAAATGACATTTTCTACAAAATTTGTATTGGTTAACCTTAGCTATTTAAGTGCCTTTTCCTACTGATATTTCCAACAGTCATTGACGACTCCATACAAGAGATAAACTGACTCTAGTTTTACCGTCACTACCTAATTGATACATTAAAATCGATACTCTTAAAATTCCTGAATCCAAAATGAACGTAACTAATCATCGAGCTCTTTTTCTTTAGATAATACTACTGTTTCCAATTTGGTGTCCTTTTTTCAATAAAATTCCAGTCAAATATCAAAATAAAAAGTAGATATAGAAAGTGATAATATATGTGGAGGAAATTTGGTCTATAATTTAGGAGCTAACCTTTTTTTCAATTCAAATCATAAGATGACTCTTCACTTCTATATATACCTTCGTGGCCTGATGGTCTAATTTCTTTATTTCGACTTGAACTGCTACTTCAGACTGTAATTGGGTCATTATCAGTTATTTGGCGTCATTTTCTCAATCGAATCAAAGAAAAAAATCACTTCAAAGACGTTCAATGGCGGCACTATGACTCCGATCGGTGCGGCGATGAAGAAGCTGACTGAGGCTTTAGGTAGCTTAACGATCGAACCTAAAAAAAAGTCGTTTTTTTTCACCTCCGACGCATTCAATATAAGAGAATCTCGTTTGTTTTTCCATTTTTTAAGTTATTGATAATGATGGGTAAATTAACACATCAATGGGAATTTAAGAGAAAAGTGTGATGCCGCATCGCCGCTCCACGCTAAAGAACCAGCAGCAATATGATAGAATAGACCTCTAAGCCCCATCAGCTAGAGCGTGTTAGATACCTATTGAGTGCGTTTCTGATTAGGTTATTAATTTACACCGGAATCAATTTGTCTACGGATGCTTTTCTGTAGTGAAAAAATCATAGTCTGTCGGTATAAAATAATTGTGGAACCTTTTATGCATTCTATAGTCAAGCCATACACTTTTTGTATTAAATGTATTCCTCAAACACGCAACTTGGGTTTTCAAGTCGTGTTATCGTATTGTTTGGGGACAAACATGCGATTAAGTTTGATTCTGTGTGTTGAAGAAGAAAAAAAACTCTGGAACAAAATGTGTGAAGGTGAAAAAAAATTGGTGTAAAGTTAAACTTTTTTACCTATTGCCATAATGATTTCCCTTCAAATTAAAGGTTATTATCTTAATGTGTCGTCATAATAAAAAAACATCATAATTTCTCTTCTGAGTGAGTGAAGATAATTTGTATTCTTCAATTTTTTTTAATGACGCATGATTTTTTATTTTACAAGAATAGGAAATTTCACGGAAAATTAATATGCAAAATTATAGCTTGGCTGAAGTTAGAACTTTTCAGTCAGACGAGATTAAGTTATTCAATTAACTTTGTTCTTAAATTAACTTTCAAACCCATTTAAAAATGGTAAAGATTTTAAATACGAATGTATTAAAAACGAATCAGCATGAAATATTAAACAAAATAAGTATAGCAGGATTTTCCCTGAACATATTTCAATTTTAACATAAAACTATTTTTGAGTTTTATGAAACTCCAAATAAAAAGAAGCGGTCGGTCTTATTACCCAATAAAATAATGCTAAATGTCACATCGTCCGAAAAAGGCTATATCGATCAAACATTTTTTCAAAATCCTTTTGGGAAGAATGACAAACACAAATTTGGGCTTACTTTTATTTAAAACATATTTGGGCGTTACGACAGTCGTTTTGGGTTTTTGGCAATTTTTTTAAATTTTTATGGGCTTTGTGACCAATTTTAGGCTTTATGAAATTTTAGGATTTGGGTGTTACGCTTTGGGGTCAAATGACCTAACGCCTTTTTTTAGACTTATGTACTTCTGAGCAAATTTAACAAATTGTTCAAATTTATTACCAACTAGCTGAGTTACGCGTTGTTACTAAAGCACATTTCGTTAGAATAAAAAAAGGCTATAGGGTTGCGGGTTTTTATTTAAATTATCAAAGGGAAACAATTCTGTTAAACATTACTCTAGAAAACCTTTAATCGTTTCCACAGCACAAGCAGTGAAAGCTCACAAAATGAAAAAAAATCCTTGATTTTTAAAAGTTCTTAACTAGTCCGCCGCTCGTATTAATCTAAGCGAGGTGCTATATACATAGGTTTTAGGCTCCCTCTACAAATAGGCTACCTATCACTGAAACAATTTTCAAATCGCAATAGTAGTTCCTGAGATTAGCGCGTTCAAACAAACAAACAAACACTTCAGCATAAAACATAATATTATAAAATAAAAAATTCACATGAAATCAATTTTGGCTTGAAATTTAAGACTTTATGCTTTTTTATTTTATGTATTGTCCTTCAACTGAATCACCCTATTTCAACTTCTAATCCGATATTTGAATTTCTATAATATTCTGACCTTGAAAAATCAGAAAACGAAGGACATTTCATATGATGAAATTAATTTACACCCAACAAACAGTAAAAACAAAGGTCATAAATATTTAAAAAACCTTGAATGAGTATTGAAAACTTTTTATATCAAACGTCGTCGTCTTTCTCCGGGACTTAATGATAGTATTTTCAGTTTAACTTTGAAACTTACAGAAAATGAACTTTATCATCGGAATAAGTTTATTTATTTTCATTATTGAAATCATAAATTCCGGCGAAGGGCTGGAATTTGTTGTTTTTAGAGGAAATAAGATGAGTGGTTTTCTCAAGAAATTGATTGATAGAGATTTGATGGCTTACACGGAAACTCTTCAAATAAGCATTGAAACTGAAACAAAACTTGAGGAATGGAAGTTTGGTGATACAATAAGTCAGTTTTTAGCAATGGTCGATAAAGAAATGAATATTTTGATTGAATTGAGAAATAGTGAGTTAAAGAAACGATCACCATTCGATTTACACGCCAGAGTCTTGTTTGTTGATACTTTTAAGTCACTGAGGTAAAACTTAAGACGCCTAATCACAAATAAATTTGTTTTAATTTTTCAGAAAATCGATTACTAAACAACGCCCTTTCGACCATGACATATCAGCAGAAAATCAACTTTACTACATAATTCTCCCAACAGAAGTATCAGGTTTGGTTGTTGACCAAACCTTCCTCGAACAGATAATGTACTTTTGTTCGAAAAATTTTATAGTCAATCTTAACGTTCTTGTTGAAAACAAAAGGGAAGATATAATAACAGCTTACACATACTATCCATTTACACAAAAAAGTTGCAGAGGCTATTCACCAATCGTTCAAAATCGCCTCATCGATGGGAACCTTCAGTTTAATGATCATCAAAATTTTCCCGCGAAATTTAATAACTTCTGGCAGTGCCCTCTGGTGGTAGCTATATCCGAAGAACCTCCATTTATAGTTGTTGAAGATGGTAAAATATCAGGAATTGATGGATGGTATCTAAACACTCTAGCTGGGGTCATGAATTTTTCAATTAACGCCATTTTGTCTGAAGATACGGCGGGAAAAACTAGCCCAACCAATGGAACCGTTAATGGAGTTTTTAAAATGGTAAGACTGGAGTCAGATAGTCTGCCTTGAATGAAATATTAATTCATATTTTTAAAACTTCAGATGAATGAAGGCATAGGAGACTTCTCCTTGGGTGGATCTTTCTGTGACGTTTTCCGAATGTCACAATTTTCTTCGACAACCGACTATTTCACAACATATCTCAAAATTATTGTAAAATTTCCCAAGCCGTACAGTTCTCTAGAGATCTTACTATTGCCATTTGACCACTATACCTGGTTCACGCTCCTGCTGCTCTTGATTGCTAAATGGATTGGTAACCTTTTCTGGAAAAGAAATTCCATCGAAATGGCAAGTTTCGAGAAATCCTCTGCTAGATTTCACATACTCACTTGGCTCTTCAGCATTCTTATTCTTCAAAGCTCCTACGAAGGTTCAATCTTCAAATTTCTCCATAATAACCCAAGGAGAGAACTTCCTTCTAGCTTAGAAGGAGCACTCGCTGATGGATACACAATCATAGCCAAATCCACATACTACACAGCTTTGAAGCAAATCATTGATTTTTCTGATCGATTTATTTTCGTTGATGCTTCACAGCCAAAACTCATTGAAGAATTCAATCGTAAAGAGGGAAAATATGCTTTGGTTATATTTGGTGAACTGCTGAGCAGAAATACAAGCGAAGAAGCAAAATTTAGACAATTTATCACTGTCGAGAATCCACTCTTACAAAATATTGTTTGCATTTACTTACCAAAGTTCTCATATTTAACTAATGAATTTAATCGTCGACTTAAGCAATTAAAATATTTTGGACATTTGAGGAGATTTTATGAAAAGCCCATGAAGAAGCTTACAAGTAAGAAGAAGAGAAACGTTGGCAAAGATGTGAATATTATATCACTGAATAAGCTGTTAGGGGCATTTCAATTGTTGGCACTTTTTATGAGTTTGGGGGTGTCGGTGTTTTTTGTGGAATTCATTTCAGTTCAAAATCGATCTTTCAAGAGATTTGTGGAACTTGTTCACTAATTTGTAAGTTCAGAGTGTATGTATAATAAATGCTGAGAAAAATATTGATCTTTTATAAGATGTATTGACACGCCTCAAATATGATTTCATACAAAATTACCGAAATAAAATTGACAACAGGTTTTTGTATCAGCAGTACAAATAAAACAAAACTCACGTGAAAAAATAAGTTATTTTTTAAATCAACTACAAATTATTCATTGTAAAATGTGAATAAAAAATGTTCATAATTTTAAGTTCCCCAACATTCTTAAAACTATCAGAATCACCCTATTCTTGATTTTTGAAATTTAAACACAAGAACATTCAATTTTATCATTCTGTCTGGGCACTAATTTCTATTTTGTCACAAATAAATTTACTTCCAATGACACAAAGTAAGATAAATTACTATATGAACCACAAAGTCATGAATATTTGAACTATACTGGACTGCAAGAAATAACCAATGAAAACCAACATTTTCTCAAAAAATTATTTTAGTCTACAGTGTTAACGTAAAGGCAATGAAACATTTGCACGGCATAAGCTTACTCCTCTTGATTAAAATCGTACAATCCAACACAAGTTTGGAATTGGTCTCACCAAGGGAAAGTAAGATGAGTGCATTTCTCAAGGAACTAATTTATAACGATATAATGCTTTACACGGTAACTGTTCGAGTAAGTGTTGAAACTGAATCAAAATTGACAAAGTGGAATTTCGGTGATACAATTGGTGAATTTCTGTCCACAGTGTATGAATCAAAAAATACACGTATTATGCTTGAATTAAGAGATTCCGATATTAAGAAGAGGACGACATTTGATTTGCATGCTAGAATTCTGTTTGTTGATACTTTTGAGTCATTAAGGTAAGTTTGTAAAAATGTTTGTGAAAATCCAACAGTGGAAAAGTTTTTGACGAATTAATTAACTCACAAAACTTTTTCGAACGGTTCAAAGTTATTATTCATAAAAATTCACCCAACTAAATTCCTTTTTAGAAATCTAATAATCAAGGAACGTCTTCATGATCAGCACCTTTCAGTTGAAAATCAGCTATACTACATAATCCTCCCACCGGAAATCTCACTTCGCAACTTCCACACATTTCTCGAACAAATAATGCATTTCTGTTTAACAAACTTCATAGTCAATCTAAATGTTCTTGTTGAAGAGACCAATGAAGATATCATAACCGCTTATACCTTCTATCCATTTACTCATAAGAGCTGTAGAAGCTATTCACCAATAGTTCATAATCGCTTCATCAATGGAAGTCTTCAGGTTAAACATTACCAAACTTTTCCTGCCAAACTTAACAACTTTTGGCAATGTCCTCTGTTTGTTGTGTTCTCTGAAGAGCCTCCGTTTATAATTGTTGAAGATAATAAGATATCAGGAATAGACGGATGGTACTTGAACACACTTGCTAATATGATGAATTTTTCGATCAATGCAATTTTGTCTGAAGAAACGGGTAGAACAAGTCCCAATGGTACAATAAATGGAGTTTTTAAAATGGTGAGTAGATAGAATACGTTTGTATCTTATTTGATTTGTGAATCTAGTAAATTTCAGATGAATGATGGTATTGGAGATTTTTCGCTGGGAGGATCTTTCTGCGATGTACATAGAATGTCACGATTTTCATCGACAACAGACTATTTCACGACTTATCTGAAAATTGTTGTTAAATTTCCAAAACCGTACAGTTCCTTAGAGATCTTGCTTTTGCCGTTTGATTGCTACACTTGGTTTACCTTATTAACCCTTTTGCTTGCCAAATGGATTGGTAATGTCTTTTGGAAGAGAAATTCCATTGAAATGGCGAGTATTGATGAATCTTCAGCCAGGTTTCACATACTCACTTGGCTCTTCAGCATTCTCATTCTGCAAAGTTCCTATGAAGGTTCAATTTTCAAATTTCTTCACAATAGTCCACGCAGGGAAATTCCTTCGGATCTTGAAGAAGCTCTTGCTCAAGGCTACAAAATTATAGCAAAATCAAGTTATTATACAGCTTTGAAAGAATTCAGTGATTTTTCGGATCAATTCATGTTTGTTGATGCTTCATTGTCAAAATTGATTGAAGAATTCAATAATAGTGATGGAAAGTATGCATTGGTAATTCTTGGTGAACTCTTAATGAATTCAAACAAAACTCAAGAATTAAAGTATAGCAATTTCATCACCGTGAAAAATCCTCTCATACAGAATATTCTTTGCATGTATTTGCCAAAATTCTCATATTTAACAAATGAATTAAATCGTCGAATAAAACAATTGAAATATTTTGGGCATTTGAAGAAATTCTATGATAAGCCTTCAAAAATGAAGATTTCAAATAAGAAGATGAGGAATGTTGGAAAAGATGTTAATATTATTTCACTGAGTAAGCTGTCGGGGGCGTTTCAATTGCTGGCAGTTTTTATGAGTTTGGGAGTTTTGGTGTTTTTCGTGGAACTGATTTCGGTGCAGAATCCAACTCTGCGGAAGTTTGTGGAACTTGTTCATTGATTTCAGAAATGTATTATCAATTGTTCATTCACTAAATAGCATTAGTTTATAATAAATATCTTCAATTGAATGAAAGGTTTTTGTTACATTTGAAAAATAATTCTATGGAACGTAAGTTTTTTTTTTTGTTCTTTCGAGTTTAAAATCAGTGTAAAAAATTGTGTAAAAAAGGTGAGGTCAATAGACAGATTGCTTAGATTCACTATTAACTTTCCAAAAAATAATATTACAAAAGATAATATTGTTAAGTTCTTCTTAGTATACAAAGATTTCATGGTCCTGGCAACCATTTTCAAAACACTTAGTTTTTTAAAGTCGTAGTTTTAAATTAGTGCCAAGAAAGATTGTATCTGCCTCAAACTAGACTTTCCTGTGTTCTAACTCGCTGAATCACCCTATTTTGTAGTTTTAAACTCGTTACCTATTTAAAATTTAAACATACATTGACTTTTAAATAAAATCAAGGTCATCAAGGATATTTCTGTTTTATGATACTGTCTGGTATATTTAATCACAGCAAACTTGTCATAAAACAAGACAAATTGCTAGGCTCTTTCTCTACGTCATGAATATTTAAATACAAAAACTACTGACTGCAGGAATTTTACACTGCTAACGTTTAGGTTTTCATGAACTGAAATTTCAGTTCAACGTTGAAATTTAAAGGCAATGAAACACTTCTTCGGACTGGGTCTGCTCATTTTGATAAAAATCATTACTCCTACCAGTTGTAGTTTTGAATTAAGTTTTTCCGAGGAAAACAAAATGAGTGAATTCCTCAAGAAACTAATTCTAAATGATTTAGTGGTTTACACGATGACTATTCAAATAAGTGTAGAAACTGAATCGAAGGTTGCGAAATGGAATTTTGGGGATACAATTGGTGGATTTTTGGCAGCAGTGGATGAGAGAAATATTTTAATTGAATTAAGAGATAGCGATTTAAGAAATCGATCAAAATTTGATTTGTATGCTAGAGTGCTGTTTGTTGATACTTTCGAGTCATTGAGGTAAGGTTTTTTGATCTCAACAACAACAATTCTTTTTTGGATTTTCTCTTACAGACTTCTGATTTCAAAACAACGTCTAGACGATCATCAACCATCAGCCGAAAATGAATTCTACTACATCGTACTCTCGCGTGAAGTCTCATTTTACAAACTCCAAACTTTTCTCGAGCAAATTATGTACTTTTGTTTGAAAAACTTCATAGTCAATCTTAATGTTCTTGTTGAAGAGAAAGATGATGATACTATTACAGCTTACACTTACTTTCCATTTACACAGAAAAGCTGCAGAAGCTACTTACCAGTTGTTCACAATCGCCTTATCAATGGAAGCCTGGAATTTTATGATTACCAAACTTTTCCATTGAAATTCAATAATTTCTGGCAATGCCCTTTGTTAGTTGTTCTATCCGAAGAACCTCCGTTTTCAGTTATTGATGGTGATAGAATATTAGGAATCGATGGATATTATCTCAAGACACTTGCTGGTATTATGAACTTTTCAGTCAAAGCAATTTTATCAGAAGGTGGTACTGGAAAAACAAGCCCCGATGGTATTGTTAATGGAGCTTTTAAAATGGCAAGTCTTCAAACAGAATTCTATTTAAGATACATTATTGTTTTTTTTTTTTATTTTTTAGATGGAAGATGGTATTGGAGATTTATCATTAGGTGGATCATTTTGTTCAGTTCACAGAATGGCACGATTTTCTTCGACAACCGATTATTTCACAACATACATGAGACTTATTGTAAAAATTCCAAAACCCTACAGTTCCTTGGAAATCCTACTACTGCCATTCGATCGCTACACTTGGTTCACACTCTTAATACTCTTGATGGCCAAATGGATTGGTAAAGTCTTTTGGAAAAGAAATTCCATTGAAATGGCCACTTTGGAAAAATCTTCAGCAAGATTTCACATACTCACTTGGCTCTTCAGCATTCTCATTCTTCAAAGTTCCTACGAAGGTTCAATTTTCAAATTTCTTCACAATAGCCCACGCAGAGAACTTCCTGCTAGTCTAGAGGAAGCTTTAGCTCAAGGCTATAAGATCATAGCCCGTTCGACATACTACACTGCTTTGAAACAATTTACCAATTTCTCAGATCGATTTGTATTTGTTGATGTTTCACTATCAAAACTCATTGAAGAATTCAATCGCAGCGAAGGACAGAATGCCTTATTAGTTCTGGGTGAATTGTTTAGTGGAAATCGAAGTGAAGAAGCAAAGTATAGACATTTTATTACAATCAAAAAGCCAATTGTACAAAATATTCTTTGCATGTACTTGCCAAAGTTCTCCTTCTTAACTATTGAATTGAATCGACGAATAAAACAATTGAAGTATTTTGGGCACTTAAAGAAATTTTATGATAAACCGGGAAAGAATAAACATTTAACAAAGAAGCAAAAGAAGAATTTGGGGAAGGATGTTAATATTATGTCTCTTAGTAAACTGTCGGGAGCATTTCAATTGCTGGGAGTATTAATGGGCATGGGAATTTCAGTGTTTTTTATGGAACTCTTTTCGATGAAGAATAAAGCTTGGAAAAGACTTATGGACTACATTCACTAAAAGTCATCAATTTTTAATATTTTTTTAAAATTTATGGTAAGAAATGATTAAATAAATAGGATGAAAAAAGTAAGTTCCAAATCGGTTATGCCCGAAAATTAAAGTTCAATTTTGTTTACAATCTTGGGTTAGCATAAGAAAGTAATAATTACAAATATTTCAATACATAAGAATTTTAATTTGAAGATAGTGTTTGACTTCTTCCACTTTTAGTTAGATTTATAAAAATGTTTTGGTTGAAGGAAGGAGCTGTTTTATTACTGCCTGAATTCTTTTTTAAATTATTCGCAGTTTTTGATACTTACATAAAAATAAATAATAATACATCTTCCAATACAGAGATCGAAGATAAACCTTGTATAGGGGAGATATCTATCTATTGAAACTTGAAAGGGAATCAAACTTCATCGCATAACATTCTGGAATTTATATCTCCGAATTAAATTGTTATTTATGGAATGTTATTTCGAAAAGAGCAATTATTTTGCCATTGCATGTTGAAAAGAGGCGAGTTCTCACAAAGCAACTTATTCTTATTGTACCATCTGTAGGTACTTACTTACTCGCACTCTAGGTATTGTGTACTCAAGTCAGCATTCACTTAAACTCAACCCCCTCGATGATGTGATAGCAATCGCACATACCACACCACATTGCGATACAAAATAATTTAAAATCCAAACATACAAATTTTCTTTTTTCTGATATTAAACAAAAAGGAGCACACCATCATCCGAGAAATCAACAGCAGCAGCAGCACAAGAATAAAAATAAAAAAGGGTTATTCAAATTGAAATTTATGTAAATATATCCTTCCCATTCCGGGTTTCTGCCCTTTTTTTAAATCGAATTGGCTGTGCGAAGCGAGGAAGTAGGCGTTAACTTTTAACTTCAAAACGCAACCAAGCGAGCCTATACAACACATACGATAACTTGAGGAATTCTACAGAAATCGCGTGCTTGGCTGCACTCCATTTTGTTAAGCTGTCAATGGAACTAAGGACTCCGGCTCAGGCTAAGGCTCAGTGATGGCGGCGACCACACGAAAAAAAGAGCTGACAAGCAAACATGAGAACTTCATGTAACACTCGTCGTCTACGTCGTCGTCATTGTTGTTGTCGGTGCATAAGAAGTAAGATAACCGCCCCAACTTTTAACACCTGTTTCCCGAAGTATGGCGAGAAGGTCGGATAATATGTCTTTTGTGGTTCGAGCCAATGTCGGACTCAAAATGATACCATACAAAACTTAAGGGTACTCCTATAGGTATATCAGTTGACAACGATCGCAAAAAGAGGGAAACCGAACAAAGGAACCATCAATCTTCCACAAAGTGACCCCTCGATGAAAGGTGCTCATTGCTTTCGAACGAGCAGTAAAACACTTCTTCTGACATTTAAGAGAGCTCTTACATACATGGCCCTGTATCCACTTAGCACTATAGCTAGCAGTTGTCCCGGAAGAAAAGTCACTGAATCATGACGAAAAAATGCAAAATGAAGATGATCACTCTATTTTTAAAATGACAATTGGCAAATTTCATTCAAAGTTGTTGTCTTCTTCAGAAAGACAGAAAGAAAAAAAAATTAAAACAAAAACATAACAAACAATTTTCTGTCCGTCAATTAAAAACAATCCAAATAACTTTATTTAATTGGAATATTTACGATGCTCATCTGTCAAGTTGACGTGACTTTGGCTCGTGTACAACAATACCCAATTCTATTTCTCTGTTCTCTGAAGATATATAAATAAAAATAGAAAAAAAAAAACAAAACTAAAAGTAAATATGCATTTTTTCTAAATTACCGCGCTGCTCTGCGCTAGGCCACACTTTGCATACCCCATCGCCCGCCCGTAGCGTAGCGTTGTCGTCACCTCCAGGAGTCGCAGTAGAAATATCAGATTGAATGAAAGTATCTAGAATCGACTTCGGCAGCGGCATTGGCTTTAAAGTAAAGAAATAGAGAGTTCTGTTTATGTTCAGAAAAACTATTGTTTTGTTCCGGCGGCAGCGCCGCCGCCGTCGGTGATATGAAAAGATGTGTATGGAATGAGAGGAGGTGTGTAGTTCTAATACAATGGCTATGGGAGCCGCAAAACCATCCCAAGAACTGTCAGTTAAGTTCGAGTAAAATTTACACTCGACAGTGCGGTGAGTTATAATGACAAGTTCAAGAAGGCCAACAAACACTCAAATATTTTTCAGTGACATTCACTATACCAAGTCGTTTTATGTTGTAGGTACTTATTTATTTTGTTGCGGTGATAAAGGATTAGAGCAAGTAATGGATTCGTAAAAATAGATTTGGGATTCAATTTTGTTCTATAAAATAACAGCTAACGAGGCTGATTTTAGGTAGATAGAAATATTGATATCTATACAAAATGTAAATAAATAAAATCAAATTTTAAGAAAAACGTTGTTTTTATTAATAAATATGCTTATGTTACAAACGGACTACAAAATAAAGGTCAGCTGATTTTTTTTAGATTTAAAAGTTATTATTATACAGGGTTATCCATTTTGCGGTTCCAAAAGTAAATGTAAATAAAACACTTATAAAATATTCTGTTTCATGATATTTCTTTTTATTATAAAGTTTGATTGTTGACATTGTTTATGAAACACTATATCATTTAAATGACGCCCACGCAAATTGTTGCAAACATCGATTATTTTGAGGTAATTTTAGACCACTTTTTAAAACATATTGAGCGGTATTACAGCCATAACTTGACGAATGCTGGTTTTTAAGTGCTCAAGAGTTAAAAGTTGACCTGTATAAACACGGTCTTTTGCGTAGTCCACAAACAAAAGTAGAGCGGTGTAAAATCGCATGATCTTGGTGGCCAATTGATATCGCCATGACGAGAAATTACACAGCCAGGAAATGTCTCTTGCAATTAAGCCATATTCGCTCGAGCTCGAGTTGTGTTGCACGTGGCACCGGCTTGTTGAAACCACATATTCTCCAAGTCGTATTCTTCATAACTAGGCAAAACTAAATCAGTTATCGAATGAAAGGCGACAGTCTTTCCATCGTCGTTTTCGAAAAGTAAGGTCCAATCACCCGTGGCATGATGGTTAGTGCGTTGGACTGTCATGCCAGAGGTCTTGGGTTCGATCCCTGCCTATGTCATCTAAAGTTTTTTTCACGGGTACTGCCTCTTGCAAAGAATTGTCAAATCCTCCAAGAGTATTTCTTGTCATGAAAAGTGCTTTCTCAAATTAGCCGTTCGGATTCGGCGTAAAACTGTAGGTCCTCTCCATCCCTGACAACAGTACTCGCACACAGGAATGGTTGAGAGTTGTAAGTCACTAGGCCCTAGTTCTCAAACGGACTGTTGCGCCACCCAATTTATTTATTTTAAGGTCCAATCACACCTCAGGACCAAAGAGTTCACCAAACAGTTACTTTTTGTGGATATAATAGCCTCTCTTCAATTATTTGAGGATTCTCAGAACCCCAAATACGACAATTTTGTTTATTAACATACCCATCGAATGAGAAATGTGCTTCGTCTTTGAAGAGAATTTTGTTCGAAAAATCGCCGTACACCGATTGTGTTCAATCACCCATTCGACGTACCTACCACGTTGTGAATGGTCAGCTAGCTTCAGTTGTTGTGTGAGCTGGTCTTTATATGGATGTAGGTATAGATCCGAATGCAAAATACGCCATATTGTACCGTAAGACGAGACAGTCCTAGTTCCTAAAAACGACGAGGAATTAACACATTCGGGTCTTCGGCAACACTTTCACTTACAGCAGCGATATTTTCAGTGGTATGAGCGAAACGATGATGAACAGGACTTACTATATCTATAACTAATCCTGTCTCTTCAAATTTCTTCACAATTTTGCCAATTGCTTGCGTAGTTGGACGATTATGTAAACCATAATCTCCTCTTAAGGCACGATATGTGGCTGTGGCAGATTCACCATTTTTGAAGTAGGTTTTAACAATTTGTATGAGTTGTGCGATAGTTATAAGCTGTCCATTTTCGTAAATGTCAGACTTTCAACTGAAAAAAAAAATAGATTTAACAACTTAGTTTGACATAATGTCGAATTCCAGCCCTATACTTTTGAAACCGCAAAATGGACGACAATATACCAATTTTTGATGGACTTTAGGCTGTAAAGCTAATTTAAATTTATTTTTCAAATTTACAATCTCCTACTTCAATAATCACTTTAAATATATTCAGTATATCTCTTATTTTTTCTAAAAGTTTAACAAAATATTAAGAACAATATTTTGTGAGAGATATAAATTGAAGTCAATATCTTTCTTTGTTCTAATAATGTTAAAACTATTTCTTATCAGTTTTTTAATGTCTTTGTAGGTTTTCGTGTTCAATACATTTTTTTCTAAAAACCAACAAACAAATTTGAATGTGATAAAATCAGTTTGATTTCAATAACTGTTTTTGTTCCCGACTTTTTAAGTTGAAAACTAATATTTTCCAAGCTATTTTTGAGAGTTCTTATTCTTATGAACAAAATACCTAGCAGATTTGGTAAGGAACATTTTGAAGTCAATACCTTCATCTATTCTCGAGATATTAGAATCGAACATCAGTTTTTAATGATTTTGTGAAATTTTGTTAAGTCTTGTTTTTTATACAAAAATTGACTGTTAATTTTTTCTAAAAATTGAAAAAAAAAATTAAAAAACAATATTTTTTATAAGATAATATTAGTTTGAGGGCAATGCCTTTAATTTTTCAGAAGATATTCGAGGCAAAAATCATTTTTTACTAATTTTTAGTAGTATTCGCAAAACAGTTAAGGTGACATGCATCTTTTTCAGTTTTTTTAATTTATTATTTTTATAACCGTTTGTTGATTTCTTTTCTAATTTTTACCAATTTTTTATCACGTCATAATGTCAAATTTTTAAATTTTGTTGGCTGACCCAAATTATGCAATTTTTCTAAATTGATATTATAAAAAAAACATTCAGGGGATTAGTTAAAAAGTCCTTTCAGCACATCTTGATATTTATTATCTGTAAGATACATTTTATTTGAAGTCATCCACCAGTTTTTGAGATATAGAGGACGGAAAAATGTATTTCGAACTTATGGAGAAGTTAAAAATCCACAAAGGGGTGAAGCATTCCAGCTAAACGGTTCTTAATAGAAAAACGCAAAAAAGCATTCAAGTAAGTTATTTTGTTTCTCATAACGAATTCGCAGTTTCAAAGTTATCACATCAAGTTTTAAATAAAGAAAATTGTAATGTTGTACTTGTAGTACAGAATCAGCACTAAAAATTAACTCTAAAATAAATTATTTAAAACCATAAATTAATTACAAACATTCAAGGATGAAATGATGGAAAAATGTTGGTTTTGATTTGGCTTAACGGATTTTTGTTCTCTAAGGATTTGGCTCTCTAATGCCCATTTTCACAGTGGAAGTTTAAACTTAAGATCAGGTGAACCTGAACTTAAGTTTAAATTTGAAGTTCAACTCCTCTAGTTTCACAGTGTGCTCTGAACTTCAGTTCAATTGAACGTAGTTTAATTAAATTGTATGAAAAGAGTTTGGAAGCATTGTAAGTCATGTGACGTAATGTAAGCAATACGTAGCTGTTCATCGTTTTTTCTTTCTCTCTCTGAAGCGAGGAACACGTGAAACAGCAACAGATATTTTGTGTTTTGTTGACAATCGGGAAAAATTTTTATTGTTTTAAAGTACCGTTGTGAGTTGTGATTTCTGTGAGCTTAAACGAAAAAATAAAAATAAAATAAACATTCGAAATCTGTCGAAGAATTCTATATCGTCCCAATAATTGAAATGATTTGTTCTGAATTGAATGCGTTTTTCTCTTCTCACATTCGCAACTAAAATGAAGTTTCCTCATCACTAATATCTTCAATATAACTTTCCGAACTCGACATTTTAAAATAACAATATACTTTTTATTAATATTTATTGAAAATAGGATAAATCACTATCATAAATTAATTCAATATTTAATATGAAGATGGCAGCTATTCTGACAACTGTTGTAGTGCCTAAACGTTGAACTGAGGTTAAACGGCAGAATACTGGCGTTTAACTCAAGGTTTAAACGAGAGTGTGAAACTGAATAAATTGTTTAACTGAAGTTTAAACCAAAACCGAAGTTTAAACTTCTACTGTGAAACTGGGGGTAAGTACTTTAGTCTCGCTACCTTAAGTACTAATTTAGTCTCTAGACAATAATTCAGAAAAAAATTATGATTGATATTAACGTCTTACATTATTTTAAGTATTTGACTAGTTTCTGACTTAAGTCCTTTTTGCGTAACATCAAAAAGAATTTCACTCGATTATTAATTTCCTAAAAACACGTTTAATGGGACGAATAATAAATCTGAAATGGAACATTCATAAGTTTAAATTTTTATAACACCATGACATATTGAAAATGAAAGTTAAAAAGAATAACCACTGAGATTTTGTATTTTGTAAATTCTGTACCAAAGAAGTAAATATTGGATTTATTATTCATAATTAAAAAAGGACAATTTTAAGCAATTTTAAAATTATTTAATACATGCTGAAGTTCACTTTTTTTAAAGGATTTCAATGAACTACAGCATTTTTAAAATTGTTTCAAAAAGATATTATGTTTTATGTAATAATATATCAGACAAAGTAAAAGACATTTTTTGAAAAAATCTTAAATGCAGAATTAATGAAATAAATTCGACGATTTGAAGGAAAGGGAAAATTAAAATCCGCTATTTTAAAAAGTTATTTAAAAAGATTGACTAGCGGGGCAAAAAATTTTGGAAATATACTTTAAGTAATAGAGCTGAATGTGGAAAAACACATTTTTCGCAAAGAAATGCAAAGAAGTGTGGTAAATTAAGAGAGCCTGATTGTTTTAACCGTTGTGGAAGGGAAGTGACATTTTGGTTTTTGGTACATCATTTCCTAGGCCAAAAATCCCCAATTTTGAAATAGTCTTTATTGGTATTGGTACGGTTATTAGACTTAGCGCGACTATCTAACACTGAAATAACTTTTTAAATCTGACCAGTCATTCCTGAGATTAGCACGTTCAAACAAACAAACAAACAAACTCTTTAGATTTATAAAATTAGTACAGACTTAATTTCCTAAAAAAAAGTCATACAGCACCAATAATGTTAATTGTTTTCGAGAATGTAAGTCGTTAAAGTGTACCATTTTTCCTAAAAACTGATGCTCACACGTCAACGACTAAAATCTCGAAAATTACAAATTTTTTGTGTGGGAAATTGAATTTCCTTTGAAATTGTGTCACACGTTGTTTCTATGTGGGCCTTGTCATATTCGAGATAATGGGAGAAAAATGAGAATTTCAATGAAAAACAGTTCAGGTGCCCATACTTCTTATAGTATTTTTAAAAAAAAGGGAAACATGTACATAACTCCTTTTTTAACAATTCGACAAAATTTTTTGAATATTGGAGTATCAAAAAGAAAATACATAGAACAAGTGCCCTTATTGAAAAAAAAAAAAAAACAAAAACAGTAACCCAATAGATCCCTACTTTTACAATTTCACAAGCACCACATTTTTCCCTTGGACTCAATTGAATTTTTATGGGATTTTGATTAACCACTTAATGAGGTAAAACTAATTTGAAGAAATTTCTATTGACATGTGGTACCCAAACTACTGCTTATTTTATGGAAAACATTTCAATTATTTTAATTTTTCAAATCTTTTTTATTTTGAAGATTTGAAGGAAGAAAAAACAAAAAATTGAGTGCTCCAAATGATAACGTTATCAATTCAAACTTGTATATACTCCTTTCCTTTTGACTGCATTTCGTGGTAAGTTTAACATTTTCCATATAAAAGATAACAGATTTTATAGATGCAGACAAAAAATCACTTAAAATAAAGGCTAAAAGTCTTCTGTTTAATTTTAATGATTATTTTTGTGTGGACACTGTTTTACAAAAAAGGAAAACTAGATACTACTCGAAACCCCGTGTAACCTAATCATTATTATCATTATCGGTTAATTAAATAGAAAAGTTATTGCCTTTCAATTTGTCGAAATGGGAATTTGATGGAGGATAATAAAGATTCCTTCTGTTTTAGTGGTTTTAATGAACTTCTCCGACTGCTGGTTGATCTTTCGGCGCTTAATTTTTAAAACATATTGGGTCATATATTAAAATTTGAATTACTTTTGAATTTTGATTGAAAATTACTATATGCTCCATCAGTGCAATGGCAGAGGGTATTTTTTGATGGTTTTGAATTGAATGGATAGATACTATACAGTTCGCTGATATGGACTTTTTTGTTTGAACTTAATGTGGGAAAAGAAAAACACACAAGAAGCAAAAGTCATATCGTATGGGGGCATTGAAGAATTTTGTAAGATAAGAAATTGAGAGTTCTGAATAAAATGTTGAGTATTTTTATTATAATTCTAAAATGTTGATATCACAACAGTAATAAAAAGTTTTATTTATTGCAGCAGCTAAAAAATAAAAATGAAGACTATTGTTTTCATATAGCTTTGGCTGAATAAACATTTGGGGGAAAAAACAAAATTTTATCTAAAAATCATGACCAAAAGTCGAGTGCAAACTATTCATTCAACATCCGGAAGATTAGAGCTTCCAGGTACGTACAACTACAAGCTTGTGAAAGAGGAAACTTAAGTGATTTGAATATTATTCTAATATAACACTCTTTTTTGTTAAATTTCATGCAATTGTATACACTTAAGTGAATTTAACATTTAGTTACATAGAAAATGGATACCAGAAACGATATTTGATAAAATTAAGCTAATTAATGAAATCATTATTGTTGGTGATCTTAATCTACCCTGCTTATGTTTCAAACACAAAATAATTCTGTTAAATAGATGGAATGACATCTCTTGGTTTAAATCAGCTGAATAGTGTTAAAAATGAAAATGGAAGAATATTGGATCTTGTCTACCTTTCACATATAATGATTGCTGATGATTCTGTTATATCATGCGATTTAAAACTCCCACATGAAGTTCCCCACCATTTGTCTAAAAAAAAATGTAACTTTATTCAGCCATTTAACGTTTTACTCGAAATTAAGTGGGATGCATTATTTTCGAATTTGTGTTTAGCTGATATGATTATATAAAATCTTACTTGTATGTTTTTTTTTTTAAACTATCCCACTGCATTAATTACAAACTTTAAATAGTGGCCCGAAATTATTTGACTCGCATTTAAAAACTTTAAAAAATTAAAGAAATAAGGCATGGTTAAAGTTTAATTTTTAACTTCCCATAGGAAGTTATTGTAATGGGTCCGATTTATCGAATTGAAAATTTTGACATTTCTCGACGTTTCAAGGTCCCTAGAGCCGAAATAAAACATTTTTGGAAAGATGTTTGTGCGTTCGTGTGTACGTACGTTCGTACGTCCGTACGTTTGCTACGCTTTTTTCGTCGTCCATAGCTCAAGAACCAGTAGAGATATCGACTTCAAATTAATTTTGTTATACAGATAATAGTGCATAAAGATGCAGAAAGGGCTCTCAAGAAAATTGCGTGGGTGTTTTTTTTTTTAAAAAGGTGAAAATTTTGGTTATCCCTAAATATCTCACGAACCAATGAAGCTAGAGACTTGAATTAAATTTTATATTATGCATATATTGTAACGTGATACCATACAAATATATTTTGGAAAATATTTCAATTAACGGTATTTTTTATAAATCAAAAAAACTGACAAAAAAAAATTGTCTCCTCGAAAATTTTACGAATAAAAAATGGTTTTATTTCCAAAACAATTTTGTACAACGAAGAATAACGTTTTTGATATAAGGTAAAATTTTGAGAAAAATCGAATTAACTGTTTTTTTTATAAAAAATAAAACCTAAAAAGAACATTACTCGAAGTTGGTAAAAATTGAATTTCGACTCAAATATCTTTTCAAAAATTTGAGATTATGGCTTCCAACTTATTTTATCTTATAAGAAAAATTGTTTTCAACATTCGGTAAAATTTTGAGAAAAATCGAATTGAAAGTTTTTTTACAAAAAATAAAAACTTAAAAAAAATTTATAAAAATTAGTAAAAATTGATTTTCGACTTAAATAACTTTTCAAAACTTTAACACATTGGCTTTAAACTAATTTTATTTTTTTTTAATATTGTTGTCAACATTTAATAATTTTTTTTTATAAAAATCTAATTGTCAGTTTCTTGATACAAAATTAAAATCTACAAAAAATAGTTCGCAAATTTGGTAAAAATTGATGTTCGGTTCTCGATATCTCGTGAATAATAGAAAACATTGGCTTCAAATTAATTTCATTCATCCAATTTGTATTTGTTTATATTCGAAATAAAAACTTTTAATAAATGCTACTAAAACTGTTAAAATTTGGTTTTCGAATAAAAATCTCATTAACAAAACTTAATTTTCAAATAAAACTATTTCATTATATGCAACATATCGTTGGTAATTTTGAAATTTATAAGACTAATTCAACTGACAAACTGTTGCGGTAAATTTTACCACAACAAGTTTCATCTCCCTTTTTGCTAACCACCCTTAAAAAATCTTACTGCGGCCGCAAAATTCTGGAAGAGTTTAGTAGAAACCTGGACCATCAGCCAGTGACCTGCTCTTCTAGCATTTTGGGAAAGCAAATTTAACAGGTCCTACCAAAGTGTGCGAAAGGATTCCACACCAACGAACTGTGCGATGGTTGGCCCACATATTGGATAAACAATATCGTCAAGGCATGAAGACGATACCCATGCCCAACAATGTGTGTAGAAAAGTCACACCAACTTTAATGTAGTATGGCCGAGGGCCCACCATAAAGTACATAATTATTAACGATAGAAAAATCACTCCAAGAATACCTTAATAACTTTTATTTTAATTATAGGCTTGGCTACCGACTTCCTGCAACACCATATAAGTAGTCTTTCCTCAACCCAAAAACTAGCGCGTGTAGATACTCGGTAATGCGAGGAACTCCACACGATTTTTCCAGAAAGTCTTGGCTGGAATGGGTTGGAAAGTGAAGAGCTGAACTCACTCATTGAGCTACTGGGTGATCGTACCACCTTTTTAAAGAGATCGCGTGCGATGAAAGATATCTGGCTTCTCGGTCGCACACCCCAATCTTATGGATGGAGGAAGTTGCGGGACCGAGACAGATCGATCACCACGCAAAAGATCCGAGAGGATTGCCTAAGGGCAGGTAGCCGGAAGGGTTAAGCTCGCCATGATGATGGCCACTTTTTTGATTGCGCCCAAAGCGATTACAAGATTTACAAAAATTGTGTGAAGAGATTTTGTTTCAAGACGTAATTTTTTTACGATAAATTTTGTTCAAAGTTTTATTGAGTTGGAGATTTTTTTGTGTTCTGCGGTGAAGAAAAGTTGAGGAAGAACTAAGATAGCTGTTGGAGGAAGTCAGAAAGAAGCTAAGTATAGTGTTTTCTTTTGTTTCGAAGAATATTGCTTTATTTTTCTTGGTGTCCTTTATTTGTTTTCGAATTCGTCCTTTTGACCTTCGCGTCAAGAGTGTTTAACCGTTTGATTTTTCTTTGTCTTTTTGTCGAAATTTTCTTGGAGTGATTTTTCTTGGTTGTTTTTTTTACTTTTGTTTAAAAATTAATAATTTCTCATATTTCATATTTTTTTATCGAGATTTGACCTTCTGTCAATCTCAAAATCTCTACTTGTAATTTTATTATCAGAAAAGATCCTGGTTTTTAATCCCGGCTTCGGCCAAGGTTTTCCAGGCAATAAAAGATAATTTTAATTTCCCTTCTGGAAAATAAACACACTCTTTTATTTCATAATTTGTTTGAAGACTAATTTTTCAGCTTTTGGTTTTGTTTAACTTCCATTAAAAAGTTTCCTGGCGCCCATGGTAATCAATACGACTTGGTGAAATTCACCCCTTCGTATTTCGATATCACTTTGATATCAATTTTATATCAATTTCATTAATCACCTCGATTAATAAAATATTCACTAATCGAAACCCCCCCTTAAGCTGAGCTACCGTGCTGGCAATACTTTTATTGCTACCTGTGGTGAATTCTTCCACCTGTTGACATATCGACTGACGTTTCTCATAAATTGTCATAATAACTTTCGCAGCACATCGGCGGTGTGCAATTTCGATTTTGTTTAATTTAAAATAGTTTGAAATTAAAAGGAATTTAATTCGCGTTCGAGCTTCGACAATATTGGATTCGAAAATCCAATATTGTTTAAAGATAATTATAATCATATTCAGTCAGTCGGGTCGGTATAAAGGTGCAAAAATTTCATTACAAAACTTTTAAGCATAAGACAAATCGATAGACGGGATGGGAAGTTATCAGTGTGGGTCGCATCCCAGCCTCTTTTTCGAATAGTGATGAGACGCTTAGAGTTTACCAAGAACTGCAATACGACTTTATGACTTATTTCAACTTTTTTGACTCTCAATTCATTTCAAATACTGAGTATGATCTAAAAAGAACCCCCACTATGTTTTGGAGATACGTTAATTGTATTAATAGTATAATTTCTTGGATATCCAGCTAGCATCACCTTTCAAAATTCTTCAAGTCATCTTCCATAGTCAATTTCTAACATGTTTGCCGCTTTTTGCATGCTTTTAACATACAAGAATATTGTCATCTTACATCAATACATTTGTGAGGCCTCTATACTTGACAATTATTTTAAAACTAAATTAATGTTTTAGTCCTGAAACATTTAAATGTGTGTCTTATAATTTTTGTAATTGTTCTTCTGTTATAAGTGAAATTCAACATGGGTTTGTGAAAAAAATATACATACAACTACTAATTTATTTCAATTCAGAACTTTTTGTTTGGATGCATTCGAAAAACACTCTTAAGTCGATTTCATCCTTATTTGATAAATTAAGTCATGACATTCTTTTTAATAAATTAAGGAAAATCGGATTTAACAACCGTTAAGTTAGGTGGAATTCGTCATACCTTAAAGATGGATATTAAGTTCAGCAATAACCCTTCATGTCAATTTAAAGTCGGTTCTGGTGTACCTCAAGTGCGTCACTTTGGTCCATTTCTGTTTATTATATTTACCAATTAGCCTTCTGTTTTAAGTAATTCTATTTCTCTAATCTATATGCAGATGATAAATTTCGAAAAACATTTTGAATTATGAACTCTATCAAGGGCTATGAAGAGCAACAAGAAGATCTAAATCAGTTTTACAAATGACAATCTCAAATCTGCTAGATTTAAATTTAATTTTTTTTTTGGCTAAAAGAAATACTTCATCGTATTTAATAAATATAATATATCAGAATTTTCAAGCCAATTTTGTAACCTTTCTCAGTAAAATAGAAATATACATACATTAGTGCAATAATGTTCCTAATTGAAAGGCATCGATACATCAGCCTAACTAAACACTAACACATGTTTTAAATCCCATCCAGGCGAAATCTAAAACCATTAACAATCGTGCCTTGATGGACATGCCACAGCCATAGCCACAAAAATATATATAGAGAGAAAGTCACCCTTTATTTTTATCAATTCAGAATCCCTCCATATGAAATGAATTATTTTAACCTGACATCTATCAATCTGGCATCCATCAGCAAACAACAAATTCTATATAAAATGTACCTTAATACAACTGCATGCACATTATATTGTTGTCACTCATTTCCAAATAAGGACACTTCATATGTATGGTTGTGTTGGGTTCGAATGTGTTTGTACAACAATGAAGATGAAAAACCGAAATCAATTTCCTCCTCCAATTACAAATAAACACTCACAATCTCACACAACTGTCATTTTCATCCGCAGAAACGTCAACAAATAAACATATACAAAATTTCCCTCGAACTCCTCGGGTTTCAGCATCACCGCATCAGGACATACATCAGAACATATAGTAGACGCGAATGGGTATGGAAAATAAAAACCCAAAAATCCGAATCAAATTAATTTTCACGTTAGATTTTTCATGGAGCGTATAGTGCATTTGAAGGATAACAAATGTTGCTGTGTTGAAAATACCAAACCATCATCGATCTGTCATGGTTAACGGTCAAATGGACATCTTCATCGAAAAATACAAATTTTAGGTTTTGTTTTCCACACAAACAAAACAAAATACAAAAGAAGAAGAAAAAGAAATCCTCCTACTGATCCTGATTTCTCTCAACAAGGTCATCGATCATCCTATATCCTGGGCTACCGCAATCCCTGGAAAAATAAAGAACTCAACGACAGGTATTCAGTCTCCAGCTTCGCTAGCTGTGCATGTGATTTGTTTCTCTCTCGAGTACCTGTCAATAGGTGTATATATAGATAGATGTATCTTCTTCAAGGATAATAATTATATTTTTGGTTTTCTTCTTTTTCTAAAATTTGCGATTTGTTTCTTTAAAGGATATCTTCTGAGGTACCTTTTCTTTATTAGAAATACTATGATTTCTCTTGAGACCCTGTAGAACCAATCCGTATCCTTATACTTGATTGGAATTTAGGCTTCTTTTTTGTATTTGTATTCTTCAAGTGGTACAGCATATGGCTCGAGATTATTAAATTGTTCTCGGTTCACATATTAAATTCTCATAAAAGGATCAAATTCTGGCAGATTTTCTCTCATTAGAAATAAATATCTTTATTTTTTTTCGTTTATTTATTTCTCAAGTGGAAAGATCCTTCTTCGCATTACCATCGTCTTCTTCGTTGTCGTCGATCATCTCCAGTCATTCCAATTGCAACCACATGTTGAGTTTTTATAATTTTTGTTTCTATCTTCACAGAACTGCACAGAAGTCGCAGTTGGATCAGTTTTTTTTCTTTTTGTAGGAAAATAAACAAATATTTTTTAGGATCAAGGATATTTCAATGTATTTTTCTTAAAATAGCAAACCAAGTTAGGTTGGGACAACTGTTGTATTGGTGGATGTTGATTTCAGTTTTTGATGACAAAAATGGTTTGAGGATTTCAAAAAATTAAAGAATTTTTACAAAAGAGTACAAAGTTTTCTATATAGAACAAGGCTTTAGACCAGCTGTACAAACAGTTCGATCCAGTTTTATTTTTGATTTCCTGTCATTTACGATATGATCGTGTGTTTGGCTGTAAGCATTTTCATCCAAAAACAAACAAAATATGTCAAGTTTCTGATAAAGGTAATTTTTTTAAATAACTTAAAGTTTGAAATTCATTCTTATATAGAAACTTAACTTAACTAAAGCACTAATTTTGTGATTTTACTTGAGTGGAAACTATGTTCAGGGATATTTCCCTTTTTTAGAGTTTCCACTGGGTGCGCTTCAGAAACGATTAAAATTTTGTTAAATAATGTGAATCAGAACTTGTCATCTCTAAAAAAAGTCCGAGACAGCATATGTTTATCTTTTAAAGTAGTTATAAGCTTTTTATGCCAACCAAATTTATTCTAAAATAAAACATGCGAGCAACGTTGCTAAGCAAGCCGCTAGAATGGTTTAAAAATAGAAAAATCATATCTAAACCCCTTATCGTAATGCTTATTTAAGAAACACTAAAGTTATGCTTCATCAAATTAAAAAAGTTTCTCTTTATATCTACTTATTTCAAAACACATGATTAATAAGAATCTTAAATATACTAAATAATACCTTTGAATGTTATTTGAATAACATTTTACAATATTTCTAATACATTTTTCTGTTTGAAATATAAATTAATTCTATAAATTAATTTTTCACATTTCTAATTACAAATAATTCGAATGTTTTTAGTTTCAATACTGATTAACAAATATAAATCATTAAATAACTTAATTAACTTCCCATAGGAAGTTATTGTAATCGGTCCGATTTGCCGAATTAAAAATTTTGACATTTCTCGACGTTTCTTGGTACCTAGAGTCGAAATAAAAGATTTTTAGAGAGATGTTTGTGCGTGCGTGTGTACGTGCGTTCGTACGTCCGTATACGTTCGCGACGCTTTTTTCGTCGTCCATAGCTCAAGAACCAGTACAAATATCCACTTCAAATAAATTTGTTTGTACAGATAATAATAAAGAAAGATGCAGAAAGGAAGGACTCACAAAAAAATTGAGTGGGTGGTTTTTTTACCATAGCAATTTAAAAAAAATGTGAAAATTTTAGTTAACCCTAAATATCTCACGAACCGCAATAACGCTAAAGACTTGAATTAAATTTTATATTATAGATTGAACCGTGCGTGATACGAATGAAGTATATTTTTTTAAAAAATTCCAATCAAATGTTTTTTTTATAAATCAAAAAAACTGAAAAAAATGTATTGTCACCTCGAAAATTCTATGAACAAAAAATGATTTAATCTCCAAACACTTTTGTGCAACGAAAAATGTTTTTGACATCTGGTAAAATTTTGAGAAAAATCGAATTGACAGGTTTTTCTGTAAAAAAAATTGATTTTCGACTCAAATATCTTTTCAAAAATTTGAGATATTGGCTTTTTTTATAAGAAATATTGTTTTAACATTCGGTAAAATTTTGAGAAAAATTGAATTGACAGGGTTTTTACAAAAAATAAAAACCTAAAACAAAACAATTACTAAAATTTCTTAAAATATAATTTTTTACATAAATATCTTTTCAAAAATTTGAGATTAGGGCTTCAAACTAATTCTGTCTTGTAAGAAATATTGTTTTCAACATTCCGTAACATTTTGAGAAAAATCGAATTACCTAACAGTTTTTTACAAAAAATAAAAACCTTAAAGAAAATGAAAAAAGTTGGTAAAAATTAATTTTCGGCTTAAATATCTTTTTAAAAATTTGAGATTATGGCTTTAAATCAATTTTGTCTTATAAAAAATTTAAATCGAATTGACAGTTTTCTAACAAAAAGTAAAAACCTAAAAAAAAAACAATACTAAAACTTAGTACAAATTTACTTTCGACGAAAATATCTTTTCAAAAATTAAAAAAAGTGTCTTCAAACTATTTTTATCCCACAGAAAATATTGTTTTCGACATTCAGTAAATTTTTTATAAAAATCAAACAGTCAGTTTTTTTCATAAAAATTAAAATCTACAAAAAATAGTTCGCAAATTTGGTAAAATTTGATGTTCGGTTCTCGATATCTCATTTACAATGGACTTTACTTACTTACTTACTTAAGGTGGCGCTACAGTCCTGTGAGAACTAGGGCCTCACCCAACAAACTTCTCCATCTAGCTCGGTCCCTAGCTAGATGTCTCCAGTTTTGCGCTCCGAGTAGGGTGAGGTCACCTTCCACTTGTGCGCGCCACCTGATTCGCGGTCTTCCTCTACTGCGCTGTCCTGTAGGTGTGGATTCGAAGACTTTCCGGGCCGGAGCATTGGTTTCCATGCGCTCTACGTGACCCAGCCATCTTAGTCGTTGGACTTTTACCCTTCTGGCTAAGTCTACGTCGCTGTACAGCCCGTACAGTTCGTCGTTCCATCTTCTCCTCCACTCCCCTTCGATGCATACGGGACCGTAGATCACCCGAAGAATCTTTCTCTCGAAACGACCCAAGGTGCTTTCATCCGCTTTTGTCATGGTCCATGCTTCTGCACCGTATAGCAGGACGGGGATGATTAGGGTCTTATATAGCGACACTTTAGTCTTTCGAGAGAGGATTTTACCACTCAATTGCTTTCTTAACCCAAAGAAACAGCGGTTAGCAAGAGTTATTCTTCGTTTGATCTCAGCGCTGGTGTTGTTGTCTGCGTTTACAGCGGAGCCTAGGTAGACGAAGTCCTTGACTACCTCAAAGTTACGTCTGTCGATGGTGACGTTTTGACCAAGACGTCGGTGTTGTAGGTCCTTTCTTGATGACAGCATGTACTTTGTTTTGCCCTCATTAACCGTTAAACCCATTTTTGCCGCCTCTGCCTCAATACTCACAAAAGCCCCATTGACATCACGCTGAGTTCTTCCGATTATGTCAATGTCATCAGCATATGCAAGTAATTGGACAGACTTTTGAAAGATAGTGCCTCTAGTGTTGACGTGTGAGCTTTGCACTATTCTTTCAAGTACGATGTTAAAAAAATCACATGACAGCGCATCACCTTGTCTAAAACCTTTTTTGACATCGAAAGGTTCTGTTAAGTTGTTTCCAACCTTTATGGAGCAGCGTGAATTCTCCATGGTCATCCTGCACAAACGGACGAGTTTGGCAGGGATGCCAAAACTAGACATGGCTCTATACAGTTCGTCCCTGTAGATACCGTCATATGCGGCCTTGAAATCGATGAAAAGATGGTGGGTGTCGATTTGGTGTTCTTGGGTTTTTTCCAGGATCTGCCGTAATGTGAATATTTGATCGACTGTGGACTTTCCTGGTCTAAAACCACACTGATAAGGACCTATCAGCAGTGTTGTTCCTCTACGTGTCGACTTTAATTGTCTACATTTTAACGTAGACAATCGGTCGACAATGTCGACAATGTCGATAATGTAGACAATGTGTCGACAATGTGTCGACAATGTAGACAATCACTTAAATGTCACAAATAAAATCATTTCGAAAAATTCTGCCTAAACGTATGGACAGGTGGACGTGGTTTGGTTGCCGTTGCCGTGATTAATTAAATCGAATTTAAACATTAATTTATAAGAAGTGAATTAGGTATTAACTTATTTATAAGAAGAGAATATGTCTGGTCGACCCAAAAATAAAGCCTTCCAAGAGCTTGGGTTTCTTTTGGGGAAAACAAATAACAAGTATTCTGCTTTTTGCACAGTGTGCAAAAAAACCTTGCAAAATACTGCGGAAAACCGACTTCGCAGGCACAGGTAATGAAATTTGTTATTATTATCTAAATATTGACTTGAAACTAAAGCCTTTGATGATATTTTGCAACAGGAATCGCTGCATCCCTCAATCGGAACCAGAAGACGTCGCAATGGTGTTTATAATAGATGACGACGACGGTGACGGCCCAAGCAGCTCCGATCACTATAGTTCTGAGAACGCGGTAAGTTGTTAAATGTTTTTTTTATTAATTCTTTTAAAATTTTGTAAAATGATTCCTGGGTATATTCTAACAAAAAAAATGCAGGTAGGGTTCTAATTTCTCCGTACCAATAGGAGTTTTTTTATTCCGTAAAAAATGGTTATTGTTTTCATGCATACTAGGTATTTATCCAAGAAAAATGATTTTGATACGACTAGATTCTACCTAGAATCTTCAAAAAATTGCTGTTTACAAATTTGAGTTCGCGAAAGTGGATCAGAATCTGATTTGCTTCCACTGTTGCAAATTGAAATTTCTATGCTCCACTTTTAAGAATCAAAGCGTATCAAAATCATTTTTCTAGGATACGCACAACAGCAGATAATGCAAAACCAAAATTCAATTTTGTTCATATTTTGGATAAAATCTTACATATTCCACCCAAATGTTAGATTCTTTTTTAAATTGGCGTTTACCAATTTCAATTTGCTTCAGCGGATCAAAATCTAACATTTGGGTCGAATATGTAAGATTTTATCCAAAATATGAACAAAATTGAATTTTGGTTTTGCATTATCTGCTGTTGTGCGTATCCGAGAAAAATGATTTTGATACGCCTAGATTCTAATTAGAATCTTCTTTAAATTGGCGTTTACCAATTTCAATTTGCTTGAGCGGATCAAAATCTAACATTTGGGTCGAATATGTAAGATTTTATCCAAAATATGAACAAAATTGAATTTTGGTTTTGCATTATCTGCTGTTGTGCGTATCCGAGAAAAATGATTTTGATACGCCTAGATTCTAATTAGAATCTTCTTTAAATTGGCGTTTACCAATTTCAATTTGCTTCAGCGGATCAAAATCTAACATTTGGGTCGAATATGTAAGATTTTATCGAAAATATGAACAAAATTGAATTTTGGTTTTGCATTATCTGCTGTTGTGCGTATCCGAGAAAAATGATTTTGATACGCCTAGATTCTAATTAGAATCTTCTTTAAATTGGCGTTTACCAATTTCAATTTGCTTCAGCGGATCAAAATCTAACATTTGGGTCGAATATGTATAAGATTTTATCGAAAATATGAACAAAATTGAATTTTGGTTTTGCATTATCTGCTGTTGTGCGTATCCGAGAAAAATGATTTTGATACCCCTAGATTCTAATTAGAATCTTCTTTAAATTGGCGTTTACCAATAGCAATTTGCGCAAGCGGGTCAAAACCTTACTGTTGGGTTATTGTATATATGTACATAGGTTCTAATCGGTAATTCAAGAAAATGATGTTTTTTTCGGAAGTATAGGGGCTTATTGCGAAGAATCTATTCAAAAGTCGAATAGAATTCAAATCTATTGTCGATATTTAAAAAATCTATTCGTTTCTTTATTTCAGATACTATGAAAATAATATGATTTTTTCTATTTGATAGAAAATTAAATTCAAGCAAGAATTTCTGATCGACTTAAGTCTACTATATTTTTTCATAGTAGACTCTCGCAATAAGCCCCATAATTATTATCTGCTAGGGGATTTTATCAATTTCATCAATGATCAAGGGTTTACCGCAAAGAAAGACGAAAACATGGGTTAACTGAAACTGAATTTAATATAAAGATTTGGTTATTATATATTTAAAAAAATTGTGGTTCTGTTTCCTTCGTTCAGAACAATATTTGTTCATGCAATGGATTGTCATATCTGTAAGAAATAAAAAATGGCTTTGAAATTTCAGCAAAAATGTTGCTACTTTCTTCGAATAAATTAATTCCATTAGAATATTCCCAATAATCATTTTTTAAAATATTGACTATTAACCTGTATAAAACGAATAATGACGAAAATTATTTTTTCCAGATGTCTGTTTCTATTACAAATAATAATGGTAGTGGAAATCAGAATGTAATGGTTAACAATAACTTAGTGAGTATTTATACTGAAATAAAAGGGTTTTAGTTTTAGTAAATCATATTTTTAATTATAGGAACAAGACCCATTGACCATCGGATCAACTATAACAATTCCAACAGCTCCAATACCGATCTCGATTGAGGAGCTTTCAAGCGAATATCAGTACCAGGGCCCTTCAACGTCGAATTCGTCAATGTCGTTAAGCTCTAAGAGTTCTTCATCCTTGCCGTTATTGCCATTGCCTACATCAATGTACAAAGCAAATACACAACGTTCAAAACGTTCTGGCAACCCGTCAAATACTGTTGCAAAATTTGTGGATAGGCTTTCAGAAAAAGAAGAAAGTGAATTAAATGAAGCTTTGGGGAAACTAGTTTTCGGATGTAATATTCCACTGCGAATTGTTGAGTCACTTCATTTCAAAAACTTTATTAAAAAAATCAGACCAGCATACGCAGATAAATTTCCCGGTCGTAAAGCTCTTTCAACTACAATATTGGACAAAGCTTATGATAAATGTATTTCTGCAATTAAAACATCCATTAGTTCGGAAGCTGTTTTGCTAATTGATGGGTGGAAGAATTCTTCAAGCAACAGCAAAACGGTGGTCTCAATGCTTCACAATGCTGAAGGGGAGCAAGCATTTCTTCAAGCCTGGGACCTAACGGGAGAATCAGAGACAGCAGAAAAGCTCTCAAACATCCTTGTAGAATCTGTTGACATGGCTAAGCAAATTTATTCAACCCAAGTTTACGCTGTTGTGTCTGACAATGCCAGTACTATGAAGAAAATGGGAAAACTTTCGGAACATTTCATTTGGCACAGCACTTGTAGCAGTCATATTGGGAATCTATTGGCAAAAGATATAATTGACAAAAACCTCAATAGTAAAGTTACTATGGTTTTAAAGGAATTTAAGCAATCGGATTTTGAAAAAATGATAATTGATAGAGGTGGAACAAGGATAAAACTTCCTTGTGAAACAAGATGGTGCTCATATCGTGATGCTTATAAATGCTTGGTCAAAAATTTTGATTACATGAAATTTGTCACTGCCGATTCAAAAGTAAAAAAAATTAAGCCGATCGTGGTTTCATTAATTTTTGATGAGCAATTCATACAAGAAGTTAAAAATTATATTGAGCTTTTCGATCCAGTATGCACATTGATAAATCGATGTCAAGCGGCTGACTGCTCTGCAGGAGAAGCAGTCAAACTGTGGTTAAATTTAAAACTACCAGATGCATTCAATCCAATTTACGAAACATATTTAAAATCGCGTGTGGATATGGCTTTAAATAAGTATGCCCTTTCGGCTTATTATTTGCACCCACATTACGATAACACTAAGCTCACAACCGGTCAAAATGAAATCGTATGCAACTTTTTGTTTAAGCATCTTAACGCTGATGGCATTGAAGATTGGGATTGTTTCAATAGAAAAATTGACTTTTTCAAAATCCTGTACGAAAAGGATATAAAAAAGCCCATAGTTTTTTGGAACATGGCTTCAATAAAACACCCGAATCTTAGTAAGCTAGCGAAGAAACTCCTACAAATTCCTGCTTCTTCCGCTCAAATTGAGAGAGTTTTTTCAAGTTGGGCACATGTACATTCTGCACCTAGAAACCGCCTTACATTTGAGCGATCAAAGAAGCTCCTTCACCTTTATTATTCACTTCGAATTGAAGATGGCCAACGTGATTATTCCGATGAAGACGAAGTTGAATAATTTTTTTGCTGAACATTTTTTTTTTTTTGAAATTCAAAATTTATTTTACAATAAAATTATTGTTAAGTTTTTTTTTTAAGAACTGTTAAGTTTTTATTTCTTAATAATCCCGTTCTATATTAAATTTAAAGTTTAAACACAAAACTTGTTTTTAAATAAGAATTTAATCAATGGACACGGTATAGTGTTTAGTCAAATTCTGGCGCCACAAACTTTTTACAGGAAACTACCCACTCAGGAAAATTTGGACCCAGGAGTTAGAAAATAGGGGAACCCTAAATGACTGATTCACCCACTCACTGGCAGATATCCTGATTTCATAAATGTAAAAATAGTGTATAAATACAGTATAAATTTAAAAAAAATGGTACTATTTATGTTTATTTTTGTAAAAAATTGATCCCATAGTTCAAATTTAATAGCAAAAAAGATAAAAAAAAGAACAATTATTTAAAGGACAATAAATTATTAATTGTCTTCAGAAATGAAAAGTAAACTTTGTGGTGTTGCCAAACTTTTACATTATCAAATTTATAGACCACTTTCTGATAATTTCAAAACATATAATTTCTTACAACGGTACGTCTTGTGGTGAAAAATTTAATAGAATTATGATTTATGAATTAGAATTATATGAGGCTATTCCGATTGCTGCAGAATATTCAAATTTGGTAGAGCTGTAAATCTTAAAGTGAATAGAAAGGTACAAACTGAAATGTTGTTGAGTGGCATCCGCCCACTTTCTTAAAATCGTTATCAATTAAATCACCAGTAAGTTGGAAGAAATGAATTTAACCATCTGACCTTACTTTTAGGAAAACGCAAAAAATTGAATAACTTCTATATTTGACTCCTCTCAGATTTTTGACATGAATAAAATAAAGCTGTCGATGTTTTGAGTTGCATGAGATAATTTTGTTATTTCTATAGGTTCGTTGTAGCTTGATGTACCGTGTTTCATTTGGATTTTTCTCCTTCAAAATAAAAATTTAAATTACAAAATAAAGTTGACTGCAAAAAGTTTTTATTTTTCTAATATAAAGCTTAAGTTATAAAAAATAGATAAAATTAATAAAGAAATACGAGTATATCAAATTTTATACTTACGTAACTGCATCTGTTAAATCTACGAAAGAAGGAGAAACCACTTTGAAAACAGAAATGTATGTATGTATGTAGGTGATTTTAAAAAGCATAAGTTGGAAGAAGAAAATAAAACCGGGAATTATTTCCCTATTCCAACTAATGCTTTTTAAAACCACTTCAAGCTATTTCTGTTAGCTAAATGGATTTCTTGGACTTAACAGATTTGTCTTCCTACAGAGATGACATTTTCCATTAAAATTTAATATTAGGAAACTTTGGAACTTATTCCCTTTTTCATTTGAAAAGAGTTCTTGGGACTTCTGTAGGATTATGAAATAAGAACGGTAGAATGATAGGTAGGTATAAGTGCATTTATCTACAAAAGAAAAATAGAAAATTTAAGGTCTTCCGGGCGGGCGTAGCCAACTTTATTGGAATCGTTTTGAATTGTGAAGCACTTCCGTTTCCTGTAGAAAAATGAAATTTGGTAGAGTGATATAATATAAAGTTCATATACATATGTATTATAAAGGTACGAAATGAAAACTGGAAATTTTCCATTCAGGGCGAGTGGTACCTACTAAGGTACTTTGACGTTGGATGACGACCTTTTTAAAACCTGACCAGTAAACCAGTGAAGTAAAAAGGTTTGGTTTTTGGTTATCATTACAAATATCTCCCATAGTTCAAAAGTTTTTCGATATCTTTATAAACAAAGAACTAGGTAGGTACGCGTTTAGATTTAGAACAAATGATTTTTTACGACTATCTTGTTGTTACACGCATCTTTTTCTTTTTGTATTTTTTTTTAACTTTTTTGTTTTTGGTTCGATAGGTAGGTACATTTTAGTAGGATAAATTATGAATTATGATGGTTTTTGCGAATTGTCTACATTGTCTACATTGTCGACAAATTTATGTCGACAATTGTGAATTGTCTACATTGAATTGTCTACATGTAGACAATCATGTAGTCTACATTTATAGTCTACATGGCACAACACTGCCTATCAGGTTGTTGACGATGGGCTTTAGACGTTCACATATAACGGCAGAGAAGATCTTGTAGGCGATGTTAAGTAGACTGATTCCTCTATAATTGGTGCAGTTTAAAGGGTCTCCTTTTTTCAGGATCGGGCAAACAATACTGAGGTTCCATTCATCGGGCATGCTTTCTTCCGACCATATCTTACAGATAAGTTGGTGCATGCTCCTAACCAACTCATCTCCAGCTGCTTTAAAGAGGTCGGCATTCAGGCCATCCGCTCCAGCGGCTTTGTTAGACTTCAGCTTAGATATAGCAATCTTTACTTCGTCTAAGTCGGGAGGACGGGATTGTTGGCTTTCGTCGTCTTTTTGCATTAACGCTGCTATTATTTTGTGTGTCCAAAATTTGCAATTTTTTAAACAAAGTGCCGTTATTTTATTGATATAATGCATATTGATATGATTGATGGTGATAATGAAAGCTTAGAATAAGAGCTTTCAGAAAAACCTTAAGTTAGAGAGAAAAAAGCAAAAACAAAGAAGATATAATAAAAAGAAATGAGAAAAAAGTAGCGCTGCTATTATTTTGTTGACAGCTGTACATATATATATCAATGGATTTCTTTCCCACAAGTTAAATCATTCGATAATGACTTAACTAGATTAAAAACTAATAACTGGTTAAATGCTAGACATACAACTAAATTTTATTTATTTTTGTGACATCATCTCTATTTATTAAGTCGAAGGTAACTTTTACCTAATCACTTTTTTAGTTTATGTGTACTCCGTTGTACGATTTTGGTATTAAAATAAATAAATACAATTTTTTAACTAATATCATTTATCAAACCTTTATATCTTCTGAATCCAAAGAGCTAACACCGCTGGATTCACTTCCAATTGGTGATACCATCATTTTTAAATTATCCCAACACTCCATTCTGATTGGAGACATTGACGATATGCCTCCAATACCGGGTAAGGGAACCGCCATATTTAAAGCCATGCTATTTGGAATTGCGTCGCCCTAAAAAGTAAAAAAAAAACACAATTAAAATTAAAATTTAATTTAAAAAAAAACACAATTTAAATTTAATTTTTAGTGATAAATATAACAAACATAATAAAAGTTGGTAAAACTTAAAGGGCGGATGTTGAATGTGAACCACAGCTAAACGTCAAGTTTTTTTTGCATTTCATTTGACATTTCTCAATTTCAGACTTACTTAATTTGAACCATAGAAAAATACACAATCGAGCAATGCCTTAAAGTTATTTAGGCTTATTATGAAAATTGGCGTTCAAATCAAAATGCATACCTATCGTGCACTGTATGATTTTGTCGGTCAATTTAATCGTGCAAATGTGCGTACAATCAGAAAAATCGTTCAAAAATTTGAGCAAACCGGGTCTGTAGAAGATGTAAAGACTTATACATACAATGAAAAGGCCACATTGGCTCAAGAACTAAAGCCTCTTGACCATTTCATGCGCCGTCAATGGTCAAAATTATGGCAAGTAATGGCAACTGTGGATGATCAATTTTTCGAGGAAAATCATCTTCAGCAGTGTTGAGGCCCCTTTTCACTTCAGTGGATTTGTCAATAAGATGAATTGCCGCATTTGAGCTAACGATAAACCAATGAGTAGCTGTTTGGTGCGGTTAATGGGCTGGCGGCTCTTTTGCGCGACAAATTCAATGGCCGTGTTATGTTACATGATGGTGATGTCATGTGATTTGAAACCGTTGGACTTCTTTTTTTTTGGGCTACTTGCAAGAAAAGGTGTACTTCGATAAGCCAGTAACAGTTCAAGAGCTAAAGGATGAGATAATTCGGCATTTTAACGGCTTAATCAAATATGTGGGCCATCGGATAAAGGTGTGCCGCCCAGGTCATGGCGGCCATTTGGGCGATATTTATATATGACAATAATTTCAAAGATAATTTGTTTTATTTATTTTAAAATTTTATCACCCTTTAGATTGGAAGTGAACAAAAATAATAATAATAAAAACTATTTGTAATCAATACCGAACAATTATAATTTTATAAATGGACGAAAATAAAATTGATTTGTTTTGAGAATTTGTCGAGAAGAATTCAGATCTAAATAAAATTGACTAAACAATTAAATAATCAACGGACCATGAGGTCGTGAAATAAACCCTCCCAAAGCTGTAGTGCTATATGAGGTTATCGTGACTTCTGAGACATCTGTGAGGTTGCCAGGATAAGGTTGTTAATTCATCCTTATTTCAATAGTTTACCAACTTTAAATTTATCTATTTCAGTTTAGAGACTTTGAACACTTCCTTTGGTCAGAAAAAATCTTGCATTAACATAAGTTGTTTTTTGCTTGGTATTCGAAGAAATTCCAAGTTGAAATACGACCTCTTCTTAAAATAATAATTGTAAATATTATGCAATAGTGTCCAGAATTATCTTCTCAGCGTTTTGAAAATCTTAATGGCCGTTATACAGTCTGCAGAAGTGGTCCTTCCATATCCTCAGCATTGACTGCGGTTCCACTATGATGTTTCCACTTTCGTCTTTGCAGCCTTCGGTTCTAGGTTTATGTACTTGTGAATTTCGTTTCACCTGTTCATAAAACTTTCGAACTTCAATGGACTTACAATGGACTTTAAGTTAGATTTATTCATGCAATTTGTATTTTTTTATATAAGAAATAAAAACTTTTAAGAAATGCTACTAAAATTGGTAAAAATTGTTTTTCGACTAAAATCTCTTTTACAAAAATAGCTTTTGAATTTTGTTTAGTGATTAAGCTCAACTTTGGTTAAATGAATACTTCAATCTACAAAACTGTCGTATTTGGAGCGATGTAATTCTTCAAGTGCATGTTTAGGAACCATTATATCCTCAAAAATTGACTGTTTTAACACTGATTTAACACTGTTTTCTTATTTTCTGGCAGGATACGTGTAGGCACTATTTTACGCTGGTAACTACCAAAATATTGACCACTTGGAGGACAAAATTCGCTACGTAATTCTCGATATACGGCCAAAAATGTTGGAAAAAGTAGTTGATAATTTGGTCTCCAGATTATACTACCTATACATCCGAGCCAGTAGTGGCGGTCATATGCCAGAGGTCATTTTAAATTTATAAATCCAGCAGATTTTCCTTGAAATAAAGTACATTGTAGGTCAATTTAAAACATTACATTGGTCTTTTTCTTTAAAAACAAAAAATCATATAAAAGTTAATCTACTTCGATTCGACGAACACACATACGTTACGTTTAAAAACCTACTTCTAAAGCTTGAACATGGCAATACTTTCACTTATCATAACTTTCACATTTTAAATGATGCTATACGGAAAAAGTGTTGCGATCAATAGTTTTGAGACATTATACAAAATAAAAGTGATATTCGTCAATTTGACAAAGGACAACGATCCAGGGTTCAAATTGTATATAAAATGGCTTAAATACTTATTAAATCATTCAAATTTTTACGAAATAAATTAATTACGAGCTATTAAAACATTTTTTTCTTTTGAAATAAGAAAGTGATCGGTTTAAGTAGTCTCAAGTTCTATTATCTCCTAGCTAAAAAAAATTGTCAACCACCTTTAGAAACCTAGATTCAAGACCTGACTTTAGTATTATCATCTTTCGATGTACGAACAATCATTAGCATACATCAATACGTTTTCTCCTTTAAGAAAGACATTCAGCTATATCTCTTGCGCTGAGAGATATAAGAACCACATTTGGTACAACGACGCGACACGTGACATTCAAAAATCTTTTCTGGAATTTAAGTAGCACAGTCATTATCAATATCTTGTTAACTAAGAAGATGAAATATTTGTTTAATAAAACTGACGCCTTTTAAAAACGTTTAATTTAATCAAGGATAAACCAAGTACTTAAAAGTTAAGACTCAATTCGGCTACTACTACTACTGAGCCAAAAAAGTTAAATATGGTTATATGTACTTCATAAAAGATCTAACCATAATTAATTAAATTTTCGGCAAAAAATCAGAAACTTCCTTAAAATCATTTCAACTGACCATTTTCACCTCAAGCACTTTTTTCCAGATTTTCACGGAAAAACTAGGTATTTTAACCAAGTTCATATTCCAAACTGATATGCCTTTCACGCTGACCAAAAAAATAAAATCATTTTTCCATAAGTCGCAGGGGGCAAACAAAACTAACTCTGCAATGCTTTTGTGGTTGGATATAGAACAGAGCACGAAAATGGTGATGATGGTTGTTGGTTTTCGGTTATAATATGTACATATCTTTGAAACAACAAGCTTTTGGTTTTGCCAGCTTAGAGCGGAAAAATATGCATGTTTTGCGTATTAAAATTCATTTGCCTTAGCTTTAGCTTTTGCATGGTTCTCTAAAGGCGAATTTGGCGTTAATACCGCTGCCAAAGAGCCGACCTTCCCTGGACCGGCCCAGTAGTTCAACTATGGGAAAAAATATCTCATGCTTTTGCATAAACATTCAGTTTTTCTTTTTGTTAAAGTCACAAGGCAGGACCTCTGTTCCGATTCCGATTCCAACATCAGTGGGAAACCTAGTCGCTACTCTTGTTCTTGACTCCCAAGAACCCCATTTCATCCAGACTCAACTTGCTTTTCAACATAAATTTTCGTCGTCCTGCTGGTTGTGTGTGTTTCTGTTTTGTTTCGCGTGTGGCGCTATACCAGCGGACCGCACTCGAAATATCAAAAGTCCTTGTTTTTTTTGTCCATTCTCTCATCCTTTTTTTTTTAAGTTTGGATGCTGAATTTGGAGGTGAATCTATTTCGGCCGTCCACATTCCGGGTCTGTGGTCTGACATTTGGTTTTACAGTCCAGATAACCTAGGCAGGTTGCCCCTAAAGTTATCTCCTTCTTCATGTCCATATAGCATATGTGGTGATATTGTTGTTATATCTCACATATGTATCTTTATCTCTAGATTGGTATATCGCCTAACCTAACCTGCAAAAAGTTTCTCAAGATGAAAAAAAAGATACAAGATACATTTATCCTACACTGCTTGTGCTGTGTTGGGATGCATGGTGGATGCTGGAGACGAGTGTTGAATAAATTTTCACAATATTTTGCTATAACTGTAACTTAAAAAAATGTGAGTTTTTAGAAGAAAACAACCGAAGTGAACGAGAAAAAAATGAAAACCACCCAAGGAACTCTCGGTTAAATAAATTTTCTGAACATTTTTTTGGTTCATTTTCCCACAAAGATAATCAGTTTCTTCTTTTTGGATTTTGTTTTTATTTCAAGCCCCAGCAATTGTACTTAAAGTGGTGCTTCTTTATAGTTGAAACGCCACAGGACGACTTAAATATTTTTGTTTGTGTGTTATTGCTCTGCATTGGGTTTGTGTGTTTGGTTTATACTAACTTTATTTTGTCTCTATAACTCTACACTCTGATTCCATTTAAATGGGATAGATTTTTTTTAAATACTTCGTTTCAAGATTTACAAAAGAATAATAATACCAATTTATATCAGTTATTTAAAATGGACCTAACATTTTCCTTTACCAGTTTTTACTCGGAATTTAGTCTAAGTTTTTACAAAATAAACTTGTTATCTTTAAAAGGGTATGGTTATTACTTATTACATGACTAAAATAACTGAAGCTTATTGAGTCAATCGAAAATACAGCTACAACAAAATAACTGAAAAAATTAAATGTGTCTATCGGTAATCTTTAAAAGGGAAGGGAACCTATCGGCCCAAATAAATTTGTATCTTTTATTTCAGTTTTCAAGAACTTATACTTGCAAATTATAGTGTGAATAAAAAGGGGTGTTTTTTTGGAAAAGCCACCCATAGTAGAGCAGAAATTTATTTGGTTACAAATACAACATCCTCAGTAGTACCACTGCTGATAAAAAGTGAAGTGAAATCCTTCTTTGGATAGAGACTTGATTTTTAATCGAGTATCAAAATCAATTTTAGAGTTCTTCATTTGTTGACGTTGGTATGTTTGATTATCCTCAAGACTCGATGGATGTGTTAGACTATGACTTTATTCTAAAACTCAAAAAGAACTCTTCTTCGACAATCTTTTTAATTCATTTTAACTAATGTTCAAGCTGATGACACAACTTTTGTTTAATCTTTCTTGTAAATGCTTGTTTTCTATTTTGTATAACAAAACGAAATTTTGTGGCGCCTCCGTTTCAACTGTAGTACGACTTCATTTTTAAAATAACACCTAAGAAGTATCATCGCAAGCCTTAAAAAAAAGATATAGATATGAAAATTAAAATCATACATAGAAAATTAAATTCAACATAGCTTATCATAAAATAAATCTTTGAATTTTCTTCGCGTTATTCTAATCTCAATTAATAGTAAATGTAAATAAAATATGGTTTTGATTTTGAAAGCTGACCCAACTAAGTAGATTACTAATACAGAAATAGACATAAGATGTAATCTTTCTTTGTTGTCCTACAAAAAGTTTTTATCAACAAATATAGTGCCATCCTTTGCACACCTAGATCAACACTTAATTAGACCGATATCTACGAACGAACCCCTTTCCTCTACTTCGTATTTCATTCAGCTTTCATTTACAAAAAAAATGAAATCAAATTATATATAAATTATTACTGATATTTTCTTTACATATCCTTTTAAAAATTGTCCATTTTATTAAGTTAAAATTAGTTCCAGTCTGAAATTCGCTATTTTTTACAATTTGGTTTCAAATTATTCCGAAAAATTTTGTATTGTATTAACTTTAAAATATAAAAACCCGACAAATGCGGATCGGACCCCAAAAAAACACCGCTAATGACTTTTCAAGCTTTTTTTTAAGAAGCAGAAGCGTTTTTATTTGCACACCCAGAGAAAGATTAATCCATTTCGGGAACTATCTTACCTTCGGCAAAAAGCCGTTTCTAGCTTGATCAGTTCATAGGCTATCGTACCGTTACCTGTTTCTCTAAGATAGAGTTTAAATGTTCTCTTTGTAGTTTTACTTAGCACCAAGGTTAAGTCTATGGTTAATGTTACATATTTCCTAGGGTTATTTACCTTATTTTTTTTTTTTACCCCTGGTAAAATATTTACCTTATAGATAGATTATACCGAATTCTTAAGGTATATAAAGCTTAGACCATCTGCAAATTATTTTAAGGTCCTAATAAAAATTAGCTTATATGCCTTATAAAAATCAGCTTGTTCCTAGGTATAATCAACTTAGGCCTATGGCAAACAACGAAAATCGGCGTTATTATGTTAGTCCTAGATACAATTTACTTAGGCCTAGGTAAGTAAAATTAGCTAAGGCTTAAGGTAACCAACAAAAATTGTCGGGATGATTACGTTAGTCCTAAGTAAAATTAACTTAAGCACTACGTATAAAATCATCAAAATCGAATAACAAAAAACAGGCTCGGATGAGACCCACAGTCCACATTGTCAGTTGAATTATTCTTAAAAATTTAAAAACTAAAAGTAATATTTTGCATATAATGAAATAGTTTGATTTCAAAATCGAATGTCGAAAACAATATTTCTTATAAGACAAAATTAGTTTAAAGCCTTAATCTCAAATTTTTGAAAAGATATTTAAGTCGAAAATCAATTTTTATTTCGATTTTTCTCAAAATTGTACGGAATGTTGAGTACAATATTTTTCTTATAAGAAAAAATTAAAATGAAGCCATAATCTCAAATTTTTAAAAAGATATTTGAGTCGAAAGTAAATTTTTACGAACTTTTAGTAATTTTTTTTAGTTTTTTATTGTTTGTTAAAAAAATGTCAATTCGATTTTCTCAAAATATGACCAGATGTCAAAAATATAATTTTTATAGCGTTATTGGCTCGTGAGATATTTTGGGTTCACCAAAATTTCACCCTTTTTAAATTGCTATGGTAAAAAAAATCACTCACTCAATTTTTTGCATTATTATCTGTATAACAACATTTTTTTAAAGTCGATATCTCTACTGGTTCTTGAGCTATGGACGACGAAAAAAACTTCGCGAACGTACAAACTTACGTACACACGCACGCAGAGGCATCTCTCTAAAATCTTTTATTTTCGACTCTAGGGATTTTGAAACTTCGAGAAATGTCAAAATTTTCAATTCGACAAATCGCACCGATTACAATAACTTCCTATGTGCACTGGGCAGTTAAAAATCACATTTAGAAAATTAAAAAGACTTCATTTAATTCGTTCTTTAAGGTTGTAGTCTACCGTTTTTGTAGCTCTTTTAGTATTCTATTTCATTTTTGGATTAAAATTTTCGAACTATTAGGTTGTGGATTTATCAGTTAAAAGACCAAATCAAAAGACGCGAATTGTAGGTTGCTATATCCACTATGACTCTCTGTTGCACACATAACTAATTAGGATAATGCATTTTTATTTCATACATTTTTTGTGCAAGTATATCTACCTACCTATTATTTACTTGAGGATATCGAGACAGTAAGTCCTTTACAGCTTGGCTTTTTCGGTGGGGTTTTCAGGCGTTTTACAGTTGGTTCCGTTGTTTTTTTTTATTTTGTGTGAGTGTGTTTTTGGTGCTTATAATATTTTTTGTACGATAGTAGATCTAATTGAAAAGTGTAACAAATGGGGTGTGTAAGCAAAAGAGAGAGAGAGGTAGAACAGAAGGAGACGTCTGCGGAAATTTCGGTTTAACTTCTAATTTATTTAAATGGGCGAAAAGTGTTTACGCCTGGTAGCAATTATTTCCAATGAAGTTGCGGCGAGACGCGTCGTCGTTTTGTTTTAAAGGTGATGGTATTAGAGGGGTTTTAGTTAGTTACTTTTTTATAAATTTATATATTTATACATAATTTTGAAATGTTGTTTTCGTTTTCAAAGAAGAAAAAGGGGAGATCTTTTTTCGCTAAATGCTTTTGGGGTTTTAGAGTGAGTTTCTACTTTGGGGTTTTCTGTTTTTATCTATAAGGGCGGTATACAAATGGATAAAGAGCAACACAGCAGGTTTAATGAAATTTACTTGTTTTGTTTTTTTGTAGCTTACAAAAACGTTAATTTTAATAAAATATTTTAAAGGAAATTTGAATTTTGTTTTAAGGATTTTCTCTTAATAAGAACTGATTTACTAAAAGCCAATTTACATTGATTAGAGAGACTATGAATATATGGGTTTAAGGCTTTTTAAGTCTGATACCAAATTGTAAAGTATTCAGGAAATTTGATGCTTAAGGCTTTTAATTCTATAGGTCAGAATCCTGTTGGATAGATTTAAAGGTTAAGCTAACTTTTTGTCAAGGTATCTAGAAATGGATACTAAACATATTTATATCTAATTAAAAACCGATATTTACTTTAAGTTCACCAGAATCAAATTATAGAGAAAAGTGAATTGTTTCCGTGCGTCATTCCGTTTTTAAATATGCCAATTGTTCCATATCTTCCGGGCCTTATCGATTTGGTTGAAACGTTATGAAACGATTTTTAGAAAATTTAGAAAATGTCCTTGCTTTCAGAAATCGGAATCCATTATAAAATAATTTGGGTCTCCACTTTGTTGCAATCTTCAAAGAAATTCGAAATACTTAAGTGATCTCATATCACCACAAAATATAGATTAAATTGTTCCTCCTTAAAATTAAAACTTTCAGATCTAATACTCATACTTGAAAGCAATTTATGCCTTCATTAGTTCCATTCCTTAGCACTTTAAGAAGTATTCTTAAGAAGTCTCATACCCACTCGTACATATGTTAAGTGTGTTGTTATTTCCACAAATTAATGCAAAAGGATGTGCTCATTCTCAGCTTAGCTCATGCATGCCTAAAATCCTTGAAATTACTAAATTAACAGCTCGGAGGCAAAACAATCCAAAATGCAGACTTCGTTTTCTTATTCTTCTTCTTAAAAGATGTCTTCATTAGTAACATTTACCATGATCAGATAAGTTCCACATTTGAAATGTTTTCTGGAAATTACAACTTAAAAAGTAGGTAATGGTACCCATACTCGATTTGGCCTGAATTCAGGCGGAACTCTGTTGATGTTTGATAGTCTTATCACGATCTATATGCCAGCTATAGCTAACCCAAAGAAAGGAAAAAAGGAATCGAACAAATGGCATTAAAGTCGACCAAAGGAGATATACTTTTCAAAATTCACCTCATGTTCAACGAAACACATCTAAATAGCAACAACAAAAATGGGATTCTCCGAAAAATTAGACAACCAGAGATTACGCAAAAGAAGGATCTTCCCTCTGCCTGGGCCTCATAGTGATAAAGATACAAGAAACGTGTCGGCATTATGGTTTGAGGATAAAAGGATACCATCACGCAGATCACATGAGTTTTTAGAAAAAAGAAGAAAATAATAAACGTACACAACAACAAAAGGAAACTATATCCAGAGCGCCGCTGCCGCTGCCGCCATAGAGGACCCCTGTGGCAATTGATGATCGTCCAAAGACTACTCCTCTATTGAATTGAGTTTGAGGATATCTATAGGGCAACCGCCTAATAAATTAATTTGTTTTTCCTTTTGTTTGTTGCTGTTATGTTATAGGTTATAGGAGAACACAAGCGCACAGAAAGGAGATGATGATGAACACATATCGCCACATGCTGTGTCCAGTCCAGAATCTTAAATCCAGAATTATTAAGACCTGAGTTTGAGATTGAGACCCTTTGTTAGATGGAAATTATTGCAAGATCGAATTTATAGACGAGCGACCGAACGTCGAACACAGGATATGGAATTATGTTGTATAAGAAATTTTGTTAGGATGTTTAAAAATAAGTAATTATAGGGAAGACATTGTTTCGATATTTTTCCGAAATAAAGGATATATCTTTTGGGGATCGTATACGTGTGGAACATTTTAAGACAAAAGTGTACCTGCACTGCATCTTGTCTCGAAAAATATATAAGATAGATACAGATTTATGATCTGGGAGCAAGCAGGTTGCTTTGGCGTCGATTGTTAGTATTCTCTTAACGTGTCTTTATATATGGCATAGATGCGGCTACCATTAAAATCTAACAGAAGACCTGTTATTATCTTTCAGGTCCTCGAGAAAGGTGAGATGTGATCATTAGAATTGCTTTGATTGAGATGGAGATATTTATAGAATTTTGGCAAAATCACCTGTTTTTTAGTTGGTATACAGGTACCCGGAGATGGACAATTTTTGACACTTGATTTATAGACAGAGGCATGATGCCGATTTTATCAGGAAATAAAGGCACATTTTTTGTATGTTTGGAAAAGGACGCTACTAGTTTGTTCTCTGTTTTTATAAAGCATTACAAATTGTCAAGATTGATTATAATCTTGTTGAATTTGTTTTGAAACAAAAATGATCCAATTTATTCACCTGTCTTAAGGCTTTTTTTAGGTTCCTTTTACTAGCTTCTTCAAATTTGTTATTTTTGATTTTTCAGAAAGATAGCTTTGTACTAATGAGTTATTTAGTTTTTGGTAGCATTTTCAGTTGTTATTAAGTGTCCCAGAAACATTTTTTATCCAAATCACCTGCTCTAAAGGTTATTTTATAATGACTAGAAATATATGTATATTGAAAAACTGCTTTACAAAATGTTTGTAAATTTTAGTTTGTGATAAAAGTTTATACAAAAAATTCGTTTTTGACTTCGCTTTTATATGCATTGCTTTAACCTTTTCGTTAAGTGCATGCGAAAACGTAATGATGAATAACTTTTACTATCTATTGTGAATGCTGAATGTCATAATCAAACAATAAATCAATTTTGGAATAATATTTCAATTCTGTCAAAAAGTGTAAACTTACCTACTTTAAACTTCAATATATTTTGTTTGCTTTTTTCTTTTTTTCAATACCGTTTTCGTGGTTTGTTTCACTGTCGAATATCAAACGAACAACTCTGAAAAAAAATCGAATTGTATCATAAAAATGTGTGATTTGTTAAGGAAGCTTATCGCGCGCTTTTTCCATTTTATATTCAGCTTAATGGATCTACTAAGGCGGTTATTTAGGCTATTCTGACTAAATTTGGCTCTAAATTTAAGTTTTTGGATATTAAACCACCAACACCAACACGCTAACGTAGAAAGCGAACTGATTAAAATATGGTACCGGCCAGGGTTAGTGATTACCGTGAATTATCGATTCGGAGTCGTTCACAGCACCTTGGACCTTGTTACTTCACTGCGGAAGAATTAACGTGTAAGGCCTTTCAACATACAGCTGGTGCTAAAGCTTGAAGCTGAACAACCTACCAAAACTCCGAATTGTTACTGATTATGAAAAAGTTGGTTGAAGGTTCACTTTTAAATCGAAAAATTGTATTCAGCGGCGAAACTCATTTTTGGTTAAATGGATATGTGAATACGCAAAACATGCTGCATTAAGAGTAAAATCCAGCCAAAAGCATTTCAAGAGCCACTAATATATTCATCAGAAAAAGTCATTTTTTGGTGCGAATTATGGCCTTGTGGATTCATTGGACCGTATTTTAACAAAGTTGCTGATGGTCGCAACGTTACTGTAAATGGTGAGTGCTACGGTGTGACGATAACAAAATGGAAGAGCTTGACTTGCATGACTTGTGGTTTTAAAAAGACTGTGCCACATATCACACAAAACGCGTATCAAATGGACCAAATGAGAGACGAGTTCAGAGTGAACAGTTATTGCAAGGCTACTATTTTCGATTAATGCACTAGAAGCCAACATTTATTCGTGAGATATGGGGCCAAACGTTAGAAAGACTATGTCAAGAAAGCATTATTTGAGGCAAAGCTACGACCAAGATTTGCATGAAATATTCTTCAACCATTAAATTGTATCGACCATATACTATCGTTTCGAATAAAGATTCCGGTAGCTCTTAAAAAATCACTTGGTTTTCGACTCCTAATTCTACGAAAATTAACTGCCTCCAATTCCATTTTCACACTTTAAATTTTGATGAAAAATTCTGAAGTTTCTCCTACTTTGTAATTAGTGGAAATTGGAGTAGTTCTCAAAACGTTATGAACGTCTATGAACGAAAAGAAGCAAAACTGACACATTATGCATTTTAAATAACAAATCTTAGCTGCATAGGGAGCTGGATTGAGACGCATGTTGGTTGTGCCTTAGGTCAGGACTGTACCGTCACCTTGAGTAAATAAGTAAGTGAGGTACTAATAAGGGCCTAGAATATCACTATTAATCAATAGCAATTTACTGAAGCTTCTGCAAAACTTCAATACTGTTTTTCGTTTTTGTAAGTTGTAAACTAATAAACTCCCTTTATTCATAACACATCGAAAAGCAACAAGTGAAAAGCAACAAACCTTTATCTGGGGAACGGCCTAAGTCATATGGTTTTAGGAAATCAAAAAAAGTTATGAGTTATGTATTTTAAGAGCTCACTTTTCAATGCTAAATGAATAGACTTCTGGCGTAACAGGAAATGAGATGGTAAATATGACCAGTAACCTTAAATGCTTTCGACAAGATTCTACTGTGTTTGCGACAAAAATAAGTGTTACTTTTAGAAAAACTATAGGCCCCAACGCAAATTTGTAATTCTATTCTAAGCTTGATGATTGTCGACAGAAGTGATCCAAATTTAGTCACTATTTATCATCTGTTAAAGCTTTTTTTGGATTATAGCTCCGAAATAAAAATGTTGGTACAGAAGTCCTTTCGACCTCAAAAGTATAATTTATTTGTAATCAAATAAATATTTAAAAAAAAACTGAATAAGAAAGTGACCGTTTGCATCGGTATCTATATCAAGCCAAAAAGAACTCATAAATACCTAGCTTAAGAACTCCCTATACAATCGGCCCATAATCACCCATCAAACTTCCAAACAAAAATGTCAGAAAAATTGGCTACGCTTATGTATACCGTGTATACCAATATCTGTTCAATTTACTTAACTTCCCTCTCTTTTTCCCCTCTTCCAAAGACATAAGCATTGGGTTTGAGTTCGCGCATAATAGATTCATTTTTCCACATCAATCTGACGACTTTGAGACTGCATATCGACTTTTTCAACTTCGTCGAATCGCCTTTTCTTCAATTCAAAAACCCACTATCCACATCACTTCTTGTCAGAATGCAAACAATTGTATGTAATGTAGGTAGGGTACCTATACTTTACTTATATTTCCATTTTAAATGACACACGAAACGATACACTATACGGACACCCAGACCCAACCAACAACGAGACAATTCATCTGCGTGCATCAAAGCATCAGGGTTTATAATCAAAGTGAAGTCTTTTTGAAAGTAACTTCCAGGAATAAAGTCTTGGTTTGGGTTTTTTTTTGTTGTTGAATTACAAATAAAATCACAAAAATACACTTAAGGAATATCTACATAATGAACAATTGAATCAAGTCTATATCTCAGGACGTGGATCTTGGCGTGTTTTGGTTTTTTTTTTCGTTCTCGCTTTCAATAGAAGAGCAGCGCAGCAGCCAACGCTCAATCGGTGGATCATAATGCATCATCGATATGATCCCTATAGCGCTCTGATGGCTAGGCTATATGATGCTTTATATAGATACAAGAAAGTTGTATAGCCAATCTCGGGGTATTCACTATCATCGGTATAATACATTCACCTGAATTCAAAGTGCATTCCTTTGATTTCAGTTCTTTTTTTTTTTCTTCCTCCTTTTACACTGTCACTGATGCTAATGCTCACCCTCACCTTCACCCTTACCCAAATCACATCTTCTTCCATCTTCCATCATTGTTCCCCATCATCTGAATCTGAGTCTGAATCTCTGGATGTACCGCATCATTGGCTCTGACTTTGGCATCGCCATCACCATCGAGCATCGACATCAACATCGATATCATGTAGTTTGACGGTATCTTCATGTACATCGATACTTCTTGGATACTCTTTGCATGGAATTATGTAAAACTCGACAAACGTTTAACATCTCTCAACTCTTGGCTCTCGTCAAGATTTCTATCTATCTACCTATAAGTTTTTTGTGTTCTTGTAGCTAAAGGTACTTTGAGTTTATTTTTTGCGCGCTTAACTTTCGAGATTTCGACAGAGGGATAACAATGTGTTTACAATGGAGATGGTTTGGTTTTGGTCCTTTTAGGGATTTTTGTGTGTTCCCTGAATATTATTTTACTTTTTTTTTCAATTTGTCTGGAACAAGCATTTTTATATCTTCATGAGATTCAAGATTCATAGTGATGGGAAAATGTATAAGGCAATAAATTTGTTTGAAGACAGAGATTTTCTTGGGCAAATTTACATAAGTTAGAGCTGATAGTATAGCTCTACATAAGTAGCTATGAACATAAATATTTATCGGATATAGAAAGTACCTGATGTTGGACAATGAATAGGAGTGTTCAATTCAGTTCTAATGTAAAATAAATAAAATAATTAATAACGTGTTTTCAGTACTTTTCCTTCGATACAATTTAATGAACTATTACTTACTAGCGCCTCACTCAACAAACTTATCCATCGAGCTCAGTCAGTAGCCAGATGCCTCTATAGTTGCGTTGCGTACTCCTATTTGGTCGAGGTCACATTCCACTTGTTCGCGCCACCTGATCCGAGAAGTTCCTCTACTGCGCTGTCTTGTGGACGTGGATTCGAAGACTTTCCAGGCCAGAGCATTGGTTTCTATGCAATCTACGTGACCCAGCCATCTCGGACGTTGGATGTTTATCCTTCTGGCTATAAGTCTACGTCACTGTTCGGGCCGTACAGTTCCACTCACTTTCTATGCATATGGAACCGTAGATCATTCGAAGAACTTTTTCTTCGAAACGACTCAAGGTGCTTTCATCCACTTTTGTGATCTCAGCGCTGGTGTTGTTTTAAACATTTATAACAAAGTCCTTAACTTCCTTTAAGTTGCGTCTGTCAATGGTGAAGTTTAGATAAAGATGTCGATGTTATAGGTATTTTCTTGGTGACAGCGTGTAATATGTTACGCTTGAACTAACCGCTAAACCCATTTCAATACTCTCAAAAGCTCCATTGACATCACGCTAAGTTCTTCTGATTATGTCAATGTCATCAGCATATGAGAGTAATTGGACAGACTTTCTAAAGATAGTGCTTCTAATGTTGACGTGGAAGCACTATCTTTAGGATAAAATCACATGACATCGAAAAGTAAGTTTAAGTTGTTTCGATGCTTTACGGAGCAATGTGATGTTCCTGGGTTTTTTCAGGAACTGTCGTAATGTGAATATTTGATCGGCTGTGAACTTTCATTTCAGCCTTCTAAAACCATACTGATAGGGACCTATTACGTGGTTGACGATGGGATTTAGACGTTAATATATTACGGCAGACTTGATTTTGTAAGGGATGTTGAGGAGACTGATTCCTTTAAAGTTGGTGCAGCTGGGAGAGTCTCCTTTTTTCAGTATTGTGCAACTAATACTGAGGTTAAATTCATTGGTCATGCTTTCTTCCGACCCTATTTTACAGATAATTTGAGGCATTCTTCTGACCAAATTATCTCCAGCTGCTTTGAAAAACTTAGCATTTAAGTCATCTGCTCCAGCAGCTTCGTCAGACTTCATGTTAGATCTGTCAAGCGTTACTTTGTCCAAGTTGAGAAGACGGGATTATTGGCGTTCGTCGTCAACATTGAATGGATCGTCCAACGTAGCAGTGAAATTCGGTTCTTCCTCGCCGTTATGCAGTCTCCAGAAGTAGTCCTTCTTTATCATGCCCTGCCCTCTTTTTTATTTCTGAGAAGTCAACGTTCCTCTCTAATGTTCTGATTATAGATCTCAGCTTCAGTACCATTTTTAGATTTTCCAAAATGGGTGCTAAAGAACACCGCTTTAAAGATGTTTGAAAAAAAAAAAAAAAAACTACTGACCTGAAATGATTACTGAACACTGGTTATATATGAAATTCCTTCGGGCTTCCGTTGTTTATTTTTAACAGCTTATACAATTTTGAAACATTTACATAAAAGAAATATATTTCAAAACTTCAAAACGTAATATTCCCCTTTCCCCTAAATATGCCCAAGTTCATTCACCCACTATCCAAACATATGAATAGATATGGTTGGGCGCCACTTAATGTGCACAAAGTGTAAACAATAACAAAATTCCGTGAAACGATCAATCAGCAAAAAGAGATAAATTCTCCACATACAAATATACACAGTCTGCAACATCCTGCTCCTAAAACCAATATGGATGCTGATGCGTGCATCCATAATAATGTGTGTTTATATTTTATATAAACATAAAAATTCTTTTTCTCATTATTCCTTATATCACTTGTGCTCAACCACAAAATACAAATTAAAAAAAAAATATAATTTATACCCCCCGCTCAAAGTCATCGTCGTTGCAATAAAAATCGTCTTTCATTGCTCTAATTTGACATCGATGAGCCGAAACTATAAGCACAGATCTTCAAAGTCCCCTTTGTAGTATAGCTTTGGTCTGTTGTTAAATCCATGTGAGCCTTCAATCTTTGTTTATCCATCAGAGTCATCATCACTGGCATGAATCACCGTACGATTGAATCGTTCGTTGCCTTACGTCGTCGTCGGTTCGGTCGTCCTCGATGTTGTTGCTGCCACCTTGGCAAATCGAAAGATATGGCTAGCCCGGACGACCAGATAGACTGAACGCATATCCAGTAGCTCTGTTGGGGTTTGATTGCTGTTGGCCTGGACTGGGCTGGTATCGTCGTCATCATCATAGCCATCATTAACAACCATTTTGCTAAAGCCACTGTGCCGCCACTAGCCTTCTAGCCAGCTAACCGGACAGATCTCATCGCTCCCAACCTGCAATTGACCGAAACACAGGGGAGTTCTATTTCTTTATTCCGGCGGCAATGGTGGAGATGGTAGCGGCGGGCGGCGCCGTCGACGAAGCAGTAACACAAAATACGGAGTTAAAATTGTTTGGACGATATACAATCAACAAGAAAACATGGAATGGATACAGACAGAGCTTACTACGAGTGCTCCTGCTGATAGATGCAGCAAACTCATCGGTTGTAGAGTAAAACCTACTAATAGATGGAAGACAGCACCCTCAAAACATCTGGAGAATATTATCAGACTAAGGAGTATACCTAGAGTGCAGAGTTTTGTTGCTGCCACTGACGCTGATGGATGTCAGCCGTTTGTCAAGATCCCAGGAGGCGGCGAAAACATGTGTTCGGCACCAACGAATAACGCACAAAAAACCCCACCACCATCAGACCCCGGACTAGGAGCCCGGAGTCCGGACCGGAGAGCATCATCTCATCTCATATACACAAGAAGAAACAAGGATGCGAGTTTAATTGCTGTACTGTGGCAATTAAGCGATCGAAATCGAGAGTTCGCCCTTGATATGTTGTCCGACACTCGCTGAACATACATCACCCTCACTGATGGATGATGCTTTGATGAGGCTACGTGTGATGAAAAAGACTGTACGACGTGTATACTACAGTTCCTTTGTTTCGGGATTTAGATTAAGTAGGTAAAGAGAGCGAGTTCTACGGGTTTAAACCATAAGCCATTTCAATAATGTCCAGCTTGTGTGTGAGAATCTCAAATAATTCATTCCAGAAACCAACTGCACTGCACACTTCAAATGGAATTGAGCCGAGCATGAGTTTTTAATCGATAAACTTGGTACTGAGTTCGGTTAAGCTGATGCTGGCCTTCATTTGCCACGATTATGAGGGAATTTTTGTTTCAATTAAGGATAAGCAGATTGTAAACAAAATTGAGTTTCTATACTTATTTGCTTAGTGTGTCACTATTTGTATCTGTCTGCCTGATATAATCATGATGATCAGACATAATATGATGAAAAGATGAGTCTTTAATATATAGAATGCATATATGGGGAAGATTATGCAGGCTAATTTTTTCCAATCATGAATAGAAATTGTGATGGATTTAACACCCATCACTTAGGGAAACACTTAATTGAGATGAAATGCAATTTCAGAAAAAAACGTAAATTAACTACCATAGCCGTTTTAACAAATAATACATATTCTTAGACTTTGTAACCTATCAGCTATTAAGCAAGAAGAAATTTGTTCTATCAATCAATTAGTACTTAGGTTGAGTGAAAGGTATTGGCACTTTCTTACTTCTGATGAACAAATAATTCCTCTTTAATGGATTTCAGCTGCCATTAATTGTTTCAGTTCATGTTTAAAATTCAAAACTGTTGAAATGACTTCAAAAAAGTTCAAATTTATGATTTCTTGGCTTTTTGGCGGTTTTTCTTACGAAAAATTTAAAATAAATTTAAAAAAAATAAAATATTGAAGAAATTAATTATATAATCGATCAAAGTCATTTCAAGCGCTTTAGAATCTACCTATATCAAAAGTTTTAAGAGAAATGACAATGTGTGCGTTGAAAGTATATACCTTTGTTCGTTCCGGATACCTTTTTTCGTCGACATTATCTGAAGATCCGGCAGAGATATCGACTTCAAATTAATTCGGTTTTACAGATAATAAAATCAAAAGATGCAGAAAGGACTTTCAAAAAAATTGAGTGGGTGGTTTTTTTACCATAGCAATTTTAAAAGAAGGTGAAAAAACTTGAATTAAATTTTATATTATATATTTAAACGTCATACCAAACTAATATATTTTTGGAAAAAAATCCAACTAACGGTTTTTTTTATAAATCAAAAAAACTGAAAAAAAATATTTGTCACCTCGAATATTTTAAACAAAAAATGTTTTTATCTTCAAAATAATTTAATGCAACGAAGTTAAACGTTTTTGATATCTGCTTAAATTTTGAGAAAAATTTTGAGATTATGGCTTTAAAATAATTTTATCTTGTAAGAAATATTATTTTTAATATTCGTTAAATTTTTGAAAACAATTGAATTGACAGTTTTTTATAAAAACTAAAAACCTAAAAAAATAACTAAAAGTTCATAGAAATTGATAACTAAAAGTTCATAGAAATTGATTTTCGACTCAAATATTTTTTCAAAAATTTGAGATATTGTCTTCAAGTTAATTTTATTTTATCAAAAAAAATATTATTTTCAACATTCAGTAAAATCTTGAGAAAAATTAAAATGACAGATTTTTTTATAAAAAAATAAAAACATAAAAGAAACATTACTAAAAGTTGTTAAAAATTGATTTTCGACTCAAATATCTTTTCAAAAATTTGAGATATTGGCTTTAAGTTAATTTTTTTTATAAAAAATATTATTTTCAACATTCAGTAAAATCTTGAGAAAAATCGAATTAACAGTTTTTTTACAAAAAAATAAAAACCTACAAGAAACATTACTAAAAGTTGGTAAAAATAGATTTTCGACTTTGCTAAAATTAGTAAAAATTGGTTTTAGACTAAAAATCTAGTTTACAAAAATAGATTTTGAAATCAAACTATTTCATTGTATGCAAAATATTGGTGGTAATTTTTAATTTTTTAATATTTATTCAACCGACAACTTTTTTAACAAATCACGAAAACCTACAAACTTTTAAGCGAGACAAATCAACATTCGGCATGGGAAGTTATCAGTGTGGGTCGCATCCCAGCCTCTTTTTAACGTTTGGATTTGGTACAATAATGTAATATTTTTGGTAAATCCAATTTGAATTTTGTGCTTCTAATAGGAAGTGATTGTAATAGGTTCTCGACGTTTCAAGTTCGCACTCGACATTAGAAATATCATGAAAGGACTTTTAAAATTTTAGTTTATTGTTTTTTTTTACTATAGCAATTTAAAAAAACTGTAAATTTTGGATAACTCAAAATATCTCACGAACCAAAAACGCTAGAAATTTCCATTAAATTTTATATTATTCAGGGTTATCCATTTTGCGGTTTCAAAAGTAAATGTAAATAAAACACATATAAAATATTCTTTTTATTATAAAGTTTGAACGTTGATATTGTTTGTGAAACAATACATCATTTAAATGACCACCACGCGAATTGTGCAAGCATCGATTCTTTTGAGGTAATTTTCGACCACTTTTTGACACATATTGAGCCATCAACCATAACTTGATGAATGTTAGTTTTTAAGTGCTCAAGAGTTAAAGGTTTACCTGGGTCTTTTACGTAGCCCCACAAACAAAAGCAGAGCGGTGTCAAATCGCATGATCTTGGTGGCCAGTTGATATCGCCACGACGAGAAATTACACGGCCAGGAAATGTCTCTTGCAATTAAGCCATATTCGCTCGAGTTTTGTGGCATGTGGCATGTAGGTGTAGATCCAAATGCTTAATACACCATAATGTGCCGTAAGACAGTCCTATAATTCTTGAGAACGACGAGGAATCGACACATTCGGGTCTTCGGCAACACTTTCACTTACAGCGGCGATATTTTCAGTGGTGCGAGCGAAACGATGATGCACAAATCTAACAATATCTGTAAGCAATCCTGTCCCTTCAAATTTCTTCACAATTTTGCCAATTGCTTGCGTAGTTGGACGATTATGTAAACCATAATCTCCTCTTAAGGCACGATATGTGGCTGTGGCAGAATCACAATTTTTGCTCTAGGTTTTAACAATTTGTATGCGTTGTGCGATAGCTCCATTTTCGTAAATGTCAGACTTTCAACCAAAAAATAAAACTTTGTTTAACAACTTAGTTTGGCAGATGTCGAATTCCAGCCCTATACTTTCAAAACCACAAAATGGATAACACTTTACTTTTGAAGAGTTAAGTTAAACACCTGCAGATCATTTTAAAATATATTCATTTCCGTCAACAAAATATTTTGTCAAATGTCTTACAATCGTATGAACTTACAACTTACAACATTACCGGAAACATCATTATGAGACGAGATTTAAAGCTGTCAGAAGTCGTTGGTTATGATTTCTGACAATACACTGAAAGGCCTTGCCACTTGCAAAATACAACTCTCGCTCATTCTTGTGTACGAATAATTGCAGGGATGAGGGGACGTCCAGTTTTATATCGAATTGGAATAGCTTATTTGAAAAGGATTTTAAGCGGTTAAAATCCCGCAAGAGGAAATACAAGTGAAAAAAGTACTTTAAGATAACACTGGCAGCGATTGAACCCAGATCTCTAGCTTGACAATCCTTTGCTGAGTATTCACAAGTTGTGGCTACTTCTTTTAAACTGATTTATGACCCTTGTAGGCCTTAACTATAAGAGGAAGGTTTGAGTAATTTCAGCTCTCTAGCTAAATTGTAGCTGTTTAAGTATAGCTTTTCGATCGTTATTACTATTATACCGTTAACATGTTAAAATAAATTTCCCACATGTCCTTTCTATCTTCAAAATTAACATAGGGAATTGGGATTTTACTATATATCCCTAAATCAAATTTTTGCAAACATATTTTGTTGTTTTGTTGTGATGCTTGATGTGCTTTTATTTATAGGATCTATTCTAGTACCTACGTCTATGAAATGACCCCCACCCACCCACAAAAGATTCGAATCTTTCAGCATCATTGGTCACTTTTGTGATGAAAATTAATGGAAAAATTGTGTGCCTAGGCAAGAACTTTCCTTGATGAAACAAGATGCACGTTAGCAATATAATCATTTGGATTCACATAAATTGCTTTAACTCTATGCGAAATCAAAGAACCAGTAGTCGAGTGATGAGAGAAGGGGCTAGAGGAAGAAGAAGTCAGGACAATATAATTTCCCTAGATCCCAAAACAAATCAAAAAATATATACTAGGTTCTTTTTTTTTGCTCATCTAAAATTGCGTCTTATTCCTTTCCTATACTTCATTTGTTTGCCTTTGAAAAGATGAAGAAGAAAAAAGTATCTTAGAGATACAAAAATACACCTTCTGCAATATCAGTTCATTAAGTGAACTCGAAGAAGTCAGCCTAGCCTACAAACAAATATCGATTGCTTTCTTTTGATCTCAAAAGAAATTATTATCCATTTCTCTATCCCGAAGACAACTTTCTTTTAAATTTATATTTGTATGTAAAAAAAAATGAAGAAGAAATCAGGAAGAACACAAAAATCAACATGAAAAAAATATGTCCCTTAATTATTCTGACAGGACTGTCATAGTGTCATCCTGTATCCATAGGCGGAAGATGATGTTGAATCAAAATCACCATTGTGAGTATTTTAAAGTTTTAAAGAAACAACCTCTTCTTCATTTTCTTTCAGTTGGTTCTGGTTGTTCTGGGTGAATGTGATTTATTTCGGTAGCCCTGGTCTGGAACACACCCAATACCCATCCAGAGATTCCAGACGCCCAGACTCAAGGGACGATAGTAATTAAAATAAAATTACAAGGAATACCAAGGGCAAATATTCATAGAACCTAAGAAAAAAAAAGAACATAATCAAGGGAATTCTTCCAGACCGTGTCGCGGTCGATCGTCCTGCACCTTCTCCTCCTCCACATCCGCGCATAAGCAGAGCACTCGCACAGATTTTAATGGTTAATTGGAAACAAGATTTTTTTTGAAACTTCGGTATTTTATTGCAGTGAATCTGTGAAATATTCCCGTGTGCGCGTTTCTTCGACTTTGCGCCATATGTTCACACTTTGTTGCGTTTGATGTTTTCGTTGTCGGAATTAAAATACGAAATCTTCATCAGCTTCTCCATCATGTGTCTTCGTTTTTGTCGTCGTAGTCGAAGTTGGTCGGCGGCTAAGTAGTTGAGTTGAGTCATTGGTCTGGGCGGACGGACTTGATATTTCTGCTTCTACTTCTTCTACTGCTGATGCTGATGATGATGATGATGATGCATCAGGGTGTGAGAAAAATTTTGGGACAAGGCGTCGAGTAATGATTATGCTTTGTGTCTGAGACTGAGCTACTCGTATATATGTATAAAAATATGGCGCAGAGTAATTGGAAGGAAAAAAGGTGTTAATAGATTTCATTTCCTTGTCGGGTCATTTGATTTTGAATTTGGGTTTTGTTACTCTGAATCTGATGTGGATATGACTTTATGATGGGCTAATGTAATCAAGCATATCCGGTTGAATTATTGTTTTAGAGGCTAAAGGGTGTTTTATAAATACGACTGGTTATTTGTTGCATTTATAATTTGTTGAAAGATTGATTTGGATGGCGTAAGGTCAATGTTTTTAGGTCTCGTACTCGTTTGGAAGAATTTACGAACCGCAATTGCAAGATTTGGTTCTTAATCCAACCAGCGAAAACAATGAAAAATTTTGTAATTAATTTATTTTTGTGTTTGAAATATTTTTTTATTGGCTGGTATAAATTATTTTTATCAGTTTTTAGTTGTTTTTGTAGGTTTACGTTTTTTGTAAAAAAAAATGTTCATTTGTTTTTTCTAAAAAAATAATTATAAGTGGACAACAATATTTTGCATATGATAAAATTGGTAAGATTTCTAAAATTAGTGTTTTTACCTATTTTTTTTTCAATTGGATTTTTCTTAAAATTTTAACAAATGTTTAAAACGATGGTTGTCCAAATATTTGATTGGACATTTTTTGTTGGGGGATATTTTTTTTTTTTTTAAATATAACTTTGATTTTTCTAAATATTTTATGGATGTATTATATCATTTTGGAGGTAAAATCATTTTTTTGTTCGCAAAATGTTTGTAGTCACAGTTATTTGTTTTCAGTCGTTTGATTTATAAACAAAATTAAACAGTGTAAAATATAGAATTTAATTGAAATCGCCAACGTTATTGTTTTGGAGGATATTTGGGTTCAAACAAATTTTTCACTTTTTTTTAGTAAAAAAAACCTCCCCTTAAATTTTTATTTGCGACTTCGAAGTCCAGATTTTGATCAAACATGACATTCCAATAGTAAAAAAAGTCGAAAAAATGGGTTCCCCGATTCCATCCGTTTCTCAGTCTGTCCTTGCCCCTGCAGCCCAAAACCATTAGGTCGATTGACTTGAAATTTGGGAATTAAAGTCCGATTCGCGGTTGGCATTCTTTTAGACTAAAAAGAACAGCAATCTTCATACAAATTTGTTAGTCAAAAATCGAACCGATAGGTTTTTATTAAACTTTCTCTAAAAATGTTCTTTCAAAAAAAAAAAGAAGATATTTTTGTAGCGCTCCAGAAGGGTACCCCATATAGAACCGTTATATTTTGTTAAATTTTCCTCAAGAAGTAATAGAACAAGTTCATTAATTGTTTTCTTTACAAGCTTTTATACACTCTCAATTATATTTGACGATCCACAATGTCATTGTTTTTACTTTTGATTTTTAAAACAATATTAAACATTTTTTTATTCGAAATTCGATGTCTCGAAAATGGGTCGTTACTTTTTTTACGAAATTAAAATGTAAAATGTATATTAATAAGCTTTAAAAAACTGCATACCTATTTAAGATATTTTTAATTCCAAACTAAAAAAATGTATATTTACAAAATTTGTTTAAAAAAAACAGATGTAACGATTTTTAAATATAAAATTTAAACAATGAAAAATTTGTTGAGAAATGAAATAGTATTTAAATTTTTTAAAAACAACCTTTTTTCGCAGGTACATTTTTAAATCTTAAAATATAGGAAATATAAAAAGATTTTTTGGATAGATGAGAAAGTTCGTGTGACCCAGTAGAGCTTTTTATTTTATGATATTATGTGTAAAACAATTTTTTTTGGTGTCGATATCTCTTTTAGTTCTTGAGATATGGCCGAAAATAAAAAGATATCCCGAAACGCATGGACGTACAAAAGTACCTAGGTATGTACGGCGTACGCACACACGTTCATCGCTCTGAAGCCTTTCATTTAGATTTAAAGTAACGTGCAATGCATCGTCGACAAGTGTCAATATTTTCAATTTGACAAATCAGACCGATTGCAATTAGTTAATAAATTGTAGATTATTTTGTTTTCAAACTAAGGGAATAGCTCTATTAAGAAAATACATTGCTTAATTTCTAAGTACCTATTTCTGTATACATTTTTTTAGTAAAGGTGTAAGAACTAAAGGCCATCAGGACAGTGACTTTATTCCAGTAGATATACATATGTATTTATTTTAATAAATTCAAAAAATTATGATGGCGCCTCCTTAAACCTTTTTCAAAAAATTAATTCAACTCATCAAAATGTATGTATATACTCTAAACATATTTTTCCACCATCATGCTTCTCGAAAATAAATGTTCCATTTCTTGTATAGACTAATTTTCAAATTGAGTTAATGAAAAAAAAACAGGTTCAAGTCCAAAACAATAGGGGGACTTAATAAACTAATTTCTTAAACATACAAACATTTTTCATGTTTCCTCTTAGAGTCTAGACCGCAATTGTATGCCTACCTACGCGCCATTTGTAGTCGTGCGTTTTCTTCGGTACCCTACACATTACCATAATTGCCAATTATGTCATAATTAGTCCGCATTCCTATCTTGAGTGCATTGTGCATGCATACTATTTATTTATATTTAAAAAACAAAAAAAGAAGGGTTGTCGCAGTGCAATAGAAAAACTTATCAAGAGTATCATCCTTTCCTTTTTGAAGACATCATCAACAGAGTGCTTGTACCTACTACTTAAAAAAAGAGCAATTTAAAAGTTGTGTCTTGTCTCCCTATATCTATTTATTTTATCCAGCACCTGCGGTCTTATCGTACCCCAGAAGTGATCATAATATGCTCAAAGTATAAAGCGTCTATGCGTTGCGTCGCCTACGAAGTCAAAATATTGATCAATTTTATAGCCAGAACCCAGAAGTATGCGTAGAAGTATCTAAGAACGTACCATCCTTAATTATTCCTCCCCTACCCTAACACAACTCTATTCAAATTCAATTGCAATATATTTTCGTCTCCAAGTCGACATCATCGTCGTCGTTGTCGCAAAAGAAGACTAATTGAACTATCATCATATCCTCCCTTTAGCTTTAACTGAGTTGCACAATTGACTGATGATGGTGTGCTCCTCTCCATTTATCTGTCTCTTATAGACTCTTACCGGTCTTCCTTGGTAGAACTCTGATGATATCCGAGGAAAACAATTGAAATCGCTTCTCTGAATAACTGCATGTCTGTCCTTAAGTGACACTACTCATAAATTTCATCGTCCCCGATTTCAGTTCGAACGCGGACGCCTTGTCCCGTATCTTTTCCCCGACTCTGGGCATCTTTTTTTTAAAGATCTGATGGGCTAATCTCATCGATCGATCGCGTTTAATGTTTTCAAAACATTTCTCAATTTAGTCCTATAGGTATACCGTATACGAAACCAGCAGAAGCGGCAGCAGGACGCTCCTTGTCACACATTTTGTCAGCTTAGGACAATTGTGTGCACTTGACAAACAGAGTTTTCTTCCCAGACACACATATTTATCGATTGCATCACCCTGCAGAAGGATCAGTGGAAGTAGAGAGAGGATCACTGATCGCAATCTTGCACTTGGCTCCTATAAAACGATGAAACTGCAGAAACAAATATACCAATCTTTCTTCCTCGCTGCGCTGGCTGTCGTCATCCAGGGAGGAAAAGAAGAAGCTGGAGGTCAAGTTAGAGAGAAAAAAAATTTATGATCCTCTCGATCCCGATCTGTGATCTTGATCATCATCATCATCATCGCCATTGACATCATGCGATCGTTGAGTCTCCGAGCCGAGTGCATGCCGTGTGTCTCTTGATTTTCATTGGAATCGATTTAATTGGATTCGTTTATGGCTGCTGGAGTAGTTGATTACCTACACTCTCCTCTCGACCTTTCTCTCTTTTGTATCTTGATATGATTTCGGGAATTTCTGGTATAGCCAGGACTTCTTGAAGGTACATAAAACTACTTCATCGTCAATGTCCTTCGCATATCAAGATTCAATATAGAGGCAGACTGACAGGACGCGATGGAGAGAGAATGAGAGAGAGAGAGTCAACAGTTCGAACGGACTTTTGACGCAGAATGACATTCGGTTAGACATCTCTGTGTGGATATTTTTCGTGGAAAACATTCTTGACATTGACATTCGAATGGCGCGACACAACACATTTAGAATACACAATCATTACCTACTATCTCATCATCATCATCATCAACATCAACATCAGAAAGAGAAGGAGTCGTTGGTATAATATTTATAGCCCAACAATGGATAATTTATTGAGAATTTGACGTTTTGGGCTAAGATCACATCAATGACCCACATCTTATGTCATTTTACTTGTCTTTTTTTGTGTGTTACTCTCGCTTGTTTTCATAGGAAGAAGTGACCTTTATTTTTATGGTTCTCTTCTTTTTTTATGGAAGTACATATCAAAGGGCCAATTAGATAGAGTGTTCTTCTTAATTCAGTTTTTTCTTCTTCTCGTTTTCCTTTTTGTTATTTTGTTGATTGGTTGGCATCACACGTTAATTGCTGACGACGATGACAGAGAGGAACAGAAATTATAAAAAATAAAAAAACAACGGCAAAAAACTCAAATGAAAAATAAACGATGAAGAAGTGCAAATTAAAGTTAATTGAGACATTTGCTTAATTTGCGCTAAAAAGTTCTGAGAAGGACGACAAATAACACCATCATTTCATTTTTATTATATATGAGTGTTGGTATATGTAAATGTATGTACATGTATTCGCTCTGTTGGTTGATATAATTTGTCATATGTTTATATGTATGCATTTGACATAATGACAAGAGTTTTCCCTTAATTATTGGGTATGATTTTTATTTTTTTTTGGTTTTTGCAACGAAAAATTAAATGAGGCAATATTATTTGTGACTTCTGGCAATGTCATCTCGATTCTCTTCTTTCGAACTCGAAGACAACAATTTAAAATGACAAATGAGTTTTGACAGTTTCCGTTTGGCGGCATTTAACTTTGAATTGATTTTAATGATGCATATTATGCATGTAGATACTTTTGGGGACATATGTTCATATTTTTGGGGGGACATCATGCCCTTTAACGCAATGTTGAAGATAAAATTGGAAACATTTATGTTTTGATGTCTTTGATGACCAAAATGATGAATAGCAGTAGAATGTTAATTAAGTAATAAGATTAGGTTTTCAATCAATCATTTTAGTAGTCAACTTTAAAATGCAGGATACAAGATGACAAAATGATATTATTTTAAGGATTGGGGTAAACTTTACCCTTATATGTACATATTTAACTAAAATCATTCATAGACAATGGCTAATACACATTACTGACTGGAGATATTATTTTGTATAACGCAGTGTGTGTGGTTATATTATTTGAACATTGAAAAAGAGGCAGTAAAAGCGACCTTGGTCAACAATCCGATTGATGCCTTTAAAAATTTGGAAACCGAAATAAAAGATTAAGCTGTTTTTGTGGAAATTTCGATACCTTAAACCAATTTTGTAGCATTTTCTTCGATGACTTTAATTTTTGTAGAAAAATCTGTCAATTGAAGTTGATAAGAGGTTTCCGTATTCTCAAAAATATAAACAAAATTTATCATGCAAATTTCTCACTTTTGCAGCAAAAATCTGAGAATGGAATTTTAATGATTCAATTTCTTAAGAATTCTCTGGCGCACAATTCAAAAAGGAAAAAAAGAAATGCAAAGCCAATTTGATTGCTAGGTGAGAATGAATAGTGAATTGTGTTTATTCATTCTTCTGCTTTGTCAATCCGTCTAAGAAAATTCTTAGAAATCTTTGAAGTATAAACTGCACAAATATCAGTTGAAAATCAGTTTTTGAAAATTTCAAAAAGAATTTTATTACTTTCATATGTATATGTATGTATGTATGTATTTATTTTTTGAGATTCTGAGGAAAACTGTCAATTGGTTTTTTTCAAAATCTTACCAGCTGTTGGAAATGACGTTGTGTTGGAAGCTTTAGCTTGTGTCACTGTTAGTAGGAATAATCTAAAACTTATAAACTACAGGTCTACTTACTGGGTCACTGCAATCTGAACAGAAAGAGTGTAGTAGAACAGTGTTATCTGCATAGGTTATGCAATAAGTAAGAGGATATACCGGAGTATTTAAAGCTTGTTATATAAGTCCGTAACGTGAAACGAATGCGGTTACCGAACATTTCCTTTAATAATTCAATTGTGGCACAAAGCTGTGTGATATGTTGCGCCGTCGCTCCAAACTAAAAATTATTCACTTGACAGCTGACAAAATGGATTCCACTTAAAACAGTGTTGCTAGCTTAAAGTTTTATGTCACAGCCATCCGACGAATCAATTTTGAGGACATACTGTCGAATAGGTATTCTCATCCAATCCCTTAGGGAAGGCAGAAGAGATCTCTAGGTCTCAGTGCATCAGCAACCTATTTATTATTTTCATTTATTCTCAATAATTTTCCAGAGAGAAGCAGGTAAGTTAGTAAAAATAAGACTTTAAGTGAAATATGTTTCGTAGCTCAAATAGAAATTCATCTTAAAGCTCAAGCTCAAATAAAAAACAACGTTTTTAAAAGTGGAAAAGTTAAAAAAAAACACTATTGCTAATTTTATGCTTTACATTTTTAAAGGTTCTTTCAGACTGATAACTGATTTATATTATAATTTTCACTCCAGATTTGATCGAATAAAAGTTCGAAATATTTCTTATCTCTTTCTCTCATATAGAAAGAGATTCCAAGCTTATAGCGTTCGATACAAAATATACATATCAACATAAGAAAAAACTTTCTTAAACAAAAACCAAATATGTTTTGGCATTCAAGAAGGTTCGTATTTTTAAGTCTATGTGACCAAAACAATGAACAATCAGGCGAAAGAAATAACAAATTGCTCCAAATACTTCAAATTTTCAATTTGTTCCATGAAACATTTATTTTGTTCAAATACATAGATACACTACTACTTCAGTTTTCTTGACAGCAAATATATGATGCAATGAACCGCTAATAAATCTCTTTATCAATATTGTTAGAACTATCACGCTAAAGCCTTTGTAATTGGATTAAATGATAACCGAGTCATTCCCCCATTTATTCGAAAACATTTCTATACAAACACATAAAGTAGCGAGTTCAGATACGACGATAAAACTTTCTACCTTTTTTTTCATCCGATTATAACTTGTATATATAGCGCACAGAGATTCAGAGATAAAATGAGGCCACGTCAAAAGTATAGTATGGTTAGCCTTACTGCTTCACCTCACTTCGCGTTATGTTCGATTTATTGTTTACACTTCTTCTGCAATACCCTTGACGATGGATAAGAGCTGCTTCAATACCAACTTATTAGCCCCTTTAGTCCCCCTGCCCCTCTTTATGTTTTTTCTTGTTAACCCTCTCGGAAAATATTCAGTAGCACAATTGACAGTTATCCATGTTGAAGCAGCAGGGCTAATGCTTAAGTCAATAATAAAAATTATTATTATTAGATTTCATTGCAGCATTATCGTCGTCAGACTAAATCCCCCCTCTATCTGTAACCTGCAGAGACGAGAGAGGGAAAAGATTGTTGAATATTCAATTTGTTGACGTCTATTCTCGATGACATTTACATTTTGTGCCACGAAAGCGACAGCCCACCCTGAGCTTGAGGCAGGCAAAACAAAAAAAACTGTTGCCGTCACTACTCGAATAACGTCATCGAATCGAACCGAGCAATCAAATTCATGTCAAAACTGTCATTCCAGAGTATGGTAATCGTGATGGTGGAGCATGGAATTAGACACCACCGCGCGCCGCAGCCGCACCGATTGAATATACATTTTTGTGTATGGAAACAGGGCTGATGGGTAATTCGAGTAAAAAGGATTGTTTTGAATTGTGGGTAGTTTATATAGGTTTGTATGTTTTGTATACCTTCATGAATATGACAAAAAAAAATATTCTAACTGTAGCTCAATATGGTAGCTGATTGTTGTACCTACATAATACCTAAAACGTTATGTTGTTATGTCAAAAATGACATGATACATCCGGTGTTAGAATTTGTTTTTTTTTTTTTGTTTATTGAGGATGAGGAGTGATTGGCTTAATTTTGTGACTTCTCTAAGCCTTCCACTTGGTCAAAAGGTTAAGGCAAACAAAATTGAAGCTGTCAAAAAAATTAACATAAATCTTTCTAAGCCTGTATAGAAAATAGGTTGGTAGTGCAGTAGGTTTTAAATTTTACCGAATCTTAATTTTTTAGCAGAATATTATGAATTAAAAAAAAAACTAATTCGAATACGAAATTAATGGAAAACACGTTGTATACGATGCGGACATCTGTTTTCGATTTTGAAACGATTTCAATATTTTTCCAATAATACTCGTTTTAACCTCGGATTAGTTAAAACGAGTCAAAATACTTACATATATCGTTGAACAAATTCTTATTTATAAAATATTTCCCAACATGTTTTAGTTACGCCCTGCATACGTCAAATATTTTATTATTTTTATGAATGTTAACAAGCCCAGCTGATTTGCAAAATTATTCATTTTAATTGATTGATTGAATGGAAATGAATTGTTGTAATCTTTAGAAGAACATGAAATAAACAAACAAAAAAGAGGCTGGGTTGCGACCTACACTGATAACTTCCCATCCCGTCTGTCGATTTGTCTTGCTTAAGAGGTTCGTTGGTTTTCGTGTTTTGTTAAAAAAGTTGTCAGTCTAATTATTTTTAACAATTTAAAAATTACAAACAATATGTTGCATATAATGAAATAGTTTGATTTCGAAATCTACCCAGATTTTTTGTCGAAAACCAGTTTTTACCAATTTTAGTAGCATTTCTTAAAAGTTCTTATTTCTTATATAAACAAATACAAATTGGATGAAGGAAATTAATTTGAAGTCAATGTCTTCTGTTGTTCACGAGATATAGCTATGTAGAGAACCGAACATCAATTTTTACCAAATGTTCGTACTATTTTTTGTAGATTTTATTATTTTATAAAAAAACGGACTGTTGGATTTTTATAAAAAAATTACTGAATGTCAAAAACAATATTTTCTGTTAGATCAAATTATTTTGAAGCCAATATTTTTAATTTTTGAAATGATATTTAAGTCGAAAGTAAATGTTTACCAAGTTGAAGTATTGCTTTTTTAGGTTTTTTTTTGTAAGAAAACTGTCAATTCCATTTTTCTAAAAATTTAACCGAATGTTGAAAACAATATTTCTTATAAGACAAAATTAGTTTGAAGCCATAATCTCAAATTTTTGAAAAGATATTTGAGTCGAAAATCAATTTTTACCAACTTTTAGTAATGTCTTTTTAGGTTTTTATTTTTTGTAAAAAAACTGTCAAGTCGATTTTTCTCAAAATTTTACTCAATGTCGAAAACAATAATTTTTATAAGATAAATTTAGTTTAAAGCCAATATCTTAAATTTTTGAAAAGATATACGAGCCGAAAATCAATTTTTACCAAATTTTATTAATTTTTTTTAGCTTTTTTATTTTTTGTAAAAAAAACTGTCAATTTGATTTTTATCAAGATTTCATCAAATGTCAAAAATTATATTGTTAAAAATTAAAATTAACTTGAAAATATTTTTCTGTTAGGTTTTTATTTTTTGTAAAAAAACTATCATTTCTATTTTTCAAAATTTTACTGAGTATCGAAAACAATAGTTTTTATAAGATAAAGTTAGTTTGAAGCCAATATCTCAAATGTTTGAAAAGATATTTGAGTCGAAAATCAATTTTTTACCAACTTTTATTAATTTTTTTATCTTTTTTATTTTTCGTAAAAAAACTGTCTCTTCGATTTTTCTCAACATTTTTTTTGGAGATAAAATCTTTTTTTCTTACTAAAATATTCGAGGTGACAAATATTTTTTTTCAGTTTTTTATAAAAAAAAACCGTTTGTTGAAATTTTTTCCAAAAATTTACTTGTTTGGTATCACGCTGCAGTATATCATATAAAATTTAATTCAAGTCGCTAGAGTTATTGGTTCGTGAGATATTTTGGTTAACCAAAATGTACACCTTTTTTTAAAGTGCTATGGTAAAAAAACCACCCTCTCAATTTTTTTGAGAATCCTTTCTACTTCTTTCTGCATTATTATCTGTACAACAAAATTTATTTGAAGTCGATACCTCTACTGGTTCTTGAGTTGTGGACGACGAAAAAAACGTCGCGATCGTACGAACGTACGTACACACGCACGCACAGACATCTCTCTAAAAATCTTTTATTTCGACTCTAGGGACCTGGAAACGACGAGAAATGTCAAAATTTTCAATTTGACAAATCGGACCAATTACAATAAGTTCCTATGGGAAGTTAAAAAGATCTGAAAATTGGAATAGATTTTGGGCCTACCACTATTCTTGAACACCATGCTGTGTTTCGCTTGAGTTTTAACTCTTTTCACAAAGAATCTTGAATTTTTTTTTTTTTGATATTTTGATTTTCTAGATTTTGTGAATTCGAGGTTTTTGCATTCGAGGTTTTTGCATTTAGATACTAAAACGACCTTATTCCACACTTAATACTCCTATGAACCAGTTTTGGCTTACTCCTCCACTAATAATCGTTTATATTTCTTTATAAATAAACTTTTCAGCATTAAAGGCGTTTTAAAGTAGGTATAACTTTACGACGTAGATAAAAGGAGTTAATAGATAAGGCTGTTGAATATCTATTATTATCCGTTAAAATTTAACCACCACAATTACAGAAATTCAAAAGTAACTATGTATATACAAATGCAAATGTATTTTTAAAAAAAAAATCGTTTTTATCCGTCAATAATTCTTAAGTTTTACAAAATATCAATCATAACATTTTGTGTGAGATAAAAGAAGCCAATTTCTTTCTTTGTTCTCAAGATACTCGATTTGAAAACCATTTTTATCAGTTGTTAGTTGTTTTTGTAGGCTTTGTTTTTTTTTGTAAGAAAAGTTGTCAATTTTAAATATTACAAAGTAAGTTTAATTTAAATATCCGTTTTCGTTCTCGAATTATTTCAGTCGAAAATCTGTGTTTGCCAATTTTGTGTACATATAAGTATACAGTATTTTTTGTAGATTTCAATTTCTTATACAAAAACTGTCAATTGGAAAATTTAACCAAATATTAAAAACATTATTCTTTGATGCATAGAATATTTTCGGAGGTAATATAATTATTTATTCGCAGAATATACGAGGTGGCAAACATTTTTTGAGATTATTTGAATCTTTTGTTGTTATTACCAGTAAAACAAAATTTACTAGAAGTAGATATCTCTGCGGTTCTTAAAATATGGCCGACGAAAAAAAAGGTATTCCGAACTTACAATCGTACGAACATTCGTACACACGTACACACAGATATGTATTTCTCCAAAAACCTTTGATTTTGATCCTTGAAACCTTAAAACGCTAAGAAATTTCAATATTTTATATTTCATAATATCTTTATTTGGGAAGTTAAAAATAAGTTTATTTATCAAAAGTCAGTATTTAATTTCTCTCATCTGCCCTAAACTCGTCTTCAAAATAGAAATTAAACTTATGCTTAAATAAGACTTTGTTCTTAAGAGAAATAAGATTAAATCAAAGACTTAATCATAAATTCTTATAAATTGCTGTTGTATAGCGTATTAGTGTCTTGATCAATTTTTATTTTATCAAACTCCACAAGATTTTTTTGATTGAAATAAATATTTTGTATTAGACAAACACTTTTAAATAAATTCAATAAGCTAACTACAAATCATGTCTTGATTTGAAAGGAATTATGTGTTTAATCAAGACTTTAATACCTAATATGCTCGTAATATCCTCCATATTTGTGCATCAGAAGTTTTAATAATTGTACAACCCTAAAAATCATAAGAAAGCTCAAGGTCATGTGAATATAAAGGACATTCCATCAAAGTGAATTCACCATCAAGGTTAACCAAGTCAATGCCGTAACAGATAAGTCCATTACAATCCAACTGGTAGAGTTTCGTAGAGAACCACAAAACCGTAATGATAACACCAAGACAATTAAAAGACAAAAGCATACCTATAGTATATTTTTAAAAACCATATCCTTAATGCACTCACTGCACATTGTCATGTCTCCCTGGTCTTGGCTGAAACAGTAGAAACCTACTTAAGTTAATTCAACAAATTTTCAACTTGGCACCCTGTGGCCCTGACAATACATAATACCTTATCTACCTATCTTCACCCAATGCGGAAAGTCATAAATAATATGTCTCCAGAGTGAAAGAAAACACAGAGACAGAAAGACGAAAAAAAAGGACTTTTTCGCAAAAAGTAAAAATTCGTCGCGTTAATAATTAGTGCATTAGTGGACCAGACCAAAGCATCCAGTTTTTGTTCTCGCCTCTCTACTCATTTCTGCTTCATGTGATTCTGATGGTGAAATTTTTTGTCCATGATACTATCCAGAAAATGCAAGAAGAACAACTAGAGAGATACCTTTACACAAACAAAAACACAAAAATGGTGTGAAGAATTTCATTTACTTGATTTATGATGAAGCACTACGGGATACCTATGTACTTCCTATAGCATAGCGACAGGACACCTACATATGTGCGAATTTGTTCAACTCACTCAACTATAAGGTAGGTACCTATAGCAACTGCAAGGAATTCAATTCCGGATAATGGTAATTTGTAAAACAACAAAATGGGAAAAAAGGATACCAAAAATGCTTTGAAGATTCCAATAGAACAAGTGACCAAAATGTTCGTATAGCTCAACCTATCTCTTTCTCTGCAGGTGGTGTTCGTGTTTGTTGGTGATGGTTTTGGTTTGAAATCTTCAAACGAAAATCATAAAATCATATAACAAAAATCCGATGATAATGCGTTTACTGCGCTTTTTGTTCCGACATTTATGCGTCATTTAACCCATCAAGGACATTCGAAGGATTTTCTCTTTTGAATATTAGTGAAGTTGTTGTTGTTGTAGGTATTTATGACATTTTTGTGTCAATCAGAATGAAATTCATCAAAATCAAAATACATACATAGCTCCGACCGTGTCGAAAATTTCCAACAACCACATCATATAGCAGATCTACAAAGAGCCCATCAGCAGAGCAGCCTCAGAGAGAAATAACAATAAATTGTAAAGGATGATTTTATGACAGGACATTATAGCATGACATTTATCCTCTAATGTCCTTGTATTAACCGTCAATAATCACACAAATTTAAAGGCAAAATACCAAACATTTAAATACAAAACTCAGCTTGGGATTCTTTTGGTTTATCATATAATACAAATATTCGTTCATGGGGCCAAATGCACATCACAGAGTGAGGGCAGGGCAATAAATTTGTTACGGTCATCCGAATTTTTGGTTTACGATGTAACCATATAGCTGTCAGTTGGACAATACACCACATTAGTGATGCAGCACACCATCACAGTTTGAACCAGAATACCGAGTTCGGAGAGTTAGAGTAGGAAGGTATACCATGATAATATAATCTGTGTGTGTGATGTGCATTTCCATGGAATTTTGATTGACAGTTGTTGTTGATCTCGTCGTTCAGCGTTAAGCGTTCATCGTCCCGGGAGAGCTCTGGAGGATTTTCCGTCAGGGTTAATATGCGGTTGAGAAGAAAACAAGAGGATGGAGAAAATTTCCATTTTTAACGAGTTAAATTTTCTCGAAAAAAAAGAACAGAAAAATAGCGCATTAAAATAATGTTTAGGTTATTTTTTGGAATTTCATTTTTATTGCTTATATTTGTATATCAGTCATTCAGTCAGTCAGTCAGTCCGTCATGTGAAGTGAGTGTTGTTATGACATATGTGTGAAACTGAAGAGCGAGAAAGACAGAGTGATCTCAAGAACGATGATGATGACGCCACCACTTACTATACTCTAATCTGCCAACAAAGAGGAGTGCACTTAAGTAACAACAACAACAATAAAATATGATTATTATAAATAATCCTTTGATATGATGTTTAATATTCAGTTAACTCACTTGGGGATGTAAACAAAAGAGTTTTCCATACAAATTTGTTGGAGTTTAATGTTTTTGAGTATCATTTTTTTTATTGAATTTAATGTTACGTTGTGAAACTTTATGAAACTGACAAAAATTTTACTTGTACATGTTTGAGGGTGTATTGTTTATATAAGCATTGTCAGTTATATTTAGGAGATAAATGAAAGCAGATGAACTGTTTGACAGTTTTGACAAATGTCAAAAGATATAAATTGGGATTCTTATATAAGAATACACAGATAAAAAATTAGGCTGTAAAGATTAAAGAGCTTCATATTCACATCATTCCTTTAGATAGCAGCAACAATTTTGTTAGATAAGATTGTAACAATTAAACGAATTTGTAGCAACTGAGAAACCTATCTTATCACACTATTGAAGTTTGTTGTCGAATCTTTTTTGTAAATTAAAATATTTTTTTCCTTCAGCACCTACGGCATAAACTAAATGATGATTGAATATGCTAGAAACCGAGGTACCGAAATCGGATGGAACTTCAGCTTTACAAATTTTTAAACCACCTTATACATTTGTGTCATCATTTTTGTCAAATCCATCGTGTATGCAAAGTTGAGCAATAATTAGTTGAATGTTAGAATACATTATGTATATTTGAATCTAGGTTAAATATAATTTAAAACAAACTTAAAAGATTAGTCCATCCTAGAGGCCGTAAAACTTCAAAATATATTGAAAATATACAGATATGGGGTTTAATAAAAAATATTATTATTATATGATTGCTTAAAATTAATTTTTTAAAGCGATTCATTTCAAAATTACTTCTTTTTTGAAAGGGTCCACGGCCGGAGTAACCGCTTCTGCAATGTTTTTATTATAATGAGTTAATGATTTGTTTTTTTTTTTAGGATTTTTGCGATGTATTGATCTTTTGCCAAATAGCGCACTTCTTAAGTAAAAAATACAAAATTTGCCAACAAAATCGTCACAAAATTGTTCATAACAAATCCTTCTTATTTGAACAGAAAATTTACTTTCAAATATATATGGCAAATTTCAAGTCAATTGGTTGAAACCCAAACTTAAAAAAGGCAGTAATGAGATAATGAAGTTTTTTAAAATTATAAGATCATGAATAATGTTGCTATACAATTAATACAAACATTTTTCAGGCCATACATTTTCGGTACAACATTTTTGAGATCGTAGAGAACAATTTATGACTAAAAAAAAATGATGTTTTGAAAATTGAAAATGGTGGAGTGGCCTAATCTCTTACAAGCTCTTTTTTATCCGAAATTCTTGGTGTATATGCCAATATTTCTAGTATAAAGCTGTGGTTATTATTATTTTGACACTGACAGCTGTTTCCAGCTCGAAATTTGACAGAGTCAGTATCAAAACTCATAAACAACTTATGGAAATATTGAAAACTTATATCCAGCCATGATAATAAATTTTTTAAATACAAAAGTTTAGGCTGAACTGAAATACCCATTGCATCTGCTGTAACACCAGTTTATAGAGAAAGTGCAAGATAAAAAAATATCTCGCATTATATCTAGCTTAAGAGGTAGAATTCACTTAATTATTTGGGCCTTATAGAGCATTTTGAATTAGATTACGATTTTAAGCTAAAAAAGAGGCTGGGATGCGACCCACACTGATAACTTCCCATCCCGTCTGTCGATTTTTCTTGCTTAAAAGTATCAATTTTTACCAAATTTGCGTACTATTTTTGTAGATTTCATTTTTTTATGAAAAAACGGACTCTTGGATTTTTTTTAAAAAAGTTACTGAATATCGAAAACAATATTTTCTGTGAAATAAAATAAGTTTAAAGCCAATATTTTTAATTTTTGAAAAGAAAGTAAATTTTTACCAAGTTTTCGTATTGTTTTTTTTTTTTAGGTTTTTATTTTTTGTAAAAAAAAAACTGTCAATTCGATTTTTCTCAAAATTTTTCATAATGTTGGAAACAATATTTCTTATAAGTTAAAATTTAGAAGCCATTATCTCAAATTTTTGAAAAGATATTTGAGTCGAAAATCAATTTTTACCAACTTTTGTTAATTTTTTTTTTTCGGTTTTTAATTTTTTGTACAAAAAATATCAATTCGATTTTTTTAAAAATTTTACTGAATGTTGACAACAATATTTTTTGAAAGATTAAAGTAGTTTAAAGCCAATATCTCAAAGTTTTGAAAAGATATTTGAGTCGAAAATCAATTTTTACCACCTTTTATACATTTTTTTTTTAGGTTTTTATTTTTTGTAAAAAAAACTCAATTCGATTGAAAACAATATTTCTTATAAGATAAAATAAGTTTGAAGCCTTAATCTCAAGTGTTTGAAAAGATATTTGAGTCGAAATTTAATTGTTAAGAAACTTTGAGTACCTAATGTTTTTTTTAGGTTTTAATTTTTTGTAAAAGAACTGTCAATTAGATTTTTCTCAAAATTTTATCAGACGTCAAAAACATTATTCTTCGTTGCACCAAATTGTTTTGGAGATGAAATCATATTTTAGTCGTAAAATTTTCGAGGTGACAATTTTTTTTTTGTGCAATGCAAACGCTAATTTGACACTTTAGCCCGTTTGTCTGGCCGTTTTAACACGGGCTTGTAATTTTTGTTTGTTTATCTTTTAATCATGTGAGGGATGGGTTCTATTGATCTTTGGTTGCTTTTAGAAGACCTTAGTTAAACAAATATTTCCTACGTTCATAAACGTCCATTGCGTGAAACAGGAATTTGATCTATATGAGTAAAACGCTTAATGAAGCCCATTTAAAAGTATATCCTTCAAAATCTCAAACATCAAATGAAAATTATGAAAATATTTCAAACCCTAAAAAATAACAATTTTATGTCTCTAGTGCCAAACAAATAAATAATAACGTTTATTTTGGTTGACTTCTTCTTAAGAAAAGGTTAAGTTACAATTGATTTTGTAAAAAGTTCGAAACTTCCATTTAAATTATTGGCATTCATTTTTAAAGCTAAGTTTTTTATTTAAGGCACAAGATAGTAGATTACGCAGAAAAAATCAGGATTCTACCAAAGCCAAAAGCATATATCTAGACAATTTTAATTTTGTTAATCTTCCTGTATTTTTCAAACTTAAATTGTATGTGGCCCGCTCTTTACTTAAAGCACACAAAAAATAACATTTCCAACAATTTTTGGAAGCTATTGCAGCTAAATAAGGTTCAAGTTTAATGGGTCCAAGTTAAACTCGGAAAAGTAACTTCGTTCATCCATGTCAACAAACCAGCTTCAAGGGCATCACTTATTATATTATATATATATACGTATAAATACACCAAACACAAGGTTTACAGGTATGTAGTATTTTTTTAAATATATAAAAGAAATGTTGAAATGTATGAAATTACTTAATTTAAGAGGAAGATAGTTGAACTACTTTATGGTCGTCCAAATCAAAGAGCACCATTTAACAAATCAAATTACTAATTTTATAGCTTAACATGACCCGGGCTCAAATGAGCAAAAGATAAGTTCAAAGTCAATGGGAAGGAAAGGCTACGTACTCTACAAGAAAAGTTGTTCTAAAAATGTAGAAAGCTACCAATATACGAGACATACAAATACGGCCTAGATTGGTAAGTTCAACTATAAATAAATTTTCAATTTAGTAATTTAATAAAACTTTCATAGGTATACTTTCTTTTATTAAATAAATACCCAACTATTTGAATATAGGATGAGAATTTTTTCCAATGCCACAACTTTCTATATGATGTAAATTCTCCCCTTACAACAAAAAACTATAACCTAAACATTTCTATCGCAGTATACCACAGATTATACCACAAACACGCTTGAACAACAAAAGTTTTCATATACATACCTCCCGACCTACCTTTCTTGTACCTACATACATGCATACATTCGTAAAGCTTAAGCCTTTAAAAATATTCAATTTGCATTTGCATTGCCACAATGCAGATATATATCTACTATCTCTAGCATTTTACCTACAAAAAGGACCTATATTTTCGAACATGGGTTTCCTTCCTTCCTTCCTTGTATTCTTATGTCCTGTATACTTATACATGTGTACATATATTCTATACTATTTGCCATAATATTTGCATTCAAATTCCTGTAACGGTATACACGAAAAATAAAATTGAAAACAAACAAACAAAAATGCATTCATATTCTTCTTTATTTATGTGCCACAAAACTACCTTTAAACTAGGTCAATTGAATGTTGTAGCATTGCATTGGGGTCGCATTCGTTTGTTGTCGTCGTCGTACCGAAGGATATACCTTCACCTACAAAACTAGTCGTATAACCCATCTAGCTTCCTATTTGCGTGTATACAAGCGAACTAACTGCACCTAACCTATATCTGAAACGATTTAGCTTTGCACTTCTAAGGCTAATCCCAATGCTCAGCCATAAAAATTATCCTTTTTTTTTTTTCGTCGTCCTTTAACTCTATAACACTATCTACATTATACTTTCGTATGTATATGAATGTGCATTTGTGCATTGTGTTTAGTGTGTATATCCTTGTAATAATAGTCCCGCACCACACACACCTACTCCCTCTTTCGTCCTGTCTAATTGTAGGTGTTAATGTTGTGATAATTATTGCGGTATACCGTCCTATTATGTTACTATATCTAACTCCATAACGCTAGTTTTGTGAATATACATATATGTTCTCATATCCTTATGCAAATTGCATCCTAAGCACCATCATCAAAAAGGATATGTTGTATATGCGATGCCTGAGTTTATACCTACCAATGTATCTATACATATGTAGATGGTTTACATTTTGTATGGATGTTATGTGGGTCCTTTGTGTTTAAGTAACATTTTATTGCAGCGGGTTATTATTATTATTATTGTCGTCATATTCGAGGATTTAATTTCATAGACCTACTCGTACTCCAAAAAATAAACGAAACCAAACTAAACCAACACATATTATAATATCCTCACGTGAATCTGATTAAAATCCTTTTTGGTTTCTCGCATTTAACATTATTTAACCTGCATTTTTGTGTTAAAATATTTATGCACATTTGTAGGTAGATATCTCTCTGTGTCTGAATACAAAGTTAAAAATAAAAATGGGAACAAAATCCTTAAAATAAAATAAACAAAGAAAAACAAAATAAAGGATGTGGGTTGGTTTGGGTAGGTGGTACAGTTTATATACTCTTGATGTAGGCGATTCACGACAACCGACGACAAACGACACGCAATCGAGAGGAAGCTCATGTTCCAAGGATATGTATCGCTTTACTCTCTTTTTTTTTTGTTAATTTTAAGTTGTTCCCATTTTTTCATGTTTTTGTTATCCTTTTGTTTTATTTTGTTGTCATTATTCGTATAGTAATTTCATTCACGACGACGAGCGCGGCGCATACACAAGAATGCGGTGATGATAAGAATATAATTATTGCACACACAATCCTTATTGTGCGAACATCATCGAAAAACATAAGGGGTGGTAAGTGTATGTATATGTGATATGGTAATGTAAATGTAATTCTTCTCCTATCCTGATTTCTGCCATATTATTATACAACTACTAACTCTCTTTCTCCCACATCCCATATACCACTTTCCACCGCACCGCACCACACCACAATACAATATTCTTTTGTTCTCGCAGTCTCCTGCTCTTTAAAAACTATATTTGCATATCCTGGTTGATTGTCGTTTATGTGTGTTTGCGTGAACAAGATGAACATTTATATTTATGTATGTATATATGTATTATTGTGTGTTCGCTGATGGTGCTGTGCATGGATTCTAGATTTGCATGCATTTCCGCAGTTTATTCGGCAAGGATTACAATCAGGATAAAGCCGGAGGACTTTTTGAGTTAGTAGGTAAAATATATATGTACGTACCTAGTTATAGGTATACATTATAGCAGGCACGTATGTGAGGTGGATGATTACTGAAGTTATACTTTCCTATTGTTGTCGCAAACAAACGGTGCGGTGATGGTTTGGTGGGTGAGTAGAGTAGGTAACTAGATGAATATAAATACACTCCGCATCATGCAAATTAAATCTTATTTTATGCTTCACTAATAAAAAAAAACAGGCTTTGATGTTGAATTTTAATGTTCTCTTTAAAGGATGTTGGGACGAGTTCTACATTATGACCGGTCTAAAGATTAGCTAAGCCAGGGGGGGGGGGTGAACGCAGTCCATCTTAGTCCATACCTCAGGGACACCTTATACCAGAAATAAAAACTCATCTAACGAAAAATGTAACATTGATACACTGGTCGGCAAGATTTTCTTACTGGCAACAAAATGGGTTTTGATGGCCTTAATTGAAATTTGACTTCAAAAAAAGAGGCTGGGATGCAACCCACACTGATAACTTCCCATCCCGTCCGTCGATTTATCTTGCTTTAGAAAGAGTTTGTAGGTTTTCGTGTTTTGTTAAAAATGTTGTCAGTTGAATTATTCTTAAAAATTTAAAAATTACCAACAATATTTTGCATATAATGAAATAATTTGATTTCAAAATCTATTTTTGTTAACGAGATTTTTATTCGAAAACCAATTTTTACAAATTTTAGTAGCATTTCTTAAAAGTTTTTACTTCTTTTATAAACAAATACAAATTGGATGAATGACATTAATTTTAGAGATATCGAGAACCGAACATCAATTTTTACCAAACTTGTGTACTATTTTTTGTAGATTTTATTTTTTTATGAAAAAGCGGGCTGTTGGATTTGTATACCTACAAAATTTACTGAATGTAGAAAACAAAATTTTCTGTGAGATCAAATAAGCCAATATTTTTAATTTTTGAGAAGATATTTCAGTGGAAAGTAAATTCTTACCAACTTTTATAGATTTTTTTTAGGTTTTTATTTTTTTTAAACAAAAATGTCAATTCGATTTTTCTCAAAATTTTTCCGAATGTTGAAAACAATATTTTTTATAAGATAAAATTAGTTGGAAGCAATAATCTTTAATTTTTGAAAAGATATTTGAGTCGAAAATCAATTTTTACCAACTTTGAGTTTTTTTTTAGGTTTTTATTTTTTGTAAAAAACTGTCAATTCGATTTTTCTCAAGATTTTACTGAATGTTGAAAATAATATTTTTTATAAAATAAAATTAACTTAAATCCAATATCTCAAGTTTTTGAAAAGATATTTGAGTCGAAAATCAATTTTTACGAACTTTTAGTAACTTTTATTTTACGTTTTTATTTTTTGTAAACAAACTGTCAATTCGATTTTTCTCAAAATTTTACCGAATATTGATAATAACATTTGTTATAAGATAAAATCATTTGGAAGCCCAAATCTCAAATTTTTAAAAAGATATTTGAGTCGAAAATGAATTTTTACCAACTTTGAGTAATGTCTAAACTGTCAATTTGATTTTTCTTTTGGTTAACCAAAATGTTCACTTGTTTTTTAAATTTCTATGGTAAAAAAACCACCATCTCAATTTTTTTGGGAGTCCTTTCTGCATCTTTCTGCATTATTATCTGTATAACAAAATTTATTTGAAGTCTCTACTGATTCTTGAGCTATGGACGACGAAAAAAACGTCGTGATCGTACGGACGTACACACGCACGCACAGACATCTCTCTAAAAATCTTTTATTTCTGCTATAGGAACCTTGAAACGTCGAGAAATGTCAAAATTTTCAATTCGACAAATCGGACCGATTACAATAACTTTCTATGAGAAGTTAATAATGTATGACGTCTGGTTTTTGAGATATATCTATTTTTTTAAATTCGAAAAATACACATTTAAGGTCTTTTGAGGCTATGTAAATTTATGAAGTAGCTTTTTTCAATAAAATTCGATAGTTTTAATCCTTTTCTTTAATATTCAGTTGAAATGTTTGAATTATATTATATAATATTCTGTCTAACACAAATCGTAAAAAGAACCATTTATCGTAAAACGGTTTTCAATACAAAAAGGCAAAACGGTTTGAAAGTAAGTAAAAAAGTAACTAATTTTTTGTCTTAACATTTTTAATTTTTAAAATATTTAAAATAGTTAAAATTAAAGTTTAGTTTCGAAAGTCAAAAATCCAAAACGTATTTTTCAAAACTATGAAAGTATCAAATTGAAAGTTTTCTCAAAACTTCAAATAGAGTCAAATAAAGCCTCATAACCGGTGAGATTGTCCGGAAACCAAGCTAGATACATAAATGTTTTAAGTTGTATCTAGAAGAGAACATTTTTTTTGTAAAATCACCATACAATTTATTGTCAAGGTTATTTTGAGTTTTAAATTTGCCTTAAAAACACCAAAACCGGTGTTTTTAGCATATTTTAACAACCTCAATGATCTAGAAAAAGGCTAGATTCGAATCAAGGACATCCTAATCTTTTAAAAGAGTATTATTTTGTGTGTGGAGCAAAAAAAAAAACTAATGCAGTCGAGTAGTGTAATCGAAGATCAATGGTTTGTATCTTTCCTATTCCCGTTTGGGAAATAAAAATTTAAATGATAATCTTGTGATACGGAGTGTACTTATATGTGTTTTTAGCTCACCACTTATACATATAAACATATATATGAGGTTAGTGTGATTGAGCGTGGAATGATATACATTGGAATTTTCATGTTATTCGCGAATAACTCTGTTTCACATATGGAAATGAAATGTAAGAGTATATGTCGGAAGAGTGGCGGAGGCACATATTCATTGGAGACTTAAAGTAATGGAAGCAGATTTTGCCTGACACTCTATTCATAATCCATATACTTGTTTAAGTTTGGAAATTATTAAATTGGTTTGGTTCTGAAAATGAACAAAATAATTTAATCTGATTATATTGTCAACAAGTGCCCTTAAAACAAAGATGATCAGGCACGTGATTAAACGGAAGAGGTATAAGGTCGTTCAAAAACTCTCAAAATTTATTGCCAAAAATTTCTTCTTCTTCCAAATTAAGTTCATACCATTTTGTGAATTTTTGCCTCAAAAGTTTTGTCTTCGTCTCAAAACCCAAAATTACTTTTAAGTGATGGTGGTATCTTCTTAAATCATTTGTTATTTTGACAATGAAATCTGATTCCCTCTTGAAATCTTCAAAGAAAGTCAGTGTGATAACTCCGCTCAACGAAGTGAATCGCTTTGATGTTTAAATATTGGAAGCAGTTTGAATCATAGACAATTGATCTTAGCCCAGAATCATCAAGACAATGAAGACGCTCTTGGCGAAGAGTGTGAAAAAAGCCATGGTTACCAATTCTGATATTGCCAAATGTTTATTCCTCACCCATTTTACTAAATACATTTTACAATAAAATTTCTTACTGAGAATATTTTATGTATTTGTATACAAGTTTCGAGCTAAGATTTTCCTAAGGTTGAATTTTACTAAAATATTTTATAAAAACAAAATATTGAAAACATAGGAATATTTTGGTAAAGTGGAAAATTGAAATTTTACAACATTATTACATTTGTGTACAAATATTTCCGCCTTAACACTTTTAACGAAAGAATTTCTTCTCAAAAATTGTCTTTAAAACAAAAAATCTTTATTTCTTAGAAGAATGTGCCAAGTAGCTGGATAATAACTATGAACTTTATGCCACTTTATTTTTGGCTTCAATCCAAATAAGCCATATCTTCATGAGATTCTTTACACAATTCACAATCCTTTCTGTACGAAATTCCAGGACCAGAAGTATAGAAATATACTTCTGGGTTTATCTTTGTCCTTAAATGCGAACATTTTCATACATAATGTATATCTACAACAACCGTTAAAATAAAGTTGAAATTTATTTATTATTTCTTCTCTTTACACCCTTATAGAGGTGAGTAAGTCTATAGGTACAGCAGGAAATGTTTCACCCCGAAAAACCCTATCGAAAGTAGCCATACCAAAACCAACCTTCCAGCTAAAGGAAAAGGACTTGAAATTAAGAAAAAGAAAATTTAATTATAAATCCACAACGCCAAAAAACAACAAAAACAAAAAATAAAAGAAACACACAAAACTGAAGAGAAAACTGAGTAAAAATTCGTTACACTTTCGTGTTGGTTTAATTAAATTTTCATCCGATTTCCATGGATATATACGACCGTAAGCGTGTATAATTTTAATTTTTTGGAAGGAAATCAAATCGGGCTTACACGATACGCTATATAGAGCTATCCCTTTTACTGTCAATTGTATAATTTGCGCTTCATTTTCGATGGTCTTACTGAGAAAGGAGTGTCCCTTTTAACGCCATCATCACCACCATCTTATCTTCAACATCGCTTCAACATCTAAGGCAGGCGGTATTTCTTATTCACTACGGGAGATGGGAAAAGGACCTGATAATGTTTCTATACTCAAAAGGTACAAGTGAAATCAAAATTGTAGTAAAAATTACACCCACAGGATAATTTCGTTATAAGTTTTTGTATTCAAAATAAAATAAACGTCAGTTCCTCACCGGTAGTTGTCGTCATCGTCATCTTCACAAACGTTTGCCAAGTCATTGTCGGTAAAACATCACAAATATGTCAAAGAAGGCGAAACATTTTGCCAACACAATAAAACTCGATGACTTCAATTCAAGGATAATGTTATTAATAATATCATTACAATTATTGTTTTGTTGTTTTGCAAAAAAAAAATGAAAATGAAATAAAAACTTTCAGCAAAAAGACCGCAAAAACTTGTGTTTCTCATCGAAGATCAAAACCATTCCGTCCGCAAAAGGACATTATATAAGACACAAAAAAAACAGACCGACAAACAACACAACAATAGCAACAGGATAACAATATATGGATGTCACATAATTGTTGCAAAATCTTTTTACAATTTCTTACCCAAATCGTATAGGAACAGAAGACGAAAGTCCTTTGGCCTTTGATCTTTGATTTTTTTTTCTCCCCAAGGGAGATTTTCATGTTTCTTTCCTTTTTTGTATGTAGGTTGTAATACTTTGTGTTACAATAAAATAAGAGAAAAAGGATCATTAAGCCGATGATATACCTGTCAAATTTTATATAAAATGCATGTCGGCTCGATTTGACTTAGGCTTAAACAATAAATGACACCTGAATTGATTTCTATTGAGTGTGACACCGACTTTGATCGTTTTTTGATTTTTAAATGAATTGATTTCGGGACCGCAAAGGGATTGAGAATGACAATTTATATGGTACACACGACGACGACGCAACGATCCGTAGCTCAATGAGAAGACTTAAGAGAATTTCGTGTGAAATTCGTTTGGATTTTTGGAGAAAGCGCGGGAGTTTTACACTTCTGTAGAGAATTTTTAAAAAGCCGCAATAAAGGAAGAAGAAATTAGATAAGGTTGGTTAGGATGATGGTATTTCTATCTCTTTGACACAAGGCACCGTACACTCAGTTAGAAGATATGTATGTAATTTAGTTTTTGGTTATTCAAAAATTGTTCAACTTGAAGAAAAGGAAACCAATCAGGTAATGAACTTATTTTTTAAAAAGCTGACAAAATTGTACCACACAAACATTTTTTTTAACTATTTACTATTTATTTTTAAAAACGATTCAAGGAAAATATAAGGTGGGCACATCCATCCCCATTTATGTTCCTAAGCTTTCAATTTGTTTGTCAGAAAGTGGAGTTTTCTAAATTCGATTGTACTATTTTAAATACTAGTATTTAACAGTCCCAATAGTTATGTCCCTAAAAATAATTATCAGTTTTCAAACTTTTTTTTTCAAACCTTTTCGATTCCATATAATTACAATTCCAACAAGTTTCTACATAAAAAAGGGTCCTATGTCTAGATAATTATTCGATAAGCTTAGCTATAAATGGCGACACTTTAGTTCAATATCTTATTCACACTCAAAAATATTAGAACTTTCTCCTTTCCTATAACTTAATGTTTACCTAAACATAAGCTTCCAACAACACTCTAGTCTAGAGTCCCCCCAAAAAACAAAAAAAAAACTCAACTGTCCAACCCAACAAATGACCTTTGCTTCCTATTTATCACTCCTGATGGTCCCCAACCACACCGCATATGGCCAGAGCTGGAATGAGCCACCCTATATACATATCTATGCAGATGTATATGAAGATCCTGCACCAGTGTGTGCAATAAATTTCAATTCAACCTCAAATAATTGCACAAATGGCTTTTCGTAGTTATCACTTTGTCCATATACTTATGTATGTACCAAACTTCCTATCCTAAGAGGACGAAACAAGCTTCGAAACAAACATATACAAAACGTTGGTCGGTACGGTGCGGTATACGGTAACTCGTCCTTGTTGTGTATAAAAAGCGATTTTCGAAGAGGCAAGTAGGTATGTTGTTCTTCGTTTAGTCAATTGCGATGCGATACAAACGAATCCAGCCTCCCTTTTAACAACGCCATCTCACTGCCGCCACCGTGCGTCGTCGCCTCCAAGGTCCAACTGGCAACTACAAGAAAAACAACATTGAGGGAAGTGTATAGCAGTAGTAGCCCCTTTCATTGATTCCATATACGAAACATCCATTAAATTAACCATCCTCCTTGGCAATTACACAAACACTATTATCGCGTATCCTTAGAGAGATTGCAAGGACTTTTTCCGGAAAGCCCAGACACTATGTTTTCTAGAATTGGCCAACAGAAATGGACAAAAACAACAACAACTAAAAAAAAACTATTCCAATCCAATCCGACAAAGGACTCGTTTCGTTTGTTGAAACTTTTGCATCTGAACATATATGTGTATACCTTACCTACCAACTATACCAACCGCCACTCCATCGTCGTCGTCGTCATCGTCCTAGAGTCAGCAGCCCCGCTAGTTCACGATTCATCTATAAGTGAAGTTATGGTGAATGAATGTGTGAAAGGCCATAAGGATATTGAATTGTTTCTCTATATTTGTTATTTTTTTTTTTATTTTTTCATCTTCGCCTGCAGACCACAAGGAGGCGTCATCGCGTATATGAAAAGGAAAACAAAATTCTTCCACCCCATGCATCATTCGCGCAATTTGGATTGGGATGTTGGATATTTCGATTTCGAAATGGAAACAAAAAATACCTAGAATTGAAAACAGTGTCCTTAGGGCGCTGTATATTCATTCATTCGAATTCTATGCAATGTATAACCAAAACATTTCGAATCCCCCAGGACCAGGACCCAGGGACTACCTACACTGACGTGTATGTGAAAAAAGGCCAAATGTTTTCTATAATGCAGACAAATTCTATAAACACCCCAACAAATTCTGACTCTTCCTATTTAGCATGTTGCTACAGTGTGGGTCTACAATATAGGGTGATGGTTGTTTGGTTGGTTGGTAAGATTGGAATGGATGTGGAGATTGAGGTTGAGGAGGAAGAGACAGGGAGCAGATCCATATACCTATTCAAGTTATTTGGCCATTTTCATTAATTTCCCGGATTTGACTTCTCTTCTTTCAGACACTTTCAGACACCCTAATCAATTTTACTTTGTTTAGGCCGAAAATTACCAGGGGCTTAACTATATATTACCTCCTCGTATATGTACCTGGGGTTCAAGCGGGTGTTATCGTTACTAACTGAGCGTAATGGAGAAAAATGTGTTAAATTCTTTTTGATGCGTTGATTATAGAGGCAAGACTTTATGAGTCATTATGAAATTTTTAAGAAATTTTAAAGAAAAGTGAAGAGGTAAACGTCTTGAGTAGTAATATACAATAGATCTAACCTTATCTTAAACTTGACTTTTACAAGACCAATGGAAAAATAGTCAGATCCGTGGTCATGTGTGGTAAATTGTTGAAGTTATGTATTCAGCTGATAACTTTTATTTTATGGTATGACAAGCAACTAAGTTCCGCGAATTGATGCATCAGCTTTAGCAGCTTGGAAAAGTTTATGGTTAGTTTGTGGATTTAGAAAGCCTTGAAATGGACTCAACAATACACAGGTTTTGAATAGAAGCCCAAGTTTTTCTGTTCTGAAATTTGTTCGCTGAGTTATTGTTAACTCAAGAAGATGATACTGTACTTATAAGTAGAATTCGGTGCTCTGCTAATCCTGTGCAGCTGCATATTTTGTACACATAGATTCATATGGAATTCTATGTATTTAACTTGATTAAATCTGTCAATGAGCTCGAAATCATTTTCGTAAGCCAGATGATCAGACAAGGCTAGCTGATTGCTCTCTCCAATATTGAAGATGTAAAAGGCCAAATCATAACCAGGTCGGCGCGGTGTCTAATTACTGAATAGATCATCAAACTGTATTTAAAATACTGTATTTCAAAATTTTGTATTAAAAAAATATCTAGGGAACGGGTCAAAACACTGTTTTTCTGAATTCCATAAACATCTTAAAAAGTTTCTTTCGAAATGCAATAAATTCTAAACAAAATATTAATTTAGTCCATTATTCAAAGAATTCAATTTTGTAAATTTGGTATGTCTTCAAATTGAGTTTATATATAACAATTGGTCTGATATTGAAACATTAAATACATTAAGTCCTGATAGGGAATTAGTAGAAGCAGTATTATGACAAACCGTGTTTTGTTCAAACAGCATTTTGATATACAGTATTCTAAATTGACAATGTTTTGAAACATAGAGTTTAAGACACACAGTATCAAACAGTATTATACAGAATTTGATCGTACACGGTTCTGAAGGCCAGTATTTCTTTTCGCTTCAATCATCCCCTTTTCGAAATACTGATGATAACTCTAAATTGAGTTTGACTTGTCATAAAATAAAAATATACTCAATTAAAAACTGGATTTGCTAATATAGCAAGTCTTCTATTTGGTTTACCGTCTAGTTTTTGTTTAAAGCAAAGTTTATAAAAGTTGCAATTAAGACAACTAAATACCACGACTTATAGTTTGTCACCAACTAATTTAGTTTTATCAAAGAATTTACGTAACAAACCATAAACTCCAAAGAATGTTAATAAAATCATTAAAAATGCATAAATAAGTTAATTCATGAATTGATATTTAATTACATTATTATAATTTCTTCCTTGTTAGCATTCCTCTCTCGAAATTGTAAAAGTTCATTTAATCGAAATTAAAATTCATTCACTCTAATTTGTGTTTGTCTTTATATTGTTAAGTAGGAGTGAGAGACCATATTTTAACGACTTTATAATTAGATTTCAAACCTACCTATACACAAAACCTCTGCTGTCTGTTCGAGCTCATAACAATACCATTTCAAGTGTATGCCTTATTCTAATATCCACGTGCATTCATGGTGCAATAAACAAAGAATGCACCTAATAACATCGATGACATTGTTTCTCAATTATCGTAGTCATCAATTTAGGGGCCCACACAAATACCAAAGAAAAACAAAGCAAATAATATCAAAAAGAACGTATGTACAATAACATTCAAGTACGGAAACTCCCGGTTTTCCGTATCTACAGATAAATTACTGTTTAATGTCAGACTGAGGCCATCCGAATCCAAGAAAAACCTGAATGTAAACAATGTTGCTGGTTCTTAAAACAAATCTAAATAAAATTGTAGAAAAAATAAACAAACAAACAGTAAAAACATGTTGGGAATTTTGTGTGTGTATGTGTTTTTTTTTATTAAGAATTTTCGAACTGAAAGGGTGTTGAAAGAAAGTTATTTCATAAACATGTAGCTTTAGCCCTAGCAGCAGTATTCAAGTTGCCGGGAGAAAAAATTATGTTGCTGAAGCATTTCTCTGTATTTTATTTTGTTTTTCCTTTTTCTCTGAGAGCACAAATAAATGTTGCAAGAGAATATCGGAGAGGAAAAGATAAGCGAAAAACAATGTTGCGTGCAGCTTCTGCTGGAGAAACATTTTAAAACGCATTCAATATAATGCAAGCAAAACTGAAGTGTGAAGTATTCTTAAAATCTAGGCATGAATTTATGTCTCACAAACACAGACAATACCTAGGACACTAAAGCGTTTCTGCTTCTTAAGGTGCACAAATATAGAATTTATGAAACTAAAATAAGGACAAATCTTCAAGTATGTTACACTTTTTCTCTTAACGTAGGACAATTCTGGTGAAATTCACCTAAAAAAGGAAATTTGTTGATAACCAGAAAGCAACCGATTTTGGTCCATATTAGCTCCTTAATATAATCCACTTTACTCTCTGTTATCAAGTGAAAATGTATGCGTGAACTATATGCTCTTTAGAGTAATTTCTTATGAGCAAAGTTTATCGAGAGTTGTATAAGAAATCCCTTACCGCATCGCATCAGATGTTGTCATAAAATTGCAACCAATAAATAAATTAAGAATGTTTAGATTCATGAAATATTGCAATGCAATCGAAAAAGACATTGACCTTGATTATAATCATCATCTTAACCACCGAAGAGAGAAAAGCAATCATATACAATGTCATTGATTATTATTTTTATTCTTATTACTATGCATATAAAATATAAGCATCATAAGACAATATTTCGTACATGCTTGTTGCAAGAGAACAGAATACTGAACGATTAAATTATAAAATATGGTATTTTTAGGTGGCGCAACAATCCGTTGGAAACTAGAGCCCTATACCTACTCTTAACCATTTCATGTTTGCGAGTCATATCAGAGAAGGAGGGGACCTGCAATTTTATGTCAAATTCAAACGGCTAGTTTGAGAAAGCACTTTTCATGGCAAGAATTACTCTTTTAGTATTTGTCAATTCTTCGCATAGAGGCAGTACCCGTAAAAAAACCTTTAGGTGGCACAGACCAGACAGGCATTGAAGCCAACCATCACGCCACGGTTACTGAGTGGTGAAAATGTAACTTCCTCGACAACTGTTGGGCGCCATTTATTTATTTAAAGGGTCTTTTTATCAGTAGTCAAAAGTTTACAACAATACAATTGTATAAAGTGAACACAAGCCAACAGGCAGTATAAAAACAGTGAAAAGTACTATAGTATCTAAGCTTTTTACATTGAGTAGACCCTGGCATTGGGCGCCAATTAGGGAATTGCCACCGTTATTTAGTCTAAAGCTGCTGCTTTGATAAGAATGTTACGTCTTCGAGGGACAAGATTTTATGGAATGAACACAACTTGCATTCTTGCAGTTTAAACTAAACTCAAGCTCTAGCAACATTTACACTATACATGTTTCATGAGTAAGGGTTTTGTATGCTTTGATCAAAATACATTTTTGGAAAGATGTTTTCTAAGTGTTGCAATCATTTCATGTTTAGAAATATTGTGGAATGTAGGTTTCAAACACAAAAACATGTCGCATTTAAAAATCATACCACAACATGTTGCAAAATTTTGTATAGTTAATAAAATCTAACTACAAATCATAGTTATTATCTCGTTTTATTTATAAGAAGTATATTTAGGAGCATAATAGCTTTGTAGTTCAACAGAGAAGCTTGAAAGTGCGAAACAACTACAACTTATTTTAATTAAAAAGTTGATGCAAATATATAAATAAACATATTTAACGGAATAGCTTCAGATACATCCTTAAATATCTTCCAAAACCACGACTATAACAAAATTGACAAATGATATTATTTATGAATCTTCAAAATTTATTTATAGAACAAAATGTGAGAAACATATAATCTTTTTCAATCTGTCATGAGTATAGCTAATACTCCCACATTGAAAAACGATAACTCTCAAAATCAATGCATTTGCAATTCCTACACTTAAAAAACAAATTGCTAAAAATAAGTAATCTATTTGCATAAAGATTTCCTCTCATCAATCTCAGTAGTTCTCAATTATTACCTTAAATTTACCCGGCATTTTTCAATCCCTCCAAAGCGCAGGTTCATCATACAGACAAAACATCAAAACAACAAAATGTTGCCAGAAACCTACCATCAGATTCTTATTCACACTCTCTCTAAGTAAATATCTAATGTAATACCTATCTACAAATCAAAGGACATTCTCAAAAATAACCAACAAAAATCCAATACTCCTGTTTTCTTATTTCTACCTGCAAATTTTTGAATCCTGTAGCCTGATTGAAAAACAAAAGGCATATCATCAGCAAACAACATTTTTGAAAAACACAATAAATAAAATGTTGCAAACATCTTTTCCATAATAAAAACACGCACCAATACAAAGATGAATTTGTCTACAAATACATAGAACCCACCGGATCTGGTTTACTGGTTTTTGGTCGTTCGTTTCGTATTTCGTTGTTCGTTGATATTTTTTCAGAGATACATTCTCCCTGGCAAAACAACGAATAGTATCTAACTGAAAGTCGCCGAAGAAAGGTGTGTTATAAATGTGCATCCTTAACGTCGGGATTTTTGCTATTTTTTTCTTTTGGTTGGAATGAAATAAAATAAGAAAATTTTTATCAAATCCTAAAAATTTATCAAGTTGAATCTGAATTTTGATCCTTAGTTTTATCTGTCCCCTTATTTTTAAATCCTCGAAAAATACCAAGTGTGGTTTATGGAAAAAATAAAAGTTAAACAAAAAATAAATTGGATTGATTTTTAAGTTTAAAACCAAATATCGAAAAAAAAGTATCTTCGAGTGCGTGAGGAAAGTATCTATGGTACTTATCAACGAGTGAAAAATATAAGAAAAATAAATAAATTGGAAAATCAAAATCAAAATAAGGAAAAATTGTGTGAATCTAAAAAGGAAAAGTGAAAAAGTGATTTAGGAATTAAATCAGAATAAAAAAGAATTAAAAATACATTATGGATTAAAATTACATTCGACAACTTCTAACCGGTCTATGGATAATTTATGTGAGTACCATCAACCTACCTACCTTTTGCACTTGATGATGCATGCCTCTACATACATAAATTAAAAATTTACAAATTACCCGCACATAAAGGTATACTCGTACAAAGATAGGTACCAACAACACACGATATAGGTACTGTACTTCTGCAATTAATATTTAAGTAACCACCTCTTCTCTGTCGTGTGTCGTGTCGTATGTGTGTCTTTATGGTAGATACCCCGTCTAAATCCGCATCCCTCCTATACCTATATCTACCTATATACATAATATGTATCTCCTCTTGAATCACTATTTAAACTTTCATCATTAAGACTAAAACAATGTGCAAACATCCTCACACTCATTATTGTGTACTTAACCCCAAAAAAAGTACACTTAAGTCGTTTAAATAATACGAAAGATACGCAAAGTATCTAAGAGCTCCTCTGTTGGCTGTTGGATGTACTATATACGTATAGTGTATGCTAGGTTTTGGTGTGAGGAATGAGGCGGGCTAAAGGGAGGCTATGTATCCAAACCAAGTAAATTCGAGATAAAATTAAAGACAAGGGTCTTTCTGGATGATGTTTTCAACTTCAAGATTTCGCCGCCCTTTTAACACGCACATAATAAACGTCATATAACTCGCAGATACCGTTTTATTTTGTTTGTCCTTGTGATGACTGTATAAATTTACTTAACATATTAAAAGATACAAACAATAATAATAAATAAAAAAGGGATGAGTCTTTGGTGCTTTGTGATTGTGATGCTTGGTGCATTCATCATCATCATCATCTTGGTTTTATTTTGTTGTTTGTATTTTTTTAAGTTCATAATTATAATTATACGAAAACAAACAAACATTTTATTTAAAAGTATCTTTGTATCTTTAAACCGTTTTCTTATTTTTTCGAGTTTAAACTTTGGAGTTTTGATAATGATGCTTGACGTAGAGAAGAAGATATAACTTAGTCTCAGGACGAGGTTTAAATTTTTTTTCAGCAGGTAAACAAAAAACCTTAATTCTGTTAAGGTGAAAGCATCTTAGGTTTTTATAAATGAGATGTTTAACGAAAGTAAGATAAATAGTAAATCTCTGATGCAGAGCTTCATGGGAAGGTATATTATTTAAGAAGAGGATTTTCCTTATAAATATGTCCAAAGCAAAGCAAGCACATCAGAGGCCTCTGTGATATGCCTTGATATAATTTCTTATCTTTTCAAGATGAAAAATCGGTCAGTTTTGTATGTTTTTGTTGTTGTTTTTTTGAAAATCAAAATGATTTATAGTCCTCAATATAATAATGTAGTCCATTTCATAATCTTGTTTTGATTGTTTCTTTTTTCTTCTTATCATGCCTTGGGAAAAAGATTTTTGGACCATTAACAACATAAAACTATATGAAGACGGAGAAGAGATGTAAGGAAAAAGAGAGATGCTGTAGGGTATTTTGTCGTGATGTTTTATTTTTCTTAATATTTTTTTTTTTTTTTTTTGAAAGATACTAATTGATTGAGAGATAGTTATAATAAATAGTATAAACGACTAGGAGATAGAGTCTATTAGTTTTTATTGCTTATCAGGAGAGGTGTCTTATAGTTTAGGATGAGTGATGGAGGTTTTCCCCTTTTTTCTAACAGATGAATTTTTTCTTAATCTGGATCGGGTTATGTTGTCAATTTATTTTAATGTTGTGGGTTAGGTTAACTTAAGTGCTTTTTGATAATGTTGTATATAATTTAATTTAAATCGGTTTTTAAGAGAGTATAATATTATAAGCATTGAGTTAATGATATGTGTGAAAAAAAGAACATGTGCGAAGTGAATTAATTGGTGTACCAAGCTATAGTGTGATCCTTTTTTTATGAGGTTTTGCTTATCAGCAGAATTAATTAATTAAGTTTTTGGTGGGCTTAAAATACTTCAGTAAATTTCAAAAGTCTTATATTTGTAAATGATAACAAATAGTTGATGTGAATCCTTTAATTGTTTCTATAATCTTCTATATCTTCATAACGCTATTAATATAATGTTTAATATTGATTATTGAGAATTAAGTTCAACAGGTTTTAATTGAAGAATTTGAGTTCCTAACTTTTGAAGTGTTAATTTTTTGTGAAGTGATTTTAATAAAAAAAAATTATCGATTTAAAAATACTTGCGTTTTATTGGGATGTTGTCAGTTTAAATATTCACCATTTTTCAGACTATAAGTGTCATAAGGTTTATTTTCTTTAGTGGCATTATATAATTTTAAGAAGACTCAGATAATATTTTAAAAGATTAGAGGTTCAATATTTTTAATTAAAAGTAAACCAAGACGACACGAATGGTGAAGAAATATAAATAGTATCAACATTTTATACCGATTTTGCCAAAGCCTTAGATCGAGTTAGCCGCACAGTAATGCAAAAGTAACAAATGTTTTAAATTATCTTCAATCTAATTTATGTGTTCGTATTCGATAAGTTTCACCAAATTCAAGTTTTCTCCGGTGGTTCTCAAGGAAGCCAACTGGGACCACTTTTATTTCTTATTTTAATAAATGATATTCTGACTTCATGAGTGGTGTAAGAATAATTATTTATTTTTAAATGTCTCAAAATGCCAAAGTATGTCATTTTTTCGGAACCAGTATCTCATTTTTCATTCTTATTAAATTGATGACAAATCTCTTAGCAGAGTAAAACAAAAAAAATTGTATCTACACTTTGATTTCACAGTGGCTACAGCTAGGATTTATTTATAAGAATTCTACGGAATTTACTGATCCTTACACTATTAAATCTTTCTTAATTCTTAAACGAAGGAATTTATATGTATTTTGATGAAATAAAGAAATCAAATGAAAAAAAATCTTATAATTGATTTATTTCCACCTTCCAAAACTGTATCTAATTTCAACAAAGCCAATTTACACAAACCTTGAATAATTAAATAAAATAAAGAGTATCAACCACAAAACATACAAATACAAAATTTCATAAAATTCCTTTAAAATTAAAGGTAAAAGACAAATCTAATAAATATTGAATGAAAATCAATGTTTCTGTCTTTATAAAGCTAATATACATTATAGACCATCAAATCGAATTAGCTTGTGGCTATATGCATAGGAATATTAAATACAATCTCACATCTTCATTTTGGTATATATGTAGATAGGTAAGGTTTAAAAGGCATGTCTTCTTAAACATAATAAATTAAAATAAATTAATCATCATCACCTTTTTTCTTTCTATCTATTCTTCTACCTTTCTACATAATTCCTAACTTAGCAATTTAAATTTCAATAAAGTCCTTGAAGAAGAAAAATTAATAATCACAAAACCCAAAAACGAAAAAACAATAAGAACATTCCCACAAAACCATTGAACTTAAGAAAGATATAGGTATACCTTAGTTACCTTTAAAATTTCTACCTATGTATATACCTACACAGTGTATATTGACTACATAGGTACTCATACATAACTTCCCTTTAGATAATTCCATCAATTTCCGTTTTACCTAACTTAACCTTTAGGGACAAAATATTATTTTCGTACCTTTTTCCAATATCTGGGGATATGTTCTGTTCTTTTGTTTTTGTCATTCATTGTGCGTATAGGATAGGTTTGTTTCCCTTCATTTTAAATGTCAAACCATTTAAATTGATATCCTTTTTTGTTTTTTTTTCTGAGGTACCTACCTACATACATAAACGTTTCTTACATTTTTAATTGACAAAACACTTAAATATCAATATGAAGTGGTTAAAATAATTTTATCAAGACACAAATCCCCACAAGACAAGAAAATTATAGAGGGACAGATGTTTAATTTATTCGTTAGAAAGTATTTTTCCGATTGGAATTTTAAATGAATACAAATTGAGAATGAAAATCAATATTTTAAAAATTAATTTGTATAAAACGCCTTTAACCCTTTTTTGTTGTATGTATTTAAATTTAAAACGTTCAACAAAATATTGATAGTTTTCTAATGAAAATTGTATTCAAATTTCTCTTGAAAGTTGTGGTTTAAGGAGTTTAACTTTAATAGTGAAATAAGCGTTAAATTTTTACAATTAAACAGCTTAAAGATTTTGTTTTAAATTTGATAATAATTGAACACTATCGGAATACTGAACTTGAAAAAGAATATTATAAACAGTACAAAATAAAAACAGAAATTATTTTAAATAACATTCGTTATCTTTATTGTGGCTCTCTCAAGTAACTAACTTCACGATAAATAGATTTGCTCAATTCTACAGAAATTCGAATAAAAATTCCAAACAAAAATCTTCTTAAATACTAAAAAAAAACAATACTGGCCCAACAATTCAACCTTCTAGCATTCCACTTTTTACACAAAACTTTGCCATTGAAAACGTTTTTCATTTCAATTCTCCCAACGCGACGTTGACCCATTAAAAATAAAACAAAACACACACACCCCCACACGAAAAAAAAAATCATTCAAATAACTATTTAAATACCACTGAAAGTTTCTTCTTAAACATTTATTTTTCGTTTTCCCAACTGAAAATTTATCCTTAAAGTTTGGTCCTGCACAACTAATTAGAGACAAAGATCGAGTGAAAGAAAAAGCGAGAGAGAGTTAGACTTAACAAATTCACCGTGTTCTTAGTGCAGCAAAATTTAAAAATTCAAAGCCGAAGAAGAACAAATTGAAAGTAAAAAAAAATATGGAAAAAAGGAAAAAAGGACCTGTAAGAAATGAGGTGGTTAGGTCTCTAACACATTCTTTTACACTCTACCACTTCAGTTTTTCAATGCATTTATCCTTTAATTTTTTTGTTTTTTGTCTTTCAATTTTCTTCTATGTGTTCTCTCTGTATTTTGTGGTGCACCTCGTTTAAAATCGTGCAAAATGAACACAATCAAAAAAAAGAAAAAACAAAAAGAAGCTAAAAATGAAGCAACAAAATTGTGGTAGAAGCAACTTAACACAACAAAAAAGTTAGTTAAAAAAAATCGCCTTAAATGAACGAGTTATCCTGCGAACATTGTTCCAGCGCGAAAATTAGTTTCAGCCACTACATAGACTTTCTTTTCCTCTTTTTGGCAGAAGGTAGGTTATAGGTATAGGTACCTAGGTATACTACCTAAAGGTATACCTACTAACCATTTTTTGTTTCTTGCTGCAGGATAGAAAAACCCTGTCCGTTGCATAATATCCTTTCATCCTTTTAATTTTTGTTCACCATAACGTTTCTCAGGTTTCTATTATATAAATGTATATATGTGTTGGTGTATAAGTATGTGTGTATGTGAAGCATAATATAAGCAAAGCTAGGTGATGGAGAATAAGCACTTTTCCATTTAACTTGTGAATAATTTTAAGGATTTTTCTTGTGTTTGGTTATTTTTTTTTTTTTGTCTTTGTTGTATTAATGGAAGTTATGCTGAAAGTTTTTCGTGTATCCATCAAGATTATCCTTGAGATAAGGATATTTTGAAGTTTTCGCTTATTTTTTTTAGTATCCTAGATGGTTTTGCAGTATTCTTTTTCATGATTCTAGTTAAATAGAGAAAGTGAAGAAATCATAGTGAAAGGACGAAACTTTACTTCGTTTAGTTTTTTTTTTTTTTTTTTCGTTAACGTCACTAAAGTTTGTTGCCTCATTTCTTAGTGTCCATGTCATAATATTATAAGGGAAAAAATACAAAAGTGTATCCTCCTTCATCTTTCTTCCTCTGATGGTTCTTGATGCTTGTGCATCATATCTGAGATTTTAAGCAAGGATATTTTTTTTTGTTAGTTGTTACTTTTCTATCACCATCACCACCGCGCTATGTTATAAAAGATGATGCCAGATTAATTTTTTTTTTCTGTATAGGTAGTTACATTTTCTTTAGATATACAAAGAATATAACAACAACAAAACAAAATATTAATAAAATCAGAATGTCCTTAATTTTTTTTGCGATGTCCTATCAAAAATTTGCTTTTTTTTTTATGATGCTAAAGGAAATTTTTAACCAAAGAAATATCTACCAACTTATGACTTTTGTGACGATTATACTTTCTAGGGACTTTTTACTATTTTTGTGTATCTTTATACTTTTTCTGTCATAATTTACATTAAAAAGTGATGGGTATTCATAAGGATTTGTGTGAGAAATGTTAGAAATAGAAAGAACAAGTTTTCTATACTTTTTTTCAGTATCTTTGAGCAAATACATATTAAAAGAAAAAAAACTAAAAAGGATAATAAATCTCTAGGAAATTGGAAACAAAAAAAGAAAAAGTTAAGATTGTTAGTTTTTGATCAAAAGATAAAGTGTTAAAAATTACCAACTTTTAATTATTATAAGTTCTACTTACATCAAACTTTGAATCTCAGAATGAAATACCAAATGACAATTATACATACATTTTTGGGAATTACAATCAAACTTTTTACACAAATTCATTTTGATATCTTGTCACCTGTCAAACGCATGACAGACAACAAAAATATCAGTTAATTTTGTTCTTTGAAGTGTCAAAGTTAAGAAATATTATTTCATATTCTCTTAATGACTTTTGTTGATTAATTCATATAGAACTTACATAAATAAGTTTGTCATTTTAGCTAAAATGTCATGTTCATGTCATTGTCAATAATAATTTTGATTGTGGGATGTCAAAATATTTGTATTTCAAATGGTGTATATGAGAACATTTGTTTATAATTTATATATCTTTGAAACCAATTTACTAAAACGACAATATATCACACAAGATGCAAAATTCAGGACACAGAAGGAGATGGTGTCCTTAATTTACCATTATTCTCACTTCTTGTTGGCCATATACTATACATGTACATAATATGTAGGTACCGTACCCATCTGTCTTTATATATGGAGAGAAAAAAAAGTAAATTTTTCTTCCTTAAGAGTGCGCATATATTAAAACTCAAATATGTTGTTCTATATTTTTTCTCATGTGACTTGACTTGGCTTGGCTTAGTTTAGCATGTCCTAGTCTGAATGGTGCACCATAAGGAAGAAAATGAAAAGTACATACATATATGTATAACCAAATATAGCCTTTAGGGTGTAAAAAATACACATATACCTATGAACATTCACCTAGTTGGACTTGAGCCAGGAAAAAATCCTAAACACACACTACATACTATGTACTATACAAAGAAACTAGAATGGACTTAGAAAAGGATACTAAACATTCAAATTAAATGGAATTTCCATGTGTTGGCTAAAGAGAGGGCTGAGAGGAAAAGAGTTGGTACATATACTTATAGTTCTTGTGGACATCGAGTTATAAAATATCATCACCATAAGTGGTCCAGTTATGAATATTTAACTGAAATCACTTTTACTTAAAAATAGAGTGAATGAAGTGATGAGTTCGGACATGGAAGGCTTTAGCAATTTATTAGAAAAGAATTTTAAACACAACGCTTAAAATTGTTCATGTTTAAAGAACAAGTGTATTTTGAGGTGCAAAACTCGAACATTAAAAAGTCACTTTATTGATAATAAATTTAAACGATTTAAATATAATTGAAAAACTGTCATAATGTTTTTTCTTTAAATTAAAAACAATTTCAAATTTAAATTCGACTATGGGAAAAACTGACTACAAAATTGTATGAACTATATAATGATTTACTGTCAACATGACACTCTTATTGTCATTAAATGACTTACAATGACTTAAATTCCTAACTTTTGGCTTCAATTAATTTTAATAAACAGCAAATACTTAATTTTTCACAAAACACTTCAACTCTGTTCTTCTGACAAAAACCCTTAAATTCTCTCGCAGTTAAATTATATATGAATCCTTTTAAAATCTTCATCATTATAGAGAGCATACTTCACTTATAAATATATAGACATGGAAAAGATGCTGCTGACACTATAAGATTTTACCCTTCATTTTCTCCGCATACTCAACCCCATTAGTCAACTTCAAGTAATTTCTTCAACATACTTCTTCTTCTTCTTATGCCTTTCTGACTGTACTACACTTCTACTTGTTCTTTCAATGTTCTCTTAATTAACTTCAATGTTTGGTTTCCATCTATCTATGGCGGATTAAACAAATATGACCCCTCTTCTTCTTTGGTTTGTCATTTTGTTGAATGGAAATTAATTAAATGTAAACATTTCATTTAATGTACATAAAGTCTTTACATATATCCATCCTAACTTCTTGTTGTTTAACCAAATTTAGATTCTGTGTTTTAGGAGGTCAATTTAATTTAACCAAAAACATAAAGAATTTATAACAAACACACATCTTTATTATATTTAATCAAAAAGAATTATTTCTTCATTTTCATCAGAACATAATACAACGACACAAATAAATCTCCTTTTGCATATCTAATAACTCTAAAAAGTTGAACACAAAAACCTTTTCGTTTTGATAGGTATAAAAAAAAGATATAAGAATTTTGTTGATATTAAAAGCAAAAGAACGAAGAAATAAGAAGTTCCAAGTGAAGACGGAGTGTAACAATTTTTACATTTACATTTAAATAATCCTATGAGGTTTAAAATAAGGATTTATATAGAGCCTAAAATTTTCTCTGAATGATGATTTCGTTGAAGAAATGACACACACTTTTTATTATGAAAAATTAAAACAGGAAATTTTGTGTTTGAGGAGCCTCAGGAGGGACTTTAGCTACTTATCATTTTTTAGGCTAGGTTGTGAAATGCAATAAAACAAAATTAAGTTAAATTTCCTAAAAAATAAACTACATGAAATACAAATTTACAAAAATTAAAACAAAAACATTTCACTTCATTTCATAAAAATTACAAACGTCAGATTAAACATGAGAAGACACAACTTTCTAAAAAAAGGAGAATCTGTGTACTGAGCCAAAAAAGATGGTCTTGCAGCTTGTTAACCTTTTCCTAAATTATTTAACCTTATCTCTAATTGATTTATTTTTATTTCTTTTAGAAAACTAAAACATTTTCCTGTCATTTGAATCACCAACAGGTGCCATTTGATAATTATTTTTATACCTCTCCTAATTTCCAACCAATTAGCTATTAGGAATATGTTTTTCCCAAACTAGATGGGCTAGGTAGGTATAAGATTCATTTCAAAAAACTGCCCACACACTAAGCAAATCAATTAGGCGTAGGTATATACCTATCCTTAAGTTAAACCACAAAATAAAAGAATCCTTAATTCGGCTACTGATTAATCACATTCGAATTATCGCAACAAATTATATTATGTCGTCGTTAAATGTGCATATACAATATCGATTCCGCCAATTGTCAAATACATATATAAGATAAAACTAATAAAGGTATAAGACCAGGTATACATAGTTTTTCTTAACCAAATCGTGATTCGTGACTTTCAATTGAAATGAACAACAAATAAAAAAAATTTCAACTTTTTAAAGTAGGAATCCATGTCTGTCCTGTCCAATTGTATACTCAGTCAAGTCAAGGCACACCAAAAAAACCTAAATGATTTGAAACTTAGAAAGAGAATCATTTTTTGAAAAAAGAATCTACTATAGAGAAAAAGCAAACGAACAAATGACGAAGAATGATAAAGGAAAAGAGCAAAAGTGTGTGTAGACGTAGATACAGCATATTGAAAAGGAAAATCCCTAGAGATTTTGAGGATTGAAGTTTTTTGTTGGTCTGTTGATGATAAAAATCGATCTATCCAATCCAAATCAAATCCACCCACCTTAACACGCGTTAAGTCAGACGACAATAAATATATATAGAGATGATGATGATGATAAGACCAATAGACGACGTTTCGAACTGTGGTTTTTGTTTTCTTTTTTTTTGAAAAAGGTGAAAAAGAGTAAAGATTAGGAATACTATATACACTCTTTAATAAAAATGTATCTTTTTATTTGTCTTCATTTTTATTTTATATTCAACCAATGATAGGTATCTGATGGGTAAGGATTGTCATAGTCTATGATATTTTTGAATATTAACTATGATTTCTCAATGAAAAGTAATGCAAAATGAAAAATCTAATGATTTACAAGAATATAAACAGTTGTGGTCCAAAACGTCTCCCCTGAGGTAAACCTATGATATTTTTAAATATTAACTTTGAATACTCAATGGAAAGTAATGCAAAATGAAAAATCTAATGATTTACAAGAATATAAACAGTTGTGGTCCAAAACGTCTCCCCTGAGGTAAACCTATGATATTTTTAAATATTAACTTTGAATAGGTACTCAATGAAAAGTAATGCAAAATGAAAAATCTAATGATTTACAAGAATATATAGTTGTGGTCCAAAACGTCTCCCTGAGGTAAACCTATGATATTTTTAAATATTAACTTTGAATAGGTACTCAATGAAAAGTAATGCAAAATGAAAAATCTAATGATTTACAAGAATATAAACAGTTATGGTCCAAAACGTCTCCCCTGAGGAATCCAAAAAGAAGGGCAATACAATAATGAAGCATCAAATATATGTATACAAGTATACAAATATTGGTCCCACTACGTTTCTCTGAGGAATATAATTAGGAAACTTTAAACAAATTTAAATTAAATTTATAATTAAAAGGCAGATACCTACTTATTTTGAGATGATGATCTAAAAAACCCAAAAATTGTGTCTAAAAATAAATTTCAAAAGCTTGATTGTTCTTAAATACAAAGTCATATTATAAAATTATTATTAGTAAGAAACAAAAGATACAAATCTTAAACCAAAATATCTAATATCTCATGCCAAAAATTACCTACTACACCCAAATCTCATAACAAAAGTTTATCTTAACCCATTTATCTTGTTTCCATAGAAGGTACATATCTCAAATATATATACTATACTTTTAAGTATTCAAAAAAGTATCTATCTTTCTATCTATAGATAGGTACTTCTTCACCTATATCATTCATTCAAAATACTACACAAATCTATATTATATACCTACCTCTTTAAAGTGTATCTTCTTTTGTATAACTGCCATCAACCAATCTATTTTACTTTCGTATCTAGCTAGCTATTTTGTATATCTTTTCAATCTCAAAACATCAGGTAAATGTTTAAAATGAATTGTCATCAATTGAATTATCGTTTTGTGCTTTTGAAATGAAAAGAGTCAATTAACTTTTAGACGATATAGAAATTCAAAATACACAAAATAAAAACGACATTACATCACGTCGTTTGTTGTCATTGTCGTCGAGTCTTTCAGTCGTATCGTATCGTATCGTTTTGTCGTTGTATCTGTCTGTAGATAGTCTTCGTCGTTGTCGTCGTCGTCATCGTCATCGTCGCGCAAAATGTCTATTCACACAAATCCTCTTTCACAGTAGAAGAGACATTCTGCTTGACTTTTCGATCCGATTAAATACAAAAAAAAAGCTGGAAAAAAAAAACAAATTAAAGGTAGCTCAACATCATCAAGCTTCTTCTCTTCAATATCTATCTTTTAGAAGAAAATAAAAATAAAAACAAGATACATTCAATCGATTGAATGGATGCGATTAGGATTCATTAAAGTGAAAAGCGAATAAAGATTCGAAAAAGAAAAACAAACGATACAAATCACATAGAACATGACACTGAATTGAAAAAGATACATTCGAATAAAAATGACACAAATACAGACAGAAAAAAAAAGGATTAAAATGGTAAAATACTTTTAATTACACACACATTCGGCAATAAGATACTTGAATTGCTATGAAAACAATTAAACAAAATAAATGTAATCATATCTCTGCAGGAGTAGATAGGTATAATAGCGGATACAAAAAAAACTATCCTATCAAGCCTTACCTATATAAGGATTAATAATGTATCTAGATAGAAATTTTACTGTTTTAATGCAATCTAATTGTATGAATAATCCATGGGTGACATGAAATTCCATACATGTACCTATACAGAGGTGGAATGGGACATATGGTCATCTGAGCAAGAGGTCATAAAAATGTGTGCGTTATCTATATTTGAAATGGCAAAAGTCAGCAAAAATGGACCACGACACGACAACTACAAAGGCAACGGCAACGGAAGGACCAAATCCCAACGTATGTTATGCATTTTTATATCCCAAAAAACGCAATCACAAAAATGACAATAATAACAGTTGACATTGTTATATAATAACAATATGAGAGGAGGGTGAAGAAGTTAAGTCCTTTCTGTTATTTTTGTTTGTCTTGTCTATGAGGGGTGAATAAACGAGTAGCTGTATAGCTACATATGGACTTCAATAGGTTTATATTTCCGAATTCACATTGAAATGAATATTAGTTTTTATTTCTATTTCTCTCTTTTCTTGTTTGTGTGGCTGTGTCTATCCTTGAAATTGAAATCATAATTCTTCCAATTGAATGAGTCGGATTTAAAAGAAACCAGAAGTCCTCTGAAACCATGCCCCCATTCTCGTCCTCATTCTCATCACCTGATGTGATAAATAAGCATGCGCCGGATTTTGTATAAATTTTCTTTATCATTATTCTGCATCTTTATGTCATCCGTTTATAATCACTAAGTTTGAAATGTCCTTATGGTATTTTTATTTTGTTTCTTATATTTTCGAAGGAGAATCTTTTCGCCGACACATATAAAACAGCAAGAAATACAAAACAGACAAAAAATAAAACGTGACAGGAATTTTAATTTTGAGATAATTACTTTGGCCACACTTTGTCAACATGTGTGTTTCTGTGCTAAGCTGTGAGTTGAGCTGTTCATGCTTGAGAATACATAATTTTTTTTTTTTTTTGTGAATTTGTATCTTCTTTATATAGATGGTGTATATTTTGTTAAAGCACAAAGAAGATACCTTAGGTTTTGGAAGATTTGTCAAAGAAATGCGAAGAAAACATACATTTCGCAGATGTTGTATAGTTTTTGGCCATGTCGAATGTTATATTTGGCAAATGCCTGTGAGATGGAATACCTTGCATTAAGGATTTCCTTTATATTTGAGAAGAACAAAAGTCAAATAAATAATAGCGGCCCTTAATGGCATCCTTTTGGGACCCCGATGAAATTCCATTTTCAACTGCTTTAAGCAGTTGATTAAAAACTTGAATAATTTTAAATTTTGTCTAATATTTTATTTAACATCAATTTAATTTATAATTTTAGAAACAAAGACTAATTTGTTCTTTCTAATTTCAGATACCATTTCTGGCTGACCACCAAATAAAATTATCGATTTTATTGTCTGCATATCAAATTCAAATTAATACCAAAAAAACACACATAAAATCATAAAAGATGTCTAAAATTTGACACGAAATTATAGTTTCTTAATTTTTATAATTTTTTTATTTTTAATTTTATAATTTTTAAACTTTAATTTAAATAATCGTATATTGATACGCGATAGTACTTAATTATATTCATTACAAAAAATTAATATACCTAAGAAAAAATAAAACAAAATTAAGTTTTTTTTTTTACTAAATCACATTCAAATTTAAATGTGGGAAATGTATGAAGATCATATTGAATGTGATGAGTGCGGTGGTCCAGGACCCCCACCAAAATTTATGATACCACCACCACCAAGGCCACCATCATTGGATTATGGTATTATAAATACAAATTGTAATGAAGAAGAGATGGCGCTTAAAGCAGCATCAGCACAAAGCTGGGATAGTGATATGTGTGAAGCAATACCGGTAAGTTTTGTCCCTAATATACTTAATGTTAAAATAAATTTTTCTAACACAAAATTCAAAAATAAACATAACCAGTCTATATACTGAACCTTGAGGAACTTTTTTTACATAGGTAGTTTTAATCAATCATTTATTTAAAATACTTAAAAGTGTTGGCCCATGTGCCGAACCATGAGGAACATCATATTTATTTCTTTAATGCGAATCCATCTGAAATAAATTGTCCGATTCAAAATTTAATAATCCTCTGTCAATCAATATTAATGTATGTTCTGTACCTATGTACATACCCTCTTGAAATTTTAATTTTCCATAACTGTCAGCATTCGTGAAAATCATCTCAATTACAAAAACACCATGTGTACATTTTGATTTTTACAAAGGCATCCTAATCACTTTCGGTTGCATTATTCATTATACCCAAAAAGAAGAAGAAGATGAAGTGTGAATATTTTTTCTTTTTGAAATGTCATTTCCATTTTTAGGGGTGTTAACTGTAGGCACAACCCAAATCATTATGACTATTGCATATGGTGACATATTTCGCACCCTCAAAAGAAAAAAAAAATATTATTTTTATTTTTATTCAATAGCATGCAAATTGTACGGTATATGTAAATTAAGAGGTATATACGCGACCCAAAACCCATATTAAGTTTTTCTGTGTATGTTTATTTTTCACCAAGTATGCGATAAAGAATAAATATCCTCAAGTACCTCCATACTTGTGTGATGTGGAAATAAAAATGGTAGATTTTATGTATTTTTGGTGCAGTATAACTCATTGACCTAGAGATAAAAATGCAAACAAAACAACAACGATCAGACTCAAAGCGAAAATTCTTCGAACTTTAATTAAAATATGATTTTAAATTAATGTTTATGTTTGTCATCATTGACATTTCAAACTTAACGAACGATTTTAACGAGGTTTTTAATATGTTGTATAGTATGGGGAAGATTCTATTTTTTCTTCTGGAGCTAAGCCCAACAAGTTACACTAGAATCTATTTGTCAAGAAAGGATTACTGGACTAGAATCATCCTCAGTCTTCAAATGCCTGGAATTAATAAAGCTCAATTTAAATTCATTGATATTTCATTATTGATGTCATACTGACTTAAACCTACTCCTGAACATGAATGTTTTCCATTTATGATAATTTTCTGTCAAACAACTACCTCACACCTATGAAGCCTTTTCCAATTTAGATGTCATTTATCATCTCAAAACTTCTATTATTTTTTTAATCTTACCCCCAAACATAAACCCATTTTTACCAATCTTACCGTTTTTCCTTTTCATTGCAAAAACAAAAAACATCCAAAAGTCATCATCTCCCACAGATGCCACCTAAAGTTACAAATAAGGATTTCAGAAAGCCAAAACGCAACAGAGGGTAAAAGAGAAAATAAAAGAGACAGAAAAATTGTAATGTGACGCAACATATGGCAGTTTTGTTGTTATGTTACAAAAACCTCTCGTACTATTTTCTTCAGTTGGTTTTTCATATTTCTTTCAATTTTTTTTTCTTTAGAAATCTTCCACCCTTTATCCTGCTATTAGCTTCACACACCTAAAATAAATCTTTTAGGGATGAAGTGGTTGATAAGACCAAACAACAACGCAACACCCAAAATGACTGATGATGAGTGATGATCTAATATTTCGCTGTTGTGTCGTGCAAGAAAGATACAAAGATACTTTCGACATATATACCCTTTTGCAAGTTTTTACTTATTTTTCTGTTTCTTCTTCATTTTTTTTTTTAATAGGATTGCAATCTGTGCAAAATAAAAATTATGATTATTTGATATCATTTTTTCATGATCGTGATTCTCTTGCCAGTTTTATCATCTCATTATAACAACTACGTATATCAACTACTGCCATATGACTTGCGGAGGGAAAAAGTACTTTTTCTTAACAGCTCTCCGTTTTTTTACTTACACTTGAAGATGATAGTGATGAATAGTTTCAACATTATATTTCTGTAAGGGTGGTGGCATTGAAGCATAACGAAAAGTAAAACAAAATACACTCGAAAGATATTATATCTATCTTTACAACAACAAAAAAGATGATGAAAATTTATTCATGGTCACTTAAGTACTCTTGAGTTCCTAGACTAACAAAACAAAAAAAAGAGCAAAATAAATAAAAATAAAAGAAGATACTCAAAACAAAATGAGAGATGGTTTGGGGTTTTGGTAAAGTTTTGAAGCTGACTATAATAATGAGGCAAGAGATACAACACGAAAAGTTTATATCTAATTCCAAAAGTTAAATCGAACTTTTTGTTTTGTTTCACTTTGATATTAAGTAAATGATTAGACATAAGAGATTTTTCTCACTTAATCAGTGAATACAATGGCAACAACAAATAGTAAGAAACAATACTTGAAGATATCTTGTACGCATTCTTATTGAGGTTTTTGTCGAAGGTTTTCTTGATTTAAGACGAACTTGTGTACAAAAATAAAATTGGGGGTTCGACCCGGATGTTGAAGATGACTGCAAGAAATTGTAAATTCTTTTACTTAAAGAGCTATTTAGACTTAACATCAATTAGTAAGCTACTTAACTTCAGAATCATCAAACCCAATTATTTATTTCATAGATTTATAAGTACTTACCTAAAAAAGATATAAAATTCAAGATACAAAAACAAGTATACCTAAGGGTTCGACCTGGACAGAGAATTCCCCAATATTTAGGTAGGTACAAACAAATCAAAGGACCTTTAGTGGTTTTATTTAGATTTGAATATCTTCAAGTAAAAGTAGGTCTCATGAACAAAAAGAAAAGGACCCCCGTCTGGGAAACGGATATTATCGGAGGGAGAAAGGGAATCTTCAGCATAATACAATGCGGTATAGCTTGTTATTCAGTCTGTTCCCTCTCTAGATAGGTATAGAAAACAAACAGAAAAAAGTTTTTCTTCATTTTTACCCAATAACTGAAATGAATGAATGAAGAATAAATAGAAAAGGATACGCTTGATTTGGTACTTTTTGCTTCCCCGCATTGGGCGCCATCTACTAACAATCATCTATTTCAATTCTAATTCAAGATTTAAATTCAATTTACCACCCTTAAACTTCAATCGATATACATACATATGTATACAGATATACAACTATACATGAACACAAAGGTGCGCTGCTGATTCTAGTCGTATAAGCTCGTTTATGTTGTTCGCAATCATCTTTCCACATCGAAGGTAAACCATAGAAATCGTTTGGTTCATTGTTCGATTTATACGCAAAGATCCTTCTCGTATATGGATGGTGTATAAAATTATATAGAATACTTTGAGTTTGAATTTTATTTTTCAGTTTTGAGCGGGAGACAGTTTGAGCAGTAAACGAAACAAATAGGACATGAGTTGAGTATCCTGTATAAGTGTATAGGTGATAAATCTCTGTTTTTTGTGTATAAATATATGCATACACAATTTTGTCTCCCCTTTTTAAATCCTATTGTGGTATGTCTATCTATATCTAGTCTGTTCCATATTTTTTCTATTGATTTTTTCTCCTTGATTACTGTCGAGGGCTTATGTAGGTTCTCTTGACAGGATTTAAAATATCCACTTTTTTTTAATTTTATAAAAAATTTGTATCCCTCAAAATTGTCGTCAGTGTGAGTTTGAGATATGCAGGAAAAAAAAGTTAATAAAATGATAAAACCATAATAACATGGGTGAATGAATAAGTCTATTATATGGATTGAGACTTAGATTTGATGAGATTTTAAAGGTTTTTTTTACCAGGAAGAAAAAAAAACTTGGGCATGAGAAAAGTTCTTTTTTTTTTTTGGGATGGAAATTGGGGTGATATGACAAAATCAAAATCAATGAAGTCATACAAAAATAGGCATATATAGATGATACGTGCAGAACTTTTTCAAGATTGTTGTCACAAAGAACCAATCAGAGTTTACGACGCTCCTTTTTTTTCAAACATAAATAGAAATTTAAAGAGATTTCATATTTTCCATGGTTTTGTAAGACCTGAGAACTAGAACAAATGAGTTTTTGAAGATAATAACATAGAAATTCAAAAAATTCGTTTAGAGGACTCTTTTTTCCAGGAATATTATTTTGCTTTAAGAAAATCGATATAAACGGAATAACATATAATAAGGGGTCCGAGCTGGATTATTCTAAACGAGAATAGGTGTTCATTGACAGAAATTCTAAAACAAAGATTTTGGGGGCTCAACCCGGATGTTTAGAAAAAATTCTCCAATTTTCAAAATTTGAAGATCTCACTCATCTTTGTGTTACTATTCGACTTATTTTCGTGAGAAAAACAAGTCAATATCTCAACCAAATATTAGAAAAACATCTTGACTTCATCTTGAGATCATATCTGTTTTTCGTTATCGTTCTTCAGTAAATAAACAAAAGCAAAGAAAAAGCAAACAAGACTAAGTCAGAATTATTCGAATTCATCTTAAAATCTATTCATTCACTTTGGCAATATGTCAACAACTTCAAATATATTCAACCATCAGCTCCTGTTTTTTTTTTGAGGATAACAAGAAAACTTCTTCTACTTGAAACAACTAAAAACTGAAAAAAAAAATGCAATTCAACTGCATAAACTCTTAAACAAAAACAAAACGAATGAGGAAACTTTCAGTCAAAGAATATAGAAAAAATACGGGATATTTCCTTCTTTTAGACGAATATAGGTATATAGATACAAAAAAAAATTCTAAATCTTTTATTTGTCCTTTCTGTCACTCACTCGATGTGCTGTCTGCTCCTGCTGCTAGATGGTTTCTGGTTGGCATCACATTTGAATAAGTTATTCAGTAGAATTTTTAGAATGTTTTTACCATTTTTTTTTTGTTTTGTTTTGTTAGTCTTGGTCCTGAAGGATAAAAGGATCTGGCTGTATGAGACTATCTCTCTTAGAGGAGTTTATTATGATGAGTGTGTGCACATACTTAAGGACTAAAACAAAAAAAAAAAACAAATAAAAATATAGAAATTTTGAAGCTAAAAAAGAATCCTCTCTATATTGACTTTCTGCATACCAAAATACCTACTTAGGTATATCCCCCTAGAGAAACACTTCCTACACACTCTATATCTTCGTCTTCTTCTTCTTCTTCTACATCAATAACTCCAGAAACAACAACAAAATGAAAAATATTAAGAAAAGTAAAAATGTGTGTAATCAAGTCAAGAAATTTTTATATACGACTCCCATGAGAGATTAGAGCGAGAGTGTCTTGCTCGGGAAACAGGACTAAAAAGCTAGTTCGACAAGGAAATGGAAAATGGTTTTATTCTTATTCTTCTGCTTCTTTGATATTGTTAGAAATAAAATGAATAGGTATATGAGTCTGGGGGGAGTTTTGTGTGTGTTATTTTGTTTTCCATTCCATTGCCTTAACGTGTAAATAACGCAACACTCGATATGGAGATATAGAGGAAGGAGCGATTTTTCTATGGAAGAAATGTAACTTTTTACATTTTTTCCATTTTATTTTTGTCTATTTGATGAATAGAACTTTTTGAAGAGTGAATAATAAGAATGGAAAACATTTTATTTGGTTGGTTGAGTTATGCTGATTTGAATTTTGTTGCAAGTGAATTTTATTCACAAAAGAAAGTTGGTATGTTTAGATTACAAAAGAATCATATGATTTTGTTTTGTTCGTTTTGAAGTTATTTTAGAAAAAAAATTCACACAAAAATGACAGCGCGTCTATGATGTTAAATTGACTGAAAAGGAAATTTACATTTCATAGATACAAACATCTATTTTTGAAAACAATTTAAAAAGTAACTGAACAACAAAGAAGGCACTTTACTTTATTTGTATCAATTTTCTTGTACTACAATTTCAGAAACAAATAAAATTAAAAAAAAAACAGTTTGTCTTTCAATCCTTTGAAAAGCACGAAATTAAAATTTTTTGTTTGTTATTTTGTTTTATTTTGATAAGAAAACTAATTTATAAACGACACAAATAAATCAAAAGATAAACCAACCACATTTCATACACACTACACTAGACATATTAATTTTAAAAAAATACTTCATTTACAAATTTTAAAACAAACAATAAATATAAATTATTTTTCAATGCGAATGGCTTGGCATAAATAAATTTTCCCATTCACATCAAATTGCTTATCTTTTGACATATTTCCACGTGGTAAGCAATTTGAGTTTCTATAATATTTTATATAAAAATAAATTCAAACAAATAAACCAATAGGTGCCTGAACCAGAGAAAAAAAAATTAAACAAATATTTTTCAAAAAGTAATAAATATAAATTCATGTTCTTTTTTTTCCGATCACCATCATCATCAGCAAACATAGTAGTTTTCCCAAAAAACAAAACTCAAACTGATAAGAAAGGTTTATGGCTGTGAATCGGTCATTTACCTACCGCTGCTGAAGCGCATCTAAAAGGGTATTTTTTTGTGTGTAATATGCCCCCAACAAACAAAAACGTATAACAACAAATAAATCCCTCGAAATTAATAAAAATAAAATAAAAATCATTTCATAAGTTATCACTTACACGCGCATAGTACGTTTATGGTATAATGCGCCACCCAGGAACGACTGCATCAAACGCACACACCCTATATGCAGCGAGTTCAAGTGGAGAAGTACTATGTGCGGGTATATTTCGATTCAACCGCATATGTTTCCAATCTTTCTGATTCTATGCTTTCTGTGTGCTGCCGCGATGCGTAATCTACTTGATCCTTATGTTTAATTAAGATTAGGGTCATAGTCGAACACAAGTCACATAGATCATAAGCACACATAAATGCAGTCAAAGCTAAGGCTGTTTTTGTTTATGCAGGCAGGGGTGGAGTAGAATGTAAAGTTAGCACTTATTTTGAAAAGATTTTTTTTGAGAGGAAAAAACTTTTACAAAATGTGAAAAATATAGAACTCTTGGGAATTTGTAAAATTTGAGGATGATAAAATAAATTTAATTTCAAGAAGATACAAATTGCACTTAGCAATACGCGCCCTTTTCTGGTTGTTTGTCACTTTATATGCATTTAAACTAATCCGCTGCTGTATATAAAGTCAAGAGCATGACGCGTTATGATTTCTAAATTCTTAGTAAAATCGTCAATAAAGAAGAAAAAAAAAAATTAAAATAGAAAATTAGAAAGACAAAACAAAAATTAAAATAATTCGGTGATTAATGTTTTGGGGTTTTCTGTTTTGTGTACTCGATGTGACATAGTTTTTACACTTATCTCTAATATTTATGTACTTTAAAGATATTCATTTAAAGCTATAAGATACTTTTTATCGCCAGCTATGTACACAATTTTTCTTTTGTTTATCGGTATGCACTGACGCCAACGTGCATATAATTGGGATCGACAGCACCCGGACAAATTGTATCTTATTGGACAAAAAAAAAAAAAAAAAAGAATGCAACTGCACACACACAAGCATAAATATACATACAATTAGTTTGCTGTTTAGCTGGCTACTGAAAATAAAGATACAATATCTATCATCGTCATCATCATCAATGTGCTTTTCTATGTTTACGCAATTGGAATATAAAGGTATCCCATCATCAACAAACAAATATAATAATATATCTATATACCTTCTGCTTTAAGTAAACATGATCCAAATTCCATAAAACAGATATCGAAATAAACAAAAAAAAAAAAAATTATCATAATTCAAATAATGCCAGAAGCAGAAGGTAAGATCCAGATACTATACGAGTATTTGGTAATAATAAGGTAAACAAGTGATCAAGAAAAATCTATTTGATGGATTTATGGTCTTGTTGATTAAGCCAAAGTGTATCTAACAGCTTTACGAATAGAGGGAGCAGGAAAATATAAAAGTATATAGATACATTATCTATAAAACAAGGAGAATAGGTGTACAAAAAATTATTTGGTTAGGAATTGTTGGAGAATTAATAAATGTCCATGTGTTTTGTCAGGGCAATCGTAAAAAAGGTGGGGTACCACAAGGCTGACTCTTAACACATAATCTATTTTCAAATTTGTTCATTTGGGTTTTGTTGATGATTGTGATGACTTGGATACATTTTACTTCTGTTGTTTGATTATTATGTTGTAATTGAAGGAAAAAAGACTTGCTCAAGTGAATAAAAAAATATGTTTTTACACAACTTTTAATAACAAATGTTTACCTTCAACAACAAAAGCAAACACAGAAATATTTGATGAAACATTTTTCATTGTTTGTTGTAGAATATCATTTGTGACATCACGCTACATTTTGTGAAATTGTTTATTAAATTCTGTTATCAAATTGATGATTCAACTGAATTGTTATTCAAAGTTTTTCAATCACAGATCAAAGAATTATTTGAGAATTAAATCAATAAATCTATTTTAAGGAATAAATCTATCTTTTTCTTTTTTCACTTGGATTGGAAGTAATTGGTATTTATCAACTTCTATCGAAGAAGAAATAATAAAGAATTATTCTTTTCTTTCGATATACCTTTATATAACTTTTCTTGAATTTCCACAAAAAATAAAATGTCTTTCAATTTTCAACAACAACTACGCAAAGGAGTGAGTCAAGAGGTGAGGAAAGACTAAAATTACTTTTGTGTTTTCTTCTGCGTCATTTCACAGTAACCATATAGGATATTCATCTATGATGTGTGTGTCTTTTCCAACGCCGCCGCCGCACCCCCCTTTCCAAAACACATTCGTCCTATTCTATTCCGTTTTATCTCAAGTCTAAATATCTTCAACTTCAGACACTAAAGATTATCTCCAGAAGAAGAGAAGTTTTTTTTTTTTGTGTTTTTCTTTTTCATTTTCAATCTGAACTTTCTTCCTTGGTTCGGTTACACACATGTCAGTCTGACGCTGTGTATGTGTGTGAATGTGTCAAGGATGTTGGATACCATGTGAACTTTATGTCCTTTGAACTTTTCTTTTTCTGTGTGTAGTATTCTTTTGTTTTCTTTAAGTGAAAAGATAGAGTGGGTGATACAAGCTGAAAGGACCAACGACACACACACACACACACATACATTTGAAAGAACAGAACGAAAAAAAATTAATGAAAAGTGTTTCCAAACAATTTCACCAAAAAGTGGTAACAATTTTTTCCCTTCGTTAGATTTGTTAGATCATTGTCTATAAATGATGATAACGACGTACGATAGTAAAGATGATATCTACCTAAAGAGTCATCTTCAAGACACACACACAAAAAAAAAAAAGAAGCTTTCTCAAAGTGGTTAAACTTGTCGGTTAGAATGTTATACATTCTCTTTCATCGAAGATGAAAAACAAGAGAACCAAAAACAAACTTTTCGTTGACTTTATTTGATAGAGCGCGGTCGGTAGTGCGGTGGTGATAACGGCATGTGTTGAAATGTCCTTTTGTTGTTCTTCTTTTTTTTTGATACTGTTTTTGTTGTTTGTGTCGTCCTCCATATCTTATATCACATTTTGTGTGTAAGTTAAATATTTGATCTGTGCCATTAGCAATTTTGTTATTCGTCGTCGTCGTTGTGTGGTTTGAAGGGAAGCAAGAAAAAAAAATCAAAATAAAAATGTCCTGAAAGACAACGTATCACGTTTTCAGGGGAATTATTTTGTTTGTTGGGTGATATTATCCTGTATTTTCTATTTTTTTTTTATTTTTTCTAAGTCCTTGAGAATTATGTTTTTCTTTTATATTTCTTATGCCCGATGTAGGAGAGTGTGAAGAGGGGGGGGTGGGAGGAGTAACAAATATACCTATAGGAAGAAATTGATTTGTTTATCTTGACAAACATTTTGTTTTGATGTTTGAATTATGCTGATTTCTGTCTTCTTCTTCTTCTTTTTCTTATTGATATCTATTTTGTTGTCTGTGGTTTTTTTTGTAATGGGTGGAGGAGTGTTTTATTTTTTTTCTCCTAGCATATTCTTAAGAAAGTTGGTTTTTTGTTCTCGAAAATGAATTGATTTCAGAATAAATTTGAAGAAAACAGTTTAAATATAAGAAAGGTTGTTGTTTATTTTTTCATTTAGATAAAAGTAAATTATCACTGAATCATAAAAGCTATAAGTTAAAAAAAAAAGAATAAACTTTTTGGTTTTAGAACTTTTTGCAAATTTTTAATATTCTTGTTTGTGACAGAACATTAATGATTCTTTATTTTGAACAACTTTCAATTTAACTTATTAAATTTGTTTTAATGTAAAAAAAATTGTGATTTCTTTGGAATGTCGTTTTTTAAACGTTTTTCTTTAACAGGTAATAAATATTGATAAATTTGAACTCTTCAAGCTTCTGTGATGTTCAAATGTTTTCCTGAATAAAAACTACTTTCTCAATCGAATTGATTGGAATGAATATTAGGATTATGAGTTTAAAAAAAAAAAAAAACTTTATATTTACTCCTCAAGAAGTCATGAACCTATTTTGATGTAAAAGGTATACCGACTTATTTTCTTTTCTAACATCAACAACCTTATAGGTATTACATTTTATTAAGTTGATGCTTTCACCAATAAACTTTATTGCCCTTGTGGGCTTAATACAATTTATTAGCCACTCAAAGTTAATTTTCTATCTAAATGAGAACCACTTCAATGTCAAGTCTCGCAAAAACACAAAAACACCAAAAATAAAATAACAAAAAAATAAAACTAAATAATCTCTTATACCTACTCAAAATATATAGCCAAGAACAGAAACAGGAGAGTATAGGTAAGGTAGAGGTATACAAGCTCTTTTCGAAATTAAAATTTCCTTGTGTACGTTGTAAGTTAGGTATGTAGATTGTAGATGGTAGATGATGATGAAAATAACCTTTTTGCAAGATGAAAGCCCACAAATTAATATTTGCATTTTTTATGAAAAAAAAAAGAAAGAAATTAAATGTTCCTTTTAGATTAATTCACTTTTCTCTCTCCCTCTTAACCTTCTGCTGTCTTTCTTTCTCTTTTCTTTTTATGTCAAGCACCATAAGAATACTTCAAAAGTAAACCCTATAAAAGTCGAGTGGCAAAAAGCATCATCTTTAGTCTATATAATATATACTATACAGTACTCATAGGAGAATATCATACAACCCTCCAAGTGCGACCACGACCATCACGACCCACTTTTCTCTAACATCTTTCAATTGTATATTACAATGAAAGAGTATCCAAGTCGTTCTTTCTTCTCTATGTACTAGGTAGGTATTCCGTCCGAGGCGCTTGGGCCTGGGAAGCGTCCCTATATCTACTTCCTGTGAGTTTGCGAGTCCTTATAGAACATTATTTCTAACCCAATTACTTGTATATTCTCTTTTGGTGTCTGTGTACATTAAATGCATGCCATGCTATGCCAAAAGGACTTTACTCAGTCCTTAAACTCCCTACCCTACAGAACAAAGCAAATAATAGAAAAAAAAGGATATTTCTTGTTTTCTTTAATATTCTTATTCACCTCCACTAAAAAGCATCCCCTAACTGTGAGGGTCATTATATGCATTTTTTAACCAAAAACAAACCAAAAAAAAAAAACAAAAAAGAAATGAGAAAAATAATAATAATAAGTCTGACAACGAAATAAGTCTGAAAGTCTGAAAGACTTATTAAAGAAAAATCTACAATAAGTTTTGCGATTGAGGGAGCAAATGAGAAAAGAAAAATATAGACTAAGGGTAATAATTCGTCCTTTTAACTGCAATTTTTCTTCATTCCTCCGAGGACTCTTTTCTTGGTTCAACTGGCTTTTGCCGCACATTATAAGGAGATTCAAAAAGAGAAGAATAGAAAAAAGAAACAACAACGAAATTGCAACAGATTGTTTTTTTTTTGTGTAGTAATGTTATCCTTTTTAGTTATAGTCGTCCTCGTCGTCGTTGTCGTTATCGTTATCGTCATCACCGTCATCGTCATCATTCCGAACTTTTTCTTTTGAGATTTTTTTTTTGAAAGTTGGTTTTTCTTAAATTTTTGTTTTTGTTTTTGGGTCATTCTTTGTTTTAATTTAAAAACTATTGTAGTTGTGACCTAGTGTATAAAAGGGAACATAAAAAAATAAAACAGAAAATTAAAAGCAAAGCAATGTTCGTTTGAAAACTTAAGAATTGAATTGAATTTCAATTAAGAAAATGACTTTAAGTTAGAATGCCATGGCCATCATAACAATGCAATTTTTAGCGTGTGTTGGTTTTAGTAATTGAGAAAAAGGATTTTGTGATAAACTATTGTAAATGAAACTTGAAAGCTTAAAATAAAGGGAATTCGATTTTTTAACATTTTATTATAAGCCACACAACCATTAAAATAAAAAAAGAATTTTTATGTAATATTGTTAGTTATTGAATCAAAAAATAAATAATTACAAATTTAAAAATTCAATTTACATTTTGAAAAACATCAACAATAAAAAAAAAACATACAAATAAAACAAAACCTTAAAGCCTTTAAAGTTGGCCTTTAGAAATCGAAGTTGAAAATTTACCAAAAGCATACAAAAAAAATAAACATCCCAGATTTCTTTCTTTGTTGAATTGTGCAAATAATTGAAATAAATACATAAAGCAATTCATTTTTATTTCGAAATAAAAAACTTTACACTATTATTTAAAAAAAAAAAGAAAAAGAAGTAAAATAAAATACATTTACTTTTGTTAAAAATTAAATGAAAATTGTTTGGGAAACTTTTTTCATTCTACGATTTTTTGATTTTTTTTTTTGTTATTTGTATTGATTGCTGCATTTATTTATACGAAAATGCGCATTTTTTTTATTTTTACTTTCATTTAAACAAAAAACAAAAAATGTATCGACTATGTTTTAACTTCAAATATCTATAGGAAAAAATACAGGAAAACATTTTACAAAGTTCAAATTTGCATTCATGAAGTTTACATTGCAGAGGGAAAAAATGGAGTCTGGTATACCTACTATGAATGATGGAGATGGTCATGCTCAAGTATCTGCTTTCAGACATTGATAATGTTTATAGGCATTGATTTTTTGAACTATTCCAGGATTGTATGCATACAAAGCTACAACTACGACTATATAAAAGATAAATATTCGTATATCCTTGAAGGAAAAGGTGGCTTTAATCTAAAAGTTGAATATGCATAAACAAATTCATGTATACCTATAAACTCTTCTTATTTTGGGTTTTTCGAACTTTGATGGATGCACACAAGCATTCACTATACCTACATAATCTCAACGTCCTTTTCGTCCTTGTAAAGCAATTTGTTTGAATTTTACTTTGTATGGATACATGATGAATCGATAGGCTTCACACTTTTCTATATAACACACATATTTTGTGTATATACATATACCTTTGCACAAAAAAGATAGATGACTTTTTGCATTAAGGGTTAATATTAAAGTTAGATCCTTAAGGTCATATAGACCTTTAAAAGAATATAAATTCAATGTTCTGTATAGAGATCAACAAAAAATTAATCAATTTTTATTTTTTATTTTTCAATTTCAGATTCTGGATGCTAGTCTATACAGCAGTCAATCATTACAGACATCGGCGATAATTGCTGTTTTTTCATTGTTATTAGTTCTAGTCGTACTTATATCATCTCTATTTGTGTGGAAGTAAGTATAAATTGTTATAATTTTTCAATATAAAAAATTAAACATGACATAGGAAAATATCAATCGAATAAATAAGAAAAGTGGTTCGAATATAGAACCTTGTGGAACTCTTTCTAAAAAGTGTGATTCTACGACGATTTTTGAAGTTATTTGTATGGATATACAAATATACAAAGATGTGTCCTTTATTATCAATACTGACTAAAGATAAATCAATCCAAATAACAAAACTTCAAAAAAGGAAAAAATAATTAAATACAAAGAAGTAAGCAAAAAGTACTGGTCTATAATGTGAACCTGCTGGCACTCCAATTCACTAATTCACTCTCACTTTATATATACCCCTATTATGTATATGTACATGAAAAGATTGATGACTACATTTTCGCATTTAGCAATTTGCCTTCGAAACACCATCCTTTTCACATCTATCTTATTGCCTATGCCAACTCTCTGGGCCAATCTATATAATTTTGTGCTGTGAACTTAAAACTACTATATACATATATCTACTATACTTTAGCCTCAACGCGTCTGTCAAATAAGACAAATTGCCCGTTGCCATCAAATGTCACAATTTTGCGTAAAGATGCAATTAAAACACCGCACAGAGCTACATGAAGAAATACAAAACAGCAAAAACAAAAAAATAAAACCTATAGATATTTTTCTTTTTTCACGAAGCCTATTTAAGCATCCAGAGAATATAAGTCAGTATAAAGAGATAATGAATTGCAGCTCCACACATTGAATATGTTAAACATGTGTGAAGACTATGAAGAATACCACATCTTGGGTTATAACTTCTTCGTCTTCGTAGTCTATTCATTTTGTTGTTTTTTTTTTGTAAGTCTTTATCTTCCAGTGCCCAGCACCGTTTAGTCTTTTTTCATTTTTTTTTTTGTCTATATCTTCAGAAATAGCAATTATTTAGTCCCCCTTTTGCGATCCGCACGCAGAGCAGAGCAACTCAGTCAGTCAGTTTTCAGAGATAACTTCATCGTATATCGTATCTTTGCTTTTAGGTATATGAAATGACTCAATTAGATGCCGCCAAAAAGTATCTGATGATGCAGCGCAGCACAGCGCACATAGCCTGCTTTGCCTCTGATGCTCTGCTCATGCACACAATCTTCAAAAGCTGATTGAGTTTTCGCTTTGCGAAACTCACTCTGCACTGCCAAAGAAGTAAAAATAATTGTGTGCTCCAGAAGGAGGCGTTTCACAATCATCAAAAGGACAAAAAACAACAAAAACTAAAATAAATGTTTTCGCGGATATCAAGATATTTGTGTGTGGTTGGATGGGTAAAGAAAATGGAGGCGTGGCACGTCGCACACTCTTGGTGATCGTTTTGATGGGGATACACTCAGAAAAAAAAAACTATGTTTTCGAAAAAACTAGAAGTGAAATTAGTATGTTTACACTTTTTTGTATAAATTTTGTAAATTTAAACAGATTTTTCTAGTAAAATTAACACGGCATCAACTTGAAATTTAGTAAATATTAAAATCCTTAGGTTCGAAAATCAAAAACAGACAAATGGCGTTGATATAAATACAAACGAAAAATCTATTAATCTAGAGGTAGTTTCTTCAGAGCCAATCTTAAAGAGTTTTTGTTCAGTGTTTGTTCAACTCATGTCTAATGCCAGAGAAGTTCAAACATAGAGACCTATACGGACACTAGGGGTTAAAACAAAAATTATGTCCAAAGGCGTGTACTTTAATTTGTGTGTGTTGAGTTTATAATTTTTCCCGTTGTAGGAACGAACATACGTAGGTTACCATACCACCATACAAAACCGATCCTCGTCGATGGCTTTCAACATGATAGATTTATTATTTACTGCTTCTTTGCCTTATGTCAGGGCGGCAAAATACCCTATTCACAACAAGTTTAAAAAAAAAAAAAAAACCATAGTCAATTTGAAAAGATTTATGCTAGAAGGGAGAATCAAACTCTATGCAAAGACACGATTTTTTCGAGGGGGTACAATTGGAAACGCCTTTTCTCTCTCATATAGAAGACCATCACACGTAGATTTGAAATTTCATAATTTAAACAGAAAGTCATCATTTGAAGAAAAAAAAACTATTTAATGTCTTACCAATGCCCTAGATACATTTCTATCTGAAAAGATTTATTGTCAAGACATATTTCTATGTTTACTTCTATAAATTCGACCCTGATCTCTTTCTATATAAGCCCTTTTCATCTCAACTCAAAAACCTACCTACCTCATTATGAATTTTTAGACATAAACAAACAACCCATCCAATCAAGCAGAGAGTATAACATTAACATCTTTCATGTTTATGTAGAGAGCTTTCAAGGAAGTTGAAACAATAAAATGGCACCCACTTGCAGTAATTAAAAATTGTTGCTTTTAAAGCGCAACAGTCTTCGCACTGTATGTACACAACTCACTGGTTTATTCATATATTGTGTAGTGTAGGTACAGCAATATGTACTCGACCGGATAATTATGCATAGTGCCTTACACAATATATACATACATACATATATATATACCTACCTACTGACTACCCTTCTAGCAGTAGTACAATACACTTGACAGTAGAAGACAATGACATAAAACTAGGTCAACTTATTTGTTTTCCATACGTAGATATACACACTCAGATCAACACACACACACACACATGCGCTGCCCCCACGAATCCTTGTAACAAAAAAAAAACGTTTTTCATTCATTTAACGCCAATACGAGTATCATCACTGTGCTATAACTCTGTAGAGGTTTTATACAGAATACATAACTCAAGACCCATCTTTTTCATCATCACCCTGATAGTCGTTATCCTCCTAAACAACAACAACAACAAAAAAGGAGTAGCTAGAAGTGTAGTAGTATAAATAGATCATTCCGGCGACCATTTTTCCCGTTTTATTTAGTTTTTTTTTTTTCTTTTTTGGTTTAACTTTATTTTATAACTCAACGTTCATCGTAGTCTTCGTATAGTCGTCGTCGTTACGCACGCATTCGCTTCAAGGATGAATTACTATTATAGTGTTAGAACCATATAGAAGACCAAGAATCCTCTACTGCATCATCATCATCATCAAACAAAGCAGACACGTATACACCTATTTATTCATCTTGCTAGGATCTAGGACTTTACGTCAAAAAAAAGAAGAAGAAGAAAAAAAAACGAACCAAGAAGCACAAAACCATGCAGAAGTAAAAATATCCTTACCCAACATCACATAACCACCACCACCACCGACTACAACAACCTCACCGCACGTTTGCTATCTTTACTATTTTCTCGTCTAGATATTGATTTCTTTTTTATTTTTCGTATTAAAGCTGACTTTAGTTGTTGTTTTGTTCGCATGATATGGTTTTTTGGTCTTGAAAAATTGATTCAGGATATTCGCAGAGAAATATCCTTTTTTTTATCGGTTCTGTTTTATTTGGATTTTATTTTTACCCTCTCACCAACTTTTCCTTAATACAAAATCCACACAAAATAAGACCCAAGACGGAGGAATAAAGAGGTACACCATGGCGTATACACATGATGGGTTCTTGAGTTGAAGTTTTTTGGCAGATTGATAGAAAGAAAGGAATTTCTCGTTCGTTTTCAAATTGAATGATAGGAAAATAGCATGAAGTTCTTCATATTTTCGATTCGCACGGTACGACGACGATGCTTCAAACAGAATACCATTGTACCTACAAAAGGTGCCAGGTAAATATGTAGGTATGCTTGACAAAATTGAAGAAACACAGAAAGAAAACATATATGTACGAGTATGTATAAAAATAACATGAATAATAGAAATAAATGTCGAAAGGAGACGATTTCCATAACAAAAATTCCTTTTGTATGAAAGTCTATTTTATTGTACTATACCTCCTCATAATATAGTCTATGTGAATAAGGTCGAGTACGCTGTTTTTGTAGAGGAACTTATACAAATAAATTGAATTTTATTTATTGAATTATTGTTCTTTGAAACATCAAGTCTATATCCATCCAGTTGGTATATCTATGCATGTATGTTATTCTGATTCATATACCCAATTATCCTGAAAGATTGAAGTGGATGTGGCCTTTGATGCTTTGAGTAGACTAAGTACACAAACAAATATATTTTCTCTCGAAACACTATAAAGCTTTAATATGAAATACTCGATCTCGAATGATGGACAATCGACTCTATGATAGGAATGTGTTATAAGTTCTTTTACATTGTGCGGGAAATATTTCACAGAACTTCAATTGAAAGGTATTTCAACCTTTATCATATGTCCATGAATGAAAGTTATTTAATTCTTTTTTTATAAATATTATTAACAAAACAAAATTCTTTTAAATATTAATACGTTTCCGATTAAATGGGTATGAAATAAAAAAATTTATGGTCCTTTGAATTCATGCAAGGACAAATTAATATTCATACTGCGCGAACAATTAAAATGTGCTATTTTGAAAAAATTGAAAAAAAAAAAAATAGAAATTACTATAAAAATGTGCTACGATGAATTTATTTTGGATAACTATTTCAATTATTTTTAATACAAAACTTCTGTTAAAGAAACAAATGAGCTTTAATCTAAAAGCTAAAGTTTCAATTGTCTGAACTTTGAATTATTAAAATGTGCTTCGTAATTCATTAAATTGCTAAAAACATCGTAGTAAATTTAAATTTAACTAGCATAACATTGATGTTCGATGAAGCACAGCATTCTTACTGGAAGTATTTTTTTTTTAATTTTAATACATAGTTAATAAAATGTGCTTCATATAGTTTTTCAACTTTTTTTTTTTAAATCTCTTTACTATAACTTTTTAAAATGAAAAAACAAAAAGTTCATTTCCCATAACATTTACATATTATACATCTTTTAAAGCAATTTGTATTACAAACACTCGAAAGCTGTTAAAAATGTGTTCAAAAGCTAAAGCACATTTCCTTAGAATTATTAATAATTATTGAATGTATCCTGTTTAAAGTTTTACTTGTAAATCGATTTCGATTGCACATCACATTGAAATTCGTACATCTAAATTAAAAAGAATACCTGCTGTTTTCTTCTTTTTTATTCGTTTGATTTATTTATAATTTTTTTGTTTATCATTTCGAGCTCTTGCCTGGATTGGTTTTTATTTTTTCTCTTCAATTTTTGTTATGGTTTCCAATTTAAACCTACTTATGTATTTATGAAAGAAAAATACACAATATGAAACACAAAATTTTATTACTATTTCCCCATTTAATCTCATCACTCAGTTTAAACCTCAAAACAAAAACCAGAAAAACAACAACAACAACAAGAAAAAAGTAATATCAAAAGTGAAGTGTATATCCAATGAAATCATCACACAGAATTCGCATGTAATTTTGTTGTTGTTTTGTTTTTGATGAAACATCATTGAATTTGTGAGAAGGGAGAGAAAAAGATACATGTTCCTTTTTTTCCATTGAATTTGATATAATTTTATTAAATTTTAATTTAATATCAAAATGTTCATATTTTTGTGTGGTAAATTAAAATTATTTGTGAAAATATATTAAATTCAATTAAATTGATCAAAAACAAAAAAAAAATTAAAAAAGTGCTCAAAAGAGCCCCATTATCCATACCATTATATATTTTGTGTGTATGTTTCCTTAACAAATTAAAGGATACAATATAGGGGTAATATACTATAGGTATATTGAAACACTTGTTACACAATTTTAGGAAAACCTTTCTTTTTTTTTATTATTTTCTGGTTGTGTTTTCGGATGAGATTTCCTTTGTTTTTCTATCCCTTTTTTCGGTTATTTTGGAGAGAAAGGATGGCAGAAAAGTATCTGCATAATTGTATTTTTATTTATATTTGATACATTGAAATGTTTTCGAAAACGGGATTTAAAATATTTCGTTTTTATTTTCACAATGTTGATTGGCACTTTTATGGAAGAGAATTACATTTATTTTATATATTATAAGACCTATTTTGTGTATGTAAATATTTCATTGGAGTGTGAAATGTGAATGAATATATTTTAAATGGCGCCCAACGTGGAACTTCACTTATGATGGAGACACTAATTTCCCGTTGTTAAAGAAATACAAATATTCAATGCAGGTATAAATTTAAATTTAAAGAAATTATACTGTACATTTATGTAGAGTTTAATAAATTGTAATAATAATAATAATAATAATAATAAAAAATTTTAAGAAATGGGAGTTTAACCTTAAATGGCGCCCAACGCAAGGCAATCTATTTTAAATTTGAATTAATCAATTTAATAACAATTTTCATAAATAAAAACTTACCCCAAACACACCCCATCCAATTTCAACTGAAGAGTCAACAGGGATCTGAAAACAAACAAAAAAAATAAAAGATAAAATAAGTTTTAATGTATTTTTATTATCAACACTTATTAATTCAAACCATTATTATTATGAAAAGGCTACTTAAATTAACTGATCATTTTTTTAAATTCAAAATTAAGACCTACAATTACCATTATTATATGTATTTCGATATGTATTCATATAAACTATCTTCAATTATATTTTAAAAATAAATTAAAAATACATCAAAAAAGTGTGACAGACTATTTTGTTTAATCACTTTCTACCACCTTCGAACAGATGGTTATTGCGGTAAAGAATATGATTACATAGTTTTATTATTTTTTTTTTTTAATATTTTTTGTTTTAATATTTTTTTTTATTTTTGCAATGAATTTATAATTGCCAACTTTATTTACATAATTTTATTTTAATTTGAAAATAATTTCCATAACATCAGGACATCGTTGAATCCCTTAAAAAAATAAATAAAGTTTCAGCTTATAACAGTAATTTTAAGTGAAATTTAAAGTAACTGCATGGAAGGTGATACATATGGAGGTTTTTTTATTTTTTTGATTGTGTATTTTACCTGTGGTTAATATCGATTTAAATGGAGACACACTGTTGTAAATTAACCAGATTATTATTTTTTTATTATTATGTATTGTGAAAACCATTTTTTCGCTCTGTTTATTAATTATACTATTTAGTGTTGTGTTTTTTTTATGGAAATAATGTACAAATTGCGCTCTACAGAAAGTTTTAAAAAACATAATGGATTTTTTGTTGAAATAATATAAAATCATAAAAACATATCTTTTTTATGTGGTAAGGTTGTATGAACATTTTTGGAAAATATGAGTTTATTAATAGGTTTGAATTTTTATTTCAAAATTCTATTTTGAAGTAATAAAAAATATTTGTTATTATGGAAATAACTTTGATTAACCAGTAAATATACTCAATTCTTGTTGTACAAAAAAAATATTGAAGTTATTTACAAAACAAAATCATATACTACAATGTAAAAGTATTTAATTTAAGGAATTTTAATGGTTGATGGAAACCAAATAATGTTTGAATGCAAGAAATTCCCACGAATCTAGGGGCTCAACCCGGATAAAAAAGTATGTAGGAAACAATTTGACAATCTTTCATTTCATTTCGACATAACATTCTGACTCAAAATTCAAACGATATTTTAAAGCTTTTTAGCCGAGATGTAAACATAAAAGCTCCATTTTTCTGACCCATAAAATTACTTTCTTTGAACTATTTTCTACAAATATATTTACTTCAATGTTAAAATTTTGATTTTTATAGTTAATCTTTAGAGATTTAAAGTTGAGAAACTTTTCACTGTTAATTTAACTTAAATATTCTTACATAGACTCAAGAGATGAAAAATAAAAAAAAAAAATATAAATTTCCAATTTAATCGACTCTTAAAAACACCTTCAGTTCTGAAGAACTTTTAAGACGCACGTAATTACCTTAAATTCAAAAAACAAAAAATCCTTAAGAACTCTTACCTCTCACCAAACTTTCTTTCCACTCAAATAATTTTTCATTAAGTTCTTGAGTAGTTAATCGCCTTTGAACTGAATTTAATTTTTTCTTCTTCCTGTTGCACTTCGAACTTAGGTAAGAACTTTTTCAACGAAATTCACACACTTTACCTTAAAATAAAAATCATTCATTTAAGGATTTTCAGAAAGGTGTGAATGGAATTAAAATCAAGAATAAAAACCAATAGAAATTCTCTAAAAAAATAATAATGTCTAGACAGCGGATCATCATAACAATCATCCACAAAATCCTTATATGTCCCATGTGGTGATAGAAACAAAAACAAAACAAGACGAAACAAAATTAAACTCATATCCAATTGTCGGAATAAAAACAAAACCAAAATGAAATAATTCCCAATCTGCATAAGTCCTGTAAATGGAGTTTCCTTAAAAAAAACAAAAAATCGACCAGAGCTTGATTCCAAAATTAAATTTTCTCAACCATGTATGTGTTATATAAATGTCCTGTGTCATTCCTGCAATTGGATCAATATTTCCACGCACATATACTATGGACCTACATTCATACACTTTCGCACACACACACGAATGAATATAGCCCAGGACAAAAGGACGAGAAATACAGTTGGGATGTATGTATGCAGGAACCATTGTGCCACCCACCTACATACAACAATCATCATCATATCTGACTGTTTTTTGTTTGCAAAATTGAAAGAGAACAAGGAGTCAGTCATTCACTCCAAAATGTGACCCACATTGCTACTGAATTCTATCCAAGAACAGAGCACACAATTCCCTGGAAAAAATACAAAAAGAAAAAATAAAGAACACTCCACACAAAACTGAATAATAAAATGATTTATTCATATTTTTCCGTCTCGACGATATGAGGATATTAAATTTTCGTTTTTGTTTTTATGAAAACTTAATCCTTTAATAGAAATTGTTGGTGTAAAATATGTGTGATTGCAATGCCCTAAAGACCTACTTGGAACACAAGGATTGTGTGTGATTATGATGACTGCATTTTTTCATGTTTCTTTTTTATTTTTGGAAGGATATGCAGCAGGATATGAACCACCATAGCACTCTGTATACTTTCTTTCTTCCTTGCTGTATCCTTTCGAGTATCTTGTGTCATTATTATGATGCTTTTGTCTTTATGTGTATTTATAAAAGAAAAAAATTATAATGTTGTTTTGTGAATAAAAATCTCATTTCATGTTATCGTCATTTTTTTGTCTCTTTCGTTTAAAATTTTATTTTTTTTTATTCACGTGGAGAAACTTTATCCAGGACGAAATAGTTTTATCTATTTTTTTCATTACAAAAGTTTTTCATTAAAATTTTTATCCAAATAAATATATAAATATAAAGACAAGATAAGAGAAGTGGGAGATGCATATTTTTATTGTTGTCAATGAGATATTTTTTTTGCATCACAACAATATTTGAGTAATGCCTTTTTAAACAAAGCCTTCTCTCAAAACCTTCAGATTATACCATAATCAAAACAAGTAAGATTCTAAAATATTGTGATATGGTAAAGTATTCAAATAATTTGTTTATATGTATCAAAATCTTTTCTGTAATCTGTAATCGTTGTAGGATTTTGTATTGGGAAAAAATGATAACTAAAAAGTTCAATTACAATTAATTGTAATGGAAATCTCCATACAATTTTTCAATTACTTTAAAATGTAATTGAAGAATTTCAAGTACTAATTACATGTAATTGAAAAGCGTCAATAACTTGCAATTTAATTCCATAAATGTATTGAAAACAAAAGTAATGAACAAATAAGTAGTAATAATTAGTATACTTTTTCCTGTAAACATTACAAAAAAAATGTAAATATGTAAATATTACATTTAACATCAGTTGATTACTTTGTGATAGAACAATTTGTTTATAAATATGATATCGTTTATGATACAAATCACTGACCTAAAACACACCCATTTTAAAGTCTTTAACCAAACCCTATATTTAACAACAAACTTTAAGCTTTCCATTATTTCAACATTTTTATTATATAGGTAGTTCATATCCCCAAAACACGTGTCTAATTTCTTCTATTTAGTTAAACAACCATATAGCATGTCACTATACCTACATTAAGTCGGCTTAATCAACGATAGGAAATATTGACAAAAAAAAAGCAAGATAAACTTTGAATTTATGCAATTTTTGTTTTTATTGTTTCATATTTCATTTTCGATTTTAATTTGCATCTTGTTTGGTCTTAAATTTATCAACTTGTGGGGTCTTTAGTTCTTATTTTTTTTTTTTTTAATTTGTATGTAAATCAACAACAAATAAAAAAGAGGAAACTCTGCATGAAATAGCTTTAAATTATGTTCGATGAAAGGTTTTTTATGATCGGTATTATTATTTTTTATTTTTACGAGCTTACACTAAATCATCGCGGGAACATGATAGTTTTAAATTTTTAATTAGTATTAACTTTGAAAATGATACCCTCCCTATACCTAAGTTTGATATAGCTCAACTTCTTCAACAAGCAAGTGAATGAATGAATTTGGGAACATGGAATAATGATGGCTATGTTGATGTAGAATTATTAATCGATGAAAGTATCTTTTCCTCTATGACGTATCTATCTTTTACCGACAAAAAAATAAAACTGTGTTAATCGATCTCTTACAGATACCCCTTATTATTTTTTTGTCTAAAAGAAGCTTATAACTTTCGCTTTTTCTATATAGGTTTGAATGAATATGTCTCTTTATAGAGATTAAAAAGACGACTTGTTAACAAGATAAATAGGCGTTTGTTCAAATTCAATTATGAGGGCTCTCGAGATGTAAATAAAAATGTAGTCTTTTTTTTAATGTTTCAACAAAACATTATTTATTTAAGTACATCACCACTTAATGCCATTTTTTACATTATAAGTCCATATATAGATTTATTGCATTGTCATGTTGATTTCATGATTTTTATATCCCGACTTATGCATTTGTTTTTGTGGTAAATAAAATAAAATGAAATTCAATTTAAAAACAAATCCGCGGGTTTATTAAAAACAAATAACAAATTTATGTAAGTGGTACATATTTTTTGTTTGTAATGTAGTATTTTCAAAGACATTAATGCCTATGCCCAGCCCACACGATTGTGTATAGTGTGTGAGAGCTTAACTACATGAAACAAATTAACATATCACATGGGTTAACCCTTTTTTTTCTAGTCGAGTGAAACAAGTTGTGAAACATTTTAATTTTGTCTTCATTCTTAAAGGTTTAAGCTTTTAATAAGATTAAAATAAATCTAAAGCTACAAAACTATATACACAAAGCATTGCATTTGCATTTGTATCCGATTAAAATTACTTCAGATACATATGTATACATATGTGACATCACGGATGGATTGATAGAGAATTAGATACAGATACTTATATACATTTGACTTTTATATAAAATTACATGCAGAGTGTTAATGAATTTTTCGATGGGACAATTAATATTTTACATGTTCTATTTTACATTACAAAACGCTAAGGGATATAAAAATGAAAATAAAATTTAAATGAAAATGAAAACGATTAATTGAGAGATTTTAACCGATTTACTAATTGAAATTCATTGATAAATAATTATCGAGATAAATGTAGGTAGATTGTATAAAAACCTATTCATATCAGTGATTATAATTTGGTTGAATGTGTGTTTTTTATGTATTTTTTAACTAAATACATATTTTAATTTTTGTGTTAATTTATATGGATCTCAAAATTTATTTAAATTAAATTGTTTGACTATGTTTGTTAAAAAATCATTTAATTAGCTATGCAAAGCTATATATGAATAATTATAATATAACATTTTGTTGTTGTTGTTGTTGAAGTTAATCGATTCATCATGACATAGTGGCAATTTAAACCTTTTGTTTTTTTAATTAAGTATAGTATAAAGCCTAGGGTTAAAGGTTTATTTGATGACATTCTAAATAATCAATATTGCAACAATTTGATCTTGTTATAATTATGGTTTAGCAATATTTATTTATAGGTGTAATTTCATTTTATTTAAATCTTAAAATTAAATTAGAAAGTTCAATTTGAAATGAGTATGATTTTTTAGGCCATAAAGTTAATTTAATAATTGATTTTATATTAAATCAATGACTTGTATATCATAAGTTAAAACAAAAAATTACATCAAAGCTCAAATTAAGACCCCTTAAGTTGTATTCCCCCAACATTTTCACATAGGTACATACCTTCAAAGTTCTCTATGGAAAACAAATATTAATTTAAAAATAAACAGAACTTATTGAGGTTTCCTTGAATTCAGCAATCAAATTAGTCCCCATCACATCTTAAACAATTTTCATAGGTATATCGTTGAATTATTGTTTTTTTTTTTCAACTGAAAAATTTTACTAAAAAATAAATGAAAAATTTACTTCAATGAAACCAGGAGTGAAGAGATAAGAAATAAAAACAATTTTCAACAAATTGTCGACCCAAAATTAATTGAAGTGGAATTCCTCTTTACTCTCGCTGATGTTGGTTCAATTTAACTCCCACAAACATTGTCTTTCTATAAAACAAAACAATTTTTCCTCCTTAAGTGTAGGTAGGTAAAAACTTCGTTCCTTAATATTAAGGACACACAAAAAAAGCTAAAAATACAGCAAAACAATGTTGAAATAAACAATTGTGGGATAACGAGCAAAAGCCAATGACACAATAAATATTATTTTGGAATTTATATATATGTATTGTATATACAAAAATCATTCGAACAAATTCTGACACATACATTTACAAGACCAACTACGATATACAAATGCAGTGAGAGTGTTTTGTTATTAAAGAATAAAGATCTATATTGCTTATTTTTCTACCAAATCCTTTTTGTTTTGTTTTATTGTTTTTGTAAATTATCCTTCATTTTTTGTCCTTATTTTTTTTATCATTCTTACTTCACACAGTTTGTTGTGAAGGAGAGTTGATTCATTATTGCTTTCGTGGATATCCACAAAAAGTTAATTTCCAAAAGTCATTTTATCGGTTTTTGAAATATATACTTACACTCTAGTCCAGGACGTTCAGCATCAGGCAACAATAAGAACACACACACACAAAAACAACACAAAAATGAACGAAAAAAAATAAAAACTTCGAAGTAGGTATACGATGACGATAAGCAAAAAGTTTCTTTCATGTTGACATGGTGTTAGAAAAACTTTTGCATCATGGTTTACTATTGCTCTCGAAACTACTATACTGGATCGAATGAAAAAACAAATGTTTAAAACTTATTTGCATGAGGTTTTAAATAAAAAAATAAAACGTTGGAAAGGTTCCTTTTTTTTATAAATAAGCTATGAAATAGTCAGAGAAAAAAACAGATGAAACATCTGTAAATTGGTTTCTGCTCGGGCGCCATTTAAGAGTAAATTGAATTTTCTTATAATTAAAACTTTTTATTCATAATTTTTAGTTTCTCATTATAAAATCAGTTGTAAAAGTGAAAATCTAAGGGGTTTTTGATGATTCAAGTGCAATATTATTAGCACTTACTCACAGTTAAAATGTGCTACTCACTTAAAAAGGGTCTCACTTTTACTTTAATCCTTGCTTGTAACTTTTATTACACTATACACGAGGAAAATCGAAAGATTTAAATAGAACAAACTCAAATTCAACTTTTGATCTAAAATTACTATAGCACACACCAAAAAATGTGCTTTCTTTAATGAAAGTAAACAATGTAAAAAAAGAACACAGTTTATTTAAAAAAAAAAAACACTGTTATCAAAAGTATTCTTATAATTTTTCAAGTAGTAGAACTAAGGAAAGATTTTTTTTTAGATAAAAGGCAGATTTTAAAAAATTTCAAAAAAAATGTACTTCATTTCTTTAAAGATTTTTTTTAAAGAATTTACTTTAACTGAAACGTATGTGTCTGATGAAATGACATCAAGAAAATCTATCTGTCACTTTACTCTACAACAATATCCACACCTCCTCTGCTCTTCCCAATCCATAAACCTATACACCTAAATCATAATATACCCAAAGGAATTCAATGTTCACTATCAGTTTTCGCATTAAATTTACAAAAATAAACAAAAATCAATTCCCCTTCGTCAAACATCAATCACAAGTGATAACATCTCTTTACATATCAATAATGTTATGTGCTTCTCTGTGTGTTATAGGTATACGAACTTTTTTTTTTTTTGTTATTTCTTAAAGTTTGTTACACCCTCAGGCATCAGGCTAGCAACAAAAATAAAGATAAAAAAATTCCCATATAACAATCTGAGGATGTATAAAAAAAGGCTATAAGAAGCATCATCTTTGAAACCGATTATGCCGACTATATTATGTAGATGGAGGAGGTACAGACGATGACGACCGAGCGAGCCGAGAGAGGAGTAGCAACAACAAGTTTGGGAAAACTAACAGCACAAATGAGTAAATGCTTCCTTTTCTTCTTTCCGAAGCTTTAAGTTATACACCTTCCGTCTGATATGTTCTATGCGTATATGTAGGTTGTATGTGTTTTTATGCCCTTTAGGGGAATATCCTTCCTGCCTTCAATAAAGCATAAAAAAAGGGATTTTCTGCTTTGCATTATTTGTTTTTTTTTTTTTTATTTTTGCTTCATTCTTATACTTCTCTGCACAAGCTACTTTTTCTATATAGGCATAATACCACTCTACTTTAGCATCTTCCCTCTGTGAAAGCCATTCTTTTGTGTTGCCACTTTTATCGAATTAAGGACATTTTTCTCCGCACACTTCTGTGCTGCCAGTCATCATCGAAGAAAAAAAAAGAAGAAGAATACCTACCCTTTAGGGCTTGAACATTGCTTTCAAAGGATTAAATTGTGCAAATATACGCAAAAGAATCATATCAAAAAAAGGCACATTCTAACATTCACATTTACACAATCGAAAGAAAACATCAAAATTTAGCTGATTCTTGAGATGATAATGATGATGGTGATGGAAAATAAATCGATTTACGAGTGTATTGTAGATTTTTCATCTTTTTTTTTCTTCTTTTGCAATATAATCGTCTTGAAATCGTCTTGAAATCTCTCGATTTCGTCGTGCGAAATAGGAAAAGATATCCTTTTAAATATTTGATATTGATAAAACGATGGGATTTTGTCGATCATTAATTTTTTTTTTGTTTTCTTAATTTTATTTTTATTCCAAAAATCGTCCTTTTTTTCTAGGACAGGAGAAGAGAGGGCTGCTCTCAGGATTTGTTTAAGTGCATACCTACCTTTTTTTTTTGGCTGCTGTTAAAAAGTTCAGAGATTAACTTAATAAAAAATTCTATAACGTTAACAATAATTCTGTAAATTAAAGTCCAGTCGATAAAAAAAAAGAAAAACAATTCATCGAAATGACCTCTGAATATCCTGCGGGATGTCATAAAAATGAATTTTATTTTTATTGTGTAACCTTTTTCGATGTTTTAAGTTGTCGAATACAACTTGACACGTCCTGAATCGATTATAGAAAGAAGGCAAATATTTCTTTTATAGGCGCACAATGAAAATGAAAAATATAAAATAAACCAAAGTATCACATAACATTCAAGTCGAATGTACAACGTACATAAGTATATGGAGCGAGTATATGCGAGTGAGTGTCCTTTGACTTATGTTTGAAAGAGAGTTCATGTCCTTAACCCGTTTTATTGCTGAACAATTTCTAACACAAATACAAGAATGTTTACAACCGGAAGTGCTTCCCCCGTCTGTCTCTCGTATGTAGAGTCGTTTTCGTCATCAGTGATGATGTCGTTCTTGTTTGTTGTTGTTTCTGTTTTTTTTTTGTTGTTGGTGGTTGACGCCTTTTGAATGCTTGAGCAGAATGGAGCCTTTTAGAAAAACCACCGCCAACTAACGTGGTATACCACATAATAGCTTTTTGGCTTCTTTTAGCAAAGCTCGGGGGCTATAGACGAGTCTGTGGGTAGGTATATACGTAAAGGAAGAAGTAGGAGAATGAGTGCCTTTTATGACGACGGCGGCGGCGATGGAAGCAGCATTGAATGCCTCTAGGACTTTGTTCCCTACACACAGACACACACACGCGCAAATACAAACATGTGCATACTCTCAGCCATTCATTGTCTTAAACAATTTATGAATAATGTTGTCATAATTTTTCATATTTTCGTCTCTTGCAACCATTTAAACTTATGTATGGCAAAAAGCGAGCCTTTCGAAGGCACAAGCACAAGGCAGAACATAAAAACTATATGAGGCAAGATAAAGCTAGGTGACTAAGTATGGTGTTGTTGCCTTTGCTTCGTTGCAGAGTGAAGATTGCGATGGCTATGGATGGCGCGGCGGGGCGGTGTATAGAATCGCTTCCTACAGCTATTAAGTAACGTTCAATTATTGTCTTTGTATCTTAATATTTTGTAACGCTCGCAATGGTAAAAGGAAGTAACAAAATAGATTGTATAGAGGCAAAAAGGCGGTTATATTCAGCATACCATCAGCATATATCTTCAACTTATACTATGCGAGGAGACCGACTTGAGGGCTGGCTGAGATATAATGAAAAATTTTGCACTTTTTTGTATGACAAAAAAAATTAAACCAAAATGAAAATAAAACTGTGAGATGGTGAAGTGGAGTGGAGTGGAAAAACAAGGACGAAGATGTTTGCTCATATTCTCATTCATGTTAAAAGAAGTGCTTTTATTTTTTTCTTCTGTTAAAAAATAAAAGAACCCTCGACATATGCCCTTTAATAGGTTTTATTTTTTTTTTAAAGAGAGAGAGAGAAAATGATAAGGGATATAGAGGGGTAGAGTTCGTCAGCAGGAAAAAGAGTCTTCAAGAACTGCGATGAGGTTCCACTTGTCGTTTATTTTTGTCTTGGTTGTAAGTGTAATGTAATGTTATGAAGTGTAATACGCTTTGTTATGATTAAAATGATGGCTGAGGGTTGATGGTTTTTTTTGGGGCAATTTATTATGTTTTTACTTTTTTTTTTTGAGACGGGAAATTAATATGGGGATTTTTGTTTTGTTATAAGCTGATTTGGTCTACCATAACAGACAGGTATCTAAAAATACTAAGTATACTTTGTGAGGAGTGATGGTAAAAAAGGAATTATGGAGTTTTGTTGTTTAAGTAGTTGTAGGCAATTAATTTCGGATGTTGGGGTAAGTGCTTGAAAAGCCCAACACAAGTCGACTTTTCTTAGATTTTTTCTTTATCTTACCATACCACTGAAGATGGATCTTGAACCAATCGCTGTCCATATTTAAGTATCCAAATATTAAAGCTAAGTTACCTAAGTATCAAAATATGGTCCACACGTTTGGAGATAATTTATTTAGATCGTAGAAAATATGAAATTAAAACTAAAATATATTTTAAATTAAATCTTGCTATAGATTTGCTATATTCTGTTGTGGAATGAAAATAAATGCGATCCACTTTCTACAATCAGGCTGTTATTGGAATTTCAAAATTAAAAATGATTGAAAATCAATTACTTCTCATGAAAAATACTGTGGATTGTAAAAAAATATATTTCTCTTTAGGGTTAATAACTGCAGAATTAGAAATAAATACGTTCCACTACGTAAAATCGGTACTTTAAAGTTAATTTTAATAGACAAATAAATAAAGAACGACAACCAAATTTTAAACTTCATGGGAAATGTTGTGGAACGTAAATAAGAGGGAGGTTAAATTGTTTTGATTGTTTAAAAACATAAGAAAGACTCTTCTCAAAAACTGTCTCTTTTTAATTGAATATAAATTCTCATTTCTCTGAATTCCATCATAATTCAAAATCCCAAAACATTAAAGACAAGTACTTCGTGCAAGATAAGATCGTTTTCTTTTTTGTTTCAATCTCAAACGTTTTCCTTTGTATTCAATCTCAGTTAACCAAATTTGCATCATTATATTATTATGTATATATGTATGTTACCTATTTATTAAATGAAAACCTCTTGTTTAAAATGTGATTTTAAACAAAAACAAAACTCAAAAGTGTTCTTTGTCAAAAGTTTTCTTAACCAATTACTTATACCATCAACAATTTATCATCGTTATTTCGCAATGCGTAAGTAAGCTTTACCTTTAAATAAAAAAAATAAGAACAAAAACAAAACCAAAAAAAAAAATCCTTTTCCTCTTTTCAAAAAGTCGTTAAACTTCCATGTACATTATTATAAATTGTTAAGGTAGTTCTAGAGGTAGATGTACTCATTCTTATGTATTTTATCGCGCTCCAAAGAGTTCCTTAATTTAATAATTCATCCCACATGAATGCAAAATATTCAAATTCACTTATAATAAAACCTTCCGCAGTCTCTGCTCTGTGAAAATTTGTGCTCCTCTGTATGATATACACCTCTTCTTCTTGTCTGGTTCTGTTCACAATGCTTTACTCTTACTCTTACTCTTACTCACACCATCGCTGCCAAAAAGTATCTCAAGCATTTTTAATTAAATACACACTCGAAAATGTGTCCTCACAAAGAAAAAAAAAACTTAGAAGAACTTGCCATATTCATATATGAAAAGGATAACTTTTCTTGTACATTCTATATTCTATACATGCCCCCTCGATCTCTCTTCTCTAACCTCATCAGGGAATATAAGAATAACGAACAGAGTTTCACAGGATTCGAACGGGTTTTCAAGGGGTATACTATGGTATGGGCATCAAGAGTAAAGTGAACTCTCTATTCCTTTAGGTACAAGGAGTCATGCAGTATTCTATGTGTTAAAAATATTCTCTGACACATTTTAGCCCGATGCTCGCGTCGTCCTTACAGACACCGTTTCTTAGGAAATATAGCAAAATCTTCAACTTTCAACATGCATACATATATTCACCATGCTTATGATATTATGTGAAAACATGAACACGCGAGTAGGAGACTTATTTTATTTTTGTATTCCTGAAAAATTTCTTGTTATAGCTTAATACAATTTAAAATTGTCTTATACTCCTTCAAAAAATACAATACAGAATACACCCTCCCTTCACTCTCACACCCATATATCTCCATACACACCGGTGAGTAAAGATGTCAAAAAGGATACATGTACTTCGAAAAAAAGGATAATAAATTGCATGAAGAACGCGAACAACGAAGACGACGACGGAGACGGAGACGACACGATGAGCGTCTAAAAAGTGAACAATTTCACTTACGAGTTAATTTTATATTCCATCGTCTATTATTATTTAATTTTGTTTCCAATGCTCCTGGTGCTGCTCCTGATGTTATACACCTAACCTTTATCTACTATATCCTTGGCATCCCATCCCATCACACAAGGGTATACGTATGTATATGTAGTCACAAAATTGAAAATTAAGAATAACACTTGTTTGCTTTTCTTTTTTTTTACTTTTATGGGTGATTTATGGCCAAACATGGAATTAAAATGTTCTGATTTCAGATCCCCTCTTCTATCAAAAAATAAAGTCAGCCAAGTAGCCAAGGATACACATGAATGTATAGGTATTTTGAGAGGGGGTGGAAATGAAGTTATGTTATACAGTAGAGAAGATGATGTATCTCTATGGTGCCATTCGATAACGATTAATCTTACTTAGTGTATTCGATAGAGAGATTTAGAAGGCATCAGAGAGTTGTCCATTTGAAATGAAGAGGAACAAAAGTCCATCTCCAGTGGCTTTTGATTTATTAAAATAAATGAGGTTTTTGCTTAACGCAACAACATTGACATTAATATCTTAGAAAAATCACAGAGGTTGTGTTAATTTGTATCACTCAAGAGAGTTTCTTTAACTTGTCTATTTGTTTTTTCATTATATATTGTTTTTTTGTTATAAATAAATTACGATACATACAATCCACAGCTTGAAAAACTTATAAAAAGTGAGATAAAAGAAGATTTTTTTTTTACTTTCCAAAAGAAAGATCGTTGATAGATTTTCTTTAAACCAGCATTTTATCTTGTCTTACGAATTAGGAAAGAATTCGAGGTTACAAGAAAGAAATATTAATGTTCGATGAAATTGCGCTAGTTCTTACTTTCTGTCAGTTTATTGTTAAGAAAATATGTAGAACTTTTGGATTTATTGCAGATTTTTTGTTTTCCTTGTTATTTTTAGTACGATCCACTTTTGTTCCACAAAGTATGATAATTTAAGAACATAATATTAACACATTTTCTCTGTATTTAAAATTGATAATCAGGAACTATTATTATCATTAGTATGTTAAATAACAATTTAAGAACCAAACAATATACTAATGTTGAGATCCACATACGTTCCACAAGCGATATAATTTCTAAATACTGAAATAACAAGCATCTTCCGACAATTAACAAAATCCCATTATCGAAGCTAATAAAAGGTTATATCTGCCCACAATTTTCTTAACCCAACAAAGGTTAGAAAATGAAAAAGGAAAACACTCAAATTTTTCTCAACTTTATTCTTTTAATTTTTCTTCCTTCATAGCATTTGTCAAATTAATTAAAATATTTTTCTATTTCCTCTTCAACATTATTTTTTTTTTTCATCTTTTTTATGTATTTTATTCTCGAGAGGTTGGTTGGCACTTTTTGAAAAGTTCTGTACGAGACAGGAGTTTTATTATTTGAAATTCAACTTTTATTGAAGAGGGTTGTGTGATTTTCACTGCTGCTTCTGATGCTGTTGTTGTTGTCAATATTCAACTGCTGCTGCTAATTTAAATATTTATTCACATTAAAAGATTGAATTTTATAGATATTCGTTTTTTGTTGTGTGCAAAATATCACACTCACACCCGCGACATTTTATACCGTCTACAAGTTTTATTATGTATTCCATAGGGTAGTATATATTTCCATTTCGAATGCCAACAATGACATGCAAATTAAAATTATGTAGCTGTGTATATCAACTGACAACGTTTGAAAGTGCAAAAATTAAATACATATATATGTATGTATATATGCTGTGCTAAATCTACATAAATCATAGACACAACACAAATAATATATATATGTATATAGAAATGACATATGTGAGAGTTTTCTGCAAAATTAAATTTTATAACAAACAAAAATTTGTAGCTTATTAAATTTGTTATTTGATTTTTGTCAGGATATAACAATAATAATATAATTATACATAGAATCACACTTATTAAATATTTTTGATACATGAAATCATGCATTTAATTTCGATTTTAATTTTTGTTTCTATGTTTATTTTTTTGCAGAAATAAAAGAAAAGTTCAAAACTTTTTACCCTGCAAGACACCAACACGTGGTCCACATATGAATGGACTACCAGGTGGACATTCGGTGACATATGAAGATCCTGATGCACATTTAGGACATCGGCCGTTGGTTATGAGGCATCATCATCATAACGTTGAGGTAAGATTGAAACTTAAATTTGTGGATTTTAAAAATGTAGATTGGGTTTTGTATTGTGAAAAATTGTACGTGTTGGTGCTTCACATAAACCTATCACAGACTAATAATAACTCTTGTGACAAATTTCTTAGATGTGATATTTGGTTTTTATCACTGCTTTGTGATAAGAATGTATATTTTGAAATGCAACCAACAAAATATCACATATACACAACATGTATCACAAGATTTATTATCAGTCTGTGATATATTTTTGTGATACACAAAACAACCCTTTTCATGAATAAGGTTAATTTAAACAAAATTGGTTCTATCCCTTATCTTTGTTTTTTTTTTTGTTGTGATAATTTTTTGAACATTAAAATTCTTGTTTTCATACAAATGTAGAGAATATATATGTCAAGCAATAACAAAATATATTGCAATTAAAACCACACTTGTTTTGAAAATTGTAATACACAAGACAATAATTAGAAGTCTAATCAAAATTGATGATATATCTTTTTGTCTATTATACATATGTACATATATAAATTACTTCAACTTTGTAAGATAGAAATTCTTGAAAAAGACAATAACATCCTTAAAAACAGAGATAGAGAAACAGACAGAGAGGCATAGACACTCAATTAACAAAATACGTATCGGTATCACAAACATTATAATAAATACGTAGATAGCTTTTGTGTACATATTTAAGTAGAAAATAGAAATCTATCTGGTCAATCATGAATTGAAGACACAATTCATGATATTATACATCTTCATATTCCTATTCTTTTACTACATTGTATATACACTTATTTCCTCTTCAAGATTCAAAGTTTAAAGATTGTAATAAACCCCCTCCCACTTTTCCAACCCCTTTTCTCCTTACAACACAGCCTGTTTCTAAATTTCTCAATGTTTTTGAACAAAACCCTTGGCCCCAAAATAAAAACATACACACACATTATAAATTTCACAATGGAAATTGCATACCACAAGAGAACACCACAAGGATTTAATTGCAATTGTAATTATTAATCGAGTGGGTAGGTACTACATACATAGGTATGGGGTATGATATACATACAACCTTTATGGATGTTTGTTGCAATGGAAATAAGGAAAATGAGAATGGTTTGGGGTATGGTTGGTTATAGTTGAACATTTCTCAGAAAGGATAACTGGATGAATGGGTTATCTGTGATTGTTAGAAAGTAGCTACAGGGATAAAATCATCATCCAAGGAAACTGTGTGGTTAGTACGAATATGTATATAGATACTATATCTATATAGTTTTCTCTAAACAATAACAATATAATATATCAAAAGCTTTTTGATCTGTAAGAGGGTTGCTCTATTTTTGTGTGTGGGATGTTTGTGATATTGTGTCTAAATATAGCTATAGACATGAGAAAATATCCTTGTAATATTATTTTTGTCTTTTTGAAAAATGAGCACAAATATCCGGTGTTTTTTTTTAAATTCAATTTTAATTGTTTAAATCAATCAATCTCGTTTTGTGATAATATTTTCATCAGAAATTTATATTTTTACAATAGAAATCAAAACATTTAGGCAGGTCCTGTCAAAATAATATCCTTGATGATTGTAGGTATAGCTAAGGTATGTCATTGTCAGAAAAGGAGTGAAATTTGATATTTTACAAAATATTCATCAGAATTCATGAGAAAGAAGAACCATCACATACAAATGATATAAAATGATTCAAAAGGAGATTGAATATAAAGAAAAGGATATCTCTTCTAGCAGCGCACTTCTTTACCTATATAGATAGGTATATACTTGATATTATATCCTTAACTCATCATCGTACACGGATGAGTATCTTTTATTATTATCTATGTATATTTTTCTTTATTGTTATGATTATTTTTGTGTCCTGGATCATTTCTTTTGATTTAATTTTTGTTTGCAAATTCACAAGGAATCACATTTCAATCTCTTTTTATCATATAATAATCATTATCACCAACATTATATACCTATTATTGTATATTTTTGTATTATGCTGTTCATTTTTATGAGGACTTATTTTTATTTTTATTTTTATTTATATTTGTTATTTGTCAATGACTTTTTACGCGAATTTCTTTTCATAAAGACATTATATGATGGGCATCCTTTATCATATAGGTTAGGTATACTCCTTTTGCTTTATGCCAAGAGTGTAAATATCACATTACATTGACATTTATAGTGAAAACAAACAAAATAAAAAAATAAAATGGAAAAGGAGATTGAGGTAAATAATAAATAAATAAAAGGAAGCATTATACTCTTTTGAAATTGAATTTATCATTTTTTTTAAATTTTTTTATTTGTTTGTCATTTAATTTTTTTTTTGTTCCTTGTTTTGTTTATTTTTATTTTGTCTTGATGTTGATGGTGTGGAAATGTGATATGAAATGAGAGAAATTCAGGATTTAAGGATCAAAAATTATTATTGTCAAAATTTGACGTATTTTTCTTCAACTCTCTTTTTTTAACTCCCTCTTTCTGTCTACTTTGACAATGAAGTGTGATTGTGTGTTTTATTTGTAATGCAGGAGGGATTTGATTTGACAGGATATGGTGGCAGGTGAGGTGATGTGGAAATTAAAAAGTAAATATATTTGGTTCAAGGTATTATCATGACTTATTATTTTTTTTACTGATTGAACCAGGTTTACATTTTTGTTCTTTGGCTTCAACTCATGAAATATTTAAAGTTTAAAAAAATATAGCTCAAAATTTGATATCTTTTTAGTTTCACAAAAACGAATATCTGCAAAAGAAAAACTTGAATAGAAGCATCTTTGAATGTTAAAAATTGCAAATTAACATAAGTACAATATATTTTTGAATGCAACCCTCAAAAAATCCCCTGCCAAACACGGAATTGACATATCTCAAAAACTTTTTTCCATCTTTTTATGCTTCTTCAATCTCGTTGAGTTATCTGCACATTGCACAAATCTCATGAACCGAAAAAATGGAAAACCACTTGATCCTTAGAGTAAGATTTTAAAGAAAAAAAATAAAAATGTCTTTCCTTAGAATTTTATACTATGAAGTATTTTTTTTTTTTAACTTTTCAGCTGTCGATTGATGTGAAACTTAAAAAACTGAAAAGGACTTTGTTCTATAGAAAAAAAGGATATTCCATAAATACCAAATCGCTTCCTTGCTTGTCATTATGTCAATTGCATATTTTAACACATATTCGATTTAATAAGTGTCAAATCATGCACACACACACATACACACAGATTTCTACAATCCCTTATGCAATTATGTATCAGATTTTTTGTGTGTTCTTTATTCTCTCTGTCGATTCGATTCGACTTGACATAAAATTTCCAAATATAAATCGACATTAATTGTGCACTCGAAGGCTCACAAGAGAAAATGAAAAAAACAAAAAAAAAATTATACTGACAGCCAAGAAGAAAAATAAAATCAATTAAATTGAATTTGACAACATTCACAGGATTTGTTGAATGAATTTAAATAATTTCTTCCTTTTTTTTACAGGATGTGTACTGTACATGTACAGATGATGTACAGTACACCCCCTTCTGGTATATAAAATTAAATTAAATTACAAAGAAAAAAGTAAAGCAGGACAAACAAATAAACAAATATATGTACATGTATGTGTAGAGGAAAAAGGATAAGAGCGTTCTCGTTAATCATCCTTAATCACAAGCGTCATCGTATGCTCCTGTCGTACTATACATATCAGTACCTATATCGAAAGGACATTGTCGATTAATGCAATCGCAGGATTAATTTTTTTTTCAACAACAGTTTGTTTTGATTTTTTTATTGTATCGTATAAAATAAGGGAAAAGAAACAGGATGTAAGGGGTTGATAAATAAATGTCAACCCTTACTTTTTTAAACCTACAAAAAACATACCTACAGACAAACTACTTGGTATAGTAAAAAACAACAACTTTAAATTGACCTTTTTTTTACTTATTTGATTACATTGCGTGAATTTCGCGTATTTTTGTTTTTGTAATATGGTTTTTAGTTTAAAATGTGCTTAAACTCAATAAGCAAATATATACACACGATTTTTAGTGTCAATATCCTGTCAATATTGACGATATTATCCGCAAACCATCATCGATTTGTTGAGTTTAATTTTTGTCTTGTTGTTCGGTGTTGTGTTGATTGATTTATTTTCAATTCAAAAAATGCGTCAGGATATGGAAGATTCGTTGTATATTTTATTTTAAATTAAATTTCAATTTGTGTAAATTATTTTTTTTTTTGTCATAAGTAGATTATTGAATATTCAAATAGAAAAATTAATGACACATCAATTTTAATTTAATTAAAACAGAAAATAAAGGAAGATACAATTCACATTCTGATTTTAATCCTGAAAATTCAAATAAGTACATATACCCTCCCTAAGTATACATAAAACGTATAAATCGTTTGGTTTTTTTTTTGAATTAAATTTGTTTACAATAATAACAATTGTTAAACTTAATAAATTCGTTTCTCCTTATTTCGTCGTCAACTTGAAATAATATTCCAGTTTTGTATATTTCAATATTTATTAAATTAGTGATGCGGCAAACAACAAAGACAAAGGATAAACTTTACCAACAAAAAATTTATTTAAAAAAAAAGAAAATTTATTAAAATCTTCCCACCCACAGTCTCTCTCTCTCTTTCTCTTTCTGTGATGTTTTTCTGCATAAAATGTGATCCTCATTAATATTCAAAAGGCTATTCGTTCCAAATAAATAACACAACAAAAAACAAACAGGACGAACAACAAAAAGAACGTAAAAGCAAAACAAGAACAACAAATATATATAAACGTTGGCATTCACATTATTTTCCATTGAACAAAGAACATAACAATGCAAATAAAGTGCGTCCTTTATTTCGTTTTTTTGTTTCCTCATTTTTTATTTCTTGTTTTTAATTTTTTTTTGTTAGCCATGTTATCTCAAAAGGACATTTTTGTTTCTACATAAATATACATAAATCTAATCCAGCCAAGGGTACCTACAAAAAGAGACAGAAAGCTTAAGAACGAGAGATAGAGAGAGAGAGAGAAAAAAAAGTATAAATATTTTCAACAATTAAAAATAAATAACGATGTCCTTTTTTTCATTTGTCACTGGATTCTGTGAAGGATAAAAGCTTTTTTTCTTAAATTTTTCTTGTTTTTCTGAGTTGAGCTTAGGAAAAAAATTACATCATTCATCTCTACTCATGCAGATAGGCGACTCGGCCTTATGTTAATACTTAACAGACACAGAAAACGAAAAAGTAGGTAAAAAGGATTAACAGGCTTCTAACAAAAAAAAAACAAGTACCAGGTCTTCATTTAGGAAAGTCGAGGAAATCCCATTCATTTGCATAGGGATAAATAAACTGGTTGACAAAAAAGGATAAGGACTTTTCCCCTTTTTTAACACGTGTATAATCAACGACGGTGTATATGCTAAACACACAACACACAGACGAGCAGGAAACAAAAGGCCATGGCCATTAAAGATAAAAATAAAATTAAAGACAAACTGTGTGTGTGTATCATGTATCCTTTGAGAATGCATAAAGCGATAAGTTTTTTCTATTTTGTTGAAAAGCGACAGTAATTGAGTATGAAATGTGAGGTTTTTATGGCATCATTACTCTCATTTTCTCTAGCTGCGTCGTCGTCGTTGGATGGAACTCTACTTGCAGAAAACTGTGCTAGATGTGTGATGCATGTCTTATTCATTTTCCACATAGGACATTTCTAGGTAATGCGATGAAAGTCGACCACCACCGCCGGCCGCACCGATGATGATGCCAACGCATTTTTTGTAATAATGACTTAAATCCTTTTAAAGGGTGAATTTTTGTATAAAATAAATTGTCTTGTCCTTCTTTCGTGTAAATGTGATTTAAATAAGCTTGAAAAGAGATTCACACGTGCGGAATCGTTAATCTTGATGATTTTGGTTATTTATTTGCTTTGAGCTTTCTCGAATTTATTTAAATATACCAGCGGCAGCTCAAGGTTTATGAGCTATTGAAAACCATGTCCAAATCGAAAGAGTTTTAATGAAGATAACATTTTTAAACACACGTGCTGAAGTTTTTTAACAATCTCAAGTTTTAAATATAACTTATCAGTCCATGTTGCTTTGGGTTTTAAGAATTTAATGTGCATTTAATGAGTAGTTGTTCAGATAAAAAGGGACAAACATCAGAAAAACCGTATTTAGATATGTTTTGAAAACTATTTCTAAATTTGTTAAGTCGTTTTCGAAATCCTTCGGGCACAAACATTGCATTTTCATTATTGTGAGAGCACAAAACTTCACAATACCCGACCTAAACTAAAAAAAAACAAAATCCAATCTATATACACCTACATACATAAATCCTCGAAATATTTACTATATCAGAAAACTAATTTCCCCCTTCTTTCTCTTTTTCCATTTCTAGATGTTACACCATTCAAAAGGAATTCACTATCCCAGCGGCTATCCGATGACGAGGTCACCACCATTTTTAGTCTCCTCATCTCCGGGACCCGATCCGTATCGTTCGAATGACAATGTCTACGAAGAACTTGGTCCGGGACGCGATTCAGACGCTGAATCCGAACCGCCACTACATTCCGATGATGATTTTGCCGAAGATGAACTCTCATTGCCTGGCGAGAGATCATTTAACAAATCCATTTCGGACACAGCCTCCACAATACCCGTTTCGACTATCTATCATGAACGAATCAGTGCGTCATTGCAACCGTGCAACAGTAGCAGCAGCAATAATAATAACAACAACAACGGCCATGAGCGGAATTCACTGCTGTCGTCTTCGTCTTCATCGAATACGCAGCATGATGCAGCAACAGTGACATCTGCTGCCACATCAACTTCGGCCTCATCGACAAATAATAATGCACCAAGTAGAACGGCTGGAATTCTGTCAGGAGTCCTGCGGCACACAACCGGACGACAGAATAATAATCGCAAAAACCGCCATAAGCCACCAGCGGCCAGTTCGAGCATGGACGAGTTTAATACTTCGGCGGGGTCAGAACAGTTGGTAGGCGATATGATGGCTGGTGTGCCAATGGCCCAGAATCATCTCTACGATAATAGAAATCACAATCTTATGTCATTGGCCTACAATAACAATACCTTCCACCATCACAGTCTGAACAATAACCAAAACACCAATACCAACAACAACAATCGTGCCCAATACTACAACACGCTGGAAAATGAAGTTGAAAGACGTAATCGCATCAACAACCAGCTCCACCATCCAGCTTCGGCGGTGGCGACAATCTTCCGCGAACGAAACATTGTCAATCACCCGAATCGCTATCCCCAGCCGTACTATGCTGCCAGTAACTTGTTGAGCTCGATGCGTTCCAGGACGAATCCACGAAGCATTGACCGTCGACGAATAGTTCCTCCAATGGATCCCATTGAGCCGACCTACGGCTATGCGGAGCCCATATTCCATGAAGGATACCTCTACGACTCGTGTGGCCGACAGCAACAACAGCAGTCGAATACAGCCGGTCGCAATGCGACGGCACTAGTCGGTGGTCCACTATCATATCCGGAATATATTGCTCCGGACTATACGAGCTCTGCAGGGATCATGGGCTCTTATCGACCGAGCACACATCAGCATCATCATCATCATCATACGACTACTGGTGCACCAGGACACCATCACCACCAGCACAGCCATCAATTGTACTCAAGGGGAAGTTCCGTTGGCGGCGGGGGTGACTCTAGTTTTGGCTCGGATTCGGGATACAGTCATCATCACAGCAGCACACCGGCCTCATCAATCGGTCGGGGTGTGGGCGGTGGCATCCGAGGAAGTGGTAGCAGTGGCAACGGCAGTGGTCAGAACAAACTAACGGCAGCCTTAAATTTTGGCTGGAATCGACGACAGTCAAAGCAACAGCAGCAGCAGCAGCAGAAGCAACAACCATCATCAGCAGCCCAACTCCCTGCCCCACAAACATCCACATCCACATCATCATCATCATCAACATCATCGTCTGCATGTCCAAAGGACATGAATGTTGATCGAAGTCCGAATAATAACTCGGACTCCACCCAACAGCCATCCCTAGCGACTACACAAACAGCAACAACATCAACAGCACTAACACCAACACCAACAACAACTGGCTGCAATAGCACAGACGTAGTCAACTGTAATACACCAGCCAAGGCGTGAGAGTCGAGAGTCGATCCCAATTGTAAATAAAAAACAAATTCAAAAAACCCATAGACTTAAGGAAGGATTTCTTTTTCTTTTTGTTGTTCGTTCAACAAGGACATTGTACATATTGTGATCCAGTAAATACTACAACAACACAAACATAAATAAGTAAAAAAATGGCAAAAGTAAGCAAAAGCCTCAAAATAAAAATGCAAAGAATAAAAAAGAAAACAGTCAAGAGTTCCTTCTTCGAATATTTAATGAGGAAACAATGAAATAAATTAAAATTCCTCCGTCATTTTGTAAATATCCTTTTTTGGTTCACGTTCTTTCTTCATTCTTCATTCTTTCCTATGTGTGTAAATAAATACTAAAAATAAAAAAATAAATTTTGTGAATATGAGTAGGTGTGTGTAATAAAACAAAAAACAAATTGAAGAAGAATTCAGAAAAAGAGAGAGAGAGAGAGAGCTTATGTAGTAATATCCTTTCCAAACAATTGAAAAAAAAAATAAAAATAAAATATTATTTATTTCTCGTACCTTATTAATTTATTGTTTTTATTTTTGTAAATATTTTATTTTAGTAGTTTTTATTTGTAAATTTCCTTTAAGACTATCTTAAATAATTTTTTAGTTGTGAAAACATGTGATGTATTAAAAATTAAGGAAATTTAACTAAATACGAAAACCATAAAACATTTAATAACTAAACAATAAAAATTATTAAAATTTCTTATTATGGAAAAAAAAAGACTTTTTGAGTTTAAGTTATATATATATAATTTTAAGTTTGTAAATTACGAGTACTCTAAAAATTTTAAAAATTGTTTTAAATTTAAGTCGAAGGAAAATATTATATTATTTAATTATTTTTTTTTCATTTGTTAATTTAGTTTTTTAAGCAAAAATAATTTCAATAAAAAAAAAAACAAAAATAAAAATAAAACTAAATCAATCCTAAAATATTTTTTTTTCTATGTTATGTGTTCAAGGCTTTGAGTTGGTTTCAATTCTGTGATTCTTGAGTTTCTGATAAGATTGATGACTTTGGTATAGCGAAATTCCATTCCCATGCTATACTATTTGGTTTCAATTTAATGACTTGCCGTTTGGGGGACCATAAGACATTTATTGAAAATCATAACTGACACTAGAACTTTTTCGTTTCGAATTGAAGTTTAATAAAAATAAAAATGGCACAGTATCAAAAGAAGGAAAAAGATATTAAAAAAGAATCTTGAAAAAATGTGCAAGTTTCTCAAAAAAAACTTGTATTGGAAATTAAGACAAGGTTTTGGAAAAAATGTTTACAAAAAAATTCAATTACAATTATTACTTCAATATTGAATCTCATACGCTTTTTTAATTACTTCAAGATGTGATTAAAGAATTTCAATTACAACTAAAGTTCTTTTGTTAAATAATAAATAAATAAAGAAATCAATTACCTGAACTTGTATTTAAAAGTACTTTCCATCAAGAACTTAAATAAACCCATTGTAATTTCCAATTACATGTGCATTAGTAAGTGCATTATTCAATTACAATTACAAGTAGTTGAAATGTATATTCTTTCAATTATAATTACAAGTAATTAAAACGTGTATTTTTCAATTACGATTACGTGTAATAATACCTACGTAACGAACGATTGGTAAAAAAATACAAACTACAACTATAAACTATTACTGTTGTTTTCAAAAGTTGATTAAGTATGTAACTCAACCTAGCGAAAAATATATAACAACTTACATGAACATTTTGAAGAATGAAAAAAACTCCTTCACAAATTTGATCTATAATCCACAACTAACTACAACTTTTTAAAATTTGAGTCTTCTAAGTTTGAAAATTAATTGGACAAAAAGAGTTAAATTTACTTTTTCAATGTTCAAAACTGGTTGAAGGTTTTAATTCATCCTAACAGTAGGCAATGATTGATTTGTGAAATGTCTAGCTTAATAGCATTGCATACTTTTAGTTAAACTCACATACCATTTTAGGACTCAAACAGTGATATTCCAAAATACACCTCAAAGTATGCATTCAAACAGAAATTCAGAAAATATTTAAGATCCTTAAAATATGCTATTTTGTATTTCCTCATAAAAGAGATTGAATTATTTGAAGGGTGTTTCTTTTTTCCAAACCTTTGATTTTGAAAGTATAGATCTGTTTATTTTGGTTTTGTTAAAGTGCAAAGTTCAATTTAAATAGAAATAAACAAGGTTTTACAATTTTAAGTCGTTATTTTGAGAATTCTAATTTACATTTCAAAAATAATAAACCATAACATAAGCAGAATTTTAACAAATCATGAAAATTGAAAAAAAAACTCATCAGAAACTTAGGAGCCTACTTATAAATAATTGTATGTTTATAAATTTATTTTTCAAGAAATTTTTTAATCATTTTCTGTTTTAAACTTTAAAATGAAAACTATATCAATATTTAACATATCAATCATAAATAAAATCCATATAAACTTTGTTAAAAAATTTAAACGTTCCTTTCTCCTAGTTCCCCAAAATATAATTCCTAATAATTCTTCTAAAAAATCTTTTGATTGTAAATAAACAAAAAATACAAAAATATGAAATTAATATATTGTTGAAGGCTTATTAAAGACTGTTTTTTTATAGTTTAGAAATTGAAAAACATTAAAAAAGAAAAAAACACGCGCATAACATTAAAATAACCCAATTAAAAAACAAACAATTTAACCTCTATAAAACTTTCTCAAATTCATTGCAAACAAACAAATACTAAATCAGATCCCATTTTTTCATTAAATTACAAAAAAAAAGATAAATCATCATACATTTTATAATGTAAGTACCTAAATCCAAGAAATTTTTATTTCTTATTGTTTTGAAAATAATAATTAATGGTATTGTATAAAAAAAAAATATTTCAAAATGGAATTTAATGCCCAAACTAAATCCTGACCACTTTTAGGTTGTGTACTATGTAAATACAAACAATTAATTATTAAAACAAAATAAATTAAATTGTAAATTAAAAATAAATTTAATAAACCAAAAAATGCTTAGATAAGAAAAACAAAACCAAAAATAAAATTAATTGATATATTAAATGAGCACAAAAATGTATCCTACTCTTTATCAGAGCGAAAGAAAAGAAGTTCGATTTGTTAAACCTAATAATAAAAAATGACTTAAGTTATATGATTTATTTTTATTGTGGTTATTTTACAACTTTCTCAAAAATTGGTTCTTCCCTAAACAATTTAAACTAAAAAAAAACACTATAATATGAAAGCCCCTTGCAGTTTATCAATTACCTAACATTAACATTAACAAATAAAAAAGCAAAAATATTCTAATAAATTGTCCGACAGCAGAACAATCATAAGAGTGCAGATATTAAAAAAACAAAAGAAAAACAATTAAATAAAATAACAAAAACAAAAACAAAACACAAATAATTATTATATACATAAAATATTAATAAAATAAAAACAAAAAACAAAAAAAAAACAGGAAAAATAATTAAGTGTCTATGATTAAAACAAAAAGTAGGAAAAAAATATATGTAACCTATTTTCTCAGCCTTCGTTTTAAAACCAAAAAATAAATAGATATTTAACAAACTGTGCAAATAAAAAATATAAAGCTTACAACAACAAAAAATAACACAAAACTTTGAAGAAAACCATATCAGTTCAGAAGAAGTATATTTATTTAAATTTTTGTTTCAAAATTTAAAATAGATTTTGAGTTTGAAGTAAAGAAAAACAAAACCAAAAGAAAAATATATAATATGTAAAAAAAAACTTACTTTGATTTAATCGAACTACGTATTTATATAAATAAATAATATTTTAGTAAACTTATTAATTTTAGTTTTTGTGTTATTAAGTTTAAGAAAAAAAATTATTTCTTTTTTAATAGGAACATAAGCAATCTTAATTATAGGAACTATGAGTATGAAGAAAAAAGTAAAAGAGGTGAAAAATTTAGAAAATATATTAAAGAATTTTATTAAAAAAAAACAGATATTGTTTTATTTTAGTTTTTGGAAAAGTGGTTCTTCTTTTATTGGAAGAAAAAATTACATGTATGTATTAAGCACGATATCAAAAAGGTGACATGTAACACAGGTCGAGAGTTTAATTCAGGGAATGTGAACTTTCTACTTCTTATTACGTTTTTTCCATAAACTACAATTTTGAAAAATTCTTTGGTGTTTTTCAAATACACAAAAATGTACTTCAATAAGTGGACTGCAGTGTTTAAAATCTCTATCAGAATTTTTCCATCTGTTAAAGGGAAATCTAAAGCATTTTAATTCCGAAAATGAATGGAAGTGGAAATTTTTGGCATAAGCTATTTCATTTTATATAAATTATCTTTCAGGTAAATAAGACTATACACTTTATAAATTCGCTTAAGACCATAAGTGAACAAAAATCGCCGCAAAATAAAAGAATTTGTGCCTGGTTACACGAGCGCAAAAAAGAATTAGTTCACGAAAGAGAACGGGTGATTTTTAGAAAGAAGGAAAGGTATGGAAAAAATTCCAAGTTTCATCTTTTTCCTCATTTTCAGATATGAGTTTTTCGTTAAAAATCATGTTTCTTTCTCAAAACGTTCTCCTTTTGTCAGACATTTTCATTTCTATTTGCCCGCGAAGTAGAATGTATACAACAAATTTCCTTTTGTTTTACACGTGCTGTACCTGCGGCTGAGTAGTGAGTAACCAACGAAGTTTTTTGTGTTTTAATTTCCGACTGTTCCTCTATTTCTTGCAAGCCCACTTAATTTTTTTTTCTGTGTGTATCCACAAAAGTTATTCTTTTTTGCGCTCGTGTAACCAGGCACTATGTTAACATTTTCCAGTTAAACTTCTTTTAAGTAAACAATATTTGAAGACTATTGCTCATTGGGAGCCAAACCCTCTTTGTTGTTTACAGGTCCCATTCAAGTAAAGCTGTAAGCAAATTTGACTTAGTCAACAAAGTGGCAGGGCTAGATGGCATTCCCGTAGAATTGTTATAAGCAGCGCCAAGCAGTGTTCCCATAACGGCATTATTAATGCTAGATCTAGCATTATAGAGAAGAGAAAAGCAATATGAAATTTTAAAATAATGCTAAATGCTTTTCTGGCATTATTGTTTTTAAGTTTTGCATTCTTGAATGCCAAAATTGATTTCAAAATATTGATTTGATTATATCATATTTGGAAAAAAAATAAGAATGTGATAAGTCTGAATGATTTGAAATTAAATAATTGACTATAAAACATGTTCCTATACTTAAAATAATTGTGCTGTTAATACCTATTTACATATAAAGCTTTAAGTTTTGTTATTTTTGAATTAATTTTGTTTTGTTTTTGTTTTTGTTTTTTTTTTGTTATATATGTACCTATGTTTGTTAGGTATTTGTATGTGAAAATAAATATTATTTTGCATTTTTTAAGATGTTTGTTTTTTAATCATCGATATGGACGTTTTTTGTGGATTTTAAGATTTAGCATTTTGTTTTTTGAGATCCCATACGATCTAGCATTATAAAATTTGAAATCTAGCATTATGAAATTTGAGATTATGGCAACACTGGCGCCAAGTTCAAGAGTGGAAAAAGGCAATGATTGTCAAGCTCATAAGACAAGTAGACTTGATGAAGAGCTAAAATTTGTATAGTTACCAAAATAGTATCGAAGATTGTTTTAGAATACATAATAAGAGAACATCTCGAAGCACAAGAAGGACGCTGAACAAGAAGGATTCTTCTGAATTGATAGCATCAACACCTTGCTGATCGTCATCGAGAAGTTAGTTGAATATTTATCAATACAATACACCTGCTGTTCATCGATTTTCAGAAGGATTTTGACACCGTCAATAGTGAGTTTATATGACTTGCTTTGTGAACAAGAGGTTTCACGTATAAACTCATTTCTATAATAAAGGCGACTTGATATCTCATAGGATAATAAATATCCATCAAATGATCACAAGAGTGGAGAGGGAAGCAAAAATCGTGGTGCTGAAAATCAAAACTTGAAAAACTAAGTTGTTCAACCTCGGAGCCTCCCAGTGTCCAAGCCATCCTCTCAGAGAAACGTTGCTCAACAACCAGTTGAAAATGTAGAGTGTTTTCACTATCTTGGAAGTATTGTCTCTACTGAAGACGGAACAGAAGAAAATATCGATAGCCGTATCAGAAAATCTAAAGCTGGGTTCGGGATGTTGTCCAATGTTTGGAGGAACAAGATTGCAAAGAAGTTGGAAAACCTAGAGGCACGCGGAGAAGAACAGTCGAGGTCGAATTATCGAGCTCAAACACATCGCCAAAAATAGCGCTCAATGCAGATAGAAGTAATTCAGGCTGAGGACCGAAGTAAGTAAGTAAGTTAATAAGAATCTAGATTTAACAACAAAGTATCACAACTCTTTCAAAAGAATGTAGGTACCAACCATTGTTGGCAAAAGATTTTAGAAATTAGTTTATAAATTCAAAAATTAAAATAGTACCTCCCCTCGTCACCGGGTCGAATACACTTGCAACAAATTTATAAAAACATATTGCAAAGCCCTTATCAGGTGTAGCCTTCAGTTCTTTCTTCGTTTTGGTTTCTATTTCCGCTGTCGATTAAAATGGTTTCGAAAAAGCGATAGGTTTTGAAAATAGTTAAAAGTTACATGGTGGTATGCCCGGGTTATGTCGGAGCAGTATAGGTTGAGTTTTTGACGAAATCGTCAACGCGTTTTTGACAGCAATAGAAATTTCACATCTTCTGAGGTTCAAATGGTCACTCAAAATGATTAACTTGATCCACCCGCGTCTAAGAAAGTCTGCGTAATTTCTCGGACTGTCAATCGACAATTTCGAGCACCATTTCTTTGAATTGTCGACATGTGCAGCTTATAAGTTAAAAATGGGTGTACCCCGTCTACAATTTAAGTCATAAACACATGTTTTCGATAGTGTTCACCTAAGGCCTTGAAATAACTCCGCTCACAAATTTTAACGAAACTGCGTTGTTAATAACAGTTTCAAATGTAATTAAAGGCAATTTTTGTTTTCAAATATTTTTCGTACAGCCTAAAAAGATGTTTGAATAGGCGACTTCGAAGGATATGACCCAAGTTTATCGTACATCTTAAAATCAGTTTTTTTAATTAGGTATGTCCCTTTAAAAATACGAAAGACCACCAGAAACAAGGATTTCAAGTCTAAGGTAAAATACAACATTATCGTATCTCTTATCAATAAATTGTATGATGATTTTGCATAGTACAAATCTTTGTCTTATAAATACAGTTTTAATCATTTTAGTATTTTTCTTAATTTCTGGAAAGTCTCATTAGTTATATGAGTCTTCATGTGACTCCAAATGAAGTTTTGAGAAGTCTTGAATTTATGCTTTCATTATTTTGAAAAACATGTTTTGGAATAAACTTCTAGTGCTGATTTCGAATTTAATTTGAACTATCTGCTCAAATACTCATTATTTGACAATTAATTTTAACTTATCTTCTTCTTATTCATGGTTTCCAACAATATTTACTATGTATTAACTAACCCTCATCAAATAATGAATCCAGCCTCTATTTCAAGCTTCATCACAATAAAATATACCTTCTCGCCCTTACCTTAAAACTTGTTTTTTTTTATTTGGTTAAATCGCATCTGCCTATTAATTGAAGTTAACGAAACTTTAAAAGAAAACCTAAAGCAGGCTGCCGCTGCTATATCTACACCTACGTATTTCTCCAAATATTGCTTCTATATACCCTGTCTAATTTAATCCCCTAAAACTAATTGCCTCTTAGCATACAAATTTATTCCAACATCTTATGGTTTTGCTGTGAGGATGGCCCCGGCCCTGGCCCCCTCTACTTACTCAAAATAAAAAAAAAACTTATTGGCAGCATTTAACTGAAGAAAATGAAAAGTTTTCCTCCTTGCTCGTTCACAAGTGCGTTGAGTTTATAGTAAGGAGTAGGAAAGTAGGATTCTCTTGAAAACCCAAGACAACACAGTGCTGTGCTCTCTCACAGTTCGACGTAACTTTTCCACTTGACTTAACTATCCAATTAGTTGAATTCCATTTCTCTCGACAGCAAAACAAAAATAAAGAATATAATATAAACCTTCAATTAAATGCTCGAAAATGGTATTCTTCCTGAAAATTAATATAATATCACCCTGATGATAGTTGGGAGCAGTTTTTGTGTTGAAGACACTCTGTCCCGCCCCAAAAAGACTAGAACTAGGCTCATTAGAAAACAATTGAAAGGACTTTCAGCTAAATGCCTGTCTGTGTATATTTTTTGTATCTCTATGGGGATGGGAAATTTTTCCAAGTGTTCCTCTTTCATTGTAATCATCATCATCATCGCTATCGACCTGTAAAGGAAGGGAAGAAACACCCGCCAGCCGCCGTCACACCAATACTAATAACTTTTATGCAACAGCTGCTCCAATCGTTACGATTGTTTACCACACGCAGCACACTTCAACAATCAAGACAAGTCGAGTGAAATACCAACAAAAATTTATAAAAGATCTTCCCCATTTACCCAATTCTCCCCTTTCAGGCTTTTCTATACAACCACAACAGGAGCAGGAGCAGCAGCCGGGGCAGAGCAGAGAAAAGACGAAAACTCCTTGAGAAAACTTTCAAACTATTTTAATCTGAAACTATGCTTGTCATTCGAGCAAAGGATGCGTTCTTATTCTTCAACAAAAAGCTCCTCCGCTCCGCAGTCCGCACACAATCCACATGAGGTTAGGTATGAATAGAATAGGGAGCACAGGGATAAAAAAGGAATTGTTCCCCGCATTCAATATTTTTGTTCTGTGATGTGCAACGAACGAGAAGTATTCCTTACAAAGAATTTTAGAAAAGGATTCAAGGCCTTACAAAGGACCATCACCACACGGACCCTTTTCTTTTCTTTATACTTCTTTCCTCTTAAGTCTGCACAGTGCAGAGCACAGGAATATACGAGTATATGTGTTTAAGAAACGGATGCACATTGTACCAGTTTTTGGGCTCTTGTATAAGGGGAAACAGTGGTAAGTAGGCGTCCGTCGCTCGTGTATAACAATACACCTGATCCCCATCAGATGCATATTCACAAAATGTTAGGGATTATAAATGGCAGGATAAACAGGATATGTAGAGCGTGTTCTTGCAATGAAAAAAAGTAAGAATGAATATGTACATATACATTTAGAGTTAGGTGCATGTGTGTATGTGTGAATATGTTTGAGGAAAAGCTAAAGGAAATCCTTTTTCAAGGAAATAAAGCCTTCGGGAAAGATACATATACAGTACACATTACACATTGTTGTGTCTGGGCAGGCAGGATAGATTTTTTTTGTATGCATCCATACATATTTTAGGCAACTTGTGTCCTTGTGTGTTTGTGTTCATTCAATCGGATATGTTTTGTATTCAAGTGGAAGGACAAAAGTTTTTCTTCAACAAAATATATAAAAAGAAAGAAAACAGAAAGAAGAAGAAGAGAAGAAGAAGAATATTGCTTTGCCTTCACACTGTATGCAAATGTGGTATTTTTATTTATATGTACATCTATTTTTTCGTTTCTGTTTCCTAGTGGGATTGAATAGGTTAGCGTTAGCTATTTGGAATGTATTTTAAAGATAGCTTTAACTCTTTGTTGGCTTAGATGTTCCATATTTTTTGAATAATGATGGCACTGCGAACTTCTTCTTTTTCCTTTTTGGGGCTTTTCAAAATTTTAAAACTTTAAAATAGGGAAACATTTCAAATGATAAGTATATGAAGTATAGAGCACTTTTAGTATTTAATTTCTTAGTGAAAAATATTTTTTTTTTATTTTTCAAATGAATAATCAGATCATATAAGTTATGTGAAAGGTTCAAAACCAGCACAATGTTACTAAAAACGTAGTTTTCAGAAACTTAAATCTATTAACTTCCTTTAGAAAGTTATTGTAACTGAGGAAATTAGAATTTTGAAATTCTTCAATGTTTCAAGGTCCCTAGAATCTAAATAAGAGGTCCTTAGACATTTGGTTATTTTTCTAGAAAAATCCAATGGACAACTTATTTTTACATAAAACTATAACAACTACAAATAAAAACTGATAAAAATGGGTTTTGACTCAAGAGAACAAAGAATAGTAAAGACTTAAAACTTTTTTAGCTTACAAAAAATTTTGTTATTAAAAACGCTATCTGAAATCAAAACAAGACATATAAAATTAAAAAAACGCATGAAATCCTTTTTTGAGTGGATAGAACGGTCAATATAACTTAATGTTGGTATTCTGTTTCTAACATTTCGGCCAGTATATCACGAATAAATGTTGGCTTCTAGTGCTTCTAAGGCACTTAAGGTTTAAAATATCCTCATACAAAAAATGGTCTAGAGGTGTTAAATCGCACGATCTAAGTGGCCAATTGACCGACCTCAAACGAGAATTTAACTGTTCACAGAACCTGCCTATAAATTGGTCCATTATTATGCGTGCTGTGTGGAATATGACACGATCTTTTTTAACCACATATCATGCATTGGTAGCTCTTGTAAAGCTTCTGGCTGCTCTTCACCCCAAATACGGTAGTTTTGCTTTTCAAAGTATCCGTTTTCAACCATCTTCTTCTCTGAACATAATTTTTCGATACAAAAGCGGATCTTCGGCCAACATTTCAAAAGTCCATTCACCAAAAAATTTGGAGTTTTGGTAGGTCATTCGGTTTTAATTCTAGCACCAGATGTATTTTGAAAGGCTTTACACTTAAATTCATCCGGCCTAAAATCGGCCATCACTAACGTTGGCAGATACACCTGCGATATTTTCCTCAGTTTCCACCCAACGTACGCGTGTTGGAGGTTTGTTGATCAAGCTACCATAAAATGGAAGAAGTGCGCGACGATCTTTCTTCACTGAGCACGTATTTGATACTCATTTCGATTACAGACTTCTCGACCCACAGACCTTTCAGATTCGTTGTTAAACTTAATTATGAAATTCGCCGGATGAACTACTAGTCCTTAGACTACGTTATCATTTCTTAACTTGCCTACCGACCCTGTCAGTTTCTGATATGCTTAAAGCAATTATGACATCCGAAATACTCTGTAAATGTTCTGTTGTTTTCTAGAGATATGACTTCGCATTTGTTGTTGTCATTAGACAGTCCTAATAAAATACATTTACTGTTTGATAATTACAGCATACATTTTCTGGAATTTGAACTTTGAATTAAGAACTTTTTGAGTTTTCATTGGCTTTACCGTTATGAAGAAGAACAACTGGTAAATCGCATTGAAATGTCTTATACCTTTTGAAAATCAGTCAATGATGCTTAAGGAAGAAAAACTATTTGTGGAACTAACCTTGGAATCTGTCTAGGCATTTTAGGACCTCACTTTTAATTTCAAAACATCCTTTGGAATTTTAGTTCCTCCCTTGATATTTCAGGACCTTCCTTATTATTTGGATACCTTCCTTGATATTTCAAAACATCCCTTAATATTTCAGGAACTTCTTTGGAATTTCCAAACCTCAATTAAAATCTTCCGACGTGTCTTGAAATAACCAGGCCTGCCTTGAAGTCTCCAGACCTGCCTAGAAGTCTTCAGACCTGCCTTAAAATCTCCAGATCTGCCTTGATATTTCAAGAGCTCCCTTGATATTTCAAAATCCTCCTTAAGAACTCCCTTGAGATCATCAGACCTCTCTTGAAATCTAAAGTCCTGCATTGCAATTTCAGAACCTCCCCTGAAATGTTAAGACCGCCATTCAAATATCCAGACCTCCCTTGACATTTGAGTACCTCCATTAATATTTGAAAATCTCTCTTGATATTTCTGGACCTCCATAATATTTTAAGGATTAGAATTTCAGGACCTCCTTTGATATTTTAGGCCCTAACTTAATATTTTATAACCTAGCTTAAAATCTTACCATACATTTTTGAACTTTCCATTGTTTATTTTTGATTTGTTTTCATTTACATTACTGAATAATTCAAATCAGAAAGGTTTTGAAATTTCTGGTGAATGTCAATTTGTAGAAATTTTATGGAATGCGAAAGTGTTGCCATTTCAGATGACCAAAAGGTTTTCGTTAATCTTTCTCTCATCGGATCTGGTAATAAAACGATTCATGGTTAAATTATAGACCAAACAGAAGATGTTTGGCTGAGAAACAAAACACGAAGCGTGTGTAAGCTATGAAAACCAGTGTTTCCAAAAAGAAAATAGCAAAGAAATCACCCATTATGTTGTAAGACTTTTACGAATGAAAAGTTATCATTGTGGGCAGCATTCCAGCTTCTTTTTTTAATTTGCATGTATCTTGCTTTTTTTAAAAAAGTAATCGATATTAAGTTACAGAGTTTCTTAGACTCGGTTAGTCTTAATTAAACATTGATTTTGAATAGGCAAATAATTTTCCTGATTTTCTTATGAAGATGAATTCCAGTTTCAATTTTGAAATTCGTATATTTGACTTTAGAATGTTTCAAAAATATATTTAATTCCACTTTTATCTGACCATAGGCTTATGCAGTCTATTTCCAAATCAATAAAACCACTAAATACATAAGTCGCTGTTCCACACATGACCAGACCAGAACTGCTTCCGTTTGATAAAGAGTTATTTTAAAAATCCACGACTACGTCTACTTTCTAGGTGGGTACCACCGTATGAATATGAGTTTGTATATATCCTATTGCAGTCAGATTAAGTCTATACCTCTCACTAGGATTCAATGTGGAACCAAAAGTTCAGTTCAAAAGTCCGCAAGTGATCAAATCCCAGCATCACTTTGCCATATGCATTATTCCTTCACACCATTTGAGCGTTTAAATGCAAATCGATTTTCGCACTGACTACACATGGTTAGATATAGAAATACAGGTAAACTGAAGTTCAAAAGGGTACCTATATTAGGTGTGTTTTTTCAACAGCATCGCCCTCTTTCATCCCACCACTTGTTCAAGTAAGAATTCAGTGGACGTTAACGTTCAAAAACCACGTTGACTTTCACAAAATAAAACTTTTATTTTTCATCATCCCGAGGACACCCTGAATATGGATGGTGCTGCTCGAAATCTGTTATATGTATGTAAAAGTATAGGTAGAGCTTTGAGGGAGTTTTGTGTTGAGGCTTGGGTGCATTCAATATTCAAAAGGATGCGCGCAGATACGATGACAGGCACAATATCTACATATTTGCCGCTCTTGCTCTGTTGTGGATACCTTCGCAATTTTAAGCTGTTTTATACACACTAGTTTTGTTAAGGTTGCTTATGGGATTTATGAAAAAACTTTTAAACCCAAGAAACGTTGTACATACATATAATAAAATTTATCAGATTCACCAAGTTCCTAAATTCCCAATATATCTATATATGTACATATCAATTCAATTAATTTTTTAATTCTATATTACTTATTCACAAATTCACTTTAATTCAATTTAATTCAATTCAATTCAATTCAATTCAATTCAATTCAATTCATTTCAATTCAATTCAATTCAATTCAATTCAATTCAATTCAATTCAATTCAATTCAATTCAATTCAATTCAATTCAATTCAATTCAATTCAATTCAATTCAATTCAATTCAATTCAATTCAATTCAACTCAATTCAATTCAATTCAATTCAATTCAACTCAATTCAATTCAATTCAATTCAATTCAATTCAATTCAATTCAACTCAATTCAATTCTATTCAATTCAATTCAATTCAATTCAATTCAATTCTATTCAATTCAATTCAATTCAATTTCTATTTCAAATTCAATGTTAATCAATTCAATTCTATTTCTGCTTATGTTTAAAATTCAATTCGTTTCAATTTCATCAACAACTTGTTGCAACCTTAAGAGTCCTCAAAATTTGTGTTGATAATTCACCTTATCAGTATAACGTTCTCATGCCATGTACTGTACATACATACATTGTGTATACCTTTCTAGTGCCAAGTCGGCCACATACCTCATTCCACATATCACATCAGACAGTGTTGTTCTAGAGCAGGCAGAAGGGTAGTCGGGTTGAAAAACGAGAAACAATTCAAAGGCGCACACATAACGAATTGGAATCTAATCTCTGAGCGTTTGTTGTTCCATTTACGGAACCACCCGAAGGATTTTTCCTCGTACATATACTCGTATGATCGGTATCCCATCTCAGTGCTTTTTTGCTCTATGATGATGAAGGGTGGTGTGGTATAGGTTATATAGTTAAAGGATTCCCCGAAATAAGAAGAAAAATACACACAATTTCCCACTACCGACCGACCGACCGTTTCGAATGAATGTTTACTTGAACAAGGTATAAGTTTACATTGGGCGAATCCTTCTGCTACTTTTTTGTCGCCCCCAAAAAGGTTTTTGTTTGTTTTTTTTTTTTTTAACTGTCTCGAGGAATGAGAGAGTTGGTTTTTTGGTCCTTCAAAGGACATGAATATATGAAGTGAATGTGTGTTTTTTGTGCGAGCGATACAAGATACAAATCGAAATTGTAGTAGGTACCGAACATCAAAGTTGAACAAGGATTCTTACATAACAAAAACAAAGAGTGGAGCCGGGGAACGGGGAGAGAAAAAGAGATGGATTCAACAAAAAATGAAACAGTCAGAAGGATTCGATTGGTAAAGAAGAACCACTGAAAGGATAATCGAATTTTTTTCAAGTGGTTCGCAACTTTGTTAACCATCATCGTCAACATCAGGGTCTGTTGTATAGTATAGGTTTCAGGAGGGTTTCAACTGTTTGAAGGAGCGAAGCAGGAAACGGCGACGGCTGGTGGCCAGAATAACCAGTAGTCTGGTCTAGTTTGGTACTCACGGTATTCCTGTAAATCACCTATACACTACACCGAGAATTATCTATGTCCGTCTCCTTGCTATTTCTCGTCACATGTTCTTTTGTTATTTTCAATTGCAAACTTAAGATTCATTTTTGATGATGGTCGGTGCGCTCTGATGATTGTTCAAGGGCGTATTGTTAATGAAACAAAACATATTTCCTCTAGGGCCCAGGAAAAATTTGAAGATTTGAGGACAAATTTTGTCGGAAAAATGTTTGAATACAAATATTAAATGCGCGTACAGAAACAGGGCTCTAATATCAGACTTGTAAAAGAATGAAATCTTATGGGAATGCAATCTGCAATTGATTGCAATCATTTGAGAATGCAAGGACTTCAAGTGAATGCAATGATTTGAAGTGAATGTTTAGAATGCATGAAGTCTTAAATGATTGCTTTCAATTCATTGCCGTCAAATCATTGGACAAAAAATGATTCCATTCTTCTTAAGGTCAAATGAAAATAGATAGCTAAATTTTAAGTCCCAATTCTTAGGTGAATTCAATGAATGAAATCTTTATATTGAAGTCATAAAAGATAGCATTCCCAAAAAATTGCATTCTTTTACAAGCATGTCTTGTATTATGGGACTTTTATACACATTCAGGGAGTCTAGAAGCAGAGCGTTATACCTATGTGAAGTCGCTTATAAACTTATAAATTGTTGTGTCTTCCAATTGAATTTCGATTGAGAGTTGGAGAACAATAGCTTATAAGGCCTATTGAAGCCCTAGACTCACGAAGAAACACAATGACCTTCTAGCTTTTATCAGGTATCCCTTCATCGTTGATAAACGATAAAGAAAATACGTAGAACAAGGACTTTCATTAACATTTTTAAGACCCTATTCCACAAATTATGACGATTTAATCCAGTCCTGATGATGACGATGATGATACAAGGCTGGGCAGCGTTGCTACTGTGATGTATTGTGCCTGAACGATCCTTGTTCAGTTGGTGTTGCTTTTCTTTGGTAAAATGTTACTGAACGAAGGATAAGAGATTGAAGATGGGGGCTGGCCCGGCAGAGTGTTGTTTCTCATCATCGTCATCATCATCATGATGGGTGGATACTTTAAGGGTGGACGCAAACATAAAAGATGAAAATGGTAAGGGAATGTCTGGGTTGATTTTTCTGGAATTTTTAACAGTAATGTTACTTTTATTTTTTGTTAGCTTGTTTCTAAGTCTAAAGTTGACTTATGATGAGTATGGGAGAGAAGTAAGAGAAAGGACTTTGTTAGGTAGATTTTGATTTGGGTGGGTGTTTTTTTTTTTTTTTTTTTTTTGAAAGACACGATTTCATGGTCAGTGAACATAAGAAGAGGATCTGTTTGAAGAACATTTAAATTTAATTGAATGTTTACTTTAGTTGGGTGGAAACGGAAGGGGAAGGTGTTCGGTGGAGAACGTAAATGTTTGTTTTAGTTATTTTGTTAGATTTTGGGATTTTTTTTGTTTTGATTTGAAAGTTTTCTAGCAAAAAATTGAGTGTGTGTTATTTAACTTTTGTAAGAGGACAATGAAATATGATTAAAGGAATTTTTCGGAAAACACGATTAATAAATAAATAAATTTGTTGGTTTGAGGAACATGCTTTTATTAAATATTATAGCGGGTTATTCATTTTGCGGTTTCAAAAGTATAAGGCTGGAATTCGACATCTGTCAAACTAAATTGTTAAACCAATTTTTTTTTCAGCTGAAAGTCTGACATTTACGAAAATGAATCTCTTAACTATCGCACAACCATACAAATTGTTAAAACCTACTACAAAAATGGTGATTCTGCAACACACCACATATCGTGCTTTAAGAGGAGATTATGGTTTACACAATCGCCCAACTACTCAAGCATTATCGTTTCGCTCGTACCACTGAAAATATCGCTGCTGTAAAGTGTTCAAGAAGATCCGAATGTGTCGATTCCTCGTCGTCTAGAGGTCGTGAGGTCTTGAGGTCTTAAAATGTCAAGATCTAGAGGTCTTGAAAAGTCTAGAGAGGCCTTGAAAGGAAAGTTTTTGAGGTCTTGAAAGGTCAAAGTCTAGAGGTCTTGAGGTCTTAAAAGGTCAAGGTCTAGATGTCTTGAAAGGTCAAAGTCTAGAGAGGTCTTGAAAGGTCAAGGTTTTGAGGTCTTGAAAGGTCAAGGTCTTGAAAGGTCAAGATCTAGAAAGGTCTAGAGGTCTTCAAAAGTCAAGGTCTAGAGGTCTTCAAAGGTCAAGGTCTTGAAAGATCAAGGTCTTATGAGGGCTTGAAAGGTCAAGGTCTCGAGAGGTCTTGAAAGGTCAAGGTCTAGAAAGGTCTTGAGGTCTTGAAAGGTCAAGGTCTTGAAAGGTCAAGGTCTTGAAAGGTCAAGGTATTGAGCTCTAGAAAGGTCAAGGTCTTGAAAGGTCAAGGTCTTGAAAGGTCAAGGTATTGAGCTCTAGAAAGGTCAAGGTCTCGAAAGGTCTTGAAAGGTCAAGGTCTAGAGGTCTTGAAACGTCAAGGTCTATGGGAGGGGGGTCTATCTCCCCCCGTTTAGGCGGTAGGGGCAGTTTAAAAAAATATGTACATTAAATGGAAAAAAAATTATTAAAAAATAACGGTAATACCCTCAATTAAGTATTATACCTTTTTTTAAAGCCAACACTTTTGTCTATTAGCTTGTTTTTAAATCAAGTCAAAACTGTGCATAGTTTTTGAAAAATTTAATTTTAAACTCAAAATTTGTGCAAAAAAAAGTTAAAAAGAAATGTTTAAAGTGTAATTTTTCAAAACTTTCAGATTATCTACCATTTTTTTTTAGAATTCATTGCTCTTATTTGTTTTTGATCAAAAACTGAAAACTAGATGACTTTATGTCTTCTAGGTTAGGTTAGGTTGAAGTGGCTGTCCAAGATGGAAACGGACACACTTAGGCCAGTTTAATGGCCCATTGTGATGCCACATGAATCTTGAGGTTTCTTCCTAAGCTCAATGGAACCAGTTTGAGTCTCTTACGAAACGTGAGAGGCTGCTTATGCCGATATGATTTAGATCGTTTAGATCGTTAAAGAAGAATTCTCCTAGGTAATTCTTGCGTTTTCGAGCCAGAGCAGGGCATGTGCAGAGAAGATGAAGAACTGTTTCTTCCTCTTCCTCGTCCATACAGCTTCTGCAGAAGTCATTTGAGAATACGCCTAATCTCGTGGCGTGCTTTCCTATTAGACAGTGCCCGGTTATGACACCTATTATCGAGCTTATATGCGATCTGCTTAGAGAGAGCAAGCACCTTGAACGTTTTAAATCCAGTGTTGGCCAGATGTTTTTTGTGACTTGACACGTGGTGATGTTGTTCCACCTGGTGCCTGCCCTCCTCACAGCGTCTTGCATTAGCAACAGTTTACAAGTAGCGATTGGTATGCCAGTACGTGCCAAACGTGGTAGAATGGGTTGTACTGTACCGTTCCTGGCGAGTTCATCTGCCTTACAGTTACCTGGAATGTCTCTATGGCCCGGCACCCAGCAAAGGTGAATATTAAACTGTTGTGCCATCTCCATTAGAGATGATCGACAGTTCTGGACTGTTATAGAGTTTGTAGAGACAGAATCCAGAGATTTAATAGCGGCCTGACTGTCTGAGAAAATACGGATATCAGATATCGATATCACGTTTTCTTTAAGCCAGGACAGGACTTCTTTTATCGCCAAAAGTTCCGCCTGGAACACGCTACAATGATCGGGAAGGCGGAATGAGAGACTTAATTTCAGTCGTTCAGAGTACACACCTCCACCAACCCCTTCTTTTGTTTTTGACCCATCTGTATAGAAGTATGTCTTCTAGTTCTTAAGAAAATTGAAAATTACCAAAAAAAAAAAAAAAAATATTTTAATTAAATTACTTTTTCATTGCTTAAGTATTAACGTAGTCTTATTTTGATAGTAATAATCGAATATGGATTAAGATAAACCTAGGGTAAATTAATTTTTCTTAAATCCAGGTTATTTAAATGCAAAAGAAACTTTGCATGCACCCCATCTTGGACCCTCCCCACCTTGCACACACTCCAACTTGCACCCACCCCAAATCCTATAGTGTGCCCAAGCAGGGGGGTTGCAGGGGGCAGCATGCCCCCCCTTACAGATGCCACTGTTGCATACACCCAAACTCGCGCACACCTTACTATTGCATACACTCAAACACGCATTACGCATACGGAAATACCATTATTACTATCAAAATAAGACCACTCAAGCAAAAAAAAAAAAAAAGAATTAAATCAAATAGTTGTTGTGGTTATTTTCAATTTTCTCAAAAACTAAAAGACATAAAATCATCTAGTTTTCAGTTTTTGGTCAAAAACAAATAAGAGCAATAAATTCTGAAATAAAAACAATGGTAGATAATCTTGAAGTATTGAAAAAGTTACACTTTAAACCTTTTTTTAACTTTTTTTACTCAAATTTTGAGTTTAAAATTAAGTTTTAATTTTCAATTTTCTCAAAAACTAAAAGACATAAAATCATCTAGTTTTCAGTTTTCGATCAAAAACAAATAAGAGCAATAAATTCTGAAATAAAAACAAAGGTAGATAATCTTGAAGTATTGAAAAAGTTACACTTTAAACCTTTTTTTAACTTTTTTTACTCAAATTTTGAGATTAAAATTAAATTTTTATTTTCAATTTTCAAATAAGAGCAATAAATTCTGAAATAAAAACAATGGTAGATAATCTTGAAGTATTGAAAACTACGCATAGTTTTGACTTGAATTAAAAACTAATAAAACAGAATGTTGGCTTTAAAAAAATGTTTAAAACTTAATTGTAAGTATCACCGTTATTTTTTAATTATTTTTTTCCATTTTAAATAATAATTCCCTTCCCTCTACCAAAAACGGTTATTATATCTTGGCGCCAAAGTTATCGTACTCGTGCCGATTTTCCAATTTTGTAAAGTTGTTCCGGTTTGTTCCGCATTGTTTCAAAGTTTTTTTTGAAAAACACCCAAAAATGGGGGTCTTAGACTTTAAAAACTGTTTTTAACCTAGCCCCCTTTTTCGAAAATCGATTTTTTGAAAATTGTTCTGAAAATTGTCCAAAATTTTTGGAATTTTTTTTTTCCACAACTAATTTACAACAATAGTGGAGTGCCTGGAGCATTCAAAACCGTAAAACCTCGGATTAGAGTTACAGTGAATGAATTAATATGATGGATGTGGGATATTGTTTTTTAAACTATAAATTGCAATGTTTACCTAAAATTTTTTTGTGCACTTCATTTTTAAATTGTTTAAACAAATTCTTATAAAATATTAATGTTTGACCATATGTTTTCACTTTAAACAGTAAGTTTTTTTTATTTATATGTTAAATCTTACCTGAATAGACATATAGGAACAATTTTCAAAGATACCTGTGCATAAAAATAGCAGTAGGGATCTCAAACAGCTAGAAAAATGTGGAGGGGAGAGCGGAGCGACAGCTACTATGTACCTACAATGGAATTTCTCGGCTAGTTTAGTTGCATGTAACATGTGTTCTGTGAGTATTGTGCTTATATATTGGCTTTAAACTACTTTTATATTTTAAAAAATATTGTTGTCAACATTCAGTAAAATTTTGAGAAAAATCGAATTGCCAGTTTTTTTACAAAAAATAAAAACTTAAAAGAAAATTTAAGGTCAAGGTCTTGAGGTCTTGAAAGATCAAGGTATTAAGCTCTAGAGGTCTTGAAAGGTCAAGGTCTAGAGAGGTCTTGAAAGGTCAAGGTCTAGAAAGGTCTTGAGGTCTTGAATAGTCAAGGTCTAGAGAGGTCTTGAAAGGAAAGGTCTAGAAAGGTCTTGAGGTCCTGAAAGGTCAAGGTCTTGAGAGGTCTTGAAAGGTCAAGGTCTAGAAAGGTCTTGAGGTCTTGAATAGTCAAGGTCTAGAGAGGTCTTGAAAGGTCAAGGTCTAGAAATGTCTTGAGGTCTTGAACGGTCAAGGTCTTGAAAGGTCAAGGTATTGAGCTCTAGAAAGGTCAAGGTCTTGAAAGGTCAAGGTCTAGAGGTCTTGAAAGGTCAAGGTCTAGAGAGGTCTTGAAAGGTCAAAGTCTTGAGGTCTTGAAAGGTAAAGGTCTAGAGAGGTCTTGAAAGGTCAAGGTCTTGATGTCTTGAAAGGTCAAGGTATTGAGCTCTTGAAAGGTCAAGGTATTGAGCTCTAGAGGTCTTGAAAGATCAAGGTCTAGAAAGGTCAAGGTGTTGAAAGGTCAAGTTCTAGAGAGGTCTTGAAAGGTCAAGGTCTAGAAAGGTCTTGAGGTGTTGAATAGTCAAGGTCTAGATAGTTCTTGAAAGGGAAGGTCTTGAAAGGTCAAGGTCTAGAAAGGTCTTGAACTATCAAGGGAGGTCTAGAAAGGTCTAGAGGTTTTAAGGGAAAAATCAAGGTAGGTCTTGAAATATCAGGGGTGGTCTAGAAAAATCAAGGGAGGTCTGGAAATATGAAGGATCAAGGGAGATCTGGAGATTTCAAGAGAGGTCTGGAAATATTAAGGGAGGTCTGGAAAAATTAAGGGAGGTCTGGAGTATTCAATTCTAGAAAAATCAAGGCAGGTCAGGAAATATCAAGTGAGGTCTGGAAATTTCAAGGGAGGTCTGGAAATTTTAAGGGAGGTCTGGAAATATCAAGGGAGGTCTGGAAAAATCGAGGCAGGTCTGGGGAGCGGAGTAGAAGGTGGAACGACGAGCTGTACGGGCTGTACAGCGACGCAGACTTAGCCAGAAGGGTAAAAGTCCAACGACTAAGATGGCTGTGTCACGTAGAGCGCATGGAAACCAATGCTCCGGCCCGGAAAGTCTTCGAATCCAAACTCACAGGACAGCGCAGTAGAGGACGACGGCGGATCAGGTGGCGTGCACAAGTGGAAAGTGACCTCACCCAACTTGGAGCGCGAAACTGGAGAAATCTAGCTAGGGACCCAGCTATAGATGTAGAAGTTTGTTGGGTGAGGCCTTAGTTCACACAGGACTTTAGTGCCACCTTATAAGTAAGTAAAGACTTTGTCTACATGGGATCCGATACGAATTCAGAAAACAATACCAGCGCTGAGGTCAAACGAAGAATTACACCTTTGCTAAATAATATAGATAGATAAATTTGAATGAAATTTCTGATGCCAAACGGAATTCCCGCAATTTCGTACGTTTCTACTTTTATCAAATTTGTACCTTGAACATTTTTCAACTGGGACAAGACATTATGGCTTATTCAATTTCAATTCTAGGTACATATGTATATCTCAACAATACATTATGTAAGCATCTTGCAAAGTGTCATACCTATGTACATATATATGATTTTGGAAAAGAAGTATTCGATTTTTTAATTTAAAACTCACTTACCTATTCAAAAATTCAACTTAAAAAATAATTTTCAATCCAAAAATTATACAATATTGTGTCATGACTAAAAATAATCAAAGATCGGAACCATTGTATATACTATGTTACCGACGACGATGCCGACGCCGAACGCCGACCGGAACGCTTCGAGACAATAATATAACGGAAAAAAGAAATTACAATATTAATTTACTTGCACTTTTCACTTTTTTTCTTATTTACTGCGATCGTGCTTTTATTTAATGAAAATTTAGTAAAAATTCACGTTTTTAATACAAATCACTCATTTAAAACTACGAACGCGACCCGCACATCAAATTCACATCATAAACGAATGCGCCGCGGAAAAATCAAACCAATGAAACTACTTTTAGCACTACTACACGACGCGACGACTGCGCCCTGTTTGCATCTTATGTATTTTTGTTGATTCTTTCCATTCGAAATCATTAAAGCGTAAACCGCAGCTTATAAGACGACTGATCAGTGAAAACTGAAGAGAAAGGAAAACTGAAAAGCTTAATTAAGGAGATTGTGTAATGTGTAGTCTGTAGTGTAGTGGGCGAGCATGAGCAGCGTTCCCACTTCTCAAAAAAAAGTGGGAGTAGATTTCAGGAAAAAAGTGAAGTAGATTGAGAAAAATGGAAGTAGATTTCAAAAATTTACTTTTTCATATTATTCTACATATTTTTAAATTACATTATTTCAATAAAAAATTTAAAAAAAAACGTACCACTACGTCCCAGTTTGATCGAACTAGCATAAATCATACTCAAACATTTTATTGCATTGTATAACTTGTTGTATTTTCTTTTTTTTACTTCTTGTGCCTTATTGTTTTTTTTTGTCTTTTGTGTATTTTATGTTGATCTTTCTTAACGATGTGTGTGAATTTTGTTTGTATTTCCTGGGTGTGATTTTTGTATGTGATAAGGCCAACCTGTGAATATAAGCAAGGTTGTTCTTTAAAAGCAAGGTTGTTCTTTAAAAAAACATTAGCTCATGAAACTGGGGTAACATATAAAATCCTTAGAACAATTTATTGAAGAAACTAACTATGGCATAAGATATAAGAGGTTTGGGGATGGCTCGTCTGGTGTGTCGTTGGATTTGTTTGGTCGTGTCGTGGGTATACATCAGAGTATATCTAATAATGAGTAGGGACACTCTCCAAGTTTTCGTTCTGAGTTCATATTTTAAATTACCGCTATGTCACACAAACACGAGAAATAGATGGTAATAAGAAGTGTTACAGTGTAAAAGAGAAGGAAGAAAAAGAATTTTTCTTTTGACTGTAGCAAAGGGTGTTCCGAAAAATAAAGGCATATCTATATCATTTTTTAGAGTAATTTTATTTAGGTCTTATAAATAATGTTTTACATATGTGTAATGCTTAAATATTTATGCTTATTGCTAGATTTTTTCATAGTTGCATTAAAATTCTTAAGGATATGGTATACTCGAACTCGTATAAAAAACTTTATAATAAAGTCCTTATTTTGGTTCTTACAGCAATTGTAATTAAATTAATTTTTAAAAATATCAAACATTTTCATTTCAAAATTATTAAAAAAATATAAATTTGGAAAATTAGTTATAAATTTTTGTTCGAGGCTCTCTAATGCATCTAAAAAATCTTGTTGTGGTCGTGTTAAATTCGCACCATCAAATTCTTTAAAATCTGTGAATATGGAGGAAATATTAGGTTGCTGGCTCATTTCCACTTCACACTTATGGTTTTAACGGTATTTTTTCAAAATATAGCCCGCAAAATAATAAAACGCATTTTGACAACTAAAATCAACAGTTTTGTAGTCAGATTCGGTTTCAAAAGCGTAAATTACTTCGTCTTTTTTTTCTTCGTTTGATTTAATATGGATATCAATATGCGGCAGTTCACAAAATTATAGTTGGCTCGCAGTTTCCTTGGGTAATGTCCTCCATACTTGGCCGCAAACGACCTTTTGAAAGCACACATGTGAATTGAAAAGGAGTCAGCAACTTATTATTTCCTCCTCGATTTCGTAACACAGCAAATGTGTTTTCTTAACAATCTTGATTAAGGTTACTTGTGAGAAGAAATGTAATAAGTTATAGCCGCAAATTTTAAACGAATTAAGCGGAAAACATATCTTTTGAGAAATGATTTTCGCACACCCTTAAATCTCGTGAAATTTGCTGTTCTAACAAATGTGGTTTGTAAATAGCACTCTCCTGAAGAAAGAAAAAAGAAAAAAACAATTATTTGTAACCGTATTTTAAGTCGGATCGCAATCTCAGGCAGTTGATGTTATTGTGTTTACAAAACGCTGAAAGGGCTCGAAGTTACAACCAAAATTAAAATTGATCAAAAACCACGCAATCTACTACCACGAACTAAAAAAGCGTTTAGATCGTACATCTTTTATAATAAAAAAACCTAATCATAGCCTGAGATTATAAAACTCCAGAGATTTTAAATCTATTTTTTGTACTCAACACAAAAAAACCATTGCAATTTTTACATACTCAATAACACAACGGCAAATATTGCTTACCTTTCTATATTTTCTGGCAGTTTAAAATATTTAACACCAGAATTAACTTCTTCTCGACCGCATGCCAAACACTTTAAATAATGTTTACCCATTTTAATTTTTATTTCAATCACTTTTAAGATACACAAGTCACCCTTTATTCAACTCACTGAAACACTTCCGCACACATTCAACAAATACAATTCAAACCAGATCGCCTTTAAAAATGCATTGTGAAAAAATGTAAACAATTCCTATTCCACCCTAATTACATTTTAGTGTTACCAGCTGTTTTAAATACGTACTTAAGAAGTAAAAAATACTGTTTCTTATACTACGCTCATCATAGCTTTTTTTATGTTTTTAGAAGAACAAAACAAAGATGAAGTTGCAATTTTCATATTTCAGAACAATACATTTATTTAAAAATTAAATAAGAGGTATAATTTATAAAATAAAAAAGTGACACAATAAATAAAAGAAAAGTAGAGGCTGGTCACATTCAATTAATGAAAAGCACAGCAAAACCACACACACACATGCGATCAAACTGGATCGCCTTTAAAAATCCATTATGAAAAAAGACCTCATTTATGTATCATACGATCGAAGGTGTATGTGTTGGTGTTGGGAAAACCGATTGTGTATCTTTCTAACATTAGCTATGTCAGGTAAGAATTAAAATTGATACATTTGACCTGTTTTCACTCATAATAATTTTTTGTTGTGTTTTATTGTTCATTTTTAATTGTATTAGTAGGTGTTGCATATGTGTGGAGAGTGTCCCTACTCATTATTAGATATACTCTGCAGTGTTGGGACTTCTACCACTTAAGTGGTATTTCTACCACTTTTTGGTGTTCATGAAAATCTACCACCTAAAAAGCAAATTCTACCACTTTTTGCAACTCACCGTTCACCTATCATTAAACTCTACCTTCTACCATACGCATACGACTACAACTCCACGCGTCCACTCCACAAACACAACAGCATATAAAATCGCTATGATGGATTTCTCCCATGCACTTTTTCACCTCAGTTATCTTTCTATGTTATGGTAAGAAATTAACAAACAATAGTAAGCTAATTGGAGAACTAAGATTAGTTTTATATTGCGTGAAATATAACATGTCCCTAAGCCAAATGGATTCACTACCCGCTCTTATTAATTCGTTTCTTCAAGAAACAAATACGGTGGATCGGCCGAAAAAAAGCTTAATCAATGATTATGACTATATTAGGTCCATATGCTTTGGAATACATTGTAAAAAACCAAAGATTGAAAAAATATAGTTTAATAATTGATGAAAGCACTGATGTTTCATCAAAAAAAGTGTCTTGTTGTTCTTGTGAGGTATTTCCATTCAGTTGAGGGGTCAGTAAGATACAAGTTTTTTGGGTTGTTTGAGCTAGAGGACTCAACAGCCGAATCAATTTGCAATAAAATTGTAGAAACATTAAATCATTTTAATGTTCCCATTCAAAATATGATAGGATTCGCTTCAGACAATGCTGCTGTTATGACTGGTTCATTAAGCGGTGTAGCCTCACGTTTAAAAAATATTAAACCTAATATTAAACCTAATATTTTTACCATTGGATGTACCTGCCATAATTTGAGTTTGTGCTCCACTTATGCTGTTAAATGTATACCAGGGCAAATCAATAAGGGATATCTATTTCTATTTTTGCCACAGTGCGAAAAAACAAAAGGATTTCCTTACCTTCCAAAAAGCACTTGGGGTTAATGAACACCAAATTTTAAAGGTTTGCCAAACTCGTTGGCTTTCAATGGAAATGGTCATAAACCGAATTATAGAGCAGTGGGATCCCTTGTTTCATTACTTTATTTTGCTCGCATTTGAAGAACCTTCTTCTAAGGCTTCACAAATTTTCAATTTTTTAAAAAACAAAGACAATTTAGTATATTTAAATTTTTTGTCAATAAATCTTAGAATTATAAACGAGTTAAATAAAACATTTCAATCTGAGAACACAAAAATACACTTGATATTCGAAAGTATGACTACATTAAAATTAAATTTAATGAAAAATTTTGTAAAACCAGAAAATATTAATGTAAACACGAATATAAAAAACAGTGAAAACTATTTACCATATTCTCAAATGTATTTTGGCCTTTACTTTGAAAGGTACTTACTTGAAATTGATATTGTTGAACAAGATGTAATGCCACTACGAAAAGTTATGTGCAGCTATTATATATTGAATTATGTGTTCAAATTGGAGAAAGGTTTAACCTTTCAAACGATGAACTAAAATTTTTCAAATATTTAAACTCGAAAAACGTCATTGATGGAACAATGCCATCAGTTTTAGATCTCACGAAACAATTTTCACCAACTATAAATAACTCAGAACTAGAGGAAAAAATTAATTGAAGAAAATCAATTACTCAAAATTTTTAGAGCTGATGACATTGTTTCACAATGGCTTTTGATAACAAACTTAAAAGACGGAATGGACAATTTAATTTTTGAAAACATATCTTCTTATATGTTGGAGTTTTGTTGCTTACCGCATAGCAGCGCTGTTGCTGAACGCAAATTTTCAGATTTAAAAAATATAAAAAATGAAAAAAGAAATAAATTAAAAACTACAACCGTTCACAACATTTTGGCTGCAAGGGAAATTTCAGTAAATTTTCAGAATTTTAATCCTCCGGAAGCATTACTGAAATATGCTTCAAAATTTAAATTTTCCGGCGGTCTATATAGCAAAAAATAATTTTAAGTTTTTCTAACTAATTTAATTATTGTGAATTGTGATATTTGAAACTGAAAGAACTGAATTATTGTTTATTTATTTTTTTGTATTTTTTAATAAGTTATTGAATATAAGATTTACTACATAAAAATGGGTTTTAATTTCTACCACTTTTCTACCACCTTTTTGACATCATTTCTACCACTCTTTTGCTTCTGCGAGGTCCCAACACTGATACTCTGGTATACATTTTCTATATTTTGTTGGGTTGTGCGATCGGTGTTTGAAGTTATTTTTACTTCATTCGTCGTCGACTTTCGATAGGGATGAGAATGCTAAGCCCAAAAAGTGAAACATTTTGCCCAAAAAACGAAGTAGATTTGTAAAATATGTAGCAGATAATGAAAAAAACAAAAAATACAAACAAAACAAATTTATTTTCATTTTATTTTACATCCATATAACGAAAACATACATTGACTAGAACAAGTCTCACAAATTCATAAATTAGGTACATGTATACATATATAGTACATACTATTAAAATTGAAGTAGGTAGAAACACAGACTTTAAAAATGAAGTAGATTTCAATATTTTGATGATGGTGCGAAGTAGGAAGTAGATTTTTAATTTATTTGAAAAAAAGAAGTAGATCTACTTCAATTTATTAAAGTAAAGTGGTAACGCTGAGCATGAGCACTTAGGATGGAATGGAGTGAGAAATTGAGTGCTTTTTAGTTGTTGCAATTTTTAAGTTAAATCCAAAATCAAATGGCTGTTTGTTAGTTAACTGTTATAGAGAGAAATACTTTCTTATTGATAAGTAGCAGTGTTCCCATATCAGCTTTTTAAGTACAAGTTTAAGAATTGTAGAGAAGGGGCATTATAAAATTTATAATATGTGTACTGCATTTTAGATTTATCATTTTTGCATTGAATGCCAAACGAAATTTTTAACCGTAAATTGAACTTGTAAACATTGTTAAAATATAAAACAAAAATGATAACTTATTTTTGGGATAATATTTTGTTATTTGATTTTATTATACGCTAAAAGAATACATTCTCTTTTAACCCTGTCATGCCAGAGGTCTTGGGTTCGATCCTGCCTATTCCATCTAAAGTTTTTTTTTCACGGGTACTGCCTCTTGCGAGGAATTGACAAATTCTCCAAAAGTAATTCTTGTCATGAAAAGTGCTTTCTCAAATTAGCCGTTCGGATTCGGCTTTAAACTGTAGGTCCCTCCATCCCTGACAAAAGTACTCGCACACAGGAATGGTTGAGAGTTGTAAGTCATTAGGCCCTGGTTCTTTACGGACTGTTGCGCCACCTAATTTATTTATTTATTTAACATTTTATATATTTATAAGATTTCTAAAACTTTGTAATCAAAAATTGAAGTTAAACCAATTTAGTTTTAAGTCAATACCCCTTTTTTTTAAGATATTCAAGTCAAAAATCAACTTTTACCAATTTCTTAGTAGTATTCTTGGAATTTTTATTTAAATTTGACAATGATACTTTCGATTTGATTAAAAGTAAATGTCTATATTTACAATAGGTAGTTAATAATATGCATCAGCGTGAATTCTACATCAACTATCAATTCTTCATGAAATTTTGACTAGAAAATCATAATTTTTGCTATATCTGATTTATTTTATGTAGGTACAATTTGTTTTAATTTCGTGCGTGAAAATAAAAATATGAAGATTTTGATCAAAAGAATAAGAATCAAAAAATTCTTAAAATAATATCTAACATAATCGCCAAACGCGCGCCGTAGTCAACTTGAATTTAAAATCGCCGCCGCGCCAGTTCGGTAGCAAATCAGATCAGGTTTTGGTGTAGAATTTTGTTATGCATTCGATATTTTGGGTCCAGATAATTAAGTATAAGGATGGGTATAATTATATTATATTATTATAAAGAAAAACACATAATATGCCAAAAAATATGAAAACAAAACTGAAAAAAATATGTTAAGTAGTTTTGTTGGGCTTGTACCCAACCGGGTACATTGGCACACTGCATGCTCTTTTTTTTTTAAACGAAACATTTTGAAACACCACACACAAATCCATCTTATTCGATTATGATATATTGGCGACAGCGTAGTTTTTTAGGTATTCATTTCGAAAAATGGTTTTCACTAGTTAATGGCACAGAACCATTGATCGCTTGTATGACTATTAAAGCTGTGAGTAATTTCGCAAGTAGTGTCGAATACTACAATGAAACTGCAGTAAGTCTATTCCTTTTTTTGTACCCGCTTGGGTAAAACGGCCCTGAGATCTTTTTAAAACTCGTTGTCGATTTTTTAAATTAAAGTTTTTTTATTGCAAAAATAAGAATTGAATAAAAATTAAATAATTTTTCTCAATACATGTACCTATTGAATTTAATAAACAAAGTAAAAACATTACCTATAAGTATGCATTTTGATTTTCTAACACCTCAAAATTAACAATTTAAATAAATATAATGGTAAGTGTTTGTTTGAGCTATAGCTCAAGGCTTAATCTCACAGACAAAATGAACACTCTTAGCTTGAATGTTTATTATTCATGCGTCGAATTTGACATTTTTAGATTCATTTTCCGATCCCCTTTCCAGACGGCTTCATGTCATTTGTAATTCTATCAACTTGAGATAAATATTCCTTAAAACTATTCATTCCACCACAATATCTCCATCTCACTTAAACCAGAATTCACATTTACATTATATTGAACACAATACGAGAAACCTTTACTATAACCATACATAGTATAGGTTAGATAGGATGGGATCCATGATGTATCTTTATATCCCATATTTAAACCATTTTATAATAGCGATGGTATACCTTAAGTCTTGAGACGTATAAACATTCCACACATCCGTCAATTAGTTGGGTTAATTGTGATACGAAGTACTATTAATTAACTAGAATATACCCTCTAGTTCTCAAGATGACACGAACATTATACTTATGCTTTTACCTACAACAACAGTACTTCAAAACCTCCATACTTATATTATATTTTATTATTGTATGTTATGCTATACTTACAGCTTAAGATACAGGACACATTCAAGATTCAACTAACTTCATCTCACGAGAGATTCTATAATAATGAATCTTTAAGAACATTTTGTTGTTCAAGAAGATGTGAGAACAAGATAAAGGGTGTTTTGTATGTAACTGATGGTAAAGTTTGACACACTTTTTCACAAAAGAAGCCAACGAACAAAACTTCCGAAACGTCATACAAAATTTGATGAATAAATATTTCCAAACCCTTCTTCTCTTTAAATACCTCCCCCATAGAAATAAAAAAAGACAGATTTGAGCAGAGCAAGTAACTTGTCGGATTGAAAATAAAAGAGTGGTTAGAATTTTAGGAAGTCAAAACGGCCCGAGACCAAAACGAAAATCACATCGTTGTAAGAACACCCTGTATTTTAGCCGGGATCGTGGTTAAGGTCCTTTCCGCGGATATGAATCTATCATGGTTTATGCTTATATGTAAATATACCTACATATATGGTTAAATTTTGCGTACATAAGTACGTTATATGTGTATACACATTCTGTTGGTACAGTTCTATGATGTTCGCGTTCAGATTACTTAACCCTGGAGGGTTATTCAATTTGAATGGAGAGGACTTTGATGAATCACCTGTGAGTGTGTGTATGTGTGTTTTCGCGAGAATATAATGCACACACGCAATCCATCTTATCAAACAAAGGAATTTAATATTAACTCGAGTCCTTATGAAGGAGTTCCATCCATTTCCATACACACAATACTCTAGACTACAGGGGAACCAAACGGAGAGAGAGGGAGGAATATTCAACTTCTTCTGCGCTCCTGATGCCGCCTGCTGCCTGCCCGTTGACGTTTTGTGCAAATAAGATTCCTTCAGGATTTTCCTCAAAATATATACGACAAGTTCGTGAGCTTATTAATTTTGCAATATAAAATGAAAAGGAAGTGAAATAACTTTTCGGAGGCGACTTTGACTTTTTATATTATATTTTTCGAATTTTTCTTTTATTATTTATTTTTTCAAACGCCATCTGTTGTGATGTTTGTGCTAGAATGTTGATGGCATCCCCTCGATTTCATTTCGATTGCCGGAAACTAGAGAAAAATTACATTATCCTTGCAGCGCAGACAGAGTAATTTGATTCGAGCGCATCATTTCTATCGCATGTCAGGCCAAACGAACGACAAAAGGATCAAATTTGTGTTCGTATATAGTAGTTGTATATTGGCGACAGCTATGGAGGTGGTTTATAGACAAATAACAAAAACATTCTGAAAAAATAAAAACAAGAAAAGAATCCTAGAGTGGTAGCTACCTACCTATACATATACAAAAATAAAATGCAAATTTAAATTGAATCGGAAACATCGGAAAAAGAATGATATGCCACTCCAACTATGACTTTGGTTATAGACAACTGCGAGACTGTGGTGGCCTCTACGCCATCGCCATCTTCTCTTCCTTTACCTTGTCATTTTGATATAGATGATGCAAGCCAAAATTCCTATGGCGCTGTCATAAGATTCCTGGACAAATACCAATTTCATTTTGCACGAGTCCTTGAGACGGTATACCTACTTATAGGTTACTATTTTGTTTGCTTGTTTTTTTAAGGAAACTCAATATGAGATCTAAATTAAAATTTTGACAATTTTTTGTTATCAGAACCGGATTACCGTGCACTTACTATTTTTGTTTTGTTTCAAATAGATAAATAATATTTTACTGAGCGAATTTTTTACTCCATCACAGGTTGGTTAAGGAAAATATTATGTGCAAAAATTAATATTTTGACTATGGCAAATTTTTCAACATCCGAAAGCAACCCATACTTTAAATTCAAATTAGATTATGTTGATTTTATTTAAACATACATTTCAACAATAGTTTGGTTAATACAATCAAAATGATGCATGGCATTGCCGTCTACCTGATTGACAGCTAAAATTATAGCTTTATATATATGCAAAGGAAGTGCAGTTTAAGATTAAAACGCTTCATTTAAATTTTGCGCTGTTTTGCAATATACATATTACTTTGTGACATCCATTTCCTGTAGAAGGCTTATGATTTCAGTATTTGAAATAAAGTCACTGCCTGGGATATGTCTTCTTATTTCTCTCAATATCGCACATCGTCCAACAAAATGAAAAACATCCTCGCGCTCTTTTAAGTTCAACAGGTTGCCTAAAATCGGTAAGTCCTCGTGGTGAGGAATGTAGTTCAGATTATAGAGTTCTCCTCTTAGTCGGAACATGCACGAAGTTTGTTCGATAGTACTTGTTGTGGAAGTAGTTTCTTTTACAGAGATCGTAGTCTAAAAATAAATAAATTAGGTGGCGCAACAGTCCATGAAGAACCAGGGCCTAGTGACTTACAACTCTCAACCATTCCTGTGTGCGAGTAATGTTATCAGAGATGGAAGGGACCTACAGTTTATGTGCCGAATCCGAACGGCTAATTTGAGAAAGCACTTTTCATGACAAGAATTACTCTTGGAGGATTTGTCAATTCCTCGCAAGAGGCAGTACCCGTGAAAAAAGTTAGGTGGCACAGGCAGGGATTGAACCCAAGACCCCTTGCATGACAGTCCAACGCACTAACCATCACGCTACGGGTACTACTTATCGAGATCGTAGTCTAGTCTTCTGTAAATCATACGGTGTAGTAAACTTTTGGCTTGCTCCACATAATATTTTCTTGAGGCTTCATCCAGACGAGCTATTAAGCAGTATAAAGTTAGTTTCCATGAGGCAAGGTTACTATAGTTCAGGTCAACATCCACCTGCTCGGCTAGTTCTATCCAGTCTTTAACCACTTTCTTTGGACGATAACTTCGTATATTGAGAGCTTTAAGGATGTAATCGACCTACAGCCCGTTTTCCAACATGATCGTGTAGTTTGGCGTACTCGAAGGAAGGTGGAAAATCCGTTTTATGTAAAATCTGAACAGTTTTCCCACTAGTTCCTATTTCCGACCTCCTCACGCTTTGCGCCGCATAAAACGTAACCGATTCCGATACAGCTTCGATGACCCTGAATTAACTCGTATGCGTAATTACCTTATTATTAAAGAATTGCTTCCATGCTACGTTTATAGATGTTTTCGCCTTAAAAAGTTTGTCAGTAAGAAGTTTTTCCATGCTTAAGTTCTTAATAAAGCAGACTCCTAGATATTTGTATTTTTTCACCAACTCTATTCTTTCACCATTATAGTGCCATTGCTCACTTGCACACGATCTTCCTCTGTCATTCTTAAAAACTATCACTGGATTTATTTAAATTTACCACTAGGTTCCACTTTTTACAATATTCAGCAAGCTTATTTATCATACGCTGAAGGGGCTGAGGTGTATATTCTAGCAGGACAATGACGTCAGCGAAAAGAAGAGCTTTAATGTTAACGCCTGCGGTCTCGACTCCTCCTGGTAATGCTTGGACTATGTCTTCAATTTAGAGTGCAAACAAACTTGAACTGAGTGCACAGCCTTGTCTAACTCCCGATTTTGTTTGGAACCACTCTGAAAAGCATTAGCCATTCCACACAGATGCTTTGGTAGTCTTGTATAAATTTTGCAATACTGTACCGAACTTAAGCGACATTCCTACCTGCAAAAGCTTGTAAAATAGGGCATTGCGATCCTTGGTGTCGAAAGCAGCTTCAAAATCAACGAACAATGCAAATAGTTTCTTATTTCTCGATAGAAACGAGTCAGCAATAAAGCGAAGAACAAAAATCATCGGTGATCAACGGTGGAATATCCCGATCTGAAGCAAGCTTGGAACTCACTGATCAGATTATCAGAATTTATCCATTCATTTAAACGACTGAGGAGGATAGATGAAAATATCTTACATGACGAGTTCAAAAACGAGATTCCTCTGAACTTTTCCGGAAATTCAGCGCTTCCATTCATGTGGATTGGAGACATCAAGGCATCGCTGAACTGGTTTGGGATGGTTCGCTCCTCAAAGATCTGGTTGAATACTGCTGTTAGAAATACAACAAGAGTATCTGAACCATATCTTCAAATTATATTTAAAAGAAATTTCCATCAAGTACGTCAAGTACGTAGATTTATCACATTTTATGGCTCAAAAAGTACCAAGACACGAGACAGTGAAATATATTAAAATATTGCATTAGGTAGTGGCAACACCGCCACACAACTACTAAAACAACCATTGAGTCACTGACATTGAGCAAAAACATTTTTAAAATTTAAATGCTTTTGCAGATACGTTTACACAATCCTGAAATTGCAGTTGATCCTCTGGGTTGTTTTTGAGAAATAAATCTTATGCTTTTAATAATTTTTTAAATTAGTTTGTATATTACTTCGTGCGTCCCAATTTTGTAGGATACATTTTTTCGTCGGACATGCCTAGATATAGTGATAAATTTTCTTCACCCTAAATATCAAGGATCTAGTAACTTTCGGTTTTGATAATAATTAGATTGATTTATTATGGAAGCATGAGTAACGACTATGATTGTGATTAAATTTAAAATGGTGGCTTTAAAATTGCGGCTACCTTCTGCCTCTGTTTTTCTGACAATTACGAGTTTGCAGACTCTTGTATTGAACTTTTTGAAGTTAATTCTACAGTTCTTATACCCAATTTGAATGAAACAAACAATAATTTATTTGTCCTATTTTTACAGAAAACAAATAATTGAAAAATTAACTTGATTGTTTAGAATTATTGGTAGTGGATATTTGGATGAGAATTGGCTTAAGCCAAACGATATCACTGACTCAAGTGTATGGGAGTTGTCAATGGGAGAAATAAAGATGTTGGAAATTGCCAAAGAGTTGAAAAACACGTTACCATTAAAATGGGGGTAAAGAAGTATAGTTTTTTAAATTATGTACATAACTAGATTTGGGTGTTTAAAATGTCTTTTTGACAGTCAGAATTTAAAGTGAGAAGAAGCCAAACGCTCAAAATAAGAAAAACGAGGCTCACATGGGAATCTACTTATAATATTTAACAAAAATCATGTTGCCTCCAAGATAATTGTACGCATCAATAAAGAACGTTTTTGACATTTGGTAACATTTTTAGAAAAATCAAAGTAACTAACATTTGTCTTACAAAAAACAAAAGCAAATAAAATGTTGAGAAAACTTGAATTTTGACTTAGGTATCCTGGCAACAAAAAAATATTTGATTTTATCTTATACAAAAATATTGGCGCAAAATTTTAAACGATTTAGTAAAATTTTAAAGCCATTTTTAGCATTTTACTACCCTAAAAAGATGATTTACCTAATTTTAAACGATTTTAACATCTTACTATCTCTTAAATCTCTTAAAATCACGGAATGGGTTCTTTAACAAATCACTAACTAGTAAATTGTTAAACCCTTAAAAATAGGTTGTTTAAAATTATAAATTGGTAACAACTGATTTTCAACTCGAATATCTAGGGAAAAAATAAAGGTATTGAGTTCAATATATTTTATTCTATGCAAAATATTGTTTTTTATATAAGAAATAAAATCCTTCAAGAATTAGGTCATATCGTTGCTAAATTTAAGTTAATTTTTAAGAAAAATTCATCAATTGCTATCATTTTTATATGAAACGAAAACCTACAAAAACATCTAAGAACTGATGAATGGTTTAAGACAAAACTATTTTCAAAACAGAGCAAGGCATAATATAAAACTTCTAAATTTTAAATCTTTAGCAAAATTTTGTAAAACTTATACAAATATCAACAGACGGCCATTAATGGCATTTCCACCTCTTTTTTTCATTGGAATTAGAAATTAGTTGTTGGAAAATATTGTATCTTTTCAAAAAAAAAAAAAAGAATGTTAGAAACACATTTATTCGTATTCATTATGAAAAACAAAAAATAGAAAACAAAAATTAAGCGTAGAAAAAAGTAACAAAGGCTTATGATTAGTTTTGAAGCTTTAATTTCAAAAGCAAATATTTTATTTGTTTTCAAAACAATAAGTTTTGAAGTTATTTGTGATTTAAATAGAAGAAGAAAATAAAAAAATAACATCTGTCAATTTTAAAATAGAATACGTTGGTAGGATAATGTGTTTTAAATGTTTTCTTAAATATGGTAAATATGCCCTTAAAATATACATTGAAAACCATACTTTTAAGTGTGTTCACCTCAATTTCTTTTTCTATAAATACAAAAAGCACAAGATTCTTAATTAGTTTATACTGCATTTTGTAAACCCATTTTTATGGCCTAGTTGTGTTGCAATTCTTTTAAACATTTCATTGGTCTCTTCTCACATTAAACCACTTGAGTTCCTGAGTATGGGTTGGGTGTGGGTGTGGGTTCACCAATTGCGTTGCCACATTTGCGTTTTGTTGCGATTGAGTGATTGACTTATTCAATTCAAATTCAAAACGCAATACCTAACTCAACTCAGTTTTTAGTCTCACTTTCTCAGTCTCTCTTGGTATTCTAGTGGTTAAAGGTGCAGTTCCGTGTCCGTCGTTCTCCTGGTTTCGGGTATCATTTGTAAAGTGTTTGTTTTTCATTTTTATAAATCAAGATAAACTTGTTAAAAGTGTAATATTAGTGTAAATTAATAATTAAAAGAAAAATGTGTTACGTATTTGCGCGAAATTTTGGTTAATTTAGTTCTTCTTTTTTGTGTGAAATTTAAATGCAATAGTAAAAGTTCCGTTAAAAATAAATTATGTGCATACTTAAAGGAGGTGGTTTCGGTTTCCTGTTTATTCTTGTTCTGGTTGAGTGCTGCCACTTTATTTATTTAATTTTATAAATTGTGAATTAAAAAAGAAGAGATTACATATGTACACATATCATTTTGATCTAAAGTTTGGTCATCTTTATGAACGGTGAGTTGTTTTTATGATTTATTTCTTTTAATATTTTGTATAATAAGACTCAAGGGGTGTGGCCTAGAACTTACTTTCTTCTGCAGATTATTGTTCTTATTTTGAAGCTCATTAAATTAAATGCTTTTCTTTTATAATTACTTAATTTTATTTGTCAGTGCTGTCGGAAAATATATTTAAATTGTCAGCTATCTGCTCCAACTGAAATTTAAAACTTCATAAGTTTGAATAGAAAAACTTTTAGCTTTGAAGAAAATGTGTAATTTAAAATTTTGGCTAAACTTTCCATTACCGCAGCACGAATTTCGACACGCGGTTTTTTTTATTTGATAGATATGCACAAATAAATAATAATTATAGCAATTTTAGAGCGAGGAAACATTTATTTCTATTTTAAATTAATTTTCAAAGTTCACTTTTTCACATACAAAACACGCAAAAATGGTTGATTTTGACATTTCTTCCCTGTTTTTTGTTCAGTGTTGCCATACTTGTTTTTTTTTTCTTTGGGGATTTCTTTGTTTTTAGTGCTCAAATGCGAAAAGTACTTTGCAATACCCAAACTCGCACCCATTCCAAATCCTACAGTGATTCCAAGCACGGGGTTGCAGGGGGGCAGCATGCACCCCCTTACATTAGCTCTTAGTATACCCTAGTATCAATTAAAAAAAACTTGTTTTAGGCTCAAAAAACGCTATACAAAAAAAGTGGGGTTAAGTCCGAAAAAGAAAATATTTTTTTTATGACTTAACGGTGTTTCCTCGCCTTAAAATTTAAAACATGTTCTATTGAGACTTGTACAAAAAAAATCAGAACGAAATTCGTGCTGCGGTAATCGAAAGTCGCCCCTTTTTCTTTATCTATCTTTAATCACCTTAAATGTATCTTTAAAGCCTTTAATTTGTTTTTGTTACATCGATTTTCGTTGTCAAAGCAAAGATGTTATTATCCTTTCACTTATGCTACAGGATATATGATAACCGAAACAAGAGAGCCTGATGTAATTCAGATACTTCCTGTATTACAGTCTTATAATAAGCTTCCGCTATCAACTCGAGATGATGCAACATTAGACTAGGTACAACTTACTTAACCCGTTTTAACCCCGGAAACTGACAACCATCGCTCCCATCGTGTCTTTAATGTCAACATCAAGTAAAACTCGATACAAAATCGGGTGTCTGTAGAGTACAGAGTGTAGATAGATAGGTAGGTACTTCTTCCTCCATAATTTCATTTACCACAACACACAGCCCACATCCATATAGCTTTTCCAGCTCATTCCTAAAAAGCTGAAGCTCAGATGACGTGTGACAAATGACTCAATTATGTTTTCACGGAAGTCGAAAACTGAACCCACAGAAGTAGAAATCTCATCCCTATAATATAGACTCCAGACATTCGCCAGCAAGAAAACAGGATGTTTGTCCTTTATTCATATAACTCAAACCCACACACAAAAACAACAACAAGAAGATGGTGTACCTACAATGTACTTATACTTTATACATATTCCTGTTATTTTACTTTAAAAAGGACACATTCAAGTTCGAGGATGTTAATGTTCATGTTCCTTATTCGTTGGTCTTGGGTCTTCGTTGTTCTTTGTTCGCGTCATGTCATTCAGTTTCAGTCTTTCAGTGTGGCAAAAATGCCTTACATTATTGAATCTAATTTACGCGCGAAGAATAGTTGGATCTTTTGAACCAGTAGGTATAGGAGGAAAGCGAGAACCGAGGAGGAATGACTGGTGGCTGGCGGTCGGTGGTGGTTGGTTCCTGATGGTTCATCCTGGCTCTATTCTATGTATACACTACCTACACCCCAGGCCAAGAACCAAAGACAAGTGGTACAGGTAATGAAGTGTCAAGCTGAATAAAGATGCACGCATTCCTCTTGAGCGATGTTTCAGAATGGCTTGCCATCTTTTTTGGGATTCATATCATCCGAAAAAAAAGAAGATGAAGAAAAAGTGTGTCCTTGTCCTTCGTCTTCTTATTCGTCTTCTTGGTCGATATGGTGGAAGAAAATCTTGGAGGAAATAACATGGGTATATAAATATGTACTTATGCGGCGCGGCGGTGGCGTTCGTCGGTCGGCGGTAGTGGTGGCTGGAAGGTTAGATATGTACGTTAGAGAGGAAAATTAATAGCTTGACATTCTTGTAGTAAAATTGAAGAATTTTAATGTCTCCATGAATGGTATTATAATGGAAAATCGTGTAGGCATGGTATGAATACATATGTAAATACCTATATTGTATAAAGGAGCGTTTAATTTCGACGTCAGTTTTGTTATGGTTGAGGAAAATTGAGTTCTTACAGCAACAACAAAATTGACTTCGTATTTTTCTTTTATTTTGATTTCCTTTTCTTTTAGTATAAAAATAAAGATATACCTAAAAGTCCTCCAAGTAAAACGAACTATTAAACAAGTCATTGAATTTATCAAAACTTCAATAGAATTTTGTTATGAAAATTTGGATTTAAGAATGATATGGTTCTGAACTTTGTTTTCACATCATGAAATATAAAATCTGTTTAAAGAACTCTGTCATGAAATCTAAATTTTAGACTTTTGTCTAATAGACGTCGTCGTCTGATAACCTCCCATTGATGCCTTTAAATTATTTTTTATAATATTTTTGCATGCCAAACTCTATGTCTTACATCAATGTACTCAAAAAAAATGTCAACTGGATTTTTTAAGAAATTTTACCAAGTGTTAAACACAATATTTTGTATAAGATGAAATAAATTAAAAGTCATTGTTCTGAAGGCATTTAAGCCGAAAATCAATTTTTGTAGGTCTTTATATTTTCATAAAGAAACTAGATTGGATTTCTAAAAATTTCAAAATTATTAAAATGTATGTATATTTGTTTGTATAAAATAAAACAAATTTTAACTCAATACCTGTCTTGGTTCTGAAGCTATTATAGGCGAAAATCAGTTTTTTACCAAACATTTACATACATAGTTGATTTTTTTTTGTAGGATCTGACTTTTTTTTTGTAAAAAACATTTCATTTGATTTTTTTTTAAATTTTACCAAATATCGAAAACGTAATTCTGATTAGTAAAAAATTGTTGTGATAATTGTCGTTTTTTCTTAATTATTTTTAACTTCCCTTAGGAACTTATTGTAATCGGTCCGATTTTTCGAATTGAAAATTTTGATATTTCTCGACGTTTCAAGGTCCCTAGAGTCTAAATAAAAGATTTTTAGAGAGATGTCTGTGCGTGTAAGTACGTACGTCCGTACGTTCACGAAGATTTTTCGTCGTCCATAGCTCAAGAACCAGTAGAGATATCGACTTCAAATAAATGTTGTTATACCGATAATAATGCAGAAAGATACAGAAAGGACTCTCAAAAAAATTAAGTGGGTGGTTTTTTTTTACCACAGCAATTTAAAAAAAAGGTGAACATTTTGGTTAACCTAAAATAGCTATGTATCTCACGAACCAATAACGCTAGAGACTTGAATTAAATTTAAAATTATATATTGTAACGTAATACCAAACTAGTATATTTAAAAAAAAAATCCAACTAACGGTTTTTTTACAAATCAAAAAAAAACTGAAACGAAAAATACCGTTTTTAACATCTGGTTAAATTTTGTTAGTTTTTTTTTATAAACAATATTCGGTAAAATTTTGAAAAAAATCGAATTGGCAGTTTTTTTTTATAAAAAATAAGAACCTAAAAAAAACTTTACTAAAAGTTGGTAAAAATTGATTTTCGACTCAAATGTTTTTTCAAAAATTTGAGATATTGGCTTCAATTTAATTTTATTTTATAAAAAATATTGTTTTCAAATTCGGTAAAATTTTGGAAAAAAATCGAAATGACAGTTTTCTTACAATAAATAAAAACCTAAAAAAATTCTCGACTCAAATATCTTTTCAAATATTAAAAATATTGACTTCTAACTTATTTTATCTCACAGGAAATATTGTTTTCGACATTCAGTAATTTTTTTTTATAAAAATCCAACAGTCCGTTTTTTCATAAAAAAATAAAACATACAAACAATAGTACTCAAATTTCGTAAAAATTGTTGTTCGGTTCTCGATATCTCGTGAACAATGGAAAATATTGACTTCAAGTCAATTTCATTCATACAATTTGTATTTTTTTATATAAGAAATAAAAACTTTTAAGAAATGCTACTAAAATTGGTAAGAATTATTTTTCGACTAAAAATCTCGTTAACTAAAATAGATTTTGAAATAAAACTATTTCATTATACATATTCAAAATATTGTTGGTAATTTTTAATTTTTTAAGATTAATTCAACTTACAACTTTTTTTTAACAAATCACGAAAACCTACACACTTTTAAGCAAGACAAATCGACAGACGGGATGGGATGTTATCAGTGTGGGTCGCATCCCAGCCTCTCTTTTATTTGGTGCACATGGGTTTTGAATTCCTGACTATTGCAATGACTTAGAAACACAGACTGTATTAAGACATTCCGCATTCTGGTAGTACGGCCAAAGATCGAATCTCTGTATTTGACAATAGAACAGAAGTTGTATTATGGTTGAACTCTTTAGGGGAATTAATGCAGCTGGCTTTTTCTTAAGAGCATAAATCGTTAAAATAACTGTAAACAAAGAGAAACAAAAAATGGTTTTAAAATATCAAATGATATAATCTTACTTTTTCCAAAACGATGTAAAGATTTGATTAAGAAGCTTTCGATCTCCCAAACCTTGTAAAGAAGGGACGTGTGTGCAATCGGTCAATAGTTGGAGTGTATGGAGGATTAGTCGTCTTAGGAGATGGCAAATGGCAAGGACAAATGCTGCACATTTTTTTCTAGTTAACCCTTTCGGTACGCGAGTGGTACAGAACAAAGAATATTTATATATGTAAACGTACCACTCGCGTCCCGAAAGGATTAATTGCGTTTTTTTATATTCATACTTATATGACGTCATACTGGATTAAATTTATGACGACAACATTATTGGTTAGGAGATACACATTTTGGATCGAGCTAGTTTTCATTTCTTTCTGAAATTGCTTTCCGCATAAAACACGCTTTGAATTTTTATGGAAGTTTTTCGTGCATCTTTTGATGTTATAATCTGTAAAACAAAATTTATTTGAAGTCGACAACTCTGCTAGTCCTTGAGATAGGGCCGCAGAATAAAAGTATGCCGAACGTATATTCCTAGAAAAAGTTAAATATAATGATTTTTAAAGTTTATTTTGTCAAACCTTTAAGTTTGTCTGTCAAGAAGTGTTATGGTGACTTTTGATTCGAATTTTTTTTTGTTCGTCACCGGTACGGGTCAGCAGACAAGGTCTTAAATTCAATTGGTATGTGTTTTAAAATGCTTGCACTTGAGTTTTCTATATAGAGAGGTTGAAAGAAATTACTAGTATTTAGAATACTCTTTTTTTCTCGAATTTGTAAACGAATTGGGTAATGAAAACCAATAAAGGGCTTATCGTTCTAACAGTCCTGTTGTATGGCTTATTAGCATGTACCCTTAGTAAGAAGAATACGAGCTGTCTTCCTATATTACGGAGAGTTAAAATATTGACAATTAAAGGCTTCCTCAAATAGAACTCATTTTGAAGCCACAAGTTAATAAAATGGTAACGAATATTGGATCTTCAGAGAGTTTAAGGCACTAAGCAGACCTTTTCTATGATCGAGCAATGGCATTGAAGGCGATCTTAATCGCCACATAGTACGAAATTGAATAAAGTGGTAGGATGTAGCAATTGATTATTTGTTAATAAAAATTGAAGCCTAAAAGCACCTCGTGTGATGTAATGCTTTTTGTATGTTAAGTAATGTTAACTAGGTTAGTAGTATTTTTTAATAATAATTTTTTAATTGCCCAAATTGAAAAGGAGTTGAGTGCTTTTATTGAACGAACAAAAAGTAAAATGATTTTGATAATATAACAAGGCCAGGCACTAGCAATTAAGTAATTTTGAAAATGCTTTTCTGTAGTATATGACTATACGATTTTATCTTGCTCTAGAAGGAACTTTTAATCAACATCATTGTGTCTTATATGTAAGCCCTTTAAATGGAATTCAACTTATAGGTAGTTACATATATCCTTGCTCCCATCATCGTGCTCCATGCTTCAAGTGAAGAAGAGATTGCTGCATCTGCATATACACATCAGGTTCATTAAGTTCATTTCAATCTCCGCACCTACAACCTATAGATAGATATAGTATAGGTACCTACCTACAATACACATAAGTTCGTTCATATTCATCAAGAACTATACTAACAATCTTCTCGTCTCTTAACATGGTATAGAATTAAAAGTGTAGGAGTAAGACGTAGGTACATAACATACATATATGAGGAAGAGGAACATGTGGGTTTTCTGTGTAATCAAGACATTGTCTTGGTGGTGCCTTCTCGACTGCCATCTTATAGTATATGAGACACCACAGGCACCCCCAGTGTCTTCGCTGCTATTATAATGCTTCTGCTTTTGCTGGAAGATGCTATCATCGCCCCATGTGTTTGACTTATGATGTCGTTCATTGTTATTGGATATCCTTGTGAGAAAATGAAGTGCACTCTCTCTCGTTGTTAGCCTCGCTATTCAATGGAACAAGGAACAACCAAACCTATCATCATCATCATCATCTTCATCGTCAACCAGGAGCCCTAAGAAGGACGCATCAGAAACATCAACGTTTAAGTGATATCTCTTTCCCTCTCCTTCATCTTTTCTCTACCCCTTTCCCTTTGCTTTTACTCTTCTATAAAGTCTTGAGGTCCTTGCTCAAAGTTGAAGTGGTAATTTATATATCATCTGCTGGGCGCAGCATATTCTCCTTGAAGCTCATCATCAAGAATCCTATATAACTTTCCATTAGTACACGAGTGGTGGAAATTGATTTTAATTGAATTAACGCATATGCACATAAGGATTTTCGGGGGTATATAATAGTACAAGTAGTAGAGAGTACATCCATCAGGATTCACGATCCTTATGAAGTTAAGTGTGAGCATATAAGATTTTATATGTATATGTATAGAATGGGACTGGAGGATTTTTGGGTGTATAAATGCAAAGTTGTCGGGTTGGATTTGGTTGGTGATGCAATGCAACGATGAAGCTTGTTTAAGTTGAATTGAAGAGCGGATAACGAGTTGTTGTTAGCAAACTGAGATGAGAATGCTGTGGTTCGAAGGCAAACTTAAGTACCAAAGATATTTCATGTGATTGTATACCTTACTTAAGGCATCTCTTATGAAACCCTAAAGCTAATGTGATGACATTTCTGCGTTTGAGAATAGAATTTCGGTTTTATAAGATTTACGTTTATCATCACGGTAGCCATCGAATTTGTAAAGAGAAAATCGGATTATCATTTTGTCATTGATCAATCAGTGCAATTATTGTAATTATTGTTGTTTGTTTTCAGTGAAAATAAGTTGGTTCTATTCATAGACAGTTTATTTGTATTAAGAATTGAAAGCTTACGAATTAGGAAAGACTCTAATCCATAACTACTGCATCGTTCTATGTTTCGCAGTAAAAAGCAGGCTTCGTTCATTCATATTCTTCTTGCGATAACCCAATTGGTAAGGCTTACAAGAAGGGAGATATTGTTTGCTCAGTTGGATAATGTTTTCAGTCTTATGTTTATGGGTAAGGCCATAGTGTTCTGCTTGTAACACACAGGTATCAAGCCAACTCCATCTCTTGTGTACTAGATCGAGAATTGTTCTCTCGATAACTTGTTTTAGATTCCAGGGTTGGATCTGCCTGATTTAGTTCAAGTGTTGATCCTATTTTTGCTAGTTCATTAGAGCTTTCATTTCCTGAAATACCATTACGAGCAGGAACCCAACAGAGCCTTAAGTTGTGCTGTGTACCAAGAACTTTTTGTTCTTCGTGACAGCCTGTCACAAGACCTCAGCTTGGAAGTCTAAATGGGCTTCTAATGTCCTGTGTGTACTGCTGCCCTCGTTCACAGATTAAAGGCTTGTTAATAAGCCAATATTTTCTACTATAGGTGGTTGTCTAAAATGGGAGTTAAGCACTCAGTGCATACTCTGTTTGCTTTTTATTTCTGTAGAATCAGTGCATGACCAATGCACTGCTAGATTTCCAGCAGTCAGTTTGGCTTAGACGATGTGTGCTATTGGCTGCTGATTCTTGTACAAATAGATTGAAGGGTCTTAAATTGAGCAATGCTTCCAGGCACGCAGTGTGTGTGGCCTTCATGGCACTTGGTTATGGTTCTTAGGTTCAATTTTGTATCGAAGGTCACTCCAAGATACTTCACGTGGTCGGAGATTTTGAGTTGGGTCCCAACAAAAGAGGCAATTTTTCCTTTTGTTCGTAAAAAGGACTATCTTGGTTTTTTGCGGGTTAACCCCTAAACCGCAATTCATAGAGCATATTGATAAGGCCTAACATAGTCTATCTCCTCAGTCCTCGCTGATGTTGGGGGGGAGAATTCACCATTCGCTAGCATTACTTCATCATCTGTATATGTAATTACTTTAACTGCACTGTATTTATGTCTTGTGAGGACTATGTTTATCACGAGTACTCAAAGAATTGGAAAAAGAGTCCCACCTTGTTTCTCTAGAAGCAGATACTTGCCTTTACACTGAATGATTTATTCTGTGCTTGGAAGATCAACCATAAAAAAGTCAAAGTAGAGTAAAGAGAAATTAGCAAAAGATCATCAGAATTTAAAAGTCAAGATTTTCCATCTTCGGTACTGAATTGGATTTATTAACAAAAAAGAGGCTGGGATGCGACCCACACTGATAACTTCCCATCCCGTCTGTCGATTTGTTTTGCTTAAAAGTTTGTAGGTTTTCGTGTTTTGTTAAAATAGTTGTTATTTAAAAATTACCAACAAAATTTTTCATTTAATGAAATAGTTTGATTTCGAAATCTATTTTTTTAACGAGATTTTTAGTCGAAAACCAATTTTTACCAATTTTATTAGCATTTCTTAAAAGTTTTTATTTCTTATATAAACAAATACAAATTGGATGAATGACATTTAAAATTAATTTGAAGTCAATATCTTCTATTGTTCACGAGATATCGAGAACCGAACAACAATTTTTACCAAATTTGCGTACTATTTTTTGTAGATTTTATTTTTTATGAAAAAACTGGCTGTTGGATTTTTATAAACAAAATTACTGAATGCCGAAAACAATATTTTCTGTGAGATCAAATAAGTTAGAAGCCAATATTTTTAATTTTTGAAAAGATATTTGAATCGAAAATCAATGTTTACCAACTTTTAGTAATTTTTTTGTAGGTTTTTAATTTTTTGTAAGAAAACTGTCAATTCGATTTTTCTCAAAATATTACTGAATGTTGACAACAATATTTTTTAAAAGATAAAATTTGTTTAAAGCAAATATCTCAAAAATTTGAAAAGATATTTAAGTCGACAATCAATTTTTACCAACTCTTATTAATTTTTTTGTTGAGTTTTTATTTTTCGTAAAGAAACTGTCAATTCGATTTTTCTTGAAATTTTTCAAAATGTTGAAAACAATATTTATTATAAGATAAAATTAGTTAGAAGCCATAATCTCAAATTTTTAAAAAGATATTTGAGTCGAAAATCAATATTTACCAACTTTGTGTAATGTTTTTTTTTAGGTTTTTATTTTTTATGTTAAAAAATGTTAAAAACGTTAGATTTCGTTGCAAAAAATTGTTTTAGAGATAAAATCTTTTTTTTTTCATACAATTTTCGAGGTGACAAATATTTTTTTTCAGTTTTTTTATTTATAAAAAAACCGTTAATTGGAATTTTTTCCAAAAATAAATTTGTTGGGTATCGCGTTCCAATCTATAATATAAAATGTAATTCAAGACGGTAGTATTATTGGTTCCACACACGCAATTTTTTTGAGAGTCCTTTCTACATCTTTCTGCATTATTATCTGTACAACAAAATTTATTTGAAGTCGATACCTCTTCTGGTTCTTGAGCTATGGACGACGAAAAAACGTCGCGAACGTACGAACGTACAAACGTATACGTCAACACGCACGCACAGACATCTCTATATAAATCTTTTATTTCGACTCTAGGGACCTTGACACGTCGAGAAATGTCAAAATTTTCAATTCGACAAATCGGACCGATTACAATAACTTTTAATGGGAAGTTAAAAATAGTAACGAGCATGCTTTTATCCACTCATATTTGATTGATGAGTTAAAGAAGTTGAAAATGCTGCTTAAATAATTTCAAATCAATTTCCACTTTGGGATGTTGGTTGTGTGGTCCGTCACTGTTTCGAAGAAAACCAGTTGACAATTTATTAGTTCTTGTGAAACTTTTGGCAGTTATTTCGATCGCCACACTGTTCGATCTTCTTCGAGCTTAAGTTCTTACATCTTGTAAAATTTCCTCAAACGGGTAATTCATATTGCGAAAAACTTTACTTCGAACTTTCCACAGCGAAAAAAAAGTTTGTACGCATCTCTACACGGTTTTAAATTAAATTTCAAACAATTTTTAATTGATTTATATTTATTTGCGTGTATTTTAAGAATTATTCATTTCTAAATCAAAAAGTAACTTAAAAAAAAAAACAAGACTTCTAGTAAACTACTACATATCCTTAAGCGACTTCTTAACACCATCATCGTCGTACAAGGTAAAGTAGAGTCATCCCAATCGTTTATTTATACATATAACGAAGGCTCAATCGAATCAAATAATTAAAATCTCATCAATCTTCTTCTTTCCTTTGTCTCGAATCATCTCTATCTCTATCTCTCTCTGTGAAACAACTCTCTCAATGAAATAAAATCCCAAGGATTCACCAGCAATTCAGGATCAGTTATCAGCTCAAACTCTGTGGTTTAGAATGTATATTATCCTTTCAAATCCGCATTCAATGCTAAGCTAGATGAGGATTCATTTGCAGAGTGTTTATTCCATACCTACATACTTCGTACATACATACCATACATATATGAAGCTTACACCCAAAAACTCCCACATTTATCGTCGTCCTTTCTTCATCGTCATCATCAGTAGGTAGCATCATCATCATCATCGTAGTCGTCGTCGTCTTATTCGTCGTCTGCGATGTCGTCTTCGTCGTCGATTAAGATAAATTTCAATTACCTCAACAGAGATCCGAAAATCTTTCGCACAAATCACAAACTTTGAAGGATAAAAGGGAGAAAGAGAGTAAGATTGTATATTTTTTTTTGTGTGGATAAAGCGAGTGTGTGCTCCCTCGGAAGTGATTCATTGGCTCCAAGTCCTTTATCAATGTCCTGGCATAACACAGATTTCCTCACAAGGTACATACGAGTATATGCTTGTATATTTTTTCTTTTGATTTTTTGATAATTTTATTTTCTAGAACATCGAGGATATATTTTGGCTTGCCCTACATCGATTTCGATTGACAAAAAGTAAAAAGCAAGGATTTTTCTTTTATAAAGAAATAGATACGGTTGGTGAGCGTTAGGGTGATGGCGATAGCGATGGTTGAAAGTTATTTCACAAATAATCACAGATTACACAAGTTATCCATTAACCCATCAGATCAGAGCCATTAAACAATTTTCCAGAACTTCAGTTTCTCAAGTTCTTTTTTTTTTGTTCCTTTTCTCGTCCTGATGCCCGATGCGGAATCTAAGAGGATGTGTTAGCCATGGTGTCAGGAGGAGATTTCTCCTGTCAAGTGTTGTATTGGTTATTTTTTCAGAGATGAACATAACAGAAAAAATCGTTTCACACATAAATCGATCAATCAATTTGAAACTTCAGCACTTTTTTTGCTTGTGTCCTTCTAAAAGGATTTCTGTACATGTGCGATGTGTGTGTTTGTGTGTGAAGACCATCCTGCGATATCAATAATAATTTTTTTTTTGATTTTCAATTTTTATCGCGACCGGCGGCGATAGGGTCAATACCAACGTTAATATGTGTTAATTTCAGTTTTTTGTTTTCATATTGAAAATGATATGACAGGATTTCTCTTTGTATATTTTGCCGATATCCTTGCTGACTCCGACTGACTGGCTGACTGACCGGTGCCGGATATGTATATAATTTTGTAGGTATGAAAGTATGGAATTCCTGTCTATCGAATTTTTTGCCACAGGTGACAGGGACAAATGTCAGTGCTATATGATGGCGCAATTACTCCTTGATGGGATGTAATTAACGGGAAAATGTTGATAACAGGATGCCAATACCTGTGCATGTGTGTGATGGAAGGATATTCGTTGAGGCGTATATTGGATTTATCGAATAAAAAACTCAACACCTGCTTACAATTAAATGCATGAATGGATCAATAAAGGTAGAGAATGGGAGAAAGGGAAGTAGGTGCCCAGTGTTAATGTGACAATTAACAGTTTGCTGCTGCTGGTTTGAGTGATTGGAAGAGTGTTGATACATATTATTTTATCCATTAACTATAACAGATGATGATTAGATTATGGAAAGTTGAAGATTATGAAAGAAAAATAATATAATTACGTGTTGGTTGGGTGTGAATGAGCTCGAAGAAAAGTTTTGAAGTAGTTATCCAGCCGCACGAATTTGCTGCAAGTACTTTTCGGAAGGAGCCACAATGCTATTTGACAAAGGACCAAGGCCACACTTCAATATACAATTCTATTGCATTTTTTTCTAAGATCTTATATTGATGGTTTCGACATGAAGCTCTAGGATGGCTTTGACGAATTTGGCTATAAGTGCATGAATCATTTCCGTTGGCGTTACATTGGTTCGACACAAACAATTCTTCAAGAGGGTCAAATCACAGCCCCAGAACAGGACATTTCCAAGACGGCTGATGCTGATGACACGATTTGAGATTCGCTTCCCAAAATATTGGCATTGGCTCTGTGGTATGTGAGAAATAACGCCTAGAGACTTACAACTCTCAACCATTCCGGTGCACGAGTCATATCAGGGATAGAAGGGACTAACAGTTTGTATGCCGAATTCGAACGGCTAATTTGAGAAAGTACTTTTTCTGACAAGAAGTTAGCAATTCCTTGCAAGAGGCAGTATCCGTGAAAAAACTTTAAGTGGTTCCTAGAGGCAGGGGTATTACTACTGTGGCATTGGCTTTCCAATTACAGTGTACATTTTTCCCTATCCCTATGATGTGGCAATTTTGTTTGTTAATGTCGCCGCCGCCTAGATAAAATTTAAGATAATCTAGGCTAATTGAGCGAATTATGACCAACTTCTAATAATTGGCCTTATTTCACTTTTGTAAAGTGAAAACCAATTTTTTAAAGTTGGTCTTATGTTACGAAACCATTTTTGTAGAATTCTCCTCAAGTTTGTGCTTGAAATGTTGAGCTTTTGAGATCTCACACTCTCCTCAGCCACATTCTCGACAAATGGCACCGAACTACGACGACGGGCCTTGAGTGTTGTTCATGAGCTGAGCATTCGAAAATAAATGTTAAAAAAGTAAAATATACAATAAAAAACTATTAATTTTTATCGGTGGAGATATACTGACTTTCTGGCAAATTTCAAACGAGAAACAGCTATAAGTGTCAAACAAGCTTATGATGTAGAACAAAACTACTAGATGGCTAAACCTTTAAATACTAGAAATTATCTATACAAATATTTCACTTTTGAAAAACCAAAGTTTTTAAGATTTCGTTTATAACTACGGAAAAAGTTATATCATAAAGTGTCAAATTTTAAGGAAAGATGTTAACAATTTCTATAGATTAAAAACCTCTTCAATTCGTCTGAGCTGGTGATGGCACAGGTCACTAAATCAAACTGTTTACGATAAAAATTCAAAATCTATACTGAAACGAATTAGGACTCTTTCTGTTTATACAAAACCAATACGAGATGTAACAACAACGAGGCTGCGAATTTTACCGGGCCAAGGCTTGTGATTAAACCTAATTGGCCTTAAGAATATGATTTCACTGGATTTCTTTCAAAAATTAAAAAGCTTTTAGTAATCACGAAGCATATTTACAGTTTTTCAATACAAAAAAATGTTAACGTTTGGAACGTGGTTTTCTGTTTACATATCTCTAAAACATTTGAATTACATACATATATAAAAATGTATAGTTCTAAACTTTCTTTACGAATAATTACCTGCTTCAATCAAATATTTGACATTCTAAAACGAATTACTCTCGAAGTCTTCATCCTAATGGAATTCAAAACACCACCAACAATAAAATCCTTTCAAAAACATAATTCTCTAAAGAATCCTCAACTCCAACCATTATCCTTCATCATTCAAAAATTTTGTATTATATAAACTTCTAAGATCACATGTTTTATTTTTGTGTAAACACAAAGTGCGACAATGGCATTAATCACACATCCATTAGGGACACGTCACAAGTTTGTCCGAAAGTCTCTATCCATTTAAAATAAAGATACCTACAATCATTCCCTTTAAGTTTTTTTTTTTTTGTATATTTCAAGACGAATAATAATAATTCTCAACCATCAGAAGTCCCTGAATGAATGTCAAGGCTTTTGGGATGGCACATGGCAGAGAGAAAATTGTTGGAGTGCAATATAAAGAGTGGTCGTGATGGTCGTGGCGTGGTGTGGTATGGAGAATTGCGATGGGATCTTATATCCTCTTCAATTTGTTTACATTTACTAGTCTGTCAGAATATGCTCCCACTTGGTGGAATGTGTTTGACATTTTGATAAGATTCTTTCATACATATATGTATGTGTGTATATAGGGACGATTATTTGAGAAGGACTAAATTGAAGATGGTGCTTCTTATGAATCGGAAGGATTCCTATAACTACATGTATGTATATGGTCGCGAGAGGATCCTTTTATACCTTTACGTACGAAAAATATTATACGCGTGTCTCATCTTAATCACTGTCGTAGATGTCAACTCTTCACAAGAACTACTAGGCGTTTATATACCTTTCTTTGCCGTCATCATCTTTATCGTTGTGCGTCGTGTCGTTTTTCCATCAATCTTTAGATTTTGATTGTGGGTGTTGGTAAAACACTTGAAAAAGTTTTAAATAGGTGCACGTTTTGTGTCATATTTAAGGACTTTTATAGGTGAATATAAACCTTCATTTTTATATATGAGCAGAATTTTAATTACCTACTCATCTTTAAATAGTGAAGAGCGATTTTATGCCAAGAGGTTAACCACAAAAGCTTGATAGGATATTATCCGTAGTTTCAACTAGTAGACAATTTAATTTTATTAAACGGTGAGAAAAATAAAAAAAAAATTATTTTAGTAGTATTAATAAAAACTCTTGAAAATTATAACTTTCGGATGTGAAATGAGAACAATTTGCAGAAAAAAGCGGTTGAAGATTCAAGGAAGGTCTGGAGATTTTAGGGGATACCTGGAGATTTCAGTGGAGGTCGGGAAAAATCAAGGGATGTCTGAACATTTCAGTGGACGTCTTGAAGTTTCAAAGGAGGTTTTGAAGATTCAAAGGAGGTTTTGAAGATACCCTTTTCCTTGTTACTTGGAGGTTAAATTTTCAATATTAATAAAAATATGTAGACTAAGTTTAAATATCAAGTCCCATTTGGCCATTTACATATCATCTTAAGACGTTTACTTGGTAATGGCTTTGTCATAACATCTGCTAGTTGATCTGCGGTTGAAATTAGTTGAACCATAATCTCTCCTTGAATAACTTTCTCTCTAATGAAGAAATGCTTGATGGCGATATGGTTGATTCTTCGGTGAAATTCTGGATTCTGCGAAAGTCTATAACTGCTGCAGAATTATCAACTTGTATTAAAGGAATGTCCTTGAGTTGATAAATGCCACTGAATAATCTTTTCAGTCAAATGGCTTGCTTCGCTGCTTCATTTGCTGCTACTATTTCTGCTTCTGTTGTCCATGTAGCCACCATCGCTTGTCTTTGAATGAGCCACGAAATAGCACCTCCAGCGAATTGAATGACAACTCCTGAAGTTGAACGCCCTGTTTTCATGCATCCCCCAAAATCTGCATAGCTATAACATTCCAGAACTGCTTTTTCTGCATCGTGACGATAAGTTATTGCATATTCCAAAGTTCCTGCTATGTATCGAAACACTCGGTTGATGTCTTCAATCGATGGATTCTCGAGTGTTCTTGAAAGGAATTCCACACTATAGGCAAGATCTGACCTTGTACCAAGCATCAAGTACATCAATGCACCAATGGCTTGTCTGTATGGAAATTTCTGCTTTGTTCTTTCCCTGCTGTAGAAGTTTCTGTGGTCTTAATCATAGGTGTTGAAATTGACTTGCATTCAGAAAATTTTAATCTTTCCAAAATTTTTGTTGCATGTACTGTCTGTTTAATTTGTGTCCTAGAAAATATACGGCCTCCTTTGAGATGATTTTGAATTCTTGTTTTAGCTCATTAATAAAAACATGTAAGTCCTTTTTGTCTGTGGCTCTTTGAGCGTTTTCCCGTTGCGCTCTCGAATAAACAAACATGGATTTTTAAATTAGACAAATTGTATAAAATAATAAATAAAAAATTTTTTCATAATGTTAAATAAAGATCATTATAAAAACCCCTGAAGAAGTCGTGAGTAGCGACGAAACGTTGGGTAAAAGATGAAATAAAGTTTTTTTATTTGCATTTAAAGTCAATTGACCAAAGTAGCCTGCATCACCAAACATAAATCTACAAATATTCATTAAAAAATTGGTCACATAAAACATACATATATGGATCAGATTCAATTGTTTTAAATCCCAATTTCAAAATAAAAATTCCAAAACGTTTATTTCAGCACTTCGACGATTGCTTAAGACCATATAGACTCCTTTTGAGCTTGCATACTTTCTTTCTTCCATCGCTGTAGCCCTCTGGTTGCTTCATATAATGGCTTCCTTAAGTTCTCCATAAAGAAAGGCTTCCATTCTTGATTGTGTTTGTTGCTCGTTGCTTCTTAGTAGTTTTCAGGATTGTCTAAAGCATTCACGAATTCTTCTGCTGCCATAACAAAATCGTCATACTTTTCTTACCCATCCAAAGTTCGTATGGACTTATTCCATTTATTGATATTATTATATATTCAAAACGTATATATGTATATAGCAGAATTTACAAGCTCTGCCCAGATAGCTTCTGGAAATTTGTCTTCTGGTTTTGAATATTTGAAGGTTCTTGACATCTCTATATAATAGTCCGGTTCTCTCGTTCAATCCCTCCATTTTGTTGAGGTGTATATATGGTGCTGTTAGCCTTTGCACGATTTCATTGTCTCGAAGCATCTTCTTGATTTCAGCATTGTCGAACTCACCACCATTATCACTTAACAGTTCTTTTATTGTGTGACCTTTTGCGTGTGAAAGTACCTCCTTCAGAGCGTCCTTAACATCCGATTTGTGTTCAATTGCAAATCCATAGCGAAATTTTGTGAAACTATCTTTGAACACAACTAAATATCGCTTTTTCTTGAAAGAATCACTAAAAGCTCCACAAACATCCGTTGACATAAACTCTCCTGGTTGAGTTGCTTTTCTTCGAGACCCAAATGGCAATCGATGCATCTTTCCACAAATACATGGCTCACAGATATTATTATCTAGTTTTACTTTTATACCTAATTCTCTTTCTAGCATTTCTTTTATATGGCATTTGTCTTGGTGTCCCCATCTCTCATGGTAAATCTGTAACGTTTTGTTTTCTGCAACTGCAACGTTTACACCAAATCTTTCGTTGCTGACAAGAGCTCTTATATCTGCTTTATATAAAGAGATCCGTTCGTCTTGCGATAGCCATCACACAACAAAGTTTTCTCATCTACTTGAAGACATCATTATTTAATGGCCGATGACTTGAAAACACTTTTCTCATTTCTGCCCTGTGCTGCTAAAACTGAAAAGAGATGCCTTGAAACATTGGGTACATCCCTTAGTGTGACTTTTATTTCCTTCTTGTTAATTCTGGATTTAGCTCGGATATTTCCTTTTCCAACAGCATGAAGTGTTTCTTTTCAAGCTGCTTGAATGCTACATGGGATATCAAATTCTTTAAATTCATAGAAATGATCCGCTGAATTCGTCTCATGTCTGGTTGCCCCGTTGTCAATTCACCAATCGTTTGAATTTTCTTCAAAAGTAAGAACTTCGTTGCAGACAGAAACTAATTGGCTTAGCTCTATTTGAACGTATCAGTTATCCATTTTCTGCAATACCGTACCCAATGTCGTTTCTTCTTACAGTAATTGCATAAGTCCTGAGTTCTTGACCAGTTTTTTTTTTACTTTTCTTTGATCATTACTATCTATTCTTGCTATTAAAACTTCTTGAGAGCCATCTTCCTTGTCTGAAGATTTCGGAAAATTTATTTGAAACATGCATAGCTGTGATGTTAATTCATCAAATGTCTTGTCTTCTTCTATTGTCAAAAGCATCCAACTTGACTTGAAAGACTCAAAATTGCTTAGTAAAATGTGTAACATTTTACACACTAGCATTAAGTCTGGTAACGCACTATGCTTTTTAGCGTTAAGACCGTTGTTAATCTCATTCCATAAATTTCTCAACTGAGCTACGAGTATGTGGGTGGAAACATCTTCGCCTTTTTTCCAGTTGTAGCTAAAGAGATCAGTGCATATTTTGAATAATTGATCCTTTGACGTTGCTTCAAACTGATTTTTCAATGCATTCAATGCATCAAATGTCGTTTCCTTGTCCATTATCTTTTGATAAATTGCATGTGTTAAAGAACTAGTTATCATTGACTTCGAATAACTATTCGCTTTTCTGTACCAATCGCTCTTTGCCTTGTGTTCCATCTTCTTAGGTTCTTTAGGGGGGCTAGTTCAAAAAAAGGTCTTTCAGGCCTAAACCCCCATTTTTGGGTATTTTTTTCTTTCCACATCTAATTTTAAACAAAAAAGCTACAATTAATTGCATCGTTACATTTTTAGAAATCCTTGTTTTATGCCTGAACTCACGGTGTCAAGTTAACACTACATACCCCCTTTTTTAAAAAAAAATCAAAGTACAAAACATTTTTGGAATTCTTTTTCCACAACTAATTTACAACAAAAAAGCTACAATTAATTGCATAGGTACTCAGTTTTTTTAAATTTCGAAAAATGTAGTACTAACTTGACAGTCTTATAAAATGAAAACAAAGTGTTATTCTAAACTTGAAAGTTACATAACATACATAACTTCATAGCTTCAACAAATTTGTGCAGTGGAAATTATTATATTTTAAAATATTACAACTTTGATTGTGTTTTTATTTTTAAATATTAACTTTAAAGCATCATTTATGTACAGTACATCGAAATTATAAAATTAAAAAATACATTACGGTATTATCTTCATTTTACATTATTTTCTTATGATTTATAGAATGTTGCTAAAATAACAGCCAATATCATTGTTACCATTGGCATCAGCGCTGAAGAACCATTCGTGCACCTAAAATAATATCAGAAAAGTATAAGTTTTGAACTTTTTTAATACCAACAGTGTTCTTACTTTTCAGACTGAATAACTGTGGTTAGATTTTTAAAGTCTGAATATTGACTTCCGGCTAAGGCTGTTAGATTTGCTAATTGTGTACTGTTTGAAGATCTGTGTCGAACCAAAACATAAGCATTAGCGGCTGTGTTTGTAAATGTTGATGGTGTTGTTGTTGTTTGAGGAATTGGTGTTGATGTAGAAGAAGGATTTGACGTTGTAGATTCTGAAGTTGAAGATGATAAGGATGTTGATGATGTTGTTGATTGTTCAGTTGACGATGCTGTGGTTGTCGATGTTTCTTCTTCGTTTGTAGAACTGTTTTTATAGCTACATACAAATGCAAATGTATCATAATCAGTTTCGAGAATTTTGTAAATATTGACAGTTCCTATATTTGTAGAAGGAAAATAAAAAAAAAATTATTTCAAAAACCTAAGAATTTGTATTTGTATTTTACAAACCATCAGTATTATTAAGACTGTAAACGCCATCAGTAACATTTATTTGAACAGCTGTACTTTCGTTTGCCCAAAGCGTATTAGGATTGGTATTGTAGGTTGAAGTGAATGTCACAGGATTTGTATCGTTTTCGAAATTCCATGCATTACACGATTCATTATTAGTACTGTTTTGGATTTTACGAGCTGCTTCAAACCACTCTCCATGGAACTGAAAGAAAGAGAAATATTGTTCAATTAATTTTCAATTTTCTCAATTTCATCTGATGTCAAAAATGAATATCGAAAACAAAGACGAAAGAAATTATTGATGATTTAACAATATTATCTACTCTTTATATTTCGGAAAATTGATGTATGTATTTTTACATTATCTGGTACAAAATATTATCAACCTATTATCATGCGTTTCTAAAACAATGAAAAAAAAGAACTGATGGATGTGTTTTGGGAAAACAGTTAAGTGTAACAGGTGGTTTTGTAATCAGTCTACACGTGTGATAACAATATTACATTGTCTAAGACACCTCATAAAGATAATAAATAATTTGCAAATGCTTCCATTCATAATTTTGGCGTTTTGATTTTTGATATTCGGATTGGAGGTTTGACTCATTTTTACTCGGATATAGCTTAAAAACGGATCTAGTGGGAGTATATACATAATATAGTGAAGAGTAAAAGTGGAAAACTATTTCTAGTATTTATCAAAAATTATCAAATGTTGAATTATTGGTAAAATGTGATTCTGACGTTTCTCAACGTTTCAAGGTCAATAAAATATAAATGAAAGGTTTTTAGAAATGAACATGTGTGTGCGTAAGTACCTACGTACAAGTTGACAGTTTATTTTTAATTTTAAAACCTAAAGAAATGTCTAATAAAAATTAGTATTAGTCGGGTCCAATTTATTTATCTAATTTTTCTTAAAAAAATTATTGTTGTTAGTACTTGTCAAAATTTTGAAAAAGTCCAATTTACATTTTTTTTAAATCAAAATCATAAAAAAACTGGTCAAAATTAATGTTGGAATAGAATATCTCGGGAGCAATTAATGTCACTGACTTCGAAATGATTCAATTTTTTGGAGAAGCAATAAAAACCTACAATAAATGCTATTGAAAATAGGTTAAAATTGGTTTTCAACTTAAATATCTGGGGAACAATAATATTCAGTTGAATTTTTCGAAAAATCTAACTAAAATTATTTCTCACAAAAACAATTAAAAAATTGATTTTCGGCTAAATAATTTCGAGAACAAAGAAAGATATTATATTAAACTTTTTTATCTTTACAAAGTATTTTATTAATATAAATTAAATATAAACTCTTAAAAAAAAGTAAAATTTTTAAAAACAATAAAAACTAAAATTTAGCGGGTTGTTGTTTCATGCCATATAAATATTGTTGTTAGCGTTTTGTAACTTTAAAAGACAGTGTTCCTTACAAAAATCAAAGTTCTACCAAAAATTACATATTTTTCAATTTCATTCAATACAAAATTTAACTTGTTGCAACAAATTTTGCATCGCATATTTAATTAAATATCCCATCCTCATATTTTCATTTTTTTAATAACTAGTTAAATTATTCCATTATAATTAAAATTCATATTATTAAACTTTTTTAAAAAATTGCACATTTTACTGTAATGCAATACACTACACAATAATACACCTTTGAACGCTGATTAGTTCCCTTTTTGGAGATTTCGATTCAATCGAAATTAATAGATACAATATACATCTTATTTTAATTAACTCTCCAAAAATTGTAGAAAACATTTTTTTTTAGTTTTAAAAGAGCCAAACTACAACAAGTTCTGGTTCTTTTTAAGCTTTTTTAATCAAATACCTCGTGAATTTTATAATTAAACTAGCGGACCGGGCCACGCGTTGCTGTGGCTAACGTTTTTTGTCATAGTACATTGTTGTTAACTATTAAACCGTTGCTCCTTATTACAATGAAATTATTATTTACGAACGAAGACAGAAACGTTTAAGCTGGTATACAAATTTAGTGGTTTGGGATTTTAAGGGGAAGGACTTGGAACACAATTGATCAAAATTTTCGTTAAGTTGATGAAACTCAAAAATCAATACAAAAGAATTAAATTTAAAATTTAAGTATTATTTGTATTCAAGTTTGTAACAGATGAGTATATTACAAAGTTCTTAGTAAATAACATGTGACAGTTAATCTTATAAATGAGGTTGGTAGGTTGGGTAGTTTAAAATCTTCTAACAATACAATATTTATTATTTTGAATTATAAATACTTTTAATTTCAATTGAATTTAGAACTAATCGGTGCAGAATGTTTTAAGTTAACCTGTCTTACGTTAACACAAATAGGTTAGACGATTTTCCTACACGTGAACTTGCAACACACAGACGATTTTCCCACACGTGAATTTGCAACATATATGGACATTGTTGGGCGTTGAGACTTATTTGAACATTAGAATGTTGGGTGAATTCAGGGTGGATTTTAGCAACATTCGTGGTTTAAGAAAGAACTCCTATGCCACATATGTCCACACTGCATCAAACAGGCCAGCTGTTTTGGCATTGAGTGAAACTCAAATAGGTGAAGATTCTGATCATTCGGAATTTAATCTAAATGGGTATAGCTTAGTGCCATTATTTTTTCCCCATCATGGATTAGCCGTGTATATAAGAAATGATGTTGCATACCAACTTCAGCCACAATATGGTTTGTGCTCTAACACAAACTTTAACTTCATGTGGTTAAAATTCACTGTAAATAAGCACATCATCCACACATGTTTTTTATATCGAAGTCCAAATCTGGACAGAAATTCAACTTTTAACGAATTTGATGCTCTGTCTGACTCCATTCAAAGAATTGTTGCCCATTATCCTCACACTGAAATCATCATTGCGGGCGATTTCAATGTACACAATTCTTCTTGGCTTCGTTATTCTGGCCAGTCAACACCGGAAGGAAGGTATGTTGAGTTAAATCAATTAACTCAGCTTGTCGATGAGCCAACTCGAATCCCTGACGTTGCAGGTCAATCCGCCAACACCCTAGACTTGTTTCTTACCTCTGACCCTAATAAATACACAATCAGTGTATTACCGCCTCTAGGCACATCAGACCATTGTATCGTATCTGCAAAATTCTCATGTCAAAAAAACCCAGTTAAAGAAAAAAACTCCTACGAGAACCGTTTGGCAATATTTGAAAGCCAACTGGGACGGTCTCAATGAATTCTTCAGGAAGTTTAACTGGTCACTATGCTTCCTCGATAGTGACGTGGATTCCAGCGCAGATATGGTTACAAATTTAATTCTTAGTGGAATGAGAAATTTTATCCCGAATAGGGTGAAATCTATCAAACCCAAAGAGAACTCATGGTTTGATTCGAGCTGTAAAGAGGTTATTAGGTTCAGAGATGTAAGTTTCCGTTGTTATAAAGCCAACCCGACTGAGGAAAACCGGAATAAGTTCAAACAAGCTAGAAAGACCTGTAATGGTCATATTCGACGAACCAAATTTTTGCATGATCAGAAATTAAGGCAAAAAATACTACAATGTCAAAAAGGTAGTAAAAATTTCTGGTCATTTGTAAAAAACGTACGAAACACCACGTCATCCTCGGTTCCAACGCTCGTCCACAATGACACTCCCTATGTAAGCTCGATTGATAAAGCCAATTTGCTTGCAGCACAGTTTGCTGTTAATTCGATGCTACCTGAAAGTGTCATGAGTCCTCCTGTTCTTGAGAGCGTAAATGATTCTATGGGACGAATCTTCTTTCGCACTCGTGCAGTCGCAAGAGTACTGAAAGACCTTGACATACACAAATCCGCTGGCCCGGATAGTATTCCCCCTATTGTTCTGAAGAGGTGTTCTTCAACGCTGGCAAAACCACTGCGTAAGCTTTTCCATCTGTCCTATTCTACAGGTCTCTTCCCGAGTGGATGGAAAACTGCATTTGTTCAGCCTGTCCCTAAAAAAGGCGAATCCTCCTCCCCCTCAAACTATCGTCCAATTGCACTTACGTCCCTTCTTTCCAAGGTCATGGAAACGCTGATTAATTTTCAGCTTAAGAAATATCTTGAAGAACGGAAGCTTCTTAATGACCGACAGTATGGCTTTCGTCGCAATAGGTCCACTGGTGATCTCATGGTTCATCTCACCGAACAGTGGAACAAATCTTTACATCGTTTTGGAGAAAGTAAGATTATTGCACTTGATATTTCAAAAGCATTTGATAGGGTTTGGCATCAGGCTCTCTTATCGAAAATGCGTGCTTTTGGTATTGATGAATCTCTTCTTCGTTGGATTAGAAATTACCTTTCTAACCGTTCAATACAAGTTGTATTAGATGGTTTCAAGTCTGAAATTCATAAAATAAATGCTGGTGTCCCCCAGGGCTCCGTTTTGTCTCCGACTCTCTTCCTTTTATTCATAAATGATCTCTTGTCTGTCACTTCTAATCCATTTAACTGTTTCGCCGACGACAGTACCCTCAGCTTTTCATATTCGTTTCTAGATTCACATCCTTGTCCTTCGGATGTGGAACTTCAACGGCAGCGTATGATAAGCTCATTAAATTCTGATCTTGACAGCATTGTCCAATGGGGAGTCAAAAACCGTGTAGAATTTAATGCTTCGAAAACTCAATGCTGTCTCCTGTCGTTAAAGCGTAACATACCCCCGATGCCGCTATCTATGAGTGGCACTTGCATCCAGGAAACTAATCAACTGTCAGTACTCGGTATGTGTATCACAGATCACCTTTTATGGAATGATCACATATTCGACATCGCCAAAAATGCTGCTAGGTGCTTAGGATTTCTCCGACGATGCAAGAAATTTTTCACCCCTTCTGATCTGGCTGTAATTTACAAAGCCTTCATCCGTCCAAAGCTTGAATATAATTCGCATATCTGGGCAGGTGCCCCTAAAACAAGTTTAAACCTCTTGGATAGAATTCAAAAAAAGGCTTTAAAAATGATAGGCGACAGAACTATAATCGAAACATTTACATCACTAGAACACCGCCGCAATGTTTCATGCCTTTCGTTGTTTTATCGATATTTTTACAAACAATGTTCTGTCGAATTAGCCAGTTGCATTCCACCCCTTAAACTATTCAGCCGTAATACTCGCACTTCTAGGAATGCTCATCAGTTTACCCTTGAGCTCAATTTCGGGCGTACTCTCAAGTATAGAGATTCTTTCTTAAATCGCACATCGAGAATGTGGAATGCTTTGGCCAACTCTGTTTTTCCCACCCATTTTGATGTTCAGAACTTTAAGACCAATGTGCACCGGTATCTCCTTTTAAATCCTTCCCTATTTTCCTAACGCTCGCACTGTGTTTAAATATAAACATATAAAGGGTACTAATAACCCCTTGAGTGCTTGTGAATTATAAAAAAAAAAAAAAAAAATGTATAGACAAAAGCTGGCAAAAGCTAACCGAATTGGAAACTGTAACCTTCTGAAGGGTAAGATCTGACGGTATCATTGGAATACGTAGCAACAGGACCACTTTTCCTTTAAACTTTCCAGTTGCTTCGGAAATATTTCGGGTGATCTTTTTGATGACCAAACGTGTACCGTTGCATGGGTGAACCAATCATTAATCGAAGATTATTTGGAGGCATTCCAAGTATATCTAGTGAATTTAAAAATTCAATTGGAAAATTAACACTTTCATTTTAATTAACAACGGTATCGATTGATTTAAAAGACATCAGATCGCCTGGTAACAACTGTTGTATCTGGAAGTTAGTTTCGTCAACATCAACATTTTTGGCTGCCAAATTAGCCCGATGACTGAGCCAGTTATGATTCAAGTAATTAAGCTGTATTATCCGGAAAAATACTCTGAATCAATTCATTTTTTTCCTGAAGAACAATGCAGAAATTGTCTGGCAGTTTAATGCATTGCGTATTTGGTTGTATATGAATTTAGTTTATACTTCAGTCTAAGTAACACGTGGCCGGCTATATGTTAACAGCAAAAATTGAAAAATTTAAATTCACTGTATTGCGTTTACTATAAAATAAATTTAACCTATAATTTAGCATGAGCAACATGTGGTGGTTATGCTATGAAATTGTAGCTTATATGAAACTTTTTGAAGTTTGACATAGTGCCATTTATTGAATACTTACTCAATACAGTCAACAGATGTTGCCATCTGTTAGAATCGTTTGGAACTAACAGATAATTGTGACTGTCAAATAAAAGACAAATAATTTCAATGTAATATTACGATCATAAATTGAGCTGAAAGCTATTAAGTTGGATCAAACTTCACACGGTGTACAAATTTGATTAAAATCAGTTAAGAAGTTTAGGAGTACATCGCGGACGAACATCGTGACACGTAATTTATATATATTACGAAGATTAATTATTTGAATTTCCAATTTTTTATTCTTTTTTCAAAGGCACTTAATATCATAAAATATTTTTATTTCTTCTAAATACTAATGGTCACAAGTTTTCAAACCCTACTAGATAAGAAGTTCTTATGGTAAAAGGTTCCTGTTAAATATTTTAATTCCGAGACATAAATCAATCAATAATTAAAGAGTATATCTAATATATTTAAAATGTCTTTGAGTTATCATCACGCTCCAATTCGCCAAGTTATAAGTACTTATATACATGATTTTTTAAAAACGCAAACCATTACGTGGCTTGTGTGAAATTTTTAATATTTGAAACGTAATTATTGCCAATATTTTTTTTGTTTATTAACACATTTTTCACTGGTCACTATCACACTTTAAATTGCAAGAAAAAAAAATAAATAAACTCACCAAGGTTAAATTAACATTTTTAGCTGTAGCCTCTTGACAGGACTGAAGTTGGGAAGGAGGATTCAAAGTTGTTGTTGTCGAGGCTATTTGAGCAGAAGCAAAATTAAATAAGAAAATAATTCCAATAAGTGATGAAGCCAAAGTTAAGTTTAATCCATTTTTCCAGATTGCTGCCATTTTGAATCCTTTTGTTTTCAATTCGCCAAATCCTCTTAAGTCCAAAGTTAAATAAATACTGAATGTAATTAATAAAAATGTTTTCACTTTTATACTCGCACTACAGTCACAAGGAGTGATAAGACAAATGATTCATTTTTTGTTGTTTTATATCTAAGTAGGTATCATGTTTTTGAATTGAGAAATGATGGGGTAGCCAAAAAATGTACCTTAATTTGTTTTCTTTTTTTTATATATCATATCGTTATCTTATGGAAGAAGCATGAGAAACAATTGTTGTACGTGACTGCTGATTCTTTTTATCCAAAATAATTTTGATAACAATTTTTTTTTTGTTAAACTAAATATACATACATATAGATCTTAATGAGTACCCAATTTCTTCTTTTTTTTTCAATGAAAGTGTGTTTTTTTTTGTTTTAGTGGGCGGCGGCGGCGTACCAATTCAATTAAGGCTTTTTCATAGTAAATTGTAATATCTGAAATGTATTAGAATGACATCAATAGCTTCTGCTATTGTAGTAGCATTTGTTTAACAACTTCCCTTAGGAAGTATTTTTAATCGGTCCGATTTGTCCAATTGAACATTTTGATATTTCAAGGTCTAAATCAAATGTTTTTAGTGCGTATATGTACGTAAATTAGTACATTTGTACGTCCTTAGGTATTTAGAATCAATTCCAGAGCACACAGACTACACCACCCCCCCAACTGCAACTCGACAGAAACTTCTAGATTTGTATACCTTCCCAGATCTTTCTGGGAGGATTGGGCATTCCTGGCAGACGAGTCAATCCACTTTTATACAGATGGACCAAAAACAAAAGAAGGGGTTGGTGGAGGTGTGTACTCTGAACGACTGAAATTAAGTCTCTCATTCCGCCTTCCCAATCATTGTCGCGTGTTCCAGGCGGAACTTTTGGCGATAAAAGAAGTCTTGTCCTGGCTTAAAGAAAACGTGATATCAACATCTGATATCCGTATTTTCTCAGATAGTCAGGCCGCTATCAAATCTCTGGACTCTGTCTCTACAAACTCTATAACAGTCCATAACTGTTGATCATCTCTAATGGAGATGGCACAACAGTTTAATATTCACCTTTGTTGGGTGCCGGGCCATAGAGACATTCCAGGTAACTGTAAGGCAGATGAACTCGCCAGGAACGGTACAGTACAACCCATTCTACCACGTTTGGCAAATGCTGGTATACCAATCGCTACTTGTAAACTTTTGCTAATGCAAGACGCTATGAAGAAGGCAAACACCAGGTGGAACAACATCACCACGTGTCAAGTCACAAAAAACATCTGGCCACTACTAGATTTAAAACGATCAAGGTGCTTGCTAACCCTAAGCAGATCGCATATAAACTCGATAGTAGGTGTCATAATCGGCCACTGTCTAATAGGAAAACACGCCACGCGACTAGGCGTATTCTCAAATGACTTGCAGAAGCTGTATGGACGAAGAAGAGGAGGAAACAGTTCTTTACCTCCTCTGTACATGCCCTGCGCTAGCTCAAAAACGCATGAATTACCTAGGAGAATTCTTCTATAACGATTTAAATCATATTAGCATAATCAGCCTCTCACGTTTCGTAAGGGACTCAAAATGGTTTCATTGAGCTAAGAAGGAAGCCTCAAGATTCATGTGGTATCACAATGGGCCATTAAACTGACCTAAGTGTGTTCTATTACATCACGGACCACCACTTTAACCTAACCTAACTTAACCTAACGTCCGTACGTTTGGGATACCTTTTTTCGTCCGCAATATCCTAAGAACCACCAAAGATGTAGAATTCAAGTAAATTTTGATTTACAGATATCCAAGGATGCAAGAACTTCCAAAAAAATTTTGCGGTGTTTGTTTTAGTATATAAAATACAACAAAAATAAGCTAACAAATTGTTTGACCTCAAGTACTGTCGGCTAAAATTACGTCTCTCGTCGCGCCCTCCCCATCACTGTAGCGTGTTCTAGGTAGAACTTTTGGCAATTAAAGAAGTTTTCTCCTGGCTTAAAGAAATCTTGATGTCAACATCTGAAATCCGGATTTTCTCAGACAGCCAATCTGCCATCAAATCTTTGGACACTCTCTCTATAAACTCTATGACAGTTAGAGACATTCCAGAAATTGCAAAGCAGAATATGCAAAAATGGTAGAGCACTAACCATTCTACCACCTTTTTCTAATGCTGACATTAAATCGCTAGTGTAAAATTTTGATAAAACAAGACGCTATAAATAAAACCTTCTTTTTTCGACTTCGTACTTCAATTTGTACTAATTTGTGTTAGATCGTCACTCCATCTTATATTGGGTCGTCCTACTGGTCTCCTGTTGTTTGGTCTCTATTTCATTGTCATTTTTGTCCATCTTTGGTCCTGAAGTCTAGATGCATGACCTGCCTAGCTCTTTTTCAGCCTTCTTGTTCTATTTATGACGTCTATAATTCCGGCTCTATTGCGAATATCTTCATTTCATACCTTTGACTTGGTCGTACGTTCAGACTGTTCCTTTCCATTTTGGTCAGGCGGTCACAGTCAACAGCGAGCGCTACATAACGATGATAAGTAATTTCTTATGGCCCAAATTGAACTGTTAGGACCTAGATGACATGTGGTTTCAGCAGGACGGCGCTACGTGCCACACAGCAAACGCCATAACATCTACACAAAACATCTACCCGCCTTATTGAAAAACCCTATATAACACAAAATGTTGTTAATGTTTTGTAATTTGTTTAGAAATATCGATAGACGAGCAAGAATTGGAAGTTATCCCCGTTATGGGTTGCATCCCAGCCTCTTTTTGTATTTGTCAACTAATTTTGAAAAAAAATATTCGAAATTATTGAAAATAGGATTGAAGTATTTTTTCGCAAGATAATATATTTCTATGTTAAAATTTTAATATTATGCCAGAAATATGTTTTCAGCAATGTAAATTTGTGACTATTACTGTGATAAGGATAAGTAGTTGTTTTAAAAAAACTGTATCTCATTTTATATATTTCAATCATATATTCCTTCTGACTTTTCTGAGAACTTCTTGTGAATTGGGTTTGGGAGCCCCCTTTGATTTATGCCCATAACAAAGGCTAATCTTTGTTTTTGATGATAATTCGCGACAAATTAATAACAATCTTTTTTAAAATCACAAATTTACTGCTTTATTGCTTACTTTTCTTGTTAAAAGATAGTCACAAATAAAAACAATTTAAAAACCGATTTAAACATTTGAAAGAACTTGATAAAAAAAGAAATTAAGATTGTGTTAATATCTAAAAAAAAATTATTGAATCATTTAAACGTACTGATTAAAAATTTTAAATATAGAAACAAAACAATAACATTATAATATTGACGCTAAAAAATTCTTAGTCATACATAATAATTTGGGCTTAACTAAAATGTTCTTTTTTTTAAATTGGGAGTCAACCAACTGCAACAACAATTCTACTTTCTACCAATTGAACAAACCAAGCAGATGCACGCATAAAGTCAACGATCAAGCCACATTGATGGTGAGATTCCACAGTCAATAGAGGTGAACAATACCAGCTACCAAATTGTTATCAACACTGAAGGTACATAGTATGTTGGAGCACAGCTTATCAGAAAATCCAACAACAACTCCCGAAAACCCATACGTACCTACGATGCAACATGAAAAGATGTACTCTCGTTTCCATATAACAAAGGTGGGGATTGACGAGTACCAACAATATATGTATGTGCAATCATTTGAAAATTAAATTACCTTTCGGATGCACGCAGTATCGGATGGGTTGAAATCTGAAACCCACAAAATAAATTGTGGTGTGCCGAAGGGCCCTGTTCTGTCTCCAACACTTTTTCTTAATTTGATTCATGATCTGCTGTCTGTAAATTCAAATCCTATACATTGTTTCGCTGACGATAGTACTCCTAGCTTTTCATATTCGTTTTCAGACTCGACTCACGTCCCTCTTCTTTGGATGTGGAACTGCAACGAAAAAATATGAAAAGCTCATTAAATACGGACGTAAGCAGCAATTTAGAATGGAGAATAAGAAACAACTGGAATTTAATGCTTCCAAAACCCAATGCTGTCTTGTATCGTTAAGGCAATACATATATCTCTTACCATGGATGTCACTTCCATCAATGAGATTGAACATTTTCGGTATGTGTATCACCATCCAACTCTAGTGAAACGATTATATACGCAATGCCGCCAAAAATGCTTGAGTTTCCTAAGGCGATGCAAGAAGTTTTTCTCCCACTCTGACCTGACTGCTATATAATATGTACAAGACTTAAATCTTGAGTATAATTCCTATATCTGTGCTCCTGCAGCTTACTTAAACCCCGTATTTGATTGATTGTTGACAATATCATCATTGGCCAATTGCATAGCTCGAATATCGTCATAAAGTTTCTTGTCTCACCCTTTTTTACCGGTTTTTAACGGTGTATGCTGTCAGCTGTATTCCTCACCTCAAACAGTTCAACCGTAATACTCGCGTTTCTAGAAATGATCATCAGTATACCCTCGAGCCCAACTTTGGTCGTATTGTACAGTTCAGAGGTTCGTTCTTTAGCCGTACTACGCGAATGTGGAATGTCTTACCTTATGTCCTCCTTATGCTCAGGCCCACACTGTGATTTTGCTTAATATGAGTAGTAACATTCCTTTGGGTGTACGCTTAATACAAAAATAGCCGTTCCAGAAAACTGCGAAGTCACAGACATATTAGCTAGAGTGAAACTTCAAGACATGCAAGACAGCTATTTCAAAAGCAAAACAAAGTATCATATACAGCTGTGGACAACTAATTAGAAACATTGCTTGCTTCTCATTTCCACATTCACTTTGTCATGTGTGACTAGAATAGCGGTATCCTAAACGGTGTCACGCAAGCGTTATTAAATAATTGTTTGAAAAAGCATCATTTGTGCATAAGTCTTTGCATAGCACACAACAAAATCAAGGTAGAGTGTAAAAAGTGTTCGTTTCAACTGGTCAACTAATTAGAAACAGTTTAATTAGATTTGATTTGGGTGAAGTAAAAATAATCTTTTTATTTTGCATTGGTAAGTAGAAAATTCTGAATTGTCTGTAAACGTTTTTAAAGAATAATTTTTAAATTTTGGAGGTAATTGCAATGGGAAAATTAAAGAGTTGTGATCCTCCTACAAGGAAAGCGATTCTTGAGCTTTGGAAGCTTAAAATATCCTATGGAGCAATTGCATCTCAAATGAACTGTTCTGTAAAGAAAGCTTTCAATGCAATTAAGCATTTTCAAAACTTCGGAACTGCTGAAAATGTACCTCGCAAAAAACGGGCCCGTAAGACAAGCTGCCAAATGGATCGAGCAATTAGAAGGCTGGCCAAAAAAGTCCCAAAAATAAGCTCCACAGAGATACAACGCCATCTCTCAGTTATATTCGATGTCCCAATAGGCCCACGCACAATCAGAAGAAGATTGGTGGGAGTTGGGTTACATGGCCGTGTTTCTCGAAAGAAACCATTAGTAACCGCAAGGCAACGTAGACTAATTTCTAATTAGTTGTCCACCAATAAAAGCTATGTTTTTTGCAGAAACTGCCATATGAAATAATTGTTATGTTTGGGAAACATTGTCTTAGGTTTAAAAATATATTTTGAAAAAAAAATTATTTTTTCACAAAAAAAAAAAAACAAACAAAAAATTAAAAACAGATATACTGCTTTTAAAGTGAATTCAATTTGTGTTTCTAATTAGTTGTCCACAGCTGTAACTGAACTGTACTCCCAACAACTCTAACGCTACAGAGTAAATTGGGCTGCGATGGATCATCTGGATAGATAGTGAAAGAGATGCAATCAGTTTCTACTCAGGTTCAAATGGTTGACATTGGCGGAACCTTCGCCCATCATCAATTCAATTCTGCTGGCACAAAATATTCTAATGTGCTAAGGAAAATAGTGACATCATAAATACTGTAGTCAATAATTTGAAAAGTCAAATAGCAGATATGTGTGAATCACGAGTTCTTTTTAACTATGAGTGATAAAAAAGTTGTAAACAAATTAACAGAATCAAAGTCAACGCGGTGATGTCCCATATTTTTTGGAATCTCTCTGTTGCATGCTAGAATCAGATGCAAGGAATTTATTTTGATACTTGTGTATACCCTTCGCCAAAAGGGAGAGGACATTAATAAATCTATTGAGATGACATTAATACATCAAGGATTCGGGGTTTGGACTTGATGTGGATAAACCAAAACAAGGATTTGGAAACACTAATATTATAGACACACTTCAAGATGATTTTAAGAACAATTTGATGCAACCGCTCGAATAACTGGAGTTTATAGAAAGGTTATAACGAGGCTCTAATAATACTTAATGTTTTGAAATGGAGGTTAGTAGTAAATGCATTTAAATTTGGTAGGTGACATGGTCGACATTGCACCAGTGGTACTCCATGCACCACCGCGAAATTTAACATACCGACAGTAACATCAGTGTAAATTTCACATTATCTTACGCGCCTTTCACCAAAATATCAGTGGATCTCAGTCTGGTGCTAGTTGTTGGTACGTGCGGACGTGTACAAGCCTTTTTCCAAATTTAGAGTGCAAATCAAAAAATTGAGGTAAGCTGTTTTTTTTTTCTCATTTAAGTTGTGGTCCATTTTTTTTTACTAAACATCGATAAAAATAATTTGTGTTGTTTTATTCATTGGTAAAATAAAATAGATTCAAATATAATTGGGTAGTTAGCGATTTATTTTGACTTCAAAATAAAGTGAGGGGGTAGTGCACTATGCACCACAACAACATGGTCTTAAATGCACCATGATGCATTTTGCACCCACTTGTCTAGGAAATTTACTCAGCTTCTTCTACCAAATCCATTACTTATGTATATACTCCGAGATTTCATCTGAAACCAATAACGCAACAGATTCGTTTGACTGTCAGAACATGGAGCTGGTTGGTCGACCTGACACATCCGATAATCCAATTGCAACTGCAGATCAGCCAACAACAGCTCCACATCCACTTCCACAAATGGTCGAAGCAGAAGAGGGTCCCCATTGTAGCCGAAAGAAGCTGGTCCTCGTAAGCCCAGGAAGTGCACTGCTGGTAGAATCATTATTGCTACAGACACTCCCGAAAAAAATGAAATACATAGCTGCAAAAAAGTATCAATAAACTGAACAAAAATCCAATTATTGTAAAACGAAAAGTACTTAAGGAAAGTGATAGCGAAACTGATGTCTCATTACCACTTGATGACTCAGAGGACAATTTTGAATTATTGAATGATTCAGTTATTTTAGATTTAGACTATAAGACTATTGAACGTCCATTAATTCGATCTCCTTCCGTAAATGATTTTGTATTAGTGACTTATAACATAAGTCAAAAAAATCCAAAGTTTGCTATATTGGAAAAATATTAGAACCTAAGAACAATAGAAACGAATGGTTCATTTCATTTTTGAGACTAAAATCAAAGGCTAATGAGCTTTTTTGTATGCCGCAAGTCCCAGATTTTGCACTAGTCAATGAGGGGGAGATAAAATATATTCTTAAAGATCCTTCTGTATCAGGACCAACGCAAAGACAACAATCACTGTACAAATTTTCGGAATATGTTTTCAAACTAAACATATGTTAATCTATTATCCGTTTAACGGATATTAATGAATTTCTTGGCTGTTTTTTTTTAAATCTCTTGAAGAGAAAAATTTAATTTATTTACATTTTTTGTTATTATTAAATTTTTATATATTTGATAAGTGTTAAATGAACTATGTATTTTTGTTTTTATTCTTAAAGATACAATTAATTCCTATTTGAAATGCTTGCTTTATTTCTAAATATTAGTTGGTGGTGCATTGAGTACCTACATGGTGCATTGTGGACATAAGACTGGTTCATTTAGTACCTACCATGGTACACTATGCACCATTTCAGTTTTTCTGAATAATCAATTTTAGATTTAAGAATAAACATACAATGCAAAAATTAACTATGCACGAATTTGTCTAAGAAACCCATATAAATGATGTTAAAAAATCTAACAAAAATAATTACATTTAGGGAAACTATGACCGTTTGAAAAATGGGTGGTGCAATGTCGACCATGTCACCCTATACCAAATATGCAAACTTATTAACAGAACTATTAAAACAAAAGTATCCTGACAAAACTACTCTTCATTAACTATTGGTTCATAATCAAAATATAATCGAATATTTATCACTATCACGTGCAGAAGTTTCAGAAGAAGTTTAGAAGTGCAAAAATAAAGACTACAAGCAATACAAATATTAAAATACATGCAAAGTGTCAAGGATTTTGAATAAAGGATATCTATTTAGCATGCTTGAAACCTCATTAGATGCACTTATTTTTTCTTTAAGGCATGTAAGAAAACAAAAAGATCAGAAAGAACTATATTCTTATTCTCCGTAAATAATGAATTTATTGCACATTTTGGACTTAGACATTAATTTCCAAGAAATCTAATGTTTTTTATGCACATTTTTAGCATTTTTAACTCTTTCCTCTGTCGACTTGCAATCTATTACTGAAATACTTTATTAATGAGCTCATGTGTATCAAAATTAAAACAAATCACAAACAAATAAAAAAAATATTTTTTTCCCACTTTTTTATTCGAATTGGTTCTTTTTCTTTTTTCTCCATTGTCTCACATCACTCAGATTGGTCGCGTTCGGAGATCAATCTAAAGCTACTAGGATAGGTTTGTGTTGTTGTAATCGCATAGGAAACAATAGTTGATACACAAACCATCCTTTGTGAAAAAAAGCTAACTCAAAATGTTCTGGATACTCAACTATGGAATTTGAAAAACCAATACACATGTAAGTTCAAAGCTAATATTTGGTTTTATTGTGTCCGGTACTTTTACTTTTGTGTTGACAAATAATGTTGCCTAATCGGTTCTGGTCAATCACAAATATATCGTTATCGTATACTAAAGTATCTCAGTCTCAGCTTGCCTAGCGAATAGCCAACCGAATACAAGCATTACTTTAGAAATTGATTTTTGACAGAATGAGTTTCGGGTTGTGAAATATAGGAGGCAGTTAGGTGGTGCTACTTAAGGGTGTGTTCGTCAATATTTACTTCGTATATTATGCTTCTTCCACACCATACTAAGACGTGCGTGTGCCTCTTATTTTGTAGAGTATTTATAATAAACAGTTAAGAACATGTGACATCCTATCACCACCCGTGCTCGCTATGACTGTTTTGATCCTAATTTCAATTTTAAAAGCAAATAATTTCGATTAAAAATCAGTGATTTCATTTTTGTCAACCAAAATTCATAATATTAGTGTTACACATAGAATTATATTTTTACTTAATGTTTTATGATTGAGGATTGGTCGACAATGGGAAAAACTCTGAAACTGTCAACCTGAACTTTTGTGAAAAGAATATTCCAATTCTTGAAATAAACGAAACTTCTGAACACACCCCTGCAAATATAATTCAAGAAGTTACATTTGAAATAAAACATTGTTGATTTTTCTACACCACCACTGTTACCAACTTAAAAAATAAACTAAAAGTGAGTTACATAAATGAGTGTAATTGTTTTATTTGTTCTTATAAGAATTTCAAAGCTCTTATCTTATGATCCTAAAATTGTAACAAGTGTGGTACTTATTTCACTGCGCTAGCTACAAATTAACATTAAAGTAAGCCACCAATGAAATAAAAATTACACAAGTCACTTTTTGAATGTAATTGTTGTAAATCCGTATGCATTTTTGTAAATGCTTTAGTATTAAGTGGACTATTTTCTTACTACTAAGTATTTAATCAAATCAATTTCGAAATAAGTCAACTTTTGTTGTTTTTCATTGTGGGCCACATATTAAGTCGAACAACTACAAAAATCAAATTTAATTACCAGTTGTAACTGTCCTCAACAATAAAATAAATATTTAAAAATTGTCGCTGACTATAAGATTTCATATTTTCAAATACATATGTTCGTCTTATACCTTGGGCTTATTAAATACAATTGCCTCATTTCTAAAGTTAAACTTAACCCACTAAATACCATCATACACAATAATCAGAAAATTTATCATATCGATTACTTTTATCAAAACACCAGCAACACCTATCAAACGTACTTTTTTATTGATTAAATTAATTTGAAAAAAACTGAAGACCTTCTTATCGCATTGTTATAATGCTTTTTTGATTCTTAGAATTGAATTCTTGGTTGCTTATACTTTATTTCAAACATTTTGAGATATTAAAATTGCATAAATATACACAACTCTTCACATAACTTTTTCTTACAATTTTACATTATAAGCTTTAGCAAATTTTTGCAATACATTCTTTATAATTTCTGACATAACTTTTTCATTTAAATCAGATCGTTTTTCGACATCTTCTTCTTCATCAGTTTCATCGTCTTCAGCATCTTCTTGTTGGTTAATTCTCTTAGCAGCAACAGCATCAATAGGATCAGCTAGACCAAAGCTCACTTGAACATCTTCATCGTCAAATTCTTCCTTATCTTCGTTTTTGATGTCGTTGAAGGGAATAATAGATTGATTTTCTTCATCATCTTCATCGTCCTCTTCTTCTTCCTCTACGGTGTTTTTCTTGATATTTGAAGCTTTAATTGGCTCAGGTAGACCGTAACTAATTTGAACATCTGGTTTATCTTCTTTAGTCATGTCAATAGCTTCGTCTTCGTCTTCGTCATCGTCAATTTCATTCTTCACTTCACTGATCTTTACAGGCTCATCAAGACCATAACTCAAAACAACATCTGAATCTTCTAAATCTTCATTATCTGTCTTTTCAACTGCAGCTTGTTGTTGCTTCTCTAAAACTACAATCTTCTCCATCAAAGCCTTCCAATTTATTGGTTTCTGAAGGTATTCTTCTAAGGAATCATCGACTTCCTTAGGTTGAGAAACTTCTGGAATTATTTTCTTTTCAAAAACATCTTCACTTTCAATTTCAGATTTGACCTCACGCATATGATCGATGATATTTTTCAAAACAGGTTCAAGTTTACCAAGCGATAGCCTTGAATTGGCTTCTGGCAAACGGGCAGCTGAAACCACGGCCACAAATGCCGCAAATAACACAACGAAAGAGTTCTTCATATTTTAAAAAAATGTATATTACTGAATCGCAAAGAATGTTCGAACAAATATTTATAGATTTTAATAAGACTTTATCGATGGAAATAATCTATATAAGTTTAAACTCCTATAAACCTTCTGATATTCTGACGATAAGATTTTCTGAGATAATGGATTGTTTCATGTATTTCTTTATATCATTCAGACCCCACAAAAGGGTTGCACATTTGATGATCTTAAGAGAGTTTAACTTTAAGATAATGATTAAATCAGTTGGTTTGAGAATATGTCGTTTTTTAAGCTATAAATATCGGTCATTCAAACTGGGAGCACCTTTCGATCAGTCTTTCCAGTTATCTAAAAAAATTAATACCTTTCTTGCGAATGATAAAAATAATGATAGTGAAATTAAAATTCTGTCAAAAATAAAAACAAACGATATCAACCTGAAAATTGGTTCAAATGGCGCAAACAACTTTTTTATCATCAGTTAAATTGATAATGATAAGGCTAGCTTTCGCTTTTTTTTTATAGACATTCACTGATAAGACGTCTCTGCTAGATTATTAAGTTGCTTAAATGTTTATATTTATGTGATTTTCATCATAGAAGTATTCCATTTTTCTGACAGTTTAAAGCTTCTATGTGTCTTTTATCTTTGTTTTCAATATGTATTTCTATTAGAATGTTGGGCGGCTAGGAGTTAAAAAGTATTGAAGAATGTAAACCAAATTATACATACTTTTACTTAACTATTAAAAGTTAAAGTGCGGTTTACCAATCAGAGAAGTGACTACAGGCTGAGTTTTCCTTGCCAGATTTATTTAAAAATGTGTCACTTACTAACTTGTGAGATTGAGACACTTATTTTAAAGTAGAGACACTTAAATCCTTCGAAGCTGTCAGATTAGGTTAAAAATGCAGCTTTTTAATTTAATTTTATTATATCAATAAAGTTCAACGTCAAAGTTAGAGACTGCATCCAATAAGGTCTTGGGAGCCCTTCAATAATATTTCAATTTCTTATGTTGAAACTAAACTATTGTTAAAACTCGAATTCCAGATTGTGATTAATCCTTAAAAAGGAAAAGAATTTTAAATATTTAACAACATTGTTCTAAAGTTGATGATTACTTTAAATAGTTTACAAACATAATAATGAAAGACCCTTTATCTATATGACTTCAAATTCTAGCCCAAGTGTAACATAATTAATAAACGTGACATTAATTTTAACAATGGTAGCAAACACCTGTTTCACGCAAGAAATATAATTAGACAACTTCTTATGGATAAACCAAACCAACACTCTTGCATCTTCCCTTAGCCTTAGAAAAAAAAGCTTTAGCCACACATAACCGTTTTTGGGTCGATTTGGTTGTGATTCGAAAGATAACTAAACCTAACAGCCAGCACAACCACTTCCATAAAAGCCAAATGATTACTTACCAATTCTAAGAAAATATTATTTCGTTAAGTTGAACACTACGAATCACTTGATTGGTGATTAAGTCGAAAAATTACAAAATAGTTTTATGCAATTATCATTTAATTAAAAAATTAGATTTTTTTTTAATGTAGATATTAATTGGAAGTGTTATAGGAATTTTCTTTGAACATTTTTAGGGGTGATTGAAATCGTTCATTTGGGCACCAGAAAAACTAAGTTCTACAGTTAAAATATGGGTTAACCATTAAGTTAAAAAAATGTCAACTGTACTCCATTTCGTTTTGAAAATAGTCATCCTAGATCAAATGATACAGGCTTTATATAAGATAGATACACCTGTCTTTGTTGAGGTTACCTACCCAAATATAGACAAATCTCCCTGACCCATGAAATTTTCTCATAGTGTTTCGGAGGTCTTATAATCATTTTGCCAAGAGCAAGAAGAAACAGTGAACCAGCAAAATTCTTCCATCTCTCTTTTTGTAATTGATTCTATTCTATAATTCCCTTGAGATCTATAATACAGAAAACATATCCCTAAGGTTCATATGGATATGTTTTCAAAAGTACCTTATACCCAAATCTTGAGGATATAGAAGAGATACCAGATCCAGGAGCTTTCCCTTATGATACCGCATATAGTACCTATAACCTAAATATATTTATAGGTTTTATTATTCGAACAAACCAAAGAAGAGAAGGGGGGGAAAAAAGAAATGTAACAAATCACGTTCGTATAAATTGTGCTATATCCTGAACGACGACCCTTCATGCATGGTTAATAAAACTTCCCGCCCTATTCATTCTTACGATCCATATATGAGAGCTTCTCTATATAATATGTAGGTAAAGTATATACACAGGTAGGTATAATAGATGAATTATAAAGGCTTCATGAATATTTATATCGCAATAAGGAAATTTGGTTTTTTCTTGTGTCTAGACAATATTCCAAAAGGTGTCGATTCTTTCCTTTATCCTAACCTAATTCCAACTCCCGCTAGGATGTAATGGTCTTTATATAGAAAACCTTTGGTGTCATGTTAAATTTTATCTAATTTTAATTGTTCTGAATTTAATTTATCTTAAATGAAACAAAATAAACAAAAAAAAATAGGTCAAAATTTAGAAACACAAGCACTATAACCACAAAGTCTACACGAAACATGGAAATACGTCCAAAAACCGCATCACCTCATAGATAAACAAGATGCCTACATGCCAAGGACATCTGCATGTGATTTTGGCCTCTTTTTCTTTTCTAACACACGACACGACTCACACCATCCAGAACCAAACTACTACTACATACTCGTACTTAAAAGACAAAAAGGAGGCTCAAAACAAGCATACAATCATACGAGTATACCAAACGACCATCACTACATATACGAGGCAACATTTTCAAAACTATGTTTAACAAACTTTTCGTACAGTTTTTGGATCATATCCTTGTATGTATATCCAGGTTTATGGTACACTATATGACAACAACGACGAACGACGTATTGTGTGGTTGTTGATGATGGCTTTAGTTTTTAACCCACCAGAAATTCAGGTCAAAGACATTTTCCAATTTTCACACCAAAATACGTCCATGATGGTGACATAGAAAACAACCAACTTTGTATAATGTTAGGTGTATTTTGAGCATAGAAGTCAGGACCAAGAGTAAGAAAATAAAACCTAAAATAAAGTAAAAAAAAGAACTTCTTGGTGGTTTGTTCGAAAACTAAATTTTAGTTTCTCGACTATTTGAGTGGGAAGAACTGTGTATTTGGAGTTTGTAGAAGTTAAAGGTCAAGGTTTTAACTATAATAAATGAATTTTAAAACTATTTCTAAAACTGACAAGTCAGTTGTCAAAATTTACTCGTGCAACTAAGTTTATATTTCGAACTAGATATTACCTAACAAAACACATGGGGCCTATATATCAAATCGTACATTTCGTAGATTGTATAGAATTTGTGTTGAGTGATTTTTATAATTAAATCCAAGAAAAAGAAAATTAAATTAAATTCATAAAATATAAAGGACCTTTGTCAACTAACTTTATGCTTTTTCGTGAAGCCCGTTTCACTACTGCCCCCACCTAACACGCCCTGTTATCATTCCAAAAATGTAAGTTGAATAGTTAATACAAAATTATTTACTTCCCCCCTTAGGCAGTGTATTATTATTGCTTTTGTTAAATGCAAACAACATTTTGTTTTTAATTATTAAACCAAAACAATTTTTCTCTTCTGATGTCATTCGAGAAAAATATTGCTACATAATAACAAATAATGTCCGTCCCCTGCTCTTTTACTGGCATTCTGTTTCAACACAAGGACTTTGATTGGAATTTTAACCAAATTGATAGGATTTGTTTTGTAAATGTTAAAAAACGCACATATCCAAATATAAAAAATAAAAATGCAAATCGAAATCGGATTTTCTACAGTGTGATTTCGCAAAAATTATTTACATTTTATTTTTTCACTCACTTTATTCCTTTTAAGCATCTATACATAAAGTTACATATCTATTCACATTGAATTTGTGTGTTGTATTTATTATTTGAAATTTTTCGCTTTTGTTGTTCTTACTGTTGTTTTTTTTATTTTACGGGGAGGGGTGTAGATAAATTGAAGGTTTTACACGCGTTTTTTAAATCCCCTACTTCATGTTCTGCTGATGCAGATTTATTCAATATGACACACACACACATGTGTTTTGTGAATTTATGGTTGCAACTTTGGTTAAACTTTATACCTGGGAGGATAATACCAGTTTTTAGAAGTTTTTTTCTTAAACTTAATTGTGTACATTAAAATTAACGGTGTTCAACAAGAAGATGTTTTTGCACTTACTTTATTTGTTTAATAAAAGAAGCTCTTCTGAAAAATTCAAAATAAGTATTGTAAAGTGACCACTTTTCCATCTTCCCTACTCTAACAGGTCTCTTTCCGAGAGTAAGGAAAATAGCATTTGTCCAGCCTATCCCTAATAAAGGCAAATCATCCTCCCCCGCTGTTTTATCGAAAATGCGTGCTTTGTAATGATGAATCCCTTCTTCGTTGTATTAACATCTTCCTTTTTAACCTTTCAATACAAGTTGTGTTTGATGGTTTCAATTCCAAAATTCATAAAATAAATGCTGTTGTCCCCTAGGGCTCCCTATCGCTCTATGGACCGAAGTTGAAAAAGTGTCTATAGTTGTCAAGGAACATTGTTTTACTTGAAATTTTATAAGGAACATATTAGTAGGATTTAAATACTACAACAACAACTTCATTGTCCTACCACAAGGTTGGAATTAGATATGTTTGATTTACGGGTGCCATATGATCATCAGATTCCATTATTTGTGTAACTTTTCTACTGTCGCACTGACATTTGAACCTTGGCCAAGTAGCTTACGCAATGCGATGGCATGATGTACTACTCATCATGCCACCGCAGCTGACTAATTGAGGTTCTCTCAATTGCAATGACAGACTAGCGTTGTTATTAGCTCCCACAAGTTTTTGTTGTTTTAAGTTCGGGTTCTTTCGATATCTTTCCTCCGTTTTAAATGCTTTGTCCGCTTCCTCAAAAATATGAAGTAGAAGATGTAATTTTCTACGAACCAAGTCTGTTTCAAAAAGCAGTAAAGCTTCATTTTATAGAGTTATAAAATTACTTCTGCCATTTTGTTTTGGTGACATCTGTCAAATCTTTTGCTTATTATTCAATTGTTTATGCCAAATCATAATGGCAAATTACACGATTGAACAGCACGTTCAAATGATAAAACTTTATTTTCAAAATGAGTGCTCGTTAACGCAAACGTTGCTCCCATTGAGCCCATTTTACGGTAGACGTGGTGGCCCTTCACAGACGATTCTTCAACGTTTAGTGGCCAAATTTGAGACGATCGGTTCAGTAAACAATCAGCCACGTTCAAGAAACGCAAGATCGACAGAGAACATCGCCGCAGTTAGTGAAAGTGTACAGAAGAACCCGAGGCAGTCTATTCCTCGCCGTGCACACGAACTCGGCCTTTCGCAGACTTCAACTTGGCGAGCTCAAAGTTCATGACAATAGACAACGCCGTTTATTCGCTGCCTGGGCTTCGAATCATTTGGAAGATAACTCAAATTTTGGGCGAAAAATCATCTTTAGTGACGAAGCGCATTTTTGGATGAATGGCTGTTAACAAGCAAAATGTCCGTATATGGTACGACACCAACCCACGCGAGGTTCACCAGGTGATAATGCATCCTCAAAAAGTTACCGTTTGGTGTGGATTTTGGAGCAGCGGCGTAATTGGTCCGTACTTTTTTGAAAACGACGTTAGTGAGGCGGTCACGGTCAAGGTCAACAGCAAATGCTACGTAACGATAGTAACTAATTTATTTTGGCCCAAATTGAACCATGTGGACCTAGATGACATGTGGTTCCAACAGGACGGCGCTACGTTCCACACACAAACTCCACGATTGACATTTTCATCATCTACCCGCCCCTATTGAAAAACCCTTCATTTTATTTTCCTGAATAAAAATAAGAATCATTAAAATTTCAATATGGATAAATATTTTACATTACTTAACAGACTCACCCCGTTGTAATTTAACTTCTTCAAAAGTTTGAAATAGACCAACAGACAACAAAATGCCGAACCAAAAATTTAATTGCATCTACTTATGTGTGTAAAATTACTTAAAAAAACTCATTCAATTCTTTCTCCAAGTATTAACCGCTTCATTAATACAAAGATTCTCCCATATTTCTCTACCACCCAAATTAGTTTCTTCTATTCCGAGAGCGAAATGCAAATTTTCTCTCAAAGAACAAGAACAGAAAAAAGAACAATGACATTTTGCACGAATAGAAAATACTCACATCACAACTCAAACTCACCCACATGCACATCATTCTTAACCTACTCCATTAGATTTAGTTTGAGCTTAAATTCTGATTCTGAGCAAGCCGAGCTTAACAAAATATTACAGCAGGAGAGAGAGAGAAGCAGTCATTGTCTGTATTTAGTAAACTACGTGTCTTGACATGTTCGTTCATTATTGTGTTGATATAGTAATTCAAGGAAGTCCATTTTTAATTCGTGATTGTTCCCCGATAAGTTAAAGTTAAATAATAAGTTGTATTAAAAGTGATTATGTGAAGTGTTTGTGTTGTATATATAAAATTACATTTATTTCATTTAAAATACCATGGCATTGAACGAAAAGGTAATTAATAGTAATTTTTCAGTTGGATTTTAATAAAATTGTATTATTTTTGGCGGTGATTAAGTTAGTATGGTTTAATTAGAAAATAGATAAGTTACATTACATGTATTTTGCTGTAGATATTTTTTCTTTTACAATTCATTTAGAATTTATATTTAACATTTAACTATTTTTCTTTATAATTTTTTCAGTAAACATTTACTTTAAATATTGTACTTGCGAATCACAAACCGAAGAAATTATAAAAGTAGGCCATTTGCAGCTTGGCTGAAGGTTTTCGTTTTAAATTTATTAATTTTCGAAAATGGTGAGTGATCTTTTAGATTTTTAACTAAAAAACTAAAAATAAATGAAGCCCTTTTATTTTTAAAAACTTGAATACCTTTCCCCTTAATTGCATTTCATTTAAGAGTTAAGCATAGAGTTAATGCCTTAAAATTTAAAAAATTAAAATTGTATAATCTTAATCTAAAATTTGTATGCACATACATCACCAAACCGTTATCTTTTATTAATTATTTGTTTGTATTTTCAATTTTTCCAACACTGAAATTTTAATTACAAATAACATTTATTTATTGAAATGTGTCAATTATTTGCAATTTAAGTATATAAACATAATTTAAAACAAAAAAGACATTACGAAATAATTTCCTAAAATGCTAATTTTCTTAATGCGTGTTGCTTTGAATAAATAAATAAATAAAGATATGAATTAGAATTAACTTAACTGTAATTTAAACGCGCTTTCCCCTCAAGAATTTGAGCACAGCCATATAATTAATAAGTTCATTTTTTCAATTACAATTAAAAGTAATTTACAGATTCCAAACACAAGTATGTAGTTTAAATTAAACATTTTTTAAAAGTGTTTATTCCTTAAAAAAAAATACCGATTGAATTCTTGTAAGAACCTTATCTCACGTTAATAACAAAAATTTTCATATTTTGCAATAACTATGAAGTCAATACCTTCGTCTATTCTCAAAATAGTCGAATCGAACATAACTTTTTACAAATTTTGAGTAGTATTTTTATTTTCAAGCAAATTGACCGATTAATTTTTCCAAACATTTTAATAAATGCTAAAACATTGTTTGTTATGAGATAATATAAATTTAAAGGCAATATCTTTAGTTTTTGCAAGATATTCAAGTCGAAAATCAATTTTTAATAACTTTTACCAACTGGCAGTAAATTATTCTGGACGAAATATAATTTCTTTTTCGTAAAACATGAAAAAATGTTGTCTCGAACGCGACGAGACGTACTAAGACGTACATAAATACACAGAATCTCTCTAAACATCTTTGTTTTAGGTTCTAGGGCCCTTGAAACGAAGAGAAATGTCAAACAATTCGGATCGATTACAATAACCTTATATGGGAAGTTAAATAATCGCAGTTATCTGGGTTTAAATTATAGTTGGACTTTAAAAATTTGTCCTCATTAATAATTCAATATTTTTATAATAAATAGAAATACTTGTTCAACCATAACTGATTCTTTAAGAGAATATCCAAAACTAGAAAAGTTTCTTTCGAATACTTGTTGATTTAGCGAGAATTTTGTTTAAAGTATTTAAAGGTTGTAACAAATATTTGTGGACGTTTTTTGAAGAAAAAAAAATTATTTCTAAATGACTAAACGTAAATGTTTGTTTTTTTTTACTCATACGCAGATTCAGCAGAAATATGTAGCATGTTTCCGTAATGATTTTTTAATTATTGTAATTGATATTCATAGATTGGCTTTAAATACTTCTCTAGATAATCCCATTGTTCTTACTTGACTAAAGCATTTATTTCAAAAAGTTAGTATTCAATGCATGACTTTAATTAATTTCATTCTAGGTTAAGGTATATTTAAGACTTTTAAATATGAAAAACAATAGTTAACTTGAAATTTCTTTTAATATCACCTCCAATGAGCAGCTATTCCACAAATATCATTCTTAAAAAGGTCCTTAAAAAACTAATAGCTTCCACAATTTGATAAAAAAATTCACGGTAGCTAAAATACATACAAAATCAAAACGTTGTCTAAAATGGTCTTCAGAGTGTAAAACAAAATGAGATCTTATATTTAATCCGAAAAAAAGTAAATTTCTTAGAAAGGTTGTTTTAAAAAGTTTATGTTGTTAGAAGGTTGGTTTATAGATATTTTTTCTTGAATTATAAGAAATTTTAACATCGTTTAGAAACACAACACTTCTAATATATGTATGTATAAGAAAAATCAGTTTCTTACAACAATATTAGACTATAAAGTTCTACACAGCTTTTCATTTATACGTACGCTTTAAAAATAATTTTTTACAGCAGCATATTGTATATTTGAAATAACTAGTCTTTTATTAGTCCTTTTTTTAAAAAACAAAATATTTTCATGTGCAGAAATCAAAGATATTGGCAAAAAATTTTCAACAACTTTTTGTAGGGGGTTTACAATTTACTATAGTTAGCAATTTGATAAAAATATTTAGCAATTTAGTAAAGGAGTCCAACATTTTAAAGCTTTCTTTTCGTTTTGCTAACTAATAAATTGCTCATTGGCTTTTATTAAAAAAACGAGCAACCAAACGTGTCTTATGTAAAAGTGATAGTTCGTGAAAGTAAACAAAGCAAGTACGCTCAAACCGACCTATTATTTGGAATTCCCAAATGTTGACTTAACCATATCATATGGATTCGGAAAATTGCTATCAGTTAAAGTCTTCATTCCATGATTTAAACTTAAGCAAATTTTTAAGAGATAGTAAGATGTTAAAATAAGGTTAATCATTTTTTAAATTTATTAAATTGCTAAAAATGGTCTTAGCATATTACTAATTTGTTTAAAATGTTGCGCAATTATTTTTAAAATATATGTATACTTTCGTTGACTTTCGAGCCTTGATGGTCGGGTCTTTAAAATTAAGTTTGAAAATGAAGGTCAAATGTAAGGCCAACCAATTTTCTGTCAAAACTTGTCTAAGCACCAACACCAACACTTAATAGAAAATTGGTAATTGTCACCTTTGACAGTTTGGCCAGTATTGGAAGATCTTTCAACTGTATAGGTACTCATTAAGTCCTTAATTAAAGGCAGCTGATAATAACAAAGTACCTTCAAATATATCAGACATTTCAATTTTGGTCCTAATTTTCTGACACTCGTGTACACTAAGCTCAACAATGGCGTTTCTGACATTATTTTCATAAAAAAATACAAGTTTGCACTATAAGCTTTGAATTTCAAAAGTTTAATAAAATACTGATGTGGCAATCATGTTCTATGTATGTATGGAAAAGTCCTCACAGGTTGTTTTGCATTCGAATCGTAATGTAATCAAGAGATTACTACTTGACCAAACTGAAAGGCAAATTTGTATGACGCTGATTTTAATAAATATTTTGATTTAATTTAATTTAGTTTTATTTTAAATGCTTCCACACGCTCGTACAAATTTTGTGTTGTACGTTTTCCTCTTCGAATTATTATTATTTGTATCTAAAATGTACATTTATATTTTGTTTCTGTATATAGGCATCAAACATCAGGTACCTTAGAGTACTTTATACGTACTCGTAGATAGATAAAATAACATTTTACTTATTTGTTTTTGAAGTGCCCTAATAAAACAATAGTTTGTTTTGGATGATGATGATTTTGAATTCAAAAATTGGTCAGTTATTGAGTGGAAATTTTGTGGAATAAACATATTTAAGCTATAAATTATGCAAATCAATCAAGGATTACTATTTTGCAAAAACACATTTATTTAGTAAATTTATCAAAAAAGAGCCGCCTCGCCTGTATTTTTCTTTATATTACCCGCAAGCGTCATCGGCTCTTTGGGTGTCCTGTGATGAACATCAGACTTGAAATGAAATGAAAAGAGGCATTTAATTAAATCACTGGTTGGTGTATTTGATTTAATTCACCAACATTTAGTTAGATATACAAATGCAAACATTTAGTTCAGTTGGTTTGTTTTTTTTTTGTTAATTTTATTGCATATAGAAGCAGGGATTTGAATAAATTAATAAAATTTGAAAAGCTTTTTGACCATATGTTGCTTTTTAGAGGTAGAGATTGATGGGGTGGAAAAATATTTATAAATGCAAATAGGAAAAACCAAAATTAATTATTTAATTTTTTGTTTTGCGGTGGAATAGGGTTTTAGGGGGCAGAGTAGGGCAGAGGTTTTTGTTCAAAAATTTTGATTGAATTTGACAAAAAGGTGATATAGTTTGTATGTATATTTATTGGGTAAACACACACAAATCAGTTTTGTTTGAAATATTAACATTTCAAATTTACATAATTCAATTAGTGAAATTGTATTAATTTTTAGTATTTTTTTCTGACAAATATTTTCAATAGAAATCAACATGAAAAATATATTTGATTCATCACAGATTTTTTTTAATGTCACTATGCCTACGCGTTTATTAAGCTTAATTTTTAAACTTAGGTTTTTGCATTGTAGGATGTTCATTCGCTGGAATTCAGAATAATATTCTAAGTTTTCTCGATTTTTGTCATTTTTTGTATTACATACTAGCTGAACTTTAAAAGATAGATATTTGGTGCCGTGGACTGTTTTTTAAAACTTGTAAAGGGGAACAAATATGTATGTAATAAATTACTGCAGCGTCCGCAGTGGCAGCTCTCAAAATAAAAAAAAAAATCCCAGATCCGGAAACATTCTGTTTTGGTGCTTCGCCGACGCCCATAGCTTTCCTCGGTAAACGGGCTATGTAACACTGGAAGAACTTTTCAAACAAAAAACAAAAAAGTTCAAACAAACAAGCAAACAATTTCTTCAGCTTTAACATTTTTTTTTCCTGTTTGTTCCACCAAATTGTGTGATTTTTTAATATTTGGTCTTTATTTCGTAAAATACAAATTTTGAGACAGCAGTTGAGGAAGTTTAAACAATATTTCTTCGGCAGCCAAGTTAAACTTCTTAGGAGACTGCTTAGATCTTCGTCGTTATCTGCATTTGTATATTCGAATGAGAGCCTTGTCAAAAATAGAAAAAGCTCTCAGGGTGATTTTACTATCCAACCAAGAAAATGATAATCAAAGAATTTGTCTACCTGGATCTTCAAGCTGAACAGTTCAAAACCGTAGATTTTCATCTCATCTTGCAAAATCACATCGAAATCAATCGAATGATTCCATTTAATTTATTGATTTGATAACCATTCCCTTGAAGTAAATATCTTTTGTGCAAATGAAGAAAGTAATCCAATATCCCCAGGTAGATAGTGCATACACTCGTATAGATATCTAAGGCCCTCTTAAACCCATCTCGAATGACCTGCTATAAATATTTGATGTCACATTATAGATTAAGTCCCCTTAAGATTCAGATAATGGTATCTACGGACTATCTTTATGAGTGTTTACCCTCAATTTGATCTAGTTTCATCTCTATATATGTATGTGCCCCAGCATCAAGCCGCCTCCAGTTCAGTCCAGTCTTCAGAATGCCCATAAATTGAATTTTTGTGCTAAAATATATCCCTCCACTATATCTATCCTCTATCAACCAACTGGGAGCTAATACCTCTATATTCTCATACAAAATAAGCTTAAGCTTTAAATAATACAAACCATACGATAGCACACCCGTTCCCTTAACCTCCCTTATACTGATGGAAAAGGGGAAGAAAAACAAAAGCAACAAAAACAAGAAACCAAACGCCAAATGTACTTATGTATATTCTCAAAAACTATAACCTTCCTGAGTGCCCTGAAAACAAGTATAGAGGTTCGCTATTGGACTTCACCTATAAATTTCTCCCCCATTTACCGCATTTTTCTTCTTTGGGGAGCCTTCCTGAAAAAAAATGTCAACCCCAATCCCATAAACAAGAAATGACAAAAAACTAACTGCGTCTTGTGTTTTAGAAAAACAAAAACATTTCATTACATTCTCCACACTCGAAGAACTTATACCCGTCCGCCCTCTTTACACAACTCAAGGGATAAATTAAGCCCCAAGTCGTCTTGTGTATCCGTTATAGTAGCCGAAATAACAGTTTTTCTACTTACTTACTTCAAATTCACCGCATGATACTCTCAACTCTCGCCATATAGTCACAAGTCACAAAAATATCTCCTGCTCCAAAACATCCCTCAAAACTCCCAATTGCATACGTTCTTGCCGCTGTATATCCTCTTCACAGGAGATGGTGTATAAGTTGCGAATGGGGGTTGGGAAGCAGGAGCTTATATTACAACTTTTAATAATAAAATAAAATCAGAGAGCATCAAAGCATGAAAAATCAGTCAACTATGAAGCTTCTAACCTGAGGGAAGACTCTGGAGTAAATAAAAAAAAATAACGGATGAAAAAAAGGAACTAAAACAAAGAGGAAGTGGAGGTTACAGGCAGCGGCACAGTGGCACAGCGGGAGTCCACATAACTCCCTCTGACATTGCATTCGTATATCCCGGAAAGTATGTAATAAAAATAATAAAAACCATTTCCCCGCATCCATCTGATGCCTAGCCAGAGTGAAAGGCTCATTGTCAAACCTCACGACAACATATTGTATCCAATAGACTCTTCCGGATGTACGTTACGGATGTAGGTATGTTTAGAATTACGGTTAGGCCTTCTGAGGACCCATCTCCAACTACAATACTCGTACAGGTTACCTTTTCATATTTTTCTTGACAATAAATTCGGCAATTTGTATTCAAACACCGTTGCATCGTTAAGGGTGAGTATTTCCAATGCTTGATACCGGGTGCCGGTGCACATGGAACCCAGGAATGTTGGAGTTGGAGTTATGGGTGGGGGATAAAACAAACCCCAACCTTAAGAAGGGTGGTAATCCTTATTCATGTAACCAGCCACTTGCGTTGCAAAAATCATCGGAGGGGATTTTTCCATTTTCGTCTGCCTTTGCGGATAACTGTTTTTTTTTGTCTGTGCCTTTCATTCGTACATTGCTTTCTAGTCAGTTGTTGTCTTGAATGTGCACACGCAGGATACCTCTGGGCTCTGGCTTATGGAGGTTTTGAGTAGCTTCTTATAGTATCATCCAAACGCATCATATATAGGAGGGGCGACGTTCTGTACATACATATTTGTGTGGATGTTTTTTCTTGAGATTGCTGCTACCAGTCACCACCACCAGGGACAAAAAGTCATTGCTACATAAAAATTGGTCTTGACTCTTGAGGTATAGGTATCAGATGGCTCATGGCTCTATACCTACTTATACCTAGAATGACTTGTACGCATTATGAATTTTATACAAAAACGGATATCCGCTGGTAATAAAAAGGAAAGTCATAATGGCTTTTGTATACAGGATTTCACATAATATTGATATGTTACAAATGCTATGTTTACTCTATATGTTGAGACATTGCTAAGACTTTGCAACTTCTTTCATAACCCAAAAAAAAAGGTCTCAGAAGGGGAAAATATTATTGAATTATTAAAGTTTGAGAATGAAAATCTTGTACATAAGTTTTAAATAGAATTTCAAAATGTCGTATCAGAAATAAGTCTAAAGTCATAAGTTCTTTTTTTTCCTCGGTTTTAAAAAGATGTCAGAAAGAAAGTTTGAGAGCAAACCCTTGTTAAATCTTTATAGCCAAATAATCTAGAAAGCAATCAAAGTAGAGCACCAAAAACATGAAAAAGGGCCCTTACAAAAACCTATTACGACAAGAACAGGTGAATCAGACTAACTTTTGAATATAATAATTGAAACCAGAGCGAACAGCATCAACCTGAAATGTAAACCTATAAAAACCATACTTAACCCCACTTGCTTAGGTCCTCGGACCGTGAAGTTCCCCTCTCGGGACATAGGGCCTCCACTACTCCTAAGCCCCATTTTGTAGAATTTCTCGAAATAAACATTAGTTCTCTCCAACTCTTCCGTGTCGTGTTGATTCCTATTCGTATAATAGAGTCTATTGGTTCCTTACCTGTTATTGCATGAAGCTCAGCATTGGAGTTACGGTTAGGTCAGAAAATCCTCAAGATTTTGCGAAGATATCTATTAACGAACTTTTGCAGCTTCGTCTTCAAAGTGCTCCATTAAGCCACACATATTCAACATTGGAACGGAACCGATGAAGCTTTGTCTAAGCTAAAACAGTTGTTTCTCCATATTTTGGTCGGCACTTTGTTTTTCTGATACTTCTGTTTGCGTCAAGTTCAGTTCCGAAAACAATAGGTACTCCCAACTTAGTTTGAGCCGAAATTGCAGAGTCTATTGAATTCCCCTACTTCTAAATCTGCTTGCACTACGTCACTTATCACTAAAGGGAACAGTAATATTGAATTTTAAATTCGTCTGACAACCTTGATTTATGTAAAACGTGACATTCGGATCAATCAAATGTAACCTTGATAATAGCTATACATTTTTTCGCGATGTCGCTTTCTTCGCAAAGCAAGCCAAATAAATTCTCTATTTACACTGTCGCACGGTTTCTCGAAATCGAAAAATTGTTGGTAATATTTAACGCACTTTTTGAAGAAGGCAAAGTGTTAATGGAGTCGAGTTCGAATTCCTGCTTCTTCAGCGTCAAGTGTTCTTCACTGATCAATAAAGAAAAATAATTTAGTTAAATCGTAGTTTAACGTAATTAAGGAACGTAAGAATTTCCGTAAATATTACCAAAGCTTTGTTGTTTAATAAAGAGCTCAAATAAGTCCTGGATCATCCTAAAAATCAAAACACTTGCAAGTTTCGAGTTCTCCTAAATGTAAATAGATTTAGAGTTCCCGAACACAGAAAAAGTCAGAATTGAGCTAAAAAAGTTTTATTTTAGTTTTATTTATGAACTTAGTCAGACTGTAAAATTTATCCTTGTATCACCTGGCACTTACTCATTTTTCAATTTAATAACTTAAAATGTTTGGTCATTATTATGTGTACTCGTAATATGCAGACATATAAACACAAGCAGACAGACTCAGTTCTTAAAACTTACAATATTCTTATGGATGATTTCATTTTGATGCATTTATTGATATAAGACAACTTTTAGTTCTAGTTCAAATTGCAGGATCAAATTTATCAACCACCATAACACTGAGATAGAAAATTATTAACTCTATAGACTATATGTTCTAATCCTTCCTTTTACCTTACAAATTTGTTAGACCATAAAAGTTATTTATTTCAAAAATTTACCGCATTCGAATTACATTTTTGGTTGTGAAATCAAATTGAATATTTTTCAACCGCATAAAACTGAGAAACTTTTAATTGCATTTTATCGCATCATGTACATAAGTTTTACATGTATGTTTTCGCATATGGACAGATGGATGTAAGATTTTCTAAACTGAAAATTGTAACAGCTAATTGGTGAGCTAAAGTTTTATCCTGAATACAAAGAGTTATGAAAAAAAAAGCAAATAGGTTTCTGAACCCACGCATGGGGCGGACTTGTATAAACATTTTGCGTTTTGATAAGACAGACCCAACTGACAACACAGACATAAGATATACATAAAACACACATAGAACAGACATAAAACAGACATAAGACAAACTTAAGACAGACATTTGATAGACATAAGACAGACATAAAACAGACATAAGACGGACATAAAACAGACATAAGACAGACATAAGGCAGTAATAAGACAGACACAAGACAGACATAAGACAGACACAACACAGACATAAGACAGACATAAGACAGGCATAAGACAGACATATGACAGACAAAAGACAGACATAAGACAGATTTAAGAAATACATAAGATAAAACTAAGACAGGCATAAATAGACAAGACAGTAATAAGATAGGCATAAGACAGACATAAGATAAACATAGGACAGGCATAGGACGCACATAAGACAGACACAGGACAGACATAAGACAGACATAAGATAGACATAACTCAGACATAAGACAGACATTATTTAGACTAAAGAGAGACTTCATACAAAAATCTTGATTGTTAATTTCCAGCTTTTAAGACCAAAAATGATATTAAACCTTTATTTTTTCTCTAGGCGTTCCTTAAAGCCTCAGACGCCCCCGTTTGCAAAACAAATACAGATAGTTTCAAATTATTTTCCTATACAAAAACTTATTTACATTCTAAAAGCTAAAACAGTGATGAGGTAACCTTTCTCTAAATAATATTTAAAATCCATAGTCTCACTTTTCGGATAAGGTTACTGTTAATTAGTTTGTTGGCCATAATACCGTTGATTGGGCATGAACGGGACATACCTACTTTACAGGAACAGGGCGGTTCGGATAGGATCCTTTTCTAAGTATTATTTAACTTTTTTGCAAAAATTACCATTGCATGGAATTTGAGGTTTCAAAGAATGAGAAAACTTTTCAACACAAAGAAAACAAGAAAGATTCCTTCTTTTTTTTTTTTTTGTAAAAATGGTCAGATTGAAAGTTCTTCCTTGAATAACCAGAACCACTACCTGCCATCAAAATATTTAACCCGGCACGGTGTGGTGGAGGCATTGGCATCATCAGGACTCGGGACAGGACCTTTTTTTTGTATCGTATAGTAGAGTACACAGCTAGGCTACACCTTAACAGAATTAAATATTTTTTATAATTTTATTTCTTAAGTTAAAAACGCCACCCTTAAAAAACAAAACAAAATACAACAAAACACACTCACTCTGGGGAGCTCCTCAAGCTCATGTTGTTTGTACCTACTTATGTTCACCTCTCTTCATCTGTGGACTCAGGTAGAAAGGTAGAAGGTAGGTAGGTAAGTATATCCTTTTTTTTCTCGTTGGGTACTTTTTCAAAGTTTGGCGCGTTGTTTTGGGGCGAAAATTCCTGCGAATCATCAAGTTTGTTGTTTGTTTTTTAATTTTTTGTTTTGCGTCCCTTTTTCCTGAGTTTTATACATTTTAATATTAAGTTCGCGCTTATTTTTTAACTCCCGCGGGCAAATTTGAAAAGTTTTTGTATTTTAGAGAGATTTTTTTTCATATATTTTATTTCTCATACGCAATGCGGATGATAAAGACACAGAACAGGAGGGTGAGCGGGAGAAAGCACACTGGTAATTTCCACTTGAGAGATTTTAAATTGGAAAGGTAAATTTGTTCGCCGCTAAAAGCTGCACCTATACCCTACCTCCTACATCCTACCTTTGCATATACCCACCTGAAAAAAAGAAGAGGTCCTTCAATGCTTATAAGAAGAACTTGCGAATAAATATCTAAGTACGAGTAAAGCGGCCAAAAAGAAGAAGAAAAAACAAAAGGAAACGAAGAAAGTCCTTTGAGTAAGGTGTTATAAACCTGAATCTTAGTGCGGGTTAACTTTACAAGGACCATTTTATAGAGGTGTTTATTTTGTATTTTTTTTTTTTTTGAAAAGTTTGTGACAATAAGTTGCCCAAAGAATCAAGATGGCAATGTGGTATGGTGTGGTGTAGCTTGTTTGATTCTTTTTGGAAACAAGTTAAATTAAGATTAAAAATTAAACGAATTTTCTCAATGAAAATCAGTTCGAAGGCAAATTAATCAAATTTACGACACGCAGTTTGTTGAATTTGAATAATTTAAATCAATTACGCGAAGACCTTTTTGAATTTTGTTTTCAATATATTTTTCCTTCTAATTTCGCATTTGTTTTCAAATTCATTTTGTATTCATTAGATGAAATCTCAAGCTATCATTGTGGAGGGGAGGTATCTTAGGTACGCAAACCAGGTGACAAAAATCAAATGGAAACAATAAAAATAATTTAGAAAGTTGCAAGGCTTCAAAACACTTCTATTTCAAGGGGCTATACCAATGTAACCCATGAAAATTTAGGCGATCTTCTTTATAGTTTTGAAGTTTTTGGAAACAATAAGGTTTAAGATTTTTGTTTTCAACAATATTGAAAAATAACGGAGTTCTGCGTTGTCTTCGGTAGTATCCGTGGAGTGATGGTTAGAGCGTCGGGCTGTCATGCCAGAGGTCTTGGGTTCAAACCCTGCCTGATGTGCCATCTAAAGTTTTTTGCACGGGTACTATCCTCCAAGAGGAATTCTTGTCATGAAAAGTGCTTTCTCAAGTTAGCCGTTGGGATTCGGTTTAAAACTGTAGGTCCTTTCCATCCCAGACAACATTACTCGCAAACAGGAATGGTTCTTCGAACGCTGCTATTCAAGATATGACCTTGCCGCTTTCACATTATATTTTTGAAAGTGTCACACTGGTATAACCCCTGAAAAAGTTTTGATTTGAAGGGAATTAAATGCATTCGTGCGTTTGTGAATCCGCGAGTTTGAGTTCACTTCAAGTTGGACGCTAAAGGCCTGATGAATTCTCAGTATAAAAATAATCAGTCGAATGCTTTGCAACAAAGGATAGCTCTGTTTTATATTGTTGTTGTATGAAGAGTTCTAGAGATTGTATGCTTTCATTTTCATCACTTAAAACATATGTATGTTGATGTTACCGACCTCGATAAAAATGACGTTGTGGGCCTAGGGTTCTCTTGTAAAAGTTTAGGCATCTCATCGGTTTTGGAATTTTGATAAATTTCCGAGAGACCCATTAAATAAAATATCGGCAATCATTTTTCAATCTTACGAGGTTATCTTCTTCATAAACATTTTTTCTTTTTCGGACGTGGCGGTGCCGGTAATGTATACATTTTAATTTAAAAAAATCTTAAATACGTAACCGTATCTCTATCGCTTAAGGAAGATATTTCTGAGGTACTAGTTTCCTGACCTTCAAGAAACTAAAGCGTTGAAAAATACCATAAAGAAGGTTCATAAATATCACCTGCTCTAGCACCTTATCTCTGATTGCTTTGGACTTTCTTGAGTTCTTTCTGTTAATTTGTGCGGAAATTATTGACAGTTCGGATACAATTTCCATGGCTTTTTGTTATGAACCGAAACTTACTGAGTTGTTTCTTGGAAGGTAAAGTAACAATTAAAATAAATAAAAGAGGCTTGGATGCGACCCAGACTGATAACTGAACATCACGTCTGTAGATTTTTCTTGATGAAAACTGAAACAATATTTTGTGTGAGATAAATAATTATGTCCTCCAAGTCTGTTCTCCTAATACTTGAGTTGAAAACCATTTCTTATTCTTTTTTTGATTTTGTACTTAGATTTTCGTTTTTTTTTTTTTAAAGTTGTCAGTTCAATTTTTCTAAAAAAGTAACTTAAAGTTACCAACAATATTTAGCATAAGATGAAATAGTATGATTTTGAAATCTATTTTTGTTTATGAGATCTTTGGTAGGAAACCAATTTTTTTTAATTTTAGTACCTTTACTAATACACGAGATACCGTGTATCGAATATGAATTCTTACCAATTTTGCGTACTATTTTTTGTAGATTTTAATCTTTACGGAAAAACTGAATATAGCATTTTTATAGAAATTATACTATTTTTTGTAGATTTTAATCTTTACGGAAAAACTGAATATAGCATTTTTATAGAAATTAACTGAGTGTCAAAGATAATATATTCTATAAGATAAAATTATTTTAAAGTCAATATCTTTTGAATCGATATTTGAGTCCAAAATCAATTTTAACCAAGTTCTAGAAATGTTTTTTTATGTTTTTATTTTTTGTAAAAAAACAGTCAATTCGACCTTTCCCAGGATTTTTTTGAATGTTGGAAACTATATTTTTTAAAAGATGAAACTTTTTTTTTAAACAAAAACGGTTTTGGATATCAGTTCTTTATTCCTGTGAAAGTACGTTTGATGCCACTATGTGTGGAACTCGATTTCTTTTGTATGGCCACAACGGGCAGCTTGCAGAAGTCCAGACGATGAACCCAATTTTCGACGGTTTTCAAGCATAAATCGGCTGATACTGCTGTAATTTCACGTTCGATATTCGTACGAAGTACATCAATAAGTTGATTGTGCATATCATCCAATTGGGGCCAAAAATATTCGGTTATCATTGAACGGTAGCGATCCTCATTCACAGAAACGTGCCGGTCTTGATCATCACGGAAGAAGTACGGCCCAATGACGCCGCCGCCGCCGCGCGCCGGCCTATAAACCACACTAAACTGTAGTTTTTTCGGGATCCAAAAATGACTCATGGAGTACGTGTGGATTGCTACCTGAGCAATACCGCATATTTTGTTTATAGACGAAGCCGTTCAGCCAGAAATGAGCCTCATCGCTGAAGATGATTTTTCGATGAAAATCCGAATCATTTACAAGTTGTTGCTCAGCCCAATTCATGAACATACGACGCTTGTGGTGGTCAAGCGGCTTCAGTTCTTGCATCAATTTAATCTTGTAAGGATGTAGGCCAAGATCTTTTCGCAAAATTCGCCACAACGCACGACCGACGTCACAGAGATACCCAATGCTTGAGAACGACGTGTGAAAGACACATTTGGTCTTTCTGCAACTGAAGCCTCAGCGGCAATAATATTCTCGACACTACGGGCACTTTTTTGTCTCACAGGCACGGGAACATTTTATATTGTGCCTGTTGAGAAATGTCAAGATTTTCAATTCGAAAAATCGGGCCGATTACAATAACTTCCTATGGGAAGTTAATAAATATAAAAATATAATATACCTAATAAAAATTTGCATTCTTCACGAAAAAACGAAATATTACTGAAATGATTTGAGCGTTATGCTTATGTAAAATCACTACAGGTTTTGTAAAATTTCTTTAAGAAAAATACCACAAAAAGGTATAAATCCCAGCATCTGGCATCACTGGTGAATATATGTATGTGAATGCGCTAATCTACGTCGATACGCCCAGAACGATTGACTACTTCGATGACAACATTTACCACTTTATTACCGATATATGGCCACAAATGTTGGAAAACTTAATCGAAAATTGGACCTCCAGATTAGACTACGTCCGTGATGATCATATGCTAGATATTTAAATTATAATGCCAGAAGATTATCTTCCAACTAAAGTAAATTTCAGGTCAATTTAAAACCTTATATTTGATTTACTCCATTTCAAAGTTCTATTCCTCTTAAAATTATCCTTTGCGAAGAACCTCGAAACAAGAGGGTTTAAAATATGAACGAATAATATGTCCTATTTTTCGACGATTATCTTATATTTTAATCCTAATAAATAAAACAATAGGCCTTCATTTGAATGAATTAATTTATATTTTCTCAAAAGTTAATCTACATATTTACTTTTAATTTCAAGGATTTTTGAAGCCACAAACAAAAAATAAATCTTCAAAGGATATTTTCCATCATTATTTTTACATATTCCTATTTTTTATACGAAAAGAAAAAATATTTGTATATATTTTTTTATCTCAATATACAAAATACTCATCGAATGAAATTTTTGATTTATATATTTTCGCGTCTAGACGCTGTATATTTTAAACCTATTATATGCATAAGTATAGATTTATATAGTACGAGTACATCTGAGTTTAAATAAAAATATAAATTTATAAGTCTCATGAGAACGATGTTGGGGTCCTCGACAAAAAAAATACCAAAAGCTATTATTTATTCCATCTTCCTTTTTTAATTTCTCAAATACTTTTTTTGGGATTGGGTTAAAGGATGGAAGTTGTTTCAAATTTAAAACTGTCAATAAATCATCGACTTCAAGTTGGTATGAATTTAAAAATTTCCCTAAAATATAAGTGACGTAAGTGTTATGTTCACCTTGAGGGCATTGGTCCATATGCTTCAATTTGGGCCATAAAAAAATAGTTATCATCGTTATTTAGCGCTCGCTGTTGACGGTGACCGCCTCACTAACGTCGTTTTGAAAAAAGTACGGACCAGTTACGCCGCCGGCCGGCCCAAAATCAACACCAAACGGTAAATTTTTGAGGATGCATTATCGCCTGGTGAACATCGCATGGGTTGAAGTTTGAAGATGATTTTTCGGCCAAAATTGGTTTCCATAACTGAACAATAAACAAAAGATTTGACAGATGCCACCAAAACAAAATGGCCGCCATGGGGCGCCAAAATCTACCCGCGCCAGTTGAAAAACCCTTTATAACACATTGTTCAGGTATTTTTAAATGATATCGTAAAACAGATGTTTTTTAAGTATATATGTTCCATTATAGCACACGAGACGTCAGCTGCACAAGTGTTTCTCACCATTTAATAAGCTGTCAATCGCCGGTTTGCATTCTACCACAAGATTTAGCGAAAGATTCAAAAAAAGAGAGACATTTCTTGAAAATTGTTATTTTTTTGTCGTGTGCAATGTTGTTAGGGATCTTGGTCTTTAAAGTAGAATTTCTGACTTACACAGTTATCGAACTAGAGTACGTTACGTACTTCAAAAATTGCCTAAGACTTGTAGGCTTTGTATCACTCAGCGACTTCTGAGAAATGCTTTTCATTATATTTTATATTAATTAGGATATAAAGTTCAGCGAATCAAGATACTAGATTATCTTCAGACGTTATCTTATTTTTCCGGCACCTAAACTGTAGAACTGCCTATGTTTTTTTTTTGCGAGGAATTGCCAAACCCTTAAGAGTAATTCTTGTCAATTTCTCCCTTCCTTCCCTGACATATAGCTCGCACAGAAATGGTTGAGCATTGTAAGTTACTAGGACCTGGCCCTCTACGAACTGTAATTTTTTGTAGGGTTGTCTCAAACATTGTTGGACTTTTATCCTTCTAACTACGTCTACTTCGTTGTACAACCCGTCAAGCTCGTCGTTCCATCCTCTAATCTGCACACCTTTTATGCACACGGGACCATAGATCACGTGAAGGACTTTTCTCTCGAAACGACTCAAGGTACTTTTTTCCGATTTTGTCATAGTCTATGCTTCTGCACCGTACAGTAGGACAAGTATGATAAGATACTTATATAGCGACAATTTGACCGAAACATCGGTGTTGTAGGCCCTTTTTTGATGATAGCATATACTTTGTTTTGATTTCATTAACCGCTTAACTAATTTTTGCCGCCTTTGTCGCAATACTCACAAAAGCCCCATTGACATCAAGCTAAGTTCATCCGAATATGTTAATGTAATCAGCATATGCCAGTAATTGGAAAGACTTTCTTAAGAAATTGCACTTTAGTGTTGACGTGTCAACTTTGCACTATTCTTTCAAGGAGGACGTTAAGGAAATCACAAGAAAGCGCATCACCCAGTCTTAAACCTTTTATGACATAAAAAACGTCGGTTATGTTGCTTCCAACCTTTATTATGGTCTATGGTCTTCCTGCACAAACAGACTAGTTTCCTGTAGATGTTGTCATTTGCGGCCTTGAAATCGACGAAGAGATGATGAGTGTCGATTTGATGTTCATAGGGGTTTTCCAGGATTTTCCATGGATATTTAATTGACTATGGACTTTCCTGGTCTAAGTCATACTGATAATTTTCTATCAGGTTCTTATGAGGGCTCTAGACATTCACATATTACAGTAGAACAGATTTTGTATGCAATGTTGAGGAGACTACTGCCAATTTAGTCAGCAAAATTTCTTTAATTTACCTTACCTGGTTTCGGTTTTTAAAATTCTGATGTCTCAAATATCAAACTACTTAAGCTACATTGCAGTATACTGATATCTCTAAATAAAAGGTCTTCATATGTACATTTACCATATCAACTTTTACTTTAAATATATGTTCCACATATGCTGAATATTTATTCAACAAAGTCATCATTTCCACAACATTTCTATCACAAGAGCAAAAGGACTATACATTGAATCGCAATCTCCCTAGGGATACATTTTCCATTATGTACAAATACTCGTTGCAATCACAATTTAAAACACACAATACGCTAAAAACCTTCTGATTCATAATCACTGGCTAGACGAATACGCCTTGAGTCTACACCTGCTTACAATGACATTTCATTAGATCCTCCAACTTCAAAAAATAAAGATGTATGCTACACAGCACCAGGGCCTATTGTCAGAAACAGAAAGCTTTGAGAATTAAATCCCACATTCAATGTTCATACCCTATTATATAAAAGACCGACCATTCTCTTTCATCAAAGAAAAACATTATTGTGAACAAACTTTGAAAGGACGCAAGTATACTCGTACCTCGAACTGTAGGTGTGTTTATTTTGAAGGAAACAAAACCAAAGAGTCAGCTAAAAGAAGCCAGGCTTACATTGTGATTGTATGTTAAAGCAGCAGTTACATCAATTGAAGGTACATTTTGTTTGGCTAGAAGCACTCTTTTGGTAACAAAAGCTTGGGCTGCACCAGCTCGGCTGCAGCAGCTGTACCTTTGTATGCGTTTTGCTAAGTTTGTATATACCAAGGTACATATATGTGAATGAGAAAAGGGAATCTTCTTTAGACGTATGGTGTTTGTTATGTTCCTTGACTCATGGAAATTTCATAATGGAATTGGTTTTTATTGTTTAAGGCTGTTTTTTTGTCATCAAAGAGTTCGTGTGAAATATAGGAACCTATATAAACAACAAAGTCAAAGCATTATGCCAAAACTAATGTGGTTGTGGAATAAGAAGTGTCAATGTGGAATTATGTAGAGTAAAGCCTATATTTAGCCTTCGCACTCATGGTTATGGTTGTAACGATGGCGGGGTTTGTTTGTTTCAAAGAGCATTTAAGAACAGAATAGTTAGAATGCATATAAAGGGTTTTCCATTAAAGGCGGAAGGTGGGATATCAATTAGATTTTGATTTTATTTGAGAGTCATTGACACTATGTGTCAAATATTAGATCATTTAACACTAATCATACCAAGACTTAAATATACCTATTTCTACCATAGCGGGTCAAATGACCTATTGTGTAGATATCGGTATACAACAATAAGGATTACTCAGAATAAACAAAACAAAATAAAAATATTTTTATAACTGTACATTAATTACTTAGAAAAAGTCATGAAGTCAAAAATGTGCAAACGCAATAAAATTATACGTGCATTTTCAATGCAAAAGTTCAAAATGGGTCATTTGACCCGTTATGGCATGTTTAGTGTTAAGTGGAAGGCGCGGCTGTGGCGCACATTAGAAACATCCATTTTTCTATAACTTTGGCCTATAAATCACGCTGAATATGACCGATAGTATAGTTGTTTTGCGGCTTATTTGCATAGACCTGCGACTTAAAAAACCCCACAGGAAAAAGTCTTAAAGGGTAAAATCACACGATCTTCGGTGCCAATTTACTTCGTCGGCTCGGAACGAGATAACCATGCCATAAAACCGCTCACGCAGAATATAGACTGTGTCTTGAGCTGTTGAAACGACATGTCTTCGGTGTCCATATATCATCCAATTCAAGCCATGAGCAGTTGGTGATTATCCAGCACCATTTTCGAACAAGTACGGACCGATGACGCCTCCAGCTCAAAGAATGGTCCTCATTGCTAAAGATAATTATCTTTTCGACCAAAATTGGGATCATATTCCAACTGTTTCAAAATCCAATGAGCGAACACACGAATCTGCATATCGTTTGGTTTAATTTCAGTTGGATTTTGTATGGGGGCAGTCCCAAATCAAGACGTAAAATTCGACATGTTGCAGCCTGTGACTGGAGTGCTTGAAGTTAGCCCCCCTTTTTTCGACTTTCCAATTTTGGAAAGTTGTTCCAGGTTTTTCCCGGTTTGTTCCGTATTTTTCCAAAAAAAAATTTTTAAATACCCAAAAATAGGGGTTTTAGACCCCAAAAACTGTTTTTGACCTAGCCCCCCCTTTTTCGAAAATCGATTTTTTGAAAATTGTTTCAGATTTTTCTAGTTGTTTTGAACATCGTTTCAAATTTTTGGACCTCTATGATCAAAATTTTAAAAGATATGGGCAAAATTTGAAAAAAATCTAGCGCCCCCTTTTTCAAAATTCCAACTTTTTATATTTTTTTTAGATTCTTAAAAGTGTTCTAACCATTGTTCCAAAAACTAAGAGTTGTGAAATGTATTTTTTAAAAGATATTGCCCCTGTTTTTTTTTTTTCAAAAATGCAAAATTGAACAATGTTCAGAACAACTAGAACAATTTGGAACAATTTTCAAAAAATGGATTTTCGAAAAAGGGGGAGGGGATGCTAGGTCAAAAACAGTTTTTGGGGTCTAAAACCCCCATTTTTGAGTATTTTTCAAAAAAACTTTGGAACAATGCGGAACAAACAGGGAACAACCTGGAACAACTTTCCAAAATTGGAAAATCGAAAAAAGGGGGGCTAACTTCACGCACTACTGTGACTGCCTCGGATTCTGTTGCGCACTTTCACAAACAGCGTCGATGTTTTCAGCAGATTTTGATTTTCATTGCTGTACGGGTGTTGATCAATCCATTTTATTGGAAAACCCTTTACATATAATTTAATGAATAATATTTTAAAGATTCGTTAAGTCGATTTAGTATTCCACTTTAAGCAACGTATTTGTATTTAACCGGAATCTTATAAAATTTATTCCGATCTGTAACTATAGGGTAACTAAAGGTGCACTATATAATGTCATGTCATTTTCTATTATACACTTCTAACGATTTCCCAAACTCTATCAAATGCACCACTGAACAGAACAGTGCGAAATGTCTCTGTAACTGTGCGCGCCACGTCGCATGATGTCTTGATGTCACTTTTGTTTACCACGCTTCCTCTTCCTGATTCATAAAACACTGATGTGAAATCTCAATGTGAAAGTTTATTTTACAGCTCTTCCCAGTTCCAGTCCCTCTGTCTTCTAATCTTCTGGGAATACTTTTGGAAATTTTGTGTGGTTAGACAGCGAAGTTATACACTGTACACTACAGACACTAGCTACACATAATAACATCCAGCAACCAAAACTTACCCTATCATGATTGTGTTCGAGTTGACTTCTGAAGGTTATCCTTATTGGAATAACGTTTACAATGTAGAAACAAGAAATATTATTGTATTAGTTGAATTTTGGGAGTAACATAAGTTTGATTAGAATTATTCTTCGTCTTAGGACTTAGGTATAGGAGAGAGGAATGGTAAGTTTTGTTTATGACTTCAGTGCATCAACGGATGTGTTTTCTTGACGAAGTTCAAACCCTGTGGTCTACTAAATTTGAGAAGTTCCTCATAATTTAAATATTTTTCCTACACATTTCTTCATAAATGTATCTTTTTGACAGTATTGTGACGTTGCATGTGCTAGTTTTGGCGAAATTGGAATAACTTTTTTCCTAACACCCGTCACGTTCGAATCACTTGGTGTGTAATTAATATTATCCTAATTTCCGGTTCTTGGATATGCATTTTCTGCTTGGCCAAATAATGCTTGAATAATATTTGCATCTTGCAAGTATACAAATAGCTTTAAAATTCTTCACTTCTTCTTCCATCAGTTTGCTTCCAAGATGAGATCGTCTTGGTCTTGGCCCATCTTACAGTCATCGTCATCGCAAGTGCAACCGGAAATTAAGTGCTTAAATTATTCATTGCTATTATGGGGGATTATTGGGCGGCTGTGCATTTTGTTTGTGTACATACCTAACATATATACATACCTGAGCTGAGCTGAGTTAAAACAACAACAAAGTTCGTCATCGTTTTCATTAAAATTTCATCAGCAATTCAAAACGCCAAGCAGAGAGAGTATAAACGAAGCGATGCAACTAAATGCAAACCACCTGAAAATTCCCTCGTCTCTTACCTTTACCTGGCGCATATACGGTCGTAGTCATCGTCGTCCTCGTAACATCCTTGTTTCTCCTGAATCTTGCTGCTTGTCTTAATAATAATTATTATTCTTCTTCTTCTTGGTTTATTTGTTGTGATAGTGTAAAGTGTACTAGTATATAGTTACGCAAGGATACCGTATTGCTGATGTTTTCGCCTATACCAAAGTGTTGTAATATCATCAAACCGAGAGATAGAGTTTAGGTGAGAACTTAGTTAAGACAATAAAGTACTAGAATAGCAATATAGTTAGGTACTGTTTATCAGAACTTTATAATATTCAACCTATACTGCTATCCTCAAAATCTGCTTAGGATAGAACAACTTGATTTACATTTTGCTTTCACAGATGTTTGATGCATAATTGCTAAATGAATTCCCTCTGCCAAACTAAGTGATCAACGTTATAGTCTTAAATACCTTCTGTTCTTAAATATTCTGTCCTAGGATGATGGTATACCTAATACAACATGAATGCCCGCCAATGATGATGCCGTGAATGTATTGAGAAATTAGTTAATGAACGTTATGAGGTGATTATAAATTAATTGTTAAATTTTGGCTTGATTTTCTGCTACTCTGGAAGATGGAATCATTCAGCAACAAGCTGAACTAAATACTCAGAGCTTAGAGGTGAATTCAATTTATATCAGATGAGAAAGCTTTACAAATATTTCAAAATAACTTTAGAAGCATTTAGGATGTAGTTTAAAAGAATTAAAATTTAACGTTTAGATTAAAGATGCATTATATGTTGCATACAGTCTTACATGAAAATGAATAGATGCTTTTAAGGTGCATGAGAAATTTCAATAGTTGCTCCTTATAGTTTGATGGTTGAGAATGTTAAAATGTGTTTAGAAAATTTGGCAATTTATTATGAATAGTCAGAACGCTGCTTTTAATTTTTTAAAATTTACTTCGAAAAAATAAATCTGATCGCTGATTTTATAGAGCACTTCGTCCGAAGAATTGTGTTTAGTGACTAGACTCATTTTTAGTTAAATCGATTCTTCAATAAGATAGTTATCAAGCCTTCAAGGTAATAACCATTACACCCATAAAATTGACGTTTGGTGCGGTATATGGGCAATTGTTGGCGGCATCATTGGTCCCTATTTGTTTCGAAATGAGGAAAAGTGTTATCGAACCATGCTGACAGATTTTTTTCAAAAATCAATCAGCTAAATACCGCCTACATTTGGCTTGCGCTTTACCAGCTATTTATTAATTTATTGAAAAATCTATTTGTTGACAGCTTTATTTCCAGAGATACTGTAAAGTCTCCCTCGTTATTTGTGAGTTTACGTCTTATTACTATTTCTCGGGCTACATTAAGTCAATGGTTTATCCCAACAAAATTAGCAACTGTTTAAGCATTGGAAGGTAATATTAAAGCCAAAATTGATGAATTACGGCCGGATTAATTGGTAAAAGAAGTACACAATTTAGCTGATTGAATGGAAAATATATGGATAAGTACTTTTCTTAAGAACGTTCAAAAAATGTTTGCGCTTCTACGATCCCTACAATTCTCAAACAACACATTTTTCAAAAATCTGTGTCTTCAAAAGAAATTCGAATTCTATAAGCAACATTCTTAAGGTCTTGGCTTTAACACAAAACTTTAAAAATTTTTGGAAGATCTTCTGAAAAAATTGTCACAAACTTAAAGCTCCTGTTAATAAAAGATTACATTTTACATGTTTCTTATGCTGAACCACTTAGTTCGGTACGTTAGTTTAGAAAATTGAAAGCCTCAAGGTAAAGACGGGATACCATTCTTCTAAACATAACAGCCTGTATACTCTATAAAAACAATATTTTTTAACAGCAAAATTTCATTCTCATTTGGAAAGTCTGTAAGCCAATAGATATATATAAAAAAGTCCTTTGGACGTTTTAGAAAATTACAGAGGAATATCAAACCCTATTGCAACAAGATTATTTGGAGTATTGACAAAAATTATGGGAAGATGGATTTACCAGACAAATTTTCTAACAGTCCTGCAAGATTGTTTAAGAACGAATTTTTCAACATTATCCGATATTAATACTAACAATAATTGTGAAACAGTTCCAAGCCCAAAGTAAGTGGCACGTTAAACCTTGTTAATAGAAATACCCTCTTTTATAAACTTTCACAACTTGGAATATCTTTAAAATTCCTAGAGTTAGTCAAGGAAATGTAAATGCAGCAGTTTGGAATGGTTCATCATATTCAAATTGTTTTAAAACATAATAAATATACAGGAATCAAACAAGGCTGCCTACTGAGTTCATTATTGTTTTCTTTATTTATAAACAATGTAGTAGATGATCTTCCAGGAGGAGTAAGAATTGCTAACCAATGTGTTGTTTAAATCGAAAACCAATTTTAGTAGAATTTCTTGCAAGTTTTTACTTATATAAAAATATAAATTGGATTTTTCTAAGATTTTTAAGTCAATACCTTTATTTATTCAAAAAATATCGAAAATGGAACATCAATATTTACTAATTTTGTGTAGTATTTTTTTTCTGGATTTTATTTTTGACGAAAAAATGGACGGTTGGATTTTTATAAAAATAATTTATAATTACGGAATGTCGTAAAAACTATTTTCTATAAGATGAAATTAGTTTGAAGCCCATATCTTAAATAACTGAAAAGATATTTGAGTGGAAAATCAATGTTTACCAAGTGTTAGTAATGTTTTTTTTAGGTTTTTATTGTTTGTAAAAAACTGTTAATTTGATCGTTCTCAAAACAGTTTTTTCGATAATATAAAATTAGTTTGAAACCAAAATCTTTAATAGCCACCAACGCAATTTTTTGTTTAAGTCATTTCTACACCTTTCTGTATTATTACTATTATAACAAAACTTATTTGGAGTCGATATCTCTGCTGGCTCTTGAGAGATAGACGACGAAGAAAGCTTTCAGAACGTACGTACAGACGCACGAACAGACATCTCCGTAAAAGTCTTTTTATTGGCTGCGTTCAATCTCGTGTTGGATAGGGTATCTTGTATAGGTGGATTTTTAGATACCTTGTTGAACGAGTTAAATAGCTGTATTGAGATAGCTGTCAAAAAATAAAAACAACTTTCAGCTGTTCACAAAAAGCATATAAACATTTAAGCTTCAAAGTCAAAATTGTTGTAAGAAAAAATTAAAATTAAATAAAATAGATAATAATTACCTTCTAAAATTCGGAGGCAAATAGCTTCTTCATCGTCTATTATGTACAGAACATCCTAAAATACAACTTCAACTAACATTTTGTATCTTTTTGTTTACCAACAAATACAAAAAGCTGAAATCAATTTTCAAGTTTCTTGAAATTCAACCATGTGTTGAATCAGCTGTTCTGTCAGATACCAACATACCCCAGAAATTCTTGGATACCTTTGGATTCCTTTTTTGACATCTCAGCTGTTTTTGATCAGCTGTTATTTTGCACGTAAAACACTAACAAAAAGGTATCCGGATACCCTATCTGTCTGAGATTGAATGCAGCCATTTAGATTCTAGGTATCTTGAAACGTCGAGAAATGTCAACATTTTCTATTTGACAAATCGCATCGATTACAATAACTTCCTATGGGAAGTTAAAAAGCTCTAAAAGCTTACTAAACCTTTTGTGAAAAAATGAGTTTCAAACAAGGGATTTTTACTTTCTGCAAAGTATAAAATTTGTAAAACTGTTTTTAAATCAACTCTTAGGTTTGGAGAAGTAATGAGTATGAAGAAATTGAAGCGTTCCAAAGGAATTTTATTAAAAAAAACTGTTCAATCTGCCACTAAATTAAGATGTTTTAACATTAAGATGATTTTAGAATTCCTAACAAACTAGTATCGTACAGTTAAGGAATGGAGTCTGATGTTATAGATTCAAAACATTACTCTACCACTTTATCCAACCTATAACGTAAACAAGACTCGAAAAGCAATTATAATTAAAGGTCGAGAGTCCAAACGCAGAATATTGTATAGTCAACTAAATTATAATCTTAGTCAAGGAAACAACTTCCATTACTCGCTATGTTATGAAGAAATACCTTTTGATATTCGAATCAATATGTGAAGTCTTATACATATGCAAGGAAACTCCTATAGTGACAAGTTCGACAAATGGTCACTATACAAATTGTCACTATAGGGTAACTTATTTTGACAACCGACATTAAAAATGCTCGAAATCTTAATAATATGGAATTAATGTGAAAGGGAAATTCTCAGTAGTTTTTGTTTCAAACCACATTCTACAAATTTAGAATTATATTCATTTCAGAATACGTTTTAAGGGTTAGGTCACCCTAGAATTTTCAAAAACTCCTTTTTTTTGTATCTTAAAAAAGTTGTATCAACAAATTATGGGAAAACCTTTCATTATTGGGTTTTCAAATTTATATAGTAAAAGTATCGTAAAATTACTCATGTTTTTGACTATTCAAAACTTCAAACGCGTTTATCTCAATACTGCCTTTTTTAAGTTTTCCGGTCATAACTATAAGTGATAACTCGGAAAATTTTCAACCGATTGACTTGAAATTTGGTATATATATTTAGATATCGAAGAACATTTATTTTAACATTTCGTAGTTAATTTGTGGTTAAAAATTATGTGACGATTTTGTAATACAATTTTGCATTTTTAACTTTAGAAGTACGCCATTTGGCCAAAAATTAATAATATCCCAAAAATCCTATGTAAGTTTTTAGCAGTTGATATGTACAACAACAACATTTATTAACTCATTAGAGTTTAAAAATTACAGGAGCTATTAGTCCCGTCGTAGACATTTAAAAATGACTCCACTGCAAAAACGCTGCAATTGGAAATTAATCACTTCAAATGTTTAACAAAACCCCATTGCTGAAAATCCCAATACACTTTTTAGTTTTTCTGAAAAAAAAACATCCACAAAAAGCCTCTAAAACGTTGCATAACTTTTCCAACTTTGAAATGTAAAATAATTTACTTTTTTATTCAGTTGCATATGTACATTTAAAAAATTGCTAACCAAGCCTACGGCCATAGCTTTTAAGCTTATACTTTGAAACCATGTTTTTGTTATACACTGTAAATAAAAAAGACTTAGAGTAAGTGCGGCAAATATGGCCCACCCTTAACATTTTTTTAAATAAAACCATAAATTTAAGTCTAATTCATTTATTTTTTTTTAAACAGTCTAACAAAACATTTTTAATTCAGCTTTTAAAAACTTTAACTAAAAAAATAAACATAACAAAAAGTTAAAAACAAAAACGTAAAGGAACTTCATAAATCATATTAAAAAAAATTGCGGCAAATATGGCCTACCTGGTGTTAAATATGGCCTAGGGTAGGCCATATATATAAACTTTATCAACTTTTTTTTTAATCATGATACCAAACATGTTAACAAAATATTAAACACAATTTAATTGAAAAAAGAAGTTACCAATTTAAATCAAAATTGAATGTTAAAACCCTTAAGAAAACTTACCAAAAAATTACAACCAAAGTAATAATAAACAAAGTGTTTGAACGTGTTCGTAATGCAACATTTTTTTTTTTTTGCTCCGGCTTTCGGTTTAGGAAATACCGCTATAGGCCATATTAACCACGTAGGCCACATTTACCGCACTTCCTCTATAATTTCATTCTCTAGAACCTACTATGTCAAGAATGAAGCTCTTTACCTTATATCCTCGTCTGTCTACTTAAATCTAAATAAAGAGGGATTAAAATCATTTTATAGAACTAGTGATCTTCTATCACTAACGTCTTTTATTTTTTAATTTGTTTTTTCAAATATAGCTCATGTTTTCATATTAATTATGTTTTGGATTTTATGCATGTGTTATAGGCTATAAACACTTACTTGCTTCCTAACAACTGGCACATACATGTTATGATGAGCTTCTAATCGTAAATTGACACTTGCTAAAAGCTAACTACTTTCTAGAATTCTAAAGTGTAAAAAATAAGGTTTTCTTGTTGGAAGTTCTAAGTCAATTAACATTTTTCCTCATCTTACATTAAGTCATTAAATTGACTTTAACATCAGCAGCAATGGAGAGCCGAGGAAGACCTTTGCTCACTATACATATATTTGACCCTGATGGAAAAGAAGTATTCAAACCACCTTAACATTATCATCGAAGCTCCAAACGACACACAGTAAGGACCTCATTCTGAATCAAAGCCGATTGAATGTAATGTGGTAAATCCTTTTTCATTAAAATATTTTTTCTTTTTCTATTGACAAAGCTGTATGCACCGTCATCCTCCACATACACATAAAAAAGCACTTATAAACTTACCACACTGCATACACATACATATGTAAATATATGAACTGTGAACAGAGGTATAAAACAAAATTAAATAAAAGGGAAAAAATAAAATGGAAACAAAGCTAAGGCCACAAAATAGAAAAGAGGATTAAAATTAAACAGCGGTGCATTATAGAGCAAGAAACTTCTTCTCTTTCGTCCTGTTTTTTTGTTATTACTTTCTTATTTTTCTTGTTGTACAAGTACACACATACATATATAATGTATAGAAAGGTGATGAAAAACCATTTTCCATCAGTTCTCAGGTCATTTAACAGGAAGATGACTTAATGAACTGGTAATTGCATTTTTTACATTTTCTCCCGCATTTTGTAACTTTTTTTCTATCTTTCTCTTTCTAAATACCACACTTCCGGCAGCTTAGTTGTGTATAGTGGAAAGTAGTTGCACCGCTTCACCTGTAACTAATGGAGTACCACTTCCACTTCCACTTCCACATTTTTACTTTTTACTTTTCACCTAAACCATCATCGAGATGCATTAATGGAATTCGCAAAAACCAAAGAAGAATCCTGTTAATGGATTTGAATTGCAATTGCATAGAAATAGTGAGTAAAGCATAAAACCACAATAAGATTGAATTTCCAATTAAATTTTCGATTTTTCTATTTTTTTCTAATTTATTTTTCTATTCTATGTCAACTTTATAGCCTAAGTCAATGGACGCCCGGATATGTGCTTTAAGATTAATGAAGCCATTTCGTAAGGATTCCTGCGTTAGGAATTCTCTTATTTTCTCTTTGCTCTCACAGAAGACTAGATTCTCGGTGAGATCGATAAGTTTCTGTTGGTTGAGATTCATGTGGTAGAGAATTAGAAGTGATCCACTGCCTTCTTGACAGAGATCAGTTGATAGACGGGATATGCCCTGAGCTGCGGTGTAATCAAGACCAGTGATCATTTTACAATTGATCACCACTGGAATCTTGAAGTCAGCTTGGATGCAGGCCTTGAGGATTTTTCCACGGATATAATTGATCGCTGGGAAGTAGATTCCGTTGCCGGGTGTAACTGAAATGTATTGCATTTCATCAATCTGTCAAAAGAAAATTATATAACAATTTGTATGGACGTTTTATTGATAACTAATGAAAGCTTACCGAGTCAATTTTAACAGTGACATCTGGGCGAGCCCAAAGATAGAGGAGGTATGAGACTGTTATGATAATTCCCACCAGGAGTCCAACTTCGACTCCGAACATAACACAAGCTAAGAAGCAAATGCACCAGATGTAGAAGTCTCTTCTGCTTTCGCGCCAGAGCCTCCAGGGAAGATTGAAATCGATAAGATTCACAATGGCGCACATCAAAATGGCTGCTAGAGTGGCTTCAGGAATGTAATTGAGGTAAGGACTCAGAAAACCAAGTGCCAGAAGGACAATTATTCCTAAAAAGGAGCAACAAACCAAAATAACAATTTGGGTTTTAAAATCTTTGATACTTTTCAATTTACCTGAGTATAAATTAGCCATAGGAGTCTTCAAACCACAAGCAGAGCTAATGGCATAACGGGTAAAGGCTCCCGATGTTGGCATAGATTGAACACTTGATCCTATCACATTACACAATCCGAGAGTAAAAAGCTCTTGATTGGCATTCGCTCTACATTTGGGAGCTAAACATACGGAAACCCTCGTTAATATTATAGAGACTTTAAATTTTCTTTCCAAACTTACTCAGTTTTCCAATTGAAATATTTGTCAAAACTCCAACAATCGGTATTACTATTATACCCAAATTCAATTCAGCCAAAATGTCCATGAAATAAAATGTCTTCTCTGGTGTAACAATTTTCATTGCTGGAAAAGTAAAGTTGGGCAAACCTGACATTGCAGTCTTGCTCAGAGCATAAGGTACTGTTTTGGTAATGCTCGCTTCTGGTAAATTATTTATCCATACAACAGTTACCATTGCTGTTATGAACACAATTAAGGTATTTCTCGAAAATGACAGGTACTGGTAGATGAGCTTTTTGGCTTTTGGTTGATTTGGACGTTCGGCTAATTTCCCGATGAACTACTCTGAGACGTTTTTTTTTTTGGATGAATAATTGTGAAGTTAATTATGTTTTCCAAAATATATAATTACCTCCAAGAAGACTAGAAATACAATTGCTGACAAACCCATTAGGAAATCACCCAAGTTAGATTCGTCTAAGCGAAAGCTTAGGGTTTTTATAGATTCAACAAATCCAGCTGCAAGATATTTGATTCCCAACATTACTTTGAGCTGAGATTCGATTACAAGAATAGCAGTTGCTGTTGAGAAAGCCTTAATCACAGGCATTGAGATGAATTCGAACAGAAATCCTGAGGTATAAAAATAAGATTAAAAGTTGAATAACATAATTATTGATTAGTTGTACATTGATTATTGTCACAAAAAGTTCAAAAGTTGTTGTAAAACTTAATACTAAATAATATGTTCTCAGATATGTTTTTGAATGATTTTGAAATGCATACTATTCATTTAGAGAGCTATTTTAAAGGTTCAATAGTTTGAATGGTTTTTGGAATTCAAAAGTTCCAAATTATTTCAATACTTACTTTTTCTCTATAAACCCAAATAGAAAAATTGACATTGAAATTCGAAAACAAAAATTTAAACTCCAGATGACCAATTCCGTCCGTTTGTCTGTCCTCGCCCCTAAAGCCCAAACCATTGGGTTGATTGATTTCAAAACTTGGAAATTAAGGTTTGAAGCAGATTCGCGTTAAAGGTTTTTTTTTAATTTTTATTACGATAAAAAATAACAGTAGTCCCCAAATAAATGTGTTGGTCCAAAATCGAAAATTCGAAAATTGTCTCTTTATTTTTTTTCTTAACTTGGCTTCTTTCACTAAAAAAATATATTTTCGTATTGCTCTAGATGGGTACCCCCTATAGAACCGTTATTTTGTTTTTAACTTTACTCAGGAACTTAAGAACCGATTTCAATTATATTTTTGCTGTACAGGCTCTCATACAGTTTTAATAATAAAATATTCTCTGATAACAAATGTCATTGTTTAAATTTTTGTTTTTTTTTTTAATATTTAACTTTTCCAATTCGATATCTCGAAAATGGGTCATCATTTGTTAACGAATTTAATAAGTTCTAAATAACTACACAGGAACACTAAAAATATTCTTAACTCAAATTTAAATTTTTTTTATATAAAAAAATTAATTAAAAACACTAACGATTTTAAAACAAATAAATTGAAGAATTGAAGTTTTTTTGAGAAATCAAATAGAATTTGAATTTCTGAAACAAAACTTTTTTTGCAGGTAAATTCTTAAATCTTAAAATACAGGAAACAGTTTTTAAACAGACTCGTTGGATACATGAGCGACACAGTCGTGAAACTTGTTTATTTTGAGAGAGACTTGTGACTATCGATGAGGGCATAATTTACATTGAAACATTTTGTTTTATTTATTACCTCTGCGGTTCTGCAAATTTTAATGATTTCAGAGATATTACCGCTTTGAAGAGATTAGTCCAAAATATTGTTGCGGTAAAACTTCCCACAGCATTGTATGTACATATATGTGGTACCCGTGGCATGATGCTTAATGCGTTGGACTGTCATGCCAGAGGTCTTGGATTCGATCTCTGCCTGTGCCATCTAAAGTTTTTTCACTGGTACTGCCTCTTGCGAGGAATTGACAAATTCTCCAAGAGTAATTCTTATCACGAAAAGTGCTCTCTCAAATTTGCCGTTCGGATTCGGCTTAAAATTGAAGGTCCCCTCCATCCCTTAAAACAGTACTCGCACACAGGAATGGTTGAGAGTTGTAAGTCACTAGGCCCTAGTTCTCAACGGACTATTGTGCCACCTAATTTAATTTAATCTTACATCCGAGTTTGTGTATTTAAAATTAATTTTTAAAACTTTTAGTGTTCTTATGTTTTCTAGTTCAGTTTTTCTATAATTTATAATGTATTTCTTAAAGTTTGAAAAGCTTAAACTTTCCATTAACATATTTTGGCCTCTCAAAATATATCATTTAAAAACATAAAATTTTAAATGTTGGATATTATATATTTGCATATTTTAGATAGATTTGAGTTTTGATGTGGGGCTTTCCAAAAAGAGCTATCATTTTGAATAGTCCACTTTTTAGGCAGCTGTCACTTTGAAGCTTTCATCATTTGACAATTGATAAGTTAAAACTAAACTATTACCAACAATTGAACGATGTAATGGGTGATTATACAAAAGTTGGGTAACTCGATGTCATCAACCAATATATACAAAGTCTGATTATATTTTATTGAGATTGCAATTTATTTTAAAACAATGGAAATACCTTTATTTAGTCACCCAATTTCAGTTCTTCATTTTGAATACAAGTTATTAAAAAAACACAATTAGTTCTTAAAACGTCAGTCCTCTGGCATGTCAGAACCCTGAAAACCAACCATTAAGTGACTGTCTATTAAACATTATCATTGATTTGAGAAAACTTATTAATGTAAAACAATCTGCGATGTATGTAGTTTAATATATCCTACAACTTTCATAATGCAGTGTTCTCCACTTTATTTAAAAAAATAAGAAATTTTGTGTTCAGTTTCATTCGTCAGTCCCTTGTGTGTTATTTAAATTTGAAATTCGTGCGAAATATCGCCGACTCACTGCCAAATCCCACTTTGAATTTTAATGTTGGTAATGAAGTTAATTGTGGGTTGCACAATTTGACGGCTATCATATCTGTAAAAGAGTTTGGGTTATGTTTGTTGTCTGTACACGTGCTAAGTCAGTCAACACGTCAGTTTTATGGTGAGTCGTTATTTTTTTGTTAATCTAAAGTTTATTTTTATTTATTCGTATTAGACTTTGATTTGTTAAAATGTAGTTTGTTGATATTTGAAATTACAAAAAAAAACATAAGTCCAGATTATAATCTCAAATTTCGTCTTTTTCGTCAGTAGTGTGGCGTCAGTTCTGTGTCAGGTAAATTGTTATTGTTCTTCATTTCTTGATCATTAGTACTTTTAAGATGAATATTGTTAGATTTTGTTTGTTGATTACTTTGAAATATTTAGTAAAACTATGTGAAAGTAGTAAAAGATAAGTGAATAACGTTACGTTAAATGTCAAAAGTCTGTTTTGAAAACTGATGTAGTATTTTCTCCTAGTATTACATATAAATAATTATTTTTAATTGTTACTAAGTGATTTTAAGTGATCATTATTAAATCCTAAGAGATTTTTACTAATTTTTATTAAATTTTATTATAAAACTTTCAAAACTGTGTATACTCGTCAGTCCTCTGGCAGTCAAATTCTGAAATTTTTAAATATCTTACAATGTACTCAAAAAAATGACTAGCCCAATTGGGAACAATATATTAATTAGATTAGCTATCATATACACCCGAATTTATAGAAGTTTGATTTAAAAACTATCGTAAACAAAATATCCTCAAAAGTTACCCAACTTTTGTATAATCACCCTTAATCTTTGACGCATTGACAGTGTTGAATTCACTACAAGAATAACAATCGTATGTTTCCAAGAAAAGTTTTCTGACCGTGATATTTCTCGAAGAGTGGATCACACGTGGCTGTTTGGCTATTCTTTTGTTTATGAGACCACGTGAAAGATAAGTTCTATGCCAACGCTTCACAATCGATTTATGACCTTAAACATTTACTTAGTGAATAAATAAGAATTGGTCATTGGCATCAAGCCTAAGCGGCCATTTGGTTGATGCCGTATACTATTCCTTAGCTTCCTCTTTTCAAGAAAATATGTATCCATTGATATTATGTTGGAAAACGCTCAATTCTCGAATGATAACGAAATAATATCAAACTAAATCATAACCTAAGATAAAAATATGTGACGTGCGTTTATATCATAACGATTTATTTAACCGCTAACCATAAACCAACTATCAATTTAGATAGCGGTGCGGGGCTGCGGCGTCGGCGGCGGCGTGCAAAAAAACCAACAAAAATTATAAACAAACTCGTGCTCTAATTGAACTTGTTGAATATCACTTCTTGTGTGTGCTAGTTTTGTTTCTATTTGTTGTTTGTTTTATTTTTATTTTATTTAATCTCTTAAACGCCACAATAAAATTATACCCACATGCGGAATTCTTTCATCAAATCTACGAATAAGAATTTTCATTCAAATCAAAACATTGATAGTGAAGAAAATTAGACAATTTGTTAAAACAAACAAAAGATATCATAGAAAATAGATTTCTTTCTTTTTTTCTTGTCTGCCTGTCTTAGAATAATTGGTCATCTTATCTTCTATTAGCACCCTATTTTACGAGATTTATCGTGACGGAAAATTCGGAGAGAAATCAAGTACATACATAATTCAAATCAAAATTTCAATCTTGAAATTAATCTATCTAATACACTTTTTCTTCAGGGTAGTAGTTGGGCCCACATTGAGGACAAGTCGCAAGAATTATTTTGATAGAAGAAATGAAGAACATGAATTGGTCCTTAATATCTTCTTAGTTCACACTTTCTTAAATATGTTTTTATTTTTTATTTTTATTATTATATTTAAGGTATTGTGTTTACATATAATTAGGGATTGAACTCGAGACCTGTAACATGCTGTCCGTCCTACCTATTCAACCAATCTGCTTATTTAAAAATGTAACATAAAGAACGTATATTAATTTTTTGGATATTATTATTTCTTACACAGAAATACAAATTTCTTGCATAAGAGAAAATGTCTTTTTTCTAATAACACCGGTCGACAAAGTTTTGTTCTGGCCAACCAAATTGCAATTTTCCATGGCCTTAATTCAAATCTGACTTTAAAATTACTCTATCACACGTAAGGCTTTTAAGGTATGTAAAACTTTTAAAAATTCTTTTTGACTCATAAAGTAGCTTTTTTTTTATTTTAGTGTAATAGTTTTCAAAATAATCGCTTTCTTCAATATTCATTTATTGAAATATAAATATCATTTCATAAAATTTTCGAAAAATCTTTACAAGTTGTTAGTTCTCACCTGTTTTACAATAATTTAAAAGAAACGCTGAACGTTTGTCAACAAAAAAAATACAAAATATTTTGAAAATAAGTTATCTAAATTATTCTATTATATCAAGTTTTTGAAACATATTTAAAAATATAAAAATAATATTGAAAACGTGAATTTTTAAATTTTGGCAGATAGTTAAAATCCAAGTTCGGACTCGCAATCTGCACCAACAACTATCTCCAATACGAAGAAAAAATTAAATTCAAGGTTTCCTCAAAACCATATAGAGACAAATAAAACCTAATTACGAGTACTAATGAAAATTTCCAGAAATTTAGCAAAATACCATAATAATAACTGTTTGTAGAAGTTAAACATTTAAAAGTGTATAATGCTTGAATTAAGTTTTAATAACACTGTTTTTGGTTGTCTTTACCATTTTTAAAGTTGCATTTTAAAAACCTGATGTGATACAAAAATTCCATAAAAAAGGTACTATTGTTTTGTTTGTGTGACTAAATAAACGTGATTTTTTCGAAAAGTGTAATCTATACAATTATAAATGCATTTTTACAACTCTTTCAAAAACAGTCATCGTCGACGTTATCAAAATAATAAAAAAAAAAAAAACGGGTAGCGATTGAACCTAGACTACTGGCATGACAGTCCTATTAACCATTTTGCTACAGAGAACCCCAATATGTTAAATAGTGCAATTTATACTTTGTGACGAAGCATTTAAGAACGACAGAACGGCAAACATAAAATAACAAAGAACACTTTAAGAAAGCTTTAAGAACTATTTAAAACCCAAGAAAAAAAAACAAAAAAAAAGCCTGGAATGCGACACACACTGATAACTTCCCATCCCGTCTGTCGATTTGTCTTTCTAAAAAGTTTGTAGGTTTTCGTCTTGTGTTAAAAAAGTTGTCAGTTGAATTATTCTTAAAAATTTCAAAGTTACCAACAATATTTCGCATGTAATGAAATAGTTTGATTTCAAAATTTAATTTTGTTAACGAGATTTTTAGTCGAAAACCAATTTTTACCAATTTTAGTAGCATTTCTAAAAAGTTTTTATTTCTTATATAAACAAATACAAATTAGATGAATGAAATGAATTTAAAGTCAATATATTCTATTGTTCACGAGATATCGAGAACGGAACATCAATTTTTACCAAATTTGCGTACTATTTTTTGTAGATTTAATTTTTGTATGAAAAAAACCGACTGTTGGATTTTTATAAAAATTTACTGAATGTCGAGGACAATATTTTGTGTGAGATAAAATAAAAAAGAAGCCAATATTTTTATATTTTGAAAAGAAATTTGAGTCGAAAGAATAAATTTAGTTTGAAGCCAATGTCTCAAATTTTTGAGAAGGTATTTGAGTCAAAAAACAATTTTCACCAACTTTTAGTAATGTTTTTTATAGATGTCTATTTTTTGTTAAAAAACTGTCAATTCGATTTTTCTCAAAATTTTTTCCGAATGTTAAAAACAATATTTCTTGTAAGTTAAAATTAGTTAAAAGCCATAATCTCAAATTTTTGAAAAAATATTTGAGTCGAAAATCAATTTTTACCAACTTTTGTTAATTTTTTTAGGTTTTTATTTATTTGTAAGAAAGTTGTCAGTTGGATTTTTCGCAAAATTTTACTAAATTTTGACAACTATATTTTTTAAAAGATAAAATTAGTTTAAAGCCAATATCTTAAAGTTTTGAATAGATATTGAAGTCGAAAATCAATTTTTTCTAACTTTTGTTAATTTTTTTTTAAGTTTTTTTAATTTCTTGTAAAAAAACTGTCAATTTGATTTTTCTCAAAATTTTACCAGATGTTGAAAATGTTATTCGTCGTTGCACAAGATTGTTATCGAGATAAAATCTCGTAAAATTTTCTAAGTGATAAATATTTTTTTTCAGTTTTTTTGATTTATAAAAAAATCGTTAATTGGATTTTTTTCCGAAAATATATTTATTTGGTATCACGTTACAGTATATAATACAATATTTAATTCAAGTCTCTAGCGTTATTGGTTCGTGAGATATTCAGGGTTAACCAAAATTTTCACCTTTTTTTTCAAATGGATATAGTAAAAAAACCACCCATTCAATTTTCTTGAAAGCCGTTTCTGCGTTATTATCTGTATAACAAAATTTATTTCAAGTGAATGTCTCTTTAGGTTCTTGAGCTATGGACGAAGAAAAAAACTTCGCGTACACACGCACGCACAGACATCTCTCTAAAAATCTTTAATTTCGACTCGAAGGACCTTGAAACGTCGAGAAATGTTAAAATTTTCAATTCGACAAATCGGACCGATTACAATAACTTCCTATGAGAAGTTAATAAAGAAGTGTCATTTAACAAAATATTTAAAAATGCTTTAAGTAGAAATGAGCCTACTTATTTAAGTTCTCGAGAGAAATAACTTAAAATATTCAAAATAAAGATCAAATAAAAAAGCCGCAAATTGGCATAATAATTAAAGTTAGAATAAAGTAGTCATGTCTTATCGAAATTAAACTATTTTGTGGTACTTCTGCAATAACTTCCCATTTGTGCACATCTTTCGATATTTCTTAAAGTTTCACAAAATATTAATAACAACATGTTGTGTAAGGTAAAAAGTTTGAATTCAAATTTTTTTTTATCAAATTTTAGTTATTTTGCAGGTTTTCATTTTTTGTACAAAAAGTTGTAAATTGGATTTTTCAAAAAAAAATAGGCTAAAACTTAACAATAACATTTTGCATTTGATGAAATAAGTTTGATTTCAATATCTGCTGTTGTTCCAGGCATACATACATTAGTCAAAACCAGTTTTTAGCAATTTTTAGTAGTATTTTTGAAGGTTTATATTTCTTATGGTTAAAAAACATCTGATTTTTTCTAAGAAATTTTTCCTATATTAACAACAATATTTCGTATAGAGCAAAATAATTTTGAAGTCAATACCTTCATTTATTCAAGAGATATCCGAGTCGAAAATCAGTGTTATAACTTATCCAAGAACAGAAATAACTATTTTTTCGCATACAAATTAACTTCTCTAGTTTGGAAACCTTGAAGTTCCCGCCTATGCACCTTTATAAATGTAATTTACATAGAAAATATATGAACAGACTATTAGAAGAAAGACTTCCTTCTTATTTATAATTATAAAACTATTAACCTCTGTTCTGGAATCAACAACAAAAACACTACACACATTTTCACATTCAACTCATAATTTTTAATAAACAAATCACACAACGCTAACACTCAAAATACGGATTGTGATAGTGACATGAAAAAAAAAATCATATCCACTATCTAATTCGGGGGCTCTAATTGAACTTGTCATATCGTTCGTTTATTTTGTTGTATCTTTATTAATTTGCCCACTTAGACGCCACATGATTCGTTCGGAGTAAAATATCTATCTTACGAAAAATAAAACTAATCTCAAGGGCTTTCCTCATAGCAGGCACACTCAAATCAAAGCACATACCACCTACCTACATATGAATCGTTAAGATCTCTGACAATTTGTCAAAACAAAAGAATTAAGAAGACCTGATGCCTGTCTCATGTCTCATGTCTGGTTTAAGTTTTCCCTTCCATTTAGATCCTAATTAGCAACCGATTTGATGACACTTATCACACATCGCTGAGACAGTCAGTGATGGGAAATGCGAATATGTTATAAACGTTGAAATTAATCAAAACAAAATGTCAAATTTGACTCACCCAATTGCAGACTTCCCATAAACAGCTGCACGATACCTGCCAGGAACGTCAACACCACAGCAAACTCAACTGGCTTGCCCATTGTGAATTGCACGCTAACAAGGGCCACTAAACTCGTTGGTCCCACGATGACCTTGTCAATCGAACCGAAGAACAGGTAAACAAACGAACCTAAAATTGCGAGGGCGGAGAAGACAGTAGAAACAGCTGAGCACATTTCCTGTGCGTTTGTAAATGATGGTTTACTCACCTAAGAACGCCGAACAAAGTCCATAATGCGCTGGAAGACCAGCCAGCAGGGCGCATGCAATGCTCTCGGGGATAATAGTTAGCCCCAGAGTTATTCCGGCAATAAAATCATTAATGGCACACTCGGCGTCATAGTGACAGATCCACGAAGAGATTGGCAGAAGGCCGCGAATAAATTTTCCCGTCCGGGCACCGAGGTCACTGGTCGAACTCTTGCCGAGAGTAAATTTGGGCTGCAGCGGCTCACGAGCCGCCTCTTCATCGTTCTTCTCCGATGTGATAGTTATCGATGGCGGTGGCAAAGGCGGTGAGGATGTTTTATTTTGACGTGAGTCTGTCATATCGTATCTCGAGTTATTACAATATATATTTCAGTGACTGATTACGAAGAAGTGAACTTGTTGTATCTCAAGCGCACGCTTCCGACTGTCTGATTTGAAACTGGACCATCAGACATTGACTGTGCCCCATGCAAATGATCGGCTTAAGTTTTATGAGAGAGCTCTTGTTTGCTTTTCCGTCTTCGGCTAAGGAGAGGCAGGTGGAGCTACATCAGGAGTTAGATAATTGTGATAAACGATAGAGGGAGGCGGTAAGATTATACTATACGAGCGTATAGGAGGGAAGAAGTGTATAGATACATCAGAACATTTGTCGTCATAGTATCGGATCGGAGACGATTCCACATGTCACGAAGATGTATCTATGTACTGTACGTACATACGTTGCAAAGAGGTTTCTGATGGAAGAAGATAAATGAGACCTGGGCCCGTTTTGATGTGCGATTCTCTGATTTCTTGTGATATCATTATTTATGGAGCGCAAATTTTTGTTCTTAGATTACAGTATGGAAGGTATAGGCGGTGCAGTGTTTGGGAGGAGGGATTTAGTGTTGTTGACATTTAAATCACCTCTCTATTCATCTCCCTATGCTTCCTCCTTTGGTCGAAGAAGTATGTTTTTATATTCTTATACATATGTGTGAACATATATTGAAGGTTTATGTAATGAAACAGATGATATCGCTGGTGAGATTTTAGAGTGTGGTGTGGGAGTAAGGGGGGTATGTATTCGTTAAATCAGATGGTGTAGTGATTACTCCTGAATGACGTCGAGATATGTAGCTAATTGGATAAGTTGTTAAATAGTCCAAACAAAGAGCTCAGTTAATTGTTACGAACATAAACTTATAGAAGTATTTCGAAAGAGCAGGGATGTTATAAAAATGTTTTTGCGTTATTTTTCGAATCTCTAATTAAATAGCATAGACAGTAGGTACAATTTTAATCTTCTAACCTTTTTAAGAGAAATTCTAGCTCAATCTTCACATTTTAGGATTTTGATTGTTATTTCAAATTTTAAGCACAGGCTTAAACAGAATAAAAATAGAATGAACTGAAATCAATTTGGTTTTTATCAACATTTTGGTTGTTTGGGAATACAGACTTCCACATTCGTGAAGTGTAACTTAAAATTTAATCTTTGCATTTACATTGAATTTTAACTTAGATTAATATCTCGCAAATATGTACCTTCAAGTTGTTGCATAGGAACTATGAACTACGAGGTGTGTTCAAAAAGTACCCGGAATTTTTAAATTTCGCGGGTCTAGAGTCCGAAGGTCAATTTTTTTTTGTATTGTGTTGATATACTTGTCCTTAAAGTATGATGCAATTTTCAGCTATATTCACTGTTTACTTTATGTGTGGTAGTTGCTAAGGTTCGCGTGTTTTTATGAGCTCGGCGATTTTTGCTGAATTTTGACCAAAAAAACAATTGCATGAACATCGCTCAAGAGCTGTTAAATGACTTCAACGACGATCCAAGTTTGCTTGAAAGGGTCATAACTGGTTATGAAATATGGGTGTACGGTTATGATGTCGAAACCAAAGCACAATCGTCCACCTGGAAGCATCCAACGTCAAGAGCGAAAAAAGCACGTCAAGTTCGATCAAAAGTGAAGGTTTTGCTTACTGTTTTCTTCGATTATAATGGAATAGTGAATCTAGAGTTCTTACCACAAGGTCGTACTGTTAATAAGGAGTATTACCTTGAAGTTATGCGACGTTTGCGTGAAGCAATCCGAAAAAACGCTCAGATTTATGGAAAAACAATTCATGGCTTTTGGACCACGATAACGCACCTGCTCAGTGCTCACTCGTCGTTGCTTGTTCGTAATTTTTTGGCCAAAAACAATACCGTAGTCATGCCCCAACCGCCATATTCACCAGATATGGCTCCGTGTGACTTTTTCCTGTTTCCAAAGTTGAAGAGACCCATGAAAGGACTGCTTTTTTCCTCGATTGAAGAAATAAAGGCCGAATCGCTGAGAATGCTCAAAGACATATCAAAAAGTGGCAACTCTGGCTCGATATAGTTTGGTTGACATTGTTTTAAGCTCCGTAAAATCATTTGAAATTTGGTGATAAAAAAGTATTTTTAAAGTGTTATCTTTATTTGAAAAATTTGTAAATTGCATATTGGAAGTCACATCTCAAAGGTGAGCTTTAATTTTCTTTAAAAAATTAACACAACGCAAAAATGAATGGCCTACAAAGAACACCACCAACAAAGAACAACAACAATAAACCTACAATCAACAATAGAAACACAAACGTCACACAACCACCCACTAATCCTAACAATAGAAACCCTAGCTCCACGCAATCGCAAAAACGTCCGTGCACTGTTCTTTCGCCAGAGATGCACTCATCTACACAAGGTCCCAGTGCGGGTGCTATGCAAGTGATCGATGTGAAAACTCTCGAGTGCTCACTAGCAGCTCTACTTGACGAGCGCATGAAGAACTTGGCATCAAAAACCGATTTAATCGAAGTTAAGGCAAAAATGGAATGCCTGGAACGTAGCAATGAACTGCTTCAAACCAAGCTCCAGCAAGTAGAGAATAAATGCCAGGTTCTAGAGCGGCAAATAGATTTTCTCGAAAGGAAAAGCAACGAGAATAATTTGGTACTGCACATACCGGCAATGGAAAATGACCAACAGGCGATGGAGAAAGCCAAAAATGTTTGCTTGGACCTGCTACAACAAAATAACCCAGCAATAATACGAAAAACAAAAGTCATTCGTTCCAGGAACAATAGATTGGCTAATGTCATCGTAGAACTGCAACACAGTGACGACGTACCACGCATATTGAAGGCTGCCATAAAGTTGAGAGATACTGGAATTTCTATCCACCGAGATTATACCAGAGCTGCTCGAGAAAAACGGCGAATTCTTATGCAAATAAAGGCAAAAATCAATGCAGACAATAAAAACACCAAAGTATCTATTCGTGGACAACAACTTTTATTCGACAACAAAACTTATTACTTTGACCATAACAATACTCTGAAGTGTGAAGTAGAAGGCGGGATGGCGGTAATAAACAAATTCATTAGCGCGACAGCTGGTAGTGACAGTCATCAACTGACAAGAACTGCACAACAAGTCAACATCGTCGGTAATGCAGTACAGCTGCCATCACCCAGTGGTGTCGAAGAGGGTTTTAATTGTAGTGTTTAGTACTAAAGCCGTCTGCCATTCAAGTAAAATTGTAGTAGCTAGTAATTTAAGTGAAGAAAAAGAATATTTTAAAATTTTATCGTACAATGTATCAGGTCTGTTTAATAAATCCTTATTTAGTGATTTTTATAAATTTGTGAATAGCTTTGATTTGATATTTTTGTATGAAACTTTTGTAACTGAAAACAACTTTTCAATTATCGAAAATAAGCTGTTAGATTTTGTATTTAAGTGGATTCCAGCAATGCGGACTCATGAGCGTGGAAGAGCAAGTGGAGGTTGCTACTTTGGTTTCAAAAAAAAGCTTCAAAGTTTGAAATGCGAGTTTCGGATGCACAATAACATATGGTTTGTTTACTTAGAAATTAATACCAAACACCTGTGGATACTTCCTCAATACCTCAACTGTAATAATTGGGAAGAAGATTTTGAAAGAACAACGGAGTTACTTAGCCACATGAGATCGACGAACGTTATGCTTATTGGAGACCTGAACGCGAGAATCGGACTAGAGGCAGGAGTAATGAACGTTATTAACGGTTTTTATAGGCAATCAAAGGATACTGTTTGTAATGCAAGAGGAAAGAAACTCCTAGAGCTTTGCGATTCGTTTGGACTTCGAATTCAGAATGGAACGAGTGCGGGAGACACCTCGGGTAATTTCACATTTATTGGAGGCCAAGGATCATCGTTGATTGATTATGCAATCCTAGGTGAAGACTGGGAGTCACTGGTGACGGATCTAGAAGTTAAAGAATTTCCGTATTCGGATCACCTTCCCATTGTTGTAACATTCCAACGGCGGCGCTTGCAACCAAATGATGATGAAATTATTAGCCCGCAATCACTGCCCAGACTTAACTGGAAGATATCGCAAGCCTCAGCATACAGACAACAACTGGATGGTAGACTACAAGCTCATCAAAGACCAGACTTTCAAAGGTTAGAGCAAACCATAAAGGAATCTTACCCCCAACAGCAGCCTCGCGGAAAAGGATGGAATTCAGGAAATGAGCCTTGGTTTGATCAAGAATGCCGAAAAGCTAGGAAGATTTCTTTTGCATGGTTGAAAAATTTCCGGAGTTCCTCCCAAAGCTCATTTAGGATTAACTACTTGGAGGCCAATAGGAAATTTAAAGAGCTATGCAAAGCCAAAAAGTTGAAATACGAAGAAAAACAAGCATGCAGATTGCTGTCTTGTAAAAACGCTAGGGACTTTTGGAAACTGGCTTGGGAATTAAATGGAAAACAACCAGTAATACACAAAAAACTGTGTGCAAATTCACTTTTCCTTCATTTCAAAGATCTACTTAATCCCGAAACAACATTAACAAACTGGCATTATGCAGTTCCTCGATTGGAGAACGAAATTTTAGACCCAGAGTTTAGTATGCAGGAACTTGAACAAACTTTATGGACACTTAAAGATGGGAAAGCGGCAGGTTCAAATGGTATTCCAGTAGAGTTCTACAAATACGGAAGCGTCACACTAAAAGAACATCTGGTAACATTATTTAATAATGTTTTTAAGGGGAATCTTCCGGTAGATGAATTCAGGAATGCTGTAATATTCCCGATACACAAAAAAGGATCCTTGTTGGATGCAGCGAACTATCGAGGAATCTCTTTTCTAAATGCAACATATAAGATCTTCTCAACAATGTTACAGAAACGACTAACAAGATGGATTACAACGCAAAATGTGCTAAACGAGTGTCAAGCTGGTTTTAGATCCGGATACTCTACAATCGACAATATCTTTGTCCTCAGGAGCCTTGCTGAGAGCTTTTGTATGCAGGGTAAAAAATTGTATGTATTTTTCATTGATTTCAAAGCAGCTTTTGATACGATCAACAGAGGTGCCTTATTTTACAAATTGTACAATCTGGGATTTTCGTTGAAGTTCGGCTTAATTCTCGAAGAGTTGTACAGAGGAACACGGGCTGCAGTTTGGAATGGAGCGGAACTTTCGGATTGGTTTGCAACTTCGTCAGGAGTGAGGCAGGGATGCACACTGAGTCCTACCCTCTTTTCGCTCTTCATTAATGATCTAATTGATTTCCTTCCTGGAGGAGTTGACTTTGCGGGAGAGCGTATTAAAGCATTGTTGTTCGCGGATGATATAGTCTTGTTTGCTTACTCCCCAGAAACACTCCAACTTATGATAAACAAGATTTACAATTACTGTTGTTTATGGAATTTGGTTGTCAACACTCAAAAATCCAAGGTGATGATTTTTAAAAGAGGAGGTGGACGAAACGCATCGAATGAAAAGTGGGTGTTTAACGGAGAAGACATTGAATGCGTCAAGGAGTACAAATACCTAGGCGTCATCATTTCGAGCAACTTAAACATGGAAAAGCATCTAATAGAAAAACTGAAAAAAGCAAAAACAGCTATAAATATAACATGGAAAAGAGTTTTTATGAACGTCAGCATAGCACATAGTATAAAATATAAAGTATTTGAAGCTGCAGCGGAGAGTATTCTTTTATACGGCGCCCAAGTTTGGGGATGTAAAAAGTTTCTCACAGTGGAGAAACTACTAACTCACTACGTGAAAAGAGTATTTCGTCTGCCATTGAACACACCAAACTATGTTATTATGCTAGAGACAGGACTTTCTCCTCTATTCGTCAAAACCCTTAAACTGCAAGCGGACTATTTACTGAAAGTTTTCAAGATGCCCGATTCCCGGCTGGTCAAGAAAGTAGCTCTTAAAGCAGTACAAAATCAAAATAGCTGGTACAGGGAGTGGAATTGCCTCGCCGAAGGATGTAACGTGGAGTTCAATTTAAACGTTGGAAGCATATCAAGTTGCAAGAATATCTTATATGATGTGATTGCGAAAGTAGATGAAAAATGTAGAGAAGATTTTGTAGCTGAAGCTTCCGAGTCCTTATTCAGAACTATTTATAGAAGGCTGAACCACAATCTTGCTGAAAGAAACTACTTCAGTGATGCAAATAGTGTGAACGAGATTTCAACAATGGTTAGACTCCGTAGCGAACTTTTAAGCCTGAATTTCATACCACATAGACCCGAATTACCATTGGAGTGCAGTATGTGCAATCTTAGAGAAAGAGAGGACGTTATTCATTTCGTTGGAAAATGCCCTACTTTAAAAGAAACAAGAAGGAGCTTTTTTGGAAGTGACTTCTTATCGGATGAACAAGTTGTTGCCTTGCTGAATGAGATGAATGTCGGCAATTTGTACAATTATTGCAAAATCGCGTTAAGATATAGATCTAGAATTATGAACGAAGACTTCTGATTTATCAAACACACCCACTTATATTAATTCAAACTTAAAGTTGAAAAATAAAATTAAATTTAAAATTATTTTTTTTTTTAAATTCACATAAATAATTATAAAAGTTTATTACAATATTTGTATAATTTATGTTAATTGTCAATCTGGCAGACGGCAAATGCCATGTCATAATGATTTTTTGTAAATATGTAAAAACATGATTTGTAAAATGTATTTATAATATTCTAATAAAAAATCTAATCTAATCTAATCTAATCATATCAAAAAGTGAATATCAAGAGTCCTTCGAAGATTGGAAAAAACGCTGGCATAAGTGTATTATATCTGGGGGGACTACTTTGAAGGGAACCACATTGATGTAAACGAATAAATAAATATTTTTTTGAAAAAACGCAAATTCCGGGAACTTTTTGAACATATATATATGTATATGCCTATTGCATTTGTTCAAAACTTCGAACTCGAGATTTTAATAAAACATAACATTATGTTGGTAGAGAATTTGAAATGAAAAAAATCTATTCAGTTCAAACTTGGAATTTAAGAAGATTCGCATTCGAGTTAGCGTTTTTTTCATTTTTTGTAAGACCAAAACTAACAGTAGTGTTCTTACAATGATAAGCCCATTTAATTCTGACCTAGGCAACATTTTTGAATAGGGAATCAAAAATCAAGTAGATTTGAATGCGTCGAAAACTCAATGTTGCTTACTGTAGTGAATTTATCAACTTTTCCACTATCCATGAATGGCACTCACAAACGTGATGTCGCCAAAAATGCAGCAAAATGTTTGCCTTTTCTGAAGCAATACAAAAGATTTGTCTCATTTCTTTTCTGATGTGGCTGTTATTTATTAGACTTACATACATACGTCCAAAGCTTGGTTTTGAAGCCGATCTCTTGGCTGGTGGTCCTGCAACTTAAGCCTTGAAAGTAGAGCATTCAAATTGATTGGTGATCATATCATCGTTGAATAATTTACTTAGCTTAAACACCTTCGTAAAGTTTCTTGTCTCAGCTCTTTATACCGTTATTTTAACATATTATCCTTTTGTGAAACAGTCAGTTTAATTCCTCCACTCAAGCAGCTCAACTTCGGACGTTCTGATAATTACAGAGATTTTTTCTTTGGCCGTACTACGCGAATGTGGAATTCCTTACCACACTCTGTCTTTTCCAATCGTTGCAATATTCAGGAATTCAAAACTAATGTGGACCGAAACCCCTTTTTAAACTCTCTCTCCCTTTCCTAATGCTCACACTGTTATTCTGCATAATAAGAGTATATCCCATTGACTGGGCGCTTATTGTAACACAAAACTCTAATCTAAAAACCGAAATCCCAAAAACGGGTATTTTTATCTTTTACTCAAAATCTCTTCTTAAAAAACCTAATTTTGTTGGGTGGCACTAATAGTGATCAATGTACTTACTGCTTCTGTAACCAATGAAAAAACTTAAAAAAAGCAGATTTTGTGTTCAGATAAACATACATAAATAATAATGAAATTTCAACGAAAAGTCTTACCTTCTTGAAAAATACACAAAATAAATAAAATTGTAATATTAATGGAATAGGTATACATAAAATAATTATAATATAATTTTGTTGACTGCTCGAATTATTCCATCAAATAAATTAACACCAGTCTTACAATTTACGTCAATAATACCGACACTAATTTTACAATTCAAATTTACTTTCCAAACAATGTCGTGCCCGTTTGTGTCAACACCTTTTTTCTTTTGTTGTTAAAAAATTAACACTTTCCTAGTAAGTAACAAGAACAAAATATTTGACTTCAAAAACGAAAAAACTGCCATCATGCAAACAACTGTGTCTGTACTCTGTGACCTTGCAAAAAATTGAGTGTGAAATTTTTAAAATTTCATTAAACTTGAATATTTGGTATTTTTATTATCGACGACTCACGGCGAAGATGAAGATTTTGAGATTTGCAAAAATTTTCCATTAAAAAAAAATCCCGCTCAAAAGAAACCAAAGCAGAATCTTATTTCGGTGATTTTATTTTCGAATGCAAAGATTTTGATAGCTTTTCCCGAAATTTGAATAAAACAAAAAAGAGACAACCAACAGTGAATTACGAAGAAAAACCCACCTCCTTCGGTGGCGCGGCTGTCGGTGGTGGTGAATAATTGTATTATCATCGCCTTTATCAAAGACGAAAGTGACGAAAAAAGGTTTCACATTATTCACCGAGTATATTATAGTCTTTTTCAATTCGAAAGTTGTATATGAAAGCAGATCCGATCCGTCCTGCTGTTCGTCATGCATTTAAAATGTAATTTCTTGAGTTTAATTTATGCAAAGTCGTTAAAAGCAGCAACTAAACTTGTAAATGCGAAAACAACCGCAAAGGGATTCCTGGAAGCTATGTATATGCGAATCTTGTTTCTTTAGTTAGAAAAGCAGTTTGGTTATCCCTTCCGCCTTACCCACCGCTGCGCTGGCTGGGCTGGCGTTCCAGATAGAGCCATCCAAAACCTGCAACACTTACACTTCTCCTTTGATTGTTCTTTTCTTGTATAGCTGGCATTTACACCACGAGTTGTAGCTGACTTACTGTTAGACAAGGGCTGGTGCAGGGGGGTTAGGGTTGTATTTGGTTGGTTGTGTTTCAGATGATCAGAGTTGAGTTTGTTTTGTTGTTTTTTTTTTCTTTTTGTTTGACAGGAACTCCAAGGATTACACCCGAAACAGGAGCGACGAAATAAAAGAACAAATCGTGCGGCATCAGGATATTTTCTACAACAGAAGCTTAGTGTGCTCGCGGATCCTTTACTTATTTTAGAGTTTTCGGTACGAGTGGTGCTGCTGGTGCTGCTGCTGGTGCTGCTGCTGATGTTGTTTGTTTAAGATTTGCATGCTGAAAAGTTTTCTTTCAGTTGCATATATCTATACTTACCTCACTCCTTTAGTTGGAAGCGCACAATCATGTAATCCAAACCAAAAGCATTGCCAATGAGATTCTAATTGGTTGAAAGTTGAGTCTTATGGAGATTTAGTTTTTGTTGTGCGAAGTTGTTAAAATATTTACGGATAGATAGATGAGTTTTTGACAGTGTCTCAGTGGCAGGGCGACGGGTAAATTAAGGTTTAAAGATAGGAATAAGATTATGTAATTATTTGTTTGAAAACTAGGTCAGTGCGGTTGAATATAAAACTAGTTGATCATGGGGTTTTGAAAAATCTGAAAGTACCTACTGTCATATATGTAAGTACATACATAAGTCCATCACCGGACACTATTCCATATTGTTCTTAAGACCTGGTTGAGCTATTTAAATATTCATCAAAATTCATTTATTGACTTTAAACTGAAACAAGTGCGGTTAGAAGCAAAGATACTCCATATCAAGGTCCAAATCTTTCGGACGGTTCCTCCACACCCATTTGCGCTAGTTCTTATTAATTTTAATTTTATTAATTTATAAATATAAACTATAATTTTATTAATATATTATCTTAAAAACAAACCATCCCAAATTCCATAATTTGTATATGTACTAGTATTATAAATGGGAAAGTCAGTTTGTTCATTTGTTTGTTTGCTTGTTTGTTTGTCCGTCCTTCACTTCGCAATATATCAATGCAATGAGATGATTTTTTATTGGAAGTAGATACAAGGCTAAAGTGTGTTTTAAGATACTTTTAACCCCGTTACGTTAAGAATTTTAATAAAATATTCTATATAATGGCTTTCAGAACATTGTTTAGTAGCATGTCTTTAGGTTCTTCATGCTTTTGGACCTATCATCGTTGCCTATCGTAAGGCGTTTTCTATAATGACATGACAAACAAAACTATGCTAAAACACTATTCAAAATAATGGGTGATTTTTTTGAGGTTAGGATTTTCATGCATTAGTATTTGACAGATCACGCGGGATTTCAGACATGGTGTCAAGGAGAAAGATGCTCAGTATGCTTTGACATTTCATCATGAATAGACATACTAACGAGCAACGCTTGCAAATCATTGAATTTTATTACCAAAATCAGTGTTCGGTTCGAAATGTGTTTCGCGCGTGTGTTTTGTTCAGCGATGAGGCTCATTTCTGGTTGAATGGCTACGTAAATAACCAAAATTGCCGCATTTGGAGTGAAGAGCAACCAGAAGCCGTTCAAGAACTGCCCATGCATCCCGAAAAATGCACTGTTTGGTGTGGTTTGTACGCTGGTGGAATCATTAGACCGTATTTTTTCAAAGATGCTGTTGGACGCAACGTTACGGTGAATGGCGATCGCTATCGTTCAATGCTAACAAACTTTTTGTTGCCAAAAATGGAAGAACTGAACTTGGTTGACATGTGGTTTCAACAAGATGGCGCTACATGCCACACAGCTTGCGATTCTATGGCCATTTTGAGGGAAAACTTCGGAGAACAATTCATCTCAAGGAATGGACCGGTAAGTTAGCCACCAAGATCATGCGATTTGACGCCTTTAGACTATTTTTTGTGGGGCTACGTCAAGTCTAAAGTCTACACAAATAAGCCAGCAACTCTTCCAGCTTTGGAAGACAACATTTCCGAAGAAATTCGGGCTATTCCGGCCGAAATGCTCGAAAAAGTTACCCAAAATTGGACTTTCCGAATGGACCACCTAAGACGCAGCCGCGGTCAACATTTAAATGAAATTATCTTCAAAAAGTAAATGTCATGTACCAATCTAACGTTTCAAATAAAGAATCGATGAGATTTTGCAAATTTTATGCGTTTTTTTTTTTAAAAAGTTCTCAAGCTCTTAAAAAATCACCCGATAGAAGAAGAATAGTTAAAAATCAATGCAAAGGGTTTTGTGACACTAACGGAGGATTTTTGTGGCAACGCAAAGATTTTCCTTATGGTTAACTTTGTAAGTTGTATTTTGTATCTAGCTTCTTTTATTCTTCTTCTTTGGTGTACATAGCATACGCTAAAAAGATAGTATATAGATACTTCTAATTCAATCACATGACTTCGGATTTTATGGCATTTCATTGGATTCAAGAGGACAGTATAATATTACAATATGCCACTACGTTTATTAAAATACAAATGGCTCTCGTGTTTTGAAAACAAAATAATTTGTTTGCTTTTAGAATTAAACTTAACAAAAACGAAATTAATTTTAAAACTCATACATAAGTCTTAAGCTTTTCCCCAGACCCCAATCACTTTTTTAATAGACTATTAACTTGAAAGCTTTTCTCTCGTCTGTAAAAAATATCACGTTTTTGTTAACATTTTGTATTCACCCATACGACATCAAAAAACCTTGCATTGACATTACGGGTAAAAAGTTGTAATTCCTTCAGTAATGAAATAAATAAATGAAATTCAAGTTGCAGTAATCAGATATGTATTTTATTCCAAGAAGTCAGTTTGCATTTGCATTCGTTGCAATTGTTGCTTCCGAAAATTTATTTTTCAATACCAAATTGAATAATGGTGATTTTGAAAGTCGTTTTCTTCAAAATATTCAAAGTATGGAAAGATTTGAAAGTGTATTTATATTGAAAGCTTTTGATTTCCATAACAATTGGGTAGAGAATGTGTCAAATTCACTCGGAATTCCGGTTATTTTGTCGTCTGGCGATGAAAAAACTATATCTTTTCCCTTGAAAAATATATTAAGTAAAAATATTCTGATTCTCATTCAACTTGGTAAATCCCTTCTTCAACGAATTTTGGAATATCTTCAAGGTATGCGTTATTGTAAAATTGTTTTTCTTCTCAGAAGCTCAACGAAAAATGAAACGGAACTAAGAGAAGTTTTTGATTTTTGTTGGCAAAACGGAATGGTAAATGTTATTGCAGTTTTTAAAGAATTTGCAAGTTCATCAACTTATTACAGTTTTTACAATTTTGGAGCTCCGAAAATTAAGGAAATCACCTGGACACAAAATAGAAAACCTATTTCATTTTTTCCGAATCGAATGAAAAACTTAAACGAAACAACTCTTCCACTTTTGTTCACAATCACTGAACCAACATTGATCGTTTTGGAAGCTGTACAAGGTCAACACCCTAAACTAGGGGGAAATGCGGGTAATTACCTTAAAACTCTAGCCGAAAAACACAACGCCAATTTAAATGCCAGTAATTCAAGTTTCACGCTGTCATCTGGTGACTTATTAGCTATGGTGTCGAATAAAACATTAGAAATATCAGGCTGTGGAAAGAATCTGAAATTCCCCATAGATTCGTTTACGTATCCTTATTTTGCCTATGATTTGGGTGTGATGCTGCCAATCGAATCAAAAATTCCCATTTTCAAAGTTTTTACGTATTTGGTTCATTGGAAAGTTCTTCCCATGATGGTTGCAATTGTGATAGTTCTTTCAGCAATGCTAAAAACAGCTAATGAATCTCTATCGGGACGAATAGCCTTCCATTTGGATTTTATTTTTGATCTAAACTGTTTCCGGGGTATACTGGGACAATCTTTCATTGAAAAACCAACAGATAGTTATTGCACCAAAATCATCTACTTGCAGATATTTTTACTTGGAATCATAATTGTTACTTCATACGATGCATTTCTTCAGTCTTTTATGACCGAACCTCCGAGGGAAGCATCTATAAAATCCTTTGGAGACCTTGCAACATCAAACTTGAAGATATGCATCCGTTCAATAGATATCGATTTTGTGTACAATAATCATCCAGGATTAAAAGAAACCTATTCCGAGGTGTTTTTCCTCATAAATAATTCGAACATTTTTGACCAAATGCGGGATGCACTCGATACTAAATGTGCCTACCTACACAGTTTCAAGTATAAAATGGGAGATTTATAAAAATCTGCAAAATTTTCTTGGAAGACATGTGTTTCGTTGGTCAAATGAACTTTGTTTGATAAGTAATTATCCAGTGGCTTTTCCTATTGATGAAAATTCAAAATACAAAGGTATATTTAATAGGCACGTATTGGAGACACAATCAGCTGGATTAAGAGATTTTTGGACCAGAAGATCGTTTTATGATTTAATGAACATTGGTAAAATACAATTAAAACATTTTGAGCCAAAGACAGCATTTCGTTCGATGAAAGTTGAAGATTTCAAGTTTATTTGGATGGCGTTGGGAGCATGTTTATTGGTTAGCAGTTTTTGTTTTGTTGCTGAAATTTATATTATTAAGAGAAAATATGAGAAACAATTAATAAATTTAAATGATTGATATTAAATCATTGAATTTAGTACTAGCAGGTTGTTATTTTATTTTGCTCAATAAAATGTTATTCTGAGTTTTGTGTTAATTTTCTTTGCATTTTTGAAAGGTAATAAATGTGAATTTTCCGGATAATAATTATTAAATTAAAAATAATAATTAAGTGTAAGTGTGCTGGGATGATGGTTAGTGCGTTGCACTGTCATGCCAGAGGTCTTGGGTTCGATCCCTGCCTATGCCATCTAAAGCGAGGAATTGACAAATTCTCCAAGAGTAATTCTTGTCATAAAAAGTGCTTTCTTAAATTTGCCGTTCCGAATCGGATTAAAACTGTAGGTCCCCTCCATCTCTGACAACAGTACTCGCACACAGGAATGGTTGAGAGTTGTAAGTCACTAGACCCTAGTTCTCAATGGACTATTGTGCCACCCAATTTATTTATTTTTATTCTTGAACTCTTAGAACAAATTTTTAACAGTACTAATAGTTGCTTTTTAAGTTTTGGCTAAACGCTTTGTTTGACAAACATTTGAATAGCCTTAAAAATCTTAAAATGATAGGGACTCTATAAAATGTTTATATTAAAGCCCAAAGTGAGTTAAAAAGTCTCCCAAGTTTTGATATTAAGAAACTATAAGTAGTAGACGATCAATTAATATTGTACTACACATTTTTGGTTTCACTAAATGCAAAAAACTTCTTCGATAGGTATTTAATTTTTCGTCATTATTATTTTATAACCAATACCGGAAATAGAAAGTTATTTGAAGCAATTAGAATTTAAAATTTGTAACAAACACAATTACAACAATTTAGAAAATCCTCCATTACGATAAGTTTAGTTTGAAGGCTTCAGAATTTATGAAGGCCAAGGCTCGCATGTAAGTCAACCATTTCATTCTACTTTTTACTTCCAATGGGAAGTTATTATATAATCTGATTTGTCTACTTAAAATTTTGACATTTATCAACCAAAAATGGCAAAATTTCCGGAATAATTATATGCGACGAAGAACAACGTTTTGTTGTTTACGTAACACAATCGCATATTTTTTTAAAGAAATAAAAAAAATTCAAATACATAATGCTGTTAAATTTGTAAAAATTGGTTTGACAAAAATGTCGGGAACAAAAACGGCGTTATGTCTTTTTGCTGAAAACCTTATCGACCAATTTAAAAAAAAAAACTAGTCAATATGACCAAACCTTTGGGCGTTCAAACTTGTTTGGGTTTTATTCCAAAGTAGGTGGGGATTCCGATCCTGCTGAATTTTGTTTTTACGGGTATAGCTTGATGCCTCTATTCTTTTCCCACCATGACCTCACCATAGGTATACAATAAGAATGATGTTGATTATCAGCTCCTACCACAATATGGTCTTTGCACCATTTCTTTCTTTAATTTTATGTGTTTAAAATTTTCCATAAATAAGCAAATTATTAACTATTGCTTCCTTTATCGAAGTCCTTATTTAGACAGAGTATCAACTTCTCGTAAATTTGATGCTTTGTCTGATTCCATCCAAGGAATTGTTTCGTCCTATCCTCGCACTGAAATCGTTGTTACGGGCGATTTCAATGTATACAATTCTTCATGGCTTCAACATTCGGGCCAGACAACACCTGAAGGAGTGTGTGCGGAGATTTTCGATGAGTTGAATCACCTAACTCAGCTGGTCAAAGAGGCAACTCGAATATCGGACGTGGTAGGTCGGGCAGAAAACACTCTTGACTTGTTTCTTACCTCTATCCCGGTAAGTACCTACACTATTAGTGTTCTATCTCCTCTAGGCCCATCTGACCATTGTGTTATATCAGCAAATTTCTCGTGTCAAAACTCTCCAGTTAAAAAAAGAGCTCCTAAGAGAACCGTTTGGCAATACGAGAAATATAACTGGGACGGTCTCAATAATTACTTCAGGATCTTTAAGTGGTCGTTATGCTTCCTCGATAGTGACGTTGATGCCAGCTTTTATCCCGAACAGGGTTAAAAGCATCAAACCTAAGGAAAACGCATGGTTTGATTTGAGCTGTAAAGAGGTTATTATAGAGTTAAATGGGTAAGCTTCCGTTGTTTTCAATCAAGCCAGGAAGGCCTGCAACGCCCATATTCGACGGACCAAATTTTTACATGATCAAAATTTACGGCAAAAAATACTACAATATACCAAAGGCAGTACAAATTGTTGGTCATTCGTAAAAAACATGAGAAATTCTTCCTCCTTCTCGGTTCCTACGCTCGTTGTTAATGATACTCCATTTGTTAGCTCCCTTGAGAAAGCTAATCTTTTTCCTAGGCAGTTCGCCAGACATCAAACGAAAAATTGTCAGACTGTCCAAAAATTCGGAAGGTCAAGAAAGCGTAACAAATAAGTTTGGCCTTATTTCACTTTCAGAATGCGATATAAGGCAAATTTTAAAAAGTGAAATACAACGAAATGGTTTCCTTGGTTACGTGGTCATGCTGCTCTCTGCTTGGGCTCACTATAGGATTTGAAGTAGGTTCGAGGTTGGTGTATGCAAATTTGTTTTAAATCCAGATTCCACAGAAACCTTGCATACGCACCCAACTTTGCACCTACCCCAAATTATATAGTGAGCCCAAGCAGCGGGTTGAAGGGGGTAAAAAATTTTGTATTAAAAATATATTTGGGCGTTAAAATATTCACTTTGGGGTTTTTGGCCATTTTGTTTTTACTTTTTGGGCTTTGTGACTAATTGAAATTTCAGAATTTGGGCGAAAAGACCTAATAGAAACAGTTCAAACACTGAGGCTAAAAAAAGCCAAATTTCTCTTTTTGTACACATAGGTACCTACATAATTTGAAGTCGATGCAACTTCATGTTCCCTTGAAACCTACATTTTTGCCAAAGCCTTTTTGTTCTGGCATTTAAATTCATTCAAATTTCTCTTAAAGTCCTGCAACTTTTACATACCTAACCACCATATTCTATATGATAATTCCCCTCTCATGATAGTAAAAACTCTATGCTATGTACTCGTAGAGTGTACACTGTGCTGCTCTTTTGGTCTTCAGCCATATCTTCACCTATTTCCTTAGGGATAAACTTCTGCCATCAAACACATCTATTGGAACAAATTTAATAAGATAACCAAAGGCAAACCACATCGCCTGCATTTCGGTTTTATCGTCTCACCATGTGTTGCCAAAGACACATTTCAACTACTACTCGCTTTTTCTTCTTGCTCGCTCGAAGTCTCTGACTGTCGAATTTTGCTTTGGGGAATGGGGATTGCAAAATGTTTGTGATGTTGATATGAAATTATCTTGTTCTTGTTCTTCTACTTATTTTTCTCCCAAAGTCATCCTTTTCCTTTCCTCTCGATTTCCCAAGTAGCTTTCTTCAAGACCGAAGACCATCATATCATCAAACATCCTCTGCTCATCACATTATCCCAGCTGGCCCATAAAACCGAGGCAGATGTAGCTTTATTCGTACTGGTACTGGTCCGCAAAAAGTTTTTTTTTTGCTTTTCGGGTATCAACTACGAAAGTCGAGCCCCAAACATAGAAGCAAAGCGGGAAGGATATGCGCTATCCTCGAGCCATCAACTTAAGTATTCACCCAAATGGGTACTTAAATATCCGTCTGTCTGTATCCGCTCACAGCACTGAGCTGAGCACACAAACATCAACATCACCGAAACAACAATATGGCCCATCAGCCCATCAAAGCGCCAAAGAAGTCGGGAATCGAGAAAAGACAAGAGTGTAGGTAGTAAGAGTGTGTCCTTGTTGAACTTTATTTGAATCCGCATTATACGAGTTTACCAGCTGTTTAAGGATTACTTCTATCTTGCCTGGGTTGTGAGTCTTTGGGAACAAGAAGCTTACTTATCAGCAGAGTCCGTTGATTGGACTACCGGAAACCAGGTAAACTTCACATTCAACTATGTATCCAAATATATGGGAACATGTGAGGATACTCGAGTATGTGTTAGGGAATGGGAAGGTGTTCCTTTTTGTATCCTGGTTAAAACCGTTGACCCAAATATTCTCAGAGTTAGCGAGTTTGGCAGAGAACGGCAATCGACAATGCAATGTTTTGTGAGAGCGACCGCACATGACCCATTAACGCGGAGGAAATCAACGTTTCCTGGGATGCCAACAAGAGTGAGGACCGAGGAAAGTCCAAAGTTTCGCCAAAGCCATCAAAACGAGCACAACACCTAGTTTTTGTTGCGGTATCTTGAATGCACCAGCACCAGCACCAGCAGTATCAGCATAAGCATCAGTTCCATGCATACATAGATATCCTTGTTGTTATATTTATTTTCCACCAACCGACCGACCGTGCCAACTGCGTTGCGTGTACACCGTGACTCATTGAGAACAAACTATGTGCTCCGTTCCGGTTCGTGACTTTTGAATTTTCAAAACGATTTTCGCCAAAATGGCTACCTAGTATCTTACCTTACCTAGACAGAGAAAGTAGTTCGTAGAGTGAAAAAGACCGAAACGGTGCAATGGTGGCCGTGGCACCGGATACGGATAACAACTCTACACTCATATGCTGCAAAAGATGATGGAGCCACCGGGCTACGTTAAAATCACGTAGGAAATAACTTTTCAACTGGATTTAGCTAGAAAATTCGACTACAAAAACAACACACGAACAAATAAAAAACAACCATACGCGACGTGCTATAGGGGGTGGAAGCAATTTTTGAAATTACATTTCATAACTTTTTTTTTGTCAGTGTGTGTGTTTGTTTGACTATTATTACCGACTCGATGTGCTTGCTTATGATTTTGTGAATTATTTTTGCATCCCCTATATGAAGACTTGTATAGTACCTCTAACTACAGGTGAACGATATAATCAGCTGCTTTTTGCCACACTACCAATTATTATAGGACGTTGATGATGATGGCGGAATATGGTATAGCACGAGAGCACGTTTTCTACAAGAATGTAGCGTAGAGATTTTGGTGAAGTAGGTTGATTTGGAGGATAAGTGCAGAGACAGAGAATTTGTGCAATGATTGAGTTTGCTTTGCGATTGCTATGAAGGTGAAAACTTAACACTACTTCAGAATCACGGTAGATTGGTATGGGATTTTATGGGAAGTGTTTAAAATGTGTTTCTTTCTATTTTGAATCATGTGTTAGAATTGTGTACACCATTTGTTTCTTTAAAAGAGTTTTGACTAGGAATTTGATTATTTTGACGAAAACGACTCCGATACCAAAGTTTCAATAATTCGAGAAATACATTACTTAGCTACAAATATTAGAATTTTTAAAAACTGATTTTTTGTAGATATATCCCAACATATTCTTTTTTCTTGATTTTGTTAACTTTCTATTGGAAGTTATTGTAATCGGTGCAATTTGTAAAATTGAAAAGAGGCTGGGATGCGAACCACACTGATAACTTCCCATCCCGTCGGTCGATTTGTCTTGCTTAAAAGGTTTGAAAGTTTTCGTGTTTTATTAAAAAAGTTATCAGTTGAATTATTCTTAAAAATTAAAAAATACCAACAATATTTGTATTGCATGTGATGAAATAGTTTTATTTTAAAATCTATTTTTGTTAACGAGATTTTTAGTCATTCATTAACCAATTCTTACCAATTTTAGTAGCATTTCTTAAAATTTTGTATTTCTTATATAAATAAATAAAAATTGGATAAATGAAATTAATTTGAAGTCAATGTCTTCTATTGTTCACGAGATATCGAGAACCGAACATCAATTTTTGCCAATTTTGCGTACTATTTTTTGTAGATTTTAATTTTTTATGAAAAAAACTGACTGTTGAATTTTTATAAAAAAAATTCCTGAATGCCGAAAACAATATTTTCTGTGAGAGAAAATAAGTTTGAGGCCAATGTTTTTAATTCTTGGAAAGATATTTGAGTCGAAAATCAATAGTTACCAACTTTTAGCAATGCATTTTTTAGATTTTTATTTTTTTGTAAAAAAACCATCAATTCATTTTTTCTCAAAATTTGATCGAATGTTAAAAACAATGGCGCAAAATTTTAGACGATTTAGAACGATGTTAAATCAATTTTAGTATGATACTAGGTTAAAAAAAGGATTTTGATAATTTTAAACGAGGTTAGTATCGTACTATCTTCTTAACATTTTACTAAAGTTAAAATCACCAAATGGCTACTTTATCTTTTTAGTATCGTACTAAATCTGTATGACATATGTCATTTTTCTCAAATGTGACAAACAGGCTCAAAATTTTAGACGATTTAGTACGATGTGAAATCATTTTTAGTATGATACTAGGTTAAAAAAAGGTATGTTTGTTTTGTTTGCTCCAAAATCTGTCATTATTTAGATGTGTTCATGTTTTTTTTAATAAAATGGTTTTAGCATGATACTAGTTAGCAAAACAATAAAAAGTGTTTAAAATTAGTGAAAAGTTAGTAGATTACTATATTTATGTATATAGTAAATTGTTAACTTGTATCGTGCTAAGGCCTTAATAATAGGTTGTTTAAAATTTTGCGCCAATATTTTTTATAAAATAAAATTAATTGTAAGCCTATATCTTAAATTCTTGAAAAAGATATTTGAGTCGTAAATCAATTTTTACGAACTTTTAGTAAAGCTTTTTTTAAGCTTTTATTTCTTGTTAAAAAACTGTCAAATCGATTTTTCCCAAAATTATACCAAATTTTGATAACAATATTTCTTATAAGATTAAATTAGTTTGAAGCAAATGTTTTCAATTTTTGAAAAGATAATTGAGTCGAAAATCTATTTTTACCAACTTTTATTAATTATTTTTTAGGTTTTTATTTTTGTAAAAAAAAACTGTCAATTAGATTTTTCTTAAAATTTCATTGAATATTGAAAACAATATTTCTCATAACATAAAATTTGTTTCAAGCCAATATCTCAAATATTTGAAAAGATATTTAAGTCGAAAATCAATTTATTTAACTTTTGTTAATTTTTTGTAAAAAAAAACTGTCAATTGGATTTTTCTCAAAATTTTATTGAATGTTGAAAACAATATTTCTCATAACATAAAATTTGTTTAAAGTCAATATTTCAAATATTTGAAAAGATATTTAAGTCGAAAATCAATTTATTTAGCTTTTTTTTTAATTTTTTTTAGGTTTTTAATTTTTTGTAAAAAAAAAACTGTCAATTCGATTTTTCTCAAAATGTTACTGAATGTTGACAACAATATTTAAAAAAAAAATAAAATTAGTTTAAGGCCAATGTCTCAAGGTTTTGAAAAGATACTTGAGCCGAATTTCAATTTTTAACAACTATTAGTAATTTAAAACTGTCTTATCGATTTTTCTTAAAATTTGACCAGATGCTAAAAACGTTTTTTTTCGTTTCACAAAATTGTTTTGCAGATAAAATCATTTTTTGTTTATAAAATTTTCGAGGTGACAAATATTTTTTTTTCAGTTTTTTCGATTTATAAAAAAAAACCATTAGGTAATTGGATTTTTGGTTAACCAAAATGTTCACCTTTTTTTGAAACTGCGTTCTACATTATTATCTATATAACAAAATTTATTTGAAGTCGAAATCTCTTCTGGTTCTTGTGCTATTGAAAAAAAAGTGGGGAACGTACGGACGAGAAATGGACGTACCAACGTACGTACACAAGCACGCACAGACATCTTTTATTTCGACTCTAGGGACCTTGAAACGTCGAGAAATGTCAACATTTTCAATTCTACAAATCGGACCGATTACAATAACTTTCTATGGGAAGTTAAAAATGTGGAAATTTTTCGACATTTCAAGGTTTCTAAAATACGAATCAAAGGTTTTTAGAAGGGCTTATTTTGTATTAAAAATCAGTATATTTAAAAAAAAAGCTCTAGTTGAATTTTATAATAAAAAAAAACATCTCGAAAAACGCTACAAAATATTGGTTTTTGACTACAATGTTTTAGGAACAAAACAAATATTGAAATCAAATTTTTTTTTCAAATAAAAAATATTGTTGTGAACTTTTAGTTAATTTTTCAACATATCCAATTGACAACTTTTGGTTTTTAAAAACCGAAACTGATAAAAAATGGTTTTCGACTGAAGTACTCATCTTGAGAAGGTTAGGAAGTCAGATGTATATACATATATGCTTCAAACATAAAAAATAGATTTTGTATTTTAATGTTTCAACGATTAAGTTGAACTAACTTGTTTTTGTATCCAAAGATTATGTTCACAAATAATACATATATTTAAAAAATTTAAAATGTAGGTACCTTTAAAATAAGTTTGTCTTCAAAAGTTTAAATGTCATTTAAATAATTAACAAAATCTTGATTTACCAATTTTTTTCGATAACTATCAAAGCTTTTTTTTTTTTAAATAATTTTGTATGTATGGTACCTACACTTTTGGTTTACAAATATTTTTAGTATGCAGTTGTTTAAAGCTTATTAATATAAATTTTAGTTTTGATTTTTGTACAAAACAGAAGATAGTTTTGATGATTAAATTTAATTAAGACAATAGTTTGTGCAGACGAATTTATTGAAATCGGTTCATCAGTTATTGAGAAAACTTAAAAACAAAATAACGGTTCCGTGGGTCGTAACCTTCTGGAGCAAAACAATTTTATTTTATTGAAAGAAATCAAGTTCTGAAAAACAATTTTAGAGAAAATTTAATAAAAATCAATCGGTCAGTTTTTGAGAAAATTCGATTTTTTATTTTTGGTCTAAAAATTTTTATAGGGACTACAGTTATTCTTAGCCTTACGCGAATCTGCTTAAAACCTTAATTTACAAGTTTGAAATCAGTCGAGGACAGACTGACGACGTACGGAATCCAGATACACACTTTTTTGACTTATATGATATAATAGTAATGTCACGTTTGTTTAAAATCTCGAATTCGGAACCTTTTACGAATGCAATACATACCATTTAGTTCCTATGTGTCGCGAGTAAAAAATGTGTTCCTGAAGTTTATTTTTAAACATAAATTAGTTTCGAAAACAAAAATAAAATGTTTTTGATTGTATCTTCGGGTGACTTAAAAATACGGTAGGTTTTAAAAATGTTTTTTTATCTTAAGTTCGTCTTTTATTATTTAATTATTCTTCAAACACGATATGAATATTGAAAATTGGTGTATTTCTTAATTTTATCTTATTCCACCCTCAAAGAAATAATTATAAAGGCAGTGAATTATTATTTAATTTCTATATATGCAAATAAAAAAAAACAAATATTTGTTAAATATCTGGCGACCCACTTTTTTCAATTAGAATAGAATAAAATAGTTAATTTTGCTACAAGTAAAAAAATTCAAAATTAAATTTATTGGAAAACCATTGTGTTGATTTTTTTAAGAAATTATTTAAGTTATTTTAAAATGGCACGTGGAAATCTTTGACCCAGGAAGAAATTAGGTCATAGTGTACCAAGAGAGATTGTCTAACTAGGAAATTGGAAGATTATTGTGTTATTGATAATTTCGTTAACAAAGGTGACCAGTAGGTATGGTTCTCTAAAAATATCTGCAAGGAAGGCATTGGTGAGCGAAAGAGTCGAAAGAGAGCTAAAAAGAGCTATTCTCCGGGAAAAATTGTCTGCAAAAAAAATAAAGGATAAAATGAAGTTGGTAGTGGAAGTACGACAAGTGCAGCATGTAATGAAAGTTAAGTTAAACCTTTCCTATGAAAATAAATAAGGAAACCTGCACTCTTACCAAGACATAAATTTGCTAGGATTAACTTCGCAGGAAGCCTTCATTTTTGGACGAGGAAGGGAAAGCTGGTATTTTCACCGTTGAGAAAAAGTTTTTGGATGGTCCAGACAGTGTACAAAAGTATTGTCGACTTAATTTTTAAGCAAGCCTATGCTACAATTTATTGTTCAAAAAGAACTAAAGAATTTCTTAGGTTTCGGAAAATCAAAATATTCGATAGGCCAGTCTATCGACCTAAATTCTATTGAGAACATGTGGTCACATAAGTTATCATCAAAAGTTTTAAGTTATAGCCAGTTTAAGTATTTGATGGAATTAAATAGTGCAATTCAGGAAGAGTCAAAAACGATTTATCTTGCTTATTTTTAACCCTTATTAACTCCATCCCAAGACGTCTTAAAGTAGTTAAAGTCAACATAGGGAACCATACTCATTATTATAAAAAAAAATAAATTATGGGTGGCGCAACAGTCCGTTTGAGAACTAGGGCCTAGTGACTGACAACTCTCAACCATTCCTGTGTGCTTTTAACCCACGTAAAATCGCACTCGGTTAAAAATTATTTTTCTGCGTGTGGGTGGCGCATCAGTCCGTTTGAGAACTAGGGCCTAGTGACTGACAACTCTCAACCATTCCTGTGTGCGAGTACTGTTGTCAGGGATGGAGGGGACCTACAGTTTTAAGCCGAATCCGAACGGCAAATTTTTGAGAAAGCACTTTTCATGACAAGAATTACTCTTGGAGAATTTGTCAATTCCTCGCAAGAGGCAGTACCCGTGAAAAAAATACTCATTATTAGATTAGTTAAAAATACATAAAATATAACTGCCTTTATAGAGGGTTTTTCAATAAGGGCGGGTAGATGTTGAAATGGAATAAAACAAACTGTGTGTGAGGTATAAACAAAATTATTTTTGTATTTAAAAGGCGAATGTATACTATTTATTGTGGAATATGGCATCAGTCAAATGCCCGAGCCCGACAAGGCTTCTTACGGTGGCACGGATCCGAGTGGTCCAATTTTCAATGACTCTTCCGCATAGATCCGGCTGAATTTGAGCGATGGCCTGTGTTATGTTCACCTTTAGGGCATCGGTCGATTGTGGTTTATTTGCATAGACCTGTGACTTCAAGAAACCCCACAGGAAAAAGTCTAGCGGGCTCAAATCGCATGACCTTGGTGGCCAGTTCACATTACCCTTGCGAGAGATAACCTTACCCTCAAATCGTTCATGCAAATTGTAAATCGTGGCGTTTGCTGTGTGGCACGTAGCGCGGTACTGCTGGAACCACATGTCGTCTAGGTCCACATATTTCAATTTGGGCCATGAGTAATTAGTTATCATCGTTATGTTGCGCTCGCTGTTGACGGTGACCGCATCACTAACGTCGTTTTCAAAAAAGTATGGACCAATTACGCCACCGGCCCAAAATCCACACCAAACGGTAACTTTTGAGGATGCATTATCCGCTGGTGAACATCGTGGGTTGGTGTCGTCCCATATACGGCAATTTTGCTTGTTAACACAGCCATTCATCCAAAAATAAGCATCGTCACTAAAGATGATTTTTCGGCCAAAATTGGGCTGAAACGATTCGAAGCCCAGTCAGCGAACACATGGCGTTGTCTGTGGTCATGCAATTTGAGCTTCTGGGTGAGTTGGATATTGTACCGGGATAATGCCCAAGTCCCGAAGCAAAATTCACCAATTTGAAGTCTGCGAAAATGCTGTAAATTTTCACGGACCGCGGCGATGTTCTCGGCCGATCTTGCGTTTCTTGAACGTACGAGTGTTGGCTGATTGTTTACTGAACCGGTCGTCTCAAATTTGGCCTCCAACCGTTGAATCTGTGAAAGGCCACCACGTGTACCGTAAAATGGGAGTAATGCGCACAACGTTTGTGTTAACGAATACTCATTTTGATAATGAAGTTTTATCATTTGAACATGCTGTTCAATCGCATAACTTGTCGTGCTGATTTGGCATAAACAACTGAATAATAAACAAAAGATTTGACAGACGTCACCAAAACAAAATGGCCAGCACGAACCGCCAAAATCTACCCGAGCCAATTGAAAAACCCTTTGCATTATCAGAACGATTATTTATTAACCTTATTTACAGCATTTTTAAATACAGAATTTTGAGATGCAATATTTTGATGATACAGTATTTTGAGATACAGTGTTTTCAGATACAATATTTTCAATACAATAGCATGATCCATGCAGTATTTTGACTCCAACGCTTATAAATTCCCTACAACATGAGTTACATGTTTTAAAATAAAGTCCATACGATTCTTCACTTGCAATCTCCTCTAAAAAACGTGTTAACTTTGGTTCAACTCATAACTTAATGTTCAAACAGAAATAATTGTATTTTTATCCTCTTTTACCCTCAAAATTGGTATATTCTGTAAACCATATATTTAAAATTATTAATTAGTGTTTCTTCGTTTATAAAAATGCATGTGTAAAACATTACATTCTTTATTATAAACGAAACCTATTAAGTTAAAATTTAATTCATCAATTTCACACTTAAAAAATTTATATAGTGACCCAAAAAAATGTTCCTCGCATAAATGATGTTATAACATTTTATCTCTATGTGTAAATTTTTAACTTCAATAAATTTCAATAAAGAGTCATTTGATATTTAAGACACATCGGTACATAACCTCAATAACCATATACATATATATTTTTTTGAATTGATATTAAAATTTCAAATATTCATCATAAGCGAAAAATCAAAAAAATAAAAAATCAAACTCGGTTAGGCAAACATACAACATACTATGTGACTTTTTGATGATACTGATGGTTTGTTGCAATATGTGCATGCAAGTTGGTATAGCCCCAATTTAGTATCCATCAATTTAACCCAAATATGTAGGTAACATCTTTTTTAACATCGTTTTTATTATTACCTTCATGTGCGCATATTTTTCTTTTTTTCAATGTATGACATCTTTTGGAAAAAATAAATAAAAATGTAAAAATATTAAAATAAAATTTATTCAAGAATAAATACCCGCCTGTAGATATGTTATATTACCTTATAACTACATTTTTTGTGTGTGTGTTGTGTGTGGTGCATCTAGGTCATCAGAAAATTATCTGAAAATCAATCATTTACATCGTTTCATCGTTTCCATCGTTACATCAAATAAAATTTGTGTTTTTTTGGATTTTTTTTATTTTTGTGCCAACCCCCAACAACTGACATCATGTGTGCGCTACTCTGCCGCCAACAATATTTTCCTTTGTGCATGATGGGTAAACAGGAAGACAACCGACCGACCCAACCGACCTCATGTTTGTCCTTACACTACACGTATTTGCCCTCGAAGCATTGCTCAGTTCAAAAATTAAAAATACGAACAAAATTCAGATATCATTTTGGCAAGGTAAAGGGTGTTTTTTTTTTCGTTCGCAAAATTGGCAAACAAATTTTTTGAGTTAAGGTAAGCTTGCATGAAGAAATTTAGAATAAGAAGTAAAAAAATGTTCTAAACATAAAATTCCAGAAAAGTGAGTACTTGTATTAATATTAGTTATCAATTTCAATTGTTCGTTTGAATTTAAAACACAAAACTTAAAAACGGATTATCACTAAGTGTATCAAAAGAGTTAAAGAAAGTGGTGCGTCATATCGTAATAAGAGGAGAGCCAAATTCGAAATTATTAAAAAAGATGAAAGCGACTTACTTAAATTCGCAAAGGTTTCTGTTACTGAGACTCCAGATTGTACTCCTAACTCAAATGCACAAACCCAAGAACAACTTGAAACGGCTGTTGAATTTGCCACTGTTGATATGGATCCAGAGCAAAATGTTCCCATCACTTCGGAAAATCCAACTCCATCAACATCTTGCCAAAAAGAGTCTACATCGGCATGTGAAGCCAATTAGAATATATAAAAAAAAAAGGCAGGAAATTCTTTACAGAATTTTTGACATCATCAAATACCTTTCAAATCAAAATTTGGCCTTGGGCGGTCATTTAGAAAATGAAACTAGTACAAATAGAGGGAACTTCTTGGAATTGATACATTTGATTGCTAAATATGATTCCGTTCTTCGTGAACATCTCGTAAGATCCGAAATGTGTCAAAAAACTTCAATTACTTATATGTCAGCGGAAATCCAAACAAAGGACTTTCGACAGCACTCCAGACATTTCACATAAGGACCAAACAAGCCAGGTTTTGAGATACGTTGTGATTGAAAATCAAGAAGTTCGTGTAGTGGAATCCCTTTTAGATTTTGTAAAAACAAAAGATAAAACGGCCGAAGGAATTTCTACTATGAATGGATGGATGGATTTGATATAAGCAACTGTAGAGGTCAAGCGTATGATAACGCTGCTGTTATGCCTGGACGGCACTAAGGAGTTCAGCAAAGTATAAAGGATTTAAATCCAATAATTGAATTTGTACCTTGCTCCAATCATTCGTTGAACCTGGTTTGCGTTCACGCTGGTTCCGTAGAAGCAAGTTCAGAGACTTTTTGGCACATTAGAACGGTGTTATTCTTTCTTTTCCAAATCCACACATTACTGGGAAGTTCTGATAAAAGCTACTGGAAAAAGTTTGAAGAGGGCACAGGGTACGCGATGGAGTGCAAAGGCTAATGCTGTAAATAAAGAAATTCTTCTTACCTTAGAAAAACTGACAGAAACAGGTAATTGTTAACAAAATCTTGCAGAAACTTTGCTAGTTGCTAGGGCTTGTGAAAACCAGTTCTTTTTGAAGTGAATAACGCACAAAAGTATTTAAAAACGAAAGGACTTGATATAAGACTCTGTGCTGGAAAAATACATGATTTGGAGGAAATTTTATTAGAAAAACGAGAGCAATGGACTGAAGCAACCGAAGATGCAAAAGATATGTGTGAAGAGCTTGGAATTTTTATGGAACCTCGGAGGTAATGAAATAACAAAAGATGCGAACCTATCTTATGGAAAAAAGTTGAGACGAAAGCTCAGGATATTATTAACAATTGCTATTAGTAATGCAAGCTGTGAAAGAAGTTTTTCTAAACTTACTTTACATTCTTACTTTTTTTATTTATAACCTGTGCCCTTTTATCGTCATCAAAAGTTGTAAGGAACTTGTGTCTACTTAATTTTCTTCTGCCCGGGCGACGAATGTCCACCCTACGCCACTGAGCTGCAGGAACAGATAATATTCCCTTTGAATTCTTCAAGTGAGCTTCGACTAATTACTTATTTATACTTTTGAAATTCTTAAATGTCGTTTTCTAATATTTGACCGTGCCTTAAACTTTCTTGTCTCCTGGTTATCTTTCCATTGTTTGAAAAAGGAGACCTTTCTATTCTACACATCTATAGAGAAATTTCGTTTTTTAACTCAGCAATGAAGTTGTTTATAAGTTTGCTTTTTTCCAGACTATCATGTTGGGTTGCTGATAAGTAAAAACTTAGAGAGCTTCAAGCTTGATTTAGATCTGGTTACTCGACAATAGATCAAGTATTGTGTTTTTACTTACAAAATTGTGGAAACTACATGTTTTGATAGTGGAGGAAGTCGAAGATTTCGGATAAAAGTATACCGGACCTACTATACGCTAATGACATAGTATTTTTTGCGGAATCGTCTACACGGCTCCAAGAAATGATAGTGAAACTAGAATTTATCGATTAATTTCGAGACATACTATATAACAATTTTAAGAACGGGACAAGGAAAATACTTTAGAGGAAAAATGGAACTTTAAGAAGCAGTAAATTAATATAGTAAAATAATTTAACCCTCCTTAACCTCACAGCAAAAATCGGTACAATCGTGCTATTGGGTCCATAATGTTTCGATATAGTTTTTTGTTTTTTGATTTATCAGATAAGTAAAGTTGGAATTTTAATAGATAATTAATCTTTCAGGCCATTCGAAAATATATTATTAAATTTAATTGACTTCAAAACTGGCATGAAATGCCATAATTTCTCTAAGATCTTCCTTCGATATTTATTTCCAGTTTGCCCTGATTAGTAACCTGTAAACAATGTTCAACTCAAGATCCTGAGTAGGTATACATTGATGCCTATACAAAGTTGCACTATTTATAATTGTTATTCAATTACAATTATTGAACCTTTTTTGTTAAAGTTAAATCGTGTTTCGGCGGTTTTTGAAAAAAAAAAATTATTTTAAATAATATTGGTGATCTATGTTCAAAAGCCAAACAAACAAGTTAATTTTTTATCCTAGCAACATAACTATGGGAAAACCAGTTCCGGTTTTCAAAATAAGCCTTTGATAATACTGGACTATAACAAAACCAAATGTGGAGCCAATGTTTCACGTAGCGTACTAGCGGCTGTTATAATTTTTCGACATTTCAACCCACCAAGGAAAATCTAAAATTTATTCATAAACGATAAACTGATGCCACACGCGGAGGAGATGATGGAGGCGGACATAAATGAACGTTCACAGCATTGGCCAAATTGATTATGCTTTATTCAGCGTAGGTGTGGGGGAAATAAAGAATATGAATATGTTGAATTTAGAAGATCAATCAGTATTAAACGTAATTTTTATCACTTGGTTTTCATATTAGACAAACAATTTCATCAGAGCTTCAACAACCAGGCCAAAAGATCGAAATACAAAGAATATTACAGATACCTGCATTTTGACCTAAATCCTCTAAATAACTTTAACGATAAGAAACCTACGGAGATGATATCACTTATACTTCAAACAAGAGGTGAAATACTCCCTATTAGCCTTATGCTTATCTAGTGTCAAATGTTCAACATGTACGCTTGAGAAAACGTGGCAGCACACTTTTTATGATCGTTCGAATTACCACCTAGGACCTTGCAAATTATGACATCCATGGAACCCACACATCTTTTGAAACACCTTCTCAAAAAATAGAAATTAAATTGACTATTTTTAAAACAGCTACAATTTTTAAATGTCGATCAATTTGTGACCAGTTACTTTGACTCATTGAAAAATATGTTAACATTTTGACAGTTGTGATCGCTCTGCAAAAATTTGCAATAGAAAAAGAAACATCCTTTTAATCATTTAGCACTTTCTGAAATCTTGCCAAAACCTTTACAATTTTCAATATGTAAAATACATTTCTGATTTTAAATCCTGGCGTGGGTTCTCTTTCGTCTGCATCTGAATCTGATCTCCTCTCCCTTCAACCCCTAGCATCTACGAATATCTGAACATTGCATTTGGTTTTATGATTGGAAATCATAACGATTGTGTTTATTTTTGTGAAAAATCATCTTTTTGATATACTGTTGCTTATTTTCTGGGTCACAAGGACACATTGATGTCATATATACGTACAATATAGGAATGTAGTTATATACTTTTACCGATTAACTGACAGACCCAAACCGACGACCGACATTCAACATTATGTCACACAGAGGGCGCCTCTTTGGCTTAACCTGCATCAGATGTTGGTTTTTGGGCTATGCGATGTCATAGTATCTGAATCTGAATCTGAATCTGAATGTGTGGATGAATCGCATCGGGAGTGCAATGGATGGATGGATGGATGGATGGATGAATGTGGATGGAGATGGATGTACCCACATTTCCATGTGGCTTGTCGTGTGTGTCAAGTGATAAAGCAGGGATTGGTAAGTTGAATTTAATTGGCAATTTCGAATTGTATTTTGATGAAAAGCGTTCCAATAGATATACGGAATATATCGCCATCAGGCAGTAAGTGGAGCATCATTCTTTTTCCAATGTATAAAGAGCCCCCCCCCCCTACCTCTCCAAACAATCCTTCCTATCCAAGTTTTACTTGTCATGAGAATGAATATTTGACAGATATCAAGTGTAACTACATTGCAGGTTCTAAACAAATGTCATCACTCAGATTTCCAATAAAAATCCTTTATTGTCATCGTATCATCGCATCGCGGTGGCGGCGTTGAGATCGATATGGAATGACATTTCGTTTTTATTACAATGCATATTGTGGAGGGGTACCATAAACCTACACTTTATAAAATCTAAAATCAAATAAAAAATTTGCAAGGAGGCGAAAATCGAGGTGATTGTTATTTTAGATAAACCAAAGTTTCGATATACAAAAACCTATCAATTTGAAGAGACTGATAGGGGTCAAATATATTGAAATGAGAATTTGTATTTTAAACACTTGCGAAATCGTTTTAAAATTTTCTGACAAATTTGATTACTTGAGTACCTTGTCCCTTCAACACTTGAGATGATAAATGAAATTGACACAGTGGAAAAATAGCTGAACTTTGTTTTTCTATCAGTCAGATCCGTTGGCTTTATAATTGTGGAAAAAGATATTTGATGCCTTGTGACCGAAGATACAGAAACAATATACGTATATTGACAAAGGATTCTTTTTTTACAACATATTTGACGAATTTGGAGGACCACTGTAATAAAATCAAACGTTTCCCCAACTCTGTCAATTCCATTTACAAATATCCACAGCTTATTTATATATATTTGTTTGTATATAAAACAAACCCTCCCTACGAAAATATTTCTTTCTTTGTATCTATATTAAGTTCAAGGCCAATCGAACTTTTTGACAAAAAAAGATAAAAATACAGAACAGAATTCAAAACACTTTGTGTTTAGCTTTATTCCTTTTGATTCTCACTTGTTAACAGCAATATAATCTAACGATAAGCAACATATAGTAGCTCACAATAACAACCTGTCAAAGCCGATAAGAAACCCCCAAAAATGACACCATCAAAATTCGTCGAAATTTATACAAGATACCTATACCTTTTGTAAACGTAGATATACCTACCTTTTACCTACATATATATTTTAGCCACGTCTTGAATTTTTCATGAAACTCAAGAAAAAAGAGTATGGGGAACCTTAAACTCTTGTACCTATACCTACATATTTTTTGTTTTCTATTCGATTCGTCCTTGACGCACGCTGCTGACAGCAGAGAGCAGCATCGCAACATTAAACACCTGAAGCTATATAATATTTTGGTAGGTATAGTTATCTATCTCCTCGTCTTCTATATACCTGCTAGACCTTCTTTATACCTCTGTTATAAGGACAAGACTCAAGCTTCAACATCTTATGGACTCCATACTAGCTAGCTAGCTAGGTAGGTAGATAAGTTTATATGGAGAGAGTGTGGTCTCTTTGGAAATTTTAAGCACGATTCCCATAAATTCTTCATTAATTTGATGTGGAAAGTCGAGTAATCTACTTTAACATCCCCCATCGGAGCGTGGAATAGAATACCTATAAGGATACGAACGTACAGAAAAAAAAACACACACAAATTCGTGTTCCTATCATCACCACCTTCTTGTTGTGAATGAGTGTGTCAGGAGTGTTATTTTGGAAGGAACTGAATAAAAATATATGTGGTTTGTTGTGTTGTTCGTTGAAGATGTCTACTCTACCAGCAAATTTATTGATGTTCTATCCTTATAAGCCACCTCCTCCAATTTTTTCCAAGGCATACCTTAACTTTTTTCCATTCGTCGTTATTGTCGTGTCCTAAACTGTTTTGGAAAAATATAAATTCAACATTATAAACTGTCAATTCAGATAAACATTTTTTGTTTTCTTGGTCCATAACATACCCCTCTGGAGATTGAATTTGAAGAGCATGAGAAGAAACTTCCATGAGGCACGATTATGCGGATAGTATTTGATTCACTGTCAGCAGCTGCCAATATTAATATAACAAGACAACGTAAACAAAAATATGAAATTTGCCAAATATTTTGATGGAAATCTTTTGAGTGTAGCTAGACAAGTTAAAAGAGCTCAATGTAGTCATAAACAGGTTTAAGGTATGCTTTTTGTTGTACCGTGCATGTATTTTAATCTTTGTCAAGCAAAAACTTACAAATTAATATCGGTGTAAAATGTGCATGTAATACAAATATTTCGAAAACTCTCCAAAAATGTTTTCAAATTGTATTACAAATTGTGCACAATATTTGTCAACATACTTCAACTGAACTGACATCTTATTTAAGGGGGTATTCTAGTGTAGAATTTTGAAAAAATCAAAAAATTTTTTTTTTCATATTTCCAAAGTTTAGACATTCAAGAATATGCGTTTAAAAGGATTTTTTAATATTCCTATTATTTCACAAGTTAATTGAAGGTCATAGAAACTAGTTTTGAAGGTCATAGAAACTGTTTTGTCCTTTTAGTTTCATTTTAAGTTACTTTTGTGGCAACCTTTATACTGAGTGGAAGTGCTAGCTCTGACAACGTGTTTAAAAATATGTACGTATTCTGTATCATTATATAATTAAAATTGTCGAGAACTTGTCTCAAAACTCTGAACGCGTTTTTCTCGAAACTACTTTTTTCGAGCTGGCGGTAAGGATATATCGAGATCTAATAGACCGATTTACTTTAAATTTGAAGAGGATGTTCTTTATACATCTCTTTATCGTGTGGTTCTTTCCCAAAAATATAACTTCTCATTGAGTATTTTTTAAAAATTCGGAATTGTTGAAAAATATGCAACAAGAACATTTTTTTTTTCAAACTGCTGCCATTTTGTTAAAAAGTTTTTTTTTTAACTTATCCAAGGGTGAAACAATAGCAACATCTATAATAATTAAGAATCCGCCTGGTTTTTGTTTTTTAGATCACCAGGAGGGTTGTTAGGATGCACGCCAGGACACCCTCTTTTATTTAGACCCTACACTTTGACTGCTTGTAACTTTATTAATTTTAATTTTTTTTATTAATTTTGTTATGTATGAACAACAAATCAATAAACAAATGGTAAAAAAATTGATACTAAAAATATTTGTTGTTTCCTTTATGCAACGCTTCAAAAACCGGGCGAAACTCATGTCTCTACACTAGAATACCCCCTTAAAAACTACTCTATATGTTTTGTAAATCTCAATAGTCTTCCATCAGTGAAATATACGGAAACACATTTAAACCAGTTACGTTCTTATTATTTCTTACAAATTCTTGGATTCAAACTGAAGTTAATCTTTAAAAAGTGAACATTATTATTATTTTGTCAAAATTGTATATGTTCATTCCATTGATTACACTGGTCGACAAGGTTTTCTTGCTGGCATTAAAATTGAACTTTTCCAATGGGTTCTTGTGACCTTAATTCAAATCGGACTTCCAAATTAATGTATGTGATGGTCAGGTTTTTGAGATATCACTTTTTTAAATTCGTATATAAGGCTTTCTGAGGCGATCTAAATTTATGAAGTAGCTTTTTTTCAATAAAATCTGTGATGGTTTTCCAAATTTATAATCCATTTTACTTGCGACATATAGGAACTATATGGCAAGTTTTGCATTCGTGCAAAATTTCGAACTCGAGATTTTAATCAAACATGATATTACGATGGTAGAGAAGTCGAAAAAAGTGGGTCCCGCGATTCCGTCCGGTCTGTTTTGTCTGTCTGTCCACGCTCCTACAGCCTAAACCATTGGGTCGATTGAGTTCAAACTTCGAAGTTAAGGTTTTGAGCAGATTCGCGTTAGGCGTTTTTAAAATTTTTTTTTTAAGATCAAAACTAACAGTGGCCCCCATACAATTTTTTTGGTCAAAAAACGAAAATTCGAATTTTCTCAAAAACAAACCGATAGATTTTTTTAAAATTTTCTCCAAAATTTTATTTTTTAACTTGGCTTCTTTTAATAAGAAAAACATATTTTTGTATTGCTCAGGAAAGGTACCGCTCATAGAACCATTATTTTGTTTTTTAATTTTCTCAGCAACTTATGAACTGATTTCAATAATTTTTTTTCTGAAAAAGCTCTTATATCGCCTTAACAATATTTGATTATCAAAAGTGCAATTTTTTATTGTTTGGATTTTTAAAAAAATATTGAATGCTTTTTTTTTTAAATTCTATATCTCAAAAACGGGTCAACATTTTTTTACGAAATTTAAATGTAGAGCGTATATTTACAATCACTAAACAACTGCATACCAAAAATATTTTTAAAACAAAATTGAAAAATTTTATATATAAAAAATTAATTTTAAAAAAAACCGCTCTAACGATTTTCAAAAAAAAAAAATTGAAAAATCAAGGATTTTTTGATTTATAAAATGGCATTTAAATTTTTAAAGACAAACTTATTTTTCAGTTAAAATTTTGAATCTTAAAATTTTTTTTAATTATTTTAATTATTTTTAATTATTTAAATTTTTTATTTTTTTAATAATTTTAAATATTTTTAACTAGTTGAATACACAAACAATTATTGTTTTCGTTAGGTATGCTTATAACGGGTGACCACACAAAGATGCCCATATTACTTTTTTTCTCGCTCCGGTGGTAACACTGCTATGGTGTCGAATGCGCGATCTAGTTGAAGTACAGGTCAGACAAATTTGTTTTCATTTGTTATCAGTCGTCATGGATAGTTATACCGATAAAGAACGAGCATTTTGCGTCGAGTTATATTTTCGCGAAAATTCGTATGTAAAAGTACGACGTGCATTCCGGCGTCAGTTCCTCGTCATAAATGCGTGCCTTCATGGAAAACTGTCAACAGATGGGTTCAAAATTTTCGTGAATCCGAAAAGGCAACCGATAAGAAGCGTCCGGGCCCGCCGAGAACGGTCCGTACGGCTGAAAACATTGAGAGAGTCCGTGAAGCGATTCAGGTTAGTCCGCGGCGTTCAGGGCAACGACACGCGTCTTCTTTGGGCCTAATCAGTGCTTACAATTTTGGTCAAAGATTTGAATTTTTACCCGTACAAGCTCATGATAACCCAAGAATTGAAAGATACCGACTACAGACAACGTTTACTCTTCGCTCAGACAATGCTTCGAAAATTGGCAGATGGTGAGATCATTTTGGGTAATCTTTTAATGAGCGATGAAGCTCATTTCGAGCTCTCCGGCGCCGTAAACAAGCAAAAATTCAGGTATTGGGCCGAAGATAACCCAGTCTGGATACACAAAAAGCCGTTACACAGCCAGCGTGTGACGGTTTGGTGCGCGGTAGCGGAGTGGGGCATTGTCGGTCCCTACTTTTTTGATGGAACGGTAAACGGAGAGCGGTACAGAAACATGTTAAGCAACTTCTTCCTCCCCGAACTTCGCCGTAGACGTCGTTTGAGTCGAACAATATTCCAACAGGATGGTGCGACGTGCCATACTGCCTGCGAAACGCTCGCTCTGTTGAAAAAAGCGTTCGGTACTCGTTTACTCTCTCGATCGACAGATTTCGCTTGGCCGCCTCGTTCTCCCGATATGGCGGTTCCGGATTTTTTCTCCTGGGGATATTTGAAAGGGCGTGTCTACACGACTCGTGTACGTGATTTGGAGGATTTAAAAGCGCGCATTCGACAAGAAATTTCTGAGATTACGCCAGAAATGTTAAAAAATGTCTTCGAAAATTTTGTCAAAAGGTTAAACGATTGTGTGAGCAAAAACGGGCATCATTTAATGGATGTAATATTTCATAAATAATTTGTCTAATCTGTATTTTCGAATAAAATTTGTATCGTTGTTGTACGTGCTTTGGTTCTGGAGTTATTTCAAAAAGAAATATGGGCATCTTTGTGTGGTCACCCTGTACAAGTATTTTTCATTTTCGGAATGAGTTGTCCTAGGATGAGTTGTGTCTTGGGATGAATCACAAGTTTTTTGACAAATCAAATGGCATTTACATATATCTTTGAAGACGAACTTATTTTACAGGTATATTTTTAAATCTTTTATATACATTTTTAAACAGACTCTTTGCATACAGGAGCAAGTTCGTGCGACCCAGTCGTGCATTTTATTTTAATATTCAGTTGAAAAATTTATATTATTTCAAATAATATTCGAAAAAACTTCAAAAGTTGTATGATTTCACCTGTCTTACAAAAATCTAGTTTTTAAAATATATTAACAAATCTAAACACAATATTGAAAACGAGTATTTTTTAAATCGCCACTAACAATTAAGTCCAAACCGTATTTGAAAGTTTTTCTAAAATTCTAATATGTAATACTAATTCTGCACATAATTGATGAGAATGTACTTGCGTTATATTTCGAAGCCCTTCCTCAACACAATTGAGTTCTACTATCAAAAATGTAATTTTTTCAGATTAAGAATCAATTTTTACAATACCCGTGTTTTGTTGGGAAATCTATCCATAGTGAACTAGAGTTTTACACGAATAACAAAAACAATATCCATAGTGAGAATAACACCGATAAAAGTTAGAGTAGAATCTCACTATGGATAGGTTTTTGACATTTATACGAGTCTCGAATGGATCTTATGTGATTTTGTTTTCAAATGTTGGTACGATTGATATTGCATTTGTATCTCGATGGCTGTGTTGGTTGAGTAGTTGTGCATTTGGAATCATGTGTGTTTTCCATTGGGGAAAAAATCAATCTATTACTGTTGATATTATTAAGTTTTGTTAGTGAAAATGGACTAACTGGGCTTATTTTGCAAGAGAAAACAATAGAAAAGATAATTAAGTTTTGCTATGTTTCCACCAAAGGTTTATCACAGTTTAGATTAAATAAATCTTTTTGGTGTTTCCACCGCACAAGAAGATTTAAAAATGATTAAGTTTGACAGCACTTTCTAAAATGCAAATGGTGTTTCGATGTTTCTTATGAAGTGAAAGTGAGATAGTTTGATTCGTGTTAAACAATGAAAAACTGAATAGTTCAGCACCATATAGGAATATGCTACCTACTCCATGTGCAATTTTTTTTTTAATTTGATTAAAACAAAACTATATTTTTTGTACACAAACATGCAAATAAACAGACCATAACGCATTATCTGTAAAACCAACTCCTCCACACAAGTTTTTCTTCACAAATTTCCGATCCCCGACCGGAATCGAGCAAATCAAGCTCATTTCAACTCGACTCAGGTATATAAAGAATTTAGGCGAGCTTCAAGCTCGCTTCATCACCACATGTTAATGTAGTAGTCTACGAACAAACCCCCTTCTTGAAGTTTTTATTTGATGCAAATTGTTTGGTTAAAACTTTTAAATCGACTTTCACATAACACAGACGTATTTTCTTGATTTTGATAGTCAACTATCAAAAATCAGCTTACACGATTTCACCCCTGGTCTGAATTTCGCTATTTTTTTGTGGAATTTTTTGATAAATTATTTTGGCAAATATTCAGTTGTATCAACTTTCAAATATAAAAACCGGACCACTGCGGATCGTTTTGTTTGGAATTTCTCACTTCACTATATATGGAATGCGAACAAAACGCACATAATATCCAAATTTGTATCAGCTTTAAGAAAATAAAATACAATAAAGCTTCAGGTTCTGACGGGATTCCTGCACAATTATAATTCTAAACAAATTATTCCTGGGTTTCTTAAATATATTCTTGAACTTTTAAATAGAATATGCTTTCAAGCTGGTATTCGAGCCAATTTTTAAACTATTTCTACAATTTTTATACTCAACACTATTGCTTAAAGTTTTATAACAACAATACATATGTGTTTTTTCTATTGACATGAAAGTGCCTTCCGATACAATATCGAAGCAATTGGATTATCAACAAAATGTATAAAAATGTATGAAGAACTACTAGAAAATATGACAAAAGCAGTGCAGAATGGACCACAAAATTTAAGTGTTTTAAATGTGAAACAGTTGTTCCTCAAGGATGCGCCTTAAGTCCACTTATATTTTCAACGATATCAACAACCATATCTCAGGTGGGATTCTCTTTGGACCTATAAATGTCAAAGTTTTGGTCTATGCTGATGACTTAGTGATCTGAACTGATAATACGTTTTCCCTTCAATTCAAAATAAACAATTTATTAAAACAGTATTAAGTAAAGTATTAAATAAAATTGAGTCAGAATTAAAGTAAATATTTCTTAAACAATTAAAAAATTGTAACCAAACATTTAAAAAAGAATCCTTCTAATTTGTTTTTGATGTTGCTATAGCCCTATATCAAAAATTTGACATTACCTTGCTCTTACGCAAAAAATTGCAATGTCATTAGCAGTGGACAGAAGGTGAAAACAATTATTTTTGAGAAGAGTTTAATGTATCTGAAAAGAGGTGTTCTATCCCCTCTCCTCTGGAACCTAGTGGTGAATGAAATCCTAACTAGTCTAGATGCGGAGGGTTTCAGAGTGATTGCCTATGCGGATGACGTTGTTATAGCGGTTTCTGGAAAGCATCTTAGCACCTTAAAAGAACTCTTACAAAATTCCTAAGACAGACTAATACTTTGGGTCGATCGGTGTGGACTGGGTGTTAACCCACACAAAACCGATTTAGTCCTATTTTCGAGGAAATACAAAATTCCATTTGTTAACCCTCCCTATATTAAAGGAATTCAATTAAAATTCTCAGACCAGGCTAAGTAGCTGAGTCTTATTTTAGACAAACAACTAAATAAGAAACGCAATGTAGAAGAAAGAGTCAAAAAGCTACTGTAGCTCTCTTTTCTTGGAAAAAAGCTATTGGTAATAAATGGGGCTTACAAACAACTCAGAATCACGCATTGGCTATACACATCGGTAATCAGACCGATTTTAATGTACGGTGTGGCAGTATGGTGGACTGCTTTAGAGAAAGCTATAAACAGCGACAAACTAAATAAAGTCCAACGTTCAGCTATGTATAAGCGGATCACCTCGCCCGACTCCATCTGCGGCACTGGACACCTTACTCTACCTAACACCTCTTGACATTTTTAGCAAACAAATAGCTGCAAGCTCTGCTATTCGCCTCAAAGCTTCGTCTCAGTGGACTAACAACAACATTGGCCACTCCGTAATTCTTAGGTATTTATAATCAATTCCAAAGCACACAGACTACACCATCAACCAACTGCAATTCGACAGAAATTTCCAGATTTCTATACCTCCCAGATCTTTTTGGGAGGATAGGACATTCCTGGAAAATGAGTCAATCCATTTCTATACAGATGGGTCAAAAACAAAAGAAGGGGTTGGTGGAGGTGTGGACTCTGAAATAAAGTCTCTTATTCCGCTTTCCCAATCATTGTAGCGTGTTCCGGGCGGAATTTTTGGGCGATAAAAAAGTCTTGTCCTGACTTAAAAAAACGTGATATCAATATCTAATATCCGTAATTTCTCAGATAGTCAGGCCGCTATCAAATCTCTGGACTCTGTCTCTAAAAACTCTATAGCAGTCCAGAACTGTCGATCATCTCTAATGGAGATGGCACAACAGTTTTATATTCACCTTTGCTGGGGGCGGCTAGGCGTATTCTCAAATGATTTTTGCAGAAACTGTATGGACTAGGAAGAGGAGGAAACAGTTCGTCACCTTCTCTGTACATGCCCTGCGCTAGCTCAAAAACGCAAGAATTACCTAGGAGAATTCTTCTATAACGATCTGAACGATCTCAATCATATTAACATAATCAGCCTCTCACGTTTCGTAAGGGACTCAAACTGGTTTCATTGAGCTTTGGAGAAAGCCGCAAGATTCATGTGGTATCACAATGGGCCATTAAACTAGCCTAAGTGTGTCCTACTCTATTACGGATATCCACTTTAACCTTACCTACCCTATTAAAAAAATACAAATTGAATTTTTCAAGAACACTATCATGCGTTAACAACACAATTTTGCATAGAATGAAGTACTTTTGAAGTCAATATCTTCATCAGTTTTTATCAAATTTGCGTAATATTTCTTGTAGATTCTTATTTTTTTTATAAAAAAATATTTAAACTTTTCAAGAAATTTTACCAAATCTTGAAAACAATATTTTTTAAAAGATAAAATTAGTTTGAAGGCAATATCTTTAATTTTTGGGAAGATATTTGAGTCCAAAATAAATTTTTACCATTTTTCAGTGTTTTAAGTTTTTATTTTCTGTAAAATATCTTTGAATTGATTTTTCTCAAAATTGTATGCTTGCATAAAATTATTATGGAGACAATATCTTTAAATGTTTTGATGTGAGGCTTTGTTTTTTGAGTTTAAAAACACGTTGATTGAAATTTTATCAAAATTTTACTAATTTGGTATCAAGACACATTTTAGAATGTAAAATTTAATTAAAGTCGCTAGCGTTATTATTTCGAGTGATATTTGGGGTTAACCAAAATGTTCAAAGTCTTTTCTGCATCTTTCGATGTTATTACCTGAAAACCCAATTTATTTGAATTCTATATCTCTACTGGTTCTTGAGATATAGACGACGAATAATGATATGCCAAATGTACGGACGTACGTAAACACGCTCTCTCTAAAAACCTTTTATTTAGATTCTTAAGGACCTTGAAACGTAGAGAAATGTAAGTTTTCAATTCGACAAATCGGACCGATTACAATAACTTTATATATGACTAGCGGCCCGTCCCGGCTTCACACGGCTAGACATAAATAGGTACAGATATTTAAGTTATAACATGCTAATTAAAACGACAATGAATCACTAAATTAGAAAACATTTTTTTGTCCTAGCCTAGCCATTTTATGGCTTATTTTTTTACACCTTCGGTTGGTTTTAATAGGAATTTCTAAAGATTTATTTGGTAATCTAGCGCTAATTATAGCCTATGTTACTCAGTGATAATGTAGCTTTCTAATGAAAAAAGAATTATTAAAATCGGTCCAGTACTTTTTGAGTTTATTCGTTACATACAAAAATACAAATCTTTCCTCTTTATAATATTATAATATATGAGTGTAGATGTAGACAATACGTATAAAAGCTTTTGTCTATTCGTTGGAGTAGGAGGCAAAACAGTCCGTAGAAAACCTAGTAACATTTCAGCTTGCATACTTCTTTAAAAAAAATTACCAAATTTGACAAGTCTTATAAAAAAATTTCCAGAGACGAGACTTTAAATTTTTAATAAGAAGTCTTTTTATTACGTTGCCTTGAAAAGTTCTTCACGTCTTAAACTACTTTCCTTTTTATGCTGTTTTTGTTATTACGTTTACAATTAAATTTAAAATTACATTAATTTTAATTCTGAATTCTCTAATTGAGTTTAAAATTAATTGTTGCTATAGGTTTTATTTTTATAGTATTTATTAAAAATCAGGACAACTAATTTTATTATATGTATGTACATATGTGTTTTGGCATTGTCTTTGTTCTTCCTTTTTCCCAAAAAATCTCTTTTAAATCTACGAAATTAACTGTGGAAATGCCATCAGAGAGGATACATTATATGAGTTTATGTATAGGGTGACCATACTTTTTTTTGTTCGTCATCCAATATCCATTTTCCACTAACTTCTATCTTCTAGCATCTATTTTGTATGTTCTTTCTGCCATCTGCCATCTCCTTTGTTTCTATCTTTCATATTCTATCAGTTAGTTTACCTACCGATGGTCACCTTAATTACTATCAACAATTTACCCTCGAATATAGCAAGATGGAAAATAGACAGACAAATACAGACAGAAGAAAGGACGCACAATCAAACGATGCGATGGGTCGCCTCGAATTGAAATGAAATTCCAGGACAATTTAATAAATTTTCTGAAATAATTTATCGAGTTAATTAAAGCATTTTGAAGTACGGCGCAATATTCTACTATATACAATAACGGTAAATAATATGGTGTGAGTAAGAACTGAGATCCTTCGGTAGGTTGTTGGGTAGGTAGATACATAGAATTGGTACTATTTTACAGTTGTTCACCGAAATCCAAAGAGCCCTGGTGTAATAAACATGGTCTTAATTAATTCTTCCGTTATTTCTACTACTACTACTACAACTACGAAGACGACGACGAACAGCTCTAGGGTCCAATCTATGTTAAACATCTTGAACCGGAAGTATGATGTCCCTTATTTGATTTAAATGTCCGCGTTGTCGTTTTCTCTTGGGTTTATTATTACATATTTTTTATTTCGTTTTATTTTTAGGGGGGAAATTCGTAAATAATGCTGCTCCTTTTTAAAAAGCCTTGAAGTAAAATTTAATTTACGATGTCGCTTTGGTAACTTCGACTATACTTTTAGAAACAATGAGTCGCAGTCAGAGTTGGAGAGTCCCTAGCTAAAAAGCATCCAATACCCTTCATCTTATATTCCTTTTTCTTGTACCTACATATATTCAACACAACCTAGACCTACCCTTAGTTATAATCGAATATTCTCTGTTAAAAAGAACATTATTTTTCAGCTTAAACCATCCCAAGGAGCAAATACCCAAGGCCACACCAAAGAGCTATAATATTGTATACCTATACCAATCTCTACCTACGAAATATAGAACAAAAACAATAACAACAACAACAACAAAAATAATAACGATAATAATAATTAGTGAAAAGAAGATTGTTTTATAATTTGTTGTTAAAGGAGTTACGAAGAGGAACTAATTTGCTAAAAGGATTCGCTTAAAACTCTTAAAGTAAACAATACTGATTTTCCTTGTGTTGTGCTTTAGGGGCTTTAGAGAGTTCTATATTTTATATTGAGGCTGTATAACTATATACCACCATCTTACCTAACCTATAGTCACCATTTATTTGGTAACTTATAATCACCGACACAGACCTTGTCTATTCATTTTATTTTAAATGATGGTAGTTGGACTAATTAAGACCAATTCAGAATATTATGTCGTAAAATTATTTGAAATTCATCGAAATCGAGGGAGAATTTTATTTGGTTTTGACAAAAATTTATTTCAAGGATATTTTTTGTTTTTAAAATTGTCGGGATACACTTAAAATTTGTATTGAAAGGGAATTTTTAAGGTAAAATTGAACAATTCTACTTGTAATCTACAAAGGTTTGGAGAGTTTAGTTTTTACATAGGATTTGAAAATAAAAGTTAAATGTTTAAGACGTTTTACGAAATACCATTGAACGAAAATAATAAATTTGTAGAAGAAAAGTATTTTTTAGATACATCTTTGCCAGGGGCGAACGCAGAAAAAAATTTCGGGGGGGGTTTCAAAAAATTAATATTATATTTTTTTTTTATTTTAAATGTCAAGTGTTTTTTTCTTTTTTGGCACTATTTTATATAGGTACTAAGAAATGTGTATGAATAAAAATTACGATTGACAAAACAGTTCTCTGCTCAAAAGGTAAAGTGGCTTAAGTCGTTTTTTAACATTTTTCAGGAGAACGAATTTAAACTTTAAAAAATTATATAAGGAGAACCGTTTTGAGTAGAAACATGAAAATTGGACACAAACATTATAATTTTCGTCTCTTTTTCTATGCATTTAAGGACTAACAAAATAAGTTTAATCAAAGTTTTTAAAAGCAAAATTTGTCACTAAAGCCCTTTTACCTTTTTCTAATTTGTATAATAAATTGGCTTATGTTACTTAAGCCGGTTTTCCGAATTTCGTTTCAATTCTGATGTGAGCTTACTTATACATAAGCCGTTTTTTCCTTTTTTAAATTTAACTTCATTTTTACTTAAGACTTTTTTCTCTTAGGAAATTGTTGTTAAGTTTTATTGAAATAAAAGTTATTATAGGAAAACAAAACATAGAAATAAGTTGAGTATTTGAAATGGTTCTTGCTCGCTTAGAGTATTCTATAACAAATGTTGAATGGAGCATCTGATGTGAAATGAAGCCATCTAATGTTCCTCCAATATATTTTGTTGTTATTGTCATTAACTTTGCGAAAAATGCATTTATTTTTAACAATCGACCTAAAGTTGTGAAATTTGGATCGCGACATCTCAATTACATCAAATTTTGTTTTGGTTCCGACTCCCCGTACAAACTGGTACCAATCTCTTGGGTGGTGAATTTTGTAGTTAGTTCTTTTTTTCTTTCTTTCAATAATGGAGTGGTCTATGTCACATTCCATGTGTGTGTGACCCGGAATTAAAAACTTGTGATCAATATACTTTAAATTGTTGGTTTCATTATAAACGCACATCAACATCATTATTGCAACCATCTTATTTTTATTTTGCCCGAAACAGTTGTCACTGTAAAAAGTGACATGCTCGGTGTCTGGTGGTAGGGCAGAAGGCGAATTTATATGTTCAAATAAGCATGAAGCTATCTCATTGCCACCTCTATTGGCAACAGCTTCATGCCACATGTAACAGTGGGGAGTTCCTTTTACGCAGTCGTGTACAGTCAAATTAAATATATTTACCTGACGTTTATAAAAAGTTACCGAAGATTGTAAAAATGGAGTGGGAAGGCACTGCTGAAGATCGAAGGTGAAAACTTCCTTACCTCGGTGATATTTCGCAGACTCGGTATCCTTTTTTTTCGATTCATATGCAGTACTGCGTCTTCATGGTGTTGCTTTAGCTCCAGTTCAACCGATGTAAGGGCACCTCCTGTGACTGACGATTTTTGATACTACATTTATATAACTTTAAATCGAAAATAATATTTCTTTCTAAAGTGAATGATCTGCTTTTTATTATTATTTAAAAAAATATCTTTGTTTTCTTAAGAATTTAATACTGGTATACCAATAATAATAAGGGTATTCAATTCATCCAAGTGTAAAAATTGTTAAAATTATAAATTTACTTTACATGAAAGTTTGCGTGAACGGCCTTATAATTCATTTACTTAGATGCTGTGTAATAATTGAATCTCTGTGCATTAAATGTCAAATATAATAGGTATAAGCTGTCCTATAAGCTTATACAAACATTTATAAAAATTAGTTCAAAGATGCAGATAAGCAAAATACTTAAATTAATTCAATTTTATCTTTAACTTGGTTTTTATGATTTAAAAATTTAATATCTATTCCGAAAAAAGGAGTGATTGTTGGTGTATAATTTAATAGTCACAACGTTTGGTTAAGTTTATCAAAGAAATTTTATTAATAATTTTCCGCAGCTAAATTTTTATCTTAGGGCCAGTTTTTCAGTGCAGGGTTAGAGTTAAACTCGAGTTAACTCACCAAATTTGGTGAGTTAACTCTGGATTAACACACATAATTCTTTTGATATTGTCTTCCTTGTTTTGTAAGCCTCTTTGCATTCATCCTTCACTTTAAAACTGCTTCTTGACGTAAATATAGACACATATTTTTCTTGAGTTAACTAACTCTGGCTTAACTCACTACTGAAAAACTGGGCCTTAGTGTTAAACGTGAATACCCTTAGTATAATGTTTGTAGTTTATTTATATGTATTTTGTATAAAATGAAAATTAAAAAATAAAACAAGACCAATCACATAATGTACATATAGTGTCATACACTTAAACTACAAAGACAGAGGAGAGCCAACATACCTTTAGGTTCAGGATTCTTATTCTTAACGCCTTTCACACGTGCAAGAAGAATCATTTGCATTGCTCTATTCATTTTGATGTTAAAAAACTTTTTGTTTATGATAGTATATAGAACACAATTATTGCGAATGTTTTTTTTTGTTTTTGTTTAAAGCTTTTTTTTTTCTTTAAAATGTTTTCTTTTTCAGACTCTTGTTAATACATATATATTATACAAGATACTTTCACTTAAATACTCGTACAACGATTTAATAATATATATACTTATTTCACTTTTATCAAACGACCGTATTTACGCTTTCAAAACTCAAATTAGAATAGTTTATGTGTACATAAATCAATTTCCCCTTTTAGTTTCTTTTTAAATCCAGCATACTTTGATCGGAGTAAAATGGCTTATTTGAATTTAAAACAGCATTTATTTGAAAAATGTTCCGGGTAAAGTGACTTATGTCCGTTAAACCGTTGTTCCAAACGAAAAAGTTTTTTTATTTTTTTTCTTTTCGTTTGGAAAAGTGGCTTATGTTCTCATAGTTCAAACAAAATCACAGATTTCATTTAGGAAAAAAGGATTATGTCATTTACATTAAAAACTGAAAATGGAAAACCGGCTTAATTGTACATAAAATTTAACTCCAAATAAGATTTTGTTTTGGAAAAGTGGCTTAATTGTACTTAAAATTGTCTTCCTTATCAAAAAACTGAAATTTTAAATTTTTTTAAAACGACTGAGTTACACATAAGCCAAAACAAAATTAGATGAAAAAAGAATATGTACTTAAGACGCTTTACCAAAAGCAAATTTTTAAATATGCTGGAATTAAGCCGTATTTACAATCCTGAAAGTGACTTCTAGATGGAATAGAAACAATCTGAAGACACAGAAATGTAGATAATTTTTCATTTTATTTAAATGTTAAAAAAAAACATTTTTGGCTTAAGTCGACTTAAGCCACTTTACCTTGTGAGCAGAGAGTTTGACTTTGACTTCAAAGCTAAAACTTAATTTTTATATTTATTATGCATGTATAAGTTTGTATGCCTTATTTTCTAGTTGCCGTTGTCGATCCCATCATTCTTAGGCTGAACTCACACATGAATAAATGTGAGTTACAGAAACAAAGAGATGAGGTAAGATTTTTCTATTTTCACAGTTCTCTTTTGTTTGTTTTCGCATATTCAAATTTACCATAGATTGCTAGATTGAATTTTGAAATTGTCAAACACGTTTTTCTCAAACTCACCATCATTTTGAATTCGTTCCGAACCTTAAGACCGAAGATATAGGGCCATATTCATAGTTCCTTGATAAGTTCTGATTTTGTCTTTGCTAAATTAAACTTCAGTTTATGTTATTCATAGAAAATTTTAAAACGTTAATCTGGAGTCTAAAAATAAACCAGAAGGAACATATGTTTAAGCTGTTTCTAAATCTATTAAACGTCAAAAATAAACAAACTGATTGAGTAAATTAAGTTACGAGACATTTTATTTGAAAATTTAAAAACAAAAATTAAAATGTCAAAAGACTTAAGCATATATCAATATTTTGATATTTTGCTGGATGTTGGAATGCTACTAACTAACAAAAAACGAAAGCTCTACTTAACCCGATTGGACCCCTTTGAAACAGATGAAGACGATTTGTATGAAAGGTATCGATTCGAGAAAAAAACTGTCAAGTTTATGATTGACCTTCTAAATATTATAGATCGAAATTTAATGAAATGTTTGCTAATATCTGCGTGCTTCCAAGTCTTAAAACCACCAGCCCGACTTCATAAAATTTCTCAACTAACAGCAAACAAAATAGTTTAAAGGGTTTCAAAGATTTTGGCTCTCCAGCTAACGCAATTTATTTTGTTCCCCTCTACAAGCCATTTTGTATAGGTTTAAGTGAAATTTTTCAGAATTGAAGTAGAATATGCCTCAAACCTGTTTCTAACTAAACAGAGCTGGCAAATTCTTTAGCAGCTGTGTCTAACCTATATTGTAAACTTAGACTCCAGTTCAAATAGACTCGGGTTTGAAATATCACTATGAATTTGTTTTGTGTCTTACATTTACATAAAGGTATATTTAAATGCAGAATGGCATTCAAATGTTTAAAAATATTGAATTTAAGAGTAATCACGTAACTTTCTTTATTAATTTGATTCTTGTTCTTGAAAAATAGGGAAAAAACGCGTTAAAGGCAAACAGGGTTGCTGTTTTTGTTTTAAAATATTCTTGTGTCACAATTTAAGAAGTGAAAAAAGTTAAGTTAAACCTTTTTTTTTATATTTACAGTTAAAACTAACATAAATGAACCGAACAATTTTTCAGTGTTTTGATATATTAATTTTTTTTTTTTTTAAATGTGTCATAAGTGGCCGTGAGATCGTTTCAAAAACGAGTACAACAAGGTCATTTTCTGTTTTCAATTTTTCATTTTTAGCCATAAGAAACATGGCGAAAAAGAGCATCTTTGTATTAATAATAATACATACTTAGTTTCATACAAAAAGTTAAAAACTCTTCATCTTCTACCTCAGTGTTGGAAAATAAAATTACTAAACATTTTAATTGTTATTAGTATGAATGAAAACAAGAAAAATATTTTTCTTTCTTTTTCCAAAAAATTCAGAAATACATATATTATTCTGATTTAGCGTGTTTGTGTTTTGTGCACAATTTCTATCATTGTAGAAAATGTATTAAAATTTTTCGTTTAACATACTCGTAGTTTGAGAATTTGAGTTGGAAATTAATTTTGTACCATTTCTGTTTTTTTTTCTTTTGAACAATAATGGATATTTGATAACTGCACATATTCTGATATTTCGGGGGGGGGGGGGGGGGGGGTTTCAACCCCCAAAACCCCTACCTGCGTTCGCCCCTGATCTATGCAAACCTAAGGAAATGCAAAGGGTTTAAAGAAAATTTAATTTAAATGAAAATAAGGGAAAATTATATTCAATATCTCTCCACAGGTTTTTGGAGTGTTTTTAAGATTAGATTTGTATATTTATTTATTTTTTCAATGTCTAAATTTAAATCGGTGTTCATTTTAAATTAAAACTATATTAAAGAGATTAAATACATTTTCGAAAATTTTGTGCGTGTGAAACGAAGCGAGACAGATTCTCTGAACCAAGATCTCCGTTCGGAACGTTTACACATTTATCCAACAAAAGAAATCTTGAGCAAGTTCGGAGTTCCTGTGAAATTTGACAATATTCTAGAAAATGCAGAACATCATGGTTTAAGTTAAGGTTGCAGGAAAAAAAATTGAATTTAGATCTGTACTATATGGTTTGTAGTTTAAGTCAAGCATTTCGGTTCTATAGCCCTTGACAAATATACTTTTTTCAGATGGTTAGATTAGGTTAGTGGCTGTCCGTGATGGAATAGGACACACTTAGGCCAGTTTAATGGCCCATTGTGATACCACATGAATCTTTTCCTAAGCTCAATGAAACCAGTTTGAGTCCCTTACGAAACGTGAGAGACTGATTCTGCTTATATGATTTAGATCGTTATAGAAGAATTCTCCTAGGTAATTCTTGCGTTTTTGAGCTAGTGCAGGGCATGTACAGAGAAGGTGAAGAACAGTTTCCTCCTCTTCCTCATCCATACAGCTTCTGCTAAAGTCATTTGAGAATACACCTAGCCGCACCCAGCAAAGGTGAATATTAAACTGTTGTGCCATCTTCATTAGAGATGATCGACAGTAGTTATGGACTGTAATAGAGTTAGTAGAGAAAGATTTCAAAGGGTGATGGTGTAGTCTGTGTGCTTTGAAATTGATCTTAAATACTTAAGAATCACGGAGTGGCCAATGTTGTTGTTAACCCACTGCGATGAAGCTATTTGTTTGCTAACTATATCAAAGGTTGTTAATTGGAGTAGGTTATCCATTGCCGCAGATGTAGTCTTGCCAAACGACCCGCTTGTACACAGGCAAGATGAACGATGGACTTTATTTAGATTGTCGCGGTTTATTACTTTTTTTTAAGCAATCCACCGTACAGTAAAGTCGGTCTGACTATTGATGTGTATAATTATAATGCGTAATTCGGGGTTGTAAGCCCCATTTATTAAAAATAGTTTTTTTGCAAGTGAAGAGAGCTAAAAAAGGATTTAGTTTTTTGTATGAAATAAGACACAGGTACAAAGCCTCGTCTAAGAACTTTAATTGGATTCCTTTAACACAGGGAGGGATAAAATATATGGAATTTTGTATTTCCTCTGAAAAAATAAGTAAATGGGTTTTGTATGGGTTGACACCGAGTCCACACCGATCAGCCCAAAGTATTAGTTTGTCTGAGCCATTTTGTAAAAGTTCTTTTAGGGTGTTAATATGCTTTCCTGAAACCGCTATAACAACGTCATCCGCATAGGCAATCACTTTGAAACCCTCCGCATCCAGACTAGTTAGGATTTCATTCACCATTAGGTTCCAGAGGAGAGGGGATAGAACACCACCTTGCAGTGTCTCTCTGCTAACTAATCTTCTACCAGAAGAATTGCCCAGTTTTGAGTTCATTATTCTGCTAGTCAACATTAAATGAATACGTTCCGAGATTTTAGTGCAGATATGATTGAAAATGTGTCCACGTTGTTAAAAGTACCTTCGATGTCAAGGAAAGCAACTATAGTGAACTCTATGGTGGAGGGAGTATTCGATTGTGCCTACTACCTAGTGCGTAACGTCGTTTCCACCGACTTAACCTTACAATACGCATGTTGAGACGTAGACAGAAGTCTTGTATCAATACTTGCCCTTAAATGGATATGAATCAATCTTTCTAAGATCTTAAGAAGGAGCGATGATAGACTTATAGGTTGTAGACCTTTAGGGTTGACTTGCGAGAGTTTTGATTTTTAAACTTAAGATTTTTTATATTAACCTTATTCAGAAGTAAAAATTGACTGAGGTTGATATGAAACCTTATCGATACATAATACGCCTTTAAATATTTTTGCTTGTTTTTCCCAAAAATCTTATAAGAACTTAATGAATTGTAAAGTGATGAGATGATATACTTTATTTTAAACAAAACAAATATCATAATATTTTTCTATTGAAAAAATACAGTTTTTCAAAGCTACACGCTGCCTTTCAAAAACAAACTTACCTGAATTCATAAAAATAATAATATTTCCGTAAAGCCCTGTCGTGTTTCGTTCTATATCATCCCATCACCTGTGTTATGTCTTCTAAAGAGAATGATATTCTTTACAATTCAATCTGAACATTTTTATGATCCAAAATGTGTCGCATGAAGAAGACTATAGGTAAGCAAATTGAGTAAGAAATCCTACTCAAGTTATTTTATTTTTCATCTTTTTTCGTTTCGTTCGTTTTGTTTTCTTTGTTGTTGTTGTATTAATCTTTTCTATAAAACGTGCTATACACACGCTTTGACAACGCACATTACCGTTATGTCAAACAATAAAAACAAAATTTCGCACCAAAACCCAAGGACTGGAAACCTATAATACGCAACATGCACCTTATTATATGAATAGGTACCAGTTGTAGGTGCTTTACCTTCATATACGAGCATACATACACGACTACATACATACATACACGAATACAACACCCATCACTGATCGTTAAACACTCATGGCACGTAAGTTAAGCAAATAACGGAAAATTGCTATAAGGATATTTATTATGGATGGGGATGGAGGCGGGTGTGTTCATAGAGCAAGCGATGCTATGCCAAAATGAATAGACAACAACGAACAACACGTCGGTGGGGGGAAGAAAGTAAGGATACAAAAAATTAATGTAAAACGATAGGAGAACAAGCGTGGAAAACTGTTCCATCGTTGTAGGTATAGGTCGTTACCTATCCTAAATTTGGAATTCATCGAAGTTAAAGTGTATGAGCGAAATGGGGTGGTGGGGGGCGTGGCGCGTGAGGACGTTTGGTGGCGTTGGAAATGTATGTCGGCAATGTTGTGTGTTATGTTGTGTTGTATGCTTGAAACACTTCCCTATAGCTCAGCAGGTATTCTTCCTGCATTAAAATTGTTTTCAATAAAGTTCAACAATAAAGTAAACATTAATTTTTATGCGGACGCACATGTTACAAGAAAACAGTCAAGGCAAAAAGTTTTAAACCCATAACAGTTTAATGAAAACACAGTTTAGTTGAGAACGTATAAGAACCATAATAGCTGATTGCTTAAAACTTTTCAACCTTGTTCATGAATACAAACCAACAACTTTCCGTAAAGATTTTGAAACACAAACAATCACTGCAACAAAACTGGGAAGAACTTTAATATTCATTACCACTGTAACGTACTTGTGTGCATCAACAAACAGTGAGCCTATGTGACATTAAATCGTTTAAAAGATATTGCTACAGGAATTGCGGTAGAAATGGATTTTTGACAATGGCTTAGGCACGTTTAGAAGAAAACAAAAATAAATACACAATAAGATGTTTACGATATCAACCAAAATTTACGCACTGTTATTTCATTCAGTACTTAAAGGTATACCTACCTTAAAAAGAAGGCAGTAAAATTAAAAAAATTAAATCGTACAACATTTCTGATGTTATTTGTTTTAAAAACCTTAAATAGATATAATAGATATAATATATCTACTTGAAAGAAAGATTCACAGTAAATTTATCTTAATTAAAAGAATTTTCAGGAAATGTTCAGAAACCATCAAAATTTATACAGTTTCCGACTTGACGTAAACCAAATACGGAACATTTAAATGATTTTATGATGAAAAAATTTAATTTTTTTAGAACCAAGTAGAGAGTAATCGAGCTACATGAACAAAAAGAAATGATTTTATGTTGAAATCATTGTGTTTTATCATGTTTTTGAATACCGTAGACAATAGTTACTTTGGCTGCTCTTTTAGACTCTGGTTTTGGTTTTTGAAAAACATTGCTCCAAAAATATCTCCTCCCTCTAAAATGTCCATTTCTATAGCTCTAGAGATTTCTGCATTAAGAATAATTTGAACATTTTTTTCATCGAATCCAAACATTTCTTAGAGGTCTTCGCCTTCTTTAACAATATCGTAGTAATTTATATCATCGCAATAGTTATCATCAAAAGCCAAGGGTTTTTTATCCTACGGCGAGATGTAGTTGGTGGTTCTCATCATCTTCTTTTCGGTAGTGAGAAGCTAGTTTTTCATATAATCAGCTATAATAGCCAGCTGCATTCCTCCCCTTAAACAATTAAACCGTTATACTCGCGCTTCAAGGAATGCTCATCAGTGTACTCTCGAACCAAACTTCGGCAGTACTGTCAAGTACAGTCATTCCTTTTTAAGCAATACTACGCGAATGTAGAATGCCTTACTACATTCTGTCTTTCCCGGTCTTTGTCTTTCCCAGTCATCGCAATATTCAAAAATTCAAAACCATTGTGCACCTTTTAAAACCTCTCACCCGTTCCTAGTGCTCACACTGTGCCTCTGCATAATAAGGGTAGTAATATTAAAACATTAAAAAAATGTTTTTTACTTCAGCAAACATCTAATTTGTAAGGTTATTGTTAGAATGCAAGAACAAAGTAGGTAACATAGGGGTTTCTTTTTTAATCATAGGTAATTTTGTATTATACCCGTTTCCCGCTCGAAATCTTGTCAAAAAGTAAGTTTATCATACCTCCTCAGAACAAATGAGTAAGTGTGTACTTGGACACAAATGAGGCAAAAATTAACATTCCTTTCTAAAGCGAGTGATCAGTAACCCAAACAGTGCGTTTTTTTTGAAAAGAACTTTTGGCTGAAATGAAGTACCCAATCTAACCAAAGGCTGATCCAGATTTTTGATCATGGGGGTCATACATTTAACATAAAGACGAGTTTTTGTGGCACCGCTTAAAAATGTTCCGTGAAGTTGGCTGACAATTACATAACTTCAAGGGCTAAAGTGACAATTTCAGTTGTGGTTTTTAGAACACTGTTTTCCAGCAAGGTATGGTCGAACTATTAAATGTCTTGGGTACATTTTAAGCAGAAATGTAAGAAATTGTGTTGAAACGTAGCTTTTTTTTTCCAAAAATAATACAGGGTTTTTGAACAGGGACGCTACAAAAGTAGAACGACAGGGACAGCAAACGACGCCATATTTCTTGCCGCTCTTTTGACATTTCTCTTCAGTAAGGTTTGCCATTTCATGTTGGAAAGATATACGAGCTAACAACGAGTCGAAATTATTAAAATTTACTACCGAAAATCGGATAAAGTGGCCTCAACGTTAAGAGCCGTCATAATCGTCCTAGCATGTCAGCAATTGAGCGTAAAGTGGAAAAATTTTAATTCACAGGTACAGTACAAAATGTGCCCGTGCCAGTGAGACAGAGAAGTGCCCGTAGTGTCGAGAATATTGCTGCCGCTGAAGCTTCAGCTGCAGAAAGCTCAAATGTGTCTCTCACACGTTGTTCTCAAGCGTTGGGCATTTCTGTAATGTCGTTGTGGCGAATTTTGTGAAAAGATCTTGACCTTTATCCTTACAAGTTTAAATTGACTCAAGAATTCAAGCCGCTTGACCACCAGAAGCGTCGTATGTTCTTGATTTGAGCTGAGCAACAACTTCGAACTCGGATTTTCATCGAAAAATCATCTTCAGGGATGAGGCTCATTTCTGGCTGAATGGCTTCGTCAACAAATAAAATATCATTGCATCCCGAAAAAAAAAACGGTTTGGGTAGGTTTATGGGCCAGCGGCGTCATTGGGCCGTACTTCTTCGGTGATGATCAAGACCGACATTTTACCGTAAATAGGGATCGCTACCGTTCAATGATAACCGAATATTTTCGGCCCCAATTGGATCATATGGACTTGGAGAACATGCGGTTCCAACAGGACGACGCGACGGCGACGCGGCAACACAAGCCACACAGCGAATGTCACAATCAATTTGTTGGAAACCAAGTTTGGGGAACGTGTTATCTCACGAAATGGTCCAGTCGCTTGGCCGGCTCGGTCGTGTGTTTTGACGCCGCGCCGTTAGACTATTTCCTGTGATACTACGTCAAGTCTATGGTCTATGCCAACAAGCCAGCGACGATTGATGAACTTCGTACGAATATCGAACGTGAAATTGCAGCAGTATCAGCTGATTTATGCTTGAAAACCGTCGAAAATCGGGTTCAGCGTCTGGACTTCTGCAAGCGTTCCCGTGTAGGCCTGTTTTGTGTGAACCTTTTGCAAAAATTTTGTCAACAAAACTTTAAGATTGGAGAGAGAAAAATATTATTTCTTGAATTCAAAGAAATAAGTGTGAAGGTACATAAGTTCCCTACAAATTAAAAACAAAATGAAGTAAAAAAAGGCTGGGAAGAAACTATTGTGTCAATTACAAAATTACAATTAGAGGTTAGCGGATATTCTCGAGAGATTCAAAGTTTTTATATTGAATAAATAGATATGAAACGTTCATTATCAGGCATTAGTTTAACGAAAGCATCACTTTTTTTGGGATATTTAAAAATTCTTGAAATTAATGTTTTAATTTCAATTCTAAAACATCCAAAGCAAATTCACTTCAAAAAGCAAATTTCTTCAATTTATTAACATCTTACAAGTTTTTGTATTTAATAGATAACTAATTTTGAAAGAAAAAAACACTTTAAGAAAGCCTAACACTATCATTACTAAAGTTTTACTAAATCCTCAGTTAAAAGTAGTACTTTTAGCAAAAAAGTGGAATAAGCACTAAAATAAAAATGTTATTTTTAAATATAATAAATAAATAATTTAAAATAAAGGAAGACTTATCCAATAACGGAATAAAATTAGATTTGAATTCAAGTGAATTCCTACGCAAATTAAAAAAAAAAATACTCTCGCAAGCGAGGGTGGTCACGACAACTACAACCCCCCTATACCTGTAATTTATAGCACCCACCGCTCCTGCCGTTCTACGCAAGTTTATGCACAAAGCTTGTAAGACCCATCAACATTTTTAATTTTAGCTTTCAAGCCCAGGTGTCATGTTGCAATTAAGTGCATACTTCTTCCACGTCATTAAATTCCATTGTATAAAAATTACCAAGACTTTTCAAAAATTGCAAAAAATAAAAAAAACAACCTCTGTCCAGACACAAAAACAAAAGAACCACTAAACACAATAAAATAATTCCAAAATTTGTTGTTTTTTTTTGTTTTCTTCTTCTTCTTCTTGTTAAAATAAAATGAAAACGGGGAAAAAATAGTTAAAACTTTTTTACGATTTATTCCTTATAAAACCTCACACACATCTGCAGACAAGCAAATGGTTCTCATTATCGGCACTACCCGTAAATAACTTTTAAATTACACTACTAGCACATAAAACCGTCCATTAAAATTTATTTCCCTGGGTGAAAATAATAATCGTGCACCACTAGTAACAGAAAACAGAAAAAAGAACACAAAACCGACAACAACAAATCCACAAGTCGCTTAAGGGTTGGTTTTAGGTTGTATTTTAAAACCCCCTCCAAACTAACTCTACACCAAGAGGAGCTCCAATCCATTGGAGAGAAAAACAACAAACGATGTGAGAGAAGGTATAAAACTATAAGAAGTTGTTGCAACTTTGGGTCTGGAATGCAATCATAAAATGCGGCGCACTTTAACATTCTTCTTGTTCTTCAACAAAAGAAGATGAAAACGGGGAGAAAAAATTCCAAAAAATAAAAATAGCACAAAAAACTACTTGGATAAAGATGCAGCTAGAAACTGCAAAAGCATTGCCAAAGGGTAACTAACTGCATTTTTCTTTATTGCTGCAATTGCTTCAGCTATATAATAGTTATACCCTTATAAATCGACACAAAAGAAAATAATAAAAAAAAAGTTCAAATTACGGAATGGTAACAATTACAGGGGGTTCTTTAAGTTAGGGAAACTATGAAGGTAATTTTAGTGGACAATCAATCAAAAATAGAATTTTGATAAAACCTTTTCTAACTTAATTTACCTAAACAGGGGATACAGCCTGCACAAAACCACCTTCGATAGTGGATTCAGGCTAGTAGAATTCGCTGAGGTGTGAGACGTTCTGGTTGGTAGTTAGTACGTAATTCATATATCTCGACATTTACCAGGGCACATGGAAATCTCCTGATCAATCAACTGTTAACCAGATTGACCACATTGTGATCGACGCACTACCCTTCCCGAGTATACAGAATATGACATTGACTCGGACCTCTAACCCGTCCTTGACGAAGTGAAGATAGCTTTATCGAATCTGAAGTCCAACAAAGCTGATGGAGGTGACTGCATCGCTGCCGAGTTATTCAAAGCAGCAGGCAATGATTTATTGGTATAAGGAAAATGCAACAACCTATCTGCAAAATATGATCCGAAAAAAGCATAAACGATGAGTGGTATCTCATCATAGCTTTCCCAATCCTGAAGAAAGGACACCTTTAAACTACACCAACTACAGAATAATCAGCCTCCTAAACATCACTTGTAAGATTCCTTCTGCCGTATTATGTGAAAGTCTGAAGTAGTTCGTCATAAACCTGATACGTCCATATCAGTCTGACTTCAAATCAAGAAAGAAAGAAAGTCCACCATTGACCAAATATTCACGTTACAGTAGATTTTGTAAAAAAAACCCAAAGAACTTCAAATCAAATGATGAAGCCATGGTGGGTATACCATGGCATCATCAATTTCTAGACCGCGTATATGACATTATCAATAGAGAAGAACTTTGTAGAGCAATATCTATATTTGACCACCCTGTGAAACTTGCCCGTTTGTGCAGAATTACGATGGAGAGTGCAATCTGCTCTATCAAGGTTCACCGATGCTTTTTATGCCAAAAAACTGTTATATACGACTCGTTGTGGAAAGAATTGTGGAAAACTCAATCGTCAAAACTAGAGGCAGAATCTTTCAAAGGTTTGGCCAATTACTCGTAGATACCGATGATATTGACACAATTGAAAGATCATAGCATGACGTCAATGGCGCGTTTGCAACGGAAACGGAGAAAATGCGATTAGTAGTCAATGAAGGCAAGACCAAGTATATGCTGTCATCATGAACGGACATTTAACGATGACTACGTTTTGAACAAAACGTCAAGGTGGACAGCTGTAACTTCGATGTAGTTAAGACTTTGTCTAGCTAAGCACTGCTTTAAATTCAGACAACGACACCAGCGCTGGTATCAAACGGAGAATAACTCTTGAAAACCGCTGTTTTTTTGGACTTAGAAGGCAATTAAGTAGTAAAGTCCTCTCTCGAGCACCTAAAGCCGCCTTAAATAAGACACTCACTATCCCAGTTATCATATATGGCGCTGAGGCTTAGCATGATGAAAATGTCTTAGGATGCTTCGAGAGAAAAAATTCCCCGGTGATTTCTGGTCTCGTCTGCACAGATGGAGAATGTATTACGGGCTGTACAGCGATATTGATCAAGTCAAAAGAATACAAATCAAAGACTAAGATAGCTGGGTCATGTAGACGAATGGACATCAACGCTCCAGACCGGAAAGTCTTCAAATCCAATCCTCAGTGACGGCTCAGTAGGAAAGATACCGATTTAGGTGGTGGGAGAGGACCTCAACCAACTTTGCGTGATTTCTGGTCTCGTCTGCACAGATGGAGAATGTATTACGGGCTGTACAGCGATACTGATCAAGTCAAAAGAATACAAATCAAAGACTAAGATAGCTGTGTCATGTAGACGAATGGACATCAACGCTCCAGACCGGAAAGTCTTCAAATCCAATCCTGAGTGACGGCTCAGTAGGAAAGATACCGATTTAGGTGGTGGGGGAGGACCTCAACCAACTTTGTGTGTTAAAATGTAGACAGCTACATGTTGACCAAGCTGGCTAGAGACTCATGTTGGTTGAGGTCCAGGTCCATCCCGGACTGTAGCGTCTCCTTAGATAAGTAACTTAAATTACTGTTTCCTTGTTATAGTATTACTCTTAAGCCGCTAATAATGTTTGGAAAATTACTATGACTTGGCAGAGTGCATTAAAAATTCTATAAATTCTTATTCTGCTGTTAAAGTGTCATCCAAAAGTTATGTTAAAGTATGCTCCAGTTAAGATCTTAACATATTAATAATACACGATTTATGTTTCAATATTATTATTATTTACTAGCTGACCAGGCAGACTTCGTACTGTCTCAATCGATAAATAAAAGACTTAAAATTTTGTATAAATTAATTTCAAAACAAACAAAACGTATTGAATAAAAAGGCATTTTTTTAATGAAGCATGAAGTTTTGTTATTATTTTCGACACATCATGTTGCTTACTTAAAAAAAAACAGAGTTTTCCTGAAATACTGGCTATTTATAAGGTTTAAATTTTTATTAACAGACACACACTGTTATGATACAGTTTGTTAATCAATTTAAAGCTTTCTCATCTATATATATAAAAATAATTGCTGTTCGTAAGTCTCACTAAAACTCGAGAACGGCTGAACGGATTTATGTTATCTTAGTCTTAGAATCATTTCCAATCCCAGAAACTAAAGAGCGTAAAGGATCTGGTGGTGACACCAATTGTGGCAATTTTACTTTGCCTCCAGCACAACATAATCCAGTATATTTACAAATTATTTTCATTTCCCCAATTGTTACCGATTTGTCGGCACAATAATCAATTGCTGGATCATAGTGGAATGCAGCTCGTTCAAGAATCACAGGAGCACTGGGTCCGCGGATTCGCTCAATTTCATTATGTCGTGCTCGCTGTTGTTGTGTTTGATTTGCACGAGCTCGTTGCATTCTAAGCCTATCCATTTATGTCACTCACTAAATAACGCAATTCTGACATAGCAATACGACTATTTTCTTGATCTGTCTCTCTCTAATCATCAGTGCGGTTAGCACGTGAGGTATGTAGCTCTTCGCACATTTGATTGACTGCGACGACCTAAGTCAGGTCGTTTTCTCCTCGGCATCGTAACGTAATTAATCAAAGTGAGAAAATTTCTCGCTCCCGTAACAGTAACTTAACAGTAAAGTGTCACTATCACAAAATATCAACAAAAAAAGAGCACACTACTTGGAATGTCACTATCACAAAGGATCACAAAAGTAAAGAAAGTTCTCGCGCACGTAGCGGTAATCGTCACTCACAAAGATAGAAGGATGCACTCATAGAATATCGTAACCGTGATCTTAACACAATATTGTCAATCTTAAATCTTTTTTTCCGTGTTCTGATTTTTTTTATTTATTTGTTTACCTTTAAGCCATAAATCTCCGTGTTTCTGAAGTGCGACAGAATGATTGACATATATTAGTTGGTTGTCAAATCTAATGTCAAATATTATGGTTGTGTTCAGAAACTTAATTTGTGACAAAACTTAAGATTTATCAGACTTAAAAAAATAATCTGATAAAGTTACAACCAAGCCGACCAAATTAATTGGAAATCAGTACTACTAATAGTTTATTACATTTTTTGTCGAGTTCGCTATTCACTTTTGTTTATTTTCGGAACGCGACATTAGATCCTCCAAAGCGCACGCGAAAACTATTTTCATAGATATGATTGAATTTGAACTTTATGCAACGGTTATAAATTGCAAATTGACTTTTTGACGTTAGGGACACACCTAAATTGCTTAGACAACAGTGAGTGATTATAATTTAATATGAACTTTATTGAATAGCAATAAAGTTCAAATTGACTCTAGAAAACGTTTGTATGGGAAATAGAAAAGGGCTGTTTTTAGGGTTTTTCCGGAAATTATTCCATTTTTTCTCGCCTTTTAAACCTTCCCTAGACCTCCACGAACATTTCAAGAAATTTGACAGAATCTTTGATCTATTAAAGTCTTAAGTTCTGCTTCTAAGTTTTTTGTTTATATTAAAAGCATCACCCTGTAATCCAAGACGTTCCAAGCTGACTTGAATTTTGTTTCCAGCAGTGAAAGTGCTCAAGGATAGTAAAGAGTTACTTTAAGGAAAACAATAACATACATAACCGAAAAAAAACCTATCTAAGTTTGTTTTAAGGAGGTAGGTAAGGTACCTTTCCTACCCACCTTGATTATTTTCCTTAGAATGAGTGTAGGTATGCGTTTATGATGTACCTATTTTTTTATTCCGTTAAGTTGTTTTCGTTCTTGTTGTTCTGGAGTAAGTTATTATCGCACTCTGATGGACTGCAATGTGAATTAACCATAGAGCTTTTGATTGCTCAACCATTTTTAGTAACAAAATATAGAAAGTTAAAACCACCACTATATAACTTAGCGATATATTATTTACGTAGGTATAGGCTTTTTTAATTTTTGTTAGCTTTTCTCTACTAAACCAAAAATCAACTCTAAATTTTAAAAAATAATTCCTCTCTTATATTTTAATTCTTTTTCTGTAAAACTTTAAGTAAAAAAGAGGCTGGGATGCGACCCACACATGATAACTTCCCATTTCGTCTGTCGATTTGTCTTGCTTAAAAGTTTTTAAGTTTTTGTGTTTTGTTAAAAAAGTTCTCAGTTGAATTATTCTTAAAAATTTAAGAACTACCACTAATATTTTGCATATAATGAAATAGTTTGATTTCGAAATTATTTTTTTGTTAACGAGATTTTTATTCGAAAACCAATTTTTACCAATTTTAGTAGCATTTCTTAAAAGATTTTATTTCTTATATAAACAAGTACAAATTGGATGAATGAAACCAATTCGAAGTCAATATCTTCTATTGTTCATGAGATATCGAGAATCGAACATCAATTTTCACCAATTTTTCATCGAACATCAATTTTTACCAATTTTGCGTACTATTTTTTTGTAGATTTTAATTTTTTATGAAAAAACTGACTGTTGGATTTTTATAAAAATGTACTGAACGTTGAAAAAAATATTTTCTGGAGATAAAATAAGTTTGAAGCCAATATTTTTAATTTTTGAAAAGATATTTGAGCCGAAAGTAAATTTTTACTAAGTTTTAGTATTGTTTTTTTTTTGGTTTTTATTTTTGTAAAAAACTGTCAATTCGATTTTTCTCAAAATTGTACCAAATATTGAAAACAATATTGTTTACAACAAAAAATTAGTTTAAAGCCAATATCTTAAAGTCTTGAAAAGATTTTTGTGTCGAAAATCAATTTTTACCAACTTTAAGTAATGTTTTTTTAGGTTTTTATTTTTGCGTAAAAAACTGTCAACTCGATTTTTCTCAAAATTTTAATGAATGTTGACAAGAATATTTTTTAAAATAAAAAATTAATCCTTGCGATTAATTGAAAAATCTTCCAAGATTAATTCTTGTCATCAAAAGTGCTGTCTGAAATTAGCCGTTCGGAATATTTCATAAACAATTTTACTAGATTTTTCAGAATTTAAAATAATTTTCAATTGCATTATTAATAAAATGTATCTGAACTGTTATGTGTAAACCCATTAGGATTAGTTATGCTCAACATTTCTCCATCTTTGTTCATCACATTCTCCCACACCCACACTCCTACTTTTACTTGAGTCGAACAATATTGCATTGCAATAGTAGTGGTTGCATTGCAATCAGCGCAAATGCAATTTGCTTAATCGAAACTCAAAAGAAACTCAATTTAAGAATTAGTAATTAGTATATCTGTGTCTGTTGCTCTTATTGGTCTAGTTTATTTTGTGGCTCCTCAGTGAGAATTTAAAAAAGTGCGTGTGTTTTATCGGGATTGACATAAATAAATTGTTTCTAGCGCTAATTATTATAATTAAATTTGTTTATTGTGTAATATTCGCGTTAATGAGGAAAAATAAGATAAATTTCTGTGAAAGTTTTTATAATATTTTCAAGTAAAATAAATTTTTTGCTCTCGTTTTGAAAAAAATTTCAGTGCATACGTTAGGGAGGGAGTCAGTGTCGTTGGCTCTGTTGTCGTCGCGTGCGTCGGTAAGGTAGATTCTTTGTTTATTCAAAAGTTCATGTTGTGACATGTTCAACCACTTATAATGTTAAGGATTTTTCTATTTGTATCATTGTTTGGAAAATGAAAATCAACTGCACGATAAAAAATTTATAAAAGCAAAATTAAGTTCTCCTTCAGCACTGATTTACGATGAAGTTATATAATAATGATTATATCATTTGAAAGCTACCTAAGTTCTTAGAAAAAGTTACACTGACTAAGGGTTCAGGCAACGCCCGGCACTGCCACCTTAAGTTTAAGTCAGATTTAGCTTCGACCACTGATAGAATTAGGAAACATTATAACCTTATATTAAAGGTAGATTTACATAAGAGCCTAAGGTAAATTTTCCTAAGAAAAGGGCACAAAAAAGAGTTACCTTCTAAGGCAGATTTACCTAAAAAAAACAATACACTCTTAAAACATATTACAATCATTAAAAACTTATAATAATTGAAGTGTACCAAATTCCAAATTTAAAAAAATATTGTTTCAAAAATTTTAGCTTATGAAATTTGTATCCGATCTTAAAAATGATTATTATCATAAGCTTTTAATGCATTAAGTATTTTGATTACATTTTAGTTTATTTACTATTTAATATTATTGTTTTAAAAAAATTATAGATACAAAAAATTGTAGCAATTTAGCGCTTATTAGATACATTCAAATATTTGTTTTATTGTCAAAGTTCTATATTATTACAAACTATTAGTTTTCAATTGAAAATAAATTTAAAATACAAAATAATTTAATAGAAATGATTTTAGCTGTCCCAAATATATTTTATCTTTTACGTACTCAATTTTTTCTTCTTCTAACGTTATATGGTCTTTTGTGTGATTTGTCATGGCTTTAGTTTTCAATTTGTTTATTTGAAATTTATAAGTTTTACACAATTTAATTAGTTCCGTCAACATGTCTTAAATGAGTGTAGCTTTTGTAGAAATAAGAACTTTATCGTCTGCAAATCTTTAATTGTTAAGAACTGGTCCACATATCCTTATTCCATATTTTGTTTTCCAGTTAGTTTTTTGGAAAATGTCTTCCAGAACTGAACTAAATACAGGTGGTGAAAACGGATCTCCTTGCCTAACTCCTCTTGATATATTAAATTTGCGTCCAATATTCTCTGTTTTTATTCGTGCCGTGTTATTTTTGTATATATTTTTAATCGCCTCTATTTTGGTTTATGTTTTGATTTTACGAGGAACATACGAGTATTATTCAGCCCTATCATGAATTCCATCGTAATCGGAAATTTTTTTTTTTGAAATCCGTTCGTAGTGGAAAATCTCATACAATTTTGCATTACGAACGGATTTCATGACACAGTTTTTCGGGATTCGTAAAAATTTCCGATTACGATGGAATTCATGATAGGGCTGATTATTTCTTGTTTAACGGAGTCAAAAGCTTTACTAAAGTCAATAAATAGAAAATTAACTGGTAGCGTAAATTAATTGGATTTTTCAATTAGGTGATTCATTGTCTGCAAGTGGTCTGTTGTTGAGAATCCTTCTCTAAATCTAGCTTGTTCTCTTGGTTGATTGTTATTAAATTCTTCTTTGATGTTTCTGTAAAGCGTTTTGGAGAAGACCTTACTTAAAGTCGGACGGTCTATAGTTATTCCCATACATATGTACATATATTCACATTTCTGATGATATTCCGTCATTTCCGGTGCATTTGTCTTTCTTTAGAACGTCAATGGTCCTTTTGATAATATTTTTGCTGAACATAGGGGTGTGTGTCGTAGCCCAAAAATAATATTCAACTAATGCGATTAAAACAAATACAAAAACCTGAAAAAGAGGCTGGGATGTGACCCACACTGATAACTTCCCATCCCGTCTACCGATTTCACTTGCTTAAAAGTTTTTAGGTTTCCATGTTTTGTTAAAAAAGTATCAGTTGAATTATTCTTAAAAATTTTTAAATTACCAACAATGTTTTTCATAATAATGAAATAGTTTGATTTCAAAATTTATTTTTTTAACGAGATTTTTAGTCGAAAACCAAATTTTAACAATTTTAGTAGCATTTCTTAAAAGTTTTTATTTCTTAAATAAACAAAATCTAAATTGGATGAATGAAATTAATTTGAAGTCAATATCTTCCATTGCTCACGAGATATCGAGAACCAAACATCAATTTTTACCAAATTTTCGTACTAAAGGGTGAAATCTTTTATTTCGACTCTATAGGGACCTTGAAACGTCGCGAAATATCAAAATTTTCAAAAAAAAATATGTAAAAACTTTAGAATAATGACCGTAAGCAAATTCTTTGAAAATAACTTTACTTTTCAAGTTAAACAAATTTTTCAAGTAACAAAATGATCTAAACAGTGTGTTCAATCTCAGAAATTGAAAAAATACAAATTTGAAACGCCTTTAAATTTAATTTTGCCTTAAAACTCGTTTTGAAGAAACTCAATAATATTGACGTAAAAGAAATACCAAAACCAAACATATCATCCCATTTTTTTAAATTTTAATCAAAATTGTCACAATCTCTTTAATTAAAATTCGGAATAATAAAAGAATATACTGATGGATATCTTTATACCTACATAACTACCAACTTTAGACTCTTGTCGATTTACCTATATCGGAAATTACTTTTCCTCCATTTCTTGTTATTCTGTTGACAGCTCAATATTATTGTTTGCTTAAATATTAAATAAAATCCGCATTAATACCACAGTAGTTGCAATATACCAACATTTTAACAACCCACTTTCGACATCCGTATAAATCTATCTGTAGGTACATATACCTACCCACATCCAGTATTGTTTGTTCTTTAAATATTCATTCGATAGTCCTTCTTCGTGTAAATAAATTCTCTCAAATAAAACAAGAAAATAAAAATAAAAGAATCCTGTAAACTTTGCTGTGCCAGCAGATATCACATTTAAAAAAGAAAAAAGAACTTTCTTTTTTTAATTTTATCCTTTCCACCTGCAGTAAAGGCAATAAGCAATTTTATACAACAACACCATCTGGCAACCAAGAAACTGCAGCATCCACACTTTAAACGATCGAAAATAGTCAAGAAAAAAAGAACAAATCCTTAACAAATGGTCAAACGATTTACCTCATTGCCACATAAAAACCTTCTTCCACGTTGCTTGGAAAAAATATATCTATCACAAGGAAACTAGAACAGCCTTTCGTGCTCAATAAACATAGGTTTGTAGAGTAGAGCTAGATCTAGAGACTCATATACAGGGTATATCGTATATCCAATCCGAACCGAAGGCAACCAACAAGGAACGAATCCTTCAAATTACCTTTACTTTCACATCGCATCGTAGAACAATTGTAACACAAAATAAAAACAACAAATGCAGCAGCACAATTGCATCCTTAGGGCTGATTCTTGTTTTTCTATTTGTTGCAACAAAAAACCATGTAAAAATGTAAGAGCTAGAAGCACCAACATCAGCACTCTACTATAGAGGAACTTGCACCAGTACCAGCCTGCATCATCGTAAGGACCATTTCGCCCCATCATCAGCTATTGGATACTTTCAAGGATTTATTGACATTCTGTGATGTTATTAAAGTTGATTGCAGTTAAGTCAACTTCTCTGCAGTCCTTCCTAGAACAGCATGACTCTCTCCTGATGTGCTGCGGAAAGGACCAAAGCGACTGTATAAAAGGTTTCATCCCAAACAAAAAATGAGAAAAAACAAGGTAGCCTTAGTCGTAGAAAAGATATACATAGGAAACATTTCAAGGATTTGAAACGAGACGGTGGTGGTGGCGGTGAGCGGCGGTGCGCGGACGGAAGGTAAAAACAAAGCCGAGCGGAAGATTCTTCTGATCCTAGATTGGACATGAAGCGCATTGGCGAGGTTTAGATAGATTTTTCAAACCAACATAAGTTCGTGAGTTTATTTAGGCGGAGGGGGCTCTCTTTATGAGGATATGTTGGAGTTGGTGTAGAAAAGGAAAAGCTATACGATGCGATGACGAATTATTATTAAATTTTGCTTCGCGCTGAAAGGATATTTTTTGACATTCTACAACACAACGTCAGTGCACGAAGAAAATAATAACACAAGAAAAATAAAAAAAAGAAGAACAGAAACTAGAAAACATAGAACAAAATTGCACACTCCACTGAGCGAGAAAAGAACTAATCGACCAGGGCTGAATTTAAGACAATTAGGAGGCCTATTATTATAAATTGGGGCTCTGCAAGGTTTTTGGTTTTGAATTGATACAGTAGAGTAGATGATCTTTAATTCATGATTATTCCAGCTGGTATCTCCTTAAAGAGCGTAGTTCAATTTTAACCCACTGCCAACAAACTAACCCAAGAGGCAAGAACACTCAATTTTCTTAGAAACCAAAAAAAAACATTAATTTCGAACAAAAATGTAATTGTTGTGTAACGATGTCACACACATTTTCAAGAACAACTCGCCTTAAAAATTGTTTTAAAAATAAGTCAATTTTTAGAGTTAAGCTCCGATTAAGATTGAAGTGAATTTACTTCAACAAAATCATAAAATGTATTCCATTAACATTTTAATCTCGGGTTAACTCTAACATCAAAACAAGTACATATATTTTAAAATTGAACAACAACTTAAACAAGTGTTTTGGTTTAAAACTTATGACAAGTAGCAACATAGTCCCCCAGAAGTCTTTAGTTATAGCGCTAAAAAAGCACACAGCGCGTTCTGAACGAGTGTGGTGAAACTGATATTGCTTTCGTGGTTTAGGATTCGAAAAAATTTCAACGTTTTCTTCTCTAAAAAGTTAGAAATATACTGACTTCAATCTATCAATATTGTTGTTTAAACGATTCTTCATTGAACATCTGAGGTAAAAACTTGCCGCTCATTTATTTTGAATGGTCCTTCATAAGCTGGTATAATTAAAGTTTTTATGGAATCGTTTTTGATGTCGATGTCATGAGGTCTTTGTTTGCAAAAATATTTTCATTTGTGTGTCTTGTCCTTTTATACGAAGATCTTTATCAAAGTCACTCTGATGACTGGGCTGGTATTAAAAAATCAGCTGGAAAACGATGAACTGTGCCATATACCAATTCTGTTGGCGTTTCTCCAATGTATTTTTTAAATTTTGATCGAAGTCTCAAAAGAATCGGTGGAAGATTTTGAACCCAATATTTTGAATCATTTCAATTGATGGCTGCTAACACTAAAGTTCTATGGATTAAAGATGGGTTTTGAACTATTTCTTAAGCGGTGCTGTCATTTAGCCATTGCTGCTGTAACTGTGAAAGACTAACGAATTTACATAGCGGACGACATTTAACTGGGTTATTGCCAAAAGTACGCTGAAAATAGCAATTATCAAAGAGTTAAATTGAGTCGTCTTTTCTGCGTTGCCCAGTACTCTGCTCTCCTTGACGAGCAATTGTCTGGTTGCGACCTGGTCTTGATTGAAGAGAATATCAGATATTGGAGAATCTTGAATACCATGCTAATATTCCATGCTAGGGCCCCCATATGTGTCCGACTCTCTTCTTTATATTAATAAACTGTCTCTTGCCTGCAACTTCTAATTCATTAAACTATTTCTTCAATCCAAAAAAAAGTTTTGAATTTGATAGACGATAGAACTATAACCGAAACTTTTACATCGCTCGAACACCGCAGAAATGTCTCTCGTTGTTTTTCCGATATTTTTTCTAACAATAATCTGTCGAATTATGCGATTGCTTTAAACTTCAACACCCCCACCCCCTCCCTCCACTAAAAAAAATATGCTATAACACTCTGACTTCCAAAAATGCCTACCAGTTTATCCTTGAGCTCAATTTGAGACTCATTGTGAAGTATAGAGATTTTTTCTAACAGCACATCAAGAATGTGGAATGCTTTACCCAACTCTGTTTTCTCTTCCCACATTGATACTAAAAACTCTGTCTAAGGTTTAATTTTATCTCGGGTTATCTATTTTTCATTGAACGATCACTAATTTCCCTTAGTTTACTCTGGATCTAGGCCCTTGCTCGTCATGACGCCTCGAATCAAAATTTTGAACTGAAGGGGCCCATGCGTAAGGATCTGAAACTATAGCAATAGCTAGTTGTTTCTAGTTTAATATTTGTGTAGATGCAGTTGTCTAAAGTGCCGTGGCAGGATGTGCATTAAGGACGAGACTACGACAACGAAAAACGTCGACGCCCGACAACCATCGACCGAAAAGAGATGACTACTCGTGAGTCGTGCGAATCGTGACTGGTATATATGCTTTTGTGCAATTTGAAGTTTATTGTGAGCGTTTTTAATGGGAAAAATATGTTATTTGTTATCCTTCGTTTGGAAATGGCCGTTATTTCTGTTATATACATATGTATGTATATACATCGGTTTTTTTTTCTATTTATATCTCCTGTTTGTATAGAAGAAGATTTAGGAATGAAAATTATCAGAGGGTGTCTGATGTTCTTTTTGTTGTGTTTTATTTTGGTGGTGTCTTTTATTCTGTTAATCCTGATACATAAATTGGCAATTTTTCTATTTCCACTATCAAGGACGAAACAAAAAAAGAAAGGATTAAGGGCAAATGAAGAGAGAGAGAAAGAGAAAAAGGAAGGAAAAACATTTTTTTGTTTTAGGTTTTGGTTTTGTGGTTGTCCTTGGGAATGTGAATTATTGCCGTTTTTAGTGCAAGCCAAAAGGCACCTGTTCAAAAATGCAAATTAAGTGGGTTTTGATATCAACTAGCTTTCAGTTAAAAACAGAAAAAAAAGAATGTAAGGGAGAAGTATAACTAAATAGGGAAGGTATTTAAGGATATTTTATCAAAAATATATGCATGCATAATTTATACACCAGTTCACAAAAAAGGTAAAGGTTCTATGGACATGAAACGAAAACCGATTAATCGCACTATGCCGTGGACAAGGAGATTATACAATGTCTTATAAAAACACATCTTTATGGTATTAACATGAACTTTTAATATAAGAACGTATTTTATTTAAAATAGAAAGTAAGTAATCATTGAATATTTTTGAAAAATGTGCAATTTTTGTGTCCAATTTAAAAATTCATGCCAAATTTTGAAAGATATATAAATGTTATAGAAGTGTTTACATTATGTTAGCATTGCATCTAACAAAATAACAATTCGTTTATTTTAAAAAAAACTTTAAACGAAACAAAGTTAAGAACGTTGTTCATAGAAGTTAAACCGAACGGACTTATTTATACCTTTTTCTTCCAAAAATACCACCGTCGTCGTCGCCCCGAAGAAAGCAGTTTCGTCAGTGGCGTAGCTACCGCTGTATCAGATGTATCCATGTAACAGGGCCCCGAGATATAGTCCACATTCGTGTAGTGCGGCTAAAGAAAGAATCTCTGTATTTAACAGTACGTTCGAAATTGGGCTCACGGATAAACTGATGGGCATTCCCAGCAGTACGGGTATAACGATTAAATTGTTTAAGGGGAGGAATGCAACTGGCTATTTCGCTAGAGCATTGTTTATAAAAATAACGGCGGTGTTCAAGAGAAGCAAATATCTCCAATCATTTTTAGAGCTCTTTTTTCAATTCTATCCAGAAGATTCAAGTACGTTAAACTCAAGTTTAGGACGAATAAAAGCTTTGTAAAAAAAAGGGGTAACAACCTTTTTGCATCGTCGGAGAAAACCTAAACCCTTAGCAGCATTTTTGGCGATGTCAAATATGTGATCACTCCACAACAAGTGGTTTGTGATGCACATACCTAGGACTGATGGTTGTTCAATCTATTCGATACAAGTACCACCCATGGATAGTGGCATTGGGGGGAGGGTTACGCTTTTGTGACAGTAGACAGAATTGAGTTTTCGAAGCATTAAATTCTACACGGTTTTTGAATCCCCATTTAACAATGCTGTCAAGATCAGAATTGAATGAGGTTATCATACGCTGCCGTTGGTAGTCCACATTCCAAGAACAAGGATGAGAATCTAAAAACGAATATGAAAAGCAGAGGGTATTGTCATCAGCGGGTTAGAATTTTCAGACAAAAGATCATTTATAAAAATAAGAAAGAGCGTCGGAGACAAAACGGAGCCCTGGGGCACACCAGCGTTTATTTTGTGGATATCAGATTTGTTCAGTGAGATAAACCATGAGATCACCAGTGGACCTGTTGTAACAAAAGCCATACTACCGGTCATTAAGAAGCTTCCGTTCTTCAAGATTTTTCTTAAGCTGAAAATTGATCAGCGTTTCCATGACCTTGAAAAGAAGGGACGTAAGTGCAATTGAACGCTAGTTTGAGGGGGAAGACGATTCGAATTTTTTTGTCGACAATTCTTCAAGCACCTGGAATTTTCTACCTTTCCGATGGTCAGAAGTTTTACCTTTTGCTCACTAGTGCTGTTCGTGCATACCCAAATTGTAAAACGATCTCTTGCAATTTTTCTTCCTTGATCTGATGCTGATCCTTCACTAGAATGGACAAATGTTTTCCTTAGGATCATTCGCCAAAATAGGCCACTCTCATCTTGTTTAACGAACAGGACAGCGTCTTTATGAGATCAGTTTTTCTCCACTTGTTTCTAGAAATCGAAGTCCTAATCTAGCCTTGGAATTATTAATCTATCCATAACTAGTGTTAAATGAATTTATCTCCTTGAAAAAAGCGTGCAAATTGTTGACCTTGGTTTCATCATTATACCTAACTGAAACTGAAACATGTCGATCTCAATATTTTGTTGCAATGCTTCGATAAGATATTCCATTATTTATGTCATGTAACAGAGCAAACTTTAGTTTAAGGCTTAAAAACTTAACTCTAATTTTCACGGGAGCCATCTTTCCCCTTTTTAATATTTTAAACGAAATTCAAATAAAAAGTGTGTATATGTATGTATGGTAGTACCCGTGGCATGATGGTTAGTGCGCTGGACTGTCATGCCAGAGGTCTTGGGTTCGATCCCTGCCTATGCCATCTAAAGTTTTTTCACGGGTACTGCCTCTTGCGAGGAATCGACAAACTCTACAAGAGTAATTTTTGTCATGAAATGTGCTTTCTCAAATTAGGCGTTCGGATTTGGCTTAAAACGGTAGGTCCCCTCCATCCCTGACAACAGTACTCGCAAACAGGAATGGTTGAGAGTTGTAAGTCACTAGGCCCTAGTTCTCAACGGACTGTTGCGCCACTCAATTTATATGTATGTATGATTTCAATCAGGAAACAGCTGTCGGTGTCACAATTTCCTAAGATTTAAATATGAAACCACTAAATGGCTTCTTCTTCTTCTCGAATTAACAGGATAACAAATTTGCTAATTTAACAAACTTGATGTGGTTAAAATCTGCTTTTGAGCCATTTAAATTAAATTTGGTCTTACAAAAGCCTTAGACTTCAAAATACTTCAATCTGTGCGTTAAATTACACCTAAACCACTTTATTCTGTTAATTGAAGATACATTCATAGATTTTTCACTGTGATGTGACCTATAGAACTCAGTTCTTTAATGTGTAGTTGCATTTTTTTTTGTACAGGATTATGATAGCTATGGTTATAGATTTTGAATTCATGTACATTTTTTTCAGTGAAATGTTAATAAGAATTAACTTCCAGAAGATGACGGGAATATATTTTATCCATTATAGAACCTACTGAAGAAGTTCGTAGATGTTTTCAAAAGACCTTTGATCGTACGAGGCGCATTCACGAAATAATTTGTCAACACTTCCATCAAAAAACCTTCAAATTTCTCCCCTAAATGTCCGAATAATGAATTGAAACTTGTAGCCCCGAAAATTTCCAAAGCCTTTTCCGAATTTATCATTTGCATTCCTGAAAAACTTAAACTTCATTTAAATGTTCATTATTTCGAACATCATCCAAATACAAAACTTAATTTATATAAAAACAAACCCCTATCTCTCTAACCTTCTCAGCTCTTCGCATCTTTGAGCAAAATATTCAATTAACAGAAATCCCAAAAGGACCAGATGATATAATTCTTCTTGTATATATTTTCAAAACTATGTCAAACTATTATAATATCAACTCTAACTGAACTATTTTGCCTCGGCTCCTTGAGGATCTATCTTTATCGGTGTTGTACTGGCATTGAAATTACACAAAAAAAAAGAAAAAAACTAAACAACAAGAAACTTTGTGTAACAACATGAAAATTCACTTTGGCCACAGGACGCACCCACTAAGAGCATTAATACAAGAAAAATAAGAAGACACAAACAAAAAACTATATAAGAACAAGAACATGAGAATTCCTTGGACTATAATTCCAAGCTGCATCTGCATTTAACTTCATTTAAAAAAACGTTACACAAACCAACAATTCTATACTCGTAATGACACACAAAGCTCTGCACATTTCATTTCACCCAAAGGACGAAACACATACACACAAGGAACATTTAAATGCAAATATAATATGAACATTACCAGCATAGATACACACACCAAACATCCTTAAGTGGATAAGTTTGTGGTTGAAATAAAAAGTTTAAAAAACAAAAACCAACCCAAAAATAGTCCTAGAAGGACAAAACGAGAAAAACTTGTCCTCATCCTTTCCAAATACATTTAGCAAGAAAGAAGAACGAACCTGAACCATACTTGTGGAGATATGGATAGAGCTTGAGCTTGTGTCCCATAATGAAACTTTTGCGCATCTGGAAAACTTCGATCGCCTTAGATTCTTGTTTGGTCCTTCGGGCCAAACACACATTTGCCAGTTTTAAATACCATCAGAGACATGCAAACATCATCTTCCGAGGTCCGTTGGTGCGCCACTCGTCGCGTCGTGTCGCGTCGTTCGTTCGTCGTTGTCGGTTGGGTCCCAAAAAGCTGCTCACTCGAGCAATGCCAGATGAAGAAATTGAAATGAAACCTTCGTTGGCTTGCGATGCTTATCTCCCACACTACGAGTTTGAATTAGTTTTTTAAGGCGGTCGGTGCAGTTGCGTCTTAAGGTGGTTGTAAGGGCAGGAGTGTGCGTCTTTCTATATGACATAGAGAATGATGATGAGAGTTGGGAGGGGTGAGGTGATAAAGGAAATATAGGATTTGCACATAACCCTTTTTGAAAAATAAGTGTTTACACTATGATTACAAGTTTTGCAGTTCTTTTGGCAGTGCTGATCCTAGAACTGTAATAAAGGACGAAGCTGCTTTCCTGGGCTACATGAGAATATAAAGGGTATGATACCTATATCCTCTTCTTGTGCTGGTGATGGGTGGCGTGGGATGATTTGATGATAAACTCAGTTATTTAACGGGATTTTAAGTTTGCTACAAAGTGAATAGTAGAAACTATATACAAACAGTGTCATTAGATTAGGTCACTTCGTAATATTTTAAGGTTTTTCTCAATGCTTACAACTTAAACCACAAAATAACCTTAGACCCAAGAGAGCAAAACAAATTAAAATTAATTGAATCTTTTAATATTTCGCTTGCGTTTATATCAACTTTTCTTCAATTATATTACTTAAATTCATTCGATTTAACTTTTCTTAATTTCACATCACTTTAATTTAATTTCACTTCACTTTCACTAAGTTTCATTTATTATTTTATTTCACATCACCTTAATTCATTCAGTTTTCTTTAATTTTATTCACTTCGCCTCAATTTACTTTACGTTGTTGTTTAATTTCAATTTTCTTTATTTCACTTTATTTAATTTAAGTTTATTTCAACAATAACTTAAATTTTTTACTTTGTTTTCGCTTCCCTCCGACGACGTGTATTTAAAATATATTGACAGCAAACATCGTAACTTGGCAGATGTGTTCTTGCTTTGGGTATACTAACCACCAAAAGCTAAATCTAAAGGGTGGTTAAATTTTAAGTGCAATGTTTATCTATGTATATATATAAAAGAAAGTCGTGTTTGTAACAACAACACTTATAACTCGAGAACGGCTGGACCGATTGCCATGGTTTTTGATTTGTTGGATTTGTTTCCGTCCCGAATAGCAGAATACATCTTAAAAACAATGAAAACTCGATATGTGTAATGATTTGTTTATTACATGTCAAACATTTGCTGTCCAATCCTGTCAAATAGTGTAACAACTACTTTTTTTTTTGGAGCTTATGGCCTGGTTGCTGAGACCTTTTAAGCCACAACTTTATTTTTTTCTGAAGACATCATGTGTGCGTTCAGAAATTTATTTTTTGTAAAATGTCTATAAAGTTCAGGTACTGTTATATTTTCGCGTCAGCTCAAGAATTTCCGATCTTGAGGTGAATGGGGAGATCCATAACCAGACTTTGCTCTTGATCAAAGATATGTGTTACCTCATGTGCGGCAGTTTGTAAGTTGAATGCCAGCGCCAGATCGCGGAATGAATGACGCATTTAATAGAGAATTGGAACGTGAATATGATCCACATGAACTAATCCCATCAGTTCAAACGAATGTACCTCTTTTGAATCCTAAGCAGAGAGAAGTCTATGATACACTGATTAATGCAATTGATGATGGAAATGGCGGCTTATTTTTTTGGATGCCCCCGGTGGAACTGGGAAGACATACCTCATGTCATTGATTTTGGCCACTGTACGTGCGAGATCCGAAATTGCGGTAGCAATTGCTTCTTCTGGAATAGCAGCCATATTGTTAGACGGGCCGTACGGCTCACTCAGCGTTAAAATTGCCATTAAACCTTCAAACTACTGAACAACCGACATGTAACATTTCGAAACACTCCGCAATTACCAAAGTTTTAGTAGCATCAAAAATCATCATATGGGACGAATGCACAATGGCGCACAAACGCGCATTGGAAGCACTAGACCGAACATAAAAAGATCTGCGCAATGACTCGAGATGTTTTGGTGGTGCAATGATTTTATTATCTGGCGATTTCCGATTCAAGATCTACTGATGCAGACGACGAAATAAACGCTTGCCTCAAAGCATCAAATCTGTGGCGATATGTAAAGAAACTTCAACTGTCTGTGAGAGTTGCATTGTTGAACGATCTATCTGCTGATGATTTCTCGAAGCAATTGCTGACTATCGGTAATGGCCGTGTTCCTGTTGACAAATCGAGCGGTTTGATTTCATTTCCTCAAAATGTTTGCAATTTCGTATCATCAAAAGACGAGCTTATCAACAAAGTATTCCCGGATATCATTGCTAACCACAAAAATACTAAATGGTTAAGTGAGCGAGCAATTTTGGCCGCTAAAAACAAAGATGTAGATGACCTCAATTTTATAATTCAAAATCAAATCGTAGGTACTCTGTATTCATTCAAATCTATCGACTGTGTAACAAACGAAGAAGAAGCCATTAATTATCCAACTGAATTTTTAAACTCCTTGGATGTGCCTGGTTTACCACCGCACAATTTAAAACTTAAAGTTGGCTCGGTAGTCATCATGCTTAGAAATTTAAACCAACCAAAACTGTGTAATGGAACGCGTTTGGTGATAAGAAAACTGATGAGGAATGTGATTTACGCGTCGATACTTAAAGGAAAATTTAAAGATGAGGAAGTTCTTATTCCAAGGATTACGATGATCCCAACGGATATGCCCTTTGAGTTTAAACGAATTCAATTCCCGATTCGTCTTGCCTTCGCCATGACGATCAACAAAACACCAATCCTTGACTATTTGTGGCCTCAATCTAGAAAATGCATGTTGTTCTCATGGTCAATTGTACGTGGCATGCTCACGTGTCGGCAAACCATCCGCTTTATTTGTTCTTGCGCCTGACCAAAAAACAAAGAATGTCGTTTACCACAAAGTGCTTGAATGAAAATCCTATTAATGAATTAATTCGAGTTTTATTTTTGTTTTCCCAATCTGCACAACATATGTAGTTTTCAATCATTTTTTTCTGACATGAGTTTGAAGTACTTAATTATTATTTTTTATTTTTTTTATTTTTATTCTCATTCTGTATGTATGTTTTCATCATCATTCATCATAGTAAAATACTTTTTTGTTTCTATCTATATAAATATATTATTTTGTATCATTGTTTTACGTTCATCAAAGCCTAAATTAGTTCAGCTAAAAAGTAACACGACATTCAATGACTGTAAGGCGGTACGAAGTTCGCCGGGTCAGCTAGTTTTAAATAAAACACAAATCATTGCCATTTCTTTATATATTTACATATAATGTTCAATTATGTGTGTGGAATAAAATATTGGCCAAATGGCAGCCACGACTTCGTCGGCACACCTCCATCTAAAGGTCCAAATTTTCAATGACGCTGAGGAATAATTAGGGTTCTATGCCGTTAAGTGTCGAATTATCTCATCCTTTATTTGTTGTTGTTGCTGGCTTATCCTTTTCTTTTAAATAATCCCAAAGAAAGAAATCCAACGGTATCAAATCACATGATCTTGGCGGCCAATGGATATCACCAACACGTGAGTCATTGATTTGTCGAGCAAAAGAAGGATTGTTTCGTTATCTATGAGGGAAGTGACACCGTTCTGTTGAAACCACAAATCGTTTACATGCATATATTCCAATTCGGACCATAACAAGTTGGTTATCATCTCGCGATAGCGACCACCATTCACAGTAACTGCCTGATCGGTTTTATTTTGGAGAAAATACGGCCCGATGATGCCACCAGCCCATAAACCGCACCAAATAGTCACAATAAATCTTTGTGGGGACATAGGTTTTTCGACAATCACTCTTGTATTATCATTCGCCCAAATGCGGCAATTCTACTTATTGACAAATTTACTGAATTCAAAATGTGCCTCATCACTGAAGATAATTTTCTTCCAAAATTTAGAATCCACTGTTACCACCATTCTGACTATTGACGTGGCTTGAAATGGTCAAGAGGCTTTGGTTTTTGAGTCAATTGCACCTTGTAAGGTACAATTATTGGGCACGACGACGAGTTGAGGTCGACGGTTCTTCAGCCACACTATAGTGAACAACAGCAATATTTTCTGCAGTACGAGCTGTACGACCAATCACTGGTGTGTTCACATCTACATACCCACGATTTTTCCGACTGTACACACCTTTGAATGATTAAATTGACCGAACAAACACGAAGTGCACGATATGTATTTTGATTTGAAGGCCCATTTTATAATAAGCCTGAATAACTTTAACGCGTTGCTCGATTGTGTATCTTTCCATGGTTCAAATTAAGTTTGTCTGAAATTAAGAAATGTCAAATGAAAGCTTGACGTTTTGGTGTGGTTCACATTCATCATCAGGCCTTCAAATTTAACCACCCTTTACATACCATATGTTAGAATTCGTCCCAACCACGACCTGAAATACAGTATCTTACTTAATCACATCTATCTCCGAAATTAAATAGTACAATGACGGTCTTAGAACCGCGATTTCATGTGATACAATGATACCTTTTCGGAAAATGCCATAATAGTCAATCAAACGGGATCAAGTCTAGTTAAATAGGAAGGTGAAGTTCCAGATCATCTTCAGTTTAATTAAAAACAAATAATCATCAAGGGTCAATGGTATATCCAGCGTTGTACTAAGACACTTACCGATCAAGTGCATTGAAATATAGCTGGGGTATACATTCTTTCCCGAGAAATGGAATGGAAAACTCCAATTTGTCAAATCTTCCAAGTATCAGCAAGGTTTTAGAGAAGACCATCAATAGGGCTCTGACCAAGGGCTTGAGGAAAAAATAATAATTCTGGATATCTAGTTCGGGTCCAAGGCGGGACACGACAAAACTCATGCATTGTCTAAGCTCGTTTTTGATATCCAATTGGAATCCCGAAAGGTAGAGGTTGTTAAAATACACTTACAGAGTGATTACAACAAGATTCAGAGATATTTTGATGACTAAATCTGAGACAATTCTGTTACCTAGTCCGTTGGTTAGGGCTTTTAAAGATACGTACTAGATGGTCACCATTGATCCCCAGAGGGAACCAGTATTTGTAATTCGGCATTCATATAATTGCTGCTCCGACCATTGTCAAATGAGCCTTCAGTCTCAGAAAATGGCTGTCTAACAGAAGTCGTCTTGACCCCAGAGTGATTTATTTGCTGCATGGCCTTCATACGGAAATAAATGCGCAATTACACTTTTAATTCTTAAAAAAAATTCTTTGTGTGATTTCCGATCAATCAGTATATAATTTTCATTTCTAATCAGAGGGAAACACCTTCAAATTTCGATTCAAAAATTTGTCCGGATCGATTTCAATGATAGCTATAACTGGACCCTAAGAACAATACGGAGCTTACATGTCTGTTTTATAGTGTCAGGGTTTAGTTTTTAGTAGAATAGTGATTTGTTTGATTTTTAATATACATATGTATGTATACAAATTAATTAAGCTAGATCGTAGGACCGAAAATCATAAGGATGAAATATTATAGTTTAATTAAAAGTGTCAGTATGTGAGATTAGAGAGTAAGTTGTAAGTTATGGTTAAGAAGGCTAGTTTTATGAAATGTTGTATAGATTTATGATAGTTTTAAGAATGAATTAATACAAACGTATTTTAATTAATTTCCCAACTCATTTTTACTTGCGACATATAGGAACTATATGGCAAGTTTTGCATTCGTGCAGAATTTTGTCTGTCTGTCCACGCTCCTACAGCCTATACCATTGGGTCGATTGAGTTCAAACTTGGAAGTTAAGCTTTTGAGCAGATTCGTGTTAGGCATTTTTTTCATTTTTTTTTTAAGATCAAAACTAACAGTGGCCCCCATACAATTTTTTTGGTCAAAAAACGAAAATTCGAATTTTCTCAAAAACAAACCGATAGATTTTTTTTAAATTTTCTCTAAAATTTTATTTTTTAACTTGGCTTCTTTTAATAAGAAAAACATATTTTTTTATTGCTCAGGAAAGGTACCGCTCATAGAACCGTTTTTTTGTTTTTTAATTTTCTCAGCAACTTTTGAACCGATTTCAATAATTTTTTTTCTGAACGAGCTCTTATATTGCCTTAACAATATTTGATTATCAAAAGTGCAATTTTTTATTTTTTGGATTTTTAAAAAAATATTGAAATTTTTTTTTTCAAAATTCCATATCTCAAAAACGGGTGAACATTTTTTTACGAAATTGTAATATAGAGTGTATATTTACAATCACTAAACAACTGCATACCAAAAATATTTTTAGAACAAAATTGAAAAATTTTATATATAAAAAATTAATTTAAAAAAAAACCGCTCTAACGATTTTCAAAAAAAAAATTTTAAAAATCAAGGGTTTTTTGTTTTATAAAATGGCATTTAAATTTTTGAAGACAAACTTATTTTTCAGGTAAAATTTTGAACCTTAAATTAGTTTTTTTTAAATTATTTTAACTGTATTAAATGTAACCCCCTTCCAAAAAATTGAAAAATGGAGGTTTTTTCGACAAATCAAATTGCATATATATCTTTGAAGACAAACTTATTTTACAGGTATATTTTTAAATATTATATAGATACTTTTTTAAACAGACTCTTTGCATTCAGGAGCAAGTTCGTGCGACCCAGTCGTGCACTTTATTAAAAATGTTTTGAAAGTATTCTTTGACCTGAAACAATTCCGTATGTTCAATCAAAAAACTCGGAGTGTTCGATGTTCGTTGTTAGGTATGTTTGTTTTTATTTTTTTAATGCGTTTGCAGAGAGAGAGTTTTTCTTCTTCGAAACCAATTTTTGGCATGAGATTGTGCCATATATAGGTACGTGGTTTGGGCGAGAAGTGGGTGAGATAACTAGTTTTTTCCCATGCATACTTTTTCACAGGAAAAACTTTTCCGGTTATTTCGTTTAATCATATGTTCATGTAGTTCTTGGTTTTGCAGATGAAAGAAGAAAGCAAAAAAACACACACACACAGAATTGCATTGCAAACAAATTGAATTTCATTTTGTTGGCAAAAAGTTTTGTGTTCTGTGTGTTCTTTTTCTGTCTTTTTTTGTTTTTTTTTTTCAAGATGATTTCCGTAGAAACTCTTAAAGACCTTTTTCAACTTAAATATAAAAAAATATGCAATTTTTATGTGTGCCAAGTAAATTAATGGATTTCCATCATCATCATCATTTTTACAGGACTCTCGGTGGAGATTTGCCAAATTTACTTAATTTTCAATGAGTGCCACGAGAGAATGAATGCGATGCGATGGTGGGGGCCTTAGCTAAGTATTAAAAATGTAAGCCCGTGTGCCACTTATGTTAGTACCTATACTATGTGGTATGGTATGGTGTGGAGTCAATTTTGTTAAATGAGAAAAGTTGGCTTGCTCTTGCTCACGCTATGTAGTCTGTAGGTGGAATGATTTTTGTTTGCGTTGATGATGAGGATGACTATAATGCGAGATAGGAGGATTTGATTTAATTTTTTATAAATTTTTCCCTTGGGTGAATTTAGAATATGATTGGAATGCAAATTTTTTCGCATGAATTTTTAACTACAAATATGTTTAAACTCTGAAATGAAGTGAATGAATAGGAAAGTTGCTTGTAGCTAAGCATAAAATGGATGGGTTTGTAATAATTTACTTTTAATATTTTACAAGCTTAAAGTTGTGAAAGAATGTATCTTTTTTCCTTCAATTATTTACATTTTGAGCGTGTATTCCGACGGACTAGACCTGTTAGGTCTCATGTTTCGTCTTCCCAATCACTGTAGCGTGTTCTAGGTAGAACTTCTGGCCATCAAAGAAACGTTCCATCTTCTCCTCCATTCCCCTTCCATGCATACGGGACCGTAGATCATCCGAATAACTTTTCTCTCGAAACGACCCAAGGTGCTTTCATCCGCTTTTGTCCGTAAAGCAGGACGGGGATGATGAAGGTCACCAAAGTGACACTTTGGTCACTCGAGAGGGGGCTTTACTACTGCATTGCTTTCTAATCCCAAAGAAACAGCGGTTAGCAAGAGTAATTCTTCGTTTGAGGTAGAAGAAGTCCTTAACTCCTCATAGTTACGCCTGTCCAGTCCATGGTGATGTTTTGACCGAGACGACGCATCGTGACGGTGTTTAAGGTCCTTCTTTGATGACAATATGTAGTTTGTGTTGCCCTCATTAACCGTTAAACCCACTTTGCCATCTCTGTTTCAATACTCACAAAAGTCCCATTGACATCACGCTGAGTTCTTCCAATTATGTCAATGTCATCAGCAAATGCTAGTAATTACATAGACTTTTGAAAAATAGTGCCTCTAGTGTTGTCTAAGTCTAACCACCCCAATATTCATTATGCAGCTTGGATTCGATTTCACAAATATCACTTTCAAGAAGATTCTTAAAAAAAACTCATAGCTTTCACAATTTCTGTCAGATTTTAATGAATGAATAATAATTAATAATTACAGAAGCTTAACATCGCCTCAAATGGTCTTCGAAGTTTAAAAATTCAGTATTTGTATTCAATTCAAAGGGGAGAGTACGATAACTTTGGCGACAAAGTTTAATGACAGATTTGTATAGAACAGTTAAAAACAAGCATTTTTTACTATGGGAGGGGGGGGATCTATCTCCCCCCGTTTAGGCGGTAGGGGCAGTTTAAGAAAATATGTACATTAAATGGAAAAAAATAATTATAAAATAACGGTAATACCCTCAATTAAGTATTATACCTTTTTTTAAAGCCAACACTTTTGTCTATTAGCTTGTTTTTAAATCAAGTCAAAACCATGCATAGTTTTTGAAAAAAATTGTTTTAAAGTCAAAATTTGTGCAAAAAAAAGTTAAAAAAAATGTTTAAAGTGTAATTTTTCAAAACTTTCAGATTATCTACCATTTTTTTTTTAGAGTTCATTGCTCTTATTTGTTTTTGATCAAAAACTGAAAACTAGATGACTTTATGTCTTCTAGTTCTTAAGAAAATTGAAAAATACCAAAAAAAATATTTTAATTAAATTACTTTTTCATTGCTTAAGTATTAACGTAGTTTTATTTTGATAGTAATAATGGAATATGGATTAAGATATACCTAGGGTAAATTAATTTTTCTTAAATCCAGCTTATTTATATGCAAAAGAAACTTTGCATGCACCCCATCTTGCACCCTCCCCACCTTGCACACACTCCAACTTGCACCCACCCCAAATTCTATAGTGTTCCCAAGCAGGGGGGTTGCAGGGGGGCAGCATGCCCCCCTTACAGATGCCACTGTTGCATACACCCAAACTCGCGCACACCTTACTATTGCATACACTCAAACACGCATTACGCATACGCAAATACCATTATTACTATCAAAATAAAACCACTCAAGCAAAAAAAAGAATTAAATTAAAAAAGTAGTTGTGGTTATTTTCAATTTTCTCAAAAACTAAAAGACATAAAATCATCTAGTTTTCAGTTTTTGGTCAAAAACAAATAAGAGCAATAAATTCTGAAATAAAAACAATGGTAGATAATCTTGAAGTATTGAAAAAGTTACACTTGAAACCTTTTTTTAACTTTTTTTACTCAAATTTTGAGTTTAAAATTAAATTTTTATTTTCAATTTTCTCAAAAACTAGAAGACATAAAATCATATAGTTTTCAGTTTTTGATCAAAAACAAATAAGAGCAATAAATTCTGAAATAAAAACAATGGTAGATAATCTTGAAGTATTGAAAAAGTTACACTTTAAACCTTTTTTTAACTTTTTTTACTCAATTTTTGAGTTTAAAATTAAATTTTTCAAAAACTACGCATAGTTTTGACTTGATTTAAAAACTGGCTAATAGAACAGAATGTTGGCTTTAAAAAAATGTATACAACTTAATTGTAAGTATCACCGTTATTTTTTAATTATTTTTTTCCATTTTAAATAATAACTTTTTTAAATTGCCCCTCCCGCCTAAACGGGGGGAGATAGACCCCCCCTCCCATAGTAAAAAATGCTTGTATTAAGCCCCTCTACCAAAAACCGTTATTATATCTTGGCGCCAAAGTTATCGTACTCGTGCCAATTCAAACAATCATCGCCAAATTTATTTCACGGGAAAAATAATTTGACAAAAAATAGATCTTACATATGTAGGTAATTATATTATTTATCTGGAAATAATATTGTGAATGTGGAAGGTTTAAAATTGCCCACATCCAGAGAATATTCTTGAGACAACAGTAAAATTTCAATAGAATTCAACTCTTTTTGAATAAAATATAGATATTTTTCATATTAATAAAGTTTAAGTATGGGGGAGCAAGAAAAAGCTTTAAGAAATTGTAACTGTTGCAGCCATATCACATTACAAATTTTGTATGAATTTTTCAAGTTCATTTTAACTGTAAAATCCCTAAAACTCATCCAATACACCCACTTTGCTTCATCTTTACTCTTCTGACCAAATACTTTAGAATATTAAACAATAACGAAATTTCGGAATTCAACACTTCGGAGAAGTTAAAACTAACTTCGGTTTTTGAATACAAACTGGTGGAATTTGGAATTGAAAACTTCCCGTTAAAAATAAATGCAATTCATTTTTATAACCTTATAGATACTTTATGAATGTAAAATACTTCAACAACATTACATTTATTTAATTCGAGTGGGGTGACATTTCTAATGAAGTTATTTCTTAAATAAAAGCTGTCAAACGTCAAAGGTGAAGTTTGAATAATGTCAATTCTCATTTTGTTATTCTTATTGTTACAAAATGAAAATAAAAATAAATATCTTCCAACTCGAGACATTTTCCGACGGAAAATAAAACTTTATCAATTCCCAGAAAAACCCCAAAGCATACAAAACACAATACATTGGGTGATTTCTTTCTGAGATATCAATATGCTAGCTACTATATGGGTTTTCCTTTTTCTCTTTAAAGTCCTTAAATAACCGAATTCCCAAGAAACTGGATAAGAACCAAAACAAAACAGAAAAAAATCAGTATGAAGTACCGAAAATCGATTCCCGACAACGTGCTAAATCCACCCTAGAAACCGCATCCGTAACCAAAAGCTTCCGTTTGTTTCCGACTCTCTTTTTTTCCTTTTGATTTTTTGTTTCCTCCCAGCAGCCGCTACAGCATCGGTTGTAGCACCAGTTCCAGCACCACCGAACCACTAACCCACCACACTGTTCAGATTTGCAAAAGAAAAACATGGACTTCCGCCTCCGTTTCATGGAACAAAAGGTCGATGACGACTACGAGCGACGCGACGGTTGCGATGAGGACACGATGGCAACGGCTCTTCTACTATACCTATAACCTATATGAGAAAGGACAGCGAACTTGTAATTCTTTCGTTCCGTCTGAAGAGAGGAGGGGCTTTAGCTTGTTTTATTTTTTGAAGTTTGCGGATCTTGGATCAAGATATTTATGTTCCGTTGATACACAACACCCTGAGGGGTTTACAAAATGCACACAAACATTGGGGTGTTGAAAATATTGGTTCTTGTGTGGTCGCCCCGTTAAATTGGGAATAGATTTAGGTACTTCAGTAAGTTAGGTACATATAGTAGTACATCTACTGTGTGGCTTGGCTGAGGCTACTTACCGAAGGGAAGTCGTTGATTGGGCGAAAGAAAATACTGTTTCCGTTTTGAGAACTCTTTACAATTTTTTGGCTTGGTTTTAAGATTAGGAAATTTTTGTTTGTGTTTAGAAATCCGATTGGAACGTTTTGGAAAGTCTTTGGAAAAATATCGGTTGTTTAGCTACTGTCCCAAAAGAATTTAAAAGTTTTTTAAATTTTTGCATTGCGTGCAAATCTTTCATTTCATTGGAAAAGCAAAGTTGAAATTTTGCAATTATTTTTGAATGCTTCTCATTTCTCCTAATCTACGGAATTATCAACCCTTCTTCTTATTAACTCCTTCTATAAACATGAATTTCCTTCTTAACATTTTAGTTTAAGTCGTTCAGCCTTTCCTTGCTTTGTGCTAACATCTAAGTTTTATTTCAGCAATTTTTTGTTGAATTTTCTTCCAATTCAACTCGATTACAAAAACCACAATACTAACACCAATTGGAAAAGCAAACATAAGCAAAGTGTATACGAACTGATTTAAAGCTATTGGTCCAGGTTCCCGAACATTATCCTTATGCAAAGAGAAATGTATTGTTTTCAAAACCTCATAGTGTTCTCTCCAACTATTAAATAGGCCAGCTTCTTCCATTCGAAATATGATGTCATTGACTTTCGATGCCAAAACCGAATGTTTCTTCATAAACAAACAAACATGTTCATAAAATAAAGGTTCAATTATCATGTTTTCCAATTCTTCCGGGTCATAAACCTCATACATATAGACGAATGAACTTATGACAGCATTGTTTTGAGTTCGGTTGCTAAGAACTTTTTTCGTTGGTAACCTTTGATAGGTAAAGCTTCCAATGCCTCCAAGTTCGTTGAGCACAAATGCATAGGTGAACTGTGAGTAGATGGTGTAATTTTGAGCCAAAAGCTGTCGCACTGTCAAAGGGGTCCTAGCACCTGTCAGACTTCTATACGAATCAAAGAGTTTGCCCTCATAGGTTGCTCGAATGGTCAAAGTTCCAATGCTCCAAATAACGAAACAGAGTCTTACAAAATTTGTTGCAGGCAAGTATTCAATTGATAAGCCAAGTGCCATTGATGCAACATTTGTCAACTTCGATCGATACGGACTGAGGTGCAGGAATCTCACTAAAAATGGCATTTTCTTAACGATAAATACACCAATTGTTGCTGAAATCAACACGGCCAGAAACCAACCCCATGTTTTAACTTGAAATGGAATAAAAAGCCATGAAAACTTCCGGAACGTGTAAGGAGGTCGCCATAGAGCTATGGCTACCCAGTTAAAGAAATAGGTTTGACTTGGAGTAACGTAATGGTCTTGTAATGGTCCATGTTTATGGAAGCCAATCATAATGTCAGCTTCATTATCTTGAATCTAGAGTATACAAAATTTATTAGGCTATAGCCAATATAGGAAACCTACGTTCTTACTAATTTGTATCCTCCAAAACTCGTGCCATTTTCTAAAAATAGAACTTTTTCGTATATGAATCTTTCTATTAGTTGAATCTTGAAATTTATTCTTCTTGACAATTCGTCAATTAATGCAATCTCTAAGCCTCCAACTTCCGGTAGACCATAATACTTTTTGACACCTCTAAAGAAGGTGGGATTGCGTGTAACAATTTTAAGTGTACATCCATGCAGATTATTAGCTTTTGGTGGATAGAAGTCTTGAGGTGCTATCGTCGAAAAATTGTGGAATCGCAAAAGTTCAAGAGGTTCTGTGGAATGGCATTGTGTTGCTCGATAAGGGTAGTATGTATAGAATATAACTTCATTGGATGCGTTGTCTTCTATGACGATATTTACGTTAACAACACTCAAGAGAGCCATATGAGCCAGAAGCCTTTCAACCAAATAATAGGAATTTTTTGGATTTTTCAAGAAGACCAAATAAAAAACTGGATCATCGCCTCCATGGTCACGTATTAACGGCTCAAGGAATCTTAAAAGAAATTCATAATGAACTATTTTTTTTTAAATAAACTTAACTTACGTAAATGATTGATAAGAATCTATGAACCAAAGATTATAATCACCAACTGTCTGATATCCTTCGTTGTTCAAATCGATTTGTAGTTGAAACTCCCATTTTTCGTTTAAAATATCATCTAACATATCAGTGAAGATGACATTGCTCTCGTTGAAAATTATTAGCATATTTACGTAGAGAAGATTTATTTTTCCATTGAAAGAATTTGATATAGCTAATTTGATAGCTTCCGAAGGAATATTAGTTGCTTTTGCAGAAATGCTTGAAACACTAACAAGAATTGCGAAAAAAAGGTGTAACATTTTGCACTTTAGATAATAATTAACTCAACACTTCAACTTCATCAGGTGCTCAAAAAGCTTTCTATTTTGGTTACTAGGAAAAAAAACGAAAATAGTATCAACTGCTACACTAATTTATTATGCAAATTATTAAAGTGTTTAATATATTTAATTAAATACCTTGGGAATTGGTTAACTTACGCAAATGTTAATTAATTCTCAGTCTAAAGACTTTACAATGCCAACGATTTTTTCCTCATAAAAACTTTAACACTCTAGGTGGTTCGTACTGAGTGTTGAAGCTATTTCCAGATCTTCCACTTCCCACATGGACTATCGCTATTTGCAAGAAATAATGTGGATAAAAATAAGAGCTCAGTAATTGTTAAGGAAAGGTCAGAAGTAATTTAGATATTACTAACTCTAATCGCCTATATTTTTTACTTCATTAAAAATGTTTGAAATCAATTTTTCCGATACTCACCAAAGAGAGTGTTCAATTTATTGAAATTCTGATGTTTACGTCATACATTTACTTACAAAGGAACATAATAAAAATAGAGAACGGAAGTAAAAAAAACAGCTAAAACAGTACGCGGGGAAGAATATAAAAACAATTTGTTTACGGTTGAAGACAAATTTAATAAGCAGAATGGCCAAATTTGTCTTTGTTACTCGAAAGAAGCTCCGCAAATGGTATCCCAAGTGCAGAGCGATCACGTAATGATTTGGTGGAGTGTATTATGTGATAAAGTTACTGACCTTCATTGTTGCGATAAAGGCGTCAAAACCTCGGAGTAAATTTATCAAAACACCTTCTTAGAGACCATGGCAAAGCCTCTAAACTAACTCCTGTAATATCAACAGGACTTTGCTCCTGGCCACAAATTCAAGTCCACATCAGAAATGGTTGGAGAAGTTAATTTCTCTTAATTATGTGTTAGGTCAGTTTATGGCTTGTATGGCTTGTTGAAGGCATCCCCGTGAAAGCAATGCAAATTTTGACCACATGACTCCATTACCTTGCGTCATGGGCCTGTGGCAGGCGTGACTTCTAAGATCGAATGATTTAACAACGCTGTGTTTTTTAAAGTCTTTTGTATACGCAGATAAGCCTGTTACCAGCGTTGCCGCGAAGAAAGAAGCAAAGCGGGCCACTTAGAAATATTTTGAGGGCCATTTGACTAAACAGCGGGCCAAATGTTTAAAATTAAAATCGATCCTTAAAAAATTAAAATACATTTTTTAAATATGGGTATTTATTTGTTGAAATAAATAATTCATTTAATTTCTGCAATTGTAACATTAATAAAATAAATAATAAAAAAAATCACTCATGTATCACATTTGTTTCATAATTCATTTATTGATACACTAAATAAAAATAAATAAAAATTAACTTAAAATAAAGCCATATTTTAAAGTATAATCAGTTATCACATCTTATCTTAATTCTATTACTTACTCAAGTTGACCTGCATATAATCTTTAAAACTCATTATAGAGTGAACAACTTCATACGATAACCTATCTCGATTATCAGTTTTTATATTATTGAGGGATGAAAAAACCCGCTCAGCAGATGCACTGCTGTGTGGGAGTGTAAATAAGTTTATTGCAAAAGAACAAATATATTTAGAAATTCATAATCATCAGCGAAATTTTTAATTTCGCTCATCTGAACCCACCATTCAACAGAGTCAATATCAAGATCTTCTGTATTTATTTCTTCTAACCAGTTTTGTAGCTCTTCATACATTTTATTTTCAGTGCAACTGAATAAGTTTGGATATTTTATTAACAGAGTTGTCAAATGATCAGAAATCAATCTAAAATTGTTACTTTTTTGCTTTAAGTAATATACATCTAAGATTTGGAACGCTGTTAACAAATTATCACACAAATTTAATCTACTTTTTAACTAATTACAAAGTTCTATATAATAGTTTTGAGCTTAAAGAAACTTTCTTTCTCGTTTTCATTTAAATTTTCGAACAGTACATCAAACCCAAACTCGTAATATATCCCATCAAGAGGTTTTACTAATATTACTTACTACACTAATATTACTTAAAGTTTGTAAATAATCAGCTTTCAAAAAGTTTTTCAAAATAAGTTTATATTTTTTGGTGACTTCACTCACCAACAAATGTATTTTAGGTGCTTCACTTTAAAAAGTTTTTATTTAAATTAGTTATTATTTTTAAAATATAATTAAGGAAATAAAAATATACTTTGTACAATGGGTTGCTCAAATTGTTTAAATACTTATATACATACATATGTCAAAACTACAAAAACAAAGATTTTGGGCCACTTCAAATTGGCCCGGGCAAAGGGCCAAAATGTAAAACAACGGGCCAAATGGCCCGATCGGGCACTTCGTGGCAACGCTGCCTGTTACCATTAACGCCTTGGAAGATAGTATACGGATAAATATTGCTGACATACAGTGTTGGATAGAGAATTAGCATATAATACTTTATTTTAGTAAAAAAAATCCTTTTCTCAGTTCGCAAAAGTATTTCTTACAAGCTTTCTACACTATCACAAACTACGCTGTATCAACCTGTGATCTTTGGAAATTTACAGTTATTTACACATGCTTGTTTATAATTCCAGAAGATTAGAGAAAAATTACTAAAATTTAAAGTAAGTTTTTCTAGAGGCTTGTATATTACAATTTTGAATATTATTTGATTAGATGGGCCAACAACAGTCTTGTACACCTGAGCTCAAAAAGATTGTAATAACGATGAAAAATAATGGAAACAAAGTTTAAAAAATCAAAAAACGGTCAAGAAAATTAGTTTACAATGCCAGTCATTTTTTTGTAACTTACGACACGATCAATGCCATCTGAAAAACTCTCCACCAGAAAAGACAAGTTCTGCTGATGATAGGATAAAAGCTGTTTATGCAAAAAATATCCGTTTATGACGTCAGCTGAAATTTGGAATGAAGTGCATATAAAGATCATAAAATATCATTGAGCAGCAGAATAGTCCTTAGAAGACTAAATGAGAAGGATTTAATTGGTTACGTAGCTGAGCACAAACCCTTGGTTTCAAAAAAATATATTTCAGCTTGACTAACGTTCTCTAGAGAATACGGACAAAAATCGCTACTATTTTGGAAACATGTTCTTTGGAGTGATGAGCCCAAGTTTAACCGTTTAGGCTCCGATGAAAAACGGTTTATTAAGCGTCCACCAAAGCAGGAGCTGAATCTACGCTACACAATAAAAAGTATGAAGCACGGTGGTGGGTGTATCATGGAGTAGGCTGCGTTTTTGCAGCAAATGGACCAGCGTCAGTATAAGAACATGTTAGGAAACCATATAGAGTGTGACAACGATGGATAGATAGAATTTCAGATTTGATTGAGGAAACCAACAAACTTACAAGAACTTTGGGAAGCTGTAGCTAGCCAGTAAGGTTTCCAACAAACAATTAATGAAAATAAGAATTTTTTAGTTAAAAAGTATATATTTATTAAAAGTGCGGATTCTGTGACCACCACTTGTTGCAATTTCATTAATTGTTATTATTTTGGTATTAAGTTTGTTCATCATAAAAAAAACATTTTAAATAAATAATGTTTAAAAAAAATCAAAAATAATAATCTGGCTTAATTGAAATCTATAAATTATTGTGTGCCAATTCTCTGTCCAACACTGTACGTCCTCAATTACTTCAAAAAGTAGTCAAAATTTGTGCCTCTCGGTTGGAAATTATTCGAGTTAGCCGCGGAAGTAAAATAATTTTTAAAATATGATAATATAGCAAAATTTTCGGCCATTAAATTAATTATATGCGTTTTGTTTTCTTTTTGTAAACTACACATTTAAAAAAAACACCCTTTATTATGGGTGAAGTACGGTCTAAAACCGACCCAATCTGAAACTTGTCGATCTTTTCTTACCATAAGGATTTTATTTTTGGACTGCAATTAGCGGGTTTGATAGTTTATTTCAAAATTCTGTGTGATACTGTTTGGTTATAATTTTGTGTGTTTTTAATTCTGTATTTCAAAACACTGTAAACTTAGAATACTGTACAGCAAAATGGTGTATGAAAACCTATGTATTATATCTTTCTGATCAGAAATTCGGAGATACAATATATCTCCGAATTTCTGATCAGAAAGATATTGTATCCTTATAAAATGTGATTTTGATAACTCTTTTTTTTGACTTTTTGAAATTGAAAAAAAAGGGCAACTGATGTTTTATAAATTTACAAATATCATTCTTAAAGAAGAATAAAGAGTCAAAAGATTGATAAGTTCATGAAAAAGTGAGTTAAAACTTAAAAAATAACAATTTTTCACATCACATCCATTCAAAGAAATTTAAAACATGTTATTCTCTTAAAACGATTATTTCTTATTCTCAAAAATATTTAGTTTGAAAAATGTGTACTTCGAAAGCCTACAGATTTTTACCATTAACAATTTTGTTCATATAGAATTTTGAAATTTTACAATGCAGTATTTTGACCCAAACAGTATTTCAAACTCAACATGCTTTGCGGTATATTTTTTAACAACTCATAATTGGACGTAAAAAAGAGTGTTGTAAATTGGCTCTTTTTGTGAATATATCCTTAAAATTAATATTGGAAATGATGTTGGACGCCAATATTATTAAAAGAAGCAATATACCTTTTTTAGAACATCCCACTTATGATGATTGTTCAAAATTGTGCTTATTTTAGTACTTAACAAATTTTAACACTGCATCTTGTACATTCGCGCTTGAAGAGAAAAGTCTTCAATTTATTTAATATTAAACTTTTATTAAATTGTTGAAAATGCTGCGTGCCGATTTTTGATTTTCTTTTTTCTTACTTAATTATTTTATTAACTCCTTTAAGTGCCACTGTTTTTGCATTCAAAAGCAAGAGATCCTTTAAGAAAAGATCTCCATTACGAAATTAAGCCCTCAATATGATGAAAATCTTTCCTTTCGTTACCACACCGCTTCTCTTTCACAATTTTTCTCATTTCCATCATTCATTCTAAGAGAAGCTATATCAAACCTCGAACACACGAAAAGGATACAGGTTCCCTGAAGAATGCCTTGAACTCCTCCAATGACTATCAATTTGGTAACGCTTCAGAAATCCGACCAGGGTCAGGATGTTGTGTGTGGAAGACCACTCAGAGACTATGCAACCAACCACACACAGAATCATCGTCACATCCAAAGAAGGATTTTACAAAGTCCCAACATGTCATCAGGTTTTTATGTGTGCCTATATATGCGACTCTGTGTGACTACAGTGTGATAACATACACTGATCGAATCGAAGCACACCTCTATCTTCAATGAAGTCGATAACAATTTTCCACTTTTCATTTTCATTGAATCGAGCACCTACCCTATGTACATAGCTTTGTATACACTACTGACAGGATAACGGATACTAAAAGCGAGTGTGTCGTCTGGGCTCTGTGTCGTGCTCGTGCCTCGTGTAACAACAACACCACCCAACACCTAACCAACCAACCGAACTATTGAATGGAAAATGCCATCACGTAGTCAGTTCGGTTGTTGGGTCCTTTTTTTCTTTGTCATATGCACTTTGCTGCTTCTCATGCCCAACCACACAAAACATTGCAATGATTGCAGGATAAACGTTCAAGAAACGAACTGTTGTTTGTTTTTATTTTTTCTCTCTTCTTTGACTTTTTCCGCCACTTTCTTCTCAGGACTCGTTCCAGACAGGAGTCTTTTGCTCTTAGTGTCTGTCGAGAAGAAGAAGAGGACCTCTGTAGTGTGAATGTGATGGATTTTTGTGTGTTGGGAAAATTTGATTATCGTCTCTGTGTCCTGTCGAGTGGTATAATGAATATGAAACAGAGAATGCATACAGAAATGTTTGTTTGGACAAAAATGCAGTGTCCTTCCTTCTCGTCCCATGAGTCCTGACGACGACGATGATGATAATGACATACAATTCAATTATTATTAATTTTGAATTTAATTTAGATTTTATGTGAACTCGAACTCGACCAATGGAGTGTTGAAAATTCTTGAGAATTTTCTTTTGCACACAATCCTATACACACATATCCATATTTTCATGTTTCCCCATTTTTATGCCGAGCGATATGAATGTATAGGAAGGGCCGTGTTGCTTCATATCTATCTGAAAGGCATTTACTGTTGGTCCATTGAATTCTAAGTGGAAATAAATGATGTGGAAAAATTCTTGCCTAAGTAGCAAATTATATATATATTTAGGTATAGGTATATTAGAAAATAAGTAGGTAATATGTGAAGATAAAATGGAATTAGTATTAATGGTCTATGAGGGGATATTGGGATTAGGAGATTGTAGATTATAAATATATATCTAAGTACTTTCTTACTTAGACGAATTTAAGGCAATTACTCATAATTAAGGGTTGTAAAAGCCAAAAGGGAAGTTATTGGTAGTTAAAAAAAAGAATACATTTATGTTCAATTTTGTTCGGATTTTCGTTAGTTTACAATTATAACAAGAACTTTATGGACCACAAACCTAAAACGTAAACATACAAAATCAAGAATAGTAAAAATTCTTACAAGACTTAAACAAATAGATTAGTATATAGAAACTGGGCAACTCGAAATACTGTGCTACACAAATTAAGAAAAATATTGTTTTTGAAGTTAACTAGTAATAGCAGTAGAAGTTAAAGCTATATTACTGTATTGATCAATTTATGGTACTTGAACACCTCAAAACCCGATATTTTTTAACTTCGTAAAGAAGTTATTAACTTCTCATAGGAAGTTATTAACTTCTCATAGAAAGTTATTGTAATCGGTCCGATTTGTCAAATCGAAAATTTTGACATTTCTCGACGTTTCAAGATTCCCAGAGTCGAAATAAAAGGTTTTTAGAGAGATGTCTGTGCGTGCGTGTGTACGTACATTCGCGAAGCTCAAGAGCCAGTAGGGATATCGACTTCAAATACATTTATTTATACAGATAATAATGCAGAAAGATGCAGTAATGACTCTCAAAAAAATTCGTGGCTGGTTTTTTTACCATAGCATAGAAAATTTTGATTAACCCTAAATATCTCACGAACCAATAACGCTTGAGACTTGAATTAAATTTTATACTATATATTGTAACGTGATACCAAACAAATATATTTTTGGAAAAAAATCCGATTAACGGTTTTTTTTTATAAATCAAAAAAACTAGAAAAAAATATTTTTCACCTCGAACATTTTACGAACAAAAAATGATTTTGTCTAAATTTTCGACTCAAATATGTCTTCAAAAATTTGAGATTATGGCTTCAAAGTAAATTTATCTTACAAGAAATATTGTTTTCAACATTCGGTACAATTTTGAAAAAAATCGAATTTACAGTTTTTGTACAAAAAAAAATCTAAAAAAAAAATAATAAAAGTATCTTTTCAAAACTTTGAGATATTGGCTTTAAACTAATTTAATCTTTTAAAAAATAGTGTTGTCAACAATCAGTAAAATTTTGAGAAAGATCGAATTGAGAGTTTAAAAAAAAAAAAATAAAAACCTAAAGAAAATTTAATAAAAGTTGGTAAAAATTGTTTTTCGACTCAAATATCTGTTCAAAAATTTGAGATTATGGCTTGAAACTAATTTTATTTAAAAAAAAATATTGTTTTCGGTAAAATTTTGAGACAATTGACAGTTTTTTTTTACAAAAAATACGTTTACTGCGGTCTCTTTTGACAGCATAAGCGCGGCATAGAGTTGAACAAAGAGGTAGAGACACGAGAGAGAGAGAGAGAGTTGCGTTTGAATAAACGAGAGCTGCTGCTACCTGCTACGTATGATCAGTGTAGCCATACCCACCAAAATAGTAAACTACTAAAGTAAAGAACATCTACGCTTACAAAACTAGGTACAAATTTATCTACTTTCGACTCAAATATCTTTTCAAAATTTAAAAATATTGGCTTCGAACTATTTTTATCTCACACAAAATATTGTTTTCGACATTCAACAATTTGGTTTGTTTTATAAATCAAAAAAATTAAAAATTTTTTACTTACTTGTTTACTTAATCCGTGGGCCTGGCCAATGTCTTCGTCATCGTTGACGCAACCGGAATTCGATCAGGGCCTCGTTCAACATGCTTGTCCACCTTTCCCGGTTGTTGGCGCACGCTAAGCGTCTGGGCGTCCGGTCCTAGTCTACGCCATGCCATCCTTCCAGTAGAGGCATGGTCTTCCCCGCTGGCTTCTACCATAAATCGTAGCACAAATGACTTGCCAGGTGGTCTATCAAGCTTTATCTTCATATCCAATCGTCGTTATACCTCCTCTGGAATTGTCCTCTATTACAAATGGTGCCATCTTTTCTACGCAAGACTTTTTTATTTTTTATTTATTGACTTAAGGTAAGTGAATGATTGGACTACTTCAACAAATTCGTGATCACATACCTTTATTGCTGTTGGGTTTCTAACGTTTCCCGCAACACACGCACATTGTTTTTTCCTCATTCATTGACTTGGTGACAATTTTCCCCCCTCTGGTAGATGTTTCAGAGTCTCGGAATGCTTTCTCCAATTCCAGGTTGAAGAAGAGGCAGGCCAGCCCATCCCCTTGTCGGAGCCCATTTAAGAAGCTGACAGGTCTTGATAACATTCTGGATAGGTACCTGTCATCGAGTCACAGTTCTGTTGATGGTGTCTTCAGGAAGCTGAACACATTTTTTCAAGTTTTTCATTTATTTTATATTGTCGTCTCTTTCCTTTAGAAAGAGCACGTTCAGTCAACTTATATTGCATTCCAAAACCACATTTCTCAGAATATTCATTTTGCAATTCACAATTCATGTTGTTGCACGCATTACAAACAGAAGTCTTACCAAATTGTGAGTATTTTTTGAGGTTAGCCAAAGTCAAAAAATTAATTTGTAATTTTCAGAAATAAAATTGTATTTTGAAAACCTAATAGTTTACAATCTTTATTATTTGGGACGGCGCAGCAACATTATTTTATTTAATTTGAGTTGCCTGTTATACAAGTCGAGTTCCCTGCTTTGATATGGCCGACAAGGAATTGCACAGTTGCGCTTTGGCGAGTTGTCGACGTCCAGATGATGATGAAATGGTGTCCTGTGAGAAGTGCAAACGCTGGTGGCATTATATTTGTCACAACTTTGATCCCATTAATTTCGACACAATAACTCCTTGGTATTGTGAAGAGGAAGATTGTGTTTTTAGGGAGGATGATGACAATGCACATGTCCAGACAGGTCATCGAGGTTCTTTGTCAGCGTCCGCCGCCGCATCCGCACATAACGAAGCGCAAGATAATGTTGATTTCATTATTGAGGCTGCTGCAGTAGCGCAAGCTGCAGTGGCGGAACGCGATAAGGAGTTATTGGAGTTACGTGGTGAACTTGCTGAAGCAAAAATGAAGTTGGTAGAGCTTGCCAAGGTGAAGGAACAACATCCTGCGATCGTTGCATCGAAATCTGTTGTGTCTGATGCCAACCAATTGGCCAAGCTCGAGATTATTAAACAAATCCAAGCCAACCATCAAGCACTGTTGAATAGTTCAATAGTAAATTCCAAGACAATGCCGATTAGAAAGATTCCCAACCAGAAGCATGTTCAATCTACTCCGAACGAAAAAGTGTCTAATCAACACCAAAGCACCTTTGATTATTCGTTTCGGGACCAAGATATGGCATCTCTTCTCACAATTTTAAATCGGAGCAATGTTCAAGAGCTGCCGAGTTTTTCAGGTGAGAACAAACGGGAATGGCCGTATTTTGAGGAAGTATTTAAATCGACGACCATCGAAGGAAGATATACGTCCAAAGAGAACGTGGCTCGTTTGCGCAAGGCATTAAAGGGAGAGGCGTACCAACTCGTTAGTGATCGACTGAAGTATTCTTCAGATGCTGGCGCAATAATGGAGTCTCTTCGCACAATATTTGGTCGTTATGATGTTTTGGTACACGACTTAACATCAGACCTTTTAAATCTTCCGAAGCTTACGTCAAAATCCGATCCCAAGCTTAGAACCTGGGCAGTGAAAATCAACGGTTTCGTTGCCGACATTAAATCGATGAACCGAGAAGAAGATCTAATGAACGGGTACGTACTCACTAATCTGGCTTCGAAGTTAGGTCCGGGACTTTATCAGGAGTGGCAAAAAACTAAATCAGTCTTGAAGCGGGTCAGTTTTGAAAATTTTGCTGAGTTCTTGACACAAAGGGTAATTGCTTTACCTCCTGATCTGGCAAAGATGCATGGATCTTCTGATCAGAAAAAGGCACAATCAGTTGCTGCGGCAAAATCTTCTCGAGTTTTGTTACATTCGTCGCCGTCATCCGGTTCTTGCTGCAAGTGCAACAAACTACATCCTCTGTTCCAATGTGAGGAGTTTTTAGCTTTGCTCCCGGTTCAAAGGCAGACGTTTGTGAGAGAGAAATCCATATGTTTTTCATGCTTAGACCCATCAAAGCATCAGTGGAGAACGTGTTCGAAGAAAAGATTGTGCGGTATCAATGGTTGTAATCGACGGCATCACCCTTTATTACATTCGCAGACGTCAAATAGCGACTTAAGTTCTTCAGCAGTTCCATTCGTGCCTCAGCCTCATATCCATTCATCTCATGTTGGGGCCGATGTCAAAATAATGTTTAAAGTTGCTCCGATACGAATTCATGGAAATGGTGATTTGTTTGTGGACACCTATGCCTTCTTGGACGATGGGTCCTCGTTATCGATGGTTGAGGAAGACCTTTTTAACGAGCTTGGACTAGATGGCCAACCAGAGCAACTCACGTTACAATGGACTAAAGGTGTATGTCGGACTGAGGATTCAAGACGGACTTCTTTATCCGTGTCTGCTGTTGGAAGTCGTAAAAGGTATATTTTAAAAAATGTATATACAATAAAGGATTTAGGTCTTGCAAGTCAATCCATTGATGTCGAAAGTCTAAAGAGTTCTTTTCCTCATCTCCGTGGTCTGCCACTCTGTAGTCTTGTGAATGCCAAACCAAAAATATTACTCGGTTTGGATCAGGCTAAATTCCTCATTGGTCACGGCCAGCGTTATGGGAAGGATGAGGAGCCCCACGCTTTAAAAACTCTTCTTGGCTGGATAGTTTATGGAAGAACAGCTCCATCGATGCAAGTGTCATGTGTTCATCAGGCGGCGAAACCCACTATGCATTTGATGTTTCATGATGCCATTAGGGATGAGATTGATTTGCACGAGCTTGTCCATCGTCACTTTACCACCGAGGAGTTCGGTGTAATGCCTCCTAAGGGTGAAATTCTAAGCCGAGAAGTAAGTCGATCCCTAGACATTATGGAACGTTCACTTAAACTAGTTGACAGACAATATGAGATTGGCCTTTTATGGGATTCGGACAATGTGAAATTACCTGAGAGCTACAACATGGCCTTTAAACGTCTTCAGGTGCTAGAGAAGTCTTTGACAAGGAAGCCGGAGCTGCTGGAATGGCAAAACAATTATTTTGCAAGTCTGCTTTCCAAAGGGTATGCTAGGATTGCATCAAAGGAAGAGTTGGAGAGAGAATGGGACCGCGTCTGGTACGCTCCAACTTTTATAGTAGTAAACCCTAACAAGTCCCCACCGAAGCCAAGATGCGTCGCGGACGTAGCAGCTAAGATCAATGGTATTTCTCTAAATAGTCATTTGATGAAGGGACCAGACAACTTAGTTCCATTACATGCTGGAATCTTTAAGTTCCGAGAACGCCAAGTGGCTGTGAACGCAGATGTACGTGAGATGTTCCACAGAATACGTATCAAGGCCGAGGACCAGCAATGTCAACGGATTTTATGGAGAGACGGAGATACATCGAGGAAGCCAACAGTCTACATCATGCAGGTCATGATGTTTGGTCCCCGATGTTCACCATCATGCGCCCAGTATGTGAAAAATCACCATGCTAATCTCTTTAAAGAAGAGTGTCCTGAAGCAGTGGATGGGTTAACCAAACGGACATACGTAGATGACTATTTCAGTAGTCACAACTCAATTGAAGAAGCTGTTGCCGTTACAAAAGATACGATTCGTATATGTCATTCGATGAATTTTGATTTGGTTGGAATACAATCAAATAGCCGTGAGTTTTTGGACCAGATGCCGGAGGGTAACGTGAATTCTAAATTGGTAAGCATTAATCCAAATGAAAGTGATCATATTATGTCCAAAGTTTTAGGTATGTTTTGGTATACGTCCCATGACCACTTTTCATACTTACTTTCGGAATACGAGACTTTAGAAGAAATGCTAACCGAAGATGCTGTGATCACAAAACGAAAGATGCTGAAGACCATTATGAAGATATTTGATCCTCTGGGAATTGCTTCCGTATTTATAATCCGCGGCCGAATTTTACTTCAAGAAGTATGGAGAGAAGGCTTCGAGTGGGATGAACCAGTGACTTCAGATTTAAGACGCCTATGGCGGGATTTCATCAAAGATCTCAAGCAGATTGAGAGCATCAAAGTTCCCAGGCGTTACGTTTCGTGGGATCCCGACGAGTCTAAGGTTAGTCTGGTAGTTTTTGTTGACGCTTCGGAGAAGGCGTTTGCTTCAGTGGCCTACTTACGTTTTGACCGCAACGGTGATGTTGAGGTTTCGTTAGCCATGGCAAAGGCGAAAGTGGCACCCCTTAAACAATTATCCATCCCTCGCTTGAAGTTGCAAGCTGCGGTACTTGGCGTTCGTTTGGCAACTACAATCAAAGAGTCACATACGTTGCATATTTACGAAGTACTGTTCCTTAGTGATTCGAAGACGGTGCTGTCATGGATAAACTGCTCAAATAGATTACCTGCCTTTGTCGCAACGCGAGTGGGTGAAATTTTGGACACTACTTCTCCCCGCCAATGGTTCCACATTCGGTCTAACGACAACGTGGCCGATGATGGCACAAAACGATTCGAAAAATCAATGGGAGACCAAGACACGAGATGGTTTAAAGGTCCAGATTTTTTAAAACTTCCCTTTGAGGACTGGCCCGTTTCGTCATTCAAAGCCGACTCTGAGCTAGTGATGGTTAACGAAAAGTCAGCGAAAACGTTACTTCACGTTCTTAAACCACGAAGTAATTATGGAGCGTATGACATGCTTTCTTCCAGATTTCAAGCCAGATGGTCTTTCTCCATCAGAGCCATTGCCTTTTTGTTACGATTCAAACACCTGCTTCAGAAGAAGCCCATCGCTTATGAAGCTTTTGTCACACCCGTTGAGTTCCGGCATGCTGAAGATTGGATGTTCAGAAGGATTCAGGAAGAAGCCTTCCCCAATGACATCGCTTCGTTAAGGATGAGCGGTAATGTCAGTGCTTCAAGTTCGATACTAAGTTTATCGCCGTTTTTGGATGATGATGGAACGTTGCGAATGCGGTCAAGAGCGCAAAAGGCTAACTGCTCATATTCGTCTCGCAATCCGGCAATTCTTCCTAAAACCCATCCATTGGTCGACCTATTCATTGAACATCATCACCAAAGGAATTTCCATATGGGGACTGCCACTGTAATATCCGACATTCGAGAAAGTGCGTGGATCATTAGCATTCGAGGAGCGGTTGATCGAGTGAGAAAAGGGTGCTTTATGTGCAAGCGTCTCAAGGCCAGAGCAGTCATGCCGGCAATGGGACAGCTTCCACCGGCTCGCCTAGCCTTTGATTCCAGGCCCTTTACCCATGTCGGCGTGGATTGTTTCGGACCCATGTCAGTAAAAATCAATCGAAGCACTGTAAAACGTTACGGAATGATCTTCACATGCCTAACTTTTAGAGCAGTGCAAATAGAATTGCTAAATGATCTGAGCTTGGATCAATGTTATATGGCTGTCAGACGTTTCCTTATAAACCGAGTCGTAACCAAGTATTTCTATAGCGACAACGGTCTCAATTTCGTTGGAACAAAAAATTTGCTGGAAAAAGATGTCAAAGAGATGGAGACTTCACTTTGCGAATACTCTTCAAAGTACGAGGGCGTATTATGGCGGTTCATTCCAGCTTATTCGCCGTGGATGGGTGGAGCATGGGAGCGTCTCATTCAATCCATTAAGAAGAGTGTGAATTTCGTGCTACAGGATCTAGTTCCTAGAGAGGACGTTTTGCGGAACGCACTCATGGAGGCTCAATGCCAAATAAACCGCCGTCCGCTCACTCACATCCCGGTCGATCCTGAAGATCCCAAACCTCTGTCGCCGAACTCAATGCTATTTGGTGATGATGATCGTGACGTTACGGCCCCCGGAATTTTTCATGAAAACGATTTCTGCAGCAAACTTTATGGTCGCAGATCCCAACACTTAATGTCTGAGTTAACCAAAAGATGGTACGCTGAATATTTGCCCGTAATCACTAGGAGATCAAAGTGGTTTAAGGACACAAAACCTATACAGCTGGATGATATCGTCATCGTTATTGAACCCAACGAAATCCGTTCGAGTTGGCATTTTGGTCGTGTCACCAAGTTATACCCGGGACCTGATGGGATTATACGAATGGCGGATGTTAAACTAGCAAGCGGAAGAGTAAAATCTAAGCGATCGGTTGGTAGACTCGCTGTTCTTGATGTAAAGTCTTCAAACTAAGATCTAGTTCTCAGACGGCCCCGGGAATGTCATCGAGTCACAGTTCTGTTGATGGTGTCTTCAGGAAGCTGAACACATTTTTTCAAGTTTTTCATTTATTTTATATTGTCGTCTCTTTCCTTTAGAAAGAGCACGTTCAGTCAACTTATATTGCATTCCAAAACCACATTTCTCAGAATATTCATTTTGCAATTCACAATTCATGTTGTTGCACGCATTACAAACAGAAGTCTTACCAAATTGTGAGTATTTTTTGAGGTTAGCCAAAGTCAAAAAATTAATTTGTAATTTTCAGAAATAAAATTGTATTTTGAAAACCTAATAGTTTACAATCTTTATTATTTGGGACGGCGCAGCAACAGTACCTTTATTACCTTTCATATAAAATTCTACCCTGGCTGTGCTTAAAGTCTATATAAGCAGATGGTATGTTGGGATTAGCGTTGCCAGACGTCCCGGTTTGCCCGGGACGTCCCGGTTTTAAGACATCAATTTAAGTGTCCCGCCGGGACAGCTTTTTTCCCGGGTTTTTACTGAAAATCACAAAAAATAATGCCCAATGTCTTTCATTAATACAGATTAATCGCTACATTGTGATTTAACCTTAAGAAATTGATTTTAAAATTTCAATCAAACAAACCAAACTTAACGAATAATGTATTTTGCAACCTGACAGCTGTCATTTAAATTGACAAAATATTATTTGAAGACCAATATTTGCAAATTGTGTTTGGATTCCGAAAGAGGTAAGCGTAAGTCGTACATTAATATTAAAACATGTAACTACCAGATTTGTATCATTGGGCCCAGCTGTTGAAAGATTACTGAATGTCCTCGTCTTATTGAGAAAGCTATTGAAACAGAGTGCGAAGAAAGAAAAACGCTTGCCTATTTATCATTTGTTCATAACGTGATGTTTTCGGTTGAAATAACAATGAAACACATTTAATCAAATTCTCTCACTGTAGTTGAAATGCATTTGAAAATGCACGAAATTCGTACCAAGTTTAAGGAAAGACTAAGTGGTAAGTTTTTCGGTAAGAGTAAGAGAATTTCTATCTGATTCGAGTTTGGATGTCAAAGAGCATTTGCAAAATGACTTTATAAGATTTTATGTTAATTTAATTGAATACATAGAAAAACGATATGACTTTTCAGATAATAATATTCTGTCCAAGCTTTCATTTTTAAATTTAAATGATTCTTTAAAATTCGAATATTTTGAAAGTGCTGTGCGCTTACTCAATATTGATGAAATAGATGTGGATTCTCTTTATGAAGAATATCAAATCATTCGAACGTCATTAGAAGTAATTTTGGAGTCAAATATTTAAAAGCTTTTCAATTGAGGAAATTCCAAATATATTCAAAATAATTTCCTTTGTCTTTAGTATTCCAAGCTCAAATTGTTTTGCTGAAAGAGTATTTTCGTAAATAGTTCTAAAATGGACGGATGTAAGAAATAAATGCTCCCCTGAATTGATTAGAGGTGAATTACTTACAACCTTTAACTTGGACTTTAACTGTTCAGAATTTAGCAATTACGTTAAAAACAATACTGATATAATTAAATGTGCCAAATATTCTTAGTAATTTTGTCCAACATAAGGTTTTTATCTACATATGAATAATTTATGTACCCAATTACAAAAAGACTGATCGCTTATGTAAAACTAAATTACACTATCTTATAATTTAAACTATACAATACTATAATTTGAACTATAATAATAATAAAGTTATTTTGAAGTAAAAGATTTTATTTTTAAGTTTCGTGAACGAATTTTATTTTATTATTAATATACCTATGCAACTATGCAACGTAAAGTTAAAAACTGTTTTTTATTAGATTTTAATAAAAGAAGTTATTTATTTTAATATAAATATACATGCATTTACAATTTTTTTATTTTGTCCCGGGCAAAATGTTGAATTCCCGGGATTTCTCCTCATTTAAGCCATTTGTCCCGGTTAGCTGTTCGAAAAATCTGGCAACGCTAGTTGGGATGCTAAATTCTAAAATCTAATCTATTTTCTGAAACCATTATTAATGTTTGCCGATCATGGTTTTCACGTATGGGGCTATCCGGTCTTGTAGGATAGATGAACGAGATTGTTGCATTACTCGGTGTCGGTATGCAGCATTCTTACGTTTAGTCGCTTGGTTACATTGATCATCAAATCAAAGATGAAGTTGGCGTCACTATGAATACAAACAAGTTTTTCACTTCGAATAATTTGCGAACAAAAAAAGATCTTACCTCTAAAATAACTTAATGTATCGAAGAACAAAGATTTTAACAATAGATACAATTTTTAGTTTTTCTTACAAAAAATGAAAACCTAAGAAAAATTGATTTTTCGACTCGAAAATCTTAGCAACAATTAAAGATATTAGCTAAAGACTAATCTTATCTTAAAGCAATAATTATTTTTAACATATTACAGAAAAATCTTATTTAGTTTGAAGTTTTGAATTGAACACACAAATTGATAATTTTTGTTAGGGTATATTCAACTTTGAAGATCGTAAATATAGGTTCTATGGGAAATACAATTGTGAAGTAAAACACAGTCATTTTTTAATATTGAAAGAAGCCAAGTTAAGAAAATATAAATTTAAAGGAAATTTCAAAAAATCTGCATAGGTATATCGTTTTGTTTTTGAGAGGATTACTGTTATGTTTGGTCTTAAAAATTGATTAAAAGCCCTTAAGCGAAGCAGCCCGATAATCCAATTTTGAACTCAATCGACCCAGTAATTATTTTGACTTTATAGAGGTGAAGACAGACAGATGAACAAAATCTCCGGACCCACTTTTTACTACTTCTGTACCATCGTATATCTTTGATTAAAATCTTGACTTTTTTTACGAATGCAATGACTACCACATAGTTCTTATATGTGTCACAAGTAAAAATCAACCAAAAAGTCGAAGTCTTTACCTTCGTTTTGTTTGGAATTGATATTTGTTGACCCCATTTCTCAAAAAATATAAATTTCTAAACATAACAATAGCTTAAATCTTTAGATGCATTCATTTCAATAAAACTGTTTATCCTCAAAAATAATCCAACAAAGCGCACCAAAATCACTTTAGAAAAGTGGAGTGTTATAATCCAAAGAATATTGCGCAAAACGTATGGAAGAATTTGTTTCAGCATCAGAATGCCTTTGTTTTGGCGCATTTCAGCGATATCCTTGTCTTAAAGTTGTTCGAAAAATTATTTCCCAACCAACTTAGGAACAACGTATCTATACTCTAGGGCTGTGTTTGTACTTACATAACTGTTGGTATATTTATATATACTCGTATATACAAATATAGATTCATCAGCTTGTTGGTCGACTACATTATCCTTTTCCCTTCCAGAATAATTCTGCTTACACCAGATAAGTCTTATTTTTTTCTTTCAAGCTACCTACAAACGATAATATGTTAATTTTTCCATTGCCATCACTTCACACTTTTCTCGCGTGAAAAATAAAAATGTTTGCCTTAGTTTCTACGTCTTTCGTCTACCTCGTTGTCGTTTGTTTTCGAACTTCTGTCCCCGAATTTGTAGTAAATCCTCTGTGAATCCAAAAAACATTTAGACTTGTTCCAGATCCAGATATGCCCAAAGGACCCCCATCCCCCAATTTACCCCATTTCCAAATCCCAGCTTGCTTTCTATACCAACCTACATATCTCTCTGTTAAAATTCTATTCCATTTCAATGAATTCGCATTTTAAAGTCCTAATGGGTATTAATGGATATGGTTGTGTCGGGATCGGGATGGAGTAGCAGTAACAGAAGAAGGCAACGCAGAAAAAGCAGATTCAACTTTTCTTCTTGAAAGCGTTACAAAATACATTCATAGAGAAGGATATCGGATTTTGTGAAACGGATAACGGTCCATTTTCCAAATAATATTCATACCTACAAACTTACAAAAGTATATACGCAACATAAAAAATATAGCAAAGCAATAAGAGAAAAATGAAAATTTACTTTCGCACTCCTAAAAATGCAGACAGACAGACATACAGATGAAGAAGAAGAAGAAGAAAAAACAACTACTACAACAAAACACAGAGGGATGATCTATAAGGATAGAAGTTGAAATTTAAAGCTTTGAGAATTAGCTTTAAGGAAAAATAAAGAGGAAGTAGATAGTCCTGCGTAGGTAGGTATAAGCGGGGTGCAAATCTTTTGAAATATCCCATAAATCCCTGAAACACTGTTTTTTATTTTGTCTTTTGTCCAATCGATTCGAAAAGTGTTGGGACAGTTGTTGTCGTTTTCTTTTTTTTGTTGAATATGAATTCGAGAACAAGTAACTTAAATTTGTGGATAAAACAACTTTAAGAATTATAAATGCACACTGCATCAAAATGTAACCACTAATGAACTAGGGTATAATCTAATTTGCTAAACGAGCAATTTTTATATGAAGTACGTTGCCCAACTAATTTTGAAGTGGAATTGATGAGAATTACTTAAATCCTTTCTTCTATTACTTGAAAAAAATCCACGTGAAAAATTGTGGATGTGTTTATTAAAAAATCTATGTTCCATAATTTCTACTTACGAATACAATAATTTAAATGTAGACACATTTTTCGCTTCAGTCTACTCAAACCAAAAATACAAAAAAGACACTGGGATGCGACCCACACTGATAACTTCCCATCCTGACTGTTGATTTGTGTTGCTTAAACGATTGTATAGGTTTTCGTGTTTTGTTAAAAAAGTGGTCAGTTGAATTATTCTAAAAGATTTAAAAATTACCAACAATATTTTGCATTTGATGAAATAGTTTGATTTCAAAATCTATTTTTGTAAACTAGATTTTTAGTCGAAAACCAATTTTTACCAATTTTAGTAGAATTTCTTAAAAATTTTTATTTTTATATAAACAAATACAAATTGGATGAATGAAACTAATTCGAAGTCAATATCTTCTATTGTTCACGAGATATCGAGAATCGAACATCAATTTTTACCAATTTTGCGTAGGTATTATTTCTTGTAGATTTTAATTTTTTTATGAAAAAACTGACTGTTGGATTTTTATAAAAAGAAATTACTGAATGTCTAAAACAATATTTTCTGTGAGATAAAATTGGTTTGAAGCCAATATTTTTAATTTTAGTAAAAATATTTGAGTCGAAAATCAATTTTTACCAACTTTTAGTAATGTTTTTTAGGTTTTTATTGTTTATAAAAAAACTGTCAATTCGATTTTCACTAGTATATTTTTGGAAAAAATTCCAACAAACGGTTTTTTTTATAAATCCAAAAACTTAAAAAAATTGTACGAACAAAAAATGGTTTTATCTCCAAAACAATTTTGTGCAACGAAGAATAACGTTTCTGGCATCTGGTAAAATTTTCAAAATGGTAGGCCTTAGTTCTCAGCGGACTGTTGCGCCACCCAATTTATTTATTTTAACTGTAAGTTAGTAAAAATATTTTGACTTCTGGCCATTTTGACAGCTATCAAGTGATATGCTTGTAGTTTGGTTTGGCATTTCAACATGAATGCTTTGATGATAATTCTCAAGTGTATGTTAAGACACCACCCTTAAATCCATTTAAACTAAGAACGATGCTAGCCAGAACATTACAGTCAATGTTGACCAATATAGAGCCATGATAACTCACTCCTCCGTACATCAATTGAAGAACTATATTATGCCGGAACTTTGTTTTTAAAAAGACAGGGGCCTGATTATGAGGTTAGCGGCTAACTCACATTTTTATATAATTACAATCAAGAAAGAATCCACGAAATCGAACAGTGAATAATAATGAACACTCTTTCGCCTGTGAATCCGCCAAAAAAAAAGCTGTCGGATTTCAACTCGCCAACAAACATTATGACATTTTAAATTCGCCTTCGAATTCGTTAATTGGTCGAATTCAAAACGAAGAAGGCGAAAGTGAAAGCAATTATAGAAAAGTTGCAAACTCGCTAGCAAAACGATTCGCAGCGAATCTCATAATCAGGCCCCAGGGCTACACAGCTCGTGCAACAATTTTATTTATTGATGCAAACGTTTGGTGATTATATGACCCCATTCACTATTTTCTTAAGGGATTGTTGAAGTCGCTACTCTGCGACGACAGGCCTGAAAATATTGACAACGTGGAGGACATTTGTTATTTTAAAAAAAGGCAAGGGAAGGTGGACCTCTAAATTAGACTACGTCCGATCCAACCGTGGCATTCATATGCCAAAAATCATATTTAAATTATAATACCAGAAGATTATCTTTTGTACTTTTAACGTAAATTTAAAAAATATTCTCTTTTGTTCTCTACTTCTAAAAAAAATACCATTTATGTACGGAATAAAAAATATAAATTTGTGTCTGTGATATATTTCAAAGAATTCCACACTTTCATAATTTTGAAATGATTTTCTGTAACATTTTATGATTTTCCACTTAACATATACATCAATATTTCTTTTAATAGCATTAGCAAACTTTGAAATTAAAAGTACCTACTTACGTCTTGCAAAATCTTGTAGTATGCATTTTCCCGATAAATAAGGTTAGTTTTTGTTTTTCTTTGAACAAAAATTTCCATACAGCTTAAGACTTTTAAAAATAAAATCATCAAAATCATTAACTTATGAATTCAATTTTAAAAACCCACAATAAAGAAAAACAAGGAAAAAACAATTATTTGAGAAAAACCTCACAATTGGCTTTTGTAACTTTTTATTTGGTGAATTACGACCTCGTACCAATATTTACAAAGTAATCTAATCCTCAATCATTTTTGGCGAATTTTGTTATGTTTTGTCATTCAAGTCGTATAACTTAAATTCGAAAAGTTTTTCTTTTATTAATAATGCAAGAGTGAGTAGGTAGGTACTGTACGTTGGGTTCTTCTTTTCGATTCCTTACTCGTACGTCGCATCGTCGTCGTCTACCTACTTATTTACTTAACCAAATCTGACAACAAAAATATACAAAATAAAAATAAAACAACATTCCACTTTTTTCATCACTCCAGCAGTTTTATAAAATTCCAAATTTTCTTTTATTTTACTTTTTTTTTAAATACCTAACCATCTTTTATTTCCCTTAGGTGGGGTAGGAGCGTAGTTTGGGAAGGATTTGAAACTCTACGACAAAAATAGTGTAGCTAGACTGATAAGGACCAAACAGGTTATTTATGATAGGTTTGACGTTCACATATTACGGCAGAGAAGATTTTGTAAACGACGTTAAGGATATTTATTCCTCTATAGTTGCCGAAGTTAAGAGGCTGCCCTTTTTTCAGTATCGGGCAAACAATACTGAGGTTCCAATCATCGGGCAAGCTTTCTTCGGACCATGGTGCATGCTCCTCACCAAATTATCTCCAACTGCTCTAAAAAGCTTGGCATTAAAACCATCTGCCTCACAGGCTCTGTTAGACTTCGACTTAGATATAACAATCTTTACTTTCCCTACGTCAGGAAATCGGGATTGTTGGCTTTCGTCGTCTATATTGAAAAAAACATCCTCCCTGACAACTAGATACGGTACTTCTTCGCCGTTATACAGTCTTCAGAAGTGGTCCGCCCATATTCCAACCATTGACTGCGGTTCTACTGTGATGTTTCCACTTTCGTCTTTGCAGCATTCGGTTCAAGGTTTATGCACTTTTGAATTTCGTTTTACCTGCTCATAAAATTTTGGAACTTAGTTTCTGCTTCTGAACTTCTCAACATCTTTTACCGCACGCTTCTCATGCTCTTTCTTTACCCTTCTGAGAAGTTGGTATTCCTCCATCCTCTTCTGCTAGCCCTTTTAGAGAGCGCAGCTTTGGCTGCATTTGCCTGCAGACATTCCTTATCAAACCAAAGGTGTTTTGTTGGTTGCTGTTTGAAACCCAGCAGCCACCTGTGACGTGCAGCCAAAGTTGCGCTGGTAGCATCTTGCCAATGATACATTGTGTTGGTGGTAGAGAACTTCGAAAGAGTTTACTTGTGACTTGGTCCGGGAAGGATTTGGCGATCTCTTGCGATTTTGTAACCGTTTGACGTTGTATCTTTTCTCACTTTTTCCTAAGTTTAGCCTAAGTTCTGGAAACTAGAAGTGCTACCTTTGGCTACAACAAATTATTAGTGGTCCGAGTCGATGTTAGTTCCAGACCATGATACTGGAAGCGTTTCTAGCGTCGAAAGCAATATGGTGAAAGGGAGACTGATCTAGAGAACTTCAAGTTTCTTTGAGAGCTTTGAGTTGTGGAAAACGCGCATTGGCTACTATGATGTTTTGCCCCTCACCAAAATCGATGCGCTTGAATCCATTCAAATCTCACATTACAATTTTAATATCGTAGCTAGGAAACTGCTCATATTCTTTGCTTAAGAGCTTAAAGAATATTTCTTAGTGCTGTCGTCCTTTTCTTCTGTGGGGCATGTGCGAATATTAGGCTAACGTTGCCGAATTAAGCCTTGATGCAAATGGTCATGAGGCACTTGTTAATACACCTGCATACCTTGTTGGTTTTCTCGGTACACTTGTACTTTCTTTTTGCTCGGCCCATCCCATCGCATTTCCCGGATGGCAGTAATATCTGCTTGATAACGGTCCTCTAATTGTTCGGCTGCAAGTATTTTATTGAGGGGTCTAGCATTCACGTGCTTATGCGAAGTTCGTTGTCCTTAAATAATTTGTGTGGGTGGTCAACAGTAAATTCGTCCATCCGAGGCTTGTTGGTGGTGCGTATTTGCCTCTTATGTGTCATTTTAGCTTGGTGCATTATGAAAAGCATAGGTTCATGAGCCTATGTCTTTCTTTTTGGAATACCCATTCCAGGTACCTTCCACAAGTGCAAGCTGTTATTTATTCTTTGTTGATCAAAAACGACGAAACGAACCTACATATATCTAAATAGCTTTGAATTGGATTCTAGGGACCTTAAAACGTCGAGAATTTCAATTCTGTCCAATAGTCAAATTGAACATTTTGACGTTTCTCCTATGTTAAGTTAATAATTCCCTAACTTTTGAATAATGTCTTAATTTTCCATTTACAAAATCCGACTACGGTCCTGCTCAAAAGGAACACAATTTTTATATTATATTGTTGTCTTCGTTGACTGAACCTGTTTAACGCCTTCCATTCTATTCTTTGCGAGCCTTAGCTCAGCACACACAAATAAAATGGACCCTGCGATTGCAAAATAGGTGTAGGTTCTCCAAAGACTATCAGGGATTGACAGCCCTAGCTTCTATACTTCAAAAGTTTGTCGAATTTTTATGAAGCATAAATTAAGTGTAATAAAATTTCAAAAAATAAAAATCATTGTAGGTATAACAGATTTTCTCTCACTTCAATTTTGCGTGAGAGATGAGATATAAATATCAGGACACTCTCAATCTAGTATATAATTCCAATAGCTAGCGCCACCTTCTTGCTCATGTTCTTACATAAAATTCCCTCCTTTGGTAAGATGAGGAAACTTTTTTTATTTTATCAGCGACAAATGAATGTAAAATTGTAATTATGGTAATTTTGGAATTTTTATAGAAAAGAATAGACGAACAGGAAAAGAAAAAGAAAACTCCAACAAATAAGACAGAAGAAAGAAAATCACCAGAAACTCCATAAGAAAGGACGAAAGAATTTGTAAGGAATTTTTATGCGGACACCATTATATTTGAAGACAATAATTTCAAGGAGGAGCAGGAGTGGCTCACTCTCTCGGTTGTGTTCGTCTTTGGTCTGTTTCTTTTTGTTTGAGTCTTTTGATGGTTCATCAGGTTAACATTCCATCAAATTTGCCAGTCTTATTGTACTGTGTGCGGAGTTTATGAGGACAAGTTAACTTATTGTTGGCCGAAGTTTATTTTTTTGATGTCGAAACTGACACTTTATGATGGGATTTTATTTTCGGTTTCTTTTTGTTGGTTTATTTGTATTTGGCTTGGTATCCCCTGATAGAAAATTTTGGCAGAGGGTGGAGTGAAATTTTTATGATTGACAAAGTTTTTTTTTTGTTAGCATACGAAGCAAAATTGCCTTAATAATGTTTATGAAAGTTACATTTTAAGATTGAGAATATTTTAAGGGAAAATATAAACAAACACATTTTGAACCATAATATGAATACCTAGTTCTATGGGAATTTCTCATTTCTAGGGAAATTAAAACATCTATGAAATGTTACAACTTTTCTTTCTTGTTCTTCGATCATTTATATGAGCGTCTAGGAATTTAGTCAAAAAGAATAAGAGGGAGTTTTTAAAAATGTGTATCTATTGTCCCAAGATACAACTGACTTAAGCCTTTTAATAACAGTTTAAGCCGTGCTCTCGGTTGCATAAGACGTGTTCTTTTCCGTTCGTGAGCTTTCGTTAGACACCATTCCCAAACGTTTAAGATCGCCGGTTGCCGGGGACAATCACTTGTCCTCGGATAAAAAATTGTGTTCCACGATGAATCCAGTTTATAAAAATAGATTTACACCTCTCCAATGTCATCCAGATACTGACAATTCAGATATGGAAGACTCAACATTGAGACAAATCTAAAAAATGCGATTGAAATTTTAGAAATATATATTATAACAAATGGAAGATTAAACTCAATGCTGGAAAAATGCAAGCCATCTTTTTCTCCCGAAAAAGAAAATCTTGTTTCCTTCGAAGTAGCCAAATCCATATTAATGGAAATATAATTGACTGGAATCAGACTGTTAAGTATCTTGGAGTACATCTAGATACCAAACTTACCTTTAGGGTGCATATTCACACCACATTAAAGAAAATTAATCTTGCTATTAATATGCTTTATCCATTTATCAATAGAAAATCACCACTATCTAAAAAAAATAAAATACTAATTTATAAACTTATTTTCCAATCAATACTGCTATATGGGTGCCCTATTTGGGAAAATGCAGCAAAACCTCACATTAAAAAACTACAAATCTCACAGAATAAGATTTTGAAGATGATGTTAAATCTTCCTTGGTATCATTCCACCCTTGATTTGCATTATAGAGCGAATGTCGAATTGATTTCCGAAAGGATTTGCAAGCTTAGGAATAATTTTTACAAGAGTTGCGAGATTTCGGAAAATCCACTCATACAACAGCTTACTTCCCTGTGATAATAAACAATTAACTTATTTCGTTTTGCTCTTTCTATATTATTTATTTTTGTACTATATGTGCTACATGTTCAATTGATGTCATTTATTTATTTTTTTGTATCTATTTGTATCATTTATTTATTTGTTTATTTATTTTTTATGTATTTATTTATTTTTTTTTGTATTTATTTATTTATTTATTTATTTATTTATTTATTCATTTAATTATTTATTAATTTTTTTTGTTAATTTAACTTCCCATAAAAAGTTATTGATTTGTCGAATTGAAAATTCTACCATTTCTTGACATTTCAGGGCCCTTAGAATCTAAATTGAATGTTTTTTGAGATATGTCTGTGTTGGTCTATATTTTTCGTCGGTCTCATCTTAAGAACTAATCACTGGATATTCACTTTCCTGGTAGCTCTCTAACCGCACCTTGCATCAATTAAATTCGTTCAAGTTTTATTATATCTTCTTAAGACCTTAGAAATATTGATTGATATCCATTTAAGAGTTAGTATTGTTAAATGACTTCTGTCTATGTCTCAACATGCCTACTATAAAGGTAAATCGGTGGAAACGGCGGCGTTACACACACTAGTACGCACAATCGAATACTCCTTCCATCATAGAGAGTTCACTAAGATAGCTTTCCTTGACATCGAAGGCGCTTTTAACAATATGGACACATCTGAAATCACATCTGCACTAACATCTCTGAACGTAAAGAATTCGCTTGGGGAGTTAATTCATTTAATGCTGACTAGCAGAATAATTAACTCAAAACTGGGCAACTCTTCTGCCAGAATATTCGTTAGTAAAGGGACACCGCAAGGTAGTGTTCTATCCCTTCTCCTCTGGAACCTAGTGGTAAATGAAATCCTAACTGATCTGGATGCGGGGATTTTCAAAATGATTGCATATACAAATGACGTTGCTATAGCGGTTTCAGGAAAGCATCTTAACACCTTAAAAGAACTTTAACAAAATGCCTTAGACAGACTAATACTTTGGGCGGATCGGTGTGGACTGGGTGTTAATCCACACAAAACCGAATTAGTCCTATTTTCGAGGAAATACAAAATTCCATTTGTTAAATTAAAGTTTTCAGACGCGGCTATGTACCTGGGTCTTATTTCAGACAAAAAACTAAATGCAATATACAAGAAAGAGTCAAGAAAGCTACTGTAGCTCTCGTTTCTTCCAAAAAAGCTATTGGTATAATAATTAGGGCTTACAATCCCGAAACACGCATCGGTTATTTTTTTGTTTTGTTTTTTTGTTTATTAGGTGGGCCAACAGTCCGTAGAAAACCAGGGCCTAGTGACTTACAACTCTCAACCATTCCTGTGTGCGAGTAATGTTGTCAGGAATGGAGGGGACCTACAGTTTATATGCCGAATCCGAACGGCTAATTTGAGAAAGCACTTTTTCATGACAAGAGTTACTCTTGGAGAATTTGTCTTGATAGGAGGCTTCAACGAACTTATACCATTTATCAGGGAGTTTCTTTAAAGAGATTTTAATTTAATTAGGTGTTTGAACATGTTCGCAATTTTAACAATTCGCTACATTAATATGTTCACACACCTCAAATGATCTTAACCTTTTTAGCAGACCGCTACTTTCAGATTCTTTTGAATCACATTTTTTTTAAAGGAAATGAAGTATTTAACGTTGTCTTCCAAAGCCGTCTACACGTAGCTACAATTTACCACTAATTTCTCTAAAAGTCTCCATTTCATGGTCGCGTACAGCCAATTAACAACTTTTTTTGCTTTTTCATTGTGTATTAATCCCAGGATTAAACCTTCGAAACATTAGCTTCCCAATTATACTGGAATTTTCTTGGCTATTTTGTGATCAATTATTTGGACATTTTGCCACCTTTTTCTTTGCAATGGTAAGCAATATAGGTAAACAAACAATTCCTTAACAAAAACAAAACAAAAAATTAACTTTTGCACTCCAAAAACCCCAACACTTTGGTCATCCTCATCATCAGAGCTGAAGAAAGTTGAAAAAATACGACGCTTTTGTTTACGTGCGACACGTTTTCAGGTGTTATTCAACGAACGGTGGCGGAGGCAGTGCGGTCGTCGGTCTATCCCCTTTCTTATAGTTTTTCTCTTCTTTACGGGATCAGCCTTTTTCGGCTTTGAAGACTTTCACGAACTTATAGGTGTAGCTCATCCACATGATCTGAAAAATGAATTTCTTTTGGTTCTGGCGGTTGGAAGAAACAAAGAATCGACAAAAAAAAAAAACTTCAAAACTTTATCAGAAACATTCACACTCCACGTCTCTACCCCAACGACTTTTTTTTGCGACTTCTTTTGTGGGATATGTCCTCATTCCAAGTATAATCTCTTGATTTTCCCGCAGGTCAAAGTCTGCAGACTTAAGGGTACATTCACATATACGAAGACCCTGTATAAAGAAATACACGTACTACATCTGCCATAGAAAAGAAGACACTAAAATTGGAAGAAAAGTTAAATCGTTTCCCGGCTTCGTGCCACCAAAAAAGCGTGCGAACAAAATGGTCACGTTTCAGAGGTTAAGCGCAATGCTACAACACTATACCTACTGCACACACTCTCACACATTTTCCATACCATCTTTCCCGTTCATCGTCAGGTCTGGTCGGGACTTTTGTCGAACGAAAGAAAACGGAACAGTGGGGGAGAGGGCATAGGAGGTAGCCGAAAAAGTGAGAAAAACTTTTTAATCGGGAATTACTCTCTGCTGATAAAAATCCTGCACGGATGAAGGATATGTACGAAGCTGGTCCCGGTTTTTGGTTCTCCAACTGTACCTAGACCAAATCTACCCATTCCCAGCAACGGCTCTTAGACTAATGGGGTGGGTGCAGATGTGTTGCAGTATTTTGGATAACTTTTGCCATTTTCAACATAACTTTAAATGGTGTGAAAAGTATTCCCTTTTTTTAGGTTTCCGAACTTTGTTTTTTTTTTCTTTTTTTTAGTTGGACACAAAAGGGCTAGATTGGTTCAGGGAATAGCGTACGTGCTTGTGACTCAATGCAGGTGACACTAAATTGAGACAAACTCTGTCTATAGATATAATTCTTGTCGCCACGCCATCCACGCCACCATTCGACGCACGGATAAAAGTTGTTGCAATAACCTTTAAGAGCCTTATAACTTGGTTGGGAGGAGATTACTTCGTCTTATAGGAAAAGAGAGACATATGCATTGATATATTGCAATTTTGTATAAAGAAGTTTCGGAAGTGCGTTTTCAAGGCGGATTATATTGATATGGGGTATTGATAAGTTTTAATACGAGGATTTATGAACGTTATTGAAGGAACACACATTAAAAAAAAAAAAAAAAGAACTTTATTATTTTTGCTGTCGAACATCAAACACACCTTTTCGTCTACTTCTTTGAAAGTTTGGATACAAAGCAAAAATTTTTCTGATATTTGTTTTTTTCTAGGTTTCGTAAATCACTTTGTTTCGAGAATGTGTATCTAAAAGCACCCATTTTATCACTCTTTCATGTGGCTATCATGATCGGACCATTACCAGACTGTCCGGTCCGTCAATCATATCCTTAATCCCTCAGGAATATCAGCCATCTGGTTATTCATATTGCCTCGCCATTGCCATAAACATTGCTGCTGGCAAAAGAGTCCAAAAGTTACAATAAAATATTCATTCGACCAGCAACGCTTCCTCCCTAAACCAAAATGAAGTAAAAATGAATGGTCTTGATGAAGATTTGTCACCTCTTCAGTTAAATGCACAAATTAATTGCACCGCGATGCTATATCACTGCCAGACATACGACACATGGACGACCAGCGACAAACGACCAACAAAACCAACAACCGACACAATGATGATGACGACGACGCAAAAAGGATATGCGGTAGCTATTTCAACTGGGTTATGGCATTGAAACTGAGACTGGGACTGTCGCATTGGGCGAGAAATAAAAATATTCCCTCGTCTAAATCTAGACTTGTTTAAATACCCTTACCTAGATTTGATGCTTATTGCGATTGCATCAGGAGTGTGTGTACACAACATAGACGCGCGAAAAACGACGACTGCATTAAAAGGTTTTCCAGACTTGGTTTTTCCGGTTGCTATATTTTGTGTTTTTTTTAGGTTTTACGTTTAGTCTGGATTGAAAGGCATACAAGTTTGAAAATTAACCAAAAGAAGCTATTGATTGTTTGCAAAAATTTCCATATCAGACTAAAAATGATTGACTGAATGACAAACTGATAAACTTACAAAAATGGCAGACTGAGAAATCGCTCGAGTTTTGCGATGGACACGAATACAAATTAAAAGACCGAGAAGTTGGTTGACTGATATAATTCAAATAAAAAATCTGAAATAGGACGAATGAGAAAGAAGATTGACAGATGTCAAATCACATATATAGAATAAATAACAGACTGATGACTTACTGTCAAAATTACATTTTTATTATATTATAAAGAAATGATAGACTGACAAATTAACAAAAATACAATCTGATTGCTAAAGCTACACATTTGCAGAATGACAGAACGGGCTCATTGACAGAATACAAATCTATTATTTGTTCGGGAAGAGAAATGAAAGATTGATAGACTGCAGGAATGAAAATCTGAAACCATCGCGGAGAAATTTTTTAAGTGTCCAACGAAAGAAATTACAGAATAGGCTCATTGACAGAATACAACAAATCTGCCATTTTTTCGGCTTGAAAGATAAAAGATTGATAGGCTGAAGAAATGAAAACCTAAAAGTATCTCTGAGACATTTTCAAAGTGTCCAACGCAAACAACAACAGACTGATAATATGAAAATTCGACAAACTAATAAAATGAAGAGTGATAAGCTGTCTAATAGAATAATAGACTTTCAGAACTAGAATAGTTTAATACGCTGGCTGTCAGAATTATACAGAGACAGATTGATAGCCTGCTGTCATTCAGTCATACATAATGATTGACTGACATAATAATATTTGAATTGGCTTTTCGACAAACGAATTGAAATTGCTAATAGATATAAATACAGAATTAGAGACTGAATCTGGAAGAAAATTTGATAATTAAAAAACAAATATAGTGATTGACAGTCAGAATGAAACTCATAAATATACAAAATATTTCAAACCTTTGGACTTTTTCGTTTAAAGAATTTCATTCAATTTGTTTGAACTTATGTGTGTTCAATAATTTCTGCACAACATCTGTCTCCGATAAGGTTCTTGAAACATTCCACAGAAACTGATTGAATGGAAATTTTTCAATTTGTTTTGTGGTTTTCATTGAACATTATTTTTTTTTTACAATTATTCAGCGTTTATACAACAACGACGCGAACGTACAGAATTGACAACCTTAACACCTTTTTCTCATTTTCTTTCCATGTTGGAATCACTATCTGTACATGTGGGAAGGTTTACACTGTACAAATGTTAGTGGTATTAATCTGACGTCAAATGAAAAAAAAAATCGAAATGAGTATATTAAAATATTCATATATATATATTCATAGCCATTAAGTGTACTGGTGTACCTGTACAGTACACTCCTCATCGATTTATTCAGTACCATCTTCTTTCTTTTTGTTCTTGTTTGTCTGTTTGTTTGAACGCGCTTATCTCAGGAACTAATAGAGAATGTTTCAAAATCTTTTGAAGTTGACTTACTATACAATATAATTTGTTATGCTAACAAAATTTGTTTTATAATAAATCCACGGGACGCAGTTAGTTAATTTATAAAATAATTTTGTTTAATACAAAAAATAACAAGGATCCATCATGTGTCAAAGAGTGTGTATGCTACCTGCATACATGAGACAATTTCCGCAATTCTTTAAGGTAAATACGTGCAGTTGTTCAATATTATTGCGCTCTACAAGTAATTTTGCAATTTATTTTATTCATTATTCATTATTCTTTATTTCTTTTTGTGTTTTTGTATCAATTTTCTGTTTTCTTTTTGTTGTTGTTCTGATTGAAAAATTCTATATTCTTTTAAATAAAATCAGAAACCCTGAAGCCTCAAAGAGGGCAGTTTGGGGGTTGAGAATATGTTTTCAACATTTCAAAAGAATCCCAAAACCGATTCGCACCGAGAGTTTAATTGAGATTGTAAAAAAAAGAATTTTTTAAATGAATATGCTACACGCGCTTCAAAAAAAATATCAGAAGAAAAATATCTGGACGCAGAAAACTTTTGTGGTTTATTCCATCATGCATGATGATGAAGGATGTGGGAAGGAGTTGGTCCTGCTTGTATCTATTTTATGCTTTTTATTGCTCTGTGTGAAAAGATATATTTTCATAACATGATTTTTTTGAAAAAAGATGACGAGTTGATGAAGAAACTTATGTGTTCGATTTTTCAACAATATATATTATTTTCATCATCATCATGTTGGAGGGCGAATGGAGTTTGAGGGCACATATACAGAGCGTCCTTTTCCATAGGTATATACATATAAGTTGCTTCAGATTTCAATTTTGTTGAAATTTCATTTTTATTTTCAGTTTTTTATTCAAGTAAATTGAATGTTTTCTCATTTGGCATGAAAATTGTATATTTTATCGCAATTGAAAAAAAAAATGAAAGAAAATTCATGACCATGGCAATGTCAGTCATTGCAGGCAGGCAGGCAGGCAGGATAATTATAAAATAAACATTTATGTGAAGTGCTGTGGTTTTGTGGCACAGTCAGTGCTCAGCTCAGGCTGGCAAGCGGAATGAATTGCGATTGCGAGTGCTTTTGAATGGCATTTGTGGTTTTTGGAGCATACCTAGTTGGTAATCAGTTTTGATCTGTTGAGATTTAATTTTCTCTCTCTTATTTTATAGATTGAAACGTGAAATCGTGTGGGTGCTTATAATATTTCTTTTTTTCCAACAGTTGACGACTTTGTCTTCCTAATTTAATACCAATTTTTCATTTTCAAAATTGTCTTACGATGGATAATTTAATCCTCCACATCTTTTGATACAATCATCAGATTGAAATGCAAATAAAACAATGTGGAAAACAAATATGTATGTAGGTACTCTGAATGTTTGTCGCTATTAAAAACTACATTTACAAATTGTTTTAAGTATATTGCACTTAGAGTGATATTACTTGATTATTCTTTAAAATATTAAACCATATATCTCTTCCCACATTTATTCTAAAATACAATTAATAGTTAATTTTCAGTGTCGAACATAAATATTTTCTTACTTTCGCTTCTTCGAAATTATTGCACGATTGTAGTAAATTTTTCGTTATTACATTTAGATTTACAAATTGTGTTTATATATTTATATCTTGATTATTCTTTAAAATCTCAAGTCTTTTATCTTTTCCCACATATGTATATTTTGAAATGAGCTTAATAGTTAATTCTCAATTTTGTACATAAATATTTTATTGCTTTGACTTCTTCGAAATGATAACATAATTATAGTATTTCTTTTCATATTTTCGATTATTGCTATTTGCTATTGTCAGTGATAATTTGTTTGTCTAAATAAAGAACTTTTCGTTTCAATTGTCAAATCGGACATTCTTTGGCATTTTTTAAGCTTTTGTCACTTTACCTTAATGCGTTGATTTAAATGTATTGACTATATCTTGACTAATTTTTATCGAGTATACTTTGGTAACTTTTAAGGCAGCGGCCTTGAATTCAATTTAATAGTTCATTTTTAATTTTGAAGTCAAACCAATCTTTTAATGCATTTCTCCGGAGGAACTATTTGTGTATTATGTTTTTTGGATGCTTTTTGATTCCTTTAATTAGTTTAAACATAAAATGATAGTTAACAATAAAAAGATTATTGACTGTCTATAGTGCAAGAACCCTGTATGTAAATCAATAAACAAACCATATCCCATCCCTAAAATCAAAAAATAACTTACCAAAAATCTCCCTGATACTCGTATTTAGTAAACTTAAAACGAATAAACCTTCTCCACTTACAATTTAACTAACTATTATGCTTTTGTCCAAAAACATGAAGATTTTATGTAGAAGACCACCAACCAAAAACTTATGACAGCTTCACGTAAAACCTCACCTATTAAAATCAACATCACAAAATTTCCAGAAAACCCCATATTCTATTTTATCATAATATAGCAAGAAGGAAATACTCCAACTGAACATAGTCATATCCATTCCATATAAATAGTTCGCCTCTTATTCCTCAAAATTCAACTCAAACTTTAGGTCTCTATATATGGTGTGTATTCTGACACCGATAAGCAAACGAAAACTGGTTAAACCGAGATGACTTTGTATTGTGTATTGCATTTTCTCCGATTTACGCCATTCTCTGGTGTATATGTGCTTCTCTTCGTCGACATCATCCTCGTCGCCTTCGTCTTTGTTTAAGGTCTTTCAATAGCCAAGCCCCCAAAGCCATATCCCAGAAACCTCTTAGTTTTGGGTTGCGCATTGTTTGGCAGAAGGATTTTGCCTCTTTTTTGTTGTTTACTCCCCTTTCATATCCAGACCATGAACCCACCCACCGACCGACCGACCGTACAATCGACCAACCCTTTAAAACAATATGCATACTTTGTGGAAATTTTGTTGGGTAAAAGTTTGTTAAAAGTTCCTACGATACTTCTTGGTGATGCTGCTTATGCTTCTGTCTTGCTTGATGCACAGGGCACAGAACAGAACACACACAGAGGGCCAAACTAATCAGGGTTTTACGAAATATGCCATCAATTTGAGGCGAATATGGTGAAGAAGTTCAACTGTTTTCATTCATTTTTCGAAAAAGGACCAGATGGATGTAACGAGAAGACGATGTTTACGAATATAAACCATCATGATGTTGTTGTTACTGTTGAAAATGATGCTTCTGTAGAGAAACTATCCTTCCATTTATATTTATATGTATGTGAGTGCCAGGATCTTCTTTTATTCTTGTTCTTGTTCTACATCGTATTTATGATGAACCACAAAATGTGAGGATGAGTTTTCTTGGTTTTATCTTTTTCCCTACGAAAAATTATGTGTGTGTATGGGGAGAATAACTCCACAACTATATTTACGCAAAAATTGGGATTTTGCTAAGTCATAACTTATTAGAAAACATGTTTTTTGTTACATTTGTAGAAGTTTTATGAACTGCAAAACACACTTCCAAACATTAAGGCATTTTTAAATGTACTCGTATGCCAAGAATTTTGAAAACCGTATTGAGAAATATTTAAAACCAAAATCTCAAAAGAGATCCACTGTAACTAATTTATTTAACTTCGTGTCCTTTTGTCTAGATGTATTTGAAAAACGCGGGCAAGTTGATTGCGTATTTACTGACTTTAGTAAAGCCTTTGACAAGTTATGTCACAATACACTAATTCTAAAATTATACCATCTTGGATTTAACAACAATTTTATAAATTGGATTTCTTCATACTTAAAAAATCGTCGTTATTCTGTCTTGTTTCGTAATGAAAGTTCAATTCAGTTTGTTGTCAATTCTGGCGTCCCTCAGGGCAGCCACCTAGGTCCTATTTTATTTGTTTTATTTATTAACGACTTGGTTTCAAACTTAAAAAACTCTTTTGTCCTTGTTTATGCTGATGACATTAAGCTTTTCAAAAGTATAAAATCCTCCTCTGACTGTTTATTATTACAAGAAGACTTAACAATATTTAGGGAATGGTGCAATAAAAACCGACTTGTTTTAAATGTTGACAAATGTAAAACTATGAGTTTTACACGTAAAAAAATTCCGTTTTTATACGACTATACGTTTGATTCTTGTCCGTTATGTAAAGTTTCTATGTTTTCCGACTTAGGTATTATTCTAGATCCCAAATTATCATTTAATGATCATTTAAGTTATATAATTAAAAAAGCCAATAGGGTTCTTGGATTCATTAAAAGATTCGGTCGTGATTTTCGGGATCCTTATGTTCTTAAACTTCTATTTATTTCGTTTGTTAGACCAATTTTAGAATACGGCTGTGTGGTATGGTCACCTTATTACTCAATACATGTTTCAAGAATTGAAGCGATCCAAAAAAGGTTTCTGTCTTCGGTCTCTTCCATGGGCAAGGGAAAATCTATTTCCGCCTTATTCTCAAAGACTAGCTTTGATCAGCCTCCCTTCTTTGACTAACCACAGAAAGTATATACAATTTTGTTTTATTGTTGGGATAATTAATGGTTCGATATCATTACCATCAGTTCTAAGTAAATTAAATTTCAGTTTCAGTCGTGCAAGTTTAAGGCGACAGCAACCTATTATTCAAATATTTAGCAGATCAAATTATGGTGTATGTAGCCCTCTCAATCAGTTAATAACAATTTATAACGAATTTCATTTTTGCTTAGAATCTGTAAATGATAATATAAAATGTAAACAATTTAAACTTATGTTTTTCAACAATATTGTATAATAAATATAAATTATGATATTAGATATTATTAGTTAGATTTTAACGAATTAAATAAATAAATAAATAGAAAAACTTCATCACTTTTTTACTTCCCTACACATACATTTTTAATACTGAAGTGAAATATTCTCAAATCAAATTCCAAAGACCTTAATCTAAGATTCACAAAATTCTCCAATTTTAGTTATAAAAAGAAATACTAGATTAGATGGCGTAACAGTCAGCAGAGAACTAGGGTCTAGTGACTTACAACTCTTGACCATTCTTGTGTGCGATTCATAGCAGGAATGGAGGGGACCTAAAGTTTTTATGCCGAATCCGAAAAGCTAATTGGAGAAAACACTTTTCATGACAAGAAAAATTGCTCTTGGAGGATTTTTCAATTTCTCACAAGTGATAGTATCCGTGAAAAAAATTATAGATGTCACAGGAAGGGATTAATCACAAGACCTCTAGGGAGACAGTCCTAAAAAAATGATAGATCTCTAAAAACTACCAACAAAATGACTAGAAAGAAACGCATTTATAACCCTTTTTGCACCAAACAACGCAGTTATTAATATCCTCTTGTAGTAGTAAGTCATCGTTTAGAGATTTTATACTTTTGAATATTTTCGTATCATCTGCATAGATATTTAAAGATGTTATCATATCGTAAACAAAACAAAAGGTAACATCATTGATAGCTAAACTAAAAAGTAATGGCCCTAAATGAATACCCTGAGGAACTCTCGATTTTTAACTGAAAGGACTGGAGAAAGAACTTCTAAATTTGAGTTGATAAGTTCTATTTCGGAGATAAGAAGGAATCCATGTGATAAATCAAGGAGGCCATTTCTAGGGTATGGACTTGTTCTCTTAAATAACATAAATTCATAAAAAAGAAAGACCAGTGATTAATAATAGTAATTTTTTTATTGTAAGGTATTCCAGTGGAGATTTTATTTTTTGGATTTCGGATAAGAAAAATTGTCTTGAATTTGAAAGTTTCTTTTTTTAAATACAGTCCATGAATATCCTTAAACCTTTAAATAGCGTTTTCACATTTAAAAGCTGAATAAAATCACATATTGATACCACCTCCATCAAGAGGGTTTTTTTTTTCCCTACCGAAATTAATATTTTATACATTGCACTTTATTTTTACGAGACAGCATTTAAGCTCCTTTATAACAAAAAAGAGAAACACACAGAGAGACAGACGCATGTTAACCAAATAACGCCGACGAGTCTGACGACGTCACCTCCAATATCAAACCATTGCAGCATAAAAATGCAGAACTCTACCATCAATTCCATTCCGAATGTCACATAAAAGCAAGCCCCCTCCAAAAAAAGGACATTTGCCTGCCATTAGCTTTTTTTATATTTTGAATAATTTATTTCATTTTCTTGAATATCGCAGTCCTCGAAGGCCAACCAGCACAGGGAACCAACCCCTAAAATGTATACCTTAACTACCTAGTCGACGACCAACGGCAATGGTAGCTCTGTCAGGCAACGTTAACATATGCACAAGAGTACAGAGTTGGGCCAAAGTGTAATCTTCTATATATACAGCAGGTTAAAGGGCAGAGAGGTATACAGATTCGGGTTTTTATAACCCAGATCGGCTAAGCTGCAGCTCCCCAAGTAGCTACTTCTGTACCGCTGATTCAGAGAATATAGCATCTTTAAAGGTTACCAAGGCCTTCAGCAAAAAAGAAGCCTTCATAAAACGCTAAGCCGATCATCCGTTGCGATGTGAGTGCGAGGCCTTTCTTGTTCTTTTTTTTTCGTACCCTATTGAATATTTCATAGAATGATAAATTCACTAAGGACGAAAAGTGAATACAACACAAAAATCCAACTAAAAGATACTTTGCTTTGTATCTATAAATGCGGAAGGTGTCTCTGTCTGTCTGTCTGTCTATATATAAGCCTGTTGGGATGGGAGAGAAAAGTTCAAGCAAATCGGAACCCCCGGCTACCACAAATCCTTAAAGTAGGATTTTTGTGATTTTAAATAATGTTTGAAGTCTTGTTTTTTTTTTATGTCGGCCTTTTAAGCAGAGAAAAGGACATCCATGATGGAGTTGGAATTGTTAAAAGTAAGTACGCAAGATATATAAAACGAACCTTAGAAAGTCGGATTATTTCCATAAGCCAAAAAAAAAAATATTATGTAGAAGGCAGCCTGGGGCTAAATTTTGATTTAGCTTTGTAACGTTGAAAACAAATTTTCCTGAGAGGAAAAAACCTTTTTGCTGCTGTTCAAAGAGTGAAAATTAATTTTTTATAGAATTTGACGAGTAAAATTTACAACTTTACCTCCAGCTATGGAATATAACTGAATTAAATTAGTTTTTCTCCATCAGCGTCGACGTGGTAGCAAATTTTAGGAAAGCGGCTTGAATGTGATATGTGGAACGCATTTGTTGTCCATTTAAATAAAAATGTGAAATGTTCACTTTTCGTCTTCAAACCTTATCCCTGGTTCTTGGAAATCATAGAATATGGCAGGACAGGACCGTAATTATTTTCAAGGTTTTGACTTAAGTATTTACATTTCTGTATGATGATTACTGATATTGAGCTTTCAATGTCAACCAAACACAGAACTTACAATCTGTTCCGCTATAATTCTAAGGCCTTAACGTCTATAAAGTTGTGATTCTAAAGTATTAAAGCTATAGACAAATCTTGTGTGATTTATTGGACAATAGTTTATATAATGGGAGTTTTGACTGCTTTTCTTTAGAGATATGTGAAGTCCCTATTCTAAGCCTAGAACCAAAACGGTTGACCACTTGGAAGACAACTTTCGCCGTGTTATTGTCGATATATCCAAAAATATTGGAAAAAGCCAGTAGTGGCGGTCTATGCTGGAAATTGATTATAAATTCCGGAAGATTATCTTTCGAACAAAGTAAATTTCATGTCAATTTAAAAAAAAAAAACCGTATCTGATTGTTTCATTTCAAAAGTTCTATACCATTGAAAAAAACACCCCATATTACGATTATGTGTAACCCGAGTTAAAGAGTTAACTTTGATTTAAAACCAATTATGTTCTGCATTTAAATATTGAATTTAGCTCACTTTTGTATAGAAATATAATACATTTTGAATACATTCCACAATTTTAATATTAAAAGTTTATTTATAAAAAGAACGGAACTGTGAAAAATTGTTCTGTAAATTTAGTGAACTTTGTCGAGGATCATACGGTTATAAGGCATATGTGTGATTCCTCCCAGAAAATGGAAGAAATAGAAGCCACGAGGGAAATCTCAGCATATTTTGCCCAATCCTTAAAATAGATGACCTCTGAACACTACCAACTACAGAGGCATCAGACTTTTCACTTTTGAGTATTGCCTATAAGATCCTTCCCGCCGTATCATATGAACGAATAAAACCTTTCGTCAACAACCTGATATGTCCTTATCAGACCATAGAAGTCCATCATCGACCAAATATTCACATTACGGCAGATCTTGGAAAAAACCCAGAAACTTCACTACCCACTATCTATTAATTGATTTCAAGGCCGCGTATGGCATTATCTAGGTATGGAGAAGAACTTTACAGAGCAATGTCTAATTTTGGCATCGCTGTCAAACTTGCCTGTTTGTGCAGAATGGCGATGAAGAGTACACGCTGCTCTATCAAGGTCGGAAAAAAAGTCGATGATGCTTTTGATGCTAGAAAAGGTTGTCATGTGACTTATTTTAAATCGTTCTGTAAAGAATTGTGGAAAAATTAATCGTCAACAACAGAGGCCTAATCTTCCAAAGGGTTTGTCCAACTACTCGAGTACGCCGATGATATCGACAAAATAGGAAGATCAAAGCGTGATGTCAATGGCTCATTTTTACGCTTGAAGCACGGAAGATTGGTTTAGTAGTCAATGAGTGCAAGACCAAGCTTATGCTGCCATCGTGAAAAGACATTGATTGATGACGTCTTGGACTAAACGTCACTATGGAGATAGTGAAGGACTTTGTCTACCTAGGCACCGCTATAAATTCAGACAACGACACCAGCGCTAACATCAAATGGAGAAAAACTCTTCCAAACTCTTCTTTAGTAGAAGGTAATTGACTAGTAAAGTCTTCTCTCGAAGAGGAGGAGAAAATACAACGACGAATTATATAAGCTGTACAGCAACACTGATCTATATACTTACAGCTGTGGACAGCTAATTAGAAACACAAATTGAATTCACTTTTAAAGCCGTATCTGTATTTTTTTTTTTGTTAATCGAGCCGCCTCCATGCTTAATTACTGGCAAAACATATTTAGGGTGGAACGCTGTTCCTTTTGGCCTTCGGACATATCGTGCACCATCTTGGCTCATCCTATTTATTTTAGTTTCGTCACTTCACACTATGTAACTTCCATTCGTTTGTTGTCCAGTTGGCGTGTGATCTTGCGAACTCTATTCTTAGTCTACATTGCCTTCCGGTTACTAATGGTTTCTTTCGAGAAATACGACCATGTAACCCAACTTCCACCAATCTTCTTCTGATTGTGCGTGGGCCTATCGGGACATCGAATGCAACTGAGAGTTGGCGTTGTATCTTTTTTTGGAGCTTATTTGGCCAGCCTACTAATTGCTCGATCCATTTGGCAGCTTGTCTTACGGGCCCGTTTTTTACGAGATACATTTTCAGCAGTCCCGAAGTTTTGAAAATGCTTAATTGCATTGAAAACTTTCTTTACAGAACAGTTTATTTGAGATGCAATTGCTCTATAGAATATTTTAAGCTTCCAAAGCTCAAGAATCGCTTTCCTTGTAGGAGGATCACAACTTTTTAATTTTCCCATTACAATTACCTCCAAAATTTAAAAATTATTCTTTAAAAACGTTTGAAGACAATTCAGAATTTTCTACTTACCAATGCAAAATAAAAAGATTATTTTTATTTCACCCAAATCAAATCTAATTAAACTGTTTCTAATTAGTTGACCAGTTGAAACGAACACTTTTTACACTCTACCTTGATTTTGTTGCGAACTATGCAAAGACTTATGCACAAATAATGCTTTTTCAAACAATTATCTAATAACGCTTGCATTACACCGTACAGGATACCGCTATTCTAGTCACACATGACAAAGTGAATGTGGAAATGAGAAGCAATTAATGTTTCTAATTAGTTGTCCACAGCTGTAGATGGCTACATCATGTAGAGCGAATGGACATCAACGCTCCAGCCTTTAAGGTCTTTGAATCCAGTCCTGAGGGACAGAGCAGTAGAGAAAGACCGTGACTTAGGTTGCGTAAGCAGCTGAGCGAAGACCTTAACCATGTTGGCGTGTGAAATTGGAGACAGCTAACTATGGACAGAGCTGGCTGGAGACGCCTGTTGGTTAAGGCACAGGTCCGTAACGGACTGTAGGGCCACCTTTAGTAAGTATAAGTACGAATTCACAAGTAACAAGAGATTTTGATATAGGGCCTCGTTTAAACTAAGGCCTAACTCATTTTATTGTGCCCAGTGGTCCAAAATAATCGTAAAGTATTATTTTTTAAATTTGTGAAGCCAAAAACTACTTCAGTAATTCGGCAAAATTACTTTCATGACATTTTTATGATTAATCATTTTAACGTGTGGTATTTTGCCGTCCAGTGTGAATTTTGTCAGTTTTTTTTAATGAAAAATATATAAATATTAAATTTAGGGAAGTCGTGAAAAAAAAGTGCGTGGCAAAGTGGCGAGAAGTGCAATTAATTGTCTGTGAGGTGGTTTATTCAGATTTTTGTTTTTGTGTGTACTATTTTTTTGTTTTTTAATTTATTTGCTGATCCAGTGTTGCAGCACAAATTCTGTATGGAAATGTCCTTTTTTCGATGATTTCCGTATATACATGTATCTATAGCCCAATTGACACTCTCTTTATCTTTTTTTTTTGGGACAATTTCAATAAATAAAAATATTCATTTCAGGAACAATCGAAGTGAAAATTGAATAGCCGACCGAGTGTTGGCTGGGAGTTATTTATATAATGTAAAAGGTAGATATAGAATTATAGATATATTTTTAAACTATAAAAGAACAGGACAGTATACAAACCTGCCGCCAAATGCTGATCTCATTGGACCACCAACATCACCATTGGCAGCGGCAGACAGACACTTTGGCAACAAATCAACCAACAAAATGCTGTCCCATGAAGCGAAGAACACCGAAAAGGACTTCGAAGCTTTTGACTATATTTTTTGTTTTTAAACTTGTATTGGAAAAAATCAAGCAATCATAATATACATACGTACTTCCTATACAATTTATGCTCTCAGTGTTGAAAAATAAATTGTTGAACTTTATTTACGAAATTGTAAAATTGTTAAGTTTTTTAATATGAATTTAAAAGAAATATATATTTTTTAATAACAACACTTTATATCTTCTGTCAAAGTGTCCTTTGGACTAAGAGTAAATTAATACAAGGATATTTTCTAATAGAATAGCTTTTGTGTGAGCTTATTTATTTTCTTATTCCGAAAATGATTTGTTTTTTAATTTTTTTCATAACTCGATTAACATCAATTTTAAAAGTAGAAAGTGCAAAATTATTTTCCACTTGAGTGTACTTATTTTAATCACGGGAAAAAATAAGTAAAAACAAACTGAAATATGTGGGTTGAAATAAATAAAACGAATTCCATCCGAAAACAGAGATAATAAATTTTGTATGAGGATACCTTTTATTTTGCCCAACATGGTCGATATACATATAGATATATTTTTGCATTTTATTTTTGACTTAAATTTTAAAATTTTTTGTTTCTTATTGAACCAGAATTAGAAATAAATATTTGAGTTCCTAAATAAAATTTCTAAAAGCACTCTAATTGTTTTCAATAATCAAAATATATTGTGGGTAATTTTGTTTTGTTTTTGGAATTGATTGGAAAAAGCAACATTAATATTTCAGATGGCCGAGATTATATTTATTTATTTTACACTAAGCTTAGAATCATCATCGTTTATAAGAAATTTTCTAAAAAATATTTCTTTTTCTCTTTCAGATGGAAAGCTATGACCACGACTTCGAGTAAGTACTTAAATAATTAATATATTGATTTTTAATAAATTTGTAGATCTTATACAAAATGCGCTTAAATTTAAAAAACTCTTTTGATACAAAAAAGTCAAAAAGTCTAAAGCTTTCTTATTACTTTGTTTTTTCAACTCAAATTTTCCACAATTGTGCTAAACCTATGTTAAAGAAACATATTAAAATTAGCCCCAAAGGGGAATAGGAAGGATACAAACCATTAATTACCAGAGTCAACTTATTTTTGGGGTGAATTTTTGTTTCCGCCTATAAAAAACATTTAGCACAGTGCATACCCTTAGCTTATCTAATCGTAAGACCGCTCATAACGTAAGAAAGAACTACTGAAAAACTAAGTTCAATTAATCCCTCCCTCATTGGATTGAAAATTTCCTTTCGGATCGTTCAAAAAAAGTAGTATTGGATGGATTAGAGTCTGAAAACCACAAAATAAATGCTGGTGTGCCTCAAGGGTCTGTTATGTCTGCAATACTTTTTCTCATTGTTACAAATTCTTAACTAATTCATTGTTTTGCTGAATGTGGAACTGCGATGACAAAATATGATAAGCTCATTAAATTCCGACCTAAACAGCATTGTATAATGGGAAATAAGAAACTGAGTGGAATTTAATGCTTCGAAAACCTAATGCTGTCTTGTGTCATTAAAGTGATCCATTATCCATGGATGGCCCTTGCATTTCTGAGATATCTGAAACCTCCTCTTGTGGAAAGATTTTATACGCAATGTCACCAAAAATGCCAGAAGATGTGTGGTTTTCCTAAGGCGATGTAAAAAGCTTTTCGCTCCTTCTGTTCTGGCTATTATCTACGAGACTTGTATACATACTGTGCAAAACATGTGCGACTAGAATCTCCAACATTTGTCATTAAAAAAAAATTGTTTAGAAAATCAAACAGCAAAATTATTTCTTTAGTTTTCTAAACTTTTTTGATATTACGTTATAATTGTTGGAAAAAAAAAATTAACGCTCTTCTCTTAAACAAAAAATAAATAACTAAATAGATACTTTAATAGTTGTTAAAATGGCTGTGCAAAACATTTGCAATTTAGACCTCACATCTAAATTTCAAAATATTTTCTTACTTCAAGGCAAGGAAATGTTAATTGTATTTAATTGCGTACCTTTCATTTTTTATAACGGCTGTATATCTTGTGGGCATCGAAGCTATAAAGTTATTAATAACCGTTTTTGGAATATCATTCCACTGCCTCTGAATTCCAGCGAATATGTCACTTTTGTGCTTAAAAATTTTGCTCCCAATTCTTCTCTTCACAATTTTCCACAGGTTCTCTAATGGGTTTAGGTCTGGGGATTGGGCTGGTCATGGTAAAACCGCAATCTTTTTTCTGTAATCCACTTTGTGGCCAACTTCGACTTATGTTTGGGATCATTGTCGTGTTGGAACGTCCATTTCCCATTGGGCTTAAGGCAGCATGGTGTTACAGAGATGTCTACATAGTCTTCAGACTTTATTTTGCCCTACACTTGTGGAATTTGCCCGATTCCTTGGCCAGAGAAGCAGCCCAAGACCGAAATAGAACCACCTCCATGTTTGACCGTCCCTTTAGTGTATTTTGGATTTAGCCTCTCACCTCTTGACTTTCTGACATGTTGTTTTTCACCCGATCCGTGCATATTGAACTTTGATTCGTCAGAAAACAAGACCGTTTTCCATTTTAAAGGACTCCAATTGAGATTAGTTCTTGCAAAAGCCAAACGAGCTTTCACATTTTTTTTTAAATAAGTGGCTCTTTTGTTATCTGAAAACCTTGCAATCCAGCCTGCAGTGCGCGGCGTCTAATAGTTGATGGGTCAATGGATAACTTAAGTTCAATTTTTGCTTCCCTGGATGATGCAGTGGGGTTTCTTCGGAAGAAATTTCTTATTTTTCAATCATCTTTTGCTGTGGTGCTTCGAGACCTTCCTCGTCTATTTTAGCATAATACCTTTTCATTTTTGATGATTCTACAAATGGTTGGTTTTTGAATGGAATATTTGTTTGAAATTTCTTTTTTCGAAATCACTCCAAATTCTGAATTCTACATCCGTTCTTTTTTTTTTTAATTTAAAAAGAATTTATCTTAAAAAACCTCAAAATAAACCAGATTAACCGTTATCAAAATGAGACGAAAAGAGAAATGGCCACTAGTTGCAAATGTTTTGCACAGCTGAAATCATTGTTGATTATTGTAAAAGCTGTTCATTTGTAGAATTTGCCTGTGGATCAGTGCTTCAAGATTATGAACAGTGAGTTGACACATACAAAAGTCTTAAGTAATACAAATAATTTGATTGGAACAACTTTTATACATACGAATGTTAATTTTTTTTGTATAGGCGGTGATAGTTGCAAAAGTTTTGCACAGTACTATATGTACGTTCAATCCAAAGCATGAGTATAACCCCTACATATCTCTTGGCTGGTGCTCCTGCAACTTCCTTAAGACTTTTGGAAAGTATTGAACGTAGAGCATTAAAATTGAACTTTGTCGTTGTAAAGTTTCTTGTCTCATCCTTTTTTACCATGTTTTTTAACGGTTTATGCTCTAGTGAAATAGGCAGTTGCATTCATCACCTTAAATAATTTAACCGTAATACTCGCGCTTCTAAGAATGCTCATCACTATACCCTCCTGTCCAACATCTGGTGGTATTGTTAAGTACAAATATTAGTTCTTTAGCCGTACTATGCGAATGTTGAATGCCTAAATACAACTTAAACAAGATTGTTGGCTTTAGTTTGGCTCAAATTTGTACTGCATTTATTAATCTGTTAAACATTATTCAATGTTAAAATATTTGCATTGAACAATCTCTCAATTATGTCAAAATCTATTTTATACGTGAAATGTTTTATGACTGATAAAGACAATTAATGGGGGTATCCAGTACTGAGTACCTACTTGTACGTAAAAAAATGAAGTTTCTGATAGTTGGTATTGGAAATCACTAGTCGACGTATTTTTTTAAGTGTTCTTTTTTTGTGTTATGTAATACTAAAAAGTAAATTAGTAGGAACCACTTCGATATTAAAAGAATTACGTATTGAATATTTGTAAAAACGGCTGGCCACGAGACGAGATCCTTCGAAACTTTTGTAAGTCTCTTCTCGGTCTCGTTAAAATCGAACAAGTTGTAGTGCCGTTTTTTTATCGGTCTCGTATAACTGAGTCTCGGCTCGACCATGTCCACTTTTATATGTAAGCTCCATCAATGAGGAAAGTCGGAAGTTGCAGATATCGCCATATGAAGCTCTTGCATCTTGCAAGAAATTGACAAATCCTCCAAAAGTAATTCGTGTAATGAAAAGTGCTAAAATCTCAAATTTCTGAGCAACGATTCTAAATTCAAATTTTTAGAAGTTTCTTTCTTCTTTTATTGGTAATCTCAACCCAAAATAAAACGTTTTAATTTAAACAGATAAAGTCGATTTTAAAGCTTGTGACCGTTTGTATACCTATATGTAAGTTGAATTTGGTTTCATACCACTTATCGAAGAAGCATTAACACACAAAATTTTTAGATTTTTTTTTTCTTCCTTAAAGACCAAAGAGACCCTTAAAAAATTTCAGTCTCGTCTCGGTTTCGTCTTGGAAGCTCGGTTCTACAAGACTAGACTGAGACTAGTGTCGTCTTGTTGCCAGCTCTAGTAAGAAACAGTTTTTTAAATACTCAACTTTTTAATTTTTGTTCTGTGGATTTTCAATGGATCCCAAATTTTAAAGTTCATAACAAAATACTATTATACTTGTATCATCCCTGACATCATTTTTTGTGAAAAGTGAACCATCTTTTATGTAATAAAGGCTGGTATAAACTCCTCTAAATCTAAATAAAAGACATTTACAAAAATGGTTTTTATCTCATACTTAAATTTGTGCCTATATTCTATCAGTGAGTGTTTGTGTTCTTTAAATAAAATCATCAAAGTGGTAACATATTAAAGAAGAGCAACATATGCCAGCATAAGTGATGCGTGTTTAAAAGGACTACCACTGTCATCCGTTTATAATCTTATTTATGCACAGATAGTTTCTATTCTCGCGGAATATACACACGAAAAATCAATTAGTTACATGGTTCACCATCCTGATGTCTGCATATCCTCGTATATATGTAGCTTACTTTAGCTGCTTTACCACCTTTCCCCAAAAAAGCCACAAACTATCTCCAAAATAATTTACAAACAGGTCCATATCCTTTTACATATATTCTACATGTAAATGAAATTTTGTAGACGTATTGAACGTGATATTTCGTGGAAAAAGGTTCTCTTAAACGCATTAGGCACATTCTTCCAGGCGGGATAAGGATATAATGGATTAGTGGAAATGTTGGTATATATGTATTATATATGCAAAGGTTTGGATATATTCTTGAAACTACTCACATACACATGCGTATAAAATCCTTTTTTTTTTGTAAAAAGAAGGTCAATATAGACATAGAGAGAATTCAAAATGGTATAACAAAGTAAAACCACAGCTGTTTTAACGGTTCAATAAATTAAGGTTTAACATATACGCACATTTTACCATAATATGCGATATACCTATTTATTATTATTATTATTATTATTTTGCTGTTCGCCGCACAAATGAGTGAGCTTAATTAAGTTTTTGGGGTTAACAACAATTAAACGTTTTTGTTTTTGTTCGTTCAATGTGTGTTGTGTTGTGAGTTTTATCTTGTGTGGTTGGGTGTGTCTTGGTTTCCAAAGAAAATGAGTGAAGTGGAATTTTCCTCTGAAACACGTCAAATTAAGAGATTCTTACAGCTGATAATAATTTTTAATAACTGACATAATCAACATATAAGCCATTAAGTGCTTCCAAGTATTTTCTGACTAAATTTATACATGAATTCTTTAATAATTCTTAGAAATAATTTCTTTTGCTTCGCAATCGATGAATCAAAAAGAGGCTGGGGTGCGACCCACACTGATAACTTCCCATCCCGTCTGTCGATTTGTCTTGCTTATAAGTTTGTCTATACGTATCAATTTTTACCAAATTTACGTACTATTTTTTATAAAAAAATTATTGAATATCGAAAAAAATATTTTCTGGGAAATAAAATTAGCTTGAAGCCAATATTTTTAATTTTTGAAAAGCTATTTGAGTCGAAAGTAAATTTTTACCAACTTTTATAAATGGTTTTTTAGGTTTTTAGTTTTTTTGTAAAAAAAAACTGTCAATTCGATTTTTTCCAAAATTTTACTAAATGTCAAAAACATTATTCTTCGTTACACAAAATTATTTTGGAGATAAAACTATATTTTAGTCGTAAAATTTTTGAGGTGACAAAATTTTTGTTTCAGTTTTTTTGATTTATAAAAACCGTTAATTGGATTTTTTTCCAAAAATATACTTGTTTGGTATAACGTTACAGTATATAGTATACAATTTAATTCAAATCTCTTTCGTCTTTGGTTCGTGAGATATTTAGGGTTAACCAACATTTTCACCTTTTTTTTAAACTGCTATGGTAAAAAAACCACCCACGCAATTTTCTTGAGAGCCCTTTCTGCATCTTTCTGCATTATTATCTGTATAACAAAATTTATTTGAAGTCGATATCTCTTCTGGTTCTTGAGCTATGGACAACGAAAAAAACGTCGCGAACGTACGGACATACGGACGTACGAACGTACATATGTACGTACACAACTCACTCACGCACAGACATCTTTCTAAAAATCTTTTATTTCGACTCTAGGGACCTTGAAACGTCAAGAAATGTCAAAATTTTCAATTTGACAAATCGGACCCATTACAATAACTTTCTATGGGAAGTTAAAAAAGGACGTTAGAAACACATTTATTTGTATTCATTATGTGAAACAAAAAAGTAGAAAACAAAAATTAATCGTAGAAAAAAATAACAAAGACTTATGATTAGTTTTGAAGCTTTAATTTCAAAAGCAAATATTTTATTTGTTTTCAAATCAATAAGTTTTGAAGTTATTTGTGATTTAAATAGAAGAAGAAAATAAAAAAATTGTCCATCAACATCTGTCAATTTTAAAATAGAATACGTTGGTAGGATAATGTGTTTTAAATGTTTTCTTTATGGTAAAAATGCCCTTAAAATATACATTGAAAACCATACTTTTAAGTGTGTTCTGCTCAATTTCTTTTTTTATAAATACAAAAAGCACAAAATTGTTAATTAGTTTATACTGCATTTTGTAAACCCATTTCTATGGCCTAGTTTTGTTCCAATTCTTTTAAACATATCATTTGGTCTCTTCTCACATTAAACCACTTGAGTAGAGTACCTGAGTATGGGTTGGGTTTTGGGTGTGGGTTCACCAATTGCGTTGCGACATTTGCGTTTTGTTGCGATTGAGTGATTGACTTATTCAATTCAAATTCAAAACAAAATAACTCAACTCAGTTTTTATTCTCACGTTCTCCTTCTCAGTCTCTCTTGGTATTCTAGTGATTAAAGGTGCGGTTCCGTCGTTCTCCGGGTTCGGGTGGCATTTGTAAAGTGTTTGTTTTTAATTTATACATCAGATAAACTTGTAAAAATGTAATATTAGTGTTAATTAATAATTTAAAAAAAATGTGTTACGTATTTGCGCGAAATGTTGGTTAATTTAGTTCTACTTTTTTGTGTGAAATTTAAATGCAATAGTAAAAGTTCCGTTAAAAAGAAATTATGTGCATACTTAAAGGAGCTAGTATCGGTTTCGTGTTTATTCTTGTTCTGGTTGAGTGCTGCCACTTTATTTATCTATTTCTATAAATTGTGAATTCAAAAAGAAGAGATAATATCATTTTGATCTAAAGTTTGGTCATCTTTATGAACGGTGAGTTGTTTTTATCATTTATTTCTTTTAATATTTTGTATAATAAAACTAAAGGGGTGTGTTCTAGAACTTACTTTCTTCTGCAGGTCATTGTTCTTATTTTGAAGATCATTGAATTAAATGCTTTTCTTTTATAATTAAAAATAGTTTTATTTGTCAATGCTGTCGGAGAAGATATTTTTAATTGTCGGCTATCTGCTCCAACAGAAATTTAAAACTTCATAAGTTTGAATAGAAAAAACTTTTCGCTCAACTTTCCATTACCGTAGAACGAATTTCGACACGCGGTTTTTTTTTATTTGATAGATATGTGAAAATAAATAATAATTATAGCAATTTTAGAGCGAGGAAACATTTATTTCTATTTTAAATTCATTTTCAAAGTTCACTTTTTCACATACAAAACACGCAAAAGTGGTTGATTTTGACATTTCTTCCCTGTTTTTTGTTTAGTTTTGCCATACTTGATTTTTGTTTGTTGAAGATTACTTTGATTTTAATGCTCAAATGCAAAAAGTAGGTACTTTGCATATACCCAAACTCGCACCCACCCACCTCAAATCCTAAAGTGATCCTAGCTGTTAGTAAGCCGCCGTACTATCAATTCATAAAAACTTGTTTTGTCCGAAAAAGAAAATTTTTTTTTTGTGACCTAAATGTCTTTCCTCACCTTAATATTTAAAAATGTTCTATTGACACCCCTACCTTACTGTAAAAAAAAAGAGGCTGGGATGCGACCCACACTGATAACTTCCCATCCTGTCTGTCGATTTGTCCTGCTTAAAAGTTTGTCTATATGTATACATTTTTACCAAATTTGCGTACAATTTTTTGTAAATTTTATTTTATTGAATAACGAAAACAATATTTTCTGTGAAAAAAAATAAGTTTGAAGCCAATATTTTTAATTTTTGAAAAGCTATTTGAGTCGAAAGTAAATTTTTACCAAGTTTTAGTATTGTTTTTTTTTAGGTTTTTATTTTTTTTAAACAAGACTGTCTTCACGAGTGCGATAACTTTGGCGCCAAGATATAATAACGGTTTTTGGTAGAGGGGCTTAATACAAGCATTTTTTACTATGGGAGGGGGGGTCTATCTCTCCTCGTTTAGGCGGTAGGGGCAATATAAAAAAATTATTATTTAAAATGGAAAAAAATAATTAAAAAATAACGGTGATACTTACAATTAAGTTTTATACATTTTTTTAAGGCCAACATTCTGTTTTATTAGCTAATTTTCAATTCAAGCCAAAACTATGCGTAGTTTTTGAAAAATTTAATTTTAAACTCAAAATTTGAGTAATAAAAATTAAAAAAAAAGGTTTAAAGTGTAATTTTTCAATACTTCAAGATTATCTACCATTGTTTTTATTTCAGAATTTATTGCTCTTATTTGTTTTTAATCAAAAACTGAAAACTAGATGATTTTATGTCTTTTAGTTTTTGAGAAAATTGAAAATAACCACAACTAATATTTTAATTTAATTCTTTTTTTTTTGCTAAAGTGGTCTTATTTTGATAGTAACAATGGTAGGTGCGAGTTTGGGTGTATGCAACAGTAAGGTGTGCGCGAGTTTGGGTGTATGCAACAGTGGGATCTGTAAGGGGGGCATTCTGCCCCCCTGCAACCCCCCTGCTTGGGAACACTATAGAATTTGGGCTGGGTGGAAGTTGGAGTGTGTGCAAGGTGGGGAGGGGGCAAGATGGGGTGCATGCAAAGTTTCTTTTGCATATAAATAAGCTGGATTTAAGAAAAATTAATTTACCCTAGGTATATCTTAATCCATATTCGATTATTACTATCAAAATAAGACTACGTTAATACTTAAGCAAGGAAAAAATAATTTAATTCAAATATTTTTTTTTGGTAATTTTCAATTTTCTCAAGAACTAGTTTTTGATAAAAAACAAATAAGAGCAATGAATTCAAAAAAAAAAAATAGATAATCTAAAAGTTTTGAAAAATTACACTTTAAACCATATTTTTAAATTTTTTTTGCATACATTTTTAGTTTAAAACAATTTTTTTTCAAAAACTATGTATAGTTTTGACTTGATTTAAAAACAAGCTAATAGACAAAAATGTTGGCTTTAAAAAAAGGTATAATACTTAATTGTAAGTATTACCGTTATTTTTTAATTATTTTTTTCCATTTAATGTACATATTTTTTTAAATTGCCCCTACCGCCTAAACGGGGGGAAATAGACCCCCCCTCCCATAGTAAAAAATGCTTGTTTTTAACTGTTCTATACAAATCCGTCATTAAACTTTGTCGCCAAAGTTATCGTACTCTCCCCAAACTGTCTATTCGATTTTTCTTAAAATTGTATGGAATGTTGAAAACAATATTTCTTATAAGATAAAATTAGTTTGAAGCCATAATCTCAAAGTTTTGAAAAGATATTTGAGTCGAAAACCAATTTTTACCAAATTTTATTAATTTTTTTTAGGTTTTTATTATTTGTAAAAAAACTGTTAATTCGATTTTTCTCAACATTTTTCAGAATGTTGAAAACAATATTTCTTATAAGATAAAATAAGTTTGAAGCCTTAATCTCAAGTTTTTGGAAAGATATTTGAGTCGAAATTCAATTTTTACCAACTTTGTTTTTTAGTTTTTATTTCAATAAATGCTAACACATTAAGACTTAAATTATCTTATAGCAAGTGAAGCTTAAAAATTTGATTGAGTTTGAGTTGAGCTACAAAACATATATATGTGTTTATGACAATATAACATTATATAAATATAAAAAATTAAAAATTAAAATTTTGAGCAATGTTTTTTTTTAGGTTTTTATTTTTTATAAAAAAACTGTCAATTATATTTTTCTCATATTGTTACCAGATGTCAAAAACATTATTTTTCGTTGCAAATAATTGTTCTGGAGATGAAATCATATTTTTGTCGTAAAATTTTCGAGGTGAACATTTTGTTTTTCAGTTTTTTTTATTTATAAAAAAAAAACGTTAATTGGATTTTTTTCCAAAAATAAACCTGTTTTGTATCACGTTACAATATATAATATTAAATTTAATTCAAGTCTTTAGCGTCATTGGTTCATGAGATATTTAGGGTTAACCAAAATGTTCACCTTTTTTTTAAACTGCTATAGTAAAAAAACACCTACGCAATTTTCTTGAGAGCCCTTTCTGCATCTTTCTGCCCTATTATTTGTATAACAAAATTTATTTAAAGTCGATATCTATTCTGGTTCTTGAGCTATGGACGACGAAAAAAACGTCGCGAACGTACGTACACACGCACGCACAGACATCTTACTAAAAATCTTTTATTTCGACTCTAGGGACCTTGAAACGTCGAGAAATGTCAAAATTTTCAATTTGACAAATCGGACCCATTAAAATAACTTCTTATGGGAAGTTAAAAACGGAGTATACACATGTTTTGAAGATTTCTTTCATTAAAGAAATACTCTAATGTATTAACGCTGAAAGTTGTCACAAAATTAAATTATTTTAATGAAATTTGACCTCAAAAATATTTACCTACAAACCTGCTATAAAAATCGATAACTACTTGCTCAAATTTAGTTTATACCTAAAAACAGTTCTATACTTACATTCCACAATACCATAATTAATTACTTCATTGAAATATTAATAAGTTTGTCTCTGTGTTTACCTCTCCATGCGATCTAGTAAAATCTAAAACAAAAACACTATGAAACCTTCTAAAAAGCATCCTTTTTTTAAAGAAAAAGTTAAATTGATAACACAATAAATTGATGTAAAACCATCCACTTATCATAAATTTAAAATTAACTATACATTTTGTGACTTATTGCGTGCTGTGGTGGTCCCAAAATGTTCCCAAAACTTTGTTTACTTTAGTTTACTTATCCCTTTAACTTTCAATGTATTTGTTAAGGTTTTATTTCAAATTTCACTTTAAACCAAAAATAAATCCACAATTTGTTCTTTTTGTTCCTAAGAAAAACAAAAAAAAAATAAGAAAACACAAAACTCATCAACTATGAATTTTTATCTCTTGTTTATAAAAGCAAAAGCAAAAATTAAGAAAAACCATCTCAATCCTAACCTTTTCAAATTCAAGAACAACACACACAAAATTAGAGACTTCTCGAAAAAGGTTGCCTCATATAAATTAAAATAAAAATGGAACTAAAAAAATAAGAAATAATGAAGGTAAGATATAACCTATTTCCTCAATATTCCAACTTTAGGCCATCGTCAATCAAAAAACTTTCTTTCTTTCTTTGTTTTTTGTTCTACTTGTTTATTATTTAAATAAACGACAGACTTTGTATCTGGCATTTGAATTTAGACGAACAGTAAAGAAAATATCCTTTTTAAAGTAAAAAAAAAATATGCCAGCTGAGATTACAATTTTGTCATCTGGGCAAACTTCTTTTTCAAAATTTTCAGGAGCGGATTAGTTAATGCTTAAGGTATAAGATTTATGGGAACGTTATCCTGTAGAACATTTTATATCTTATGTCAAGTCCTTGAGCTAACTTACCAAAAATATATAATTGTATGTGAACTTCAAACCCGCATAGAAGCCTAAATGTTCATTTCAAACCTTAAATAAATAAATTAATGGCGTAAAAATATGCGTATACATTCTCCCCTAAATCCGTCAGTGTGCTTTCCCAAAAAATAAACCCAATCCGATGACAAGTAAAATATTTTATCTCTATTCTCTTCTTTCTTCATTTTATTTGTGAATTTCCACCTCCAACAATCCGATGCCGTCGTCATTTCTTTTGATTTCATGTTGAAATTTTAATTCTGCGCTGCGATAAGCAAACAACACGAAAAAGGACATTTTTCTGCCGACACACACCCTTTCGTGTTTTACATTTTAACAAACAAAATTGTTGTATAGGCAAAGGCAATCCTTTTGCAATCCTTTATCTGTTTGTCATGCAGGTGACATCCTTTTTTTTCCTCAGAGAAGCATAACAAAAACAACACACCATCGTCCTTCATTATTGATGATAAGCAGCTCTTCAGAGAGAGGACAGGAAACATCATCCGGAGCGGCGGCGAGTGACGCAATCTAAAATGTAACATTCTATTTGTTATAAATTATTTACCGTAATCAAAAAGTGTCTAAATTCATATTCTTTGATTGTCGTAGATGTGGAAAAAAGGATTTTTTTATCGTTAGATACTCCAATCCGCGCCTCAACCCCACCATCACCATCATGATTAAAATCGGATATCCTTTGAATAATTTAATTATTATCCCGCGAAACGAGAAGATATATATCCGGCGTATTTAGAGTGAGCTACTCTTGCGGATGAGTGGCTTTGAAGGATCGTGACTTGTATATTAAGTTTAAAAAATTGTTTTTTTGGTTTTGTTTTCTTTTTCAATTTTTCCCCCCATTGCATTGATTGAAGCAATGACATGCGTCCTTTCATATTTTCTATATTATATTTAATTTTTTTTTGTTTTGAAGAGGATGCAAATAATGCTGCTCATGAAATAATAATTGATGAGTGATTTAGAGGCAATAAATCATTGTTTTATGCTTGGACGCAATAAATTTTGGTATTATTGCGTAGCGTGTTTGTGTGAAGCACAGGGGTGTATTCTAAGTACTGTGAATACAATCCAGTTCAGGCGATTTAATGATGGAAACAAGTAGGAAGAAATTGACAGTACAAATTTTAATCGTTGATGAAATGAAATTTGGAAACTCCTTTCTTTTTATTCTAATCGTAGCACAAAAATTTGTTTTTAGTTTTTAGATTCCACAATTAAATTTTCCCTTCGATGGAAGGAAAATTCATATTTCACTAAACAACTAAAAAGAAACTTGAAACATGTTGTTCAAATGATTGTATTTATTAACTTCCCATAGGAAGTTATTGTAATCGGTCCGGAAAAATAACGTTTTTAACATCTGGTAAAATTTTAAGAAAAATCGAATTGACCGTTTTTTTATAAAAATAAAAACCTAAACAAACATTGCTCAAAGTTGGTAAAAATTGATTTTCGACTCAAATATCTATTCAAAAGTTTGAGATATTGGCCTTAAACTACTTTTATCTTTAAAAAAAATTGTTGTCAACATTCAGCAAAATTTTGAAAAAAATCGAATTGACAGTATTCTTACAAAAAATTAAAAACCTAAAAAAAATTAACAAAAGTTGGTAAAAATTGATTTTCGTCTTATATATCTTTCAAAATTTTGAGATATTAGCTTAAAACTAATTCTATCTTTAAAAATATATTGTTCTCAGCATTTAGTAAAATTTTGAGAAAAATCGAATTGACAGTCTTTTTACCAAAAATCAAAACCTAAAAAAAATTAACAAAAGTTGGTAAAAATTGATTTTCGACTCAAATATTTTTTCAAAAATTTGAGATAAAGGCTACAAATTAATTTTGTTTTATAAAAAATACTGTTTTGAACGTTCGATAAAATTTTGAGAAAAATCTAATTGACAGTTTTTTTTTACAAAAAAAAGTATTAGGTACTAAAAGTTGGTAAAAATTGATTTGCTACTCAAATATCTTTTCAAAAATTAGAAATATTGGCTACAAACTTATTTTATCTCACAGAAAATATTGTTTTTAAAAATCCAAAAGTCCGTTTTTTAAAAAAAATATTGTTGGTCATTTTAAAATTTTTAAAAATAATTCAACAGACAACTTTTCTTAATAAGACACGAAAACCTACAAACTTTTAAGCAAGACAAATCGACAGACGGGATGGGAAGTTATCATTGTGGGTCGCATCCAAGCCTCTTTTTTATTATTTGTATTTATTTCCACATGTGAAATGAATTTTTTTAATACTTTCCACATCAATTACAAACTCTCCTTAGCAGTGCATTCTTTCACTTTCTTAGGGTTAGCGAACTTTTTTTAAAGTGAGGGATGGAAAAAAATGGATCCCAAGAAGTTAAGTGCATAAGATTGAGTAAAGGGTGTTTTTTTTTACAGGATTAGAACTTTGAAAAGGAATAACACAAAAATGATTTTGTTAGATTGGTGTGAAACTTCATTCATTCGCAATCTTCAGGTATAATAATTTTAATATAATTCCTGGCATATGACCGCCAGACTTAGTTAGACTTAGACTTAGTTTTTTCTGGAGCTCCAATTTTGTATGACTTTTTCCAACTTTTGTGACTTTATATTGGCAATAACGCGGTGAATGTTGTCGTCCAAGTGGTCAATTTTTTTCGGGTTATCTTCGCAGACTAGCTACTTTAGATATCTCCCTTAAGAAAATAGTGAAGCAGGTTCGTAACGTGAAACTAAGTGGTTGCAAAATGCGTCCTTCAATATAATCAGTTGTTGCACTATGGGACCAAACGAACTTGAGTGTCTCAAAAATAAAAATTAAGTGAAATTTGAAACATGATATATTGAACATATTTTGAAAACATGTTTAGATATATTTTTTAATATTACGAATCTTATGAGCATATATACAAAAATTTGAAAGTGTTAACATATAATTTGTATACAAAAATCTTAGGAATAAAAATCAATGAGTAAAATAAAAATATAATATATATAATAATATATATAATAAATTGGGTGGCGCAATAGTCCGTTGAGAACTAGGGCCTAGTGACTTACAACTCTCAACCATTCCTGTGTGCGAGTACTGTTGTCAGGGATGGAGGGCTCATTTGAGAAAGCACTTTTCATGACAAGAATTACTCTTGTAGGATTTATCTATTCCTTGCAAGAGATAGTACCCGTGAAAACAACTTTAGATGGCATAGGCAAGGCAGGGATCGAACCCAAGACCTCTGGCATGACAGTCCAACGCACTTACCATCATAAATGATAAATGAGAGAAATTGAAATAGTGTAGATATATGTACGGATAAGACACATGGCACATTTCAATGAACTTATTTCTTGAAAAATTGATTGAAAAATAAATATTGCAAAGTAGATTCTACGAAGCCTATTAATAAGTTTCGAATATTCTGCCGGAGAGGAAATTTTACAAATCAATTGTCTAGGATCTTCTAACAATTCTAGCAAATTTGGACAATACATTTTTGAACCATTCTTACAACACGTTGTGATTTTTCTAATAGTGCAGCTTGTAGAAGGATCAAATATCTAACCCTTACAACAGAAAAAACTTTAATTAAAAATAACAAAAAACATACAGAAATGTCTTTTTCTTTTTTTTTAAATCAATTTTTGCATCAACAACGTTTTCAAAAATGACTATCATCAAATAACACAAATTCAAAAACTTGTGAAACATTCGACTTCAAAATTGTTCTTCCGGAAATCCAATTTCTTAAAGAAGTTTTAAAATAAAATAAAAACTCGATCTAATAATTCTCGGTTTATCTATGGCACTTCATTTTAAAAATATTTAAAACTCGAGCATATCTTCGCATCAAATCATAATCTGAGAACTTGGTTTAAAGCTTTCTAGGAATTTAAGATCTCGGTTCCATGAAAGTAACGTGAACGTGTTTTTTTGCTAATTTAGTAGCACCCTCTATATAGTTCTGACTCAAAACTAAAATAGTTAAATAACATTTGCCTATTAAAATTGGGATCAACGGCAATCTTGTTTTGGCCACAATTTGTGTTTTGAAAGCCAGAACTTTTGTTTTACCTTTTAGTCAAAAGTAATGAAATTTACCTTTCTTTTTAGTTTACCCCCGGACCAGGGATTCTGTTCAAATTTTGTGGAATGTGTCTTGTAGTTTCAACTTAATTCACCTAACAATAATTTAATGAGAGTGAACAAATACATTTTATTATATTTTCAAAGCGAAATACTTTAAGTCTTACATTGTTCACCTTTGGACTAGCTTGGAATTCTAAGAAAGAATGGAGTGGTACTTATTTATTTGTTTTTATCTTCGTTTTACTTCAGATTTCTTGTCTTCGGAATTCTTTCAAAAATTATTGTGGAACCTATTTGTACTTTTTCGCACATCTAACTTTTTTGGCATTTATATTATTTAAGATCAACAACAAAACTGCGCCCTTATGCAAACGATACAAAAATCGCTCCTGACAGGTTTAAATTCTTCGACTTACTGGAATGAGAGTGGGTAGTTATACTCGATGGGAAGAATTATTATGTTCCATGTAATATTTCATGAGTAAAGGTGCAAGGTTGAAATTAATGACTTATTATAGCAGGATATTGCGCATGATAATGGAAATGTTGCCTCTTCTCTTTACATATCATGTAAAGGTAAATTTATCCACTCACATTATAAAGATATTTTAGCGTAGATATATGCAATGCATCCGCTATAATATGTGTTGTAATCGGCCTACCTATTGACGGCTTACCTACATCAATTGAATACTTGCGATGATTAATGTTCCATAAGGTTGATTGGATGGAATTGCACGGCACCTACCTATAATAATGATGTGCTTTTCTAGAATTATTCTGAACTGATGATATATGATTGATGTAAACACTATGAATGCAGGCCAAGGGCTTTTGTTTCTCTTTTCGCTGTAAAATTTATTAAGCTTGATTGCAAAAAAAATATAATTTTAATAAAGACCATAATGCCGTGTGGAATAAAATAATAATTATTCTAATTGATGATTATATTCAAAGCTTTGCTAACTGATTTTGTCGGTCTTGCATCTACTTATCTGGATTATTTGTATACCTACATATATTATTAAAGTTGTGAGAGTCCTTGAGATATTAATTGGTATTGGAAAAATAAAAATAAAAATTAATTAGGGATTTAAGAACATAATGATAATGTGGTTTTAATAAAAATTCAATTACAAAATTAAAACGGGAACAAGAACAAGTAAATTCAAAATTAACTCGGGCTTACGCCTCCAATCATATTTCCATTACTAATATTTTAAAGCCCCCTCAAAGAGTAAACATTCCAACTGTCAAATTAAGAAAATAATGAAAATTATGGAATGATTTTGTGAAACGTATAGAAAAGTCATGAAGTATATGCTTCAATTAAGTTTCGGTAACCATACTTATTGATGTAAAGTCAACTTTAAAACTTGACACTTTCATAAAAAAAAAATGAATTATGTAGAAATATCTTCGACACATTTTTCGGTTCATAATTACCTTTTTTCTGTTTTCCAATTCAATTCAATTCTATATTTCATCTCGAAATTCGAGTATTGAGCTTGCGTATGTTATAGAATTTTCCTGATAACAAAAACATTTCGAGCATGTCTCTGTCAATATAAAAATCATCTATATCCTTAAAACAAATAGAACATTGTAGAGACACGTAGGTGTCTTTATCTTCAAAGACTAAAGCACACCACTGGGTCGTAAGTATTGTCACATCAAATACTACTGAAACATCTTAAAGCTAAGATCTGCTAGCATCACACAGAAAAATAGTTTCGCATTCATTTGACTAACGAGTTATGTGATCTTAACTTAAAGAGATGCTAGGATGCAACTCTCACTGAAACCAACTAAACCAACGTCACTGTGGAAAACTGGAATAAGGTAAAACAAGGTAGAAAGACCTGTAACAGTCATATTCGACGAACCAAGTTTTAAAATGACCAGAAATTACGGAAAAAAATACTTCAATATCACAAAGGTAGTTAGAATTTCTAGTCATTTGTAAAAAACGCACGTAACACCACGTTATCATCGGTTGCAAAGCTCGTTTACAAGAATACTCCTTATGTAAGCTCAATCAATTAAGCCAATTAGTTGCTTGCAGCACAGTTTGCTGCTAATTCGACGTTTCCAAAAAGTGTCATGAGTCCTCCTGTAAGACCTTGATATACACAAATCCGCTGGCTTAGATAGTCTATACCCTACTGTTCTGCAGAAGGGTTCTTCAACGCTGGAAAATCCTCTGCGTAAGCTTTTCCATCTTACCTACTCTACAGGTCACTTTCCGAGCGGATGGAAAACAGTATTTGTCCAACCTGGCCCTAAAAAAGACAAATCCTCTTTCCCTTTTAACTATTGTCCAATAGCAGTCAAGTCCCTTCTTAACAAGGTCACGGAAACACTGATTAATTATTAGCTAAAGAAATGTCTCGAAGAACGAAAGCTTCTTAATGATCGTATAGCCTTTTGTAGCAATAGGTCCACTGGTGATTAAACGATTTATCTGACCGAACAGTGAAACAATTCTTAACATCGTTTTGGGGAAAGTAAGATTAATGCACTTGGTATTTCAAAAGCATTTGATAGAGCTTGACACCAATATCTATTATAAAAAGTGCGTGCTTTTAGTATTGATGAATCTCTTCTACGTTGTCTACGTCTACGTTTAATGCAAGCTGTATTGGATGATTTCAAGTTTAAAATTCATAAAATAAATATTGGTGTACCACAGAGCTTCGTTTTGTCTTCGACTCCCCTTAAAGGTATCATATAAAGGCTTTCTTGTCTGCCACTTAATCCAACTGTTTCGCTGACGACTGTACCCATAGCTTTTCATATTTGGTTCTAGATTCACATCCTTCTTCTTCGGATGTGGAACTTTAACAATTCTGATCTCTACAGGTTTGTCCACTGGGAAATTATCAACCGTGTAGAATGTAATACTTCAAAAACATATTACTTCCTTGCCTACTGTCGTTAAAGCGTAGCTCACCCCAATGACGAAATCCATAATTGACACTTGCATCCTGGAAACTAATCAACTTTTAGTACCCAGTGAAACACATGTATCACAGATTACGTAATATAAAACTTTTCTCAAAATACTGCGAAGTGCTTTGGATTTTTCAGACGGTGCAAAAAAATTTGTCTCTTCCCTTCTGATTTGGCTGTAATTTACAATGCCTTCATTCGTCTGAAAGTTGAATGGAACTCGCACATATGGTCAGGTGCCCAAAATAATTTTAAATGTCTTGAATAGAATTCAAAAAAGTGCTTTGAAAAAATGATAGGTGATAGAACAATAAATGATTAATTTATATTACTCGAGCACCATCGCAATGTTTCATACTTCTCGTGTTTTGTCGATATTTTTAAAACAATGTTCTACCGAACTAGCCAGTTGCATTCCACCCCTTAAACAATGCAGCCGTAATAGAGATTTTTTTAACCGCACATTGAGAATGTGGAATGCTTTAGCCAACTCGGTTTTTCCCTCCCATTTTGATATTCAAAACTTTAAGTTATCTCCTCTTAAATACGTCCAAATTAAACATGTAAAGGGTTTTAATAACCCCTAGAGTTCCAATAAATTATAAAAAAAAAATATATTGTAGCTTTTACACAAAAAGTGTTAAGAGTTAACTTTAAGCTTGAAAAATTGTATACCAAAATTATGTTCAATGTTTTTCTTGCATAATTCCTGAAATAATTAAGTCTATAAAGTGAAAGGGTTTTTTAAAACCTGTGTGCAAGAATTTTGTTTGTATGATATCAATTTTAAGTATTGAACTAGGTATACAAAATACTGTATCCCACTGCCTTCTTGACAATTTTTGAAAAAATTTCACCCCAAATTGTTCTATTTCTAAAACTATTTTCAAAATTATCCTACAAATCACTAAACCACCCTAAAAGCTCCTATTTTTAAAATTCAATGAAAACAAAAACAAACTTATTCTTATTTGGGAATTCTCATGATTTAATTCGTAAATTTAACGCTTTAACGCCACCGTGAACGAGCATAAGTTCAGTGTGAGAATCGAATCGTAAAATGTTGTTTCCCTCTTAAGCTCGATGTACAGGAAGATATAGGGAGAGATATACAATACTTACTCATATTATGATTATCCTGAAATCTTCTTGGTTTAACGGTTACTCACACTTTCCAACGACATTATATGTATATACTATATATACATATACATTTCATTAAAACAAGGGTGATGTAACAGTTGTGTTGTTGCTATTTCCGTAAGAAGATACAATGGGGGGAAGGGTCACTGACACCTCCACCCACCAACCGCCTGGAACATGTTCTTATAATACAAATTTACAAGTGTATATTCGGAAGGATAAAACAGTAAAAACGACGTATTTTTAATTTCCTTGTACGTATGATGATGGTCCCCCGGTGCGTGTGAATTTAAATTTTATATTCACTTCTTCTTTTCCCCCTCTCTCTCGCCGCGCTCTCATTTAACGTGTTATTGTGTTCATTATGGTTGCTAAATCAAGTATATTAATTTAATATTAATTCTTTTGTGTTAAAAAATATAAACAAAAGCAAAGAGGGAATGTCAAGAGTATGGGTGGCCGCGTGAAAATTATTTTATTATGAGTTCCACAGGCGTATAAAGATATGATATTTTATTTAAGGTAACTTTTTTTTCTGGTCATTTGTAAAAAACGTACGAAACAGTTTGCTGTTAATTCGACGCTACCAGAGGGTGTCCTGAGTCCTTGTGTTCTTGAGAGCGTAAACGATTTTATGGGACAAATCTTCTTTTGCACTCATACAGTTGCAAGAGTACTGAAAGACCTTGAAATACACAAACCCGATGGCTCGGATAGTTTTCCCCCTATTGTTTTGATGTGTCTTCAACGCTGGCAAAACCACTGCGTAAGCTTTTCCATCTTTCCTACTCTACAGGTCTTTTTCCGAGCGGATGGAAAACAGTATTTATACAGCCTGTCCCTAAAAAATTCCAATCCTCATCGCCCAATAGCGCCCACGGTCCTTCTTCCCAAGGTCATGAAAACGGTGATTAATTATCACCTTAAGAAATATCTCGAAGAAGGGAAGCTTCTTAATAGCCGACAATATGGCTTTCGTAGCAATAGGTCCACTGGTGATCTCATAGTTTATCTCACCGAACAGTGAAATAAATCTTTACATCATTTTGGAGAAAGTATGATTATTGCACTTGATATTTCAAAGGCATTTGATAGAGTTTGGCACCAAGCTCTCTTATCGAAAATGCGTACTTTTGGTATTGATGGATCCATTCTTCGTTGGATTAGAAATTACCTTTCTAACCGTTCAATACAAGTTGTATTGGATGGTTTCAAGTCTGAAATTGATAAAATAAATGCTGGTGCTTCCTATTGCTCCGTTTTGTCTCCGACTCTCTTCCTTATCTTCATAAACGATCTCTTTTCTGTTACTTCTAATCCATTAAACTTTTTCGTTATCGACAATACCCTCAGCTTTTCATATTCGTTTCTAGATTCACAGCCTTGTCCTTCGGGTGTGGAACTTCAACGGCAGCGTATGATAAGCTCATTAAATTCCGATCTTCACTGAATTGTCCAATGGGGAGTCAGAAACCGTGTAGAATTTAATGCTTCGAAAACTCAATGCTGTCTCCTGTCGTTAAATTGTAACACACCCACGATGCCACTATCTATGAGTGGCACTTGCATCCAGGAAACTAATCAACTGTCAGTACTCGGTATGTGTATCACAGATCACCTCTTAAGGAATGATCACATATTCAATATTGCCAAAATTGCTGCTAGGCGCTTAGGATTTCTCCCGCACGGTTCAAGAAATTTTTCACCCCTTCTGATCTGGCTGTAATTTACAAAGCCGGCAGGATCCAAAAAAGAGCTTTGAAAATGATAGGCGATAGAACTATAACTGAAACAATTACGTCACTCGAACACCGCCTTTCGTTGTTCTACCGATATTTTTATAAACAGTGTTCTGTCGAATTAGCCAGTTGCATTCCCCCCCCCCTTAAACATTTCAGCCGTAATACTCGCACTTCCAGGAATGCTCATCAGTTTACCCTTGAGCTCAATTTCGGAAGTACTGTCAAGTTTAGAAATTCTTTCTTAAATCGCACATCGAGAATGTGGAATGCTTTGGCCAACTCTGTTTTTACCTTTCATTTTGATATTCAAAACTTTAAGACCAATGTGCATCGGTATCTCCTCTTTAATCCTTCCCTTTTTTCCTAAGGCGTGTACTGTGTCTAAACTTTAAACATGTTAAGTGTATTAATAACCCCTTCAGTGCCCGTTAATTATAAAAATAAGCAGTGCAATGAAAGGATATTTACTCAAACTGAGGAATTCATATATGTATGTAGGTACCTCAAACTATCAGTTAAATTAATTGCCATTGACTTATTTCCCAAGCGTCCTTTAGGTTTATTTTTGAAATGTTAACGTTCTTTTTTCAAAATATTTTAATTTCAACAAAAACACTTTATACATTATTGTCCAAACTGACAGTTGTCCTCTGACATCTTCTTACAAACCTTGATTATCCAGACCCCTTAATCCTTAAAATCTACAGACCTCCATTTACTCAAAAACAAATGTATGTGAGATATTGACATAAAGTATTTCAACCAACAAAAACCATATCAATTAACATTCAATTCCCAGAAAATTCCCTTTCTTTTGACATCCCACTCTTTTTAAATGTGAGAGCTTCCATTAAGCTTTTATATTAGCAAGTATAAGTATACATATTGTTCCCTTTATTTCAAGATCTCCTTTAAAATCTTCAGACATCCCCTGAAATCTCCACATATCCCCTGGTATTTCAAGACCCCTTGTCTTTATCAGACCTTCGTTAAAACTTTAAGGTATCCCTTGAAACTTCAAGATCGCCTTTGATTTTTCAAGAACTCCCCTAAAACATACAGACCTTCCTTAAAACTTCAAAAACTCCCATTAAATCTACAAATCTCTCCTGAAACTCCAAGACCTCCCTTAATATTTCAAAACCTCCCTTGATATATCAATTATTATTATTTCAAAAAGAATGGCCATTTTATTTACAAGTCTGGACCTAATTCGTACACTCATGAGATAGGTACCAAATGAAAGCTTATGTTTTGCTGAATATACATATGTAGGTATGTATGTATGTTACGTATGTTATAAATATTTTTGAAATCGGTTTTGGAGATTTCGAGATATGTGAACTTGAAGTTGAACTTCCAAATAATACACTATGTATATAGTGATAGATCACACAAAAATATCTCTGAGACCTATTATTATATGAGACAAAAATCTAATTATAAACGTCAGTTTGTTCTTGCCGTCTGATCTGATCAGACATTCTCTCGGTGCGGTACAAAACAAAAGCAAACATTAGTAAAAGAATTCGTTCTCCTACTTTGGTTGAAGACATTAGTTTGTCTTTCAACATAAAAAATCGCAAAATGAATTTGCATGATCAAAGGTTTGGGCGTTTTACCCCATTACAATGTCTTCCCGATTCTGAAGATGATGATAGGATTGATGATTCTGATGACATTGTTGTGCAACCAATTAAGAAAATTAAAATACCATCCATCTGTGTATTGCAAAAAACTTGTGAAAATATTCACAAAGTTATCAGTGATTTAAACATTAATAACTATTACATCAAAAAAATGTCAATTGGGATTAAAATAAATTGTGCAATCAGTGATGATCACGCTAAAATTTGTGCTAAGTTAAAAGACCTAAACTGGCAATTTTTCACCCACGACCTTTCAACAGTCAGATCTTTTAAGGTTGTGCTTTTTGGCCTTGAAGAAATTTCAATTGAAAAATTAAAACATGAACTAATAACACTTGGTTTAAAATGCCAAAATATTAAAATGATAAAAAAACAATACAAACATTATAATGACATTTTTTACATAGTTTTTCTTGAAAGTGGTACTATTAAACTAGCTGAACTTAAAAAGAATGTGAGATCTGTGTTTAAAACCCAAGTAAAATGGGACTTTGCAAGGCGGCAAAAGCAGAAATTTACACAGTGCACCAACTGCCAAATGTACGGTCATGGCGAAAAAAATTGCCGTATAAAAACCCATTGCGCGAGATGTTCTGAGGCACATGAAACCAATAAATGCAAATCAAATAATATTAAATGCGCTAACTGCAATGAAACGCATGAATCAACTGACCCATCATGCCCGAGTCGGAAGAATTTCTTTGAAATGAGAGAAAAATTGTCATCGAGAAACAGAAAACATATAACTGTGAGGAATGTGAGAAGTTCAAATCAGACATATGTTCCTAATGTCTCCGATTTTCCTCCTCTTCCACTTCGTCGCAAGGGTCCCCATAATATCGCTCCGGAGCCAACTCAAGGCAATGGTAACATAAACGATTGTACTGCATGGCCAAACAACAACAACAATTTCAACAACATCAACAACAACACTGGACCAGAAATGGATAATGAACTGTTCTCGATGGAAGAGATCAACGCACTGACAGCCGAAATGATCACTCTACTTGGTAATTGCAAAACTAAATCAGATCAATTTAATACCATTGCACAATTAGCTATTAAGTATTTGTATAATAAGTCCAAGAAATGAATAATACATCTTTGAAAATAATATGTTGGAATGCTAAAAGCATTCGATGTAAATATGTAGAATTTTTTGCTTTTCTTAACAAGCATAAAGTAGATATTGCATTAGTAACTGAAACATGACTTAGCCATGGTGATAGGTTATCAAATGGAGATTATGTATGTTATCGTTTAGATAGAGACGAGAGAAGGGGTGGTGGTGTTGCCGTGTTAGTCAAAAAAACTATACATCATAAATTAATTCCCATTGTTGATACTAAAGTAGTACAAAATATTGGTATCGAAGTACCTTTTTCTAATGGTTCTTTTTTAAAAGTTTTTGCTGCATACTTTCCGGGTCGCTCTACGTCACCTCAAAAGAGGTTTGATTTAAACAATGATTTAAGGAAATTAGTTAGTTTCCAAGATATTTATTTAATTGGAGGAGATTTTAACTGCAAGCATAGAAATTGGGGGTGTTTAAGAGCAAATGCTTGGGGAAATATATTGTATAATTTAAACACAAATCACTCTTTTGACATTTTATATCCACCTCATCCAACATACTACCCTACAAACAGCAGGGCGAGTCCATCAACCATAGACATTTTTCTTACTAATATACCGGGTTTATTCAGCGAACCTTTTGTGCTAAACGAATTGAGCTCTGACCACTTGCCTGTGGTCATTGACACTTTTATATCCCCTCTTAGTCAACGAAACGAAGCTTTTGATTTTAAAAATGCTAAATGGTGTATTTATAAAAGAGAATTAAAAACAAAATTGAGAAATCTCGCAGATAATTTCACACCGGACACAGATCAATTTAAAATTGATCAAACTGTTGCTTCCTTTACATCTGCAATAATCGAAAGTGTTGATCAGGCCGTACCTAAAAAACCAATCAAAATTAAAAGTACAAATGTCCTTCCACCAAATTTAGTTGAATTGATTAAGGTGCGAAACAGATACCGAGCAAGGTGGATAAGAACTAGAAATAGCTTCTATTTCACTGAAATGAATATTCTTAACTCTATTATAAAAGAAGGTATAGCAATTTTCAGAAATAGAGCTTGGAATCAGAAGTTGCTGGGGTTGGATAAAGCAAGCAAACCATTCTGGAATATAGTTAAAGTTATAAAAAAACGAAACTCTCATATTCCTGCCTTAAAGGTAGGAAGTAGTTTAATGATGACGGGATCTGAAAAAGCAGATGCATTAGCAACGACTTTTTATGATGCACAATTGTTGGCTAGCAATGCCATTACAAACAATACCATTGGATCTGTTGTTTCTCAATCAATAAGATTAATTAACTGTGATACAGGTGGTGGTGAAAATTACTTCATCACCATTGAAGACATCAAAGATGCTCTAAATTCTTTGAAAACGAGAAAGTCTGTTGGATTTGATAAATTAAAAAATTTGTATTTGAAAAATATGCCAAAGATGGGAGTTAAATTCTTACAAAAACTATTTAATTCTTGCCTAAAATTGGGCTATTTCCCAAATGAATGGAAAATAGCAAAGGTTATTCCAATTTTAAAACCTGGTAAGATAGCTAACTTGTCTGCTAACTACAGACCAATAAGTTTGCTGAGTTCTCTTGGTAAATGTTTTGAAAAAATCATTAAGAAGAAGCTTATTGAACACATTAATTCAAATAATGTTTTGCCTTTAGAGCAATTTGGATTCCGTGCATGTCACAGTACTGTGCAACAGGTTCATCGCATAACAACACACATAAAAAGTAACTTCAATGTAGGAAAAAGTACGGGTTTGGTGTTGCTGGACGTTGAAAAAGCTTTTGATTCCGTTTGGCATGAAGGACTACTGCATAAGCTATTAATTTTCAATTTTCCCATGTACCTCATTAAAATTATAAAATCGTTTTTGTCTTCAAGAAAATGTGTTGTGTCCGTTAACAATTGTCTTTCCCAAAGCTTTATTTGTGTTGCAGGGGTCCCTCAAGGATCTGTACTTGGTCCAATTCTCTACAATGTGTTTACGTCTGACTTTCCAAGACTTCGAAATTGTGAAACAGCCATCTTTGCTGACGACACGTGTATTTATTCTTCAGATTCAATTGGTTCCACTATTGAAACTAACTTGCAATCTGCATTATGTATAATACAAGATTACTTTAGTGACTGGAAAATAAAGATAAATGCTGCTAAGACTCAGGCGGTCTTTTTCTCTCGAAAAAGGAAGCCCTGTTTCTTACCAAGTAACAATCTTATTCTTAACGGTTCTCAAACAGATTGGAAGTCAAGCGCTAAATACCTAGGGGTTTATTTGGATAAAAGATTAACGTTTAGTACACACGTACAAGAAGTTATTAAAAAAATTAACCTTACAATCAAAATACTGTACCCATTTATAAACAGAAAATCAAAGTTGAGTAGTGAAAACAAACTTCTGATTTATAAAGCGATTTTTCAATCGATTATGTTCTATGGATCACCTGCTTGGGGAAATTGTGCAAAAAGTCACATACGGAGACTTCAAATTTGTCAGAATAAGCTTCTGAAAATGATGGTAAATCTTCCATGGTGCTTTTCAACAATCGAATTGCACGCCTTAGCCAACATAGAAATGGTTTCGATGAGAATCTCAAAATTGAGTGAAAAATATAAAATTTCTTGTTTATCGTCCGACAATTCCCTTATCTCAAATCTAGCTTCTTAAACCTTGTTAAAAAGTATTATTTTTGTTTAGTATTATAATATGTTTACTATATTATAAACAAATTTATTCATTGAAGACTGATAAATGTTTTACTGTTATTAATTATTGTACAATTATTTTTTATTATTTATTTTTTTTCATTTGTTTGTTATCTTTTTGTTTTTTCTCTTTATGTTATTTATTATTATATATTATTTATTTATTAACTTTTTGTATCTATTTATTTTTTACTTGGTTATTTATTTATTTAATGTTTTGTTTAATTTACTATTTACTTGTTAATTTATTTATTTATTTATTTATTTATTTATTTATTTATTTATTTATTTATTCATTTATTTATTTATTAATTTATTTATTTATTTATTAATTTATTTATTTATTTATTTATTCATTTATTTATTTATTAATTTATTTATTTATTTATTTATTTATTTATTTATTTATTTATTTATTTATTTATTCATTTATTTATTTTTCTATTAATAATAATACTGTGTGTATAAAGACTGACTCATGTTATTTATTTAAATATATTTCTTTTGTAAAAGCTGTTTTGAACTGGGTATTGTATGATTTCGAGTTTAAACCACCCCTTCTCTCATCTATGTCTCTTTATGTTTTTTTTTTTTTCTTATACATATATATGTATGTATATATATTTTTTAATGAAGGTTTTTTAACAGTAGCTTTTCCTTCAACTCTCCAATTAAAGCTTTATATTATTGATTACAAAAATGTGTATACTTGGCAGTAGTAAGGTAGCATATACCAATCTCTGTAAATTGTGCAATATAGGTTTAAGATATGTAAAATTTTGGCTACAAATAAAAATACAAATTAATTATAAACGTACTTTTTATTTGTATTGGACAGGTATGTACTTTTTTTAACTTCAGCATGTTTTGAAAATCTCGATCCTAGCTTCGGTTAACTTTTTTTGGGGACTCTGAAGGAATCCTAAGTTTGTATTTATTTTTCAGAAAAATATAATTTTTAATTTAAAATCCTTTCGCAAGGACTCGAATCCTATCCAATTATGTATTTTTATTTTTTTTATCAATTCAAATTTCTCTTCATAAAGTTTCCCTTTTTATTTTTTTATAATTTTCTGAAGGAGAGAAATAAAATTAGTTAAATAAAGGTTCTTTTGCTTTGTCACAAGCATCATCCTTTTGCATCGATGCGAAGCGGAAATGCATTTCCTCTTCCATTCATGGTCTGGCCATCTCGTTCGCATAAGACGAACCAGCACAATTGTCATGATATAGTTCTATTGGCCCGCCCAGTATCATGCTTATGTTGAAGCTTAAAAATGGCAACCGACCCTTAAACTCGTACTCATACTCGTACTCTTCTATTTAATGCTAGGCGACGCGATGGGACGCTCAATAAATTACTCAGCATTAATTGCTCGCTTTAGCAGAAAGGACATTCCAACACAAAAAAAATAAAATTACCAAAGACCATAAAGAAATAGGTATTGGTACATAGAAATGGTTGCTAAGAAAAGAACCTACACACACACACATAAAGACCCACCATGTGGAAACAAAAAAATTGAATCCTTGCAAACTGTAAAAATTGAAAGTTCATTGGTAATAAATTTCCAATTAAATTCTTTCCAATTCCATCGTTGTTGGTCGTTATTCATATAGGTACCTACCTACCTCTGCCTCTATTCTGTTCACTAAAATGTTCAACTTGACTATATTTTATACTAAAAGCAAAGGAAAACGCAACTATAGCCGTTTGTATGGACGGACGAAAGAAAAAATGCAGAAGTCCTTAAGAATTTTGCTCTTCTTATAGGTACAATCATCGTCATCGTCTCGTCGCGTCGTCAATGAACAGTGGAATATCTGTTCAAAAATTATGGATCAAACTGGTCAAGAAGGTTTAATTCCTGGTAACACTTTTCCAATGGCTTTTGATGGCCCTAATTCAAATTTGTCTCCAAAATCGCTTTATGAAGTTAGGTTCTACGTTTTGAGGCTATCATGAAGTTTTTTTTTTCAATAAAATTCGTAATGGTTATAGACTGTTGTCTCAAATCAAATAAATTGGAGAATTGTTTTGAAACACAGGAAAATAATTTACAAATTAGGTCCAATCATTTTGTAAAATTTTAAACTTCTTTCATTTACAGAATTGAAATGCCAAATATATGTTAGATACGTCATAATTTGAACTGAAAGAAAAAACTGAAATATTATAGTTTGTTGATGTCAAGACATTGAACGAATGGGTTTTCGAACTCAAAGAATTAATTAATTAAAGGCCAATCACAAAGTAAAATTGAAAATTTCCTACACCTATGGAATTAGAATTCCGCATCTTCAACACATTTTGAAGTTTGTTTTCAATTGACAACAAATTTTGAAGACATACGTACATTTGAACTATAATTTTCTGAACATAACATTATTTTAGATTTTTGAATCAAAATTTTGACCAAGCTTTTAATTATTAATATTTCGAATCATCGAAATTGTCCAAATAACAAAGTTTTTCAAAAATAATTCTATGTGCGTTTCTGATTTTTCGTATATCATGTTGAAATATTAAAATGTTTTTGCTCTAAAAGCTTTTTAAGATAAAGAATCTACTATTAAGGTACCTTTTATTAGAATACCAAATTATGTGTTGAAGATTAATTTGTATACATTTAATATTTATCATAAGATTTCCTAATCACCTCACTTATCTGTTTTCCTTGGCCTGCCAACAGTCTTAGTTTGAATCGTGTTATTCCAACGCGCACATTAAAATGTATCTTACTGAGAAGATGTATCGATTTGTGGGTTAACCTTACAACCACCTTTGTACATTCCTCCGTGTTCTCTCACGATCCCAATCTTGGCTGAGTAGATCGGCGTTGAGAAATAAAATGTATTTCTCTAGCCGGTCTTTTAGCAAAGTGAGTCCCTTGATAAAGAGTTTTCCAGGATTCTTAGCTTCAGCAGTTGCCTTTGGTCATCTGTCAGCCTTTAAATGGGCTTTCCAAAGTCGACAATGGCAACTTGATGATATTCCTGCCCTAAGGATAATTCAATCTTTTGCTCATCCTAGGCGGTGGGCAATCTTGTGTTTCTCGCTCTTTCCGAGTAGCTTGTCGATTCGCGCTGATTATTTAGGGCCAATACTGCCTCCCTGTACCTACAGGTGGTGGTCTTTTGTTTGTAGTGTCTTTCCTTGGTTCGTCGGCATTCGTAGTCAGACCCATTAACCGCTGTTCGGATTTGCTCAGGGCTAGCTTTTTCCTTTCCGTTAAGTTGTCAAGATTTCTGCCAGCATACCTCCAAACAAATTCTTAGCGTTCCGCCCATGCCTGCTCGTATGGCTCTGTCGCTAAGAGTTTTAGCACAATTCCCTCGTCTTATCCCTTGTTTTCATCCCCTTGCAAGATAGTGCGGTAGGCTCCAAGCTTGGTTGAGTAGTTGAGCTCAAGGGTCCGATGGTTGGTTTGTGCTTTTTGTCAGAAGTCGCACTAGCCATTGGTGGGTTGACTCCTCTTTCTCTAGACAGTGGTGGTACCATCAGTGTCTTGCCAGGGGAACTGGGATAGTTCCCGATCATTCTCTACCAAAGAAGGCCCTGGCATTGTGCAGTCGTTTCCTTTTCAGTTCTGTCATGTCGTCTCAGTTCCACTTACCCAACCTCTTCACCGTTCTCTTATTTTTTGTGACCTTGCTCCGCCTGGATGTGCGGTTGATACACCAGAGGGATTGGAATTAGCAACCGAGCAATTGTCGCTGACACTGTCAACCTCCATTGCCCCGATGCAAGCCTCATTTCCCATGTCGAGTTTAAAAGTTGAGTAAGAGGTTTTCCTCTTCTTCTGACAGGTTGACGTTCTTGTTAGCGTTCTCGTTGGATCAAAAAATGTGAGATCTGTAAATATGAAAGAAAAGAGAAGGAATAGGAAAATTAAAAGTAAAAGAAATTTAATATTTTCCAAGAGTATCCAGGGAAAGTAGTGGTTTGTCACTGGCGACTTCTCCTCCCGATATTGAGACCGAGAGGCCATTTCATTCCAATTTGGATTTTATTTTGTTACACTGTACATAATCATTGGTCGGTGAATCAAATTATGGCCATTGATTTGAACAGAACCGAGGATTAGAGGATGATAGAAAGGGTCTTGAAGGGTGATGAGGGAACGGCTGGGTGCGGTAGCAAAGTGGTTAAATAAATTAATTCAATGGTAAGCAATCGTGACCTGAGTACCTATAGTGAGACGTTAAGGTATAGCCACCAGGTTCTTTAGCAAATCAGGTCAAAACGCGATCATCGTTGGTTCTCGGTCGTCAGTCCTCTATCCTCGTTCGTCGTCATACTGGTCGAGTGAGCTAATTTACCCTTCAAGGGGGATTCAATTCGATTTGATTTGCAACCGTCAAACATACATACCTTTATTTTTGTTGGACTAATTTCAAACCGGAAGCTTGGTTTTATTCATATTTAATTGGTTAACCCAGGGACAGTCTCTTAGTTGAAGCCTTAAGTATATTTTGAAAAAAAAAAACAAATATTCAACTAACAGACAGAGTGAGAGATAGAGAGAGAAAATGAAATTAAATTAAATTGATAGAGCTTCATTTTTTTTCTCCTTTCTCTTCTTTCCTTTGCTTATCTATATCTGATGTGAAATTCGTGAAGTTACTCCCTCTAGTGGAATATCTTGTGATGCTTAAAAGTGTACAAGTGCATAGATATGGTTCTTGATGAAATTAATGAGTAAAAGCTAAATTGCATTGCAAAAGAAACGGAACTAGGTTCGAGTTCGGGGCGTGTAGGTACCTACTATAGGTTGGCTGGTTGATGCAATGATGAAGTTTGGGTGACTTTTTCCCCAAAAGCAAAGAGCTAAGGAAGAAGTAAGTACAAGTCATCTACATCAGAACCATAGTATAAGTCGTTCCTCTTAAACCTATGCAAGGGGGATGGGGAAAAGGCTGACTTTTTAGATTATGTTGAAGATGGTGTACTTCCGTTTGGCAGGATGCAAATTAATTGGATATATCTAATTGATCAATTTTGTAAGAAGAAGTGCATCATTTATATAGGGTGCGAGTTCTGAGCTTTCTGAGATCGAGATGTTATAGGTCGTAGATATTTATATAATATACATATAGTAGATGAAATGTTTAACCAAGCGCAAGTGGGTATGGTAGTTATTGAGTGTTATAGATGATTGCTTATCTAGAAGTTTAGGGGTTAGAAATGGGTATAAAAGTTTTCAAGAGTTTGTGCAAAATTCTAAGGAAATAAATAACTTTGTTAAACTGTGATGTATTTAGTATTTATATAGATTTAACAATTTCCGGGAAGTTAAGAAAATAACGTAATAAGTCTTTAGTTTTTGAAGTAAAAGTTTGTACAACAAACAGTTGCGGGAATAGATTTTTTAATGTTATTAAAACAAAATGACCTCTTGGAAGCTGTCAAACTGATGAAATCTTGAAGAACTATATGTTCTGGAGTACCCATTGATTTTGAAAATTTTCCTATACAGGGAATATACGACCTTTTGGTTCAAAAATAAAGAAAAAAATATCCAAATGCCTATGGTGAGACAACTGTAAAGATAAAAAAGTTAAATAATTTCCGGTCAAATTACCGAAAAGAGCTCAAGAAAGAACGAAGCAGTCAGAAGTCACGTCCATAAGCGGATGATGTTTAGGAATGGTATTTTCAACGCTTTCGATCGTTTCTATGACTATTTGTCCAATTCTTTGCGTTGAAATAGCTGTTAACAATTTAAACCTTCGTAGCTACATATTTCCGCTGGCCAAAAACCTTAAAGCTAACATTATGCATAGTATTATTTTTTTTTAATTAATGGTGTCACTTTAGACAGAAGTTGTTCAGAAGTACACTTCTCCATGCTTCTTTAAAAGTTTATCTAAACCTGTTAACAATTTTGTTTGGCCAAGTTTCTGTCTTACTAAATATTATAAAGAGCGATTTTATTTTTTTGACATGTTCTCTGAAACAAAACTTTTTAAAACTGAAAACTGTACAGTTAACTTGAAAAGTGTTTTGCAAAATCGGACAAAAAAAAAACACACATTTGCGCAATTAATTTGTGTCGTTAATAGCCGGAATTAGTCTTAAACCTAAAAAAACGAGGGGGATGTAAAACAACGAAAGACACAAAATGTTGTAGTGCCGGTCATACAGTTCTTTTTTGTCCGTAATTTTTGGTTGTAAACTTGATTTTACAAAAGGTATATGTATTTAATTTTCATTAGTCAAACTAGTAATTAGAAGAAATTACAGAAGTCTTTCTCGTAAAGCTTAAATTAGGAACACACCAATCAAAAAACAATTAAGATCACATTGCAATTCTTCACTATCCCGAGTACTTGAAACAGTTTTGATTGCTTCAACAAAAACAACAAATTGTTTTGAAATAAGATAGAACCTAGTAGAATAACAGAGTTAACCTTAAACTTGTTTAATTTGCAACCACATTTCGAGAAAGATGTTGGCAGAAGTCCAAAAAAGTTGAGTTACTGCTCGTGGGTCGTGACTTGAAACTTCATTGAACAAACGGATAAGGCCAAAATCTTTAATCTTACTTACTTAAGGTAGCGCTACAGTCCGAAATGGACCTGGGGCTCAACCAACATGCGTCTGCAGCTCCGTCCCTAGCTAACTGTCTTCAGTTTCGCACGCCAAGTTGATTGAGGTCCTCTCCCACCTGCGTTCGCCACCTGAGTCGTGGTTTTCGTCTACTGTGCCGTCCCTCGGGATTGAATTCGAAGACCTTCCGGACTGGAGCCTTGACGTCCATTTGCTCTACACGACCCAGCCATCTAAGTCATCGGACTTTTATTTTTTTAACCAGATCATTGTTGCTGTACAGTTCGTTGTTGTATCTTCTCCTCCACTCTCCATCTATACAGACGGGACCAAAATTTCATCTACAAATTTTTCTCTAGAAGCATCCTAAGACGCCCTCATCTTTCTTTGTCAGGATCCAATCCTAAGCGCCATAAATGAGAATTGGGATGATGAGGGTATTATAGATGATGACTTTAAATTCTTTTCAGTCCAAAGAGGAAGCGTTGTTTGAATCTATAGCGGTGCCCTGGTAGACAACGTCCTTAACTAGCTCACAATTAAAGCTGTCCATGTGACGTTTTGTCCCAGATGTCATCGTTCAATGTCCTTTTTTGATGAAAGCATATAATGTACTTGGTCTTGCCCTCATTGACCACTAAACACATCTTCTCCTCTTCAGTCGTAATGAGTTTTGCACAACTCTTTCCAGAACGATGTTGAAGAAGTCTCATGACAGTGCATCGCCTTATCTAAACCCTTTTTTAACATCAACATCGGTGAGATTTTTCCCGACCTTGGTAGAACAGCGTGCATACTTCTGTTTGAAAGTGATACCAAAACTAGACATTGCTCTGTTCTGTACAGCTCTTCCCTATGGATGTTATATTACGCGGCTTTGTAAGCGAGTAAGAGATGGTGGGTATCGATTTGAAGTTCCTGGATTTTTTCCAAGATCTGCCGACTTTCCTGGCCCAAAGCCGTACTGATATGGACCTAACAGGTTATTGACGAACAGCTTCAAACGTTCAAATAATACGGAAGAAAGAAACTTTTACTAGATATTTAGTAGACTGGAGATAGGAGACAGCCTCTGTAGGGTTTCCTTTCTTGAGTATTGTGTTAACTAAGCTGAGATTCCACACATCGGGCGTGATTTCGTCTGACCATATTTTACAGATGAGTTGGTGCATACTCCTTAAGAAATTAATCGCCTGCTGCTTTGAATTATTCGGCAGCGATGCAGTCAGCTTCATCAGCTTTGTTGGACTTCAGTTTCGAAATAGCTATCTTCACTTCTAAATCGCAATACATTTTAAAATTTTCTAGTACCAACATGCATACATAGTGTAACATTACTCAAAGAATTAAAGCAAACAAAACCCTTTAGGAATTTTAAGGTCGGTCATAATCATGGTTTAACCGTTCTTAACCCAATACTGAATCCAATGCGCTCTTTAACTACAAACACATAGTCAGGTCTACTTTACATACCTAAGTTAAAAAATAAAAAAAAATTATCTAATGTAACAATACAGCAGACAGACAAAAATCTGTATTTAAGGGAACACTTTCAAAATGTTTAAATTTCAATTACAACCTCAAAACTTTTATGACTTCCTTTACTGCATAATATATATGTACGTTTAAGTAGATCCTCTTCTTGCAATTAATTTTCAAACCATAGAAATAGAGAAGCACCAACTTTTTAGTTCCCAGATGTTTGAAATTTTGAGAAATGGATACAATAATAATTATTTCATATTGGACTCATTAAAAAGCATCATCACACGTTCGAAGTTTCCCCAAATTGAAACTATTGTGGATACAACGATGAAAATGCTTCCTCGTCTTCTAGAAAATGCAGAAATTCAGCCACAGATGTTCATTTGGGATTTTAATAATAATTATTACAGAGAATTATTGCAATCGAATGAACAGATGCTTTTGCATAGATATACTTGCTTCTCAGCAGTTAATATACTAAAAAAAAGATTCAGATTATAGGGCAGTTGGGCGTGAGGGTTTTAAGAGAAATATCACAGATTTTTGGCTAATTTATACTTGAAATTTCAATTGTAATGATTATCTTTCTTAATCAAGTTTGGAGTAAGTTATTTAAATGGGATGAGTTGTACCTGCAGCTATATCACGACAATAAGGTATTTTACAAGGACTAAAGCAGGTATTTCAAACAGCGAGCTCTTTGAGGTCAAACTGGAAGAAGGAATGAACTCGTAACTTTCTTATACAAGGACAAGAAAATGTGTCATAGGCTTCACAAATGCTTTTTAAAATTCTCAAAACCTCAACTTATGCCAATGTTGTGTAAATCCTTATAATAAATAATAAAACCAGGCTTAATAAAATTAACAATAACAGATTGATATAGGCTTTTGGGGGGCCTATGACTATAAAGGACAAGCTATACTTATAATCCGTCCTATACATATATAAAATGTTTCTATCTATAAACAACTTCAAACAAAAGGCAAAAAAAGCAGCTCATAAGCATTAAGGTATGGCATACCTCTACCAATTTTGTAAAACCTATTCAAATTTTGTATGCAAAATCCCTGCTGTGTATATTTTGTGTTCCCTATGCGGTGGGTTATTTTTGCTAAATCCGATTTGATTTAATTCACAAATTAACTCAAAATTCAACCACACGAGTTCCATGAACCAAAATCAACATCGTCGGCCCGGCCAGGTTTGGTGTAGCATTATAGCGTACTATATAATATAGGCTTCAATTTGGCTGTTAGCCACTATTCTGCTCATTTGCACCGCACTCAAAACCTCCACGTAGTATATTTTATACACATAAATATATAAATGCGCAAATATAAGGTGAATCCTAGCTGATGGCTTTGGCTATAATTCTATATCCTTGATGCTCCCTGCTTATAGTTGCTATAGCCTATTCATAAGCGCGCCTATACCAACCTACTAAATTCTTAATGGCTGACGGCATCAGGTAAATCAAAATCCAAAAACTCACCGCTCCATAAATCAGGAGCACTTTAAAAATTAATTTCACTATTTGTTTGGATTATGTTAAACAGAGAAGAGGACATCACTGAGGGTATATCTACCTTCCTGCCTGATGCCTGATGGTGGGATTTGGTGTATACTTGGGATGCGGTGGCGTGTCCTAGAATCATCTCATCGAAAATATTTTTTGGGGGTATACGCTCTGGTACGCAACCTTCTGAAGCTCGATATCAAGTATGCTTCTAACTCACACACCCATACTCGCCTACATATGGAAGCATTCCCACGCATACCTACAAACAAAAGGCGCACATTCGAAATGATTTCCTAATTTATTTGATTTTATGCGCAGACATTTTGCTGTCCTGACCAGCAAATTGACAGAATAGAAACAGAACAGAACATTTGTGCAAATTATAGACTCCAGGACCTGGGTCCTCATGGTACCTGGACCTGGACCTGGAGCTTGGACTGTGGCTGATGTTGTCCTGATGTACAGTGGTTTATGTTCGGTATCGAGGAGGAGCAGCTCCAGGGCTTGGAGGCAGGCTGGTAGACGTACGGCGGCGGCAGGTCCGATCACAATCGGAACGGTATGCCTACAGGGAGATCTACAATTATAGATGGCGACCATCACAGATAAAAACAACAACAATTATTATATTGAACAACTGTGTCGTCCCCACCGACCGATGGTCGACACCGCCGCTGCCGCCAACGATACACAACAAAAACTCTAACGAATTCATACAATCACTTTCTGGGTTTTAAATTTTCTATTCCTCCCATCCAACCCATTTCCTCCCAGTGCTCAGCCTCTATCGACAGAGCAAACGCACGTTATCCTTCTTCTATATCAAGCTATGTATGTATATGTATTGCATTGTGTGATGTTTTTGTGAATTTGTATTGAAAATTTCAGGTGAAATTCAGGATTTGCGTAAATCGATTTGTATATAAATTTGCAGAGCAAGTCTAGATTTATTTGCGGTGCCACGAAATGATTATTAAATTGAAACACTTCCAACGACATATAGACGTCCCCGTCCCCACCATCTCCCCATATAAACATACAACCAACTAAAATCATAGTCTATTTGGCCTAAATGCAAATATTTGCAAAACTAGCATCGTATGTTTGTTTTTTGAATGCGAGAAAAATACGTTTGGTTTTCGTATTTTAGTACATATTATTTTGCTTGCATTTTAGATGATGATAAAATGAACATAAAGGTCAGATGGTTGGAACATAGAAAAAAAAACTCGCACTGATAACTTCCCATCCCGTCTGTCGATTTGTCTTGCTTAAAAGTTTGTAGGTTTTCGTGTTGGATTAAAAAAGTTGTCAGTTGAATTATTCTTAAAAATTTCAAAATTTCCAACAATATTTTTCATATAATGAAATAGTTTAGTTTCAAAATCTAGTTTTGTTAAATAGACTTTTAGTCGAAAACACATTTTTACCAATTTTAGTAGCATTTCTTAATTTTTTTATTTCTTATTCAAACAAATACAAATTGGATGAATGAAATTAATTTGAGAGATTCCAGAACCGAACATCAAGTTTTACTAAATTTGCGTTCTATTTTTTGTAGATTTATGAAAAATCGGACTGTTGGATTTTTATAAAAAATACTGAATATCACAAACAATATTTTCTGTGAAATAAAATAAGTTCGAAGGCAATATTTTTAATTCTTGAAAAGCTATTTGAGTCGAAAGTAAATTTTTACCAAGTTTTAGTATTGTTTTTTTTTAGGTTTTTATTTTTTGTAAGAAAAACTGTCAATTCGATTTTTCTCAAAATTCTATCGAATGTCGAAAACAATATTTCTTATAAGATAAAATTAATTTGAAGCTAATATTTTTAATTTTAAAAAAGATAATTGAGTCGAAAATATATTTTTACCAACTTTTGTTAATTCATTTAATTTTTTGTAAAAGAACTGTCAATTCGATTATTCTCAAAATTTTATCGAATGTTGAAATAATATTTCTTATAATATAAAATAAGTTGAAGCAATAATCTCAAGTTTTTGAAAAGATATTTGAGTCGAAATTCAATTTTTACCAACTTTGAGTTATGTTTTTTTTAGGTTTTTATTTTTTTTTTTAAACTGCCAATTTGATTTTACTCAAAATTTTACCAGATGTTGAAAACGTTATTCTTCGTTGCACAAAATTGTTTCGGAGATAAAACCATTTTTTATTCGTAAAATTTTTGAGGTGACAAAATTTTTGTTTCAGTTTTTTTGATTTATAAAAACCGTTAATTGGATTTTTTTCCAAAAATATACTTGTTTGGTATAACGTTACAGTATATAGTATACAATTTAATTCAAATCTCTTTCGTCTTTGGTTCGTGAGATATTTAGGGTTAACCAACATTTTCACCTTTTTTTTAAACTGCTATGGTAAAAAAACCACCCACGCAATTTTCTTGAGAGCCCTTTCTGCATCTTTCTGCATTATTATCTGTATAACAAAATTTATTTGAAGTCGATATCTCTTCTGGTTCTTGAGCTATGGACAACGAAAAAAACGTCGCGAACGTACGGACATACGGACGTACGAACGTACATATGTACGTACACAACTCACTCACGCACAGACATCTTTCTAAAAATCTTTTATTTCGACTCTAGGGACCTTGAAACGTCAAGAAATGTCAAAATTTTCAATTTGACAAATCGGACCCATTACAATAACTTTCTATGGGAAGTTAAAAAAGGACGTTAGAAACACATTTATTTGTATTCATTATGTGAAACAAAAAAGTAGAAAACAAAAATTAATCGTAGAAAAAAATAACAAAGACTTATGATTAGTTTTGAAGCTTTAATTTCAAAAGCAAATATTTTATTTGTTTTCAAATCAATAAGTTTTGAAGTTATTTGTGATTTAAATAGAAGAAGAAAATAAAAAAATTGTCCATCAACATCTGTCAATTTTAAAATAGAATACGTTGGTAGGATAATGTGTTTTAAATGTTTTCTTAAATATGGTAAAAATGTCCTTAAAATATACATTGAAAACTATGCTTTTAAGTGTGTTCAGCTCAATTTCTTTCTTTATAAATACAAAAAGCACAAAATTGTTAATTAGTTTATACTGCATTTTGTAAACCCATTTCTATGGCCTAGTTTTGTTGCAATTCTTTTAAACATATCATTTAGTCTCTTCTCATTCTCACATTAAACCACTTGAGTAGAGTTCCTGAGTATGGGTTGGGTTTTGGGTGTGGGTTCACCAATTGCGTTGCGATTGCGAGTTGCGACATTTGCGTTTTGTTGCGATTGAGTGATTGACTTATTCAATTCAAATTCAAAACGCAATAACTCAACTCAGTTTTTAGTCTCACTTTCTCAGTCTCTCTTGGTATTCTAGTGGTTAAAGGTGCAGTTCCGTCGTTCTCCTAGTTTCGGGTATCATTTTTAAAGTGTTTGTTTTTCATTTTTATAAATCAAGATGAATTTGTTAAAAGTGTAATATAAGTGTAAATTAATAATTAAAAGAAAAATGTGTTACGTATTTGCGCGAAATTTTGGTTAATTTAGTTCTTCTTTTTTGTGTGAAATTTAAATGCAATAGTAAAAGTTCCGTTAAAAATAAATTATGTGCATACTTAAAGGAGGTGGTTTCGGTTTCCTGTTTATTCTTGTTCTGGTTGAGTGCTGCCATTTTATTAATTTATTTCTATAAATTGTGAATTCAAAGAGAAGAGATTATATCATTTTGATCTAAAGTTTGGTCATCTTTATGAACGGTGAGTTGTTTTTATGTTTTATTTCTTTTAATATTTTGTATAATAAAACTAAAGGGATTATTGTTATTGTTCTTGTTTTGAAGATCATTGAATTAAATGCTTTTCTTTTATTATTAAACTTAATTTTATTTGTCAATACTGTCGGAGAAGATATTTTTAATTGTCGGCTATCTGCTCCAACAGAAATTTAAAACTTCTTAAGTTTGAATAGAAAAAACTTTTCGCTCAACTTTCCATTACCGTAGAACGAATTTCGACACGCGGTTTTTTTTATTTGATAGATATGCACAAATAAATAATAATTATAGCAATTTTAGAGCGAGGAAACATTTATTTCTATTTAAAATTAATTTTCAAAGTTCACTTTTTCACATAAACAAAACACGCAAAAATAGTTGATTTTGACATTTCTTCCCTGTTTTTTGTTCAGTGTTGCCATACTTGATTTTTGTTTGTTGGGGATAACTTTGAATTTAGTGCTTCTATTGAGACCCCTGCCTTACTGTAAAACAAAAAGAGGCTGGGATGCGACCCACACTGATAACTTCCCATCCTGTCTGTCGATTTGTCCTGCTTAAAAGTTTGTCTATATCTATGTATAGGTACATTTTTACCAAATTTGCGTACAATTTTTTGTAGATTTTATTTTATTGAATATCGAAAACAATATTTTCTGTGAAATAAAATAAGTTTGAAGCGAATATTTTTAATTTTTGAAAAGATATTTGAGTCGAAAATCAATTTTTACCAACTTTTATTAATTTTTTTTTTTTAGGTTTTTATTGTTTGTAAAAAAACTGTCAATTCGATTTTCTCAACATTTTTCTGAATGTTGAAAACAATATTTCTTATAAGATAAAATAAGTTTGAAGCCTTAATCTCAAGTTTTTGGAATGATATTTGAGTCGAAATTCAATTTTTACCAACTTTGAGTAATGTTTTTTTTAGGTTTTTATTTTTTATAAAAAAAGCTGTCAATTAGATTTTTCTCATAATTTTACCAGATGTCAAAAACTTTATTTTTCGTTGCACAAAATTGTTTTGGAGATGAAATCATTTTTTATTCGTAAAATTTTTGAAGTAACACATTTTTTTTTTTCAGTTTTTTTTTGATTTAAAAAAAAAAACCGTTAATTGGATTTTTTCCCAAAAAAAAATATACTTGTTTGGTATCACGTTACAATATGTAATATAAAAAACATAAATTGAAATAAATAAAACAATCTTAGTTCGTAGGCCGAAAGGCATTCATTTTAAGAATAGTTTCCCATTTTGTCTAGCATGTAAGTAGAGTTAAGTTTAAATGAATAAAAAAATGAATTTCGAAAAAAAAAAAAAACGTACAGACATCTTTCTAAAAATCTTGTATTTAGACTCTAGGGACCATTAAACGTCCTCAACAACTTAATAGGTCCTTATTAGTGTGATTTTAGACTAAGAAAGTCCGCAGTCGATCAAATATTCACATTAGGACAGGTCCTAAACAAACAAAAACATTGACACCAATCTTTTCATCGATTTCAAGGCCGCATATAACAGCACCTACAGGGACGAATTGTACAGTGTAATGTCTAGTTTTGGCGTGCAGACTGATCATATAGAATTTGCGCTGCTCTATAAAGGTTAGACACAACTTTACCGAACCATAATGTTGTCAAAAAAGATTTTAGACAAGCCGATGCGCTGTCATGATATGATTTCTTTATAATCGTCCCATTAAGGACTACTTGGGATCTGTTATGAACGCAGAAAAAACACCAACTCTGAGTTCAAACGGTAGATTAATCTTACGTAAAGCTTTTCCTTTGTGTTAAAAAAGAAATTGAGTAGCAAAGCCTTCTATTGGGCAACTAAAGTGTCGCTAAATGTGTAAAATCCTTTTTATCCACGTCTTGTTATATGGTGCAAAAGCATGAAATTCTTCACCTGACCTACGGTCCCGTGTGGATATAAGGTAAATGGTGGACAAAATTTAACGACTACGTAGACTTAGCCTAAAGAATAAAAGTCCAACCCCAACGGCTGAGATGGCTGGGTCACATAAAGCCTCATGGAAACAAATGCTCCGGCCCGGAAAGTCTTTTGCTTTCAAAAAATGTTTAAATCTTTTAAATTAAACTTTAAACTTTACTCACAAATTAAGCAGTGAGCACATGTACAAAGTTTGAAGGGTTATATTACTATGTAAGAATGAAATTTGGAAAATTATAAAAAAAGACCAAAAATATTTTAATATTTTTCCAAGCAAAATCAAAATGCCAGTATACTCGACCCACTAAAGGCCTTAATATTTTATTTAAATTGATTTGAACGAAAGGACAAAGCTTGAATTTAGATGCATATGTAAAGCATCATTTATAGCAGGTATATCTTTTTAGCTGATTATGATGACGAGTGGACGATTGGTTTGATATTAAATTGATTGCACTAGATTTATCCATATAAATGTATATGTATCTAGTATAGACATGACTACAGGACAACATGAGAATAAAGGACAACACAAAATCAAGCTTATAAAAATGTGTGTGGAGAATGTTTAAAATTTATTTATAAAATAAAATTATACAAAATAAAATAGTCATGGTAGAAATATTTGCATTTAATTAATGTGGTTCTCACATATGTAGCTTATATTTTAACTGATTGATAGACATTGAAAATGACAAGAGGAGTTTGAATTGTAGTTTTGAAGTTGATTTGAAATTTCATGTAATGACACACGATTTAATCTTCGTCACATTAAAATGCAGAGTTTATTTACACAGAGAAAAATAAGGCACTTAAAAATACCTATTCACTGAAACTTTCAAACTAGTTTAATTAAATAACTAAATTACAATTACTCATTGCACAAAGTAATGAAGAGTTAATGAAAAATGTAATTACGAAAGTAATCAACTAATGACTAATTATAAAATATACTCGTATAAAGTAAATGGTTTTGGACTCACTATGCCTATGAAATATTCAAAAGACCAACATTACGGTGAAAACCAATACAAACAAAATATCTCACTAAATTGCCAAAAGTAAATTTCAAAAGTTTCTCACCTATCACCAAGTATAAACGTAAAGATACAAATGCCAAAGAAACAAAACAACTTTCAGAAGACATAACCAACTCTCATGTTCATGGTCTCTCGAAAATAATAATGTCAAATTTGTATTTCATTGGTTGGTAATATTTTGCGGTTCAACAGTACGAGTTTTAGTTCTTTTTTCTGTTATTTCAGTTCATTTTCTATCCATGACGTCCTTCCTCGAATTGAGGGTGAACAAGTTCAAAAGTTTTTCTGCCTTTTATGCATTGCTCGAATATTGGAGAGACCAAAACAATTGTTGTTCCATGTTTCGGAGATAAATGGTAGCCACAAGAGGGTGATTTCGAATGGTGAAAGTCTATCTCTAAATAGGTGGACATATGTATATACACTTTTGGTAAAAGATACGAAAAGCTAAGGTGGATTTTTGACTAAACTTTTTTTTCTATTTTAGTTTTTGTTTGTTTCATATCAAAAAACAAAACAAAAAAATAGAAAAACTTTTGGCCGACTTTTTCAAATGTGCAATGTGAACAAAGGTAACTACATATAGGTTTCTCTGAACAACAATTGGAAAAGTTTCAATGGGGAGATAAGAACTTGGGACATGTTCGATGATAGGTATTTTAGCAGTGTTAAAGGTTTTTCGCTTTGGTCAACTTTTTGCAGTATATACGAGTGTTTTGGAAAATGAATTTCTGTTTTTATTTAGCGTTGACGATGGAAACTTATATGAAGAACAAAATAAGTTTTATCAAATACAAACAAAACAAAAACTGTTTTGTTTTAGTTTTTTTTGGAATTTTGAACTTTGGGCTTAATGTTTTTTGACTTTTAATAAAAATATATGTGACTAAAACTATTCTTTCATGTGCCTCACTAAAAATGACAGTTGCGCCAAGGATTTTTAGTTTTAATGAGTTCCGATGAAAGAGGGACAAAAATTGCACTGGGATTAAAACGTCCTCAATTCGAATCTTGCCATTAAGTTTTTCTATCGCATCAGGTTTGACCACTGACCAGTGTTATATAAGCTGATCCTTCCGATTTTTTTGTCTTTGTCATTTCCATTTTAATGTTTAGTTTAGGAAAAATTGATTACTCCAAGTGGCGCTACAGTCCCGTAGGACCCTGGTAGCATATATGTAGTTGGTCTTGCCCTCATTGACCACTAAGCCCACCTTCGCCGATCTCGTCATAATTCTCAAAAACGATTTGCTCTTCCTATTATTTCAATATTATCGACGCACGTATCCCAGTAATTGGACGGACCGTTGGAAGATTGAGTTTTCGACAATTCATTCTAGAAAGATGATACAAAAAATATCATGACTTTTTTTGACATCAAAAGCATCTAAGGTGAGATCTTTTCCAACCTCAAGAGAACAACGTTCATTCTCCATCGCCATTCTGCACAAACTGATAAGTTTGACAGGGATGCCAAAATTAGAAATTGCTCTGTACAGCTCTTCCCTATAGATGGTATCATACGCGGCTTTGAAAGCGAGAAAGAGATGGTGGGTATCGATTTGAAGTTCCTGGGTTTTTTTTTCATGATCTGACGTAATGTGAATATTTGGTCAATGGTGGACTTCCCTGGTGTGAAGTAACACTGATATGCACCTATTCGGATATTGACGTTCACATAATACGGCAGAAATGATCTTAAATGCGATGTTCAGGAGACTGATGCCTCTGTAGTTGGCGCAATTCAGAGGGTCTTTTTTCTCGAATATTGGGCAAACTATTAGTGGCTTTACTTAACATATGATGAATATTTAAATAGTGCGACTCATATTGATTGAAACAAAAAAGAAAGTGTTGATTCCATTCCTACCACTTTTAATTTCCAAGTGCGTTTTTCGTTGTTCAAAATTTGGAAAGATTTTTCAATAAATCGGTTCATACTGGTGTTTTTCTTCAAGACTAGCATTTATCTTTGATAAGTCGTATCTTCAAAAGTGACATAGGTTAAGTTAGGTTGAAGTGGCTGTCCATGATGGAATAGGATACACTTAGACCAGTTTATTGGCCCATTGTGACACCACATGAATCTTGAGGTTTTCTCCTAAGCTCAATGGAACCATATTGATATGATTAAGATCGTTTAGATCATTATAGAAGAATTCTCCTAGTCAATTCTTGCATTTTTGAGCTAGCGCAGGGCATGTACAGAGAAGCTGAAGAACTGTTTCCTCCTCTTCCTCGTCCATACAGCTTCTGCAAAAGTCATTTGAGAATACGCCTAGCCACTTGGCGTGCTTTCCTATTAGACAGTAACCGGTTGTGACACCTATTATCGAGCTTAAATGTGATCTGCTTAGAGATAGCAAGCACCTTGATTGCTTTAAATCTAGTGTAGTGGGAAGGCGGAATGAGATACTTAATTTCAGTCGTTCAGAGTAAAAAAAAGTGGATTGACTCGTCTTCCTGGAATGCCCTCTCCTCCCAGAAAGATCTGGAATATATAGAAATCTAGAAGTTTCTGTCGAATTGCAGTTGGGAGATGGTGTAGTCTTGTGCTTTGGAATTGATTCTAATTACCTAAGAATTACGGAGTGGCCAATGTTGTTGTTAATCCACTGCGACGAAGCTTTGGGGCGAATAGCAGAGCTTGCAGCTATTTGTTTGCTAAATATATCAAAAGGTGTTAGGTAGAGTAAGGTGTCCAGTGCCGCAGATGGGGTCGTGCGAAGCGATCCGCTTATACATAGACAAGCTGAACGTTGGACTTTAATTAATTTGTCGCGGTTTATAGCTTTCTTTAAAGCAGTCCACCATACTGCCACACCGTATATTAAAATCGGTCTGATTACCGATGTGTATAGCCAATGCGTGATTCTGGGTTGTAAGACCCATTTATTACCAATGGCTTTTTTGCAAGAAAAAAGAGCTACATTAGCTTTTTTGACTCTTTCCTGTACATTGCGTTTCCTATTTAGAGTGACATTAACCAGTTAAATAAGAATTATACACCAATTATACACTAGCAGAAATGTACATATATTTTTGAACAACATCACATGTTTCTTATTTTAAAACTTGAGAAATTTTATTATAATCTAAGTTTTCTCAAATGATTAGAATCTTATTCACCTAATCAAAAGCGGATTGTTAAAATTTGAAAATTTCAGTCTTTTTATATATGTATTTGTATTATCAGGTCTTCCGCAAGGTAGTCATCTGGGGACCCTACCTCTATACCAAATTTAAGTTCGGATAAAGACATTTTATTCACCAAATCAAATTTTTGAAGGTATTTAATTTTCTTTAAAAGTATGAAAAAGGTGTGGTCTATACCAATTTAACGTTCACCTACTTTTGAATTAAATTTAATTGCAAATCGCCGCACGAAGTTGTTTCCTTAAATCTACTTTATTATTCCCTTCTTTCTTGCCCAAGTAAACAAAACGATATCTGGCCAACCAACAAAAAATGATAAGACACCACCATGTCTTCTAATCTCCGTAGTTGGAACAAAAAAAATTAACTAAACAAACACCGCCTAAACAACAAGACCATTTTCTAAGCACCTCAAGGCTTACAAGACCAAGACGTTCAATTTGCGTATCAATTGTTTATTGCGCTCTTCTTTGTTCGATTTATACCAAAACCACCAAAGGAGGATAATTAAACAGTGCCAAGCCCACACCCTCACCACCCTTCCCTCCGCTTTAGTCAATTTAACATTGGGCCAAAAGGCATCATCTCGAACACAGCGCATACAAAGCAAATTTTAATTTTTTTTCGTTACCGTGTTTTGTGCTACTTCACTTTGACCGCATCCGGCTATCGATATCATGGCAGAAGCCTCAGGAACAGAAGAGAAGCATAGCAGAGAAGCTTCCTCTTCCTTTTCCTGTTCCTGTTCCCCGCGGTGCCTCATACCACCATATAAAAACAACAAGCTGCCACAAATTTAATTAGATCTGGCATCGCTTTGGCGGTTTTTCTGACACGACCGCCACCATTGAGGTTGAGTGGCGGCTTGCCATTCTAGCCCAACACCTCTCGTTTGCTGCAAACGCTTCTTCTTTAGAACGCCACTCCACGCCGCCGGCCGCCGCCGCCGCTACCGCGGTTATAAGCACAATCGCGGTCTCGAGAATTCGTTTTTCTTTTTTTGTATGTGTTTAATTCGTGGCTTTGGGAATGGCTGGTGTCTACGACAGTAGTCCTCTTACGCCCGCCAGCTGCTACCGCCGCTGCTGCTGCTGCTTATTATTATCCTGTATCCACCCCTAAGGGTGCTTTGAACACCATCAGTCCATGTGGTCTTTTTTCCCGATGGGATGCGATGCGATGGGATGGAGGAATCTGGCAGCAGATAATTGGGAAGTTTTTGGGGAGAAAGAGGATTGGATTCTAATTGAATCCGTAATGAGATGAAATGGAAATTGATGAATTATTATTTTTGAATTCCTTTCTCCCCCTTCCCCTTATAATCCATCATAATGCGTCCTCCCGATCGCCCGACCGACCGATACGCTGAGTAGATACGTTGAGAAATTCAGAATGGATAATAGTTTTTGACAGAATATTTTGGTGGCCATTTGTATATGCGGTCGATCTCGGTGGGACGCGTTAAGGCCAAGCCTGGAAACAGAAAACTTGACGACAAAACGGGATGGATGGGATGGATGATGTCTATGGCAGCCACCATAATGGAAAAACTTTAATTGAATTCGGCATTCATCTGTTAACCACTTACAGTTGAGTGCTCATCAAACTGAAATATTTGTGATGTCCTGATGTTTGAGCAATTGGAAATACTATTTGTGGCACAAATCGTATGTTAATAATAATAATAATAATAATAATAGTTTCTGTGAATTGGAAAATAAAATCAATGATTTGTTTATTTTTTTCTTAATAACAGACAATATTTGAATTTAGATGAATTCAATGTGTGGTTTTGTTTTGAAGTTGTTTTTGCAGTATATTGGTTTTGGGATTTTGATGTGTGTTTTGTTTTCGTCAAAACTTTAACGTTTAGAAACTATAAATGCCGCAACTATTTAATTGGGGAAAATATTTGAAATCTGTGTGACTAAGATAAATGTTGAATACTGTTCAATACTAAAAAATCATGTCGATTACAGAATTTTTAAGAATTTTACTTCCGGTGAGTCGGCTATGTGTTTGAGCTCCCTTCAGCTCCTTCCCAATCTCGACGATTCCTCCTTGACCGTTCTTCTACACATGTTTCTTGGTCTACTGACTCTGCGGCCATCTTGAGTGAGTGGATTCCACTGCGTTGCCGTCCTGCAATACAGTCAATACTTTTTCGAAGCGTGTGTCTAATCCACTGCAACTTGAACTTTGGTATATCGTATGGTTTCTGAAAATATGTAAGATATTCCGTAGACACTTATAATTGAAGGTCGGCAAGAAAAAACGTTTGGATTAAGTTTATAAATACGAGTTTTTTGACAGTTTTTCCAAAAAGGTCATAAAAAGTACCTGTTTTTTTGTATAACATTAATAGGGACAAGATCTCAGTTTACCTATTAGCGTGTTTTAAATTAGATAAAAATATACTCTGATTGTTTTGGAGCTAAGAAAGAGTGTTAATTTGATAGAATCAAGAAGAATGGGTAGAGGTAAGGGCAAAACCAAGGAGGAAATAGGCCAAATTCGAGCTTAATGGTATCTCGTCAAAACCATGCGTTTTATAGCCAGCAAAATTTATAGAAGTTTAAATGTTGTATTAAACTATCTCAAGGACCCAGAGTGGTATGGCCAAAAATCACAACAGAAGAGTCAAGAAAGATACAACATTTCAGAAAAAGCTGGCGATAGCTTCAAATTCAAATCTTTCCATTAGTAAATTCACGGCAGAAGCTGGGGTAAATGCTTGACTGTGATATAGAAGGCAGCCCATATACGACACCAAAAAATAAAAAAAAAAAAACACCATAGAATACTGCACGGAAGAGCCAACGCCTTAATTTTGCAACAGATTACCGTAGGTGAAATCGAGCTTGGCATACCGTCGTCTTTTCCGATAAAAAAAAATTAATTTGGACGGAGCTGATGGATATATCTGCTATTTATATGACTTACGAAAGGAATAAATCTATCTTGAAAAACGACACAGCAAAGGAGAGGGTGTAGTGGAATGGGGAGCAATAACCTATTACGGGACAATGGAGCTGAATTTTCAAAGCTTTAAAATGACGGCAATCACTTAAAAATTGATTCTGGAACCAGCTTTTCGCAGTTTTCTGAATTATTTGGTAGACAACGATGGACTTTCCAAGATAATGCACCAATACATACCGCAAGGACAACAAAAGCCTAGATTCAGGGGCAAAATGTGAACTTATTGACATGGCCTCCATATTCTTTTGACCTGAACATCATGGAAAAGTGTTGGTATAAAACGGTCCTGAGCCCAAATTTCGCTGAATTATCTGACAGCGCTCTATGAATCCATACACCACAGGTTACTTGAAGTAATTCAGAAATCAGGAGGCAGCACATATTACTAAAAGTTATTTAATTTTTACATAAGCCACAGGATTTAATGTTATTTTCCTTACTTTAAAGGGTCTTACAGGTAAATTTAGATCTTGTGACATCCATGTGACACAAAAAAAAACAGGTACTTTTGATGACCTTCCTCGGAAAAACTGCCAAAAACCTTGTATTTATTAACTTAATCCACATTTGGGTACCCTTACCCGTACCCTTAAAAAACCAATTAAATCAATTAAAAAACGCAAAAAGCTTGTGCCTATCCATGTGACACGAAGTTTACTTGTTAAGTAGCTGCTCTTATTCTAAAATTTCCAAAACTATATTTTCCTGAACATGTAAATCAGAATAAAAACGTGCCACAACATGTATTACTGGATTTATTGAATGTTAACTAACTACAAATAATGCTTCCAACCTAACTAAAACACTCGTATGGATATAAATGGAGGATTCCCTATTTTTGAGGACTGATTAAGTGGGGTAAGAGAACAAAAAGTAACTTTAAACATTCATATGATCTGTCCCAGGTGTATGTATGTCGGTGCGCAGTTAGACATCTAACTAAACGTCATGAATAAAACCTCGGTAATTATCATTCTCACTCTTTTAATACTCACCAAACCTCACCCAAAGTTACCTACTCCATACCTACATATAAATCATGGCTCATTCCGCCCTATCAAAAACTCATAAATCTAATTTTCCACACCATAACGCTTGACAGCGATAATGGCAAATATTACGGTCTACTATTTACAAGAATTGATGACCAGGTAACTTTTTCACTTCACTAACAAAACAATAAAACCAAAAAAAATATTAATAACAAAAGACCAGTTATCCCATGAATTACTTAAATTATACCCCAACCCCTTCTATTCCCATTTACCACATCACCAAAGCTCCTGTTTCCTTCTCCTTTTTTCGTTCCTATATCAAAATTTCAGCCTTCTCCATTTCAATTAGCAGCTTTTGGGAGAGAAAAAAGAAGAAACAAAGCCATATCTGCTTTTGCTATACACTTCAACATAATCCTTGTTTCCCTTTGGGTGATTTCCTAGGAATCAGCTTTGGTAATGCACGAAACGAACTACACCGAAAAATATCAGAACCTAGTCCAACAAGTTTAATTCCATAAAGCAAAACATTTCCAATATGAAAAACTTTTTCCACCTTTCCTTCTCGAGAGAGAGAGAGTGCATACAGAATTTGCACTTGGAAACTCTTGAGTCAACATCTTGAAAAACTTATCCATTTTATTATTAGGGAATGGAAGGGGTGGGGTCCGGATTTTGCGGGAAAGAGCGGGTTTGGTTGAGTAAATGGAGTCGAATTTCTATATGGTTATGGAAGTGATATTGAAACTACAAGTAGAAACTAACACGTTCGTCGCGTCCGTACAGTTTTTGGTCGGTTAAACCCAACATAATCTTATATTGTTTTTCTTTTAAAATCAATAAATAATAAATTTTAAATCCTGTGAGTCCTTTTTTGCTTAACATTTTAAAATCAATAAATAATAAATTTTAAATCCTGTGAGTCCTTTTTTGCTTAACAACCATAGATTGGTGCTTCGTATATACAAAAATAAGTTCCTTTCGCCTTTGGTTTGTTTATTTTAAATAAAACCAACAAAAAAAGATGGTTTTGGATTTCGGTGTGGTCGTATAACGATTAAATTTTATATCGAAATCATCGGATTTGAAAATCTAATGATTTGTAAAGTCTACCGATAAGACGAATAAGCTTTACCTAATAGGTTTATAGATGTACCTATAAGACAACAAAGAAGGAGAATAAAGTTTTTGGTTAATAATGTATTGGTTTTGATATTTTTCTTTGTTTTTTCAAATTTAAAATGCGAATATCTCGCTTAATATGCGTCTAAAAGGGTTAAAAGTCGGCACCTAGAGGTCAATTTTTGAATTCCATTATTTCTCGATCTAGACCACCTAGAGGGCTGAAATTTCAGGATTGTGATCTAGGAATCCTTCCCTTTCCATTGCTGTGCCTATCATTGAATAAGACCAATTTTACAACAAGTTATGGGCAAAAATCCATGTTCAAACTTAAAATGCGAATATCTCGCTTAATATGCGTCTAATCGGGTTAAAAGTCGGCACATAGAGGGCAATTTTTGAACTCAATTATTTATCGATTTAGACCACCTAGAAGGCTGAAATTTCAGGATTGTGATCTAAGAATCCTTCCATTTCCATTGCTGTGCCTATCTTTGAATAAGACCAATTTTACAACAAGTTATGGGCAAAAATCCATGTTCAAACTTAAAATGCGAATATCTCGCTTAATATGCGTCTAATCGGGTTACAAGTCGGCACATAGAGGGCAATTTTTGAACTCCATTATTTCTCGATCAAGACCACCTAAAGGGCTGAAATTTCAGGATTGTGATCTAGGAATCCTTCCCTTTCCATTGCTGTGCCTATCATTGAATAAGACCAATTTTACAACAAGTTATGGGCAAAAATCCATGTTCAAACTTAAAATGCGAATATCTCGCTTAATATGCGTCTAATCGGGTTACAAGTCGGCACATAGAGGGCAATTTTTGAACTCCATTATTTCTCGATCTAGACCACCTAGAGGGCTGAAATTTCAGGATTGTGATCTAGGAATCATGTTGTAATAAAAACGACCGATTGTTCTGAGATTGCAGTGTGAACTGAAACATAGTTTATTATACTGATAATTAACATATTGGTACATAGCATGATTGGTATAATATTGTATTGAAACCACAAAGCAAAAGAAGTAATTAAGTATAAGAAAACAAGTGGAAAGTATAGGGTGACAAATAATTGAATGATAAACATGAATATTCAACACTTCCACTTTTATAATTCAATTTAAGTTCATTACATAATTCAAATTCAAATCAATATTAATTAATAATAATAAGTTAGAGTTTAAGAACTCCTAAGGCGGTTCGTAGTGACTCAAAACGATCTTTAGGCAATGGCTTCGTAAAAATGTCTGCAGTTTGTGTATTTGTTGGAACGTAGTTGAGAGTAAAAAGTCCTTCTTCGAATTTTTGGCGGATAAAATGGTATTTTACCTCTATATGTTTCGTGCGCTTGTGAAACTCCGGGTTCTTAATCAGCTTAACAGCGCTTTGATTGTCCATGTTGAGAGTTGGAACCTCCGCACCTTTCGAGACAAGTTCAGAAAATAAGCGATGTACCCAAATCAGCTCCTTTACACCTTCGCAGGCAGCTACGTATTCCGATTCGGTGGTGGAAAGAGCAATGCACTTTTGACGTTGTGAAGACCATGAGACCGCTGCTCCACCCATTATAAGAGCGTAACCACTGGTTGAGGTTCGGTTTTCTAAGTCCCCAGCAAAGTCAGCATCTGTGAAACAATTAATTTTCAAGTTAGTTTTCTTAAAAAGGAGACCATGGTGGATAGTTCCTTGAATATATTTAAAAATTCTTTTTACCGCAACCACGTAGCAATACTTTGGATCATCTAAGTGACGACTAACCAAGCTTACCGCGTATGCTATATCCGGCCTTGTACCTACGGCCAAATACATAAGGCAGCCAACAGCTTCACGATATGGATACTTCATATCAACATTCAAATTTGTATCAAGTGATGCATTCCTGTTTTCAGCCGGTGTTGAAACAGATTTTGTATCTGTCATACCAAATTTGGAAAGAACTCTTTTAGCATATGATGTTTGCTTCAATTGTATGTTTCCGTTATCCAAAACATTAACTTCCAATCCCAGATAGTAGTTAACATTTGACACTTTAATTTCAAATTCTTGGCTCAAATATACTATCAGAGACTCAATATCACTGTCATCGTTTGCTGCAACCAATCCATCGTCAATATAGATAGCTAGTAGAATTTTCTTCTCATTTCTTTTGCTTACGAAAACGCACGGATCAGCCGCACTTGCTTTCAAACAAAATTTCTTCAAGAAATCGGTAAATTTGAAGTTCCAGCATCTAGACGCCTGCTTGAGCCCGTAGAGGCTTTTTCGTAGCTTACATACCTTGTTGGTTCCGTCGCCATATCCCTTTGGTTGCGCCATATAAACATCTTCACGTAATCTTCCATGTAAAAAGGCAGTTTTTACATCAAACTGTTTGAGTTTTAGGTTTTCGGTTGCACATAAGGCCAGAATCATCCTAATTGAAGTAAATTTCACTACAGGGCTGAAGGTTTCTTCGTAGTCGATTCCATACTGTTGAGCAAATCCTCTTGCCACCAACCTTGCCTTATACCGTTCAACTGCACCGTTTGCTCCGAGTTTAAGTTTGTAAACCCACTTGTTTGATATGGCTTCTTTCCCAGGAGGTAGTTCCACAAGATCCCAAGTGTGATTCTGGTTAAGTGAAGCGATTTCGTCGTCCATAGCAATCTTCCATTGATTGCAAAATTCAGATTTTTCCACGTCTTCAAAACATTGTGGTTCCTGACAGTCAGCCAAATAAGCAAAGCCTTCATTCAGAGCACAGGCATTAACAGTTTGCGAACGCAGTTTTCGTTCATCTGAGACAGATTCTTCCGCTAAAATAATTCCTTCTCTATTACGCACTTTACGTTGATTCAAGACAGGACCCTTTTCAGTTTCTTTAATGGTAATTATTTCGTTATCAGTTTGCGTACGCGCTTCACTTGTAAGAGGCTCTTTATAATTGTCTTCAGATTTAACTACGTGTTCTTCCACTGGATGCAGACATTCATTACTTATTGGTGAACCTTGTATTTTCGCTACGATCCCACCTTCACCCCCAGCTTTCTCGTTAAGGATTTCCACTGCAACGGGCAATATCGGTTCCTTGAAAATTACATCCCTCGAAATGACAACTTTTTGGCTATCAGGTAACCATATACGATAACCCTTCGTATTTTCCTCGTAGCCGATAAATACACCCTTAGTTGCCTTTGCGTGAAGTTTTCGCCTTTTTTCCTTAGGCACATGTACATATACATCAGAACCGAAAATTTGTAGATTTGTTATGTCTGGAGTTTTGTTAAACCATAATTCAAAAGGACTCTTACCTTTCTCTGGGCTACACCCAGTCCGGTTAATGGTATACACTGCTGTTGTAACTGCTTCTCCCCAATATTTATAGGTCATCGATCTTGCGTGTAACATTGACCTACTTCTACCTGAGCGTCGAACTTGTCGAGTTGTAGAAGCTGAGTAAGGTCAATGATTCTCGGGAATTATTTCTCCAGAAGAGTCCTGAAACCAAAGGTCGCTCGCCCCTACCCTTCCCTATCCTACCCCCTCCTCCGTCGGCTTTGTGCTATTATGCTGGCTGATGTCTCCTTATCCCCCGACTGCATAGTGTATCACTAACTGTCAACACCTAGCTTCCTTCTGGGACGCTTATGGCTTAATTGCTGTTCGTCTCTCCTATTCCAAAACATATCCTTCCTTTCAACTTCCCAATTGGGCTGGATCTAAGGTGTTATACGACCCGTGCCGATGATCAGCCAGGCTGAGGGCCCAATTTCTAAAAATAGCTCAGTCGTTAACGGAGTATCCGGATACCAGGCGACCTCCGGATTAGCTAGCCTTATCTGTGTAAGCGAATCTCTGCACAGACGGACCCCCCCTTTACTTCGCTACTCGTGGGAATCTGATGGAAAATAAACAAAAACAAAAACAAAAACAAAAACTAAAACAAAATAAGAAGCAAAATCGTTTAACCGGTACCGGTACTCCAGCTACACCGGGCGGCAGTTCGGCGGCAACGTCGGCTGTCGTTACACCTGTGCCAAACATCGGAGAAGGGATTGTGCCAAGTCACTGCCCATCTTCGTGTGCGGTACAGGTTGTATCCACACCGGGCGGCAGTTCGGCGGCAACGTCGGCTGTCGTTACTCCTGTGCCAAACACCGGAAAAGGGCTTGTGCCAAGTCACTGCCCATCTTCTAGTGCGGTACAGGACGTACAATTGGCGAAAACGCTTCCTCTGGTCGGTAGTGGAAAGTTCGTGAATAATGATCGTTCCACTACCAAAGAGAGTAAACCTCTCCAGAATGCTCCTAGGAGCTCATATAAACAACGGCGTTATGCGATGAGGATTCTGAAATCCCCTGGTTCAACATTGGGGGATGGAAGTAATCCCATCCTTAGCAAGAGGCAGGAGTGGGCTAAATCCATTCTAAAGAAAACAAACGACTCCACGTCAAAACGACAAAGGTCCTTGGAGGAGTCCACTCCCGCCCCTAAAAAGCCCAAAGTGCAGAACACCAGCACTCCCAATATGGCTAGAGTACCTCTCACTAGACCTTTTAGTGAAGTACTTAAAGAGCCTAACAAGATCATAGTCGCGGTCATTGATAGGAGCAATATTGATGGCACGATTACCTCTGACCGTTGGCAGATGGTGAAACTGGGGCTCTCGGCTGGTTTTCTCAAAGTCATGAGAGAGCATCCGGGTCCACCGCCTGTAACAAGCGATGGGGGTTGGCATCAAGGTCATGTCAAACTCATCGCTTGTAACGATCAGAGGTCGCGCGATCTTTATACGCTTGCTGTCGGCATGCTGGGCGAAGTTTGGCCAGGCGCAAGACTCGAGGTCGTCGCAAAGGAAGATATTCCTTGCAGGCCGAGAGCTCGCGCATGGATCCCGAAAGAACCCTCATGCCCAGATGACATCAGTGAAATGATCAAGATCAGCAACCCGGACCTCCCTTGTCACGACTGGAAGATCGCGAAACTGGAGGAGCCAAAGGGTCTTTATCGAAGTGCGATTATCGTAATCAATAAAGACTCTGTGGCTTCTCTGGCGCGAGATAAGGGAGTGATAAGGTATGGTTTCGAGACAATCACGCTCCGCATATACAAAAAAGATGAGGTAGACGCTTCATGCGAGCCTCCACAACCCTCTTCGAAAGCTGTGTCGCAAGACGTAGGGGGTCCCGGTGCTAGTATCACCTTCCCATCCTTGGATGTGGATGATGATGTACCAGGGTCCTCTTCTGTCGCAGCACAGTCTTCTTCTGAAGCTGTGTCGCAGGACGTAGGGGATCCCAGTGCTATCACCACCTTCCCATCCTTGGATGTAGATGAGAAAGTAGCAGAGCCCTCTACTGTCGCAGCACAGCCTTCTACTGCAAACGTCAGAAGTCTATCCCTAATGGAGACCGATGACTCAATCAACAAAGTTCTCCCCAGTGAGGAGGAAGATGAACTATTAGGTTCTTCTTCGTCTGATCTGGATGAGCTGGATTTAACAGTGGTGGAGGTTGATCTGCCAATTTGTAGCCAAAATGCTGCAAATACTACAGATTAATCTCCAACACTCCAAAACGGCTTCGGCCTCCCTTCTTCTCCGCCTGACAAAAACTGGAGAAGATGTCGTTCTCATCCAAGAGCCCTGGATTGTGAAATCCCTGGTTCGAGGATTGAGAACTCCTGGCTACTACGTGTTATATGTAACAGGAAAAGGTAACCCAAGGTCCTGCATACTAGTAAAACGTAATCTAAATGTATTTTTACTCCCTAATTTCAGTGATAAAGACGTCACCACAGCCAGTATGGTAATAGACAACCACACCTACTGGCTGGTATCAGCGTATTTGGGCCACGACCACCAGGGCCCACTACCTGGTACCACTCTGGAGAGGACGATCGCTGAATCAACAAGACTTAAAACCAACATAATTATCGGTTGTGACGCCAATGCGCACCATACTACGTGGGGTAGTACCGATATAAATGACAGAGGTGAGTCTCTTTTTGATTATATTTTAACAACTAATCTGGTAGTATGTAATGTAGGTAGTGAACCAACCTTCGTTACTAAAAATCGACAAGAAGTTTTAGATATGACTCTTGTCTCGTTACATCTCTCAAATAAAATATTGAATTGGAGAGTATCAAAGGAGCACTCGTTCTCCGATCATAGATACATCCAATTCACACTTATTGAAGAGTTCCCAAAACCGATCCAATTCCGAAACTATAGGAAAACAGATTGGCCAAAATATAGGGCAACTCTGAAGAATCTGATAAAACCAGAACTTTCGGACCCGCCATTGTGCACTTTTGAACTCGATCAAAAAGTCGACGAGCTTACAGCAGCCCTTAATAAAGCCATGGAAACTGCCTGCCCCCTCACTATAGTGCGGGGAAAGAAGAAACCATACTGGTGGGCTACTGAACTGGGTATACTCAGGAAAGGCTGTAGAAGGCTTTTTAATCGTGCAAAAAAGACTAGACATCCACAAGACTGGGACTCCTATAAGGAATCCCTCAAAAAGTATAAAAAGGAATTGAGAATAGCCAAAAGATCCTCTTGGAGATCCTTCTGTAGCTCAATAGAAGAATCTTCGGAGGCATCTAGGATAAGGAAGATTCTCTCGACAAATCCAACCATGCCTAGTTGTCTTAAAAACTTAAATGGTACTTGGACTAACTCTTGCGAAGAAACGCTAAACCTGCTACTTGACACCCACTTCCCTGATAGCTCCAAATCCGTTAATACAACAAACCATCCTGGGTCGGGTATTAACTTAACTTTTCCTCAAGGTCTTATTACAAAAGAAAAGTTGACTTGGGCTCTGAATAGTTTTAAACCTTACAAATCTCCAGGGCCAGACCACATCGTACCAGCTGAGCTACAACTTACGACTGACATAACTCTGCCCATCATTGAGATGATCTTTAAAAGTTGTCTAGATATGGCCTATATACCTCTGCGATGGAGAGAAGTAAAGGTAGTTTTCATTCCCAAGGCGGGCAAATGTTCGCATATCAACCCTAAAGATCTAAGACCTATTAGCCTATCATCATTCATTCTCAAAACTCTGGAACGTTTGATCGATATCCATATACGTAATAGCATTGATAAGAGACTATCAATGTCTCAGCATGCTTACTGCAAAGGGAAATCGGTAGAAACAGCCTTACACACTCTGGTAAGAACTATCGAATACTCCCTAGAACAAAAGGAATATACTATGGTGGCCTTCCTGGATATTGAGGGCGCTTTCAACAACGTTGACACATCCGCTATCACTTCTGCTATGACGACCCTAAACGTCGATTACTCACTCTGTGAGTTGATTAATCTAATGCTAAAAAGCAGGATCATCAACTCTAAGATGGGGGATTTTTGTACTAAAAGGTCTGTCAGTAGAGGCACTCCGCAAGGTGGTGTTCTGTCCCCTCTCCTGTGGAACATAGTGGTTAACGAACTACTAATATCCCTTGAGAGAGAAGGCTACAGAGTGGTGGCGTATGCCGATGATGTTGCTATCGCCGTCATAGGAGAACATCCTAATACACTGAGAGACCTCCTCCAAAACGCACTCAATATGCTCACTAGATGGGCAGATAAGTGCGGACTTAGTATTAATCCTCAAAAAACAGACCTCGTCCTTTTTACACGGAAATACAAGATCCCAAAAATTGTACCTCCTTCAATAAAAGGTGTACCACTAATTTTTACAAATGAAGCCAAATATCTTGGTCTGATATTGGACAAAAAATTATGTTGGAAACCTAATATTCAGGAAAGAGTTAAAAAAGCTACAGTAGCTCTTTTCCTTTGCAAGAAAGCCATAGGAAGCAAATGGGGTTTTCAACCTCGCATAACCTATTGGCTATACACATCGGTCATCCGACCAATACTTATGTATGGGGTTGCAGTATGGTGGACTGCACTGGAGAAAGTCACATACTACGACAAACTCAGCAGAGTCCAACGCACTGCATGTCTCTGCATAAGCGGGGCATTAAGAACCACACCCTCAGCAGCGTTGGACACTCTCCTCCATCTGACGCCCCTCGACATATTCAGCAAACAAGTGGCAGCGAGTACAGCTGTAAGACTCAACGCCTCATCTCAATGGACCAACAACAATGTGGGGCACTCCATCATTTTGAACCTCTTTGGTTCTACACCAAAGTACATAGACTACACTATTCCAAAACCCCAATTTGGAAAAAACTTCCAAGCATCCATTCCATCTAGAGATGAATGGGAAGACAAAAAACTCCTGGATGACAAAAGCATCCATTTTTATACAGATGGATCCAAGACAAATGAAGGAGTTGGTAGTGGTGTGTACTCAGAAAAGCTTAATCTAAGCATCTCATTCCGCCTCCCTAATCATTGTAGCGTCTTCCAAGCGGAAATTTTAGCGATCAAAGAGGTTCTCTCCTGGCTAAGAGAAAACGTGATATCAACTTCTGATATCCGCATCTTCTCTGACAGCCAGGCTGCTATTAAATCTCTTGACGGTGTCTCAACCAAATCTCAAACGGCCCTCGATTGTCGATCGTCTCTTATGGAGATGGCGCAGCAATTTAACATTCACCTATGTTGGGTGCCGGGCCACAGAGACATCACGGGAAATTGTAGAGCCGATGAACTCGCTAAAAATGGAACCGTCATGCCTATTTCACCTGAAAGGGAGAAGATAGGTATACCGATAGCTACATGTAAACTCATGCTAAAAGAAACAGCCTTTTCGATAGCAAACTCTAGATGGCACAATTTATCAACATGCGCAGCCACAAAACTCATATGGCCTTCACTGAACCTAAAGCGCTCTAAAGACTTGCTATCTCAAAGCAGACTTCATATTAGCTCCCTAATAGGTGTCCTTACGGGACACTGTCTCATAGGCAGACACGCAACACGTCTTGGTGTAGCCTCAAATGACTTCTGCAGGAGCTGTATGGACGAAGAAGAAGAGGAAACAATCTCTCACCTTCTCTGCACTTGCCCTGCTCTTTCACTAAGACGCAAACTTCATCTGGGAGACTACTCTTTTGATAATCCCAGTGAACTAGCTAAAAAGGATATCAAATATCTTCTTCGCTTTATAAAAAGCTCAAAATGGTTCGAATAGTTAGAAGTAATTCTCTAGATTCAGGTGGTATCACAATGGGCCTTTTCTTTTGGCCTAAGTGTGTGGTTTCTAAATCCGCAGCCACGTTAACCTAACCTAACCTAACATTGACCTAGCAGATTCAATGATGGTTCGCATATCCCGCTCAGCTCTGCCATTGTGCTCGGGGGTGTAAGGTGTGCTCCTCTGGTGTCGAGCTCCATATCTACGTAACACAGCATCCACTTCTTCATTGACGAACTCCAGCCCATTATCTGAGCGCAATGTTTTGACATGTAAGTTTGTATCTATATGAACTTGGTCCAAAAACAGCGCAATATAATGTTTGACATCCGATTTAGATTTAATGCAATACACTTTTCGAAAATTGGAAAAATCATCTCGAAATAACAACATATAACGGGCACCTCCATATGATGTTTCTTGCATCGGACCACAGAGATCCGTGTGGATGAGTTCACCTACTACTTTGGCCCTATTGCTACTTGCATTAAATGAAGTTCGATGATGCTTACCAAAAATGCATGCTTCACAAAAAAAACTTGCGTCGTCTTTGAAGAGTATGTTTTGACCAGTTAGAACATTTTTAACATGTGCAATGTTTTGATGACAAAGTCTCTGATGCCATGATCCCAAAGACATAGCTATGGCAGCATTTGCTGTGCCCTCGTTCTTTGCTAAAATTACCTTAAAAACCATCTTAAAGAGTTTATGTGACTCCCCCCGAAGAGCAACTGCTGCAACTTTGTTGTCCTTGCGAATTTCACAGCGATTGTTATCTGCAACTAGATTAAAACCCTTGTCCAAAGTGGAATTTGATGAAAACAAATTAAGCTTAATGTCTGGAACAAACAAAACATTAGATAAGTATCTTTCTTTCCAAAATTTACCATTAAATGCAATAATCTTAACCAATCCCTTTCCTTCTGCTTTTATGACATCTCCGTTTCCAATTCTAATGAGCATTGGCTTCTCAAAATGTTTCAGATCTTGAAACCAATCTTTCCTAAAGCACATATGGTCACTGGCTCCCGAATCTAAGAACCAACTATCTTTTTCAGCAGTAACCCAAGAATTTATCTCACCAACAAAGGCATCGCCAATTCTGTTACAACTGAACTTGTTTCTTCTCCTCGGACACTCGTTCTTCCAGTGGCCTTCCTTCTTGCAAATAAAGCATTTGCCACGTTTCTTATTGTCTGGCAAATAACCACCACCTGTACCGTCACCTTTTGACTTTTGCTTCTTAGCAAAAAAGGCGCCAGATACTCCATTTTGCACACCAATTCTAGATTCTTCCATGCACAGCCTAGCAGTTAGATTTCTCAAATTTCGCTTCTTTTTTTCAGTTGACTCCCAAGACGTAAAAAAATGACTAAAGTTCTCAGGTAGAGTCATGAGGATTTTCGTGATGAGCATATTCTCCGAGATTTCTTCACCAAGATCCTTTAGCTGCTGCGCAAGTTTTTGAAGCTTCGAAATATGAACTGCAATAGAATCGTCCGATTCTTTCGAGTAGTTGAAAAATTGCTGCTGTAACAAGTGAATGCTTGTCTCGGATTTCTGCTCATAGACGCTTTCTAACTTAGCCCACATATCCGCAGATGACTCGTAGTTCATTATGTGTAGCATAGGTTCCTGTCCGATTGTCGTCACAATCATTCTTTGAGCTTTGTTATCCAGATCAACCCATTCCGCCATACTGGTTTCAGATTCTGGTTTCACCTTTACACCAGTTACAACATCCCATGTTTTGCTCGCTTTCATCATAACTTTCAATTGGAATTTCCATAAGCTCCAATTTTCGCTATTGACAAGTTTGTCAATCTTGACGAGTTCACTATCCATGCTGCAGATGATCTCAAAAAAAAATATAGAGTATTATAGACTATCGAGTGTACAATCGACTGTACGATTTAATCCAAGCTCTAATCTAAGCTGTCGAGTGTACAAAACGACTGTACTACTTTTGCCGGGCTCTAAGCTATCGAGTGTACGATACGACTGTACAAAAAAAATAACAATCAAAAAAAATATGTATATTTTATGATCGCCTATGGGTGACTGGGCCCATAACCTGTTGTAATAAAAACGACCGATTGTTCTGAGATTGCAGTGTGAACTGAAACATAGTTTATTATACTGATAATTAACATATTGGTACATAGCATGATTGGTATAATATTGTATTGAAACCACAAAGCAAAAGAAGTAATTAAGTATAAGAAAACAAGTGGAAAGTATAGGGTGACAAATAATTGAATGATAAACATGAATATTCAACAAATCACAATCCATTGCTGTGCCTATCTTTGAATAAGACCAATTTTACAACAAGTTATGGGCAAAAATCCATGTTCAAACTTAAAATGCGAATATCTCGCTTAATATGCGTCTAATCGGGTTAAAAGTCGGCACCTAGAGGGCAATTTCTGAACTCCATTATTTCTCGATCTAGACCACCTAGAGGGCTGAAATTTCAGGATTGTGATCTAGGAATCCTTCGCTTTCCATTGCTGTGCCTATCTTTGAATAAGACCAATTTTACAACAAGTTATGGGCAAAAATCCATGTTCAAACTTAAAATGCGAATATCTCGCTTAATATGCGTCTAATCGGGTTAAAAGTCGGCACCTAGAGGGCAATTTTGGAACTCCATTATTTCTCGATCTAGACCACCTAGAGGGCTGAAATTTCAGGATTGTGATCTCGGAATCCTTCCCTTTCCAATGCTGTGCCTATCTTTGAATAAGACTAATTTTACAACAAGTTATGGGAAAAAATCCATGTTCAAACTTAAAATGCGAATATCTCGCGTAATATGCGCCTAATCGGGTTAAAAGTCGGCACGAAGAGGGCAATTTTTGTATTCCATTATTTCTCGATCTAGACCACCTAGAGGGCTGAAATTTCAGGATTGTGATCTCGGAATCCTTCCCTATCCATTGTTGTGCCTATCTTTGAATAAGACCAATTTTACAACAAGTTATGGGCAAAAATCTATGTTCAAACTTAAAATGCAAATATCTCGCTTAATATGCGTCTAATCGGGTTAAAAGTCGGCACCTAAAGGGCAATTTTTGAACTCCATTATTTCTCGATCTAGACCACCTAGAGGGCTGAAATTTCAGGATTGTGATCTAGGAATCCTTCCCTTTCCAATGCTGTGCCTATCTTTGAATAAGACCAATTTTACAACAAGTTATGGGCAAAAATCCATGTTCAAACTTAAAATGCGAATATCTCGCTTAATATGCGTCTAATCGGGTTACAAGTCGGCACATAGAGGGCAATTTTTGAACTCCATTATTTCTCGATCTAGACCACCTAAAAGGCTGAAATTTCAGGATTGTGATCTAGGAATCCTTCCCTTTCCATTGCTGTGCCTATCATTGAATAAGACCAATTTTACAACAAGTTATGGGCAAAAATCCATGTTCAAACTTAAAATGCGAATATCTCGCTTAATATGCGTCTAATCGGGTTACAAGTCGGCACATAGAGGGCAATTTTTGAACTCCATTATTTCTCGATCTAGACCACCTAGAGGGCTGAAATTTCAGGATTGTGATCTAGGAATCACAATCCATTGCTGTGCCTATCTTTGAATAAGACCAATTTTACAACAAGTTATGGGCAAAAATCCATGTTCAAACTTAAAATGCGAATATCTCGCTTAATATGCGTCTAATCGGGTTAAAAGTCGGCACCTAGAGGGCAATTTCTGAACTCCATTATTTCTCGATCTAGACCACCTAGAGGGCTGAAATTTCAGGATTGTGATCTAGGAATCCTTCGCTTTCCATTGCTGTGCCTATCTTTGAATAAGACCAATTTTACAACAAGTTATGGGCAAAAATCCATGTTCAAACTTAAAATGCGAATATCTCGCTTAATATGCGTCTAATCGGGTTAAAAGTCGGCACCTAGAGGGCAATTTTGGAACTCCATTATTTCTCGATCTAGACCACCTAGAGGGCTGAAATTTCAGGATTGTGATCTAGGAATCCTTCCCTTTCCAATGCTGTGCCTATCTTTGAATAAGACCAATTTTACAACAAGTTATGGGGAAAAATCCATGTTCAAACTTAAAATGCGAATATCTCGCGTAATATGCGCCTAATCGGGTTAAAAGTCGGCACCAAGAGGGCAATTTTTGTATTCCATTATTTCTCGATCTAGACCACCTAGAGGGCTGAAATTTCAGGATTGTGATCTCGGAATCCTTCCCTATCCATTGTTGTGCCTATCTTTGAATAAGACCAATTTTACAACAAGTTATGGGCAAAAATCCTTGTTCAAACTTAAAATGCGAATATCTCGCTTAATATGCATCTAATCGGGTTAAAAGTCGGCACCTAGAGGGCAATTTTTGAACTCCATTATTTCTCGATTTAGACCACCTAGATGGCTGAAATTTCAGGATTGTGATCTAGGAATCCTTCCCTTTCCATTGCTGTGCCTATCTTTGAATAAGACCAATTTTACAACAAGTTATGGGCAAAAATCCATGTTCAAACTTAAAATGCGAATATCTCGCTTAATATGCGTCTAATCGGGTTAAAAGTCGGCACCTAAAGGGCAATTTTTGAACTCAATTATTTCTCGATCTAGACCACCTAGAGGGCTGAAATTTCAGGATTGTGATCTTGGAATCCTTCGCTTTCCATTGCTGTGCCTATCATTGAATAAGACCAATTTTACAACAAGTTATGGGCAAAAATCCATGTTCAAACTTAAAATGCGAATATCTCGCTTAATATGCGTCTAATCGGGTTACAAGTCGGCACATAGAGGGCAATTTTTGAACTCCATTATTTCTCGATCTAGACCACCTAGAGGGCTGAAATTTCAGGATTGTGATCTAGGAATCACAATCCATTGTTGTGCCTATCTTTGAATAAGACCACCTAGAGGGCTGAAATTTCAGGATTGTGATCTAGGAATCCTTCCCTTTCCATAGCTGTGCCTATCTTTGAATAAGACCAATTTTACAACAAGTTATGGGCAAAAATCCATGTTCAAACTTAAAATGCGAATATCTCGCTTAATATGCGTCTAATCGGGTTAAAAGTCGGCACCTAGAGGGCAATTTTTGAACTCCATTATTTCTCGATCTAGACCACCTAGAGGGCAAAAATTTCAGGATTGTGATCTAGGAATCCTTCGCTTTCCATTGCTGTGCCTATCTTTGAATAAGACCAATTTTACAACAAGTTATGGGCAAAAATCCATGTTCAAACTTAAAATGCGAATATCTCGCTTAATATGCGTATAATCGGGTTAAAAGTCGGCACCAAGAGGGCAACTTTTGAGCTCCATTATTTCTCGATCTAGACCACCTAGAGGGCTGAAATTTCAGGATTGTGATCTCGGAATCCTTCCCTATCCATTGTTGTGCCTATCTTTGAATAAGACCAATTTTACAACAAGTTATGGGCAAAAATCCATGTTAAAACTTGAAATGCGAATATCTCGCTTAATATGCGTCTAATCGGGTTAAAAGTCGGCACCTAGAGGGCAATTTTTGAGCTCCATTATTTCTCGATCTAGACCACCTAGAGGGTGGCACCAAGAGGGCAATTTTTGTATTCCATTATTTCTCGATCTAGACCACCTAGAGGGCTGAAGTTTCAGGATTGTGATCTCGGAATCCTTCCCTATCCATTGTTGTGCCTATCTTTGAATAAGACCAATTTTACAACAAGTTATGGGCAAAAATCTATGTTCAAACTTAAAATGCGAATATCTCGCTTAATATGCGTCTAATCGGGTTAAAAGTCGGCACCTAAAGGGCAATTTTTGAACTCCATTATTTCTCGATCTAGACCACCTAGAGGGCTGAAATTTCAGGATTGTGATCTGAGAATCACAATCCATTGCTGTGCCTATCTTTGAATAAGACCAATTTTACAACAAGTTATGGGCAAAAATCCTTGTTCAAACTTAAAATGCGAATATCTCGCTTAATATGCATCTAATCGGGTTAAAAGTAGGCACCTAGAGGGCAATTTTTGAACTCCATTATTTCTCGATTTAGACCACCTAGATGGCTGAAATTTCAGGATTGTGATCTAGGAATCCTTCCCTTTCCATAGCTGTGCCTATCTTTGAATAAGACCAATTTTACAACAAGTTATGGGCAAAAATCCATGTTCAAACTTAAAATGCGAATATCTCGCTTAATATGCGTCTAATCGGGTTAAAAGTCGGCACCTAGAGGGCAATTTTTGAACTCCATTATTTCTCGATCTAGACCACCTAGAGGGCTGAAATTTCAGGATTGTGATCTAGGAATCCTTCCCTTTCCATAGCTGTGCCTATCTTTGAATAAGACCAATTTTACAACAAGTTATGGGCAAAAATCCATGTTCAAACTTAAAATGCGAATATCTCGCTTAATATGCGTCTAATCGGGTTAAAAGTCGGCACCTAGAGGGCAATTTTTGAACTCCATTATTTCTCGATCTAGACCACCTAGAGGGCTGAAATTTCAGGATTGTGATCTAGGAATCCTTCCCTTTCCATAGCTGTGCCTATCTTTGAATAAGACCAATTTTACAACAAGTTATGGGCAAAAATCCATGTTCAAACTTAAAATGCGAATATCTCGCTTAATATGCGTCTAATCGGGTTAAAAGTCGGCACCTAGAGGGCAATTTTTGAACTCCATTATTTCTCGATCTAGACCACCTAGAGGGCAAAAATTTCAGGATTGTGATCTAGGAATCCTTCGCTTTCCATTGCTGTGCCTATCTTTGAATAAGACCAATTTTACAACAAGTTATGGGCAAAAATCCTTGTTCAAACTTAAAATGCGAATATCTCGCTTAATATGCATCTAATCGGGTTAAAAGTAGGCACCTAGAGGGCAATTTTTGAACTCCATTATTTCTCGATTTAGACCACCTAGATGGCTGAAATTTCAGGATTGTGATCTAGGAATCCTTCCCTTTCCATAGCTGTGCCTATCTTTGAATAAGACCAATTTTACAACAAGTTATGGGCAAAAATCCATGTTCAAACTTGAAATGCGAATATCTCGCTTAATATGCGTCTAATCGGGTTAAAAGTCGGCACCTAGAGGGCAATTTTTGAACTCCATTATTTCTCGATCTAGACCACCTAGAGGGCTGAAATTTCAGGATTGTGATCTAGGAATCCTTCCCTTTCCATAGCTGTGCCTATCTTTGAATAAGACCAATTTTACAACAAGTTATGGGCAAAAATCCATGTTCAAACTTAAAATGCGAATATCTCGCTTAATATGCGTCTAATCGGGTTAAAAGTCGGCACCTAGAGGGCAATTTTTGAACTCCATTATTTCTCGATCTAGACCACCTAGAGGGCAAAAATTTCAGGATTGTGATCTAGGAATCCTTCGCTTTCCATTGCTGTGCCTATCTTTGAATAAGACCAATTTTACAACAAGTTATGGGCAAAAATCCATGTTCAAACTTAAAATGCGAATATCTCGCTTAATATGCGTCTAATCGGGTTAAAAGTCGGCACCAAGAGGGCAATTTTTGAGCTCCATTATTTCTCGATCTAGACCACCTAGAGGGCTGAAATTTCAGGATTGTGATCTCGGAATCCTTCCCTATCCATTGTTGTGCCTATCTTTGAATAAGACCAATTTTACAACAAGTTATGGGCAAAAATCCATGTTCAAACTTGAAATGCGAATATCTCGCTTAATATGCGTCTAATCGGGTTAAAAGTCGGCACCTAGAGGGCAATTTTTGAACTCCATTATTTCTCGATCTAGACCACCTAGAGGGTGGCACCAAGAGGGCAATTTTTGTATTCCATTATTTCTCGATCTAGACCACCTAGAGGGCTGAAATTTCAGGATTGTGATCTCGGAATCCTTCCCTATCCATTGTTGTGCCTATCTTTGAATAAGACCAATTTTACAACAAGTTATGGGCAAAAATCTATGTTCAAACTTAAAATGCGAATATCTCGCTTAATATGCGTCTAATCGGGTTAAAAGTCGGCACCTAAAGGGCAATTTTTGAACTCCATTATTTCTCGATCTAGACCACCTAGAGGGCTGAAATTTCAGGATTGTGATCTGAGAATCACAATCCATTGCTGTGCCTATCTTTGAATAAGACCAATTTTACAACAAGTTATGGGCAAAAATCCTTGTTCAAACTTAAAATGCGAATATCTCGCTTAATATGCATCTAATCGGGTTAAAAGTAGGCACCTAGAGGGCAATTTTTGAACTCCATTATTTCTCGATTTAGACCACCTAGATGGCTGAAATTTCAGGATTGTGATCTAGGAATCCTTCCCTTTCCATTGCTGTGCCTATCTTTGAATAAGACCAATTTTACAACAAGTTATGGGCAAAAATCCATGTTCAAACTTAAAATGCGAATATCTCGCTTAATATGCGTCTAATCGGGTTAAAAGTCGGCACCTAAAGGGCAATTTTTGAACTCCATTATTTCTCGATCTAGACCACCTAGAGGGCTGAAATTTCAGGATTGTGATCTTGGAATCCTTCGCTTTCCATTGCTGTGCCTATCTTCGAATAAGACCAATTTTACAACAAGTTATGGGCAAAAATCCATGTTCAAACTTAAAATGCGAATATCTCGCTTAATATGCGTCTAATCGGGTTAAAAGTCGGCACCAAGAGGGCAATTTTTGAATTCCATTATTTCTCGATCTAGACCACCTAGAGGGCTGAAATTTCAGGATTGTGATCTAGGAATCCTTCCCTATCCATTGTTGTGCCTATCTTTGAATAAGACCACCTAGAGGGCTGAAATTTCAGGATTGTGATCTAGGAATCCTTCCCTTTCCATAGCTGTGCCTATCTTTGAATAAGACCAATTTTACAACAAGTTATGGGCAAAAATCCATGTTCAAACTTAAAATGCGAATATCTCGCTTAATATGCGTCTAATCGGGTTAAAAGTCGGCACCTAGAGGGCAATTTTTGAACTCCATTATTTCTCGATCTAGACCACCTAGAGGGCAAAAATTTCAGGATTGTGATCTAGGAATCCTTCGCTTTCCATTGCTGTGCCTATCTTTGAATAAGACCAATTTTACAACAAGTTATGGGCAAAAATCCATGTTCAAACTTAAAATGCGAATATCTCGCTTAATATGCGTCTAATCGGGTTAAAAGTCGGCACCAAGAGGGCAATTTTTGAGCTCCATTATTTCTCGATCTAGACCACCTAGAGGGCTGAAATTTCAGGATTGTGATCTCGGAATCCTTCCCTATCCATTGTTGTGCTTATCTTTGAATAAGACCAATTTTACAACAAGTTATGGGCAAAAATCCATGTTCAAACTTGAAATGCGAATATCTCGCTTAATATGCGTCTAATCGGGTTAAAAGTCGGCACCTAGAGGGCAATTTTTGAGCTCCATTATTTCTCGATCTAGACCACCTATAGGGCTGAAATTTCAGGATTGTAATCTAGGAATCCTTCCCTTTCCATTGCTGTGCCTATCTTTGAATAAGACCAATTTTACAACAAGTTATGGGCAAAAATCCATGTTCAAACTTAAAATGCGAATATCTCGCTTAATATGCGTCTAATCGGGTTAAAAGTCGGCACCTAGAGGGCAATTTTTGAACTCCATTATTTCTCGATCTAGACCACCTAGAGGGCTGAAATTGCAGGATTGTGATCTAGGAATCCTTCGCTTTCCATTGCTGTGCCTATCTTTGAATAAGACCAATTTTACAACAAGTTATGGGCAAAAATCCATGTTCAAACTTAAAATGCGAATATCTCGCTTAATATGCGTCTAATCGGGTTACAAGTCGGCACATAGAGGGAAATTTTTGAACTCCATTATTTCTCGATCTAGGCCACCTAGAGGGCTGAAATTATAGGATTGTGATCTAGGAATCCTTCGCTTTCCATTGCTGTGCCTATCTTTGAATAAGACCAATTTTACAACAAGTTATGGGCAAAAATCCATGTTCAAACTTAAAATGCGAATATCTCGCTTAATATGCATCTAATCGGGTTAAAAGTCGGCACCTAGAGGGCAATTTTTGAACTCCATTATTTCTCGATCTAAACCACCTAGAGGGCTGAAATTTCAGGATTGTAATCTAGGAATCCTTCCCTATCCATTGTTGTGCCTATCTTTGAATAAGACCAATTTTACAACAAGTTATGGGCAAAAATCCATGTTCAAACTTAAAGTGCGAATATCTCGCTTAATATGCGTCTAATCGGGTTAAAAGTCGGCACCTAGAGGGCAATTTTTGAGCTCCATTATTTCTCGATCTAGAGTACTGAAATTTGAGGATTGTGATCTCGGAATCCTTCCCTATCCATTGTTGTGCCTATCTTTGAATAAGACCAATTTTACAACAAGTTATGGGCAAACATCCATGTTCAAACTTAAAATGCGAATATCTCGCTTAATATGCGTCTAATCGGGTTAAAAGTCGGCACCTAAAGGGCAATTTTTGAACTCCATTATTTCTCGATCTAGACCACCCCGAGGGCTGAAATTTCAGGATTGTGATCTAGGAGTCCTTCCCTTTCCATTGCTGTGCCTATCTTTGAATAAGACCAATTTTACAACTAGTTATGGGCAAAAATCCATGTTCAAACTTAAAATGCGAATATCTCGCTTAATATGCGTCTAATCGGGTTAAAAGTCGGCACCTAGAGGGCAATTTTTGAGCTCCATTATTTCTCGATCTAGACCACCTAGAGGGCTGAAATTTCAGGATTGTGATCTAGGAATCCTTCCCTTTCCATTGCTGTGCCTATCTTTGAATAAGACCAATTTTACAACTAGTTATGGGCAAAAATCCATGTTCAAACTTAAAATGCGAATATCTCGCTTAATATGCATCTAATCGGGTTAAAAGTCGGCACCTAGAGGGCAATTTTTGAACTCCATTATTTCTCGATCTAGACCACCTAGATGGCTGAAATCTCAGGATTGTGATCTAGGAATCCTTCCCTTTCCATTGCTGTGCCTATCTTTGAATAAGACCAATTTTACAACAAGTTATGGGCAAAAATCCATGTTCAAACTTAAAATGCGAATATCTCGCTTAATATGCATCTAATCGGGTTAAAAGTCGGCACCTAGAGGGCAATTTTTGAACTCCATTTGCCCATACAACAAGTTATGGGCAAAAATCCATGTTCAAACTTAAAATGCGAATATCTCGCTTAATATGCGTCTAATCGGGTTAAAAGTCGGCACCTAGAGGGCAATTTTTGAACTCCATTATTTCTCGATCTAGACCACCTAGAGGGCAAAAATTTCAGGATTGTGATCTTGGAATCCTTCGCTTTCCATTGCTGTGCCTATCTTCGAATAAGACCAATTTTACAACAAGTTATGGGCAAAAATCCATGTTCAAACTTGAAATGCGAATATCTCGCTTAATATGCGTCTAATCGGGTTAAAAGTCGGCACCTAGAGGGCAATTTTTGAGCTCCATTATTTCTCGATCTAGACCACCTAGAGGGCTGAAATTTCAGAATTGTAATCTAGGAATCCTTCCCTTTCCATTGCTGTGCCTATCTTTGAATAAGACCAATTTTACAACAAGTTATGGGCAAAAATCCATGTTCAAACTTAAAATGCGAATATCTCGCTTAATATGCGTCTAATCGGGTTAAAAGTCGGCACCTAGAGGGCAATTTTTGAACTCCATTATTTCTCGATCTAGACCACCTAGAAGGCTGACATTTCAGGATTGTGATCTAGGAATCCTTCCCTTTCCATTGCTGTGCCTATCTTTGAATAAGACCAATTTTACAACAAGTTATGGGCAAAAATCCATGTTCAAACTTAAAATGCGAATATCTCGCTTAATATGCATCTAATCGGGTTAAAAGTCGGCACCTAGAGGGCAATTTTTGAACTCCATTTGCCCATACAACAAGTTATGGGCAAAAATCCATGTTCAAACTTAAAATGCGAATATCTCGCTTAATATGCGTCTAATCGGGTTAAAAGTCGGCACCTAGAGGGCAATTTTTGAACTCCATTATTTCTCGATCTAGACCACCTAGAGGGCAAAAATTTCAGGATTGTGATCTTGGAATCCTTCGCTTTCCATTGCTGTGCCTATCTTCGAATAAGACCAATTTTACAACAAGTTATGGGCAAAAATCCATGTTCAAACTTGAAATGCGAATATCTCGCTTAATATGCGTCTAATCGGGTTAAAAGTCGGCACCTAGAGGGCAATTTTTGAGCTCCATTATTTCTCGATCTAGACCACCTAGAGGGCTGAAATTTCAGAATTGTAATCTAGGAATCCTTCCCTTTCCATTGCTGTGCCTATCTTTGAATAAGACCAATTTTACAACAAGTTATGGGCAAAAATCCATGTTCAAACTTAAAATGCGAATATCTCGCTTAATATGCGTCTAATCGGGTGAAAAGTCGGCACCTAGAGGGCAATTTTTGAACTCCATTATTTCTCGATCTAGACCACCTAGAAGGCTGACATTTCAGGATTGTGATCTAGGAATCCTTCCCTTTCCATTGCTGTGCCTATCTTTGAATAAGACCAATTTTACAACAAGTTATGGGCAAATATCCATGTTCAAACTTAAAATGCGAAAATCTCGCTTAATATGCGTCTAATCGGGTTAAAAGTCGGCACCTAGAGGGCAATTTTTGAACTCCATTATTTCTCGATCTAGACCACCTAGATGGCTGAAATCTCAGGATTGTGATCTAGGAATCCTTCCCTTTCCATTGCTGTGCCTATCTTTGAATAAGACCAATTTTACAACTAGTTATGGGCAAAAATCCATGTTCAAACTTAAAATGCGAATATCTCGCTTAATATGCGTCTAATCGGGTTAAAAGTTGGCACCTAGAGGGCAATTTTTGAGCTCCATTATTTCTCGATCTAGACCACCTAGAGGGCTGAAATTTCAGGATTGTGATCTAGGAATCCTTCCCTTTCCATTGCTGTGCCTATCTTTGAATAAGACCAATTTTACAACTAGTTATGGGCAAAAATCCATGTTCAAACTTAAAATGCGAATATCTCGCTTAATATGCATCTAATCGGGTTAAAAGTCGGCACCTAGAGGGCAATTTTTGAACTCCATTATTTCTCGATCTAGACCACCTAGATGGCTGAAATCTCAGGATTGTGATCTAGGAATCCTTCGCTTTCCATTGCTGTGCCTATCTTTGAATAAGACCAATTTTACAACAAGTTATGGGCAAAAATCCATGCTCAAACTTGAAATGCGAATATCTCGCTTAATATGCATCTAATCGGGTTAAAAGTCGGCACCTAGAGGGCAATTTTTGAACTCCATTTGCCCATACAACAAGTTATGGGCAAAAATCCATGTTCAAACTTAAAATGCGAATATCTCGCTTAATATGCGTCTAATCGGGTTAAAAGTCGGCACCAAGAGGGCAATTTTTGAATTCCATTATTTCTCGATCTAGACCACCTAGAGGGCTGAAATTTCAGGATTGTGATCTAGGAATCCTTCCCTATCCATTGTTGTGCCTATCTTTGAATAAGACCAATTTTACAACAAGTTATGGGCAAAAATCCATGTTCAAACTTGAAATGCGAATATCTCGCTTAATATGCATCTAATCGGGTTAAAAGTCGGCACCTAGAGGGCAATTTTTGAACTCCATTTGCCCATACAACAAGTTATGGGCAAAAATCCATGTTCAAACTTAAAATGCGAATATCTCGCTTAATATGCGTCTAATCGGGTTAAAAGTCGGCACCTAGAGGGCAATTTTTGAACTCCATTATTTCTCGATCTAGACCACCTAGAGGGCTGAAATTGCAGGATTGTGATCTAGGAATCCTTCGCTTTCCATTGCTGTGCCTATCTTTGAATAAGACCAATTTTACAACAAGTTAAGGGCAAAAATCCATGTTCAAACTTGAAATGCGAATATCTCGCTTAATATGCGTCTAATCGGGTTAAAAGTCGGCACCTAGAGGGCAATTTTTGAGCTCCATTATTTCTCGATCTAGACCACCTAGAGGGCTGAAATTTCAGGATTGTAATCTAGGAATCCTTCCCTTTCCATTGCTGTGCCTATCTTTGAATAAGACCAATATTACAACAAGTTATGGGCAAAAATCCATGTTCAAACTTAAAATGCGAATATCTCGCTTAATATGCGTCTAATCGGGTTAAAAGTCGGCACCTAGAGGGCAATTTTTGAACTCCATTATTTCTCGATCTAGACCACCTAGAAGGCTGAAATTTCAGGATTGTGATCTAGGAATCCTTCCCTTTCCATTGCTGTGCCTATCTTTGAATAAGACCAATTTTACAACAAGTTATGGGCAAATATCCATGTTCAAACTTAAAATGCGAATATCTCGCTTAATATGCATCTAATCGGGTTAAAAGTCGGCACCTAGAGGGCAATTTTTGAACTCCATTATTTCTCGATCTAGACCACCTAGATGGCTGAAATCTCAGGATTGTGATCTAGGAATCCTTCCCTTTCCATTGCTGTGCCTATCTTTGAATAAGACCAATTTTACAACTTGTTATGGGCAAAAATCCATGTTCAAACTTAAAATGCGAATATCTCGCTTAATATGCGTCTAATCGGGTTAAAAGTTGGCACCTAGAGGGCAATTTTTGAGCTCCATTATTTCTCGATCTAGACCACCTAGAGGGCTGAAATTTCAGGATTGTGATCTAGGAATCCTTCCCTTTCCATTGCTGTGCCTATCTTTGAATAAGACCAATTTTACAACTAGTTATGGGCAAAAATCCATGTTCAAACTTAAAATGCGAATATCTCGCTTAATATGCATCTAATCGGGTTTAAAGTCGGCACCTAGAGGGCAATTTTTGAACTCCATTATTTCTCGATCTAGACCACCTAGATGGCTGAAATCTCAGGATTGTGATCTAGGAATCCTTCCCTTTCCATTGCTGTGCCTATCTTTGAATAAGACCAATTTTACAACAAGTTATGGGCAAAAATCCATGCTCAAACTTGAAATGCGAATATCTCGCTTAATATGCATCTAATCGGGTTAAAAGTCGGCACCTAGAGGGCAATTTTTGAACTCCATTTGCCCATACAACAAGTTATGGGCAAAAATCCATGTTCAAACTTAAAATGCGAATATCTCGCTTAATATGCGTCTAATCGGGTTAAAAGTCGGCACCTAGAGGGCAATTTTTGAACTTCATTATTTCTCGATCTAGACCACCTAGAGGGCTGAAATTTCAGGATTGTGATCTAGGAATCCTTCGCTTTCCATTGCTGTGCCTATCTTTGAATAAGACCAATTTTACAACAAGTTACGGGCAAAAATCCATGTTCAAACTTAAAATGCGAATATCTCGCTTAATATGCGTCTAATCGGGTTAAAAGTCGGCACCTAGAGGGCAATTTTTGAACTCCATTATTTCTCGATCTAGACCACCTAGAGGGCTGAAATTTCAGGATTGTGATCTAGGAATCCTTCACTTTCCATTGCTGTGCCTATCTTCGAATAAGACCAATTTTACAACAAGTTATGGGCAAAAATCCATGTTCAAACTTAAAATGCGAATATCTCGCTTAATATGCGTCTAATCGGGTTAAAAGTCGGCACCTAGAGGGCAATTTTTGAACTCCATTATTTCTCGATCTAGACCACCTAGAGGGCTGAAATTTCATGATTGTAATCTAGGAATCCTTCCCTTTCCATTGCTGTGCCTATCTTTGAATAAGACCAATTTTACAACAAGTTATGGGCAAAAATCCATGTTCAAACTTAAAATGCGAATATCTCGCTTAATATGCGTCTAATCGGGTTAAAAGTCGGTACCTATAGGGCAATTTTTGAGCTCCATTATTTCTCGATCTAGACCACCTAGAGTACTGAAATTTCAGGATTGTGATCTCGGAATCCTTCCCTATCCATTGTTGTGCCTATCTTTGAATAAGACTAATTTTACAACAAGTTATGGGCAAACATCCATGTTCAAACTTAAAATGCGAATATCTCGCTTAATATGCGTCTAATCGGGTTAAAAGTCGGCACCTAAAGGCCAATTTTTGAACTCCATTATTTCTCGATCTAGACCACCTAGAGGGCTGAAATTTCAGGATTGTGATCTAGGAATCCTTCCCTTTCCATTGCTGTGCCTATCTTTGAATAAGACCAATTTTACAACAAGTTATGGGCAAAAATCCATGTTCAAACTTAAAATGCGAATATCTCGCTTAATATGCGTCTAATCGGGTTAAAAGTCGGCACCTAGAGGGCAATTTTTGAGCTCCATTATTTCTCAATCTAGACCACCTAGAAAGCTGAAATTTCAGGATTGTGATCTAGGAATCCTTCCCTTTCCATTGCTGTGCCTATCTTTGAATAAGACCAATTTTACAACTAGTTATGGGCAAAACTCCATGTTCAAACTTAAAATGCGAATATCTCGCTTAATATGCATCTAATCGGGTTAAAAGTCGGCACCTAGAGGGCAATTTTTGAACTCCATTATTTCTCGATCTAGACCACCTAGATGGCTGAAATCTCAGGATTGTGATCTAGGAATCCTTCCCTTTCCATTGCTGTGCCTATCTTTGAATAAGACCAATTTTACAACAAGTTATGGGCAAAAATCCATGTTTAAACTTAAAATGCGAATATCTCGCTTAATATGCATCTAATCGGGTTAAAAGTCGGCACCTAGAGGGCAGTTTTTGAACTCCATTATTTCTCGATCTAGACCACCTAGAGGGCTGAAATTTCAGGATTGTGATCTCGGAATCCTTCCCTATCCATTGTTGTGCCTATCTTTGAATAAGACCAATTTTACAACAAGTTATGGGCAAAGATCCATGTTCAAACTTGAAATGCGAATATCTCGCTTAATATGCGTCTAATCGGGTTAAAAGTCGGCACCTAGAGGGCAATTTTTGAGCTCCATTATTTCTCGATCTAGATCACCTAGAGGGCTGAAATTTTAAGGATTGTAATCTAGGAATCCTTCCCTTTCCATTGTGCCTATCTTTGAATAAGACCAATTTTACAACAAGTTATGGGCAAAAATCCATGTTCAAACTTAAAATGCGAATATCTCGCTTAATATGCGTCTAATCGGGTTAAAAGTCGGCACCTAGAGGGCAATTTTTGAACTCCATTATTTCTCGATCTAGACCACCTAGAGGGCTGAAATTGCAGGATTGTGATCTAGGAATCCTTCGCTTTCCATTGCTGTGCCTATCTTTGAATAAGACCAATTTTACAACAAGTTATGGGCAAAAATCCATGTTCAAACTTAAAATGCGAATATCTCGCTTAATATGCGTCTAATCGGGTTAAAAGTCGGCACCTAGAAGGCAATTTTTGAACTCCATTATTTCTCGATCTAGGCCACCTAGAGGGCTGAAATTATAGGATTGTGATCTCGGAATCCTTCCCTATCCATTGTTGTGCCTATCTTTGAATAAGACCAATTTTACAACAAGTTATGGGCAAAAATCCATGTTCAAACTTAAAATGCGAATATCTCGCTTAATATGCGTCTAATCGGGTTAAAAGTCGGCACCTAGAGGGCAATTTTTGAACTCCATTATTTCTCGATCTAAACCACCTAGAGGGCTGAAATTTCAGGATTGTAATCTAGGAATCCTTCCCTTTCCATTGTTGTGCCTATCTTTGAATAAGACCAATTTTACAACAAGTTATGGGCAAAAATCCATGTTCAAACTTAAAATGCGAATATCTCGCTTAATATGCGTCTAATCGGGTTAAAAGTCGGCACCTAGAAGGCAATTTTTGAACTCCATTATTTCTCGATCTAGGCCACCTAGAGGGCTGAAATTATAGGATTGTGATCTCGGAATCCTTCCCTTTCCATTGCTGTGCCTATCTTTGAATAAGACCAATTTAACAACTAGTTATGGGCAAAAATCCATGTTCAAACTTAAAATGCGAATATCTCGCTTAATATGCGTCTAATCGGGTTAAAAGTCGGCACCTAGAGGGCAATTTTTGAACTCCATTATTTCTCGATCTAAACCACCTAGAGGGCTGAAATTTCAGGATTGTAATCTAGGAATCCTTCCCTTTCCATTGTTGTGCCTATCTTTGAATAAGACCAATTTTACAACAAGTTATGGGCAAAAATCCATGTTCAAACTTAAAATGCGAATATCTCGCTTAATATGCGTCTAATCGGGTTAAAAGTCGGCACCTAGAGGGCAATTTTTGAGCTCCATTATTTCTCGATCTAGACCACCTAGAGGGCTGAAATTTCAGGATTGTGATCTAGGAATCCTTCCCTTTCCATTGCTGTGCCTATCTTTGAATAAGACCAATTTAACAACTAGTTATGGGCAAAAATCCATGTTCAAACTTAAAATGCGAATATCTCGCTTAATATGCGTCTAATCGGGTTAAAAGTCGGCACCTAGAGGGCAATTTTTGAACTCCATTATTTCTCGATCTAGACCACCTAGATGGCTGAAATCTCAGGATTGTGATCTAGGAATCCTTCCCTTTCCATTGCTGTGCCTATCTTTGAATAAGACCAATTTTACAACAAGTTATGGGCAAAAATCCATGTTCAAACTTAAAATGCGAATATCTCGCTTAATATGCGTCTAATCGGGTTAAAAGTCGGCACCTAGAGGGCAATTTTTGAGCTCCATTATTTCTCGATCTAGACCACCTAGAGGGCTGAAATTTCAGGATTGTGATCTCGGAATCCTTCCCTTTCCATTGGTGTGCCTATCTTTGAATAAGACCAATTAAACAACAAGTTATGGGCAAAAATCTATGTTCAAACTTAAAATGCGAATATCTCGCTTAATATGCGTCTAATAGGGTTAAAAGTCGGCATCTTAAAGGCAATTTTTGAACTCCATTATTTCTCGATCTAGACCACCTAGAGGGCTGAAATTTCAGGATTGTGATCTAGGAATCCTTCCCTTTCCATTGCTGTGCCTATCTTTGAATAAGACCAATTTAACAACAAGTTATGGGCAAAAATCCATGTTCAAACTTAAAATGCGAATATCTCGCTTAATATGCGTCTAATCGGGTTAAAAGTCGGCACCTAAGGGGCAATTTTTGAACTCCATTATTCCTCGATCTAGACCACCTAGAGGACTGAAATTTCAGGATTGTGATCTAGGAATCCTTCCCTTTCCATTGCTGTGCCTATCTTTGAATAAGACCAATTTTACAACAAGTTATGGGCAAAAATCCATGTTCAAACTTAAAATGCGAATATCTCGCTTAATATGCGTCTAATCGGGTTAAAAGTCGGCACCTAGAGGGCAATTTTTGAACTCCATTATTTCTCGATCTAGACCACCTAGAGGGCTGAAATTTCAGGATTGTAATCTAGGAATCCTTCCCTTTCCATTGCTGTGCCTATCTTTGAATAAGACCAATTTTACAACAAGTTATGGGCAAAAATCCATGTTCAAACTTAAAATGCGAATATCTCGCTTAATATGCGTCTAATCGGGTTAAAAGTCGGCACCTAGAGGGCAATTTTTGAACTCCATTATTTCTCGATCTAGACCACCTAGAGGGCTGAAATTGCAGGATTGTGATCTAGGAATCCTTCGCTTTCCATTGCTGTGCCTATCTTTGAATAAGACCAATTTTACAACAAGTTATGGGCAAAAATCCATGTTCAAACTTAAAATGCGAATATCTCGCTTAATATGCGTCTAATCGGGTTAAAAGTCGGCACCTAGAAGGCAATTTTTGAACTCCATTATTTCTCGATCTAGGCCACCTAGAGGGCTGAAATTATAGGATTGTGATCTCGGAATCCTTCCCTATCCATTGTTGTGCCTATCTTTGAATAAGACCAATTTTACAACAAGTTATGGGCAAAGTCCATGTTCAAACTTAAAATGCGAATATCTCGCTTAATATGCGTCTAATCGGGTTAAAAGTCGGCACCTAGAGGGCAATTTTTGAACTCCATTATTTCTCGATCTAAACCACCTAGAGGGCTGAAATTTCAGGATTGTAATCTAGGAATCCTTCTCTTTCCATTGTTGTGCCTATCTTTGAATAAGACCAATTTTACAACAAGTTATGGGCAAAGTCCATGTTCAAACTTAAAATGCGAATATCTCGCTTAATATGCGTCTAATCGGGTTAAAAGTCGGCACCTAGAGGGCAATTTTTGAGCTCCATTATTTCTCGATCTAGACCACCTAGAGGGCTGAAATTTCAGGATTGTGATCTAGGAATCCTTCCCTTTCCATTGCTGTGCCTATCTTTGAATAAGACCAATTTTACAACTAGTTATGGGCAAAAATCCATGTTCAAACTTAAAATGCGAATATCTCGCTTAATATGCGTCTAATCGGGTTAAAAGTCGGCACCTAGAGGGCAATTTTTGAACTCCATTATTTCTCGATCTAGACCACCTAGATGGCTGAAATCTCAGGATTGTGATCTAGGAATCCTTCCATTTCCATTGCTGTGCCTATCTTTGAATAAGACCAATTTTACAACAAGTTATGGGCAAAAATCCATGTTCAAACTTAAAATGCGAATATCTCGCTTAATATGCATCTAATCGGGTTAAAAGTCGGCACCTAGAGGGCAATTTTTGAACTCCATTATTTCTCGATCTAGACCACCTGGAGGGCTGAAATTTCAGGATTGTGATCTCGGAATCCTTCCCTTTCCATTGGTGTGCCTATCTTTGAATAAGACCAATTTTACAACAAGTTATGGGCAAAAATCCATGTTCAAACTTAAAATGCGAATATCTCGCTTAATATGCGTCTAATCGGGTTAAAAGTCGGCACCTAGAGGGCAATTTTTGAGCTCCATTATTTCTCGATCTAGACCACCTAGAGGGCTGAAATTTCAGGATTGTGATCTCGGAATCCTTCCCTTTCCATTGGTGTGCCTATCTTTGAATAAGACCAATTTAACAACAAGTTATGGGCAAAAATCTATGTTCAAACTTAAAATGCGAATATCTCGCTTAATATGCGTCTAATAGGGTTAAAAGTCGGCATCTAAAAGGCAATTTTTGAACTCCATTATTTCTCGATCTAGACCACCTAGAGGGCTGAAATTTCAGGATTGTGATCTAGGAATCCTTCTCTTTCCATTGCTGTGCCTATCTTTGAATAAGACCAATTTTACAACAAGTTATGGGCAAAAATCCATGTTCAAACTTAAAATGCGAATATCTCGCTTAATATGCGTCTAATCGGGTTAAAAGTCGGCACCTAAGGGGCAATTTTTGAACTCCATTATTCCTCGATCTAGACCACCTAGAGGGCTGAAATTTCAGGATTGTGATCTAGGAATCCTTCCCTTTCCATTGCTGTGCCTATCTTTGAATAAGACCAATTTTACAACAAGTTATGGGCAAAAATCCATGTTCAAACTTAAAATGCGAATATCTCGCTTAATATGCGTCTAATCGGGTTAAAAGTCGGCACCTAGAGGGCAGTTTTTGAACTCCATTATTTCTCGATCTAGACCACCTAGAGGGCAAAAATTTCAGGATTGTGATCTAGGAATCCTTCGCTTTCCATTGCTGTGCCTATCTTTGAATAAGACCAATTTTACAACAAGTTATGGGCAAAAATCCATGTTCAAACTTAAAATGCGAATATCTCGCTTAATATGCGTCTAATCGGGTTTAAAGTCGGCACCTAGAGGGCAATTTTTGAGCTCCATTATTTCTCAATCTAGACCACCTAGAGGGCTGAAATTTGAGGATTGTGATCTCGGAATCCTTCCCTATCCATAGTTGTGCCTATCTTTGAATAAGACCAATTTTACAACAAGTTATGGGCAAACATCCATGTTCAAACTTAAAATGCGAATATCTCGCTTAATATGCGTCTAATCGGGTTAAAAGTCGGCACCTAAAGGGCAATTTTTGAACTCCATTATTTCTCGATCTAGACCACCTCAAGGGCTGAAATTTCAGGATTGTGATCTAGGAGTCCTTCCCTTTCCATTGCTGTGCCTATCTTTGAATAAGACCAATTTTACAACTAGGTATGGGCAAAAATCCATGTTCAAACTTAAAATGCGAATATCTCGCTTAATATGCGTCTAATCGGGTTAAAAGTCGGCACCTAGAGGGCAATTTTTGAGCTCCATTATTTCTCGATCTAGACCACCTAGAGGGCTGAAATTGCAGGATTGTGATCTAGGAATTCTTCGCTTTCCATTGCTCTGCCTATCTTTGAATAAGACCAATTTTACAACAAGTTATGGGCAAAAATCCATGTTCAAACTTAAAATGCGAATATCTCGCTTAATATGCGTCTAATCGGGTTAAAAGTCGGCACCTAGAAGGCAATTTTTGAACTGCATTATTTCTCGATCTAGGCCACCTAGAGGGCTGAAATTATAGGATTGTGATCTCGGAATCCTTCCCTATCCATTGTTGTGCCTATCTTTGAATAAGACCAATTTTACAACAAGTTATGGGCAAAAATCCTTGTTCAAACTTAAAATGCGAATATCTCGCTTAATATGCATCTAATCGGGTTAAAAGTAGGCACCTAGAGGGCAATTTTTGAACTCCATTATTTCTCGATTTAGACCACCTAGATGGCTGAAATTTCAGGATTGTGATCTAGGAATCCTTCCCTTTCCATAGCTGTGCCTATCTTTGAATAAGACCAATTTTACAACAAGTTATGGGCAAAAATCCATGTTCAAACTTAAAATGCGAATATCTCGCTTAATATGCGTCTAATCGGGTTAAAAGTCGGCACCTAGAGGGCAATTTTTGAACTCCATTATTTCTCGATCTAGACCACCTAGAGGGCTGAAATTTCAGGATTGTGATCTAGGAATCCTTCCCTTTCCATTGCTGTGCCTATCTTTGAATAAGACCAATTTAACAACAAGTTATGGGCAAAAATCCATGTTCAAACTTAAAATGCGAATATCTCGCTTAATATGCGTCTAATCGGGTTAAAAGTCGGCACCTAAGGGGCAATTTTTGAACTCCATTATTCCTCGATCTAGACCACCTAGAGGGCTGAAATTTCAGGATTGTGATCTAGGAATCCTTCCCTTTCCATTGCTGTGCCTATCTTTGAATAAGACCAATTTTACAACAAGTTATGGGCAAAAATCCATGTTCAAACTTAAAATGCGAATATCTCGCTTAATATGCGTCTAATCGGGTTAAAAGTCGGCACCTAGAGGGCAATTTTTGAACTCCATTATTTCTCGATCTAGACCACCTAGAGGGCAAAAATTTCAGGATTGTGATCTAGGAATCCTTCCCTTTCCATAGCTGTGCCTATCTTTGAATAAGACCAATTTTACAACAAGTTATGGGCAAAAATCCATGTTCAAACTTAAAATGCGAATATCTCGCTTAATATGCGTCTAATCGGGTTAAAAGTCGGCACCTAGAGGGCAATTTTTGAACTCCATTATTTCTCGATCTAGACCACCTAGAGGGCTGAAATTTCAGGATTGTGATCTAGGAATCCTTCCCTTTCCATTGCTGTGCCTATCTTTGAATAAGACCAATTTAACAACAAGTTATGGGCAAAAATCCATGTTCAAACTTAAAATGCGAATATCTCGCTTAATATGCGTCTAATCGGGTTAAAAGTCGGCACCTAAGGGGCAATTTTTGAACTCCATTATTCCTCGATCTAGACCACCTAGAGGGCTGAAATTTCAGGATTGTGATCTAGGAATCCTTCCCTTTCCATTGCTGTGCCTATCTTTGAATAAGACCAATTTTACAACAAGTTATGGGCAAAAATCCATGTTCAAACTTAAAATGCGAATATCTCGCTTAATATGCGTCTAATCGGGTTAAAAGTCGGCACCTAGAGGGCAATTTTTGAACTCCATTATTTCTCGATCTAGACCACCTAGAGGGCAAAAATTTCAGGATTGTGATCTAGGAATCCTTCGCTTTCCATTGCTGTGCCTATCTTTGAATAAGACCAATTTTACAACAAGTTATGGGCAAAAATCCATGTTCAAACTTAAAATGCGAATATCTCGCTTAATATGCGTCTAATCGGGTTAAAAGTGGGCACCAAGAGGGCAATTTTTGAATTCCATTATTTCTCGATCTAGACCACCTAGAGGGCTGAAATTTCAGGATTGTAATCTAGGAATCCTTCCCTTTCCATTGTTGTGCCTATCTTTGAATAAGACCAATTTTACAACAAGTTATGGGCAAAAATCCATGTTCAAACTTAAAATGCGAATATCTCGCTTAATATGCGTCTAATCGGGTTTAAAGTCGGCACCTAGAGGGCAATTTTTGAGCTCCATTATTTCTCGATCTAGACCACCTAGAGGGCTGAAATTTCAGGATTGTGATCTCGGAATCCTTCCCTTTCCATTGGTGTGCCTATCTTTGAATAAGACCAATTTAACAACAAGTTATGGGCAAAAATCTATGTTCAAACTTAAAATGCGAATATCTCGCTTAATATGCGTCTAATAGGGTTAAAAGTCGGCATCTAAAAGGCAATTTTTGAACTCCATTATTTCTCGATCTAGACCACCTAGAGGGGTGAAATTTCAGGATTGTGATCTGGGAATCCTTCCCTTTCCATTTCTGTGCCTATCTTTGAATAAGACCAATTTAACAAAAAGTTATGGGCAAAAATCCATGTTCAAACTTAAAATGCGAATATCTCGCTTAATATGCGTCTAATCGGGTTACAAGTCGGCACATAGAGGGCAATTTTTGAACTCCATTATTTCTCGATCTAGACCACCTAGAGGGCTGAAATTTCAGGATTGTGATCTAGGAATCCTTCCCTTTCCATTGCTGTGCCTATCTTTGAATAAGACCAATTTTACAACTAGTTATGGGCAAAAATCCATGTTCAAACTTAAAATGCGAATATCTCGCTTAATATGCGTCTAATCGGGTTAAAAGTCGGCACCTAGAGGGCAATTTTTGAACTCCATTATTTCTCGATCTAGACCACCTAGAGGGCAAAAATTTCAGGATTGTGATCTAGGAATCCTTCGCTTTCCATTGCTGTGCCTATCTTTGAATAAGACCAATTTTACAACAAGTTATGGGCAAAAATCCATGTTCAAACTTAAAATGCGAATATCTCGCTTAATATGCGTCTAATCGGGTTAAAAGTGGGCACCAAGAGGGCAATTTTTGAATTCCATTATTTCTCGATCTAGACCACCTAGAGGGCTGAAATTTCAGGATTGTAATCTAGGAATCCTTCCCTTTCCATTGCTGTGCCTATCTTTGAATAAGACCAATTTTACAACAAGTTATGGGCAAAAATCCATGTTCAAACTTAAAATGCGAATATCTCGCTTAATATGCGTCTAATCGGGTTAAAAGTCGGCACCTAGAGGGCAATTTTTGAACTCCATTATTTCTCGATCTAGACCACCTAGAGGGCTGAAATTGCAGGATTGTGATCTAGGAATCCTTCGCTTTCCATTGCTGTGCCTATCTTTGAATAAGACCAATTTTACAACAAGTTATGGGCAAAAATCCATGTTCAAACTTAAAATGCGAATATCTCGCTTAATATGCGTCTAATCGGGTTAAAAGTCGGCACCTAGAAGGCAATTTTTGAACTCCATTATTTCTCGATCTAGGCCACCTAGAGGGCTGAAATTATAGGATTGTGATCTCGGAATCCTTCCCTATCCATTGTTGTGCCTATCTTTGAATAAGACCAATTTAACAACAAGTTATGGGCAAAGTCCATGTTCAAACTTAAAATGCGAATATCTCGCTTAATATGCGTCTAATCGGGTTAAAAGTCGGCCTAGGAATCCTTCCCTTTCCATTGTTGTGCCTATCTTTGAATAAGACCAATTTTACAACAAGTTATGGGCAAAAATCCATGTTCAAACTTAAAATGCGAATATCTCGCTTAATATGCGTCTAATCGGGTTAAAAGTCGGCACCTAGAGGGCAATTTTTGAGCTCCATTATTTCTCGATCTAGACCACCTAGAGGGCTGAAATTTCAGGATTGTGATCTAGGAATCCTTCCCTTCCATTGCTGTTCCTATCTTTGAATAAGACCAATTTTACAACTAGTTATGGGCAAAAATCCATGTTCAAACTTAAAATGCGAATATCTCGCTTAATATGCGTCTAATCGGGTTAAAAGTCGGCACCTAGAGGGCAATTTTTGAACTCCATTATTTCTCGATCTAGACCACCTAGATGGCTGAAATCTCAGGATTGTGATCTAGGAATCCTTCCCTTTCCATTGCTGTGCCTATCTTTGAATAAGACCAATTTTACAACAAGTTATGGGCAAAAATCCATGTTCAAACTTAAAATGCGAATATCTCGCTTAATATGCATCTAATCGGGTTAAAAGTCGGCACCTAGAGGGCAATTTTTGAACTCCATTATTTCTCGATCTAGACCACCTGGAGGGCTGAAATTTCAGGATTGTGATCTCGGAATCCTTCCCTTTCCATTGGTGTGCCTATCTTTGAATAAGACCAATTTTACAACAAGTTATGGGCAAAAATCCATGTTCAAACTTAAAATGCGAATATCTCGCTTAATATGCGTCTAATCGGGTTAAAAGTCGGCACCTAGAGGGCAATTTTTGAGCTCCATTATTTCTCGATCTAGACCACCTAGAGGGCTGAAATTTCAGGATTGTGATCTCGGAATCCTTCCCTTTCCATTGGTGTGCCTATCTTTGAATAAGACCAATTTAACAACAAGTTATGGGCAAAAATCTATGTTCAAACTTAAAATGCGAATATCTCGCTTAATATGCGTCTAATAGGGTTAAAAGTCGGCATCTAAAAGGCAATTTTTGAACTCCATTATTTCTCGATCTAGACCACCTAGAGGGCTGAAATTTCAGGATTGTGATCTAGGAATCCTTCCCTTTCCATTGCTGTGCCTATCTTTGAATAAGACCAATTTTACAACAAGTTATGGGCAAAAATCCATGTTCAAACTTAAAATGCGAATATCTCGCTTAATATGCGTCTAATCGGGTTAAAAGTCGGCATCTAGAGGGCAATTTTTGAACTCCATTATTTCTCGATCTAGACCACCTAGAGGGCAAAAATTTCAGGATTGTGATCTAGGAATCCTTCGCTTTCCATTGCTGTGCCTATCTTTGAATAAGACCAATTTTACAACAAGTTATGGGCAAAAATCCATGTTCAAACTTAAAATGCGAATATCTCGCTTAATATGCGTCTAATCGGGTTAAAAGTGGGCACCAAGAGGGCAATTTTTGAATTCCATTATTTCTCGATCTAGACCACCTAGAGGGCTGAAATTTCAGGATTGTGATCTCGGAATCCTTCCCTATCCATTGTTGTGCCTATCTTTGAATAAGACCAATTTTACAACAAGTTATGGGCAAAAATCCATGTTCAAACTTGAAATGCGAATATCTCGCTTAATATGCGTCTAATCGGGTTAAAAGTCGGCACCTAGAGGGCAATTTTTGAGCTCCATTATTTCTCGATCTAGACCACCTAGAGGGCTGAAATTTCAGGATTGTAATCTAGGAATCCTTCCCTTTCCATTGGTGTGCCTATCTTTGAATAAGACCAATTTAACAACAAGTTATGGGCAAAAATCTATGTTCAAACTTAAAATGCGAATATCTCGCTTAATATGCGTCTAATAGGGTTAAAAGTCGGCATCTAAAAGGCAATTTTTGAACTCCATTATTTCTCGATCTAGACCACCTAGAGGGCTGAAATTTCAGGATTGTGATCTAGGAATCCTTCCCTTTCCATTGCTGTGCCTATCTTTGAATAAGACCAATTTTACAACAAGTTATGGGCAAAAATCCATGTTCAAACTTAAAATGCGAATATCTCGCTTAATATGCGTCTAATCGGGTTTAAAGTCGGCACCTAGAGGGCAATTTTTGAACTCCATTATTTCTCGATCTAGACCACCTAGAGGGCAAAAATTTCAGGATTGTGATCTAGGAATCCTTCGCTTTCCATTGCTGTGCCTATCTTTGAATAAGACCAATTTTACAACAAGTTATGGGCAAAAATCAATGTTCAAACTTAAAATGCGAATATCTCGCTTAATATGCGTCTAATCGGGTTAAAAGTCGGCACCTATAGGGCAATTTTTGAACTCCATTATTTCTCGATCTAGACCACCTAGAGGGCTGAAATTGCAGGATTGTGATCTAGGAATCCTTCGCTTTCCATTGCTGTGCCTATCTTTGAATAAGACCAATTTTACAACAAGTTATGGGCAAAAATCCATGTTCAAACTTAAAATGCGAATATCTCGCTTAATATGCGTCTAATCGGGTTAAAAGTCGGCACCTAGAAGGCAATTTTTGAACTCCATTATTTCTCGATCTAGGCCACCTAGAGGGCTGAAATTATAGGATTGTGATCTCGGAATCCTTCCCTATCCATTGTTGTGCCTATCTTTGAATAAGACCAATTTTACAACAAGTTATGGGCAAAGTCCATGTTCAAACTTAAAATGCGAATATCTCGCTTAATATGCGTCTAATCGGGTTAAAAGTCGGCACCTAGAGGGCAATTTTTGAACTCCATTATTTCTCGATCTAAACCACCTAGAGGGCTGAAATTTCAGGATTGTAATCTAGGAATCCTTCCCTTTCCATTGTTGTGCCTATCTTTGAATAAGACCAATTTTACAACAAGTTATGGGCAAAAATCCATGTTCAAACTTAAAATGCGAATATCTCGCTTAATATGCGTCTAATCGGGTTTAAAGTCGGCACCTAGAGGGCAATTTTTGAGCTCCATTATTTCTCGATCTAGACCACCTAGAGTACTGAAATTTGAGGATTGTGATCTCGGAATCCTTCCCTATCCATAGTTGTGCCTATCTTTGAATAAGACCAATTTTACAACAAGTTATGGGCAAAAATCCATGTTCAAACTTAAAATGCGAATATCTCGCTTAATATGCGTCTAATCGGGTTAAAAGTCGGCACCTAGAGGGCAATTTTTGAGCTCCATTATTTCTCGACCTAGACCACCTAGAGGGCTGAAATTTCAGGATTGTGATCTCGGAATCCTTCCCTTTCCATTGGTGTGCCTATCTTTGAATAAGACCAATTTAACAACAAGTTATGGGCAAAAATCTATGTTCAAACTTAAAATGCGAATATCTCGCTTAATATGCGTCTAATAGGGTTAAAAGTCGGCATCTAAAAGGCAATTTTTGAACTCCATTATTTCTCGATCTAGACCACCTAGAGGGCTGAAATTTCAGGATTGTGATCTAGGAATCCTTCCCTTTCCATTGCTGTGCCTATCTTTGAATAAGACCAATTTTACAACAAGTTATGGGCAAAAATCCATGTTCAAACTTAAAATGCGAATATCTCGCTTAATATGCGTCTAATCGGGTTAAAAGTCGGCACCTAAGGGGCAATTTTTGAACTCCATTATTCCTCGATCTAGACAACCTAGAGGGCTGAAATTTCAGGATTGTGATCTAGGAATCCTTCCCTTTCCATTGCTGTGCCTATCTTTGAATAAGACCAATTTTACAACAAGTTATGGGCAAAAATCCATGTTCAAACTTAAAATGCGAATATCTCGCTTAATATGCGTCTAATCGGGTTAAAAGTCGGCACCTAGAGGGCAATTTTTGAACTCCATTATTTCTCGATCTAGACCACCTAGAGGGCAAAAATTTCAGGATTGTGATCTAGGAATCCTTCGCTTTCCATTGCTGTGCCTATCTTTGAATAAGACCAATTTTACAACAAGTTATGGGCAAAAATCCATGTTCAAACTTAAAATGCGAATATCTCGCTTAATATGCGTCTAATCGGGTTAAAAGTGGGCACCAAGAGGGCAATTTTTGAATTCCATTATTTCTCGATCTAGACCACCTAGAGGGCTGAAATTTCAGGATTGTGATCTCGGAATCCTTCCCTATCCATTGTTGTGCCTATCTTTGAATAAGACCAATTTTACAACAAGTTATGGGCAAAAATCCATGTTCAAACTTTAAATGCGAATATCTCGCTTAATATGCGTCTAATCGGGTTAAAAGTCGGCACCTAGAGGGCAATTTTTGAGCTCCATTATTTCTCGATCTAGACCACCTAGAGGGCTGAAATTTCAGGATTGTAATCTAGGAATCCTTCCCTTTCCATTGTTGTGCCTATCTTTGAATAAGACCAATTTTACAACAAGTAATGGGCAAAAATCCATGTTCAAACTTAAAATGCGAATATCTCGCTTAATATGCGTCTAATCGGGTTTAAAGTCGGCACCTAGAGGGCAATTTTTGAGCTCCATTATTTCTCGATCTAGACCACCTAGAGTACTGAAATTTGAGGATTGTGATCTCGGAATCCTTCCCTATCCATAGTTGTGCCCATCTTTGAATAAGACCAATTTTACAACAAGTTATGGGCAAAAATCCATGTTCAAACTTAAAATGCGAATATCTCGCTTAATATGCGTCTAATCGGGTTAAAAGTCGGCACCTAGAGGGCAATTTTTGCACTCCATTATTTCTCGATCTAGACCACCTGGAGGGCTGAAATTTCAGGATTGTGATCTCGGAATCCTTCCCTTTCCATTGGTGTGCCTATCTTTGAATAAGACCAATTTTACAACAAGTTATGGGCAAAAATCCATGTTCAAACTTAAAATGCGAATATCTCGCTTAATATGCATCTAATCGGGTTAAAAGTCGGCACCTAGAGGGCAATTTTTGAACTCCATTATTTCTCGATCTAGACCACCTGGAGGGCTGAAATTTCAGGATTGTGATCTCGGAATCCTTCCCTTTCCATTGGTGTGCCTATCTTTGAATAAGACCAATTTTACAACAAGTTATGGGCAAAAATCCATGTTCAAACTTAAAATGCGAATATCTCGCTTAATATGCGTCTAATCGGGTTAAAAGTCGGCACCTAGAGGGCAATTTTTGAGCTCCATTATTTCTCGATCTAGACCACCTAGAGGGCTGAAATTTCAGGATTGTGATCTCGGAATCCTTCCCTTTCCATTGGTGTGCCTATCTTTGAATAAGACCAATTTAACAACAAGTTATGGGCAAAAATCTATGTTCAAACTTAAAATGCGAATATCTCGCTTAATATGCGTCTAATAGGGTTAAAAGTCGGCATCTAAAAGGCAATTTTTGAACTCCATTATTTCTCGATCTAGACCACCTAGAGGGCTGAAATTTCAGGATTGTGATCTAGGAATCCTTCCCTTTCCATTGCTGTGCCTATCTTTGAATAAGACCAATTTTACAACAAGTTATGGGCAAAAATCCATGTTCAAACTTAAAATGCGAATATCTCGCTTAATATGCATCTAATCGGGTTAAAAGTCGGCACCTAGAGGGCAATTTTTGAACTCCATTATTTCTCGATCTAGACCACCTGGAGGGCTGAAATTTCAGGATTGTGATCTCGGAATCCTTCCCTTTCCATTGGTGTGCCTATCTTTGAATAAGACCAATTTTACAACAAGTTATGGGCAAAAATCCATGTTCAAACTTAAAATGCGAATATCTCGCTTAATATGCGTCTAATCGGGTTAAAAGTCGGCACCTAGAGGGCAATTTTTGAGCTCCATTATTTCTCGATCTAGACCACCTAGAGGGCTGAAATTTCAGGATTGTGATCTCGGAATCCTTCCCTTTCCATTGGTGTGCCTATCTTTGAATAAGACCAATTTAACAACAAGTTATGGGCAAAAATCTATGTTCAAACTTAAAATGCGAATATCTCGCTTAATATGCGTCTAATAGGGTTAAAAGTCGGCATCTAAAAGGCAATTTTTGAACTCCATTATTTCTCGATCTAGACCACCTAGAGGGCTGAAATTTCAGGATTGTGATCTAGGAATCCTTCCCTTTCCATTGCTGTGCCTATCTTTGAATAAGACCAATTTTACAACAAGTTATGGGCAAAAATCCATGTTCAAACTTAAAATGCGAATATCTCGCTTAATATGCGTCTAATCGGGTTAAAAGTCGGCACCTAGAGGGCAATTTTTGAACTCCATTATTTCTCGATCTAGACCACCTAGAGGGCAAAAATTTCAGGATTGTGATCTAGGAATCCTTCGCTTTCCATTGCTGTGCCTATCTTTGAATAAGACCAATTTTACAACAAGTTAAGGGGCAAAAATACATGTTCAAACTTAAAATGCGAATATCTCGCTTAATATGCGTCTAATCGGGTTAAAAGTCGGCACCTAGAGGGCAATTTTTGAACTCCATTATTTCTCGATCTAGACCACCTAGAGGGCTGAAATTGCAGGATTGTGATCTAGGAATCCTTCGCTTTCCATTGCTGTGCCTATCTTTGAATAAGACCAATTTTACAACAAGTTATGGGCAAAAATCCATGTTCAAACTTAAAATGCGAATATCTCGCTTAATATGCATCTAATCGGGTTAAAAGTCGGCACCTAGAAGGCAATTTTTGAACTCCATTATTTCTCGATCTAGGCCACCTAGAGGGCTGAAATTATAGGATTGTGATCTCGGAATCCTTCCCTATCCATTGTTGTGCCTATCTTTGAATAAGACCAATTTTACAACAAGTTATGGGCAAAGTCCATGTTCAAACTTAAAATGCGAATATCTCGCTTAATATGCGTCTAATCGGGTTAAAAGTCGGCACCTAGAGGGCAATTTTTGAACTCCATTATTTCTCGATCTAAACCACCTAGAGGGCTGAAATTTCAGGATTGTAATCTAGGAATCCTTCCCTTTCCATTGTTGTGCCTATCTTTGAATAAGACCAATTTTACAACAAGTTATGGGCAAAAATCCATGTTCAAACTTAAAATGCGAATATCTCGCTTAATATGCGTCTAATCGGGTTTAAAGTCGGCACCTAGAGGGCAATTTTTGAGCTCCATTATTTCTCGATCTAGACCACCTAGAGTACTGAAATTTGAGGATTGTGATCTCGGAATCCTTCCCTATCCATGGTTGTGCCTATCTTTGAATAAGACCAATTTTACAACAAGTTATGGGCAAACATCCATGTTCAAACTTAAAATGCGAATATCTCGCTTAATATGCGTCTAATAGGGTTAAAAGTCGGCATCTAAAAGGCAATTTTTGAACTCCATTATTTCTCGATCTAGACCACCTAGAGGGCTGAAATTTCAGGATTGTGATCTAGGAATCCTTCCCTTTCCATTGCTGTGCCTATCTTTGAATAAGACCAATTTTACAACAAGTTATGGGCAAAAATCCATGTTCAAACTTAAAATGCGAATATCTCGCTTAATATGCGTCTAATCGGGTTTAAAGTCGGCACCTAGAGGGCAATTTTTGAACTCCATTATTTCTCGATCTAGACCACCTAGAGGGCAAAAATTTCAGGATTGTGATCTAGGAATCCTTCGCTTTCCATTGCTGTGCCTATCTTTGAATAAGACCAATTTTACAACAAGTTATGGGCAAAAATCCATGTTCAAACTTAAAATGCGAATATCTCGCTTAATATGCGTCTAATCGGGTTAAAAGTCGGCACCTAGAGGGCAATTTTTGAACTCCATTATTTCTCGATCTAGACCACCTAGAGGGCTGAAATTGCAGGATTGTGATCTAGGAATCCTTCGCTTTCCATTGCTGTGCCTATCTTTGAATAAGACCAATTTTACAACAAGTTATGGGCAAAAATCCATGTTCAAACTTAAAATGCGAATATCTCGCTTAATATGCGTCTAATCGGGTTAAAAGTCGGCACCTAGAAGGCAGTTTTTGAACTCCATTATTTCTCGATCTAGGCCACCTAGAGGGCTGAAATTATAGGATTGTGATCTCGGAATCCTTCCCTATCCATTGTTGTGCCTATCTTTGAATAAGACCAATTTTACAACAAGTTATGGGCAAAGTCCATGTTCAAACTTAAAATGCGAATATCTCGCTTAATATGCGTCTAATCGGGTTAAAAGTCGGCACCTAGAGGGCAATTTTTGAACTCCATTATTTCTCGATCTAAACCACCTAGAGGGCTGAAATTTCAGGATTGTAATCTAGGAATCCTTCCCTTTCCATTGTTGTGCCTATCTTTGAATAAGACCAATTTTACAACAAGTTATGGGCAAAAATCCATGTTCAAACTTAAAATGCGAATATCTCGCTTAATATGCGTCTAATCGGGTTTAAAGTCGGCACCTAGAGGGCAATTTTTGAGCTCCATTATTTCTCGATCTAGACCACCTAGAGTACTGAAATTTGAGGATTGTGATCTCGGAATCCTTCCCTATCCATAGTTGTGCCTATCTTTGAATAAGACCAATTTTACAACAAGTTATGGGCAAACATCCATGTTCAAACTTAAAATGCGAATATCTCGCTTAATATGCGTCTAATCGGGTTAAAAGTCGGCACCTAAAGGGCAATTTTTGAACTCCATTATTTCTCGATCTAGACCACCTCGAGAGCTGAAATTTCAGGATTGTGATCTAGGAGTCCTTCCCTTTCCATTGCTGTGCCTATCTTTGAATAAGACCAATTTTACAACAAGTTATGGGCAAAAATCCATGTTCAAACTTAAAATGCGAATATCTCGCTTAATATGCGTCTAATCGGGTTAAAAGTCGGCACCTAGAAGGCAATTTTTGAACTCCATTATTTCTCGATCTAGGCCACCTAGAGGGCTGAAATTATAGGATTGTGATCTCGGAATCCTTCCCTATCCATTGTTGTGCCTATCTTTGAATAAGACCAATTTTACAACAAGTTATGGGCAAAGTCCATGTTCAAACTTAAAATGCGAATATCTCGCTTAATATGCGTCTAATCGGGTTAAAAGTCGGCACCTAGAGGGCAATTTTTGAACTCCATTATTTCTCGATCTAAACCACCTAGAGGGCTGAAATTTCAGGATTGTAATCTAGGAATCCTTCCCTTTCCATTGCTGTGCCTATCTTTGAATAAGACCAATTTTACAACAAGTTATGGGCAAAAATCCATGTTCAAACTTAAAATGCGAATATCTCGCTTAATATGCGTCTAATCGGGTTAAAAGTCGGCACCTAGAAGGCAATTTTTGAACTCCATTATTTCGCGATCTAGGCCACCTAGAGGGCTGAAATTATAGGATTGTGATCTCGGAATCCTTCCCTATCCATTGTTGTGCCTATCTTTGAATAAGACCAATTTTACAACAAGTTATGGGCAAAGTCCATGTTCAAACTTAAAATGCGAATATCTCGCTTAATATGCGTCTAATCGGGTTAAAAGTCGGCACCTAGAGGGCAATTTTTGAACTCCATTATTTCTCGATCTAAACCACCTAGAGGGCTGAAATTTCAGGATTGTAATCTAGGAATCCTTCCCTTTCCATTGTTGTGCCTATCTTTGAATAAGACCAATTTTACAACAAGTTATGGGCAAAAATCCATGTTCAAACTTAAAATGCGAATATCTCGCTTAATATGCGTCTAATCGGGTTTAAAGTCGGCACCTAGAGGGCAATTTTTGAGCTCCATTATTTCTCGATCTAGACCACCTAGAGTACTGAAATTTGAGGATTGTGATCTCGGAATCCTTCCCTATCCATAGTTGTGCCTATCTTTGAATAAGACCAATTTTACAACAAGTTATGGGCAAACATCCATGTTCAAACTTTAAATGCGAATATCTCGCTTAATATGCGTCTAATCGGGTTAAAAGTCGGCACCTAAAGGGCAATTTTAGAACTCCATTATTTCTCGATCTAGACCACCTCGAGGGCTGAAATTTCAGGATTGTGATCTAGGAGTCCTTCCCTTTCCATTGCTGTGCCTATCTTTGAATAAGACCAATTTTACAACTAGTTATGGGCAAAAATCCATGTTCAAACTTAAAATGCGAATATCTCGCTTAATATGCGTCTAATCGGGTTAAAAGTCGGCACCTAGAGGGCAATTTTTGAGCTCCATTATTTCTCGATCTAGACCACCTAGAGGGCTGAAATTTCAGTATTGTGATCTAGGAATCCTTCCCTTTCCATTGCTGTGCCTATCTTTGAATAAGACCAATTTTACAACTAGTTATGGGCAAAAATCCATGTTCAAACTTAAAATGCGAATATCTCGCTTAATATGCGTCTAATCGGGTTAAAAGTCGGCACCTAGAGGGCAATTTTTGAACTCCATTATTTCTCGATCTAGACCACCTAGATGGCTGAAATCTCAGGATTGTGATCTAGGAATCCTTCCCTTTCCATTGCTGTGCATATCTTTGAATAAGACCAATTTTACAACAAGTTATGAGCAAAAATCCATGTTCAAACTTAAAATGCGAATATCTCGCTTAATATGCATCTAATCGGGTTAAAAGTCGGCACCTAGAGGGCAATTTTTGAACTCCATTATTTCTCGATCTAGACCACCTAGAGGGCTGAAATTTCTGGATTGTGATCTAGGAATCCTTCCCTTTCCATTGCTGTGCCTATCTTTGAATAAGACCAATTTTACAACAAGTTATGGGCAAAAATCCATGTTCAAACTTAAAATGCGAATATCTCGCTTAATATGCGTCTAATCGGGTTAAAAGTCGGCACCTAGAGGGCAATTTTTGAATTCCATTAGTTCTCGATCTAGACCACCTAGAGGGCTGAAATTTCAGGATTGTGATCTCGGAATCCTTCCCTTTCCATTGGTGTGCCTATCTTTGAATAAGACCAATTTTAAAACAAGTTATGGGCAAAAATCCATGTTCAAACTTAAAATGCGAATATCTCGCTTACTCCATTATTTATCGATCAGCCCTTCATCCTTCCCTTTCCATTGCTGTGCCTTTCTTTGAATAAGACCAATTTTACAACAAGTTATGGGCAAAAATCCATGTTCAAACTTAAAATGCGAATATCTCGCTTAATATGCGTCTAATAGGGTTAAAAGTCGGCATCTAAAAGGCAATTTTTGAACTCCATTATTTCTCGATCTAGACCACCTAGAAGGCTGAAATTTCAGGATTGTGATCTAGGAATCCTTCCCTTTCCATTGCTGTGCCTATCTTTGAATAAGACCAATTTAACAACAAGTTATGGGCAAAAATCCATGTTCAAACTTAAAATGCGAATATCTCGCTTAATATGCGTCTAATCGGGTTAAAAGTCGGCACCTTGAGGGCAATTTTTGAACTCCATTATTTCTCGATCTAGACCACCTAGAGGGCTGAAATTTCAGGATTGTGATCTAGGAATCCTTCGCTTTCCATTGTTGTGCCTATCTTTGAATAAGACCAATTTTTCAACAAGTTATGGGCAAAAATCTATGTTCAAACTTAAAATGCGAATATCTCGCTTAATATGCGTCTAATAGGGTTAAAAGTCGGCATCTAAAAGGCAATTTTTGAACTCCATTATTTCTCGATCTAGACCACCTAGAAGGCTGAAATTTCAGGATTGTGATCTAGGAATCCTTCCCTTTCCATTGTTGTGCCTATCTTTGAATAAGACCAATTTAACAACAAGTTATGGGCAAAAATCCATGTTCAAACTTAAAATGCGAATATCTCGCTTAATATGCGTCTAATCGGGTTAAAAGTCGGCACCTAGAAGGAAATGTTTGAGCTCCATTATTTCTCGATCTAGACCACCTAGAGGGCTGAAATTTCAGGATTGTGATCTAGAAATCCTTCGCTTTCCATTGCTGTGCGTATCTTTGAATAAGACCAATTTTACAACAAGTTATGGGCAAAAATCCATGTTCAAACTTAAAATGCGAATATCTCGCTTAATATGCGTCTAATAGGGTTAAGAGTCGGCATCTAAAAGGCAATTTTTGAACTCCATTATTTCTCGATCTAGACCACCTAGAAGGCTGAAATTTCAGGATTGTGATCTAGGAATCCTTCCCTTTCCATTGCTGTGCCTATCTTTGAATAAGACCAATTTAACAACAAGTTATGGGCAAAAATCCATGTTCAAACTTAAAATGCGAATATCTCGCTTAATATGCGTCTAATCGGGTTAAAAGTCGGCACCTAGAAGGCAATTTTTGAACTCCATTATTTCTCGATCTAGGCCACCTAGAGGGCTGAAATTATAGGATTGTGATCTCGGAATCCTTCCCTATCCATTGTTGTGCCTATCTTTGAATAAGACCAATTTTACAACAAGTTATGGGCAAAGTCCATGTTCAAACTTAAAATGCGAATATCTCGCTTAATATGCGTCTAATCGGGTTAAAAGTCGGCACCTAGAGGGCAATTTTTGAACTCCATTATTTCTCGATCTAAACCACCTAGAGGGCTGAAATTTCAGGATTGTAATCTAGGAATCCTTCCCTTTCCATTGTTGTGCCTATCTTTGAATAAGACCAATTTTACAACAAGTTATGGGCAAAAATCCATGTTCAAACTTACAATGCGAATATCTCGCTTAATATGCGTCTAATCGGGTTTAAAGTCGGCACCTAGAGGGCAATTTTTGAGCTCCATTATTTCTCGATCTAGACCACCTAGAGTACTGAAATTTGAGGATTGTGATCTCGGAATCCTTCCCTATCCATAGTTGTGCCTATCTTTGAATAAGACCAATTTTACAACAAGTTATGGGCAAAAATCCATGTTCAAACTTAAAATGCGAATATCTCGCTTAATATGCGTCTAATCGGGTTAAAAGTCGGCACCTAGAGGGCAATTTTTGAGCTCCATTATTTCTCGACCTAGACCACCTAGAGGGCTGAAATTTCAGGATTGTGATCTCGGAATCCTTCCCTTTCCATTGGTGTGCCTATCTTTGAATAAGACCAATTTAACAACAAGTTATGGGCAAAAATCTATGTTCAAACTTAAAATGCGAATATCTCGCTTAATATGCGTCTAATAGGGTTAAAAGTCGGCATCTAAAAGGCAATTTTTGAACTCCATTATTTCTCGATCTAGACCACCTAGAGGGCTGAAATTTCAGGATTGTGATCTAGGAATCCTTCCCTTTCCATTGCTGTGCCTATCTTTGAATAAGACCAATTTTACAACAAGTTATGGGCAAAAATCCATGTTCAAACTTAAAATGCGAATATCTCGCTTAATATGCGTCTAATCGGGTTAAAAGTCGGCACCTAAGGGGCAATTTTTGAACTCCATTATTCCTCGATCTAGACAACCTAGAGGGCTGAAATTTCAGGATTGTGATCTAGGAATCCTTCCCTTTCCATTGCTGTGCCTATCTTTGAATAAGACCAATTTTACAACAAGTTATGGGCAAAAATCCATGTTCAAACTTAAAATGCGAATATCTCGCTTAATATGCGTCTAATCGGGTTAAAAGTCGGCACCTAGAGGGCAATTTTTGAACTCCATTATTTCTCGATCTAGACCACCTAGAGGGCAAAAATTTCAGGATTGTGATCTAGGAATCCTTCGCTTTCCATTGCTGTGCCTATCTTTGAATAAGACCAATTTTACAACAAGTTATGGGCAAAAATCCATGTTCAAACTTAAAATGCGAATATCTCGCTTAATATGCGTCTAATCGGGTTAAAAGTGGGCACCAAGAGGGCAATTTTTGAATTCCATTATTTCTCGATCTAGACCACCTAGAGGGCTGAAATTTCAGGATTGTGATCTCGGAATCCTTCCCTATCCATTGTTGTGCCTATCTTTGAATAAGACCAATTTTACAACAAGTTATGGGCAAAAATCCATGTTCAAACTTTAAATGCGAATATCTCGCTTAATATGCGTCTAATCGGGTTAAAAGTCGGCACCTAGAGGGCAATTTTTGAGCTCCATTATTTCTCGATCTAGACCACCTAGAGGGCTGAAATTTCAGGATTGTAATCTAGGAATCCTTCCCTTTCCATTGTTGTGCCTATCTTTGAATAAGACCAATTTTACAACAAGTAATGGGCAAAAATCCATGTTCAAACTTAAAATGCGAATATCTCGCTTAATATGCGTCTAATCGGGTTTAAAGTCGGCACCTAGAGGGCAATTTTTGAGCTCCATTATTTCTCGATCTAGACCACCTAGAGTACTGAAATTTGAGGATTGTGATCTCGGAATCCTTCCCTATCCATAGTTGTGCCCATCTTTGAATAAGACCAATTTTACAACAAGTTATGGGCAAAAATCCATGTTCAAACTTAAAATGCGAATATCTCGCTTAATATGCGTCTAATCGGGTTAAAAGTCGGCACCTAGAGGGCAATTTTTGCACTCCATTATTTCTCGATCTAGACCACCTGGAGGGCTGAAATTTCAGGATTGTGATCTCGGAATCCTTCCCTTTCCATTGGTGTGCCTATCTTTGAATAAGACCAATTTTACAACAAGTTATGGGCAAAAATCCATGTTCAAACTTAAAATGCGAATATCTCGCTTAATATGCATCTAATCGGGTTAAAAGTCGGCACCTAGAGGGCAATTTTTGAACTCCATTATTTCTCGATCTAGACCACCTGGAGGGCTGAAATTTCAGGATTGTGATCTCGGAATCCTTCCCTTTCCATTGGTGTGCCTATCTTTGAATAAGACCAATTTTACAACAAGTTATGGGCAAAAATCCATGTTCAAACTTAAAATGCGAATATCTCGCTTAATATGCGTCTAATCGGGTTAAAAGTCGGCACCTAGAGGGCAATTTTTGAGCTCCATTATTTCTCGATCTAGACCACCTAGAGGGCTGAAATTTCAGGATTGTGATCTCGGAATCCTTCCCTTTCCATTGGTGTGCCTATCTTTGAATAAGACCAATTTAACAACAAGTTATGGGCAAAAATCTATGTTCAAACTTAAAATGCGAATATCTCGCTTAATATGCGTCTAATAGGGTTAAAAGTCGGCATCTAAAAGGCAATTTTTGAACTCCATTATTTCTCGATCTAGACCACCTAGAGGGCTGAAATTTCAGGATTGTGATCTAGGAATCCTTCCCTTTCCATTGCTGTGCCTATCTTTGAATAAGACCAATTTTACAACAAGTTATGGGCAAAAATCCATGTTCAAACTTAAAATGCGAATATCTCGCTTAATATGCATCTAATCGGGTTAAAAGTCGGCACCTAGAGGGCAATTTTTGAACTCCATTATTTCTCGATCTAGACCACCTGGAGGGCTGAAATTTCAGGATTGTGATCTCGGAATCCTTCCCTTTCCATTGGTGTGCCTATCTTTGAATAAGACCAATTTTACAACAAGTTATGGGCAAAAATCCATGTTCAAACTTAAAATGCGAATATCTCGCTTAATATGCGTCTAATCGGGTTAAAAGTCGGCACCTAGAGGGCAATTTTTGAGCTCCATTATTTCTCGATCTAGACCACCTAGAGGGCTGAAATTTCAGGATTGTGATCTCGGAATCCTTCCCTTTCCATTGGTGTGCCTATCTTTGAATAAGACCAATTTAACAACAAGTTATGGGCAAAAATCTATGTTCAAACTTAAAATGCGAATATCTCGCTTAATATGCGTCTAATAGGGTTAAAAGTCGGCATCTAAAAGGCAATTTTTGAACTCCATTATTTCTCGATCTAGACCACCTAGAGGGCTGAAATTTCAGGATTGTGATCTAGGAATCCTTCCCTTTCCATTGCTGTGCCTATCTTTGAATAAGACCAATTTTACAACAAGTTATGGGCAAAAATCCATGTTCAAACTTAAAATGCGAATATCTCGCTTAATATGCGTCTAATCGGGTTAAAAGTCGGCACCTAGAGGGCAATTTTTGAACTCCATTATTTCTCGATCTAGACCACCTAGAGGGCAAAAATTTCAGGATTGTGATCTAGGAATCCTTCGCTTTCCATTGCTGTGCCTATCTTTGAATAAGACCAATTTTACAACAAGTTAAGGGGCAAAAATACATGTTCAAACTTAAAATGCGAATATCTCGCTTAATATGCGTCTAATCGGGTTAAAAGTCGGCACCTAGAGGGCAATTTTTGAACTCCATTATTTCTCGATCTAGACCACCTAGAGGGCTGAAATTGCAGGATTGTGATCTAGGAATCCTTCGCTTTCCATTGCTGTGCCTATCTTTGAATAAGACCAATTTTACAACAAGTTATGGGCAAAAATCCATGTTCAAACTTAAAATGCGAATATCTCGCTTAATATGCATCTAATCGGGTTAAAAGTCGGCACCTAGAAGGCAATTTTTGAACTCCATTATTTCTCGATCTAGGCCACCTAGAGGGCTGAAATTATAGGATTGTGATCTCGGAATCCTTCCCTATCCATTGTTGTGCCTATCTTTGAATAAGACCAATTTTACAACAAGTTATGGGCAAAGTCCATGTTCAAACTTAAAATGCGAATATCTCGCTTAATATGCGTCTAATCGGGTTAAAAGTCGGCACCTAGAGGGCAATTTTTGAACTCCATTATTTCTCGATCTAAACCACCTAGAGGGCTGAAATTTCAGGATTGTAATCTAGGAATCCTTCCCTTTCCATTGTTGTGCCTATCTTTGAATAAGACCAATTTTACAACAAGTTATGGGCAAAAATCCATGTTCAAACTTAAAATGCGAATATCTCGCTTAATATGCGTCTAATCGGGTTTAAAGTCGGCACCTAGAGGGCAATTTTTGAGCTCCATTATTTCTCGATCTAGACCACCTAGAGTACTGAAATTTGAGGATTGTGATCTCGGAATCCTTCCCTATCCATGGTTGTGCCTATCTTTGAATAAGACCAATTTTACAACAAGTTATGGGCAAACATCCATGTTCAAACTTAAAATGCGAATATCTCGCTTAATATGCGTCTAATAGGGTTAAAAGTCGGCATCTAAAAGGCAATTTTTGAACTCCATTATTTCTCGATCTAGACCACCTAGAGGGCTGAAATTTCAGGATTGTGATCTAGGAATCCTTCCCTTTCCATTGCTGTGCCTATCTTTGAATAAGACCAATTTTACAACAAGTTATGGGCAAAAATCCATGTTCAAACTTAAAATGCGAATATCTCGCTTAATATGCGTCTAATCGGGTTTAAAGTCGGCACCTAGAGGGCAATTTTTGAACTCCATTATTTCTCGATCTAGACCACCTAGAGGGCTGAAATTGCAGGATTGTGATCTAGGAATCCTTCGCTTTCCATTGCTGTGCCTATCTTTGAATAAGACCAATTTTACAACAAGTTATGGGCAAAAATCCATGTTCAAACTTAAAATGCGAATATCTCGCTTAATATGCGTCTAATCGGGTTAAAAGTCGGCACCTAGAAGGCAATTTTTGAACTCCATTATTTCTCGATCTAGGCCACCTAGAGGGCTGAAATTATAGGATTGTGATCTCGGAATCCTTCCCTATCCATTGTTGTGCCTATCTTTGAATAAGACCAATTTTACAACAAGTTATGGGCAAAGTCCATGTTCAAACTTAAAATGCGAATATCTCGCTTAATATGCGTCTAATCGGGTTAAAGTCGGCACCTAGAGGGCAATTTTTGAACTCCATTATTTCTCGATCTAAACCACCTAGAGGGCTGAAATTTCAGGATTGTAATCTAGGAATCCTTCCCTTTCCATTGTTGTGCCTATCTTTGAATAAGACCAATTTTACAACAAGTTATGGGCAAAAATCCATGTTCAAACTTAAAATGCGAATATCTCGCTTAATATGCGTCTAATCGGGTTTAAAGTCGGCACCTAGAGGGCAATTTTTGAGCTCCATTATTTCTCGATCTAGACCACCTAGAGTACTGAAATTTGAGGATTGTGATCTCGGAATCCTTCCCTATCCATAGTTGTGCCTATCTTTGAATAAGACCAATTTTACAACAAGTTATGGGCAAACATCCATGTTCAAACTTAAAATGCGAATATCTCGCTTAATATGCGTCTAATCGGGTTAAAGGTCGGCACCTAAAGGGCAATTTTTGAACTCCATTATTTCTCGATCTAGACCACCTCGAGAGCTGAAATTTCAGGATTGTGATCTAGGAGTCCTTCCCTTTCCATTGCTGTGCCTATCTTTGAATAAGACCAATTTTACAACAAGTTATGGGCAAAAATCCATGTTCAAACTTAAAATGCGAATATCTCGCTTAATATGCGTCTAATCGGGTTAAAAGTCGGCACCTAGAAGGCAATTTTTGAACTCCATTATTTCTCGATCTAGGCCACCTAGAGGGCTGAAATTATAGGATTGTGATCTCGGAATCCTTCCCTATCCATTGTTGTGCCTATCTTTGAATAAGACCAATTTTACAACAAGTTATGGGCAAAGTCCATGTTCAAACTTAAAATGCGAATATCTCGCTTAATATGCGTCTAATCGGGTTAAAAGTCGGCACCTAGAGGGCAATTTTTGAACTCCATTATTTCTCGATCTAAACCACCTAGAGGGCTGAAATTTCAGGATTGTAATCTAGGAATCCTTCCCTTTCCATTGCTGTGCCTATCTTTGAATAAGACCAATTTTACAACAAGTTATGGGCAAAAATCCATGTTCAAACTTAAAATGCGAATATCTCGCTTAATATGCGTCTAATCGGGTTAAAAGTCGGCACCTAGAGGGCAATTTTTGAACTCCATTATTTCTCGATCTAGACCACCTAGAGGGCTGAAATTGCAGGATTGTGATCTAGGAATCCTTCGCTTTCCATTGCTGTGCCTATCTTTGAATAAGACCAATTTTACAACAAGTTATGGGCAAAAATCCATGTTCAAACTTAAAATGCGAATATCTCGCTTAATATGCGTCTAATCGGGTTAAAAGTCGGCACCTAGAAGGCAATTTTTGAACTCCATTATTTCGCGATCTAGGCCACCTAGAGGGCTGAAATTATAGGATTGTGATCTCGGAATCCTTCCCTATCCATTGTTGTGCCTATCTTTGAATAAGACCAATTTTACAACAAGTTATGGGCAAAGTCCATGTTCAAACTTAAAATGCGAATATCTCGCTTAATATGCGTCTAATCGGGTTAAAAGTCGGCACCTAGAGGGCAATTTTTGAACTCCATTATATCTCGATCTAAACCACCTAGAGGGCTGAAATTTCAGGATTGTAATCTAGGAATCCTTCCCTTTCCATTGTTGTGCCTATCTTTGAATAAGACCAATTTTACAACAAGTTATGGGCAAAAATCCATGTTCAAACTTAAAATGCGAATATCTCGCTTAATATGCGTCTAATCGGGTTTAAAGTCGGCACCTAGAGGGCAATTTTTGAGCTCCATTATTTCTCGATCTAGACCACCTAGAGTACTGAAATTTGAGGATTGTGATCTCGGAATCCTTCCCTATCCATAGTTGTGCCTATCTTTGAATAAGACCAATTTTACAACAAGTTATGGGCAAACATCCATGTTCAAACTTTAAATGCGAATATCTCGCTTAATATGCGTCTAATCGGGTTAAAAGTCGGCACCTAAAGGGCAATTTTAGAACTCCATTATTTCTCGATCTAGACCACCTCGAGGGCTGAAATTTCAGGATTGTGATCTAGGAGTCCTTCCCTTTCCATTGCTGTGCCTATCTTTGAATAAGACCAATTTTACAACTAGTTATGGGCAAAAATCCATGTTCAAACTTAAAATGCGAATATCTCGCTTAATATGCGTCTAATCGGGTTAAAAGTCGGCACCTAGAGGGCAATTTTTGAGCTCCATTATTTCTCGATCTAGACCACCTAGAGGGCTGAAATTTCAGGATTGTGATCTAGGAATCCTTCCCTTTCCATTGCTGTGCCTATCTTTGAATAAGACCAATTTTACAACTAGTTATGGGCAAAAATCCATGTTCAAACTTAAAATGCGAATATCTCGCTTAATATGCGTCTAATCGGGTTAAAAGTCGGCACCTAGAGGGCAATTTTTGAACTCCATTATTTCTCGATCTAGACCACCTAGATGGCTGAAATCTCAGGATTGTGATCTAGGAATCCTTCCCTTTCCATTGCTGTGCATATCTTTGAATAAGACCAATTTTACAACAAGTTATGAGCAAAAATCCATGTTCAAACTTAAAATGCGAATATCTCGCTTAATATGCATCTAATCGGGTTAAAAGTCGGCACCTAGAGGGCAATTTTTGAACTCCATTATTTCTCGATCTAGACCACCTAGAGGGCTGAAATTTCTGGATTGTGATCTAGGAATCCTTCCCTTTCCATTGCTGTGCCTATCTTTGAATAAGACCAATTTTACAACAAGTTATGGGCAAAAATCCATGTTCAAACTTAAAATGCGAATATCTCGCTTAATATGCGTCTAATCGGGTTAAAAGTCGGCACCTAGAGGGCAATTTTTGAATTCCATTAGTTCTCGATCTAGACCACCTAGAGGGCTGAAATTTCAGGATTGTGATCTCGGAATCCTTCCCTTTCCATTGGTGTGCCTATCTTTGAATAAGACCAATTTTAAAACAAGTTATGGGCAAAAATCCATGTTCAAACTTAAAATGCGAATATCTCGCTTACTCCATTATTTATCGATCAGCCCTTCATCCTTCCCTTTCCATTGCTGTGCCTATCTTTGAATAAGACCAATTTTACAACAAGTTATGGGCAAAAATCCATGTTCAAACTTAAAATGCGAATATCTCGCTTAATATGCGTCTAATAGGGTTAAAAGTCGGCATCTAAAAGGCAATTTTTGAACTCCATTATTTCTCGATCTAGACCACCTAGAAGGCTGAAATTTCAGGATTGTGATCTAGGAATCCTTCCCTTTCCATTGCTGTGCCTATCTTTGAATAAGACCAATTTAACAACAAGTTATGGGCAAAAATCCATGTTCAAACTTAAAATGCGAATATCTCGCTTAATATGCGTCTAATCGGGTTAAAAGTCGGCACCTTGAGGGCAATTTTTGAACTCCATTATTTCTCGATCTAGACCACCTAGAGGGCTGAAATTTCAGGATTGTGATCTAGGAATCCTTCGCTTTCCATTGTTGTGCCTATCTTTGAATAAGACCAATTTTTCAACAAGTTATGGGCAAAAATCTATGTTCAAACTTAAAATGCGAATATCTCGCTTAATATGCGTCTAATAGGGTTAAAAGTCGGCATCTAAAAGGCAATTTTTGAACTCCATTATTTCTCGATCTAGACCACCTAGAAGGCTGAAATTTCAGGATTGTGATCTAGGAATCCTTCCCTTTCCATTGTTGTGCCTATCTTTGAATAAGACCAATTTAACAACAAGTTATGGGCAAAAATCCATGTTCAAACTTAAAATGCGAATATCTCGCTTAATATGCGTCTAATCGGGTTAAAAGTCGGCACCTAGAAGGAAATGTTTGAGCTCCATTATTTCTCGATCTAGACCACCTAGAGGGCTGAAATTTCAGGATTGTGATCTAGAAATCCTTCGCTTTCCATTGCTGTGCGTATCTTTGAATAAGACCAATTTTACAACAAGTTATGGGCAAAAATCCATGTTCAAACTTAAAATGCGAATATCTCGCTTAATATGCGTCTAATAGGGTTAAGAGTCGGCATCTAAAAGGCAATTTTTGAACTCCATTATTTCTCGATCTAGACCACCTAGAAGGCTGAAATTTCAGGATTGTGATCTAGGAATCCTTCCCTTTCCATTGCTGTGCCTATCTTTGAATAAGACCAATTTAACAACAAGTTATGGGCAAAAATCCATGTTCAAACTTAAAATGCGAATATCTCGCTTAATATGCGTCTAATCGGGTTAAAAGTCGGCACCTTGAGGGCAATTTTTGAACTCCATTATTTCTCGATCTAGACCACCTAGAGGGCTGAAATTTCAGGATTGTGATCTAGGAATCCTTCGCTTTCCATTGTTGTGCCTATCTTTGAATAAGACCAATTTAACAACAAGTTATGGGCAAAAATCTATGTTCAAACTTAAAATGCGAATATCTCGCTTAATATGCGTCTAATAGTGTTAAAAGTCGGCATCTAAAAGGCAATTTTTGAACTCCATTATTTCTCGATCTAGACCACCTAGAAGGCTGAAATTTCAGGATTGTGATCTAGGAATCCTTCCCTTTCCATTGCTGTGCCTATCTTTGAATAAGACCAATTTAACAACAAGTTATGGGCAAAAATCCATGTTCAAACTTAAAATGCGAATATCTCGCTTAGTATGCGTCTAATCGGGTTAAAAGTCGGCACCTTGAGGGCAATTTTTGAACTCCATTATTTCTCGATCTAGACCACCTAGAGGGCTGAAATTTCAGGATTGTGATCTAGGAATCCTTCGCTTTCCATTGTTGTGCCTATCTTTGAATAAGACCAATTTAACAACAAGTTATGGGCAAAAATCTATGTTCAAACTTAAAATGCGAATATCTCGCTTAATATGCGTCTAATAGGGTTAAAAGTCGGCATCTAAAAGGCAATTTTTGAACTCCATTATTTCTCGATCTAGACCACCTAGAGGGCTGAAATTTCAGGATTGTGATCTAGGAATCCTTCCCTATCCATTGTTGTGCCTATCTTTGAATAAGACCAATTTTACAACAAGTTATGGGCAAAAATCCATGTTCAAACTTAAAATGCGAATATCTCGCTTAATATGCGTCTAATCGGGTTAAAAGTCGGCACCTAAAGGGCAATTTTTGAACTCCATTATTTCTCAATCTAGACCACCTAGAGGGCTGAAATTTCAGGATTGTGATCTAGGAATCCTTCGCTTTCCATTGCTGTGCCTATCTTTGAATAAGACCAATTTTACAACAAGTTATGGGCAAAAATCCATGTTCAAACTTAAAATGCGAATATCTCGCTTAATATGCGTCTAATCGGGTTAAAAGTCGGCACCTAGAGGGCAATTTTTGAATTCCATTATTTCTCGATCTAGACTACGTAGAGGGCTGAAATTTCAGGATTGTGATCTCGGAATCCTTCCCTTTCCATTGTTGTGCCTATCTTTGAATAAGACCAATTTTACAACAAGTTATGGGCAAAAATCCATGTTCAAAATTAAAATGAGAATATCTCGCTTAGTATGCGTCTAATCGGGTTAAAAGTCGGCACCTAGAGGGCAATTTTTGAACTCCATTATTTCTCGATCTAGACCACCTAGAGGGCTGAAATTTCAGGTTGTGATCTCGGAATCCTTCCCTATCCATTGTTGTGCCTATCTATGAATAAGACCAATTTTACAACAAGTTATGGGCAAAAATCCATGTTCAAACTTAAAATGTAAATATCTCGCTTAATATGCGTCTAATCGGGTTAAAAGTCGGCACCTAGAGGGCAATTTTTAAACTAAATTATTTCTCGATCTAGACCACCTAGAGGGCTGAAATTTCAGGATTGTGATCTAGGAATCCTTCGCTTTCCATTGCTGTGCCTATCTTTGAATAAGACCAATTTTACAACAAGTTATGGGCAAAAATCCATGTTCAAAATTAAAATGCGAATATCTCGCTTAATATGCGTCTAATCTGGTTAAAAGTCGGCACCTAAAGGGCAATTTTTGAACTCCATTATTTCTCAATCTAGACCACCTAGAGGGCTGAAATTTCAGGATTGTGATCTAGGATTCCTTCCCTTTCCATTGCTGTGCCTATCTTTGAATAAGACCAATTTTACAACAAGTTATGGGCAAAAATCCATGTTCAAACTTAAAATGTAAATATCTCGCTTAATATGCGTCTAATCGGGTTAAAAGTCGGCACCTAGAGGGCAATTTTTGAACTAAATTATTTCTCGATCTAGACCACCTAGAGGGCTGAAATTTCAGGATAGTGATCTAGGAATCCTTCCCTTTCTATTGCTGTGCATATCTTTTAATAAGACCAATTTCACAACAAGTTATGGGCAAAAATCCATGTTCAAACTTAAAATGCGAATATCTCGCTTAATATGCGTCTAATCGGGTTAAAAGTCGGCACCTAAAGGGCAATTTTTGAACTCCATTATTTCTCAATCTAGACCACCTAGAGGGCTGAAATTTCAGGATTGTGATCTAGGAATCCTTCCCTTTCCATTGCTGTGCCTATCTTTGAATAAGACCAATTTAACAACAAGTTATGGGCAAAAATCTATGTTCAAACTTAAAATGCGAATATCTCGCTTAATATGCGTCTAATAGTGTTAAAAGTCGGCATCTAAAAGGCAATTTTTGAACTCCATTATTTCTCGATCTAGACCACCTAGAAGGCTGAAATTTCAGGATTGTGATCTAGGAATCCTTCCCTTTCCATTGCTGTGCCTATCTTTGAATAAGACCAATTTAACAACAAGTTATGGGCAAAAATCCATGTTCAAACTTAAAATGCGAATATCTCGCTTAGTATGCGTCTAATCGGGTTAAAAGTCGTCACCTTGAGGGCAATTTTTGAACTCCATTATTTCTCGATCTAGACCACCTAGAGGGCTGAAATTTCAGGATTGTGATCTAGGAATCCTTCGCTTTCCATTGTTGTGCCTATCTTTGAATAAGACCAATTTAACAACAAGTTATGGGCAAAAATCTATGTTCAAACTTAAAATGCGAATATCTCGCTTAATATGCGTCTAATAGGGTTAAAAGTCGGCATCTAAAAGGCAATTTTTGAACTCCATTATTTCTCGATCTAGACCACCTAGAGGGCTGAAATTTCAGGATTGTGATCTAGGAATCCTTCCCTATCCATTGTTGTGCCTATCTTTGAATAAGACCAATTTTACAACAAGTTATGGGCAAAAATCCATGTTCAAACTTAAAATGCGAATATCTCGCTTAATATGCGTCTAATCGGGTTAAAAGTCGGCACCTAAAGAGCAATTTTTGAACTCCATTATTTCTCAATCTAGACCACCTAGAGGGCTGAAATTTCAGGATTGTGATCAAGGAATCCTTCGCTTTCCATTGCTGTGCCTATCTTTGAATAAGACCAATTTTACAACAAGTTATGGGCAAAAATCCATGTTCAAACTTAAAATGCGAATATCTCGCTTAATATGCGTCTAATAGGGTTAAAAGTCGGCATCTAAAAGGCAATTTTTGAACTCCATTATTTCTCGATCTAGACCACCTAGAGGGCTGAAATTTCAGGATTGTGATCTAGGAATCCTTCCCTATCCATTGTTGTGCCTATCTTTGAATAAGACCAATTTTACAACAAGTTATGGGCAAAAATCCATGTTCAAACTTAAAATGCGAATATCTCGCTTAATATGCGTCTAATCGGGTTAAAAGTCGGCACCTAAAGGGCAATTTTTGAACTCCATTATTTCTCAATCTAGACCACCTAGAAGGCTGAAATTTCAGGATTGTGATCTAGGATTCCTTCCCTTTCCATTGCTGTGCCTATCTTTGAATAAGACCAATTTTACAACAAGTTATGGGCAAAAATCCATGTTCAAACTTAAAATGTAAATATCTCGCTTAATATGCGTCTAATCGGGTTAAAAGTCGGCACCTAGAGGGCAATTTTTGAACTAAATTATTTCTCGATCTAGACCACCTAGAGGGCTGAAATTTCAGGATAGTGATCTAGGAATCCTTCCCTTTCTATTGCTGTGCATATCTTTTAATAAGACCAATTTTGCAACAAGTTATGGGCAAAAATCCATGTTTAAACTTAAAATGCGAATATCTCGCTTAATATGCGTCTAATAGGGTTAAAAGTCGGCATCTAAAAGGCAATTTTTGAACTCCATTATTTCTCGATCTAGACCACCTAGAGGGCTGAAATTTCAGGATTGTGATCTAGGAATCCTTCCCTTTCCATTGCTGTGCCTATCTTTGAATAAGACCAATTTTACAACAAGTTATGGGCAAAAATCCATGTTCAAACTTAAAATGCGAATATCTCGCTTAATATGCGTCTAATCGGGTTAAAAGTCGGCACCTAAAGGGCAATTTTTGAACTCCATTATTTCTCAATCTAGACCACCTAGAGGGCTGAAATTTCAGGATTGTGATCTAGGAATCCTTCCCTTTCCATTGCTGTGCCTATCTTTGAATAAGACCAATTTAACAACAAGTTATGGGCAAAAATCTATGTTCAAACTTAAAATGCGAATATCTCGCTTAATATGCGTCTAATAGTGTTAAAAGTCGGCATCTAAAAGGCAATTTTTGAACTCCATTATTTCTCGATCTAGACCACCTAGAAGGCTGAAATTTCAGGATTGTGATCTAGGAATCCTTCCCTTTCCATTGCTGTGCCTATCTTTGAATAAGACCAATTTAACAACAAGTTATGGGCAAAAATCCATGTTCAAACTTAAAATGCGAATATCTCGCTTAGTATGCGTCTAATCGGGTTAAAAGTCGTCACCTTGAGGGCAATTTTTGAACTCCATTATTTCTCGATCTAGACCACCTAGAGGGCTGAAATTTCAGGATTGTGATCTAGGAATCCTTCGCTTTCCATTGTTGTGCCTATCTTTGAATAAGACCAATTTTACAACAAGTTATGGGCAAAAATCCATGTTCAAACTTAAAATGCGAATATCTCGCTTAATATGCGTCTAATAGGGTTAAAAGTCGGCATCTAAAAGGCAATTTTTGAACTCCATTATTTCTCGATCTAGACCACCTAGAGGGCTGAAATTTCAGGATTGTGATCTAGGAATCCTTCCCTTTCCATTGCTGTGCCTATCTTTGAATAAGACCAATTTTACAACAAGTTATGGGCAAAAATCCATGTTCAAACTTAAAATGTAAATATCTCGCTTAATATGCGTCTAATCGGGTTAAAAGTCGGCACCTAGAGGGCAATTTTTGAACTAAATTATTTCTCGATCTAGACCACCTAGAGGGCTGAAATTTCAGGATAGTGATCTAGGAATCCTTCCCTTTCTATTGCTGTGCATATCTTTTAATAAGACCAATTTTGCAACAAGTTATGGGCAAAAATCCATGTTTAAACTTAAAATGCGAATATCTCGCTTAATATGCGTCTAATAGGGTTAAAAGTCGGCATCTAAAAGGCAATTTTTGAACTCCATTATTTCTCGATCTAGACCACCTAGAGGGCTGAAATTTCAGGATTGTGATCTAGGAATCCTTCCCTTTCCATTGCTGTGCCTATCTTTGAATAAGACCAATTTTACAACAAGTTATGGGCAAAAATCCATGTTCAAACTTAAAATGCGAATATCTCGCTTAATATGCGTCTAATCGGGTTAAAAGTCGGCACCTAAAGGGCAATTTTTGAACTCCATTATTTCTCAATCTAGACCACCTAGAGGGCTGAAATTTCAGGATTGTGATCTAGGAATCCTTCCCTTTCCATTGCTGTGCCTATCTTTGAATAAGACCAATTTAACAACAAGTTATGGGCAAAAATCTATGTTCAAACTTAAAATGCGAATATCTCGCTTAATATGCGTCTAATAGTGTTAAAAGTCGGCATCTAAAAGGCAATTTTTGAACTCCATTATTTCTCGATCTAGACCACCTAGAAGGCTGAAATTTCAGGATTGTGATCTAGGAATCCTTCCCTTTCCATTGCTGTGCCTATCTTTGAATAAGACCAATTTAACAACAAGTTATGGGCAAAAATCCATGTTCAAACTTAAAATGCGAATATCTCGCTTAGTATGCGTCTAATCGGGTTAAAAGTCGTCACCTTGAGGGCAATTTTTGAACTCCATTATTTCTCGATCTAGACCACCTAGAGGGCTGAAATTTCAGGATTGTGATCTAGGAATCCTTCGCTTTCCATTGTTGTGCCTATCTTTGAATAAGACCAATTTTACAACAAGTTATGGGCAAAAATCCATGTTCAAACTTAAAATGCGAATATCTCGCTTAATATGCGTCTAATCGGGTTAAAAGTCGGCACCTAAAGAGCAATTTTTGAACTCCATTATTTCTCAATCTAGACCACCTAGAGGGCTGAAATTTCAGGATTGTGATCAAGGAATCCTTCGCTTTCCATTGCTGTGCCTATCTTTGAATAAGACCAATTTTACAACAAGTTATGGGCAAAAATCCATGTTCAAACTTAAAATGCGAATATCTCGCTTAATATGCGTCTAATAGGGTTAAAAGTCGGCATCTAAAAGGCAATTTTTGAACTCCATTATTTCTCGATCTAGACCACCTAGAGGGCTGAAATTTCAGGATTGTGATCAAGGAATCCTTCGCTTTCCATTGCTGTGCCTATCTTTGAATAAGACCAATTTTACAACAAGTTATGGGCAAAAATCCATGTTCAAACTTAAAATGCGAATATCTCGCTTAATATGCGTCTAATCGGGTTAAAAGTCGGCACCTAAAGGGCAATTTTTGAACTCCATTATTTCTCAATCTAGACCACCTAGAGGGCTGAAATTTCAGGATTGTGATCTAGGAATCCTTCGCTTTCCATTGCTGTGCCTATCTTTGAATAAGACCAATTTTACAACAAGTTATGGGCAAAAATCCATGTTCAAACTTAAAATGCGAATATCTCGCTTAATATACGTCTAATCGGGTTAAAAGTCGGCACCTAAAGGGCAGTTTTTGAACTCCATTATTTCTCAATCTAGACCACCTAGAGGGCTGAAATTTCAGGATTGTGATCTAGGAATCCTTCGCTTTCCATTGCTGTGCCTATCTTTGAATAAGACCAATTTTACAACAAGTTATGGGCAAAAATCCATGTTCAAACTTAAAATGCGAATATCTCGCTTAATATGCGTCTAATCGGGTTAAAAGTCGGCACCTAAAGGGCAATTTTTGAACTCCATTATTTCTCGATCTAGACCACCTAGAGGGCTGAAATTTCAGGATTGTGATCTAGGAATCCTTCGCTTTCCATTGCTGTGCCTATCTTTGAATAAGACCAATTTTACAACAAGTTATGGGCAAAATTCTATGTTCAAACTTAAAATGCGAATATCTCGCTTAATATGCGTCTAATAGGGTTAAAAGTCGGCTCCTAGAGGGCAATTTTTGAGCTCCATTATTTCTCGTTCTAGACCACCTAGAGTACTGAAATTTTAGGATTGTGATCTAGGAGTCCTTCCCTTTCCATTGCTGTGCCTATCTTTGAATAAGACCAATTTTACAACAAGTTATGGGCAAAAATCCATGTTCAAACTTAAAATGCGAATATCTCGCTTAATATGCGTCTAATCGGGTTAAAAGTCGGCACCTAGAGGGCAATTTTTGAACTCCATTATTTCTCGATCTAGACCACCTAGAGGGCTGAAATTTCAGGATTGTGATCTCGGAATCCTTCCCTATCCATTGTTGTGCCTATCTTTGAATAAGACCAATTTTACAACAAGTTATGGGCAAAAATCTATGTTCAAACTTAAAATGCGAATATCTCGCTTAATATGCGTCTAATCGGGTTAAAAGTCGGCACCTATAGGGCAATTTTTGAACTCCATTATTTCTCGATCTAGACCATCTAGAGGGCTGAAATTTCAGGATTGTTATCTAGGAGTCCTTCCCTTTCCATTGCTGTGCCTATCTTTGAATAAGACCAATTTTACAACAAGTTATGGGCAAAAATCCATGTTCAAACTTAAAATGCGAATATCTCGCTTAATATGCGTCTAATCGGGTTAAAAGTCGGCACCTACAGGGCAATTTTTGAACTCCATTATTTCTCGATCTAGACCACCTAGAGGGCTGAAATTTCAGGATTGTGATCTAGGAATCCTCCGCTTTCCATTACTGTGCCTATCTTTGAATAAGACCAATTTTACAACAAGTTAGGGGCAAAAATCCATGTTCAAACTTAAAATGCGAATATCTCGCTTAATATGCGTCTAATCGGGTTAAAAGTCGGCACCTAGAGGGCAATTTTTGAACTCCATTATTTCTCGATCTAGACCACCTAGAGGGCTGAAATTTCAGGATTGTGATCTAGGAATCCTTCCCTATCCATTGTTGTGCCTATCTTTGAATAAGACCAATTTTACAACAAGTTATGGGCAAAAATCCATGTTCAAACTTAAAATGCGAATATTTCGCTTAATATGCGTCTAATCGGGTTAAAAGTCGGCACCTAGAGGGCAATTTTTGAACTCCATTTTTTTTCGATATAGACCACCTAGAGGGCTGAAATTTCAGGATTGTGATCTAGGAATCCTTCCCTATCCATTGTTGTGCCTATCTTTGAATAAGACCAATTTTACAACAAGTTATGGGCAAAAATCCATGTTCAAACTTAAAATGCTAATATCTCGCTTAATATGCGTCTAATCGGGTTAAAAGTCGGCACCTAGAGGGCAATTTTGAGCTCCATTATTTCTCGATCTAGACCACCTAGAGGGCTGAAATTTCAGGATTGTGATCTCGGGATCCTTCCCTATCCATTGTTGTGCCTATCTTTGAATAAGACCAATTTTACAACAAGTAATGGGCAAAAATCCATGTTCAAACTTAAAATGCGAATATCTCGCTTATTATGCGTCTAATCGGGTTAAAAGTCGACACCTAGAGGGCAATTTTTGAACTCCATTATTTCTCGATCTAGACCACCTAGAGGGCTGAAATTTCAGGATTGTGATCTCGGAATCCTTCCCTATCCATTGTTGTGCCTATCTTTGAGGGCTGAAATATCAGGATTGTGATCTAGGAATCCTTCCCTATCCATTGTTGTGCCTATCTTTGAATAAGACCAATTTTACAACAAGTTATGGGCAAAAATCCATGTTCAAACTTAAAATGCGAATATCTCGCTTAATATGCGTCTAATCGGGTTAAAAGTCGGCACCTAGAGGGCAATTTTTAAACTCCATTATTTCTCGACCTAGACCACCTAGATGGCTGAAATTTCAGGATTGTTCAAACTTAAAATGCGAATATCTCGCTTAATATGCGTCTAATCGGGTTAAAAGTCGGCACCTACAGGGCAATTTTTGAACTCCCTTATTTCTCGATCTGGACCACCTAGAGGGCTGAAATTTCAGGATTGTGATCTAGGAATCCTTCGCTTTCCATTGCTGTGCCTATCTTTGAATAAGACCAATTTTACAACAAGTTATGGGCAAAAATCCATGTTCAAACTTAAAATGCGAATATCTCGCTTAATATGCGTCTAATCGGGTTAAAAGTCGGCACCTAGAGGGCAATTTTTGAACTCCATTATTTCTCGATCTAGACCACCTAGAGGGCTGAAATTTCAGGATTGTGATCTCGGGATCCTTCCCTATCCATTGTTGTGCCTATCTTTGAATAAGACCAATTTTACAACAAGTAATGGGCAAAAATCCATGTTCAAACTTAAAATGCGAATATCTCGCTTATTATGCGTCTAATCGGGTTAAAAGTCGACACCTAGAGGGCAATTTTTGAACTCCATTATTTCTCGATCTAGACCACCTAGAGGGCTGAAATTTCAGGATTGTGATCTCGGAATCCTTCCCTATCCATTGTTGTGCCTATCTTTGAGGGCTGAAATATCAGGATTGTGATCTAGGAATCCTTCCCTATCCATTGTTGTGCCTATCTTTGAATAAGACCAATTTTACAACAAGTTATGGGCAAAATCCATGTTCAAACTTAAAATGCAAATATCTCGCTTAATATGCGTCTAATCGGGTTAAAAGTCGGCACCTAGAGGGCAATTTTTAAACTCCATTATTTCTCGATCTAGACCACCTAGAGGGCTGAAATTTCAGGATTGTGATCTAGGAATCCTTCCCTATCCATTGTTGTGCCTATCTTTGAATAAGACCAATTTTACAACAAGTTATGGGCAAAAATCCATGTTCAAACTTAAAATGCGAATATCTCGCTTAATACGCGTCTAATCGGGTTAAAAGTCGGCACCTAAAGGGCAATTTTTGAACTCCATTATTTCTCGATCTAGACCACCTAGAGGGCTGAAATTTCAGGATTGTGATCTCGGAATCCTTCCCTATCCATTGCTGTGCCTATCTTTGAATAAGACCAATTTTACAACAAGTTATGGGCAAAAATCCATGTTCAAACCTAAAATGCGAATATCTCGCTTAATATGCGTCTAATCGGGTTAAAAGATGGCACCTAAAGGGCAATTTTTGAGCTCCATTATTTCTCGATCTAGACCACCTAGAGGGCTGAAATTTCAGGATTGTGATCTCGGGATCCTTCCCTATCCATTGTTGTGCCTATCTTTGAATAAGACCAATTTTACAACAAGTTATGGGCAAAAATCCATGTTCAAACTTAATATGCGAATATCTCGCTTATTATGCGTCTAATCGGGTTAAAAGTCGACACCTAGAGGGCAATTTTTGATCTAGACCACCTAGAGGGCTGAAATTTCAGGATTGTGATCTAGGAATCCTTCCCTATCCATTGTTGTGCCTATCTTTGAATAAGACCAATTTTACAACAAGTTATGGGCAAAAATCCATGTTCAAACTTAAAATGCGAATATCTCGCTTAATATGCGTCTAATCGGGTTAAAAGTCGGCACCTAAAGGGCAATTTTTGAACTCCATTATTTCTCGATCTAGACCACCTGGAGGGCTGAAATTTTAGGATTGTGATCTAGGAATCCTTCGCTTTCCATTGCTGTGCCTATCTTTGAATAAGACCAATTTTACAACAAGTTATGGGCAAAAATCCATGTTCAAACTTAAAATGCGAATATCTCGCTTAATATGCGTCTAATCGGGTTAAAAGTCGGCACCTAAAGGGCAATTTTTGAACTCTATTATTTCTCGATCTAGACCACCTAGAGGGCTGAAATTTCAGGATTGTGATCTAGGAATCCTTCGCTTTCCATTGCTGTGCCTATCTTTGAATAAGACCAATTTTACAACAAGTTATGGGCAAAAATCCGTGTTCAAACTTAATATGCGAATATCTCGCTTATTATGCGTCTAATCGGGTTAAAAGTCGACACCTAGAGGGCAATTTTTGAATTCCATTATTTCTCGATCTAGACCACCTAGAGGGCTGAAATTTCAGGATTGTGATCTCGGAATCCTTCCCTATCCATTGCTGTGCCTATCTTTGAATAAGACCAATTTTACAACAAGTTATGGGCAAAAATCCATGTTCAAACCTAAAATGCGAATATCTCGCTTAATATGCGTCTAATCGGGTTAAAAGATGGCATCTAAAGGGCAATTTTTGAGCTCCATTATTTCTCGATCTAGACCACCTAGAGGGCTGAAATTTCAGGATTGTGATCTCGGGATCCTTCCCTATCCATTGTTGTGCCTATCTTTGAATAAGACCAATTTTACAACAAGTTATGGGCAAAAATCCATGTTCAAACTTAATATGCGAATATCTCGCTTATTATGCGTCTAATCGGGTTAAAAGTCGACACCTAGAGGGCAATTTTTGATCTAGACCACCTAGAGGGCTGAAATTTCAGGATTGTGATCTCGGAATCCTTCCCTATCCATTGTTGTGCCTATCTTTGAATAAGACCAATTTTACAACAAGTTATGGGCAAAAATCCATGTTCAAACTTAAAATGCGAATATCTCGCTTAATATGCGTCTAATCGGGTTAAAAGTCGGCACCTAGAGGGCAATTTTTGAACTCCATTATTTCTCGATCTAGACCACCTAGAGGGCTGAAATTTCAGGATTGTGATCTAGGAATCCTTCCCTATCCATTGTTGTGCCTATCTTTGAATAAGACCAATTTTACAACAAGTTATGGGCAAAAATCCATGTTCAAACTTAAAATGCGAATATCTCGCTTAATATGCGTCTAATCGGGTTAAAAGTCGGCACCTAAAGGGCAATTTTTGAATTCCATTATTTCTCGATCTAGACCACCTGGAGGGCTGAAATTTCAGGATTGTGATCTAGGAATCCTTCGCTTTCCATTGCTGTGCCTATCTTTGAATAAGACCAATTTTACAACAAGTTATGGGCAAAAATCCGTGTTCAAACTTAATATGCGAATATCTCGCTTAATATGCGTCTAATCGGGTTAAAAGTCGACACCTAGAGGGCAATTTTTGAATTCCATTATTTCTCGATCTAGACCACCTAGAGGGCTGAAATTTCAGGATTGTGATCTCGGAATCCTTCCCTATCCATTGCTGTGCCTGTCTTTGACTAAGACCAATTTTACAACAAGTTTTGGGCAAAAATCCATGTTCAAACCTAAAATGCGAATATCTCGCTTAATATGCGTCTAATGGGGTTAAAAGTTGGCACCTAGAGGGCAATTTTTGAGCTCCATTATTTCTCGATCTAGACCACCTAGAGGGCTGAAATTTCAGGATTGTGATCTCGGGATCCTTCCCTATCCATTGTTGTGCCTATCTTTGAATAAGACCAATTTTACAACAAGTAATGGGCAAAAATCCATGTTCAAACTTAAAATGCGAATATCTCGCTTAATATGCGTCTAATCGGGTTACAAGTCGGCACCTAGAAGGCAATTTTTGAGCTCCATTATTTCTCGATCTAGACCACCTAGAGGGCTGAAATTTCAGGATTGTGATCTAGGAATCCTTCCCTATCCATTGTTGTGCCTATCTTTGAATAAGACAAATTTTACAACAAGTTATGGGCAAAAATCCATGTTCAAACTTAAAATGCGAATATCTCGCTTAATATGTGTCTAATCGGGTTAAAAGTCGGCACCTGGAGGGCAATTTTTGAACTCCATTATTTCTCGATCTAGACCACCTAGAGGGCTGAAATTTCAGGATTGTGATGTAGGAATCCTTCCCTATTCATTGCTGTGCCTATCTTTGAATAAGACCAATTTTACAACAAGTTATGGGCAAAAATCCATGTTCAAACTTAAAATGCGAATATCTCGCTTAATATGCGTCTAATCGGGTTAAAAGTCGGCACCTAAAGGGCAATTTTTGAACTCCATTATTTCTCGATCTAGACCACCTAGAGGGCTGAAATTTCAGGATTGTGATCTAGGAGTCCTTCCCTTTCCATTGCTGTGCCTATCTTTGAATAAGACCAATTTTACAACAAGTTATGGGCAAAAATCCATGTTCAAACTTAAAATGCGAATATTCCGCTTAATATGCGTCTAATCGGGTTAAAAGTCGGCATCTATAGGGCAATTTTTGAACTCCATTATTTCTCGATCTAGACCACCTAGAGGGCTGAAATTTCAGGATTGTGATCTAGGAATCCTTCCCTATCCATTGTTGTGCCTATCTTTGAATAAGACCAATTTTACAACAAGTTATGGGCAAAAATCCATGTTCAAACTTAAAATGCGAATATCTCGCTTACTATGCGTCTAATCGGGTTAAAAGTCGGCACCTAGATTGCAATTTTTGAACTCCATTATTTCTCGATCTAGACCACCTAGATGGCTGAAATTTCAGGATTGTTCAAACTTAAAATGCGAATATCTCGCTTAATATGCGTCTAATCGGGTTAAAAGTCGGCACCTACAGGGCAATTTTTGAACTCCCTTATTTCTCGATCTGGACCACCTAGAGGGCTGAAATTTCAGGATTGTGATCTAGGAATCCTTCGCTTTCCATTGCTGTGCCTATCTTTGAATAAGACCAATTTTACAACAAGTTATGGGCAAAAATCCATGTTCAAACTTAATATGCGAATATCTCGCTTAATATGCGTCTAATCGGGTTAAAAGTCGACACCTAGAAACAATTTTTGAATTCCATTATTTCTCGATCTAGACCACCTAGAGGGCTGAAATTTCAGGATTGTGATCTCGGAATCCTTCCCTATCCATTGTTGGGATTATCTTTGAATAAGACCAATTTTACAACAAGTTATGGGCAAAAATCCATGTTCAAACCTAAAATGCGAATATCTCGCTTAATATGCGTCTAATCGAGTTAAAAGTCGGCAACTAGAGGGCAATTTTTGAACTCCATTATTTCTCGATCTAGACCACCTAGAGGGCTGAAATTTCAGGATTGTGATCTCGGGATCCTTCCCTATCCATTGTTGTGCCTATCTTTGAATAAGACCAATTTTACAACAAGTAATGGGCAAAAATCCATGTTCAAACTTAAAATGCGAATATCTCGCTTAATATGCGTCTAATCGGGTTAAAAGTCGGCACCTAAAGGGCAATTTTTGAACTCCATTATTTTTCGATCTAGACCATCTAGAGGGCTGAAATTTCACTATTGTGATCTAGGAATCCTTCCCTTTCCATTGCTGTGCCTATCTTTGAATAAGACCAATTTTACAACAAGTAATGGGCAAAAATCCATGTTCAAACTTAAAATGCGAATATCTCGCTTAATATGCGTCTAATCGGGTTAAAAGTCGGCACCTAAAGGGCAATTTTTGAACTCCATTATTTCTCGATCTAGACCACCTAGAGGGCTGAAATTTCTGGATTGTGATCTAGGAATCCTTCGCTTTCCATTGCTGTGCCTATCTTTGAATAAGACCAATTTTACAACAAGTTATGGGCAAAAATCCATGTTCAAACTTAATATGCGAATATCTCGCTTAATATGCGTCTAATCGGGTTAAAAGTCGGCACCTAGAAGGCAATTTTTGAGCTCCATTATTTCTCGATCTAGACCACCTAGAGGGCTGAAATTTCAGGATTGTGATCTAGGAATCCTTCCCTATCCATTGTTGTGCCTATCTTTGAATAAGACCAATTTTACAACAAGTTATGGGCAAAAATCCATGTTCAAACTTAAAATGCGAATATCTCGCTTAATATGCGTCTAATCGGGTTAAAAGTCGGCACCTAGAGGGCAATTTTTGAACTCCATTATTTCTCGATCTAGACCACCTAGAGGGCTGAAATTTCAGGATTGTGATCTAGGAATCCTTCCCTATCCATTGCTGTGCCTATCTTTGAATAAGACCAATTTTACAACAAGTTATGGGCAAAAATCCATGTTCAAACTTAAAATGCGAATATCTCGCTTAATATGCGTCTAATCGGGTTAAAAGTCGGCACCTAGAGGGCAATTTTTGAACTCCATTATTTCTCGATCTAGACCACCTAGATGGCTGAAATTTCAGGATTGTGATCTAGGAATCCTTCCCTTTCCATTGCTGTGCCTATCTTTGAATAAGACCAATTTTACAACAAGTTATGGGCAAAAATCCATGTTCAAACTTAAAATGCGAATATCTCGCTTAATATGCGTCTAATCGGGTTAAAAGTCGGCACCTAGAGGGCAATTTTTGAACTCCATTATTTCTCGATCTAGACCACCTAGAGGGCTGAAATTTCAGGATTGTGATCTAGGAATCCTTCCCTTTGCATTGCTGTGCCTATCTTTGAATAAGACCAATTTTACAACAAGTTATGGGCAAAAATCCATGTTCAAACTTAAAATGCGAATATCTCGCTTAATATGCGTCTAATCGGGTTAAAAGTCGGCACCTAGAGGGCAATTTTTGAACTCCATTATTTCTCGATCTAGACCACCTGGAGGGCTGAAATTTCAGGATTGTGATCAAGGAATCCTTCCCTTTGCATTGCTCTGCCTATCTTTGAATAAGACCAATTTTACAACAAGTAATGGGCAAAAATCCATGTTCAAACTTTAAATGCGAATATCTCGCTTAATATGCGTCTAATCGGGTTAAAAGTCGGCACCTAGAGGGCAATTTTTGAACTCCATTATTTCTCGATCTGGACCATCTGGAGGGCTGAAATTTCAGGATTGTGATCTAAGAATCCTTCCCTTTCTATTGCTGTGCCTATCTTTGAATAAGACCATTTTTACAACAAGTTATGGGCCAAAATTTATGTTCAAACTTAAAATGCGAATATCTCGCTTAATATGCGTCTAATCGGGTTAAAAGTCGGCAACTAAGGTTCAATTTTTGAACTCCATTATTTCTCGATCTAGACCACCTAGAGGGCTGAAATTGAACACGGGGAACAGGATTGTGATCTAGGAATCCTTCCCTTTCCATTGCTGTGCCTATCTTTAAATAAGACCAATTTTACAACAAGTTATGGGCAAAAATCCATGTTCAAACTTAAAATGCGAATATCTCGCTTAATATGCGTCTAATCGGGTTAAAAGTCGGCACCTAGAGGGCAATTTTTGAACTCCATTATTTCTCGATCTAGACCACCTAGATGGCTGAAATTTCAGGATTGTGATCTAGGAATCCTTCCCTTTGCATTGCTGTGCCTATCTTTGAATAAGACCAATTTTACAACAAGTTATGGGCAAAAATCCATGTTCAAACTTAAAATGCGAATATCTCGCTTAATATGCGTCTAATCGGGTTAAAAGTCGGCACCTAGAGGGCAATTTTTGAACTCCATTATTTCTCGATCTAGACCACCTGGAGGGCTGAAATTTCAGGATTGTGATCTAGGAATCCTTCCCTATCCATTGTTGTGCCTATCTTTGAATAAGACCAATTTTACAACAAGTTATGGGCAAAAATCCATGTTCAAACTTAAAATGCGAATATCTCGCTTAATATGCGTCTAATCGGGTTAAAAGTCGGCACCTAAAGGGCAATTTTTGAACTCCATTATTTCTCGATCTAGACCACCTGGAGGGCTGAAATTTCAGGATTGTGATCTAGGAATCCTTCGCTTTCCATTGCTGTGCCTATCTTTGAATAATACCAATTTTACAACAAGTTATGGGCAAAAATCCGTGTTCAAACTTAATATGCGAATATCTCGCTTAATATGCGTCTAATCGGGTTAAAAGTCGACACCTAGAGGGCAATTTTTGAATTCCATTATTTCTCGATCTAGACCACCTAGAGGGCTGAAATTTCAGGATTGTGATCTCGGAATCCTTCCCTATCCATTGCTGTGCCTATCTTTGACTAAGACCAATTTTACAACAAGTTTTGGGCAAAAATCCATGTTCAAACCTAAAATGCGAATATCTCGCTTAATATGCGTCTAATCGGGTTAAAAGTTGGCACCTAGAGGGCAATTTTTGAGCTCCATTATTTCTCGATCTAGACCACCTAGAGGGCTGAAATTTCAGGATTGTGATCTCGGGATCCTTCCCTATCCATTGTTGTGCCTATCTTTGAATAAGACCAATTTTACAACAAGTTATGGGCAAAAATCCATGTTCAAACTTAAAATGCGAATATCTCGCTAAATATGTGTCTAATCGGGTTAAAAGTCGGCACCTGGAGGGCAATTTTTGAACTCCATTATTTCTCGATCTAGACCACCTAGAGGGCTGAAATTTCAGGATTGTGATCTAGGAATCCTTCCCTATCCATTGTTGTGCCTATCTTTGAATAAGACCAATTTTACAACAAGTTATGGGCAAAAATCCATGTTCAAACTTAAAATGCGAATATCTCGCTTAATATGCGTCTAATCGGGTTAAAAGTCGGCACCTAGAGGGCAATTTTTGAACTCCATTATTTCTCGATCTAGACCACCTAGAGGACTGAAATTTCAGGATTGTGATCTAGGAATCCTTCCCTATCCATTGTTGTGCCTATCTTTGAATAAGACCAATTTTACAACAAGTTATGGGCAAAAATCCATGTTCAAACTTAAAATGCGAATATCTCGCTTAATATGCGTCTAATCGGGTTAAAAGTCGGCACCTAAAGGGCAATTTTTGAACTCCATTATTTCTCGATCTAGACCACCTAGAGGGCTGAAATTTCAGGATTGTGATCTAGGAATCCTTCCCTTTCCATTGCTGTGCCTATCTTTGAATAAGACCAATTTTACACAAGTTATGGGCAAAAATCCGTGTTCAAACTTAATATGCGAATATCTCGCTTAATATGCGTCTACTCGGGTTAAAAGTCGACACCTAGAGGGCAATTTTTGAATTCCATTATTTCTCGATCTAGACCACCTAGAGGGCTGAAATTTCAGGATTGTGATCTCGGAATCCTTCCCTATCCATTGCTGTGCCTATCTTTGAATAAGACCAATTTTACAACAAGTTATGGGCAAAAATCCATGTTCAAACTTAAAATGCGAATATCTCGCTTAATATGCGTCTAATCGGGTTAAAAGTCGGCACCTAAAGGGCAATTTTTGAACTCCATTATTTCTCGATCTAGACCACCTAGAGGGCTGAAATTTCAGGATTGTGATCTAGGAGTCCTTCCCTTTCCATTGCTGTGCCTATCTTTGAATAAGACCAATTTTACAACAAGTTATGGGCAAAAATCCATGTTCAAACTTAAAATGCGAATATCTCGCTTAATATGCGTCTAATCGGGTTAAAAGTCGGCACCTATAGGGCAATTTTTGAACTTCATTATTTCTCGATCTAGACCACCTAGAGGGCTGAAATTTCAGGATTGTGATCTAGGAATCCTTCCCTATCCATTGTTGTGCCTATCTTTGAATAAGACCAATTTTACAACAAGTTATGGGCAAAAATCCATGTTCAAACTTTAAATGCGAATATCTCGCTTAATATGCGTCTAATCGGGTTAAAAGTCGGCACCTAGATTGCAATTTTTGAACTCCATTATTTCTCGATCTAGACCACCTAGATGGCTGAAATTTCAGGATTGTTCAAACTTAAAATGCGAATATCTCGCTTAATATGCGTCTAATCGGGTTAAAAGTCGGCACCTACAGGGCAATTTTTGAACTCCCTTATTTCTCGATCTGGACCACCTAGAGGGCTGAAATTTCAGGATTGTGATCTAGGAATCCTTCGCTTTCCATTGCTGTGCCTATCTTTGAATAAGACCAATTTTACAACAAGTTATGGGCAAAAATCCATGTTCAAACTTAATATGCGAATATCTCGCTTAATATGCGTCTAATCGGGTTAAAAGTCGACACCTAGAAACAATTTTTGAATTCCATTATTTCTCGATCTAGACCTTCTAGAGGGCTGAAATTTCAGGATTGTGATCTCGGAATCCTTCCCTATCCATTGTTGGGATTATCTTTGAATAAGACCAATTTTACAACAAGTTATGGGCAAAAATCCATGTTCAAACCTAAAATGCGAATATCTCGCTTAATATGCGTCTAATCGGGTTAAAAGTCGGCACCTAGAGGGCAATTTTTGAATTCCATTATTTCTCGATCTAGACCATCTAGAGGGCTGAAATTTCACTATTGTGATCTAGGAATCCTTCCCTTTCCATTGCTGTGCCTATCTTTGAATAAGAATAATTTTACAACAAGTAATGGGCAAAAATCCATGTTCAAACTTAAAATGCGAATATCTCGCTTAATATGCGTCTAATCGGGTTAAAAGTCGGCACCTAAAGGGCAATTTTTGAACTCCATTATTTTTCGATCTAGACCATCTAGAGGGCTGAAATTTCACTATTGTGATCTAGGAATCCTTCCCTTTCCATTGCTGTGCCTATCTTTGAATAAGACCAATTTTACAACAAGTAATGGGCAAAAATCCATGTTCAAACTTAAAATGCGAATATCTCGCTTAATATGCGTCTAATCGGGTTAAAAGTCGGCACCTAAAGGGCAATTTTTGAACTCCATTATTTCTCGATCTAGACCACCTAGAGGGCTGAAATTTCTGGATTGTGATCTAGGAATCCTTCGCTTTCCATTGCTGTGCCTATCTTTGAATAAGACCAATTTTACAACAAGTTATGGGCAAAAATCCATGTTCAAACTTAATATGCGAATATCTCGCTTAATATGCGTCTAATCGGGTTAAAAGTCGGCACCTAGAAGGCAATTTTTGAGCTCCATTATTTCTCGATCTAGACCACCTAGAGGGCTGAAATTTCAGGATTGTGATCTAGGAATCCTTCCCTATCCATTGTTGTGCCTATCTTTGAATAAGACCAATTTTACAACAAGTTATGGGCAAAAATCCATGTTCAAACTTAAAATGCGAATATCTCGCTTAATATGCGTCTAATCGGGTTAAAAGTCGGCACCTAGAGGGCAATTTTTGAACTCCATTATTTCTCGATCTAGACCACCTAGAGGGCTGAAATTTCAGGATTGTGATCTAGGAATCCTTCCCTATCCATTGCTGTGCCTATCTTTGAATAAGACCAATTTTACAACAAGAGAATCATATCGGAGAGAATAGACGTTGTTTTGATTAGCTAAATAAATTTTCTTTTCTTTTTAATATCATAATGGTTGAAAAATGTGCGAAGTGTGAAAACATTATTTCAAACAATTTCGTAATTTGTGGCGGAATGTGTTCATTAAAATTTCATGACAATTGTACATTATTACCAGAAAATGTCTTAAAGATTATTAAGTCCAGCTTAAATTGTTTTTGGAAGTGCAATTCATGTGCTAGTAATTCTTCACTCGCACTTGTGTCGAAAATAAGTGATTTAAACAAAATTGTCTTGAATTTGGCTGGTGAAATTCATAATCTTAAAGCTTTATCTGAAAATAAAAACCCTGAAGAAAATTGTCAAAATGTTGAAATTGAAAAAAGCCAAGTTAATAAATTAAATATAAAAGATCATGGTGAGAAAAAATGTGAAAATTCCATCTCACTTCATGATAATGACCCTTGCTCTTCAAATGTTTTATTGAAAAATGCAAAGCCCTTCGCGCCCCGCAAAAATGCAAAAACAAAAAACAAAAATAACTTGTGCGTGATAGGTAGTGATGACTCTTCATCGGCGCTAGAAGTATTGCCCTCTTTAAAATGGATTCATTTGTCTCGTTTTACCCCATTAACGACACCTGATGCTATAATTACTTATGCATCTAATAAACTTAATTTAGCTAAAAACACTCTGTCTTGTTTTCCCTTGTGTAAACAAAATACTGATGTGACTAAATTAAAACATATAACTTTTCGGCTCGGGATTCCTGCAACAGCATTGGAAAATGCTTTGAAAGGAGAAAACTGGCCCACGAATGTAAATGTGAAAATGTTTCATTTTTTCCCAAAGAAAGAAATTGTACAATTAGCAAGTGTCAACAATTAAACTATGCAAATGATCAACAACTAATCTCTCAAGATAAAAAACAACAACAACAACATGATCTTCAAACTCTCTCTCCATTCTTTACATCTCTTTCTCATTCGTCATTACCATTATCATTCGCAAACCCGTCGTCGTCATTGCTATCACTGTTACCCTCGCCATCGGTAACATTGCCATCGCTGCAACCACCGCTACCACCAAAGTTGTTAGACTCATCACTTCATCCTTCTTCATCATCATCATCATCATCATCATCATCATCATCATCATCATCATCATCATCATCATCATCATCGCCGTCATCTTGCTCTCATAAAAAAAACACACTCTCTGTATATTACCAGAATGCTGGTGGTATTAGAACAAAAACTAAAGAAATTTTTTTCGCTTCATCGCTGCATGAATATGACGTCATTATTTTTACTGAGACTTGGCTCCATGGTCACATTCAATCAGCTGAGCTCTTTGATCACTTTTTTGATGTTTACCGCTCTGATAGATGTGAATTTTCAACTCAGAGAGGAGGGGGTGTGCTTATTGCTGTGAATACAAAATTCTCAAGTAAGACTGTCAACCTGCGATTCAATGATAAAAAAGTTGAACAATTATGTGTATTGGTTGATGTACGTAATGAAGTAGGAATATATACAGAAATTGTTTTTGTTGTAAGCTACATTCCTCCTAAGAGCTCTACGTTTATTTACGAAATGCATTTAAATAATATTGAATTTTTATTGGAAAGGTTACATGGTTACCAACTACCTTGTATTTTAGGAGATTTCAATTTATGTGATATTCATTGGAACTATTCCGTAGATGATAAATGCTTAATTCCTTATAATGTTAAAAAAGATTTTGAAATTTTATTTATTGATTCCATATTGTCTCTTAACTTAATTCAAGTAAATTGTATAAGCAATTCTATGCAAAGATATCTGGATTTACTCTTTTTGTATAATAACCTAGCTTATGAAGTTAAAGAATGTTTATTTCCAATTGTTAAAAATACTATTCATCATAAAGCGATATGCTTAAGTTTAAGAATGTATAATAATGATGTTTCTAGTTCAACTAAACAATTCCGTTGTAATGATTTCAATTTTTTAAAAGGAGAATATGACAACTTGAATGATTACTTTTTATCAATAGATTGGTCATTATATCTTTTTGGAACAAATTTGGATGCTATTTATAAAAAATTTTTAGAATGTCTATTTGATGGTTTTTGTCGATTTATTCCAAAAAACAAAAATAGGTGTAATTCAAAATTGCCTTGGAGTAACAAAAGACTCCATAATGTTAAAAATATAAAAAATAAAGCTTTTAAAAAGTTTAAGAAAACCAAGTCTGATATTGATAGAGATCGATACTGTCAGATGCGACGTGAGTACGATTTCTTAAATAAATTTTTATACAGACAATATATCTTGGATACTCAATCAAAGATTTCAAAAGACCCAAAATCATTTTGGGCTTTCATAAATTCTAAGAAGCAGAACTCGGTTATTTTCAATAATATGGAGTATAATGATCAATATTCTTCAGATTTAAATAAAACATGTGATTTATTCGCGTCATTTTTTGAGAATGTTTATGTGGATCATTCACCTGTAATTATTTCAGACAGTTTAAATTATCCGTTATCTGTTTCCAACTTGGATTTAGGGCACCTTTTTTTGTCATTAGATGACGTTAAGGAAGGGATTTTGAATGTTAATTCAAGTCTAACTCCAGGTCCTGATGGTATTCCATCCTATTTAATTAAAAAATGTTTGTCTTTAGTTGAACCTCTTCAAATTATTTTCAATTTGTCTCTTTCAAAAGGAGTTTTTTTAGATGACTGGAAGTTTTCGTTTATAAATCCCATTTTTAAATCAGGTCAAAAACATAAAATTGAGAATTATCGTGCAATCACCAAACTTTCTGCTATACCGAAGCTTTTTGAGTTGATTGTAAAAAACAAAATTTATTTTCATATTAAAGAATTTATTTCTCCATGTCAACATGGATTCGTGAGTGGTAGATCTACTACAACTAATTTGTCGCTTTTTACTCAACATTTGTCAAATGCCTTGGAATCTGGTTTTCAGGTTGATGTAATTTATACTGATTTTCGGAAAGCGTTTGATAGTATTTGTATACCACTTCTTGTTCAAAAACTCAATAGATTCGGTTTCCATTCAACTTTTCTCAAGTGGATTTCAAGCTATTTGGTTAATAGAAAACAAGTTGTGAAAATTTTGAACTCGCTGTCAACAAAAACAATATATGTACCATCTGGTGTTCCACAAGGGAGCCATCTTGGTCCATTGTTGTTTTTGATTTTCATAAATGAATTACCATTATACTTGAATTTTACAAATGGTCTATTATTTGCAGATGATTTAAAAATATTTGCAACTGTTAAGAGTATCAATGATTGTATTTTAATACAGAATGATATTGATACTATAAACGATTGGTGTAAAAGTAATCATCTTTCGCTTAACATCAATAAATGTAGTTGTATGTCTTTTTCTCGATGTCATACCATTATTAATTATAATTATAATATTTCAAACGCCGTCTTATGTAGAGTTTCGGAGATAAAGGACCTCGGTGTAATATTCAATGACAAATTAAATTTCTCTGGGCATATGGATTATGTTATTGCTAAAGCGAATTCAATGTTGGGTTTTCTTAAAAGAAATTGTGCCGAATTTTCGAATCCATATGCAATAAAATCCGTCTATATGTCTCTTGTACGTCCTCATTTGGAATATGCTTCAGTTGTATGGGATCCTCATTATACAGTTTCAAAAAATCGTATTGAGAAAGTTCAAAAGTCTTTTACAAAATTTGTAGTTCGACAACTTAAATGGAATTTAGATTCAATGCCTTGTTATTCTACAAGATGCGCTTTAATTGGTCTCAACTCTTTAGAAAATCGGCGAATTGTTAATTGTGTAATGTTTGTTCATGATATATTGTCTTACCATATAAAATGCTCCGATTTACTTAATCTATTAAATTTGTATGTTCCTCAAAGATATATAAGATCAAGACAATTGTTTTATATACCATATCATAGATTTAATTATGGTTTGAATGAACCAATTTCAAGATGCATGAAATCATTTAATGAATTTGAATTATATTTAGATATAAGCCTAGAAAGGAATGTTATTAAGCAATATTTAAATAATAAATTAATTAATTAGTACGTAGTTATAAGCAATCTGTAAGAGTTAACTCGATAGATGAAGTAAATAAATAAATAAATAAATAAAGTTATGGGCAAAAATCCATGTTCAAACTTAAAATGCGAATATCTCGCTTAATATGCGTCTAATCGGGTTAAAAGTCGGCACCTAGAGGGCAATTTTTGAACTCCATTATTTCTCGATCTAGACCACCTAGATGGCTGAAATTTCAGGATTGTGATCTAGGAATCCTTCCCTTTCCATTGCTGTGCCTATCTTTGAATAAGACCAATTTTACAACAAGTTATGGGCAAAAATCCATGTTCAAACTTAAAATGCGAATATCTCGCTTAATATGCGTCTAATCGGGTTAAAAGTCGGCACCTAGAGGGCAATTTTTGAACTCCATTATTTCTCGATCTAGACCACCTAGAGGGCTGAAATTTCAGGATTGTGATCTAGGAATCCTTCCCTTTGCATTGCTGTGCCTATCTTTGAATAAGACCAATTTTACAACAAGTTATGGGCAAAAATCCATGTTCAAACTTAAAATGCGAATATCTCGCTTAATATGCGTCTAATCGGGTTAAAAGTCGGCACCTAGAGGGCAATTTTTGAACTCCATTATTTCTCGATCTAGACCACCTGGAGGGCTGAAATTTCAGGATTGTGATCAAGGAATCCTTCCCTTTGCATTGCTCTGCCTATCTTTGAATAAGACCAATTTTACAACAAGTAATGGGCAAAAATCCATGTTCAAACTTTAAATGCGAATATCTCGCTTAATATGCGTCTAATCGGGTTAAAAGTCGGCACCTAGAGGGCAATTTTTGAACTCCATTATTTCTCGATCTGGACCATCTGGAGGGCTGAAATTTCAGGATTGTGATCTAGGAATCCTTCCCTTTCTATTGCTGTGCCTATCTTTGAATAAGACCATTTTTACAACAAGTTATGGGCCAAAATTTATGTTCAAACTTAAAATACGAATATCTCGCTTAATATGCGTCTAATCGGGTTAAAAGTCGGCAACTAAGGTTCAATTTTTGAACTCCATTATTTCTCGATCTAGACCACCTAGAGGGCTGAAATTTCAGGATTGTGATCTAGGAATCCTTCCCTTTCCATTGCTGTGCCTATCTTTGAATAAGACCAATTTTACAACAAGTTATGGGCAAAAATCCATGTTCAAACTTAAAATGCGAATATCTCGCTTAATATGCGTCTAATCGGGTTAAAAGTCGGCACCTAGAGGGCAATGTTAAAGCTCCATTATTTCTCGATCTAGACCACCTAGAGGGCTGAAATTTCAGGATTGTGATCTCGGAATCCTTCCCTATCCATTGTTGTGCCTATCTTTGAATAAGACCAATTTTACAACAAGTTATGGGCAAAAATCCATGTTCAAACTTTAAATGCGAATATCTTGCTTAATATGCGTCTAATCGGGTTAAAAGTCGGCACCTACAGGGCAATTTTTGAACTCCATTATTTCTCGATCTAGACCACCTAGAGGGCTGAAATTTCAGGATTGTGATCTAGGAATCCTTCCCTATCCATTGTTGTGCCTATCTTTGAATAAGACCAATTTTACAACAAGTTATGGGCAAAAATCCATGTTCAAACTTAAAATGCGAATATCTCGCTTAATATGCGTCTAATCGGGTCAAAAGTCGGCACCTAGAGGGCAATTTTTGAACTCCATTATTTCTCGATCTAGACCACCTGGAGGGCTGAAATTTCAGGATTGTGATCAAGGAATCCTTCCCTTTGCATTGCTCTGCCTATCTTTGAATAAGACCAATTTTACAACAAGTAATGGGCAAAAATCCATGTTCAAACTTTAAATGCGAATATCTCGCTTAATATGCGTCTAATCGGGTTAAAAGTCGGCACCTAGAGGGCAATTTTTGAACTCCATTATTTCTCGATCTGGACCATCTGGAGGGCTGAAATTTCAGGATTGTGATCTAGGAATCCTTCCCTTTCTATTGCTGTGCCTATCTTTGAATAAGACCATTTTTACAACAAGTTATGGGCCAAAATTTATGTTCAAACTTAAAATGCGAATATCTCGCTTAATATGCGTCTAATCGGGTTAAAAGTCGGCAACTAAGGTTCAATTTTTGAACTCCATTATTTCTCGATCTAGACAACCTAGAGGGCTGAAATTTCAGGATTGTGATCTAGGAATCCTTCCCTTTCCATTGCTGTGCCTATCTTTGAATAAGACCAATTTTACAACAAGTTATGGGCAAAAATCCATGTTCAAACTTAAATTGCGAATATCTCGCTTAATATGCATCTAATCGGGTTAAAAGTCGGCACCTAGAGGGCAATTTTTGAACTCCATTATTTCTCGATCTAGACCACCTAGAGGGCTGAAATTTCAGGATTGTGATCTAGGAATCCTTCCCTTTCCATTGCTGTGCCTATCTTTGAATAAGACCAATTTTACAACAAGTTATGGGCAAAAATCCATGTTCAAACTTAAAATGCGAATATCTCGCTTAATATGCGTCTAATCGGGTTAAAAGTCGGCACCTAGAGGGCAATTTTAAAGCTCCATTTTTTCTCGATCTGGACCACCTAGAAGGCTGAAATTTCAGGATTGTGATCTAGAAATCCTTCCCTTTCCTTTGCTGTGCCTATCTTTGAATAAGACTAATTTTACAACAAGTTATAGGCAAAAATCCATGTTCAAACTTAAAATGCGAATATCTCGCTTAATATGCGTCTAATCGGGTTAAAAGTCGGCACCTAGAGGGCAATTTTTAAACTGCATTATTTCTCGATCTAGACCACCTGGAGGGCTGAAATTTCAGGATTGTGATCTAGGAATCCTTCCCTTTCCATTGCTGTGCCTATCTTTGAATAAGACCAATTTTACAACAAGTTATGGGCAAAAATCCATGTTCAAACTTAAAATGCGAATATCTCGCTTAATATGCGTCTAAAAATAAAAAATAAATTAGGTGGCGCAACAGTCCGTAGAGAACCAGGAACTAGTGACTTACAACTCTCAACCATTCCTGTGTGCGAGTACTGTTGTCAGGGATGGAGGGGACCTACAGTTTTATGCCGAATCCGAACGGCTTATTTGAGAAAGCACTTTTTCATGACAATCATTACTCTTGGAGAATTTGTCAATTCCTCGCAAGAGGCAGTACCCGTTTTTTTTTTTAAATTAAGGTGGCACAGGCAGGGATCGCACCCAAGACCTCTCGCATGACAGTCCAACGCACTAACCATCATGCCACGGGTACTATGCGTCTAATCGGGTTAAAAGTCGGCATCTAGAGGGCAATTTTTGAACTCCATTATTTCTCGATCTAGACCACTTGGAGGGCTGAAATTTCAGGATTGTGATCTAGAAATCCTTCCCTTTCCATTGCTGTGCCTATTTTTGAATAAGACCAATTTTACAACAAGTTATGGGCAAACATCCATGTTCAAACTTAAAATGCGAATATCTCGCTTAATATGCGTCTAATCGGGTTAAAAGTCGGCACCTAGAAGGCAATTTTTGAACTCCATTATTTCTCGATCTGGACCATCTGGAGGCCTGAAATTTCAGGATTGTGATCTAGGAATCCTTCCCTTTGCATTGCTGTGCCTATCTTTGAATAAGACCAATTTTACAACAAGCTATGGGCCAAAATCCATGTTCAAACTTAAAATGCGAATATCTCGCTTAATATGCGTCTAATCGGGTTAAAAGTCGGCACCTAGAGGGCAATTTTTGAACTCCATTATTTCTCGATCAAGACCACCTAGAGGGCTGAAATTTCAGGATTGTGATCTAGGAATCCTTCCCTTTCCATTGCTGTGCTTATCTTTGAATAAGACCATTTTTACAACAAGTAATGGGCAAAAATCTATGTTCAAACTTAAAATGCGAATATCTCGCTTAATATGCGTCTAATCGGGTTAAAACTCGGCACCTACAGGGCAATTTTTGAACTCCATTATTTCTCGATCTAGACCACCTAGAGGGCTGAAATTTCAGGATTGTGATCTAGGAATCGTTCCCTATCCATTGTTGTGCCTATCTTTGAATAAGGCCAATTTTACAACAAGTTATGGGCAAAAATCCATGTTCAAACTTAAAATGCGAATATCTCGCTTAATATGCGTCTAATCGGGTTAAAAGTCGGCACCTAGAGGGCAATTTTTGAACTCCATTATTTCTCGATCTAGACCACCTAGAGGGCTGAAATTTCAGGATTGTGATCTAGGAATCCTTCCCTATCCATTGCTGTGCCTATCTTTGAATAAGACCAATTTTACAACAAGTTATGGGCAAAAATCCATGTTCAAACTTAAAATGCGAATATCTCGCTTAATATGCGTCTAATCGGGTTAAAAGTCGGCACCTAGAGGGCAATTTTTGAACTCCATTATTTCTCGATCTAGACCACCTAGAGGGCTGAAATTTCAGGATTGTGATCTAGGAATCCTTCCCTTTCCATTGCTGTGCCTATCTTTGAATAAGACCAATTTTACAACAAGTAATGGGCAAAAATCCATGTTCAAACTTAAAATGCGAATATCTCGCTTAATATGCGTCTAATCGGGTTAAAAGTCGGCACCTAGAGGGCAATTTTTGAACTCCATTATTTCTCGATCTGAACCATCTGGAGGGCTGAAATTTCAGGATTGTGATCTAGGAATCCTTCCCTTTCTATTGCTGTGCCTATCTTTGAATAAGACCATTTTTACAACAAGTTATGGGCCAAAATTTATGTTCAAACTTAAAATGCGAATATCTCGCTTAATATGCGTCTAATCGGGTTAAAAGTCGGCAACTAAGGTTCAATTTTTGAACTCCATTATTTCTCGATCTAAACAACCTAGAGGGCTGAAATTTCAGGATTGTGATCTAGGAATCCTTCCCTTTCCATTGCTGTGCCTATCTTTGAATAAGACCAATTTTACAACAAGTTATGGGCAAAAATCCATGTTCAAACTTAAAATGCGAATATCTCGCTTAATATGCATCTAATCGGGTTAAAAGTCGGCACCTAGAGGGCAATTTTTGAACTCCATTATTTCTCGATCTAGACCACCTAGAGGGCTGAAATTTCAGGATTGTGATCTAGGAATCCTTCCCTTTCCATTGCTGTGCCTATCTTTGAATAAGACCAATTTTACAACAAGTTATGGGCAAAAATCCATGTTCAAACTTAAAATGCGAATATCTCGCTTAATTTGCGTCTAATCGGGTTAAAAGTCGTCACCTAAAGGGCAATTTTTGAACTCCATTTTTTCTCGATCTGGACCACCTAGAAGGCTGAAATTTCAGGATTGTGATCTAGAAATCCTTCCCTTTCCTTTGCTGTGCCTATCTTTGAATAAGACTAATTTTACAACAAGTTATAGGCAAAAATCCATGTTCAAACTTAAAATGCGAATATCTCGCTTAATATGCATCTAATCGGGTTAAAAGTCGGCACCTAGAGGGCAATTTTTAAACTGCATTATTTCTCGATCTAGACCACCTGGAGGGCTGAAATTTCAGGATTGTGATCTAGGAATCCTTCCCTTTCCATTGCTGTGCCTATCTTTGAATAAGACCAATTTTACTACAAGTTATGGGCAAAAATCCATGTTCAAACTTAAAATGCGAATATCTCGCTTAATATGCGTCTAAAAATAAAAAATAAATTAGGTGGCGCAACAGTCCGTAGAGAACCAGGAACTAGTGACTTACAACTCTCAACCATTCCTGTGTGCGAGTACTGTTGTCAGGGATGGAGGGGACCTACAGTTTTATGCCGAATCCGAACGGCTTATTTGAGAAAGCACTTTTTCATGACAATCATTACTCTTGGAGAATTTGTCAATTCCTCGCAAGAGGCAGTACCCGTTTTTTTTTTTTAAATTAAGGTGGCACAGGCAGGGATCGAACCCAAGACCTTTAGCATGACAGTCCAACGCACTAACCATCATGCCACGGGTACTATGCGTCTAATCGGGTTAAAAGTCGGCATCTAGAGGGCAATTTTTGAACTCCATTATTTCTCGATCTAGACCACTTGGAGGGCTGAAATTTCAGGATTGTGATCTAGAAATCCTTCCCTTTCCATTGCTGTGCCTATCTTTGAATAAGACCAATTTTACAACAAGTTATGGGCAAAAATCCATGTTCAAACTTAAAATGCGAATATCTCGCTTAATATGCGTCTAATCGGGTTAAAAGTCGGCACCTAGAAGGCAATTTTTGAACTCCATTATTTCTCGATCTGGACCATCTGGAGGGCTGAAATTTCAGGATTGTGATCTAGGAATCCTTCCCTTTGCATTGCTGTGCCTATCTTTGAATAAGACCAATTTTACAACAAGCTATGGGCAAAAATCCATGTTCAAACTTAAAATGCGAATATCTCGCTTAATATGCGTCTAATCGGGTTAAAAGTCGGCACCTAGAGGGCAATTTTTGAACTCCATTATTTCTCGATCAAGACCAACTAGAGGGCTGAAATTTCAGGATTGTGATCTAGGAATCCTTCCCTTTCCATTGCTGTGCTTATCTTTGAATAAGACCATTTTTACAACAAGTAATGGGCAAAAATCCATGTTCAAACTTTAAATGCGAATATCTCGCTTAATATGCGTCTAATCGGGTTAAAAGTCGGCACCTAGAGGGCAATTTTTGAACTCCATTATTTCTCGATCTGGACCATCTGGAGGGCTGAAATTTCAGGATTGTGATCTAGGAATCCTTCCCTTTCTATTGCTGTGCCTATCTTTGAATAAGACCATTTTTACAACAAGTTATGGGCCAAAATTTATGTTCAAACTTAAAATGCGAATATCTCGCTTAATATGCGTCTAATCGGGTTAAAAGTCGGCAACTAAGGTTCAATTTTTGAACTCCATTATTTCTCGATCTAGACCACCTAGAGGGCTGAAATTTCAGGGTTGTGATCTAGAAATCCTTCCCTTTCCTTTGCTGTGCCTATCTTTGAATGAGACTAATTTTACAACAAGTTATGGGCAAAAATCCATGTTCAAACTTAAAATGCGAATATCTCGCTTAATATGCGTCTAATCGGGTTAAAAGTCGGCACCTAGAGGGCAATTTTAAAGCTCCATTATTTCTCGATCTAGACCACCTAGAGGGCTGAAATTTCAGGATTGTGATCTCGGAATCCTTCCCTATCCATTGTTGTGCCTATCTTTGAATAAGACCAATTTTACAACAAGTTATGGGCAAAAATCCATGTTCAAACTTTAAATGCGAATATCTTGCTTAATATGCGTCTAATCGGGTTAAAAGTCGGCACCTACAGGGCAATTTTTGAACTCCATTATTTCTCGATCTAGACCACCTAGATGGCTGAAATTTCAGGATTGTGATCTAGGAATCCTTCCCTTTCCATTGCTGTGCCTATCTTTGAATAAGACCAATTTTACAACAAGTTATGGGCAAAAATCCATGTTCAAACTTAAATTGCGAATATCTCGCTTAATATGCATCTAATCGGGTTAAAAGTCGGTACCTAGAGGGCAATTTTTGAACTCCATTATTTCTCGATCTAGACCACCTAGAGGGCTGAAATTTCAGGATTGTGATCTAGGAATCCTTCCCTTTCCATTGCTGTGCCTATCTTTGAATAAGACCAATTTTACAACAAGTTATGGGCAAAAATCCATGTTCAAACTTAAAATGCGAATATCTCGCTTAATATGCGTCTAATCGGGTTAAAAGTCGGCACCTAGAGGGCAATTTTAAAGCTCCATTATTTCTCGATCTAGACCACCTAGAGGGCTGAAATTTCAGGATTGTGATCTCGGAATCCTTCCCTATCCATTGTTGTGCCTATCTTTGAATAAGACCAATTTTACAACAAGTTATGGGCAAAAATCCATGTTCAAACTTTAAATGCGAATATCTTGCTTAATATGCGTCTAATCGGGTTAAAACTCGGCACCTACAGGGCAATTTTTGAACTCCATTATTTCTCGATCTAGACCACCTAGAGGGCTGAAATTTCAGGATTGTGATCTAGGAATCGTTCCCTATCCATTGTTGTGCCTATCTTTGAATAAGGCCAATTTTACAACAAGTTATGGGCAAAAATCCATGTTCAAACTTAAAATGCGAATATCTCGCTTAATATGCGTCTAATCGGGTTAAAAGTCGGCACCTAGAGGGCAATTTTTGAACTCCATTATTTCTCGATCTAGACCACCTAGAGGGCTGAAATTTCAGGATTGTGATCTAGGAATCCTTCCCTATCCATTGCTGTGCCTATCTTTGAATAAGACCAATTTTACAACAAGTTATGGGCAAAAATCCATGTTCAAACTTAAAATGCGAATATCTCGCTTAATATGCGTCTAATCGGGTTAAAAGTCGGCACCTAGAGGGCAATTTTTGAACTCCATTATTTCTCGATCTAGACCACCTAGAGGGCTGAAATTTCAGGATTGTGATCTAGGAATCCTTCCCTTTCCATTGCTGTGCCTATCTTTGAATAAGACCAATTTTACAACAAGTAATGGGCAAAAATCCATGTTCAAACTTAAAATGCGAATATCTCGCTTAATATGCGTCTAATCGGGTTAAAAGTCGGCACCTAGAGGGCAATTTTTGAACTCCATTATTTCTCGATCTGAACCATCTGGAGGGCTGAAATTTCAGGATTGTGATCTAGGAATCCTTCCCTTTCTATTGCTGTGCCTATCTTTGAATAAGACCATTTTTACAACAAGTTATGGGCCAAAATTTATGTTCAAACTTAAAATGCGAATATCTCGCTTAATATGCGTCTAATCGGGTTAAAAGTCGGCAACTAAGGTTCAATTTTTGAACTCCATTATTTCTCGATCTAAACAACCTAGAGGGCTGAAATTTCAGGATTGTGATCTAGGAATCCTTCCCTTTCCATTGCTGTGCCTATCTTTGAATAAGACCAATTTTACAACAAGTTATGGGCAAAAATCCATGTTCAAACTTAAAATGCGAATATCTCGCTTAATATGCATCTAATCGGGTTAAAAGTCGGCACCTAGAGGGCAATTTTTGAACTCCATTATTTCTCGATCTAGACCACCTAGAGGGCTGAAATTTCAGGATTGTGATCTAGGAATCCTTCCCTTTCCATTGCTGTGCCTATCTTTGAATAAGACCAATTTTACAACAAGTTATGGGCAAAAATCCATGTTCAAACTTAAAATGCGAATATCTCGCTTAATATGCGTCTAATCGGGTTAAAAGTCGTCACCTAAAGGGCAATTTTTGAACTCCATTTTTTCTCGATCTGGACCACCTAGAAGGCTGAAATTTCAGGATTGTGATCTAGAAATCCTTCCCTTTCCTTTGCTGTGCCTATCTTTGAATAAGACTAATTTTACAACAAGTTATAGGCAAAAATCCATGTTCAAACTTAAAATGCGAATATCTCGCTTAATATGCATCTAATCGGGTTAAAAGTCGGCACCTAGAGGGCAATTTTTAAACTGCATTATTTCTCGATCTAGACCACCTGGAGGGCTGAAATTTCAGGATTGTGATCTAGGAATCCTTCCCTTTCCATTGCTGTGCCTATCTTTGAATAAGACCAATTTTACTACAAGTTATGGGCAAAAATCCATGTTCAAACTTAAAATGCGAATATCTCGCTTAATATGCGTCTAAAAATAAAAAATAAATTAGGTGGCGCAACAGTCCGTAGAGAACCAGGAACTAGTGACTTACAACTCTCAACCATTCCTGTGTGCGAGTACTGTTGTCAGGGATGGAGGGGACCTACAGTTTTATGCCGAATCCGAACGGCTTATTTGAGAAAGCACTTTTTCATGACAATCATTACTCTTGGAGAATTTGTCAATTCCTCGCAAGAGGCAGTACCCGTTTTTTTTTTTTAAATTAAGGTGGCACAGGCAGGGATCGAACCCAAGACCTTTAGCATGACAGTCCAACGCACTAACCATCATGCCACGGGTACTATGCGTCTAATCGGGTTAAAAGTCGGCATCTAGAGGGCAATTTTTGAACTCCATTATTTCTCGATCTAGACCACTTGGAGGGCTGAAATTTCAGGATTGTGATCTAGAAATCCTTCCCTTTCCATTGCTGTGCCTATCTTTGAATAAGACCAATTTTACAACAAGTTATGGGCAAAAATCCATGTTCAAACTTAAAATGCGAATATCTCGCTTAATATGCGTCTAATCGGGTTAAAAGTCGGCACCTAGAAGGCAATTTTTGAACTCCATTATTTCTCGATCTGGACCATCTGGAGGGCTGAAATTTCAGGATTGTGATCTAGGAATCCTTCCCTTTGCATTGCTGTGCCTATCTTTGAATAAGACCAATTTTACAACAAGCTATGGGCAAAAATCCATGTTCAAACTTAAAATGCGAATATCTCGCTTAATATGCGTCTAATCGGGTTAAAAGTCGGCACCTAGAGGGCAATTTTTGAACTCCATTATTTCTCGATCAAGACCAACTAGAGGGCTGAAATTTCAGGATTGTGATCTAGGAATCCTTCCCTTTCCATTGCTGTGCTTATCTTTGAATAAGACCATTTTTACAACAAGTAATGGGCAAAAATCCATGTTCAAACTTTAAATGCGAATATCTCGCTTAATATGCGTCTAATCGGGTTAAAAGTCGGCACCTAGAGGGCAATTTTTGAACTCCATTATTTCTCGATCTGGACCATCTGGAGGGCTGAAATTTCAGGATTGTGATCTAGGAATCCTTCCCTTTCTATTGCTGTGCCTATCTTTGAATAAGACCATTTTTACAACAAGTTATGGGCCAAAATTTATGTTCAAACTTAAAATGCGAATATCTCGCTTAATATGCGTCTAATCGGGTTAAAAGTCGGCAACTAAGGTTCAATTTTTGAACTCCATTATTTCTCGATCTAGACCACCTAGAGGGCTGAAATTTCAGGGTTGTGATCTAGAAATCCTTCCCTTTCCTTTGCTGTGCCTATCTTTGAATGAGACTAATTTTACAACAAGTTATGGGCAAAAATCCATGTTCAAACTTAAAATGCGAATATCTCGCTTAATATGCGTCTAATCGGGTTAAAAGTCGGCACCTAGAGGGCAATTTTAAAGCTCCATTATTTCTCGATCTAGACCACCTAGAGGGCTGAAATTTCAGGATTGTGATCTCGGAATCCTTCCCTATCCATTGTTGTGCCTATCTTTGAATAAGACCAATTTTACAACAAGTTATGGGCAAAAATCCATGTTCAAACTTTAAATGCGAATATCTTGCTTAATATGCGTCTAATCGGGTTAAAAGTCGGCACCTACAGGGCAATTTTTGAACTCCATTATTTCTCGATCTAGACCACCTAGATGGCTGAAATTTCAGGATTGTGATCTAGGAATCCTTCCCTTTCCATTGCTGTGCCTATCTTTGAATAAGACCAATTTTACAACAAGTTATGGGCAAAAATCCATGTTCAAACTTAAATTGCGAATATCTCGCTTAATATGCATCTAATCGGGTTAAAAGTCGGTACCTAGAGGGCAATTTTTGAACTCCATTATTTCTCGATCTAGACCACCTAGAGGGCTGAAATTTCAGGATTGTGATCTAGGAATCCTTCCCTTTCCATTGCTGTGCCTATCTTTGAATAAGACCAATTTTACAACAAGTTATGGGCAAAAATCCATGTTCAAACTTAAAATGCGAATATCTCGCTTAATATGCGTCTAATCGGGTTAAAAGTCGGCACCTAGAGGGCAATTTTAAAGCTCCATTATTTCTCGATCTAGACCACCTAGAGGGCTGAAATTTCAGGATTGTGATCTCGGAATCCTTCCCTATCCATTGTTGTGCCTATCTTTGAATAAGACCAATTTTACAACAAGTTATGGGCAAAAATCCATGTTCAAACTTTAAATGCGAATATCTTGCTTAATATGCGTCTAATCGGGTTAAAAGTCGGCACCTACAGGGCAATTTTTGAACTCCATTATTTCTCGATCTAGACCACCTAGATGGCTGAAATTTCAGGATTGTGATCTAGGAATCCTTCCCTTTCCATTGCTGTGCCTATCTTTGAATAAGACCAATTTTACAACAAGTTATAGGCAAAAATCCATGTTCAAACTTAAAATGCGAATATCTCGCTTAAAATGCGTCTAATCGGGTTAAAAGTCGGCACCTAGAGGGCAATTTTTAAACTGCATTATTTCTCGATCTAGACCACCTGGAGGGCTGAAATTTCAGGATTGTGATCTAGGAATCCTTCCCTTTCCATTGCTGTGCCTATCTTTGAATAAGACCAATTTTACAACAAGTTATGGGCAAAAATCCATGTTCAAACTTAAAATGCGAATATCTCGCTTAATATGCGTCTAAAAATAAAAAATGAATTAGGTGGCGCAACAGTCCGTAGAGAACCAGGAACTAGTGACTTACAACTCTCAACCATTCCTGTGTGCGAGTACTGTTGTCAGGGATGGAGGGGACCTACAGTTTTATGCCGAATCCGAACGGCTTATTTGAGAAAGCACTTTTTCATGACAATCATTACTCTTGGAGAATTTGTCAATTCCTCGCAAGAGGCAGTACCCGTTTTTTTTTTTTAAATTAAGGTGGCACAGGCAGGGATCGCACCCAAGACCTCTCGCATGACAGTCCAACGCACTAACCATCATGCCACGGGTACTATGCGTCTAATCGGGTTAAAAGTCGGCATCTAGAGGGCAATTTTTGAACTCCATTATTTCTCGATCTAGACCACTTGGAGGGCTGAAATTTCAGGATTGTGATCTAGAAATCCTTCCCTTTCCATTGCTGTGCCTATCTTTGAATAAGACCAATTTTACAACAAGTTATGGGCAAACATCCATGTTCAAACTTAAAATGCGAATATCTCGCTTAATATGCGTCTAATCGGGTTAAAAGTCGGCACCTAGAAGGCAATTTTTGAACTCCATTATTTCTCGATCTGGACCATCTGGAGGGCTGAAATTTCAGGATTGTGATCTAGGAATCCTTCCCTTTGCATTGCTGTGCCTATCTTTGAATAAGACCAATTTTACAACAAGCTATGGGCAAAAATCCATGTTCAAACTTAAAATGCGAATATCTCGCTTAATATGCGTCTAATCGGGTTAAAAGTCGGCACCTAGAGGGCAATTTTTGAACTCCATTATTTCTCGATCAAGACCACCTAGAGGGCTGAAATTTCAGGATTGTGATCTAGGAATCCTTCCCTTTCCATTGCTGTGCTTATCTTTGAATAAGACCATTTTTACAACAAGTAATGGGCAAAAATCTATGTTCAAACTTAAAATGCGAATATCTCGCTTAATATGCGTCTAATCGGGTTAAAAGTCGGCACCTACAGGGCAATTTTTGAACTCCATTATTTCTCGATCTAGACCACCTAGAGGGCTGAAATTTCAGGATTGTGATCTAGGAATCCTTCCCTTTCCATTGCTGTGCCTATCTTTGAATAAGACCAATTTTACAACAAGTTATGGGCAAAAATCCATGTTCAAACTTAAAATGCGAATATCTCGCTTAATATGCATCTAATCGGGTTAAAAGTCGGCACCGAGAAGGCAATTTTTGAGCTCCATTATTTCTCGATCTAGAACACCTAGAGGGCTGAAATTTCAGGATTGTGATCTAGGAATCCTTCCCTATCCATTGTTGTGCCTATCTTTGAATAAGACCAATTTTACAACAAGTTATGGGCAAAAATCCATGTTCAAACTTAAAATGCGAATATCTCGCTTAATATGCGTCTAATCGGGTTAAAAGTCGGCACCTAGAGGGCAATTTTTGAACTCCATTATTTCTCGATCTAGACCACCTAGAGGGCTGAAATTTCAGGATTGTGATCTAGGAATCCTTCCCTATCCATTGCTGTGCCTATCTTTGAATAAGACCAATTTTACAACAAGTTATGGGCAAAAATCCATGTTCAAACTTAAAATGCGAATATCTCGCTTAATATGCGTCTAATCGGGTTAAAAGTCGGCACCTAGAGGGCAATTTTTGAACTCCATTATTTCTCGATCTAGACCACCTAGAGGGCTGAAATTTCAGGATTGTGATCTAGGAATCCTTCCCTTTCCATTGCTGTGCCTATCTTTGAATAAGACCAATTTTACAACAAGTTATGGGCAAAAATCCATGTTCAAACTTAAAATGCGAATATCTCGCTTAATATGCGTCTAATCGGGTTAAAAGTCGGCACCTAGAGGGCAATTTTTGAACTCCATTATTTCTCGATCTAGACAACCTAGAGGGCTGAAATTTCAGGATTGTGATCTAGGAATCCTTCCCTTTGCATTGCTGTGCCTATCTTTGAATAAGACCGATTTTACAACAAGTTATGGGCAAAAATCCATGTTCAAACTTAAAATGCGAATATCTCGCTTAATATGCGTCTAATCGGGTTAAAAGTCGGCACCTAGAGGGCAATTTTTGAACTCCATTATTTCTCGATCTAGACCACCTGGACGGCTGAAATTTCAGGATTGTGATCAAGGAATCCTTCCCTTTGCATTGCTCTGCCTATCTTTGAATAAGACCAATTTTACAACAAGTAATGGGCAAAAATCCATGTTCAAACTTTAAATGCGAATATCTCGCTTAATATGCGTCTAATCGGGTTAAAAGTCGGCACCTAGAGGGCAATTTTTGAACTCCATTATTTCTCGATCTGGACCATCTGGAGGGCTGAAATTTCAGGATTGTGATCTAGGAATCCTTCCCTTTCTATTGCTGTGCCTATCTTTGAATAAGACCATTTTTACAACAAGTTATGGGCCAAAATTTATGTTCAAACTTAAAATGCGAATATCTCGCTTAATATGCGTCTAATCGGGTTAAAAGTCGGCAACTAAGGTTCAATTTTTGAACTCCATTATTTCTCGATCTAGACCACCTAGAGGGCTGAAATTTCAGGATTGTGATCTAGGAATCCTTCCCTTTCCATTGCTGTGCCTATCTTTGAATAAGACCAATTTTACAACAAGTTATGGGCAAAAATCCATGTTCAAACTTAAAATGCGAATATCTCGCTTAATATGCGTCTAATCGGGTTAAAAGTCGGCACCTAGAGGTCAATTTTAAAGCTCCATTATTTCTCGATCTAGACCACCTAGAGGGCTGAAATTTCAGGATTGTGATGTAGGAATCCTTCCCTTTGCATTGCTGTGCCTATCTTTGAATAAGACCAATTTTACAACAAGTTATGGGCAAAAATCCATGTTCAAACTTAAAATGCGAATATCTCGCTTAATATGCGTCTAATCGGGTTAAAAGTCGGCACCTAGAGGGCAATTTTTGAACTCCATTATTTCTCGATCTAGACCACCTGGAGGGCTGAAATTTCAGGATTGTGATCAAGGAATCCTTCCCTTTGCATTGCTCTGCCTATCTTTGAATAAGACCAATTTTACAACAAGTAATGGGCAAAAATCCATGTTCAAACTTTAAATGCGAATATCTCGCTTAATATGCGTCTAATCGGGTTAAAAGTCGGCACCTACAGGGCAATTTTTGAACTCCATTATTTCTCGATCTGGACCATCTGGAGGGCTGAAATTTCAGGATTGTGATCTAGGAATCCTTCCCTTTCTATTGCTGTGCCTATCTTTGAATAAGACCATTTTTACAACAAGTTATGGGCCAAAATTTATGTTCAAACTTAAAATGCGAATATCTCGCTTAATATGCGTCTAATCGGGTTAAAAGTCGGCAACTAAGGTTCAATTTTTGAACTCCATTATTTCTTGATCTAAACCACCTAGAGGGCTGAAATTTCAGGATTGTGATCTAGGAATCCTTCCCTTTCCATTGCTGTGCCTATCTTTGAATAAGACCAATTTTACAACAAGTTATGGGCAAAAATCCATGTTCAAACTTAAAATGCGAATATCTCGCTTAATATGCATCTAATCGGGTTAAAAGTCGGCACCTAGAGGGCAATTTTTGAACTCCATTATTTCTCGATCTAGACCACCTAGAGGGCTGAAATTTCAGGATTGTGATCTAGGAATCCTTCCCTTTCCATTGCTGTGCCTATCTTTGAATAAGACCAATTTTACAACAAGTTATGGGCAAAAATCCATGTTCAAACTTAAAATGCGAATATCTCGCTTAATATGCGTCTAATCGGGTTAAAAGTCGGCACCTAAAGGGCAATTTTTGAACTCCATTTTTTCTCGATCTGGACCACCTAGAAGGCTGAAATTTCAGGATTGTGATCTAGAAATCCTTCCCTTTCCTTTGCTGTGCCTATCTTTGAATAAGACTAATTTTACAACAAGTTATAGGCAAAAATCCATGTTCAAACTTAAAATGCGAATATCTCGCTTAATATGCATCTAATCGGGTTAAAAGTCGGCACCTAGAGGGCAATTTTTGAACTCCATTATTTCTCGATGTAGACCGCCTAGAGGGCTGAAATTTCAGGATTGTGATCTAGGAATCCTTCCCTTTGCATTGCTGTGCCTATCTTTGAATAAGACCAATTTTACAACAAGTTATGGGCAAAAATCTATGTTCAAACTTAAAATGCGAATATCTCGCTTAATATGCGTCTAATCGGGTTAAAAGTCGGCACCTAGAGGGCAATTTTTGAACTCCATTATTTCTCGATGTAGACCGCCTAGAGGGCTGAAATTTCAGGATTGTGATCTAGGAATCCTTCCCTTTGCATTGCTGTGCCTATCTTTGAATAAGACCAATTTTACAACAAGTTATGGGCAAAAATCCATGTTCAAACTTAAAATGCGAATATCTCGCTTAATATGCGTCCAATCGGGTTAAAAGTCGGCACCTAAAGGGCAATTTTTGAACTCCATTTTTTCTCGATCTGGACCACCTAGAAGGCTGAAATTTCAGGATTGTGATCTAGGAATCCTTCCCTTTCCATTGCTGTGCCTATCTTTGAATAAGACCAATTTTACTACAAGTTATGGGCAAAAATCCATGTTCAAACTTAAAATGCGAATATCTCGCTTAATATGCGTCTAAAAATAAAAAATAAATTAGGTGGCGCAACAGTCCGTAGAGAACCAGGAACTAGTGACTTACAACTTTCAACCATTCCTGTGTGCGAGTACTGTTGTCAGGGATGGAGGGGACCTACAGTTTTATGCCGAATCCGAACGGCTTATTTGAGAAAGCACTTTATCATGACAATCATTACTCTTGGAGAATTTGTCAATTCCTCGCAAGAGGCAGTACCTGTTTTTATTTTTTAAATTAAGGTGGCACAGGCAGGGATCGAACCCAAGACCTCTCGCATGACAGTCCAACGCACTAACCATCATGCCACGGGTACTATGCGTCTAATCGGGTTAAAAGTCGGCACCTAGAGGGCAATTTTTGAACTCCATTATTTCTCGATGTAGACCGCCTAGAGGGCTGAAATTTCAGGATTGTGATCTAGGAATCCTTCCCTTTCCATTGCTGTGCCTATCTTTGAATAAGACCAATTTTACAACAAGTTATGGGCAAAAATCCATGTTCAAACTTAAAATACGAATATCTCGCTTAATATGCGTCTAATCGGGTTAAAAGTCGGCACCTAAAGGGCAATTTTTGAACTCCATTTTTTCTCGATCTGGACCACCTAGAAGGCTGAAATTTCAGGATTGTGATCTAGAAATCCTTCCCTTTCCTTTGCTGTGCCTATCTTTGAATAAGACTAATTTTACAACAAGTTATAGGCAAAAATCCATGTTCAAACTTAAAATGCGAATATCTCGCTTAATATGCATCTAATCGGGTTAAAAGTCGGCACCTAGAGGGCAATTTTTAAACTGCATTATTTCTCGATCTAGACCACCTGGAGGGCTGAAATTTCAGGATTGTGATCTAGGAATCCTTCCCTTTCCATTGCTGTGCCTATCTTTGAATAAGACCAATTTTACTACAAGTTATGGGCAAAAATCCATGTTCAAACTTAAAATGCGAATATCTCGCTTAATATGCGTCTAAAAATAAAAAATAAATTAGGTGGCGCAACAGTCCGTAGAGAACCAGGAACTAGTGACTTACAACTCTCAACCATTCCTGTGTGCGAGTACTGTTGTCAGGGATGGAGGGGACCTACAGTTTTATGCCGAATCCGAACGGCTTATTTGAGAAAGCACTTTTTCATGACAATCATTACTCTTGGAGAATTTGTCAATTCCTCGCAAGAGGCAGTACCCGTTTTTATTTTTTAAATTAAGGTGGCACAGGCAGGGATCGAACCCAAGACCTTTAGCATGACAGTCCAACGCACTAACCATCATGCCACGGGTACTATGCGTCTAATCGGGTTAAAAGTCGGCATCTAGAGGGCAATTTTTGAACTCCATTATTTCTCGATCTAGACCACTTGGAGGGCTGAAATTTCAGGATTGTGATCTAGAAATCCTTCCCTTTCCATTGCTGTGCCTATCTTTGAATAAGACCAATTTTACAACAAGTTATGGGCAAAAATCCATGTTCAAACTTAAAATGCGAATATCTCGCTTAATATGCGTCTAATCGGGTTAAAAGTCGGCACCTAGAAGGCAATTTTTGAACTCCATTATTTCTCGATCTGGACCATCTGGAGGGCTGAAATTTCAGGATTGTGATCTAGGAATCCTTCCCTTTGCATTGCTGTGCCTATCTTTGAATAAGACCAATTTTACAACAAGCTATGGGCAAAAATCCATGTTCAAACTTAAAATGCGAATATCTCGCTTAATATGCGTCTAATCGGGTTAAAAGTCGGCACCTAGAGGGCAATTTTTGAACTCCATTATTTCTCGATCAAGACCAACTAGAGGGCTGAAATTTCAGGATTGTGATCTAGGAATCCTTCCCTTTCCATTGCTGTGCTTATCTTTGAATAAGACCATTTTTACAACAAGTAATGGGCAAAAATCTATGTTCAAACTTAAAATGCGAATATCTCGCTTAATATGCGTCTAATCGGGTTAAAAGTCGGCACCTAGAGGGCAATTTTTGAACTCCATTATTTCTCGATGTAGACCGCCTAGAGGGCTGAAATTTCAGGATTGTGATCTAGGAATCCTTCCCTTTGCATTGCTGTGCCTATCTTTGAATAAGACCAATTTTACAACAAGTTATGGGCAAAAATCTATGTTCAAACTTAAAATGCGAATATCTCGCTTAATATGCGTCTAATCGGGTTAAAAGTCGGCACCTAGAGGGCAATTTTTGAACTCCATTATTTCTCGATCTGGACCACCTGGAGGGCTGAAATTTCAGGATTGTGATCTAGGAATCCTTCCCTTTCCATTGCTGTGTCTATCTTTGAATAAGCCAATTTTACAACAAGTTATGGGCAAAAGTCCATGTTCAAACTTAAAATACGAGTATCTCGCTTAATATGCGTCTAATCGGGTTAAAAGTCGGCACCTAGAGGGCAATTTTTGAACTCCATTATTTCTCGATCTAGACCACCTAGAGGGCTGAAATTTCAGGATTGTGATCTAGGAATCCTTTCCATTGCTGTGCTTATCTTTGAATAAGACCATTTTTACAACAAGTTATGGGTAAAAATCTATGTTCAAACTTAAAATGCGAATATCTCGCTTAATATGCGTCTAATCGGGTTAAAAGTCGGCAACTAGAGGGCAATTTTTGAACTCCATTATTTCTCGATCTAGACCACCTGGAGGGCTGAAATTTCAGGATTGTGATCTAGGAATCCTTCCCTTTCCATTGCTGTGTCTATCTTTGAATAAGCCAATTTTACAACAAGTTATGGGCAAAAGTCCATGTTCAAACTTAAAATACGAGTATCTCGCTTAATATGCGTCTAATCGGGTTAAAAGTCGGCACCTAGAGGGCAATTTTTGAACTCCATTATTTCTCGATCTAGACCACCTAGAGGGCTGAAATTTCAGGATTGTGATCTAGGAATCCTTCCCTTTGCATTGCTGTGCCTATCTTTGAATAAGACCAATTTTACAACAAGTTATGGGCAAAAATCCATGTTCAAACTTAAAATGCGAATATCTCGCTTAAAATGCGTCTAATCGGGTTAAAAGTCGGCACCTAGAGGGCAATTTTTGAACTCCATTATTTCTCGATCTGGACCACTTGGAGGGCTGAAATTTCAGGATTGTGATCTAGGAATCCTTCCCTTTCCATTGCTGTGCTTATCTTTGAATAAGACCAATTTTACAACAAGTTATGGGCAAAAATCCATGTTCAAACTTAAAATGCGAATATCTCGCTTAATATGCGTCTAATCGGGTTAAAAGTCGGCACCTAGAGGGCAATTTTTGAACTCCATTATTTCTCGATCTGGACCACCTGGAGGGCTGAAATTTCAGGATTGTGATCTAGGAATCCTTCCCTTTCCAGTGCTGTGCTTATCTTTGAATAAGACCAATTTTACAACAAGTTATGGGCAAAAATCCATGTTCAAACTTAAAATGCGAATATCTCGCTTAATATGCCTCTAATCGGGTTAAAAGTCGGCATCTAGAGGGCAATTTTTGAACTCCATTATTTCTCAATCTAGACCACCTAGAGGGCTGAAATTTCAGGATTGTGATCTAGGAATCCTTCCCTTTCCATTGCTGTGTCTATCTTTGAATAAGCCAATTTTACAACAAGTTATGGGCAAAAGTCCATGTTCAAACTTAAAATGCGAGTATCTCGCTTAATATGCGTCTAATCGGGTAAAAAGTCGGCACCTAGAGGGCAATTTTTGAACTCCATTATTTCTCGATCTAGACCACCTAGAGGGCTGAAATTTCAGGATTGTGATCTAGGAATCCTTCCCTTTCCATTGCTGTGTCTATCTTTGAATAAGCCAATTTTACAACAAGTTATGGGCAAAAGTCCATGTTCAAACTTAAAATGCGAATATCTCGCTTAAAATGCGTCTAATCGGGATAAAAGTCGGCACCTAGAGGGCAATTTTTGAACTCCATTATTTCTCGATCTGGACCACCTGGAGGGCTGGAATTTCAGGATTGTGATCTAGGAATCCTTCCCTTTGCACTGCTGTGCCTATCTTTGAATAAGACCAATTTTACAACAAGTTATGGGCAAAAATCCATGTTCAAACTTAAAATGCTAATATCTCGCTTAATATGCGTCTAATCGGGTTAAAAGTCGGCAACTAGAGGGCAATTTTTGAACTCCATAGTTCTCGATCTAGACCACCTGGAGGGCTTTCATTTCAGGATTGTGATCTAGGAATCCTTCCCTTTCCATTGCTGTGCCTATCTTTGAATAAGACCAAGTTTACAACAAGTTATGGGCAAAAATCCATGTGCAAACTTAAAATGCGAGTATCTCGCTTAATATGCGTCTAATCGGGTTAAAAGTCGGCAACTAGAGGGCAATTTTTGAACTCCATTATTTCTCGATCTAGACCACCTGGAGGGCTGAAATTTCAGGATTGTGATCTAGGAATCCTTCCCTTTCCATTGCTGTGTCTATCTTTGAATAAGCCAATTTTACAACAAGTTATGGGCAAAAGTCCATGTTCAAACTTAAAATACGAGTATCTCGCTTAATATGCGTCTAATCGGGTTAAAAGTCGGCACCTAGAGGGCAATTTTTGAACTCCATTATTTCTCGATCTGGAGGGCTGAAATTTTAGGATTGTGATCTAGGAATCCTTCCCTTTGCATTGCTGTGCCTATCTTTGAATAAGACCAATTTTACAACAAGTTATGGGCAAAAATCCATGTTCAAACTTAAAATGCGAATATCTCGCTTAATATGCGTCTAATCGGGTTAAAAGTCGGCATCTAGAGGGCAATTTTTGAACTCCATTATTTCTAGATCTAGAACACCTAGAGGGCTGAAATTTCAGGATTGTAATCTAGGAATCCTTCCCTTTCCATTGCTGTGTCTATCTTTGAATAAGCCAATTTTACAACAAGTTATGGGCAAAAGTCCATGTTCAAACTTAAAATGCGAGTATCTCGCTTAATATGCGTCTAATCGGGTTAAAAGTCGGCACCTAGAGGGCAATTTTTGAACTCCATTATTTCTCGATCTAGACCACCTAGAGGGCTGAAATTTCAGGATTGTGATCTAGGAATCCTTCCCTTTCCATTGCTGTGCCTATCTTTGAATAAGACCAAGTTTACAACAAGTTGTGGGCAAAAATCCATGTTCAAACTTAAAATGCGAGTATCTCGCTTAATATGCGTCTAATCGGGTTAAAAGTCGGCACCTAGAGGGCAATTTTTGAACTCCATTATTTCTCGATCTAGACCACCTGGAAGGCTGAAATTTCAGGATTGTGATCTAGGAATCCTTCCCTTTCCATTGCTGTGCTTATCTTTGAATAAGACCAATTTTACAACAAGTTATGGGCAAAAATCCATGTTCAAACTTAAAATGCGAATATCTCGCTTAATATGCGTCTTATCGGGTTAAAAGTCGGCACCTAGAGGGCAATTTTTGAACTCCATTATTTCTCGATCAAGACCACCTAGAGGGCTGAAATTTCAGGATTGTGATCTAGGAATCCTTCCCTTTCCATTGTTGTGCCTATCTTTGAATAAGACCAATTTTACAACAAGTTATGGGCAAAAATCCATGTTCAAACTTTAAATGCGAATATCTCGCTTAATATGCGTCTAATCGGGTTAAAAGTCGGCACCTAGAGGGCAATTTTTGAACTCCATTATTTCTCGGTCTAGACCACCTAGAGGGCTGAAATTTCAGGATTGTGATCTATGAATCCTTCCCTTTCCATTGCTGTGTCAATCTTTGAAAAAGCCAATTTTACAACAAGTAATGGGCAAAAGTCCATGTTCAAACTTAAAATGCGAGTATCTCGCTTAATATGCGTCTAATCGGGTTAAAAGTCGGCATCTAGAGGGCAATTTTTGAACTCCATTGTTTCTCGATCTGGACCACCTAGAGGGCTGAAATTTCAGGATTGTGATCTAGGAATCCTTCCCTTTGCATTGCTGTGCCTATCTTTGAACAAGACCAATTTTGCAGCAAGTTATGGGCAGAAATCCATGTTCAAACTTAAAATGCGAATATCTCGCTTAATATGCGTCTAATCGGGTTAAAAGTCGGCACCTAGAGGGCAATTTTTGAACTCCATTATTTCTCGATCTAGACCACCTGGAGGGCTGAAATTTCCGGATTGTGATCTAGGAATCCTTCCCTTTCCATTGCTGTGTCTATCTTTGAATAAGCCAATTTTACAACAAGTTATGGGCAAAAGTCCATGTTCAAACTTAAAATGCGAGTATCTCGCTTAATATGCGTCTAATCGGGTTAAAAGCCGGCACCTAGATGGCAATTTTTGAACTCCATTATTTCTCGATCTGGACCACCTGGAGGGCTGAAATTTCAGGATTGTGATCTAGAAATCCTTCCCTTCCCATTTCTGTGTCTATCTTTGAATAAGACCAATTTTACAACAAGTTATGGGCAAAAATCCATGTTCAAACTTTAAATGCGAATATCTCGCTTAATATGCGTCTAATCGGGTTAAAAGTCGGCACCTAGAGGGCAATTTTTGAACTCCATTATTTCTCGATCTGGACCACCTGGAGGGCTGAAATTTCAGGATTGTGATCTAGATCCTTCCCTTTGCATTGCTGTGCCTATCTTTGAATAAGACCAATTTTACAACAAGTTATGGGCAAAAATCCATGTTCAAACTTAAAATGCGAATATCTCGCTTAATATGTGTCTAATCGGGTTAAAAGTCAAAGTGTGTGAGTCAAAGTTATAAGACGTGTTTTAGTTGCGATCCCCAATTATTGATTTTTTTTTTTCATTTCTTTATTTTTAAAAGACAAACAGTAAAAAAAAGCCAATTTTTTCAAGTGAAAAATAGTTTCTTTATAAAGTAAATTCTTTAATAGTAATAGCACTGTTATTAAATCCCCTTTTCTTTTCCAAATCTCTTAATTTCCATTTATTTTCAATCATATAAGAAAACTCAATTAAAAATGCCTGCTTGTGCTTCTTGCGATGATTCTCTATCAGCTGACGGCAATTTTGTTGTTTGTTCCATTTGCAAAAGCAATCTTCATTTCCAATGCACTACGATCTCGGAAAAATCCTGGAGAACCTTAGGAATGAGGAGAGAGACGTGGAAATGTCAGTTCTGCAGAAATGCACCCGATGCTTTAAATAGTGTCAATGCGGATGCATCAAAATTGCAAACACCCGATGTACAAAATGCAAAACGAACCAGACCAACAAACAGCCCCGAAATAGATCAAGCAACAAACTCCAAAAACAACAAGAACGACAACCAGGCTGTATTGACTGAGATAAGACAATTGCGTGAGCAATTAAAAGAAATATTGCAAAGCTGTCAGTTTCTCGGATGTAAATATGATGAAATAAATGCTAATATGACCAAAAATAACCACCTTATTGAAGGCTTTACAAAAGAAATACACGAATTAAAAGAAACAAACAAAAAGAAAGACCTAATAATCGAAAACTTGAAAGTTCAAATTAACACCATAGACCAACAAATGCTGAAAAATAACATTGATATCAAAAATATTCCACCCACACCAGAAGAAAATTTAGTTCAGATCGTCAAAGCAATAGCACAAACAACTAACAACGAAATTAATGACACTGATATTGCCGATGTATACAGAACAAATACAAAAAATCCTGAGAAGTCAAATATCATTGTTTCATTTCTGTCTAACGCTTGCAAAAATCAATTTATAAAAAAAGCGCGCTTGACTAGACCCATTAAACTGTCCGAAGTTAGAAAAAACACCAACAACTACAATCCATCCAGAGCGGAGTTCGATGCTACAGTTTATATTAACAATCAGCTTACAAAACAAAATAAACGACTCTTGTGGCTGACAAAGGAGAAGGCAAAGCAAGAAAGCTGGAAATACGTGTGGGAAACTAGCGGCAGAATATTAGCTCGCAGAAATGAAAGCACTCAATCGATTATTATCAGCAGTGAGCAAGATGTGAATGCAATAACAAGAGCACAATAGTTTTTGTTATTGTAAATCAGAACAATAAGAAATATAAAACTGTACACAAAAAATGAGTAACACAAATGACAATGAAATTCTAGTCAACTTAGATTGTAGGGTAATACATGCATTTAGCGACATTGATATAAGTGAAAATAATTCTGGTTGTTATTTATGTTTTAACATTAGATCGCTTAGATTGAATTGGAACTATTTCTGTCTGAGTATAAATAACTTCATACATGAATTAAAAGTTATTATTTTGATAGAAACAAATATAAAGGATGAAAAAAAATGCTTTTATCAACTAAATGGTTTTGAACAAGAAATACTTAATCGAACAAATCGGAGAGAAGGAGGAATAATGATGTTTATTCGAAAAGAACTAAGTCATCAGAGAATAGTTATGGAAACAATGTCATATGAAAGCATTAAAATTAATTTTACTGAAGAGAGTAAGAAAATATTTGTGGTTGGTGTTTACAGACCACCTGGTTTTAGTAAAGTGGCGTTTATTGATGAATTTAAGAAAAATTTGAGGAAAACAAGAAAAAATGAGGAATATGTATGTTATAATGGGTGATATTAATATTGATGTTAAAACTTCAAATTTAAGCTCATATTATGTGAAAGATTACTTGGAGATGCTGGCTACGTCGACATTAACGAATGTAATCACGAAATGTACACGAGTTGATCTTAACAAGGGAACCGAATCGCTAATTGATCATGTGCTGGTAAGCAACATCGAGAATCCAATTTATACCGCAGTTATTGAAAACGACATTTCTGATCATTATGCGACATTATACTTCACAAAAGTTAAAAGTCATCAAATTAAACGAGATGAGAGTTCTTCTTACATTTGCAATGCAAAAATAAACCAACTCATTTTAGAAAACAATTGGAATTCTCTTCTAGAAGAGGATAATGCTGAAAGTTTGTACGAAAAACTAGTTTTTAAACTTACAGAAATCTACAAAAAATCAACAATTATCAAAAAACATTCAAATAAACGAAAAATAAAACCTTGGATAACTCAAAATATAATTATTGAGTGTAAGGAAAGAGATAGACTATATAGGAAATGGAAAAATAATAGACAAAATATCAGCTATGAACTGGAATGCAAAATAATGCAAAATAAATTAAATAAAAACATTGCAATTCAAAAGACTAACTTTTATAAAACCCAATTTATTGAATTTAAGACTGATCCGCGTAAAACTTGGGGTCTTATAAATGAGATTCTGGGAAGGAAAAAATCTAACATCGACGAAGTAATGAATAATAATTTCAAAAAAGAAACCAAATTACTTACAAATGAATTCGCTATGTTTTTCTCATCCCAAACTGCAAGTATTGTACACCAATGCAACACCGTAACTTCAAGTATTACAAATCGGACTGTAGAAAACTCAATTTTTATGGAAAACACGAATTTGAATGAAGTATTAATGATCATTAAATCACTTGGGGAGAATAAATCTCCTGGAATCGATAGCATCAGAGCTACAGACATAAAAAAACATGCTGAATTATTTGCTCCAATTTTGTGCAAAATCATTAATCTCAGTCTTATGCAAAGAAGTGTACCTAAAACCTTAAAGACAGCTGTAGTAAGGCCAATTTATAAAAAAGGTAGAAAAAATGAATTTATCAACTACAGACCGATTTCCATATTACCGGTTGTTGAAAAATGCTTGGAATGTGTCGTTGTAAAAAGACTTCAGAGCTTCATTGAAAAACATTCACTGATTTGCCAAAGCCAATATGGGTTCCAAAAAAACAGGAACACAGGACAATTGCTTGGAGAATTTTCGAATTGCTTAAATGAGAGTCTAAATAGAGGCCATCATGTACTTGTGCTGTTCATGGACTTCAGCAAAGCCTTTGATACCCTAAACCACCAGACGTTACTAAAAGCCCTTCGAAGAATTGGAATCCGAGGAATGATGGCTGACTGGATGACAGATTATCTTCAAAATAGAAGGTTCTGCGTCAAGATCAATGATGTGTATAGCGCGGAGACTAACGTTGAATATGGAGTCCCACAGGGCTCAAATTTGGGTCCATTGTTATTCATCCTGTATACGAACGAACTTCTTCGAATATTCAAAAATAGTACACCATTTGCTTTTGCTGACGATACTGCAATTGTAGTACGCCAGAGGTCTTTGGAAACCGTGACAGTGCTCATGCAGGAAGAATTCAATGCAGCTGTACGATGGTGTCATGATAACGGATTAGTTATAAACGCCACGAAAACTAAATTAATGCATATCCGAAGCCCACAAATCAAAAAAACCGACCAACAATTCTACTTCAGAAATGAACATTGTCCAAACACGTCCACCGAATGCATTGAATTAGTTGAGAGCTATAAATATCTCGGAGTCCTCATTGACTCTCACTTCTTGTGGGATAAAAACGTAGATAAGCTGCGTATGGAGCTGAAGAAGGGTCTATTTGATGACAACAGATTTCAAGTTCTAAAAGTCGAGCAAATCTATAAGATGGCACTACTTTTGGAATACCAGAACGACAATCAATTCATCAGACCAATAGACCATCAAGTCAACACCAGACAAAGTGCTCAAAATGTTCTCCAAATTCCAAGACACTACAACAAATACGGAAGAAGACAACTAGTACATATTGTACCAGCAACAGTGAATTCTTTACCTCAAGAACTAAAATATATTCCAAATTTTAAAACAAGAAAAAAACTTCTATTTAAATTCACATTCCTATAACTCAAAATGCATTATAAACCTTTAAAAAAAAAAAAAAAAAATAATAATAATAATAATATTTTGTATGTGTTTTTTACAGCTTAATTTTAAACAGTTTTTTGAATTGTATAGCTTTTTTTTTATAACTTATGCTCACCACTTTGTTATTATAAACTAAAAAGAAAAATAATCTTCTGCAGAAAAGCCAAGGCTTAGCAGAAAAATTTTGTAATCTCAACATTAAGGAATAATAAAGAAAAAAAACTTCAAAACTTCAGTTGTAGTTGTAGTTGTAGTTGTAGTTGTAGTTATAGTTGTAGTTGTAGTTGTAGTTGTAGTTGTAGTTATAGTTGTAGTTGTAGTTGTAGTTGTAGTTGTAGTTGTAGTTGTAGTTGTAGTTGTAGTTGTAGTTGTAGTTGTAGTTGTAGTTGTAGTTGTAGTTGTAGTTGTAGTTGTAGTTGTAGTTGTAGTTGTAGTTGTAGTTGTAGTTGTAGTTGTAGTTGTAGTTGTAGTTGTAGTTGTAGTTGTAGTTGTAGTTGTAGTTGTAGTTGTAGTTGTAGTTGTAGTTGTAGTTGTAGTTGTAGTTGTAGTTGTAGTTGTAGTTGTAGTTGTAGTTGTAGTTGTAGTTGTAGTTGTAGTTGTAGTTGTAGTTGTAGTTGTAGTTGTAGTTGTAGTTGTAGTTGTAGTTGTAGTTGTAGTTGTAGTTGTAGTTGTAGTTGTAGTTTTGCAAAATGGAAACTATTAAAATAGTACGTTATATTGAGACGATCTGTTTTTTTCTGAAATGGCTTTAATTTGTCAATTTAAAACCCAGTCTTGTTACACAAGTATAATTTATTTTTGACACCTTTTTATAATTTATTGGGAATAAAGGTTTATTCGTCGATCTTTGGGGGTTCCTAATTCGAGGGCCCTTTAATAAAAAAAAAAAGAATCACATAGTAACATAGAACTTAAGAAGAAATTTACGTTTTTAATTAAAAATCCACCAAAATATTTGTGTTCTAAAAAGTCAACATTTAACCCTTTAACTTAAGTTAACATTAAGATTAAGAACTATTTGAAACTAGAACAAATCAACATTAAAGAACAAGAAGGACAAACAATTAATATTTAAAGCCCATTTACATTATATTTCCTGCCTCTGTCAGCTTTACTTGCGAAGTAGTTTTGCTTCAATTTATTGCAACCCTTAGGTATACCTATCCTACCTATATATGCCTACATAACAGAGGAACTTGATGACAATCTGATTGCAACTAATCAACTTTAAGTAGACCCATATTTGGGTTTTCGAAAAACCGTCTCAGACCTATGTCTACAAAAAGATTGATATCTTTCGATTAAAAAGTTATATAGACATAGGCCATAGATGCCCAAAAACAAACCACAACAAACACACGCTCATATATCACAAAAGAAGTTGAACATTAAAAATGGACACTTTATTCATTTCCTTTGGGAGGACCATAGTACGATGAGGGTTGGGGTAAGGATTTATAGTTGTTTTCGTAGATTAAATACTAATTAACAAGACAAACTGAATTTACGTTATTGTATTGTCTCTGGGTTGTCTAGCCATGGCCAAGTAAAAGACCTTTTTAACTGACATAACGGCACAGCAACAACAAGCAGGTCCTTTCTGCATCATTTAGCATCAGCAAAAAATGAACAACATATTACCTACCAAAAACAATGTCGCATCGAAAAGATTGACCCTTTTTGGCCTTTATTTTTTTGCTGAATATTGGTCTTCCTATCAACCCTTTTAATTTGTCGGTATAAAAGAAAGGGTCTTGTTGCCCTGATGCCTTATTGAAAAAAAAAAAAAAAAACAAACAAGAAAGGGTTGGTCCTTTTGTCATCCTGCTGATGGTGTATCATAGTAACCAAATGCACTTATGTATATCACCAATCGGCCCCCTTCCCTCCCACATAACCACTTAAAGTGTTTTTGGTAATTTATCCTCTCACAGAGAAAATTTATGTGTCTACTCTGACCCCCAGCAGGATTATATTCGGTTGGGAAATTGCTTGTTATGATATAAGAGAGGATGTTACTACACATAAGAGTATGCCTTGCCTATATGCCTACCTTCATAAAATAGATATTTTATTGGATATGTGTTACACCATTTGTTTAACATCATTTTGTTTTTTTTTTGGGTTTGACATATCTAAATTTTCAAAAACAACAAAAAGGGCCAGGTTAGCATCCCTTTTTTTAAATGTTGTTTTACCCTGGTTTTGGTTGTTAAAAACTGTTATTCTTCGAATCGAAAAATAAACATGATTTAAGGACATTTAAATTGAACATTAATTGGAAATGTATTCAAAAACCCAAAGAAGGGACAATTAGGGTAAGATAAATCCATTCTGTTTTATTTATTTAATTCTTCAAAGATTTTAGTTTTGGAGGGGGGGGGGTTGTATCAAACACTAAACATAAAGACGAGTTTTGTTGTACCGCTTAAAAATGTTGTAAAGGAGACTTATATTATTTACATATTTTAGGGGCTCAAATGAAAATTTTAGTTAGTAGATTTTTTGAGAACACTGTTGTCCACCAGGGAATGGTCTAACTTAAGGATTCTTAAATTTTAAAGGCCGATGTTGATTTTGTTATAAAAACATTGGTATGGTTCAATTATGTAATGACCGCCACGACCTCGACGGCACACCGACATCCGATGGTCCATATTTTCGATGACGCTTAGGCATAATTGGGGTTCTATGCCGTTAATGTAACGAATTATCTGATCCTTTAGCTCCTGACTTGTTGCTGGCTTATCGACGTGCACCTTGGATTATCATTGGCCCAAATGCAGCTGTTCCTAAAGTTGATGTTTAGGTGTGGTTTACATTCAAAATCGGCCCTTAAATTATGGATATGGATATGGATATGGATATGGATATGGATATGGATATGGATATGGATATGGATATGGATATGGATATGGATATGGATATGGATATGGATATGGATATGGATATGGATATGGATATGGATATGGATATGGATATGGATATGGATATGGATATGGATATGGATATGGATATGGATATGGATATGGATATGGATATGGATATGGATATGGATATGGATATGGATATGGATATGGATATGGATATGGATATGGATATGGATATGGATATGGATATGGATATGGATATGGATATGGATATGGATATGGATATGGATATGGATATGGATATGGATATGGATATGGATATGGATATGGATATGGATATGGATATGGATATGGATATGGATATGGATATGGATATGGATATGGATATGGATATGGATATGGATATGGATATGGATATGGATATGGATATGGATATGGATATGGATATGGATATGGATATGGATATGGATATGGATATGGATTGGATATGGATATGGATATGGATATGGATATGGATATGGATATGGATATGGATATGGATATGGATATGGATATGGATATGGATATGGATATGGATATGGATATGGATATGGATATGGATATGGATATGGATATGGATATGGATATGGATATGGATATGGATATGGATATGGATATGGATATGGATATGGATATGGATATGGATATGGATATGGATATGGATATGGATATGGATATGGATATGGATATGGATATGGATATGGATATGGATATGGATATGGATATGGATATGGATATGGATATGGATATGGATATGGATATGGATATGGATATGGATATGGATATGGATATGGATATGGATATGGATATGGATATGGATATGGATATGGATATGGATATGGATATGGATATGGATATGGATATGGATATGGATATGGATATGGATATGGATATGGATATGGATATGGATATGGATATGGATATGGATATGGATATGGATATGGATATGGATATGGATATGGATATGGATATGGATATGGATATGGATATGGATATGGATATGGATATGGATATGGATATGGATATGGATATGGATATGGATATGGATATGGATATGGATATGGATATGGATATGGATATGGATATGGATATGGATATGGATATGGATATGGATATGGATATGGATATGGATATGGATATGGATATGGATATGGATATGGATATGGATATGGATATGGATATGGATATGGATATGGATATGGATATGGATATGGATATGGATATGGATATGGATATGGATATGGATATGGATATGGATATGGATATGGATATGGATATGGATATGGATATAGATATGGATATGGATATGGATATGGATATGGATATGGATATGGATATGGATATGGATATGAATATGGATATGGATATGGATATGGATATGGATATGGATATGGATATGGATATGGATATGGATATGGATATGGATATGGATATGGATATGGATATGGATATGGATATGGATATTGATATGGATATGGATATGGATATGGATATGGATATGGATATAGATATGGATATTAATATAGATATGGATATTAATATAGATATGGATATTAATATAGATATGGATATTAATATAGATATGGATATTAATATAGATATGGATATTAATATAGATGTGAATGTGTATATGGATAAGGGTCGTTTACTGGCCCCGGGAATTATAATTCTCTTTCTCTCATAAGTTTACTTCACAACCATTCATTATTTATTCTCTTCTTGCTTATTATGTTATAATTCAAATTTTTGCCTCATTCTCTGCTCCTTATCTCTAAAGCAATGAAATGCAATTGTGTAAATTGTTTGACAGATAAAGAGTGCATTTCAAGTTCTTATCGTTGCATATTTAAGTAATATAATGTAATTGACTTTAATATAAGTACATCATTGTTTGGTAAATTGCCCTGAAGGACAAAAAGAAGACCATATAGAATCTTTATCACAAAGCTTTTAAAACAAACAATAAGTATTATTATTATCCAGGCATACCAACTCTCCCTTATGTGTATCTTCTCTTCCTTTTTTTGTATTCGAAACAAATATTGCAAAATGTTATGCAAGCAATAAATAATAAATTTTAAAATTTTGTGCATTGTGCATCCATGAAATCGACTCGACCGATTATAATTGTTATTCCCTCGCAATTTCACAAGATGCTTCTTTGCGAGATGCTCTAAGTAAAGGCAGCAGTAGTACATAGTGGCAGCGGCAGCGGCAGCAGACAAAAGAATGAATCATAGGGATAAAATGCATCGCATCAGGCATCAGGGTTGTATAAAAGGACCTTCAATTATTAGACTTACCCCAGCCACAAATGTCCACTCTTCTTCTACTATATACGAGTAAAGCTCCGAATGTAGATCATAACTCATTTTTAGAAAATGCAATAAAAAGGCACCTGCAAGCGGAATGCAAATAATAAATTGCCTCCATAAAATCATAATACATGAACGATAATAATAATGCAACGGTTACCAAGGACGAGGGCGAGGACGAAGACGACAAAACGATGAAAATGCCTGTAACCCGAAATGCAAATGTAGATAAAATGCAAATACCTTTCCTTATGCATCTTTGGAATTTTCAATACAGTGGCATTTCTGAGAATTGTAAGTTGTAAGGGTGTTTCAGTAACCTGAACAGGCTTTAAGTTGTTAAATCCCTTTCTTTTAGCCAGTAGCATTCCAATCAGAAATATGAAATTGCATTTGGAATTTTGAAACATGTAGATATTTGAAGGTTTATTGAAGAACAAACTTTTTAGGCAGTATCACTTTTTGGAGCTGCAAAACAATGGAACAAATCATTCTTTGGTTTTAATTTTTTTGGGAATAGTCTGTATTAATTGTCTGATATTACCCGCTGCTAGAGGAGACAGCAAATCTATGAAATCTTATCTGCTCAAGAAAACATCTTATTCACTTGTTGTATAACAATATTATTCCCATTGTTCTACTTTTCCTTGTTTTCAAAAATTAAATAGAAGTGTGTTTGAAAAGGTATGTACATATATTATTTCATGCCGATTTCATCAGAAGAACTTCATTTCTCATTCACATTGAAGCCTTGAGATTCGCTTTTTTCCTTTCATACGCATACTGTTCCTTTCAAAAATGTTATCTGCAAATGTTATCTGATTTTTCGAATCTTTTCCTAATTTGTATTAAATTCTTGGGGTTGAATTTTAACCCCGTGTCTTTTTTTTTTAAGAAAAAACAAACTTCTTAAACTATCCAAAGTAAAATCCATCGATTAAGTAAATCAAAGGCATTGACAATAAAACCATCAATGTGACCATTCTCTCAGAAATGCATGTGTCAAAACTTATTAAATCAAATCCAATTGCTGTGGAACTTTACCAACGAATTTTGCATAACGTTCCCCCTCAGTTAAAAGTTTTCAACAATCCTCCCCTCCTCATTTCAAACGCACAAAATTAACTTTTATCAAATACCCATTGTGTACCTATGCTTTGGGACCCAATCACATAACACAAAAAAAAAATAAAAAAAGAAACCCCTTCGGATGTCGTCATTGTTATTTGAGAGACGGGTATAGGGGAAAACTATAAAAGAAAAATCTTGTCGCATATTCAACCAACCAATTGACCATAGAATCGATGATCCATTTCCTTTTGCCATTTCGGATCCTTACAACCGTAAAATCTCAATTTACAATTCATTCGAGAATATTGAACAATATCTATGGGATGCTTGGGCTTCCTTCCCTTCGGGTACGAATGACAAAAAGTCGTCGGTCTTCGGTAGGTGGTAGTTGGTATTGGTTAGGGTCGTGATGGTAAAACATGTAAGAATTCAAAATTCAATAAAACGACACTTTTTCGGGACAACGAGAATATTTTCAAATGTTCTTCGTTCCCCCTGTGACCAACTTGAAAATTACTCCGAAATCGTTTTTGGAAATCGTGGTAGAAGAGTCCTTTTCGTTACACAGCTACTCCCAGTAATGATGCTAGTCCTACAGCTGGTTTCCTCAAAAACTGAATGAAAATAACTTTGCATAGAGCTTTGAGGCAACAAGGATGAGAAGGACGACGATGTCGACTACGAAGCTGGACGGGATAAAATTGGCCCCAAATGCATTGTATACCAAAACTGAAAAGCCCAACTCAGAAAAGTTTAACAAATATACACACACACACCCCTCCCTCCTACTGCTCGCTACCAGAATGGTCCTCGAGGTGCAATCATTTTTATTGACTTATTTTTCGAGGAGGAGTTTTCGGGGGTATCGGTTCAGGACACACAACCCTTTAGATATTGGAAAATACCATAATTTGCATAAACATGTTACACGGAAAAGGATTCATTGTTTCCTGAAAATGGATTCAGCCAGAATAGCATCCAAAAATATTCACAATAGGATACAATTACCAATCATCGCACACATACTCACATGATTTAATAAAATATTCTCGATGGTCCCTCTCTTGCCCTTCATCTCTATATGGTCTTTGTTGATGGGGTTTGTCGGGTTGTGTGTCCTTTTGTTCGATGCCTGCAATGGCACTCGTATCTAGGACTTCACGGGATCCGGATTCACACAAAAGAAACGTCTGTGCCGCAAAAACTTTCCTCGGCTGACTGTCTGACGAGCTTGCTGCTATATGCGAACCGATCGATTGGCGCAGGATGTGGAAAATTTACATTCTATCTCTAATGAATGATGGCGTTTGGTTGGTCGGTCGTTTTGGTCCTTTGGCAGGACGGTGTGGTGTGGCAGTGGTGGGTGACAATGAATGGTAAGAGACGAAAAAGCGGACAAAAGGACGAAAAGTTCAGAATTCTAATTCAAATTTGCTGTACGAAAATCTGTCGGTGGATTATTTAAAATGCAAATAATAAGAGCAATGTAATCCACCATATACCTCCACCCACCTTTTGCAGGACTGTCGAGTGCCAACTGCACAGACATACCCTCCAATCTGCGTCTACCTATCCCCACAGCTAAGCCCACATAGAGAATCCTTGCTCGGTGAACTTTTTGATAGAGAAATCATATCCCCAGTGCATAATTGCATTAGGAACTTTGATCCAGTGCGCACAGACGGCGAACAGACAAATTTCTAGAAATAAAGACTTTCTCCATACTCCATGCCAATTCTATTTGAATGTATAGGTAAAATTTGAGGCGGCGAAGGAGGGCTGCGAGCCGCGCGCAAGAGGAGTAGTTTTGTGTCAATTTTGAAAATTGAAGTTCTCCAGTTGCCTTTTATGTCTACAACTCTTCTACTTGGCGCCCTTTTCTATACTTCATCATTAAGCTTTAATATTTTGGAATATGATGCTGATGGTTTTGGTGGGTGGTGTTTGGTGGGGTAGAGTGTGGGTGTGGGTGGTTCTGGAGTGACATTGAGGGTCCTTCGGTTTGGCTGTGTAAATTTATTTTGGGTTTTAGTTGTAATTGAAGGTTCTATGTTGAACCTTTTAGTAGTTTTCAAAATGAGATTTTCAAATTTTCAACAAACTAGATTTTATAAGTTCGTTTGGTGCAATTAGTGTTTGTATTGAAATATACTTACTGTTCATCATTTTGTAAATGAATGAAAGAGTTTAAATTAAGTAATAATAAAGAAGTATACTATAAGAAAATGTGTCTATGGGAGTTTTTGGGAGAATCTTTTGAGTCTTGGAGAAAATATATCTAGTTATAAAATAGTCATCTGCAAAGGCGAAGAATTTGATAATAAGTATCAGATGAATTACTTATAAACCAAGAAAATGGAATTAATGATATAAATTTCAAAATCATTTTATAAAGCTTGAAATTAAGCTCTCTTTTCGAAAATACGTGCCTTTGGTTTCCACGAATCCCTCCTTCATTGGATTATTAATTACCTTTCGGACCGTTCTATAAAAGTAATTTTGTGTTCAATTCTGAAAATCATAAAATAAATGCTGGTGTGCCCCAGGGCTCTGTTCTGTTTCCGCCACTCTTAATCAATAATCTCTGTCTGAATCCCTACTTACCAACTTCGCTGACGATGATTTCCTCAGCTCTTCACAACCCTGCCTTTCGAATGCGGATCTTCAATGTTTGAGTGATAAGCTCATTAAATGGAAATCAAATATCGAGTAGAATTCAATGCTTCGCAAACTCAGGGCTGTGGTTGAAACATAATTTACCACCTTTGCCACTATCCAACAGGGGCATTTTCATCAAGGAGACTGAAAATCTCAAAATTCTCCTTATGTGTATTTCCAATGGCGCCAAAAATGCTGCTAGACGATGCGAAAATTTGTTTTCCCTCTCTCCGTTTTCCAATGCTTACACTCTGCTTTGAGTTACTGAAAAATCATTGTAAAGTCCATCAAATGAACCTGACGCAGAAAAACGTAAATCTCTGAACTTAAATCACTGAAGAAGTCAACAAAATTACACAAACGAACATAATATTTTAACAGTGTGTAGTGTGTATGTATATGTTAACAATTTATTTAAAAACGTTCAAATGTTTCCTTATAGCCTTCATCATCATTTCAGCTTGAGGATTTGTTGATTCACGCAGAAGTGATATTATGTCTGCAACACCATTTGGTGGTTTTCCTTGATCTGTGTCTGCGGCAATAGCATAGATTGTACCAGCACAAGCTCCACGTTTACCTTCCCAATGTTCTGGACTAGGATCTAACCTGGTGAATAAAAAAAAGCCGACAGTTGTATTCACCCTAAATTGAGGAGTATAATGTTGATTAGTATCATACTTTTCAAGCATATCAAAAGCTTTAGCTGCAACCCAAAATTCAGCACACTTATAACATTCATTTGCAATCATTTGAAGAAGCAAAAATGCTTCAGAATTTGTGTCACGAGTTATGAAGAGATTCCAAGCCTGGAAAAATAAGTATTTCAGTTAAACAAATTTTAAGAACTTTCTATTAAGGTTAAATGGTACTGAAGCCTGTCTTGTTATTTCTTTAACATCGTTCTTGAAAGAATAGTGCAGAGCTCTCACGTCAACACTATCTTTCAAAAGTCTTTCCAATAACTTGCATTATGTATATAACTTAGCATTATTATGATCTACGGTCCCGATGAAAAGATGGAACAACGAGGTACAGCGACGTTGACATAGCCAGAATGGTAAAAGTTCAACGGCTGAGATGTCTGTGTCACGTAGAGTGCATTGAAACCAATGCTCTGGCCCGGTAAGTCTTCGAATCCAAGAAGAAGACCGCGAATCAGGTGGTGTGCACAAATAACCTCACCTCACCAACTGAAGACATCTAGCTAGGGACCGAAGTAGATCGGGAAGTTTGTTGAAGAAACTTTTAATTGCTTAATGGAAATTACTGGAAAACCCGACAAAAACTAATTTAACTGAGGATTGAAACTCTCAACTTTTGTCTAAAGCATCATGACCATTTGAGTCGCTGATAGCTTCAAAAATGCTCGCAAATTCGAATTCACTTAGGGCATTTGGACAAACTCTTCCAAACAAGCCCAAGAATGTGGGTTAGTTGAAATGGAAAAGTTTAAAAGCACTTCATATCCGAGCATTAGTCTTAGACAAGCTCAACCAATCGTCCTTAGTAAAGGATTTCCAAATATGTAATTTCCAACTGAAACATATGTCCCTATACGTAATCTTAAAGCGAACAAATACAAATAATTATTATTATTGACCATCAAAGCAAAGATCTTCTAATGTCTTAACAACTTCCGATTTATTCAATGCAATAAGCTATCATACGCAAGGCAAAGGCATCCCATCACCTGTTTCCTCTCTTTTCAAGACACACATTAAGTACATATAGATATATTATAATCTGAATTTACCCGCATGGACATTCAATAAATTACTTCCTTAAGCTTACACCTATTAACCAAAATAATTTCCATGTGAGACCACGCATTTCGCATACATCACACAAGACTTTGCAATGCATACTCGTAGGAGCAGATACCTATATTATTTACCTGTTCCGGATGTCCGGCATGAATATGACACTTGGCCAGGACCATGCAGTATGTGTGTTGATTCCTTATATCCATATCGGTAATATGCACCAGTAATTCTTCGGCCTCTCGATAATAGCCCGTGGCACATTTGGCCTGGGCAAAGTTGTAGTTAAATGTGTCGTTGTTTACAAAATAGCTTCGAATCGAATTCATGTACACAAGGACCTCTTCGAATTGTCGGTAGAGAAAGAATGCCGACGCCATACTTTGTCGGCCGGGTATGGTGTCGCATTCTGTTGCTGAGCTACCAACCAAATGGAGATTCTGTTGGGCTGTCTTGATGTGTTCCTTCTATATAAATTTCCATCAGAATCAGGATCAGGATCAGAGAATGGAAGAGAAAGAAAAAAAAAACTCGATGAGACAAACAGAAAAAATGAAAATAAAAATAAAACTGAAAAGCAATTTACACTTACGGAACCCAATTGCTGGCCCAAAGCTGCATGAACAACCCCCTTAAGGATGTACTCGTGCGGCACTGTCGGCTGAATCTCCTTCATAAGACTATGAGCCTCCTGGACATCGCCATTACGCAAATAGTAGATGGCCAAATTCAATCGTGCCTCTGGTACAATATTCAACAAGGCAGGAAACGTTTGCATGGCACCTTCACCATTCCGGAACACCACTAGGTTGTGTTTGATGAGGTCCGCGCCGAATGTTCCATTGTCGGCGATGTTCTTAATCTCCTGCTCGGCGACACGTCCATTGAACAAACGAAAACGATTGCATGCCTTCAAATTGATGGCAATTGTGCTGTCCGGATGCTTGGCCAAATAGACGTCCAACACTTCCTGGGACATGTCATAGTAGTCTAGCTTGTAGAAGCATAGAGCCAGATAAACGTTCAGTGCCAAGTAGTCTCTATTTTTTTTTTTTTTTTGAGAGTTTGGAAAGATGTGTAGAACGAACAACGTTAAAGGTGTAGTATAGAAAGTATGATGGACGTTGTATAGTGCAAACAAAGCAGTCATCGGAGAGTGCACATAGAGCCAAAACGGAAGGACAAACGCAAATTGCACAAGAACCAACTGACAAGTAAGGTGTATTTCGCCATTAAGTTAATTTGTTGGTTGATTTTTGAAAAATCTTACAAAACTCTCAGAATTGTTCCTAATCCAGTTTTTGACACGTCGCTCGCCGTCGTGGTTTTGGAATCTGCCAGTTTCGAATAGGATCATGCTGCTTGAGAACTTGAGCAAAAGACCAGTTTTCTATTTCACAAATTTCTACTTGTATTCACAGATAGAAATTTGTGATCTAGTGTTTCGTTTCACCAACTACAAGAATAGTTGGCCAATCTTATAGATCACGATTGTTCGAACTTGTCGTTGCACCGGTATTAAGATTAACTTATGATTTACAACATTTATTTCACAATATTATTGAACAAGAAAAACAAAATATTTGCTGCCTCTTTGATAAGAGACAAAAGAACACATTATTTTTTATGTTTTCCGATTCTTTGACATTGCTGCCTTTGCAGTCAATAGACTACCTAAGGCAATTAAGCGTAACACAAGCCAATGCAGCTGGCACGACAATTTCAAACACATATAAAGATGCCGAGGAAATTAATATGGTATATGATGATTTCAATTCACAGTGACTTTTCACAGGGTATTTCATAAAGGAAGGTGAAATTTCAACACTAATTCGTCTTCTGCATAACGTAGCTTATAAGTACTAAGTGCATTAAAGCCAACAATTTCGGAGCACAGCTAGCATCTCAAATACGGGGCTGTTTCGAAATGTTTGTATCCCAAAATACCCTTTTCTTCTAAGTGTATGACAGACAAGGCTTAGGCCGACCGATTTTATTCTCTAGTTTGCTGTTAAGCACATTGAACGAAATTCCAACCGTGATTACCTTTTCTTGGGGCACCACCGATTAAGTTTTATCTTCTGGCTTGCTGTCAGAAGCACGAAGGGAAATTAGTTCTGTCTATTCCTCCGCCTATTTCTTCTAACTGTACGACGAACAAGTCTTAGGCCGACCTATTATTCTCTAGTTAGCTGCTCTGGAAAGAAAGCATAATCCCAACCGATTATTCCGTGGTTACTGTAACCAAGGAAAAGCCTATAGCTTCGTGGTAAGTTCTTTGCTTACCATTACCTAGCCCCTGTTAGGGACCGTTTACATTATCCATACCGAATTTTAATGATAACTTGTGAAGTGCAATGACTTGTTATTCATAGCCTTAAGGAAAGTACATGAAATACCGTCTTATAATAGTTTGAATCATTTATTGATAATGATTTAAGAGAATCGGTTGAAAATGGGGGTTTGAAAATTCTAAACCCAAGCTTTTTTCACCATCTTTCACAAAAACTCTTTACCCCAAAGAGACTACTCCAGCCTCGTACAAAAAAAAAAGCATCTCAAAATATCACTTTGGCTTCGTCAAAGAACATTTTTGTAAGATTTTGAGAAAAAGCGAACTTGTAATACAAATTACACATGAACTTTTGCCTGTAGAATATTTTTCTAAAGTAAACAAATTCCGTAAGATTTGTTTATTTATAAATGTATAAATTTCTGTGCTTGTAAATAATAACTTAATTTTTGTTTTGAAGAAACAGAAATGGTCAAATAGGCTACAGAACCTGACCATTTCAGTCATTTAAAATTCTTTTAGATTAACAACACTTTGCAGTTGGAATGAGAATGCTAAGTTTAATTCTAAACAACACAAAAATGCGACAGCTGTTCTAGAATACTTAAAATTGATTCAATGAAGTAATATTATTAAAATTGCATGTGATCTTCAAGCAGTGGAGAGTTGGAATAATGTCCTTTTAACACTCACGTGTGATTTTATATTGAATAAAAAGAACTTATGTCCGAAATACTGTTTCATACCAAAAGACACTTTGGGAACATTTCTGATAGCTTAGAAAAATGTGAATGAATTCCATAGTGGAATTCAAAATTGGCGAACCCTAGGTACTCTGAGAATGTTCATGAATTCGCAGAACTAGTTTGAGCGTCCTTTCTCACCAAAATAAGGAAAGCCTATGCACCATCGCTCAAAACAATCTTCCAACGTCTACGTAAATGGTAAAATACACCCTGCTGTGCATCAAGATAAATCTGCAACACGGAATTCTCTCGGTCTACCTATATAAACTCCTGCTGATGCAATACACAATAGATACTCTAATACTAACCTACCACCATGCATATATACTCTAACTCACTTGTTATCGAGAAGAATCCTTTTATAAATATCGATTGCCTCCTGATAATGCGCCCGGAGGTAATGCAACGATGCGAGACTCAGTTGGTCTTCGACGACATCCTGCAGTGATTCATGCAATGCCATCAATTGTTCTTCGTTGTTGAACTTGTGGGCCAAATGGAATAATAGACGCACCTTCAGTTGCGTATTCGGGATGTGTTCCATCATCTGATGGGCTTCCTCGTACATACCCAAATAGAACATGCAAACAGCGACATTCAGATTAACATCGTTGATGGTGTTGAGTAGCTCCAAGGATTTTATGGTTTTATACTGATCTAGGGCTTGTTGATAGTCACCCAAGTGGAAGCTGCAGAAGGCAATCCATTGGTCAGCTATGAGTTTACGTTCATCGTCGTCTTCTTCATTACCGAACTTTTAACACAACCAAAAAGACAAGTCAACATGAAATGAATGCCAGTGGGAGTGAATAAGAATACGTTTTAAAAGTGGAATCTATAGTCGTTTAGTACCTCAAGGAAAGCCCGTGCTCCGGTATAGTCACGTTGCAAAATTAAATCCTCCAACGTTGGCAGGGATTTTTTCGCTTGTTGGACTGTGGTTGCGCTTTGGACGTGCCGGGAGTTGGCCGAATCCGTTTTACCACGAGAAAGGATCTGCGAATAGTGAAGGAGTTTCAGGACTTATAACTTGGGATGGATATGATTTTTAGTATTTATTCTTACCATTTTTTGAGGATTTATGTATTCTATTCCACTAAGCCACGACGACGATGGCGACGATGATGGTGAATTTAACAAATAAGATTTGTTTGTTGTTTGGTTTGTCTTGTGTTGTTGTGGTTCCTGCCATGCAGTCGGTTGCTATGCAAATACCGTATGCATATGCGCAGCGCATATTTGGATTGGCGATTGTTTGTCCAGGCGAGGTTGCTATGGGTGAACCATGGAGATTGCAGTTGTTATGCGTCCAATGTTGAGGGTTTGTCCAGACTAGAATTGCAGCCACCTTAAGATTTAGATGGTCAATATTTGACTTAAGGTTAACATAATCCTGTTTTAAAAACCGTAAATGTTTGTTTCGTGTGTTGTGTCTTTAAAAGATAAAAGAAGAGCCAATACTAACGTTAAAAATATTGAATATTCAATATCGCTGGTAGTAAAAATCGAAAACGTTAGGTTTTTTTTTAGTAGGAAAAGATTCTTGTGTGAATATTCAGTGTTTCCATTTTAGTAATTAAAAAAAGGTTTCGTTGCGACTTACTTTGATAACTTATTATTTGTGACCGTCTATTCTAAATGTCTTAAAAAATATTAATTACAACATTTTGTTTAAGATACAAAGTTTGAAGTCAGTATTTTTTTTTGTTCTTACGTCAAAAATCATTTTTTATTAGATTTTCGTTTTCTGTAAAAAAAAGTATAGTCTATTGGATTTTTCTGAAAACATGACTAAAAGTAAGCAATATTTTGCATATGATAAAGCAAGTTTGATTTGAATATCTGTTTGCGTTCCCGAGATATTTTAGTCGGAATCCAATTTTCGATTTTTCTAAAAATGTATGTTTGTGTTTTTTTTTTTTTTTAAATTTGTTGATTTTTATTACGTCACAATGACAGCTCATGGCAAGGTGGCCATATTGTTTCTTTTACTTTCTGTCTAAATACAGGTTGGCGCACCAATCGGTCTACAATAACAAATTCAAACAACTTTTTTTTTAATCAGTGTATTTCAAATTTTATTTTAAATAAGTAATTGCGGCCTGAAGGGTTAAAGTTGGGATCGCCTCAATTATTGTCATTGTGAACTGCTTTAATTCAGTCAAATTCCTAGATTTCGTTTTGTACACTCGTGTTTGACCCCATACAAAAAGTCTGGTGCAATCTGGTCAGGTGACCTTAGGGGCCAGCGATTAGTGGAGTTCCTGGAAATAAATTTGTTTTAAAATTGTTGCTGCAACAAAATGCTGTTCATTAGGATACGTCTTCGGCGCAGTTTTGTTTAAAAAAAAACTCATTCAACATCTTTAAATAATGGTTCCCGTTGACAATTACTGTTAAACCGTTTCCTTCAAAGAAGTTTGGCCCACAATACACCTTGATGAAACTTCGAACCACACATTTACTCGTTCTGGGTACACTTCTCGTCTCATGAGGCATTTCTGATTCACTCCAAATACGGCTAAATTTTGATCGTTTACGTCAAAATGGGCCTGGCCAGATTTGAAAAAACAATTAATCAATGAGTCATTACAATCATTTTTCGGCAAAATTACTCGATGCTATAGCGGCGATTGTATCCTGAAGCCTAGTACGCTGCTGATGCGAAACGAAAATTCCCATACAAAAATGACATGACGAAATCATAAACGAAAAATTTCGCTGTGCTTTTCGTTTTTCAGTACGCTGCTGAACGACGAAATATTTCATTTTAGTGGATAGCTGTACTAGATTTTGTAGTACAATTCTCCACTCTTTTCGTTCTCAAGCCTAGTACGCTGCTGATGCGAAACGAAATTTTTCGGTGGTCTCCAAGTGCAAAGCGAAATGAAAACGAAAACCACAGCGGAAAAATATTTGTGGAGAGTTCTGTCTGGAAGTTGAATTTCACTACTTGTCTTCATCACTTGTTGCACATCACCAATAACATGCTGAGTTTCCGATTCAGAAATGCAATGTTGGAACACATTAGACAAATCCATTTTATTTTTAATTTTAAATCAAATATAAATCAAAGTCAAAACACCGAAAGTCACGAGTAAACAATTTTTTTTTTCAATAAAAAAATTAAACGTCAAAATTTCGCAAGCAATTAATGTGCTGGGCAATTAAATTGAGAACGAAATGAGTGGAGAATTGTACTAAGAAATGTATAGTACAGCTCTCCACTAAAATGTCACATTTCGTCGTTCAGCAGCGTACTGTCATTTTGTATGGGAAATTTCGTTTCGCATCAGCAGCGTACTAGGCTTCAATTTAATTGCCCGGCATATTAATTGCTTGCGAAATTTTGACGTTTGATTTTTTTATTAAAAAAAATTGTTTACTCGTGACTTTCGGTGTTTTGATTTGATTTAAAATTTGTCTAATGTGTTCCAACACTACATTTCTGATTTGGAAACTCAGGATGTTGAAGATGTTATTGGTGATGTGCAAGAAGTGATGAAGAGGGGCAGTGAACTTCAACCTCCAAAAAATTAACGGGAGAAAAAAAAATTGATTTCTCTTCGGAGGAAAAAAAAAACTGGCTTCGTTGGTTGAAGCCAGTGAAGCTATTTGGAAGTTGGAGCATAGGCTCCACAAAAATAATTCAGCCGTTGCGAGCCTCTGGAGTAATATAGCTGCAGAAATGAAAAAAACATGTACTAACTGCTCAACAAAATGTTAATAAATAGATTTCGTTTTCACTTTTGTTTACTTGTCAATTGTTTTTGACAGCTGACAGAACTCTCCACAAATATTTGTCCGGTGTGGTTTTCGTTTTCATTTTGCTCTGCACTTGGAGACCGCCGAAAAATTCGTTTTACTTCAACTGGGATCTCGATGGTACGGTCTTCGTGTGATGCTTCAAGATTCGGCAAACATGTTTTCCAGCCTCATAATTGTCCAACTTCTTTGGGAAGTACCGCCAAATTTCGCCTGTATTCCCTTTCGACAGAAATAATGGACTGCAACGCATGGTACCGTTGCACAATTCAAATTCTTTTTTCAGTATCACAAGCATTCATATTTATAAATATAAATAGTAACCTGCAAAATAAGCCGATTACTTACACACAAAAAAAATGGTCACCTTTTATTATTGTAGCACGATTCGTGTGCCATCCTGTATCTTCTTTTAATCAGTGACTAAAAACGAACTCATCATGGCCGCAAACCCTCGTGGCCCTCAAAGAAAACATAATCGATACCATATCGGCACCAAAGTCATCGAAACTTTCCATTTCGAATGCACGCCGTCCCAGTGACTTTGAAACTTTAAGAAACGTCAACATTTTCAATTCGACAAATCGGACCGATTATACAATAAGTGAATTTCTGGAGCCAATTACAAAAATGGTATCACTAGCTCCAGATAAATTAATTAAACTACTGTTTTGAAATTTGAAGAATAGATGTTTTGCAATTGACATTAGGTTTAAAGAAATCCATTTCAGAGCCCTGTCCAGTTCCTGGGGTTGTAAACATTTCGATTTTATTTTTGAAAATAGAAAAAATTAATATTCTGATGTGATGATGTACTTTTCGGTGCAGGATTAGACAACTGAAAACAAACAAATTTCCAGAATAAAGTGGAGAAAACAATCGACTATCAATAAATTAACTATCAACTCTCAAATTGGTTTGTCCATAAGATGCACAAGCAGAAATGGACTACAAAACAACACAAATCATTTATTTTAATTTTATTTAATGAGCTTCAAACTTCAAAATTATCTACTACTCTAATTCAAAGAAGTTCTTGAAATTTTCGGTACTGCTGATGATTCTTGAGCTTTTTTCCACAGATTCAAAACGATTTCCAATAAAATAGGTATTTCTTTTTCTTGAAATTTCCCTAAAGCCGTCTCGAGTAATTCGCGATTTGGATTCGAATTGCAACTATCACCATCCATTTGTGTTTCCATTGCAAACATTTCTGCTGAATAATTTAATTGATGCCAACGTAAATACTCCATAATTAATTTATTCACTAAAACGATCCTTGCATCCTGATGAATTCTTTTGCTAGTAACTTTATCATCAACACCATTTTTATTTCCATTTCCACGCATCATTTGAACTAAATGATGTTGCAATTGACATTTTATTTCATCATAGACACCACCTTCGACTTGAAAATGCTGACGTATCGTATGGAGAAGTTGAGATTCCTTTTCGGTCAAATTGTCAGACATGTTTTGAGCTCCAATTTAAAAACGAGTATGTTTTTCAATAACATGAAATTCCTAGCTTTCTAATTTACTTTGTGTATCTAAAAACACAACTCTAATATTTCCCGTAACGGCTTTGCGTACATATTAAAAAAATGGAAAGCTGGCAAAATTTGAACTCCAATATTTCGTGACCTAAGCCTTCTGGAAGGCTGAAATTTTTAGTACTGTGATCTGGGGATCGTTTAGTTTCCATTGATGTAACCATCTTTCCATAAAACTTATTCTTACAAAATGTTATAAAAAGAAAAATCCATATTCCAACTGACACCAAGAAGGTAACTAGTAAGCATCAGCAGCGTCTCTGTATACAACAGACATGAGCGGACTTATTTGGTAACTTAAGTGCATTGGGGGAAAGATATTTGAAAAACCTAGATTTGTATATAGAAATCCAGATACGTAAAAAACGAAACAGCTTTTGGAAATATTTCACCTTAATAAACCGAGACTCCCAAAATTCGTCTAACCTTCTTACAGGACAATCCAAGCAAGGTCACTCTTTTCGTATCGTGTAAATCCGCCTCACTTCGAAGTAAATAAGGAAATTATTAAGGAAAGTTAAACTACCAGAAGAGGTGTGCGTTACACCATATCTTCGTCGCGTTTTCGTATAGCCAGAACCAAGAAGGGCACCCATATTGCAATCTGCAGGAATAAGAATCCGACTAAGAAGTAAGGCAATTAAGTTTGAAACGAGATGGAAATATGTATATGCTATGCTATGCTACACCTTTGCAAGCCCGTCCTTCGAAACACTCTGAAAAGAAGCTTGTAGAACGAACTTATGGCACAGACTCTTATACTTGACGTTTATTTTTTTGTGTCTATTTTGTTTGTTTGTAACTGATGTTAGAGGGGGTCGGGGTGTTTGGCGAGGTGGTTGGAAAAAGAAAGTGCAAAAAGTTTCTCCTCTCATCTTTTTCGGTATCACTTACAAAATTTATTATCCTTAATGGAATTTGGAAAATTTTGCCTTGCGAGTTATTTTTTTCTTCGACTCTCGTCTATATCGCCTTAAGTTGTTCAAAACGAAGAAGTTTCTTTTTTTTTCTTTCTCTCTACGGAGAAATTTAGTCAAAACAAAAAGAACTTGGATAAGACATCGCTTAAGTGGAAGATAATCACGCAAATTAAAAATAGAAATTAAGAGTTTTTCTATTCTATTTTCTTTGTGTGTGTGTGTTTTCTTGCCGAATTCGTAAGAGTCCAATATTAAGGAGATAAAAAGGTAAATCGTTAGCATAAGCGTCGTCCTCGTATCGTCGTCGTTGAGACTTTTTAAGTTAAGTTAAAAAGGAATTTTGTGTCCTTTTGGTGTGTTAGAATTCTGCTAAAGCAAAAGTTTCTTGCACAGACGAATTGAAACTTATCTTACCCACCTATAGTACAATTTCCCACTTAAAATGTCCCTTTTTTGTGTCTGTTTGTTTTAAACTTTTTTTTTTTTCTTTATAAAATTTGTTAATCAACTGTCAAGCGATGATAAGAAGTGGATTTAGAGACGCCAAAGTTTTTACAGAAGCTTTTTTTTCGTTTCTCAATTGCGCATCTTAAAAGGTGCGGTTGATGGTTTGGATCAGAGAAGTATCTTTCTTTAATTTGCATAGACAGATATAGAGTGATGATTTTTCATTGTAATAAGCAAAGTTTTGGACGAGTTCAAAGGTCAGAGTTGAGAGTGGGTGGACCTGGTCTGTGGACTGAAAATGACAAAGAGAGAGAGAGAGAGAGATAGAGATGGAGAAAAGAGCTAACGAGATAAGACTGTCACTGATGATTCGAATTAGTTTTGAAAAGTTTTTTGTTTAATTAGCAAAAAGCTATGATTGATGTTTTATTTTAAAGGAATTTGATCATAATTTGTTCAAAATTTGCATTATAAGAAGGTTTAATGGTTGGTTTAATAATAAATATTTAAATCAAAGAAAAAGTTCGTCCCCATCTACGTTAATGACAAAGTTTTCAGGTATTATTAAAAGCTTATCTACCCCCGGTACATTCGATTCCAAGATTTGTCTGTGTACTTACATATATTGATTTGGAACAAATATTGGCTCTTATTTAAAAACAACAATTAACAATTTTACTAGATGATGTCTTTTAAATGGCTAAGGGATGTAGCCGCAATAAAACAAAAAATTTGAATTTCCCATCAACTTTAAAAAAGCCTAGTTAAGGTAAGAAAATTTAAACAAACTCGGCCTCTGAGAGGGATAATGCACCGAGAGCCTTGTCATCTTTTTAAAAATGTTTCATGATGTTGAAAATATACATAAATAAATTTTAATGTTTTTAACGAAAAATTTCTACTTTATGAATTTTATCCCTGCACCTATAAAATCCACCCAAAAAATAGTCTAGGAAATAAACAAGACACACATAAATTGAGTTAAAAAAATTAATTTAAAAAAATAAATCAGGTTGAGAACTAGGGTCTTGCGGCTTAAAATACACTCACTCTTCCTGAGAACAATTAATGTTGTCAGGGATGGAAGGGACCTACAATTTGTTAATCTTGGAGGATTTTTCAATTACTCACAAGGGGCAACGCCAGAGAAATAACTTTAGGTGGCACAGGCACGGATTGAACCCAAGACCTTTAGCATGACAGTCCTACTCACTAACCATCATGCCACGGGTACTACAAAAATTTATTTCAGACTGATATTTTGAAACACAACTTTAATGCTCATTTTGTAATATTTATTTCATATTTATGAAAAAATTCTGAAAATCATTGAAAATTCTGATATTTCCAAAAACTCTCCTTTTTACCTTATTATGTTTTTTTAAGTTCCCTTCGTATTCTCCTACTGATTATACTTTAAATTTGGGATATTAATTTATATAGATTGTCATATTTAAAAAACAAACAAATACTCTTAAAACTAAAAGTGTTTTTTTAAATTATTATTAAAAATTAAAGCTTCTAACAATTAATTTAACAATTTCTTTCTTTTCTTGCAGAATTCGTGCTTGCGCAGTAAGTACTTTATCAATAAAATGCAAAGACTCTGTTTAAAAATAGTTCCAATAATTTGAAATTTAATAATATTATTTATAAATTGATTTTTTAGGTATAAAATTTGTCAATTTTGCATTTGACCCGTTTTTGAGATATCGGTTTTTTTATTTTTTGTATCATCAAATTTTATTTCGAACTTGTTCAGAAAAAAATTACTTAAACCACTTCATAATTTCCTGAGAAAATTTAAAAATATTGGTTCTATGAAGCAAAACAAAAATGTTTTCTTTTCAACTCGAAAGAATCCAAGTTAGAAAAAAAGTAGAGAAAAATTAATAAAAATCTATCGGACTGTTTTTTCAAAAAAATTAATTTTTGATCCAGAAATTTATATTGGGATACTCTGATAATTTTAGTTTTAAAAAAATTGAAAACGTTCTTAGCATGAAAATGTCGTTATAGCGTCCCCAGAAAACTGTCTAAATCAGTCAATTCCATGCCGTTCTCAAGAATAGTTTTTGCTAATGGATCTTGATTTACGATAACTATCGTAACGTTACTGCCAGCGTTAAGCGCATGCTAACCGATAATTTTTGGTCCGAATTGGAAGATATGGAATTGAATGGTTCCCCAAACAACACAGCACACCTTACAATCGATTTATTAAAGAGTGAGTTTGATGAGCGTGGGCCAGTCGATTGGACGCCTCGTTCGTACTATTTAACGCCTCTAGACTATTTACTTTGGGGCTACGTTAAGTTATTGAATTATGACAACAAGCTGACGACGCGACGTTGGACGAGCTCAGAGCCAAGATTGAACGTGAATTATTTGGCCGAGACATCGAAAATTTAGTCCAACTACATTCAAGCCAATAATAAAGTTTTTGAAATATCACACACACTGAAAACTTCACATTCCGTCTCTCGATTTGTCTTGCTTAAAAGGTTTGTAGGTTTTCGGGTGTTGTTAAAAAAGTAGTCAGTTGAATTTATCTTAAAAATTTAAAAATTAATGAAATAGTTTGATTTCGAAATCTATTGTTGTTAACGATTTTTAGTCGAAAGCCAATTTTTACCAAATTTAGTAGCATTTCTTAAAAGTTTGTATTTCTTATGTAAGCAAATACAAATTGGATGAATGAAATTAATTTGAAGTCAATATCTTCTATTGTTCACGAGATATCGAGAACCGAACATCAATTTTTATCAAATGTGCGTACTATTTTTTGTAGATTTTATTTTTTATGAAAAAACTGACTGTTAGATTTTTATAAAAAAATTACTGAATGAACAATATTTTGTGTGAGATAAAATTAGTTTGAAGCCAATATTTTTAAATTTTGAAAAGATATTTGAGTCGAAAATCAATTTTTACCTACCAACTTTTGTTAATTTTTTTAGGTTATTAATTTTTTGTAAATGATATCGAATGTTGAAAACGAAATTTCTTATAAAATAAAATTTGTTTGAAGCCAATATTTTTAATTTTTGAAAAGATATTTGAGTCGAAAATCAATTTTTACCATCTTTTGTTATTTTTTTAGGTTTTGATTTTTTGTAAAAAAAATGTCAATTCGGTTTTTCTCAAAATTTTACCAGATATAAAAAACGTTATTCGGCGTTGCACAAAATTGTTTTGGAGATAAAGTCATTTTTTGATCATAAAATTTTCGATGTGACAAATATTTTTGTTCAGTTTTTTTGATTTATAAAAAACCGTTAGTTGGAATTTTTTCCAAAAATATTTCTGTTTGGTATCGCGTTACAATATATAATATAAAATTTAATTCAAGTCTCTAGTGGTATAGGTTCGTGAGATATTTAGGGTTAACCAAAATGTTCACCTTATTTTTAAATTGCTATGCGGTAAAAAATCACCCACTCAATTTTTTTTAGAGTCCTTTCGGTATCTTTGTGCATTATTATCTGTATAACAGAATTTATTTGGAGTCGATATCTCTACTGGTTCTTGAGCTATGGACGACGAAAAAAGTGTCGCGAACCTTCACTCTTTTGCTTAAAGATTTTTATTTTAAGGCTTAATTAGTACATACGAAAAATAAAAACAGTTTAAAGCTGCCGTTTTTTTTGACGCAAAGTTCATAATAGGAAAATAAATATCTGCACTCTCCTCAACTTCGCAAACTTTTCGGCGGAAAATAAGTTTATAAATTGTTGCTACTAATTTTTAGATTCAAATTTATGACTGCTGAACTCATTCTTTTTGTTTAAACATTTCTATCGATCGAAACATACAACATACACTGCCGCAAAATTTTATACGATTTAGTACAATATTAAAGCCATTTTTAGCAATTTACTAAGCTTAAAAGATTATGTACCTAATTCTAAACAATTTCAACATCTTAATATCTCTTAACGATTTGCTAAAATCACGGAATAGCTACATACTTTAACTTTTAGCAATGTGCTGCTTGCGAGGAATTGAAAAATCCTCCAAGATTAATTCTTGTCATGAAAGTGCTTTCTAAAATTAGCCGTTCGGAATCGTTCTTAAATAATTTTCCTAGATTTTTCAGAATTTAAAATAATTTTCAATTGCAATATTAATTAAATGTATCAAGAAATCATTATCTGAACTGTTATTTTTACTTGCGACATATAGGAACTATATGGCAAGTTTTGCATTCGTGCAATATTTTGTCTGTCTGTCCACGCTCCTACAGCCTAAACCATTGGGTCGATTGAGTTCAAACTTCGAAGTGAAGGTTTTGAGCAGATTCGCGTTAGGCGTTTTTTTCATTTTTTTTTAAAGATCAAAACTAACAGTGGCCCCCATACAATTTTTTTGGTCAAAAAACGATAATTCGAATTTTCTCAAAAACAAACCGATAGATTTTTTTTTAATTTTCTCTGAAATTTTATTTTTTAACTCGGCTTCTTTTAATAAGAAAAACATATTTTTGTATTGCTCAGGAAAGGTACCGCTCATAGAACCGTTATTTTGTTTTTTAATTTTCTCAGCAACTTATGTACTGATTTCAATAATTTTTTTTGTGAATAAGCTCTTATATTGCTTTAACAATATTTAATTATCAAAAGTGCAATTTTTTTTGTTTGGATTTTTAAAAAAATATTGATTTTTTTTTTTTCAAAATTCTATATCTCAAAAATGGGTTAATATTTTTTTACGAAATTCAAATTTAGAGCGTATATTTACAATCACTAAACAACTGCATACCAAAAATATTTTAAGAACAAAATTGAAAAATTTTATATATAAAAAATTAATTTAAAAAAAAAAACCGCTCTAACGATTTTCGAAAAAATTTTTTGAAAAATCAAGGGCTTTTTTATTTATAAAATGGCATTTAAATTTTTGAAGACAAACTTATTTTTCAGGTAAAATTTTGAATCTTAAATAAGTTTTTTTTTTAAATTATTTTAACTGCATTGAATGTAACCCCCTCCCAAAAAAATTGAAAAATTGAGGTTTTTTCGACAAATCAAATGGCATTTATATCTCATTATTTTACAAGTATATTTTTAAATCTTATATACATAGATACTTTTGTAAACAGACTCTTTGAATACAGGAGCAAGTTCGTGCGACCCAGTCGTGCATTTTATTTGTAAACCCATTAGGATTATTTATGCTCAACATTTCTCCATCTTTGTTCATCACATTCTCCCACACTCCTGTTTGCACTTGAGTAGAAATATATTGGAGTGCAATAGTAGTGGTTTCAATTTCAATCAGCGCAAATGCAATTTACTTAATCGAAACTCAATTTAAGAATTAGTATATTTGTGTCTGTTGCTCTACTAGGTCTAGTTTATTTTGTGGCTCCGTAGTGAGAATTTAAAAAAGTGCGTGTATTTTATCGGGATTGACATAAATAAATTGTTTCTAACGTTAATAATTATAATTAAATTTATTTATTGTGTAATATTCGCGTTAATAAGTAAAAATAAGATACATTTCTGTGATAGTTTTGTCAAAATGTTTTTATATTTTCAAGTAAATAAAATTTTTTGCTTTCGTTTTGAAAAAAATTCCAGTGCATACGTTAGGGAGGGAGTCAGCGTCGTTGGCTCTGTTGTCGTCGCGTCGGTAAGGTAGATTCTTTGTTTATTCAAAAGTTCATGTTGTGACATGTTCAACCACTTATAATGTTAAGGATTTCACTATTTGTATCACTGTTTGGAAAATGAAAATCAACTGCATTTATTGGTGAGTTATTTTTTAATTAAATCAATATAATTTTCTTTGTTGATAAAAACAATGTGTTTCTGAAAATTTACTTAAACTTAGTCTGTTTAAGAAAGTCAATTTTGCTGTTTGTGAATGCCATAGGAAACCAGTATGTACATTTCTCCACGATTAAGAATTTTCAAAAGCACTGATTTACGATGAAGTTATATAATAATGATTTGATTATCATTTGGAAGCTACCTGAGTTCTTAGACAATGTTACACTGACTAAGAGTTCAGGCAACGTCACTATCACCCTATGCTTAAGTCAGATTTAGTTGAGACCACTGATAGAATTATGGACATTATAACCTTATACTAAAGGTAGATTTATACATAAGAGCCTAAGGTGAATTGTCCTAAGAAGGACACAAAGAAGAGTCACCTTATATCTAAGGCAGATTTACCTAAAAAAAACTATACACTTTTAAAAAATGTCACATTCATTAAAAACTTATAATAAGTGAAGTGTACCAAATTCGAAATTTAAAAAGAGGCTGGGATACGACCCACACTGATAACTTCCCATCCCGTCTATCGTTTTGTCTTGCTTAAAAGTTTGTCTATATGTATCAATTTTTACCAAATTTGCGTACATTTTTTGTAGATTTTATTTTTTTATGAAAAAACGGACTGATGGATTTTTATAACAAAATTACTGAATATCGAAAACAATATTTTCTGTGAAATAAAATAAGTTTGAAGCCAATATTTGTAGTTTTTGAAAAGCTATTTAAAAGTTTTAGTACTGTTTTTTTTAGGTTTTTATTTTTTGTAAAAAAACTATCAATTCGATTTTTCTCAAAATTGTATCAAATGGTGAAAACAATATTTCTTATAAGTTAAAATTAGTTAGAAGCCATTATTTCAAATTTTGGAAAAGGTATTTGAGTCGAAAATCAATTTTTACCAACTTTTGTTAAATTTTTTTTAGGTTTTTAATTTTTTGGCACGAGTACGATAACTTTGGCGCCAAGATATAATAACGGTTTTTGGTAGATGGGTTTAATACAAGCATTTTTTACTATGGGAGGGGGGTCTATCTCCCCCCGTTTAGGCAGTAGGGGCAATTTAAAAAAATTATTATTTAAAATGAAAACAAATAATTAAAAAATAACGGTGATACTTACAATTAAGTTTTATACATTTTTTTAAAGCCAGAATTCTGTTTTATTAGCCAGTTTTTAATTCAAGTCAAAACTATGCGTAGTTTTTGAAAAATTTAATTTTAAACTCAAAATTTGAGTAAAAAAAGTTAAAAAAAAAAAGGTTTAAAGTGTAATTTTTCAATACTTCAAAAATATCTACCATTGTTTTTATTTCAAAATTTATTGCTCTTATTTGTTTTTGATCAAAAACTGAAAACTAGATGATTTTACGTCTTTTAGTTTTTGAGAAAATTGAAAATAACCACAACTACTATTTTAATTTAATTATTATTTTTTGCTTGAGTGGTTTTATTTTGATAGCAATAATGGTATTTGCGTATGCGTAATGCGTGTTTGGGTGTATGCAACAGTAAGGTGTGCGCGAGTTTGGGTGTATGCAACAGTGGGATCGGTAAATGCTGCAACCCCCCTGCTTGGACACACTATAGGATTTGGGGTGGGTGCGAGGTGGAGTGGGTGCAAGGTGGGGAGGGTGAAAGGTACGGTGGGTGCAAGATGGGGTGCATGCAAAGTTTCTTTTGCATTTAAATTAGCTGGATTTAAGAAAAATTAATTTATCCTTGGTATATCTTAATCCATATTCGATTATTTCTATCAAAATAAGACTACGTTAATACTTAAGCAAGGAAAAAGTAATTTAATTAAAATATTTTTGTTGGTAATTTTCAATTTTCTCCAGAACTAGAAGACATAAAGTCATCTAGTTTTCAGTTTTTGATCAAAAACAAATAAGAGCAATGAATTCTAAAAAAAAAACCAGAAGATAATGTGAAAGTTTTGAAAAACTACACGTTAAACCTTTTTTTAAATTTTGTTTGCATTAATTTTTAATTTAAAACAATTTTTTTCAAAAACTATGCATAGTTTTGACTTGATTTAAAAACAAGCTAATAGACAAAAATGTTTGCTTTTAAAAAAGGTATGATGCTTAATTGTAAGTATTACCGTTATTTTTGACGTGACAACGTCTTAAATTAGGTTTATTAGGGAGTCACTTATGAAAAAGTGTAACGCCCGGTAACGTTACGATGAGTCACCGAACGAGAGAGAGGCCCGCCGAATGCCTCCGAACGAGAGAGAGGCCCGCCGAATGCCTCCGAACGAGAGAGAGGCCCGCCGAATGCCTTGCGTCTCTCTCCCACTCAACTATGATCGGTCTGCCGCGCGCGCAGCACTAGAGAATTAGGCGCATTGAATCGGCGCATGCTTGTGTCTCTGTCTTTGTCTTTCTCGAACGTTCTTGGCGTTGGAAAAACAAGAAAGCGTCATAATACAAGTTCACACGTGTGGTTAAAGTATCGTCAGCTGTGTCTGTAGTGAAAATGTGGAGTGCTTAGATTCGTCATTTACAACAACTACAACAATAAAGGTAAATAATTGTACACCGATATTTCATTATCGTAAACTATGATTGATTGATTAATTGTTAGATTGACACAAAAGTTGAGAAACTGAGTTTATAGGTTATGTCATACTTTTGATAAATGTTGATAGTGTTAAGTAAATTATTAGTTTAACAATAAATATTCTACCTAGAAAAAGACGTTGTTACGTAAAATCTTCGCCCGTAAAACCGACTTCACAGGCAACCATTTTTTTTAATTATTTTTTTTCCTTTTAATGTACATATTTTTTTAAATTGCCCCTACCGCCTAAACGGGGGGAGATAGACCCCCTTGCTTCTTTTTAACTGTTCTATACAAATCCGTCATTAAACTTTGTCGCCAAAGTTATCGTACTCTCCCCGAAAACCCTTTATTTCCTATGAGACGTAATTGAATTTTTGGACACAACATTCGGTATGTTTAGTGGATTTTTCAACCCAACGCACAGTGTTGCGAGCCCATACAAAAGTTGATCAAAAATACTTGCGATATTGTTTTTTTTAGTTTTATCTTTTATTCGCATTTTTAGTATAATGTTTTATAATCAAACCAACATTTTTTAAGTTTAAAAACATATTCATGTATATTTTTTGCCGATTTTAAAATAATAGTTACACTAAAAAAGTAATTATTAAAAATGAAAAAAAATATTAAACATATAAAGATTTTGAATCGGTTTTTATCAATTTTCTAAATATTCCAGTATATCTTCATCTATAATTTTTGGTTGAAAGTTTCTTAATTTATTTCGAATACTTGAAATTAAAGGATTTGACGTTATAAGCATCATATTCATCAAATCTATATTTGTATTTTTCCGGGAAAACTTTCTGGTATGATTCTCCCTTAACTTTCTTGACTCCTTATGTCTTCCTTCTAAGGCATCTTCGGATAATTGTCCGATAGGTATTGAGAAGAAGTCAATAACATCCGCACCATGCATAAGAACTTTGTGTATTGACATTGGCATGTAGTACCACGAATGAGAATTTAAATACAAAAGCTTTGTTTCATTCAGTAATTTTTTAAAGTTTTCTGTATTAATTTTTATGCCACTAGACAAAACTCTATTAATCTTAAAAAAGTTGGAAATCAAATCTTCGCTTACCCCGGTTATCTCGGAGCTAAGATTTGCCTGTCGAAAAAATGTTCGTGCGGTGTTACCATCGTTCGTAGAACCGTATCCAGGCTTTGGTTGGTCAATCAGAAGACCCATTTTTTCTTTGAATTCCCTTTGTATCCTTTTTTTATTTTGATCAAAAATTTCCCTATTCGCAGATCCACGTACTTGCCAACACTTTAAGGACAATCTATACCCAATATGAAGGATACACTCAAAACTTCTAATCCAATTGTGTAGGGTCGATAACCCATATTTATAAGTTTGTACATTTGGTTGAAGATCGCCAACATTTTGTTGGTTCATAAGTTTTGGTGTTGCACCACATATGTAGCAGGTTTGTGTGGAACGAGTATCAGTAACAATATTGCATATACTGCCATCGATCATTGTAAAAATCATTTCAAAACTAATGTCAATAAAAAAGCCGCCTTCTTTTATTGGTAATGTTATTGGTAGTAAGTTATCAATTTCATGGTTCATTCTAGTCAACTCATTTATTAACAATATCTTTGGATTCTTTGATAAAATGCAAACGAATAGGTCGACAGAAAAAGGTGGAAGACGGTGCAGTGTTATTCCACTTAACTAAATCTGTATTTGATTCAACTAATTTAAGAGGGACAAAGGCGGTGATGAACAAAAACTCATCTGTTAAATTTGAATCCGAAAATCTTTGTTTATAATTGCTATGACCCGAAGAACCATCGAAACCCCACTTACAGATAAGTTTAAGGGGAGCAGAAGGATTGAAATGTATTTCTTCGCTTGATTGAATTATAGATGAAGCAGTTTTATGTAAAAGCTCTTGTAGATTTACTTCTACATTTGTTTCATCAGTAGTGATATTCTGAGGTAGTAAATCCTTTTTGGTTTTCATCATGGAATAGTAACTCGGGAATGTACTCGGGTTACATTCCTCGGGTTACATACTCGGGTGAATGTTATTTATAACCTTTCTAAGCCTTTCATATGAACGATATGAAAGATCAAGATCGATGAACAAAGCTAAAGCGTCTAAGGGTGATAAAGACTTTTTCATATCATCCTTTTTACTTGATACAGTTGCAGCAAATTTGATTTCATTGTGATCTCTGCCATTAAGTAAATCCGCCACTCTTCGTTTTTTCGACAAGAGATTAAGGCCTTCAAAATCTTTGCGTGGTCTACCTCGTTTGGGACTTTGAATTTCTGCTGCTCTATTTTCTAAAAATTTTAAAACATCTTCATACATCTTAAAAGACTTATTTAAATAAACACAATATTTTGTATTAAATTTTTTTACATTTCTTCCTGTTGACCTCCAATAACTGAACATTTTTAAAGTAAATAAATTTACGGATCTTTTAATACTTATTTTAATTGCATCTGGAGCATCATGGAGTTTATAAAAATCCAAAACAAAATCGAAAACGGGTGTACTCTTGACTTTGGAGTTAACTAACCGCCATTTCTCGAAACAAGCTCTGTTTTCGAGTAGGTACCTGAAATGCTGTACAAAAAAAGCGAATATATCACGAAAAAGCAAACAGACGCAAATAAAATTTTGCCAACATCAAGCATTAGGTTAAGGCAACAAAATATACAAAATTATCCAGGTGTTTTGAGGAGTTTTTTTTTAAACCTTACTTTAATATCAGTTTTACTCATTTTTTGAAGTCGTCCGAAAAATAGCTTAACTTACCCATTTTCTTATAAAATCTTGATTTTTTTATTATTACTTCAATAGCTTAACACAATTAAAATAAATATAATGTTCTATAACAAAAAAAATTGATCTTTAGGAAAAGAACACTACTCAAACATCGGCATCAACTTTCTTTGTGTTTTCCATTTCTCCTTTGTATCTAAGTTCCAGAGCTTAGATATCATCCAGTGATAAGAATTTCTTTGGAAAAATACCGTTTTAATATGACTTGACAAGAGGTAATCTAGTCACGGTTGCCACTTGAAAAAAAATTGCATGACCAAAGCTGAAAATAAAAATGACCATGTGTACCAAAAAAGGACCAAAATAATTTGTATCCGCAATGGCTTTTAACTTCCCATAGAAAGTTTTGACATTGAAAATTTTGACATTTCTCGACGTTTCAAGGTTCCTAGAGTCTAAATAAAAGATTTTTAGAGAGATGTCTGTGCGTGTGTTGTACGTACGTTCGGGAAGAATAACGTTTTTGACATCTGGTAAAATTTTGAGAAAATCGAATTGAAATTTTTTTACAAAAAATAAAAACCTTAAAAAAAACAATAGTAACACTTGGTAAAAATTTACTTTCGACTTAAGTATCTCTTCAAAAATTAAAAAAATATTGGCTTTAACCTAATTTTATCTCACAGAAAATATTGTTTCCGACATTCCGTAAATTGCGCATAAAAATCCAACAGTCAGTTTTTTTCATAAAAAATAAAATCTACAAAAAGTAGTACGCAAATGCTACGAAAATTTGGTAAAAATTGGTTTTCGACTAAAAATCTCGTTAACAAGAACAGATATTGAAATCAAACTATTTCATCATACTCAAAATATTGTTGGTAATTTTTAATTTTTTTTAGAATAGTTCAACTAACAACTAGCAAATCACGAAAGCCTACAAACCTTTTAAGCAAGACAAATCGGCAGACGGGATGGGAAGTTATCAGTTTGGGACGCATCCCAGCCTCTTTTTTTTAAGATCACAATATGTTAACATTATGTCAGGAGATCGAATAAGTCGGGAGATCGAATACTATCGCTAAATAAAATTCATATAAAATTAATTAAATTAAAAATGTTTTTGCAGACCAAACGCTATGGTTATTTTTGTCATCTTGACGCTCTTTGGCCAGCATTATATTATTAATAGTACCCAAATTAAGTCTGCCTTTCGTTTTTATCAAAGTTAATTCAAAAAAATTCCTCTCGGCAGCAGCTGAGCTGTGAGGAAGTAACATCAAGTTATAAACGAACTAACTTAAATTTTGAACAATATTCATCTGAAGCGTTTTTATGATAATTGAACTTTTCCCAAAATTCTTTATGTATGTATTTTATTTTTGAGATTATAAAAGGAATAGTTAGAGTTATTTTTTTCAATTTCTTAAAAAAAGGACCAAATGGAATAAAAAATGACCATGCGACCAAGTGAGAAAATAATGACCAAATTTGGTCTTAAAAGACCAAACTGGCAACCGTGAATCTAGTTTATGTATCGAACAAATTTTTACGTGACTGCTCATCTTTCGATTTATTACTAAGGGCAAAACACTGTGCAACGCCATATTTCTTACTTATTTTCTCTGTATGATAGAGTCTTTTCAACTCACTTTAATTTTTATTATCGACCAGATCCACGTCTCGCAGTACATTTGTTCCAAACGTTAAAATTCTTTTGGGAAGTTTTTAATTCAGGATAACACCTTTAATCTCTACCTTTGTATTTAATATATGTAATTTACTTTCGCTGTGTTAAAATCAAAAGCAATACTTTTGACGGAATATACCATCAATTCCATATTTAATTTCGTGATACAAAAGCTTCCCGATTCAATCATCGAAGCTTAATAACCATTAATTTATCTAAAAGTATTTCCCACGAAAAATGTTTCACAAAATTTAAAACTTCTTGTGCCTATCTATACATGTTTCCTTGAATTTAACTATTATAATAGTAAGTAGGTTCCCTAGAAGAAGCACTCTATCAAGTGATTCATTACATTCGACAATTTTATATTCTTGTCCTTAGAATTCCTAAATGTTCTTTGTGTTTAATGTATACAAGTTCTATAACAAGAATCGTTACAATTTTCGTTCTAAGAAGAATTTCTTTATGGAAAACATCAACAAATTCAATTAGGTTCTTTAGAAAGTGCATAAACCCAGTTGGACCACCCATCAAATGCTCTTGTCCAAAAGAGAACATCACATCACATAGGTTTCCTTTTTATTAAAAAAAAAACAAGTGCACAGCAATTTAATTACTCCAAGAGTCTACCAGCATGTTTGAATTTGTAAATCGAACGAATAATATAATAATATTCATTGGATCCTTTCTTCGGGTCAAAGAGAGAGAGGATACCTAACTATCTACCTTGTCGAAATGTCCTGCCAGAAAACAGAAAAAACAGAAACATTATTGGAACAAGGATCTTCTGACAGAATATGCATCAGTTCAGTACCAAGACCAAGACCAAGACCAGGAACCAGGACGACGAACTTATACCTTGAAAATAAACAAAATATCAATCTCTTCATAAAACACAGATATGTACTCTTTCAAGTCCACCCTCATCCTTCCATCACAGACCCATCTAGAGATTGTCCAGCTGAGTTCATGTTCTATTTTTGTGTCCAAAAACCCACATCATCCTTTTTGTCACGATTTTCCTTATTTTCTATCTAGAACGTTGCACTGCACTGCACATAGAAGCTTTTTCCAAGGATCATTTCTGTGTCTTTAATTTTGATAGTCGAATAGAACATGACATAACATCACACACTATACTTCTTATCGTTGAGTTGCTGCCATTTCAAGAATCCTGTTTTAAGTTCCTCTTTATAGTGCAGTGTAAGAGTGGAGCGGAGAGGAGAAGAGAGGAAAGGAAAGGAAGAAAGACGAGTAAGATAAAGATAGGAAAGACATCAGGAAGAAATTTTGAGTCCTTCTGTTTCTGGTTTTTATGTAGGACACAAGATATCTGCCTTGACATGGCATAAATACCAAGCAACATCATCATCATTGCCATCGAGCAAACAAGAAGTGCGAGTGACCATCAAAGAGTATGCCCTTCCTATATAAATACATATAGGAAGGTATCCCAACATACAACAGTAGTTGAGTTCACAGGACGAGAACCAGTACAACAAGGATGTGATATTCATTTTAATATGGTGATTCCACTTAAAGTGAGTTTGTGTCATGAATCAGATCAAAAGCTGTCTGTCCAGCGGCAGCTTTGTCGTCATCATCATAATCATCATCATCATCGTCGTTGCTCGTTGGACCAGAGTGTATATAGAGTGTAGGTGATGGAGTTCTTCATATTTGGAATATGGGAGTCCTGGATGGGCCTGATGATGGGAAACAACACTTCGAACAGAAATGAAAAGCATCATCAGTAGCCCAGTATTGTTTATGGCAATTTAAGTGGTCATTTTAGATTTTAGGGCAAAAACATGCTCCTTTGCTTGTCATTTCTGTTGTTCGGTTGATGCTTGGTGCTCGGTCATCTTTTGCTTCTTCTGCAAGTCCAGAGTCCTGCTTTGTCCTCCTCCCTTGGCGTACTTTTCGATGAGAGAATAAAGATGATGATGATGATGTTTCGTATATGGAATAACTTGTTAAACAATCAGAGAGTATTCTGATGTTCCAATTTCTGTTATGAGGATGCTTGCATATTGTTGCAAAAATATTGTATTAAATAATTCCCAAGGATTACAACCAGTTTGAGGCTTGCGATTGGGGGATGATATTTTCGGGCTGATTAAGAGAACGAACGGTCTTTAATAGAGATATGTACACAGAGAGAACAATGAAAGTTGTGGAGAGTCATTAAAGTTTTTAAAAGACAGATAGCCAGGATATAATGTTGAATGAAAAGAAAACTGTGACTCACTTTCTCTTTAAATGTCCTGTCCTGGCTAGTTCTAGAATTTTTTGTCATGGGTCTAAAGAGTTTATGGTATCAAAATGGCGGCGATTTCTAGATCTAATTGAGTTCCGCAACTGCTTGTGACTGCCATCTCTACCTACCTACCTGCAGTTAAACTAACAACAAAATGTTCTACAAATATTCAGTTTTTCATACCGATCTGGTTCCAATGCTCTTTGCGCTCAATCATCAACTTAAAAGCGTATTCCAAGATATTATTGTCTAGGTGCAGCTACACTTGTCAGTTTTAAACATTACTCAAATTTAAAGGGTGCGGTAAAGAAATACAAATTAAGCATCACTGCGCCATCTCTTTATAAGTTAAAGAAACAGAGCGAATTTAGCTTTTTCGCTATAGTGATTCGTAGGTTAGTTAAGTCGGTTGGTCTTTTTACCGTCATGCTTATATCAATGTAGATTTATTGTGATACCCTAGATAAAAACCTATGATAAGAGTCCCATGTAGTACCCATGGCATGATGGTTAGTGCGTTGGGCTGTCAAATCTTCGGTCGATACGTCTTCTTTCGATCATCAGCAAAGTTTTCGGAAAGATCATCAATAGGGCTCTGACTAAGTGGGCTGCGGACAACAAAATAATTCCGGATAAACAGTTCGGGTTCAAGGCGGATCATGACAAAATTCATGCTGCGTCTAAACTCGTTTCTGATATCCAATGGAATAAATCAAAACAACAATGCACAGGTGCTGTTCTGGTTGATTTGGAAAAGGCCTTTGACACCGTATGGTTAGAGGGTCTTTACCTAAAACTGAGCAGGCTTGGCATAAGCAAACCATTGTTGTATATACGTTATGACATGCTTAACGGTAGAAAGTTTGTTGTCAAAAGTGGCAATGTAATTTCTACCACAACGTTGCCCCTTCCCAGATGGAGAAGTTTCGGGTGTTCGAGCGGCAGTGTTTACGACGCTGTACCGGCTTATATCGAACAGCCGAATCTTCTTACGTGCATTACTATTCCAACGAGGTCCTATACAACGGGGCTCGAATCAACAGAATTGACAATTTCGTGATAAAACTCGTTCGAGGGCACATTGCAAGATCTATGTCTTCGATCAACAATTTAATTTTTGGGGAATTCTATCCGAACGACGAATATTTTGAGAGTGCTCGCTTGAGCGGCTTCATTCCACCAGAGGCATTCCTCTTTTTAGACAGATGCGGTCTGATACAGGATAGATTAGCAGTTCCGCTAATCTACCACGTCAGACGACGAACCGTGGATAGGTGACTCCTGTACAATCGGGACGTCATGGCACAAGGCGGAGCAGAGCTCCTTCGGTTCAGTAGGGCTGTGTCCAAACGGGACCGAACTGATAGGGTGAAGCAGGAGAACCAGTTTTGGTGGCTTCAATCGGCACTTGATAGTGGATAGTCGAGATGGGGTTTTAAGCCTTGGCCGGCTTACATACTTGTTTTATAGTTTTAGGGTTTAGTTTTAAGTAGAATAAGCATGGTGGCAAAAAAAAAATAATTACGAAAAAAAATTTTTTTTTAAATAAAAAAAAAATATAAAAAAAAACAAAATAATAAAAAATAAAAATGAAAAACAACAAATGTTAGATAGTTAGATTTGCTGCTGATGGTTGTTCTAGTTTTAAGTAGTTTATAGGTAGAATAGGTAGTTTAAGTTAGTTTTAAGTTCTATATAAGGACCTAATTTTAAGTAGTTTTGAAGTAAAAATAATATTAATATTATTTTTTTTTTTTCAAATTTTCTAATAAATAAAAAAAATTTAATTGAAGTCAAATAGATCTTAGGGGCGAAAGGCATTAAAATTAAGTATTATTGTCTAACTTAGAGTGTCCGTATGGGACCAGTAAGTTAGTTGTTAGTTATGAATAATTAGGCTAGTTTTATGAATTTTTGTCTAGCTTTAAGAAAATAGTGCGTTGGGCTGTCATGCGAGAGATCTTGGGTTCGATCCCTGCCTGTGTCACCTACAGTTTTTTTTCACGGGTATTGCCTCTTGCGAGGAATTGACAAATTCTCCAAGTGTAATTCTTGTCATGAAAAAGTGCTTTCTCAAATTAGCCGCTCGGATTCGGCATATAAACTGTAGGTTCCCTCCATGCCTGCAATTACTCGCACATAGGAATGGTTGAGAGTTGTAAGTCACTAGGTCCTGGTTCTCTACGGACTTTTGCGCCACCTAATTTTTTAAGAGTCCCATGACAGAGCCTGCCGTAAAGCCGTGGGTGTAGTTTCAGCGAACTGTAGTCTGAAATTGCTTGAAGATGTCGTCAGCATATTCTTTTGGGTGAGGAAAGGTTAGGCCCACCAACTTCTTAGGCATTTTCCCCTATATTTTCCATTAAGGTAGACCACACCCCCCGCCAGACTCTTCGAACTGTCAAAACCTCAGCTTGAAAGACATTGCTAAGTGCTTCCAAATAGAAACCTGCACCAAAACCAATACCCATCTTGGAGCCGTTAACGTCTTTGTGCGTACCATAGAAATCGCATGGCCATTACGCTCAGTTGATTTAACCGTATGTCACTTCTTATGGGGCTATTTAAAGTCCTTAGTGTATATGTATAAAACTAAACCGTAGGACATGGAAGAGCTGATAGCTTCTTTTCTCAACATTTTGTCAACATTTTAACCGCCATGTTAGGAAAAGTCTATGAAAGTCTAAAAGCGGTTGTTTGAAATAGGGGAATGTTATGGAACCCTTTAAAAAATCAACGAGATTTTGGCTGAACTAAATACATCGGATAGGTTGCTTCAGCTATTTTTCAGTTTTCAATTTTTGAGTACAATCTTGCTCAAAAATCATAATTTTGAACAAATTTTATTTTTTCTAGCCATATAAGACTTCAACTGTGTTTAAGGTATTTATTTAAATATTGATAAATAAAATACTAAAGCTTAAGTTGGTTTTCTTTCAGTGTAGATACATTATTATGAACTTCGATTAAGGACTTATGCTTTCCTTCTGATAAAGTAAACTATATTTGAGCTATGATGTGTGTTTGTTATTTTGTACAAATTGTGTGTGTCAATTTTGAAAATGTCTTGATATTTAAGGCATATCAAGATCTATAAACTATAAAGTTGATGCTGCAATAATATTATATGGTAGATTCCACTTCTGACCCTTTGTAAATTCGTGCAACTTTGTTCAATATGATACGAATGTCTATATGTTTTACATTATTATGAATGATGATGGTAAGTTCCTTTGCCTTATCTGTCCAAACATACACACACATATATGTATGTATCAATTACAAATGGACATTAAAATATTTGTATTTTAATTTTAATGAGGTTAAAAATGTCGTCAATTATGCATATGTTTGAAATTTTATTCCTAAAGTAATTAAATTTGGAAAATGGATACTGTGTTATGTACTTTGACTTTAGTTTTGTTTGCGACAATATTTTTACTGTCAAAGAAGATTTTAAAATATCCTGATTTTAATGATCTGAATGAGTTTAAGCTTTAAGTCTCAGTAAAATGCTGTTAGACATTAATACCCAATTCTTTTCTGTACTATTGTCTCAGTGTAAAGGGAAATAAGTACCTTTGGGAAGAAAAATGATCTTTTAGACAAATTTCCCGATACAAAAATATGTAGTGCCTTAGATTTTTCCAAAACTCAAAACATTTTACGAATTTGTTTCTTTTTTTTGTTTGAAAATAATTAAACATTCCACACGGACACATGATGAATTCTATATAAGGAAACAGGACACTAATGAAGCACACACATATTACCATAACCTCATTAAGTATTCATCCAACCACCATCATCATCATCATCATCAATGTATGTTGCGCAACAGAAAGAGTTTTGATGAGGATGAGAATTTAAAAAAATATATTTAAAAACATAAAAAGATACATACAAATGATGCAGGGAATTTATACAATTATGCGTATATTATATTACATTTCACATCTCTCTGTCTCACCATATAGTCTCTACTTGTCGACAACATCTCAACGCATAACGAAACTTTTCCTGTTGCCATCGTAATGACTCTTAATGCAAACGGTTCTACGCATTAATTGCATTCCATCAGCATATCATCCCCCGAATGTCCTTTATGTTTTGTATGCATGGACCTGAACTGGTATCTAGGGATGGATTTATGGTGGACAAGAAATGTAGGCTCTAATATTTACTGAGGGCCTGCTGTTGTTTGAAATGGTTTTGTTTATAAATTAATAAAGTATTATGTAGTTGAAAATTCACCAGAAGTTCACACTCCATTTTTTTTTAAACTCACCAAACTTTCAGTCTTCCATTTCTAGAATTCATTAAATTCCCAAAATCAACTTATCATTCTTGTTTAAAATTTCTTAAATTTAGTTTCGGTGTTTTTCTTTGTATAGTTTTTTGTTTTCACTGAATCTTTACTTTTTTTAAATTTCACTATTCATTCTCACCACAATTTGTGTTACTTCCCTGTTAGTACACGAGCTTTTAGTTTGGTTTTCTTGTATTTTTTCGTAACTTTAAACACTTCTTTAAATTTCATAGTCCATCTAACAACAATAGTCCAATAACAATAATTTGCTATGTATTTGGTCATTTTCATAAGGCTTCGCCTGATTTTCTTTGTGTTCTTTTATTTTTTTTTTTGTAAATTAAGGACATTAGTAATATAACCACAATTTCCTTCGAGCAATACTGATCATTTGTTATGAAATCTTTTTTTTTATCCCAAGTGAATTTTCATTTCTCTTCGAATCCACAATTTTTGTTCACTTACTCAAATCTTTCATCCGAATAAATCCGCTCCTGAAAACCTCCCCAAGTTATGGCCAAAAATTTAACCCTCTTATCATGTACCCTACACATATTGGTTGAATGCGAAATTACGCTCATTGAATTTGCATACGAAATTGTACGCACGTTCGCGGTATGATAGTCGTCAGACCGATCGGTCAGACTTGGTGAGGTGGACGTGGAGGTGGGATGGTGAAGAACAGAGATGTGGACAGTAGACAGTGAGTGGTGCGTGGTTGTGCTATGTGATGACCGAACACTGTCATCATCAACATGCGTATACATACAATGCTCCCATCTCTCACATTCCGAACTGAAGTTCAATTTCAGTCACCAGACGCACCTCATCAGCATCAGCATCACCATCAGAATCACCACCAGCAATATACCATCAGGACCATCGAATTCAGATACAGAGTTCTTCCTGATGGGAGGAATGGTATGAATGGAGCTGGCCCACCGTGCGTCGTCGTCGTCATAGTCGGCCGGTCACCACACCGACTGACCGGGCCGCCACTGACCGTCACCGTTTGGTTCGCCTGCTTAAGCATTCAAACCATGTTTGATAAGCAATTAAATTTTGCAATTATTGAAATCAATACCTGACATCCCGGTGCCTGTCATCAATCATTCAATTAAAACTCTCTCCAGTGAATTTCGGGGGTTACGCTAATGACTATAGTGTCATAAAATTTCGCCTCATGATGGGGTAATTAGAGAAGCTATTGAACTCATGAGCTCGTTGAGCTGACACTGACGACTCACGAGTGACGACGGACGTACTAAGGGTTTATAAATTTTATTTTTCTGTGAAAAGTTTCTGTCAGCACAGCAGCAGATGAGGGACTTATACAAATGACCGACTATCCGCCAATGACGGACTGGACCGGACGAAGGACGAAAGGACTCTATCAATCGTCTGATTCTGATTTTGATTTTGATGTGTCGTCCCCAATGAAGTGACCGATGATTGACTATTGTCCTTTCATTAAATTAAAGGATGAGAGAGAAGTATGGGGCTTAACATTTTATTTGATGTGAAAGGATTATTTGAGAGAAGGTGCTTCTGGAAGAATTTCTAATACCTCTACTTTGACGCTATCGGTTGTCATGGATTTGAATTATATCTAACCTTAAAAACGAGCGAGGTATTGGTTAGGTATTTGCAATTTGAGCTGAGAGCAGTCCTCGTCCTTTGGTCACAGGTTTGGGTTGGTTACCGAGGTGACTAATCACAAATGAGTTTGCTTTAGATTATATTGTGAAAGGTATTAGTATATGCGACCACTATTTAGTCATATCATGTCATTTCGAGGGAATGTTAAGTGATCCTTTGTCAGATATATTTGATTTTGAAGGACATGTACTTGTTCATAGTTCAGAGTAAAGTTCAAATGAATTTAATAATTAGCAAATAAACGTCAATTAAATTTGCAACTTTTTCGTTCTAATTCAATCATAACGCAGTCAAGGAGCTTTTATTAATTTATCGGTGATGTCGATAGTTGAGGACTTATTACTTTTTCATTAGTTTTTAATTTTTCATAAATTATCTGAAGTTAAAGCTCCCAATTTTGACGATGATCCAAATTGTTGACGATAAAGAATAACTTATTCATCATTTGTAACTTCTTTTTCCTGTATTTCTTTTTAAGTTAAACATTTAAAAGAAGAATCTCAGAAAGAAAAAAAAGTGCGTATACGCCATGAGGTACACAACTAGTTTGTAGAGAACTAAGAGTTCTGCTTTGTGTAAGGTTCAGTTACTGAACCTTGTACTGCTATATTTTTAATTTAAATGCAAACTAATGAAAACACAGATTATTAGTTTTGTTGTTTAAAGAGATAAGCTTAAGAAGCATCTACCACTGTAGGTTAGGTTTTTGAAATTTGTTTTTATCAACCAAAAATAGTACCTTTAAAAAAAAACTTTGTCGGTTCTCCTTCTACTTCCAAAATGTAGGAGTGCTTCGCAGCAAAAATAGAACAATTCTCAAGCTTTTCCATACGATCTTTTCTTTCGCTTTCACTGAAACAAGGTTGAACTCCACAATCTTTAACATGGAACAATTTGATTAAGAGTCCGAAAATTTCAGGAAAGACCATCATGTGGATACTATAATTTCAGTAGGTGGCGGAGTGTTATATAGCTATAAGAAGTAATTTTCCTTCCCTTTCAACCTGACAATTGAAATTATTTGCGTTAAAATATCGCTGCAGTCAAAAGATATATTTGTTTTAAGTACCTTCATTTCCTCCGGTTTCTACTTTTGTTGAACTCTCTCTTGCTCTTGATCATATCATGGAAATTGCTGGTTTGGATAGCATAATTCATCTTTTAGGTCACTTTAACCTCCCATGGGTCACATCAGAAGACGAAGCATTATTGAGTTCGTCTCCACAAGAGCTTCTTTTATTAGACCATTTTATCTCCATGGACTAACAGCAAGTGAGCTGTATTAAAAACCACCTAAACAAAACTCCATTTATTTTTTTCATCTGACGATATAAGTATTGCAGTAGGTAATTGAATCAAAAAATCTTCTATATGGAATAACTTTCGGAAAGTCGATTTTCAGCAGCTTTCTGAACATCTATTTGCTTGTGGTATTGAGAATATACCAGTTTTAAATGATGCCGGCATTTCAGTCACAATGTTTTGGGTAGAGCGTTCCATTAGTATGAGACTGCACAGTCGACATCAGAACATATCGTAATATCCAAATATTTCAACTTTACTCATCCAAAGAAGCTTAAAATGTTTCGAAACAAGACAAACAAGACTTGGAAAAACTTCATAAAAAGTATGTCCCGTGAAGATCGTAAAGTAAGTTACTCTCTTTGAAGAGTTTAAATTTCTCTTTAATTATTATTTAAATGCCGAATATCTTCTTAATATCGAAGATTCCCTTAAGCTTGACCCCAAAGCTTTTGGAAATTTGTTAATACAAAAAGGAAATCTTTACTTAAGAGTATAATAGAGATAACTTAGTACTCCAGCAATTTGTAACGAGTTTGCTAAAAACTTTCAACAAAGCTGAAAAGACATTTGGGATTCTACTTCAATTCCTTACATGGGTTTCTTCTTACCTTCAAAATAGGTCTTATCAAGTCAAATTTAGAAGTTCTTTCTCCAACGCTTTTATTGCCAAATCAGGAGTTCTCCAGGGTATTCATTAAGGGACTTTACTCTTTATTTTACACAATATTTCGCTCGATTGCTGATTCGTTTCTATCGAGAAATAAGAAACTATTTGCATTTTTCGTTGATTTTAAAGCTGCTTTCGACACCGTGGATCGCAATGCCCTGTTTTATAAGCTTTTCCAGATAGGAATGTCACTTAAGTTTGGTACAGTATTGCAAAATTTATAAAAGACTACCAAAGCAACAGTGTGGAATGACCAATGCATATCAGAGTTAGACAGGGCTGTGCGTGCACTTAGTCCAAGTCTGTTTGCATTCTTTATGAAAGATATAGTTGGAGCATTACCAGCAGGAATTGAGTATGCAGGCGTTAATATTAAAGCTCTTCTTTTCGCTGACGACATTGTCCTGCTCGCGTATACACCGCAGTCCTTTCAGCTAATAATAAATAAGCAAATATCTAAGAGTCTGATTTACTAAGAATTTAAGCATGGAAAAACATCTCACTGACAAACTTGTTAAGGCGAAAATTGCTATAAACGTAGGAAGGAAGCAAAACTTTAATAATAAGAAAATAACACATACCAGTAAATTCAGGGTCTTCGAAGCTGTATCAGAATCGGTTATGATTTATGTGGCGCAAGTGTGGGGAGGTCGGGAATATGGACAAGTGGAAAAACTGCTCAGATTTTACATAAAACGGATTTTCCACCTTCCTTGGAGTACGCCAAACTACATGACATTGTTGAAAACGGCTTTATCGTCTTTATTCATAAAAACACTCAAGCTGCAGGTCGATTACATCCTCAAAGCTCTCGGTATGCCAAGTTATCGTCTTCAAACAATCCAATTCCGAAGTGTATGGTTTATAGACTAGATAGAACTGTCTGAGCAGGTGGATGTTGAACTGAACTATAGTAACCTTGCCTCATGGAAACCAAGTATATATCGCTTAATAGTTCGTCTGAATGAAGCCTCAAGAGAACAATATACGAATCAAGCCAAAAGTTCACTGCACCGTATGATTTATAGTAGACTAGTTTACGATCTCCGGGAAACAAGCTACTACCACGACAAATATAATGTCGAACAAATTTCCGGTTAAGAGGAGAACTACATCTGATCTGATCTGATTCTGAACTACATTCCTCACCGCGAGGACTTACCGATTTTATGCAACCTGTGCAACTTGAAATAGCGCAAGGATGGGTTTCATTTTGTTGGACGATGTGCGATAGCATGAGAGAAATAAGAAAACATACCATAGGCAAGGACCTTCTTTCAAATACTGAAATCATAAGTCTCCTAAAGGAAATGGATTTCACAAAGTAATATGCATATTGCAAAACAGCACTTAAATATAGACATCAAATTTTAAATGAAGCGTCTTGAATCTTAAACTGCAATTTCTTCATTTTTAATCAATATAAAGCTATAATTTTTAATTTTTTTTACAAGATCCTTAAGAATAAGATAGAATCTGTTCAACGCAGCTTAATACGTTTCGCCATAAAAGGCTACCATAGTCTAATCCATACAACCTTCTTTTTTGGTCGTAAGATGTAGCTTGTATTAAGCTCTCTTACCAATAGATCTGAAAATGTATGCAATTTTTGATCTTTTGTCCCTCGTAAAATTAATTGCAGTATTGCTCATAAAATAGACAGCAAGTTCTTAATCCTTAACACATTCCTTATTCTCGGACATATAATACAACATCCTACGTATTTATCTCATTTTAAAAAATGAGATTCGTAAGATTGTATCAAATCTACTTTCAAATAATTTAGCTCTTTTTATTTTTAAGAATAGTTTCACTCAATCAAAGAAACTTTCAATGCAATACAATATCCTTTTAGTCGTTGCTTACTTTATTGAAATATACAAAGACAGTATATAGTAATGAGAAAAATATATAGCAGCAAAAGTTAAATCCTTTAACTTTTGTCTATCCTTTCGTTTAAATTTAGAAATGTATATGAAATACTTTGAAATTATTAGAAACGTGATACTGAAATATTCAACTACAACATTCAGAAGTTGGATGTTTCACTTGATTTTGCTTTATGTTGACCTGATTTTTGTTTGTTACGTCTTTCAAAAAGACCGCTAAAACAAACAAAAAAACTTTAAAATTTAAATTCGTTTTGTATCAAAAACACACACCTTTTCACCCCAAAAAGAAAAATCTTAACTTTATACACAAACATCGTTTACTTAGGTTTTTAACCCTTTCACCTACCACCAAATTCTCTAAATATGTGTGTGTGCTGCATATACAGACATTGTGCAATGTAAATATACCTCTTCCTAAATATTTTTTCAATTTACTTAAAAACTTTTCAAACAAATTTACCCAAACCACCTCTTGCCAGCCACTTTGCCTGCCGCCAACGGTACCGGAACCGCATGTCATCCACCCATATGGCCCTACTCATAATTTCTGACAACATCCAAAAAGCCAAAGTCATATATGTTTGCCTGTATGTATGTAGGGTCGTAGGTATTTGTATATCTAGGTACCTAAGTAAATCTATGTAAAATGCAAATTTATCCAAAGCTGGCAAATTGTTTTGGCATAATATCGTACAAAACACTGGCCCTCCTCTTCACCTCCTCATTAAAAAAAAAATGTATAAACTTCAAGAGCTCTAAATACAACCCTTTTGGCTTTTTGTGTATAGCTTATAGGCTAGGCATAAGGACATTCACTGTACTGTAAACTCCTTGCAACTTTTCTCCTGTGTGTTATGGCTGCCACAACAAAATTCATGTGAAACACAAACACAGATGTTTGGTCCTAAAGGAAAACAAAACCCCATCAGTTCTCTCCCTTTGAGATCCTTGAGCTAAGACGAAGGAAAAACAAAAGAGAGTTTGTCATCATTCAGAAAATTCAACCCAACAATACCAACAACTCCAGATTCCTGAAACAAATAAAAACAAAAACAAAAAACAAAAAAACAAAAAACAAAAAACGAAAAACCAACAAAAGTGCGTTTCACCTGTCGAAAAATGTTTTGTAAAACAATTTGCCCCAACACCATCAGCATCAACAGCAAACTTTATGTATTCGCGATGCGGCTCATACACAACTTTGTCGTCGTCTTTATCGTTATTTGGTTATAGACTTAAGCATATGGCGCCCAACGCCAAACCTCTTCTCATACTACATACGAAAAGCATTGAGCGTTCAAGAAAGCCGCTATTGCCGTCTTCTAATATCCATAACGGAATTTTGCGCGCAATGCGTTGTGCCATTTCGTAGGGAAGGTGCTTATTCGTATACTTATATATTAAAGAAAGGGATCACACTGCCAAATAATAAATTAAGTTATTTTCTCCCTCGGCACCTCGATATACGCTATAATAACCAACAACATTCTCTGCTTCGCTTCGCAACAATCTACTTCACTCTAGTGCGCCGCGGTTGCTGTCACCCGCTGCGAAAGCTGTCATAGTTGGCGACATTTTGAAGCTATTTATGTACATATATAATACGAGTATACAAGCAAAATAACTGGCCTTCGTTTATTGGCAACATTTGGAAAACTTCAGCAGAGACAGATGTAAGGCTTTACTTGGCTGGATTGAACGGAATGAAGGCCTTTAAAAAATATAGATGAGAAAGTTGAAGGTTGAATTTGACAGATGAACTAAGGTTCAAAAGTGGTTTAAAATGTATCCTGTTCTAGTTGTTCTTCTTAGGCAATGAGGTTCAAAAATGGTTCCAAGTGCAAGTTTTTGATAGTACTCAACGTAAAACTTCAAATTAAATTGGTAAATTCAAACCATTGCATTTCTGCTATCTAACTTAAGGCCCAGTATTTCAGTAGTGATTGGAAATTGTCCATCATTTCGGGAGTTATTTATCTAAATTAGTTTTAGACTGTTTAAAAAAAAACTATCATCGTATTGATGAATGTCGTTCATCAACAGAAAATTATCATATTGATGTACTTTGCATCTTATTGATGAATAAATTGCCTGATGAACCGTTTTCTGTCGTTTACTCAACACCAATTCCATATAAATGTCTGAAGGGAAAATTCCATTAGTTCATCAAAACTTTTCATGGATATGATAAACCCAAGTTTCTGGTTGATTTTTCATCATAACTACGAATGCAATAATCATATTGATGAATTGAATTATTTCTACACATTTATGAAACTATATCATATTTACAACTGAATTCTAATAATAATATAATAATAATAATAGTAATAATTATTATTATAATAAATCAGTTCATCACATTGACGAATGCATTCATATTTATGATTTTCTTTAACATTCATCATATTGATGAAATCAACAATCATATTTATGAAATGTTTAGTCATCATATTGACGAACACTTTCATCATCTATGTAAATAAGTTTCTAACAATTAGTTCATCATATTGTAAAAATCTTCTTCATATTGAAGAACGTATTCATCATATGTATGAACGATTTCATAAAATTTAGTTCATTATATTGTATTTCTAATTTAATCACCATATTTAAGATATTTAGTTTATCGTATTGATAACAAATAAGTCTTTATATTGATGATCGAATTCATTTAGTTATCTTATTAATGAAGTTTGGTCATAATATTGATAAAATCAGTTTTCGTGTGCTTGAACATCATTATGATGAATACATTTATTATATTTAAGAAAAACTAAAGAAGAAATTAATCATCATATTGCTGAATGCGATCATCAATATTACTAAATTAATAATAATATTGAACGATTTGTTTTCATCAAATTGATGAATATTTCATAAAATTGATTTTTTTTTTACAATATTGATAAATAAATTCATCAAAGTTGCTCGAAAACTTTTCAAAAATGTTCATCATATTTATTAACGCTGTAGTCAATATTATGAAAAATTTAAGGGATATTTTTTTTTTATTATATTGATGAAACAAAGTTATGAGTGTTGTACGAGATTCATCAGTCAAAACTTTCATCATATTGACGAACTGTTGTTCATCTAATACATGAAAAGGTTCACTAAAATTTATGATTTTTACATAATATTGACGATCTTTTTTATCGAATCAACCTAAGAATAACCTCGACATCGAACTAAGAAAGCAAACCTTTCCTTTTCGCACATTGATTTGTATGAAAGCATCACTTTTTGAACTTTGACATATAGTATATCAGACTTGTAACAAAATGGACTTCATCTGTATGAATGTTGAAATGATTACAATAAATAATAAGTCCCAACCTTTAGGGAATTCGTTTCAAAAAAGATTGCATTCATTTAAACAAAAAATCCAAAAGGTTTTAGAAGCCTGATTTATATTAACTTAAGATTTCTGTGTTTTAACAAACAGGGCTGCTAAAAGTCACTTGGGCCCGTTTCTTGTTTTTGGTTTAACTCCGGCTATGAATCTTAAAATGCAAGGATGAGTTGGAAGTTTTAATGCTTTCTTCTTGTAGGAAACTTTGCCGCATTGTGGAGCCGCCAAATTAGTAAAATTGTTTATTATTTTGTTTGCTTCTCTCACAAATTAAGCGTATATTTGCCGAAAAGTACTTCGATAGCCATAAATTAACCGGAAGGGAATTTTTTGTTTCTGTTTGAAAAAAAAGTACAGAATAAAAATATAAATTAAACTCCACACCACTAGGGGGCGCGCAGCATCATCGACAAATAGAAACAACAAACACACACCCATAAACAAAGACTTACCCGAGGCGAAGAAAAGCGCAAAATTCTAGAAAGTTTGGGTCTGAAAATGAAGAAAAGAAAAAAAGAAGCAGAGGAAGAGTAGAGAAGAAGTAAATGCAGGAGAAGAAGAAGAAGGAAAGTATTTTCCCGAATGAATAGAGAATCATAATTCTGGGAATTAATAGCAAAAATAGTTGTTTGAAAGTTTTGTTACTTTTGAATCTTTCTATAGAACTTTCTACACTCCATATACATACATAGATTGAATGTGTATATATGTATGTATGTGAGTAGGTCTATAGGTGTACTTTAGGTAAATCTTTTGAAATTTTCCAACAGAATGAGGCAAGAAAAGTTTTTGGTTAATTTTAATGAAATTAATTTTTGTGTAAGACATAATGGCGCATTTTTAAGATGAAAAACGAGAAGAAAATGGAAACAACAATTTTTAAGTTGTTGGACTATACGTATGCCGCCCTTGCAATAGTTTGATAGTTTGAAGAAGTTTAATTTTTGTTTTTTGGTTTAGTACACACTTTTCATATTTTTAGGGGCACGTTTCTTTAGAAGTTTGAATGGTGTGTAGGATGTAATTGAAAGTTGCACGAGATAGACTGCATCAAAAAATTGTTCACACAGCAACCCTTGCTTGTTTTATAGGAAAGTAAGAAAGAAATCATTAAAATGATGTATGAAATGTCTTTAAAGGCGATAGTGAAAACGCAATCATGTAGGTGTTTGAGAATTTCGAATAATTGTAGATTACAAATAATAAGTATGAAATGCAACACCAACAGTGAGAAAGCTGAATCCACATAATCAGGATTCAGTCATTCAAACGAAGTCACCAAATCCAATATGTATCACTAACTCATGATCTGTGGTATCAGAAATCACAAAAGCACAATCGGATAATTCAATAATCACTAAGAAAAGAGCAACGGGTAAAGTTTTGCTATAGTTCAGGTGTCCCTCAGGGCAGCTATTTAGGTCCATTATTATTTAATTTGATTTCGACTTTTCAGAAGAATAATCTCGTACGCTGACTTTTTACTTATACTGACAAATGTTAAATAATTTATTTCACACGAAGGAAAAATATGTTTTCTTATAGCTATATTTTTGATTCGTCTGCATTAAAAAAAAGTATCTATGTTCTGATCTTGGCACCTTTTTGGATTATAAAGTGAGTTTCAATGATCACATTAATTATACTATAAAAAGGCTAACATGGCTTTAGAATTTATAAAAGTTTAGGGTTCTTATTCACTTGACTTTCGAGCTCCTTACGTTTTGAATCTAATTTGCGTATCATTTGTGCACCCAATTTTAAAATACGGTTGTGTTGTATTGTCTCCTTACTACTCTGCACATATTTGTTTTCCTTTTTATAATTATTATACACTCAAGGGGTTCATTAATAATCGTAGCATTTTTAAAGCTTAAAACAAGCTTAAGGAAAATATGGAAGGATGAAGAGATACTAATACTAGTGCAACAAACAAACAACAGTAAGAAAGAGTGTTGGAAACAAATCAGAGCCCTGAGGTACACCCGCGTTTATTTTGTGTGTATCGAATTTGAATCCGTGCAATAATTTTTTGATTGAACGGTTTGAAATGTAATTTCTAATCTAACAAAGTAGATATACATCAATACCAAATATACTCATTTTCGATAAGGGAATTTGTGTATGTCAAGGTCTTTCAGTACTCTTGCAACTGCACGTGGTGTTACGTACGATTTTTTTTCCAAATGACCAGAAGTTGTAACTACCTTTTGGACTTTTATTACTTTTTGCAGTAATTTCTGCAAAAAGTAATAAAATTTCATGTAAAAATTAATTTTGTCGAATATGAGCGTTATTCTTAAGTTATTCCGGTTTTCCTCAGTGAACAACAGAAACATTTGTCTCTGATTGTAATAACCTCTCTACAGCTAGTGTCAAGCTATGACTTTTCTTTGGGTTTGATAGATTTTACCTTATTCGGGATGAAATATCTCATTTCACAAAGGATCACGTGACTATCGAGTAAGCAGAGTGACCGGTTAAAGTTTCTGATCATTTCGTTGGCTTTCTTATATTGCCAAACGTTTCTAGCAGGAACTTTTACTTTAACTGGGTGTTTTCGGCATGATACATTATTTGCAGATATGATAAGACGATCTTATGTGCCTGGAGGCAATAATACACTCATTGCGTATTTGATAGAGTCAGATGCAAAAATCAAGTCTAGGGTATTGGCAGACGGACAATTGCCAATTTAGCTATATTTCCGAATTTTATAATGGATTTATTGCCTTTCCAGCAGTTCTGTGCAAGAAAAGCTTTAATTTCAGTCGGAAAAGCATTCATTAATTGAATTTAATATTCAGTAGATCTGAACATGGTACAAAACGACCCACTCAATCAGTTGTTTAATTAAATAGAAGAGTTCGGAAAAAATGATTACAAAACAATTCAGTTGCAATAATTATGTACTTGTAATTGATATCTCGATGATACACTTTTTCCATTACTTTAAAATATAATTGAAGAATTTCAACGACTAATTACATGTAAGTAAATTACGAGTATAATTACAAAAAATGAAAATTTGTAATGGAAGAAATTTTAATTATTAATTACTTCTAATTGAAATGAAAGTTTAAATACATTACGAAAAAGTAATCATTATTTCCAAACTCTGTTAATTAGTACTATTTATATTGTCTTTTCCATAAATGATAATTTTAATCACATTATATTTATACTTTATATAGTATATTTTGTTGTATTGCATATTTTTAAGTTCTTATGTTATTGTAACGTTACCTTTTAATGGATTTGTGAAACATACAAATACAAAAATCATGCTCCTAGACAATATTGTACCCGATTATTTGATTTAGCAGGGTTTGTCCTTCTAGTCGAAAATACGAAAAAAAAAGAAATAAACCTTTGCGATACATTTATTAAAAGCTCATTATAAATAAAAATGTATCGTTTATATTTGCGATTTTGTCGGAATCAAAGCAGAATTTTGTCAGTTATTTCATTTTCAAAATATTCGAACACAATTTTCCAGAAAACTGCTCAAGTTTACTAGAATCAGTGGAAAATGCCAAAAATAAATTCAAGTCAAAACCTACCCCCACAGAATCAATACTATACTTTGCATAGACACTTTTTTTTTAAACCTGTCAAAAATCTACAAAATATAACGTCTAAATAATTATTGAATTATGAAATGTGATTGGTGTCCCCGAAAATGTTTCCCCCGTTTTCCACCCAGCTATTTTGTACAACCTGGCCGTTCGGAATTTCCCAATCCAGGCAACATCGAAGACCTACACAGCCGCACTCATAATATCATGCCGAAGTTCTTTGATGGCGTCGAACTAGGCTATCGCTATAGTTTGGCCCCCGAAAAGACCATTCAATTAAACTGGATTCTAAGTCATACCCGACCTTCAGGCTTTCGTATCGGTGGAGTTTATTGCACACGAAATCATGATGATGTTCTGGTAAGAATTCAAAGAATCGATATGATGGTGTTTATTTTGACTTAATATTCAAACCAAATGTCAAATATGTTTTCATTTCCCATCATCGTCCTCATCGTTCTCATCGTCCTTATACACAGGAGACCCCAATGATTCATGCCGACATAAATCCAAGCTCTTTGTCATCGAATATTGGTTTTGTGTACTATCCGTGGCAGAGTGTTCGCCTTTGGGCGGCGTTTCAAAAATCAAAAGCTCTGTTTGACAGAACTTTCTCGGCAGAGGTACACAGTCCGAGTAGCACGTACACCGCAAATCTGTACAATCCCTCCAAGGACCGGGGTCGGTGCACTCTTTCTGTTTTGCGTAGCGTCACAAACCATCTGGCCTTGGGTGGCGAACTGCTAGTCGAATGGAATGAACCGAAACACACGAAGGCCGATGCGGCTCTGGCAATGAGGTATGGATGGATTTGTCTAATAGGGATTTGCATAAACATTCCCCATATTCCCCATTCGTATAGGTACGCACGACACCGGTATTCGTCGTCATTGACTGTCTCACGACAGGGATTCGATGTGAGTTACTGGCAACGAGTCCACCCGTCCATTCAGATGGGCAGCTCATTGGCATTCAACAGGAACACCCGCAAGGCCATTGCTACTGTGTGCTATCAGTGGGAGTTCCAGGATACCACTGTTCGTGGTATGGTCGATTCGGATATGTCGGTTGGTTTTATGTACTACAGGTGGGTGTGGGAGTTTAGTTGAACGCTCGGGTTTTGGGTGTTCTATAGGGTTGTATATTCATGTTTAAGGTCTCGCACAAAGGAAGGAAGGCTATTTGACCTTCAGTGCGATGTGGTCTTTATCGATTTTATTTTGGAATAATTTTTCTTCTTTTTTCTCGATCTCTGTCAGGACAATTCCGCACATCCCATGTGGGTTTGGACTAAGCCTACTGCTCTGTGTCCCAAGTAATCGGTTTACCTTTGGCATTAAAATGGATTTGGATCCGAATTTAAAATGTGGGTAGAGCGGAGGGCTGTGTCTTTGGACAGATATTTGTTTATATTTTTAATAATCTTTAATAAATTGATAAATAACTATATGCATTTATTTGAAATTCAGGGGGCGCTTATGGCGCATCGTATATATAGTTTAATATAACTGCGAAAATACCTCTGTAACGTTCCTTAATTAATCTTAATTTTACGCCGCATATTAGCAGTGACATTCCTGACATTTTCGTTACTATGTATGTGCACCAATACATATGTAGATGCATTGTCATTAATTACTAGATACTTACTTATAGGTGCATTCTAACTATTTGTATATATGTATATGCATCTGATGATCAAAACTGATTAATTTGATTTGGCGGCCATTGTGGAATTTGTGGTGTGATTGCGATGGTGGCACATTGGTGATTGTCCGGCTTTAGCAAAATGCCTTAAGAGCGGCATTTCCGGCATCCTGCGGTGGTTGCACGGTGATGTTTATATACATATACATATATGCACTATGCACATAGGTAAACTTCCAAGTCCAAGTCCAAGGCATTGTCAAATTAAAGTAGTTATTGGTGCCTACAAATATCCTTACATCTACATAATAATGACAGACTAATTACAGAGAGAATGTTTGCCACTGTACCTTTACTAGCAAACGTGCTGTAATGCCAAACTCACGTCAAACTAATTAATTTGTTAGAATTAATAAATTGACAATGTATGCACCAGTATATGTCAGTCTCCTCTTGGACTGTGTATTGTGAATGGCTTAAGTGAAACGGTGAAACATGCCTTTGTGTCAAAATGTCAAGACAGCAATAGGAATGTTAAATAATTAGTTTGTCAACCTGTGTGGTGGCATAAGCAACAGCATCACCAGAACAAATATGAAGGTGAGTATATACAAAATGATTACTCAAATGTCATATAGGGTTGTTGTGTATGATGATGATGGAAGAGGAATTCAATGAGATTGATTTTGCGGACGGAATTGTTTTGGTAATAGGCCATTTCCTTTGTCTTTGATTGTAGATTTGTGATAGCAATTTTCACAATTCAAAAGAAACACACATCAAAGCAATTAAATTTTATTTGGCAGCACTAATGCAGCTATAAATATTACACTTAAATGACAATGAAAATGTCAAAGTCCTTAGCTATCAAAAGCTGTTACTTTACACAGAGGTGTGGAAGTAAATAAAAATTTAGTGAGTCAAATTAAAACTAGCAACATTTCACAATTTGGCAGCACAAGTCAAAAACCATTTCAAAACAATCAAAAATAAAAAGAAAAAATAGAGTAGCATTTCTTAAAAGTTTTTATTTCTTAAATAAACAAATACAAATTGTATGAATGAAATGAATTTGAAGTCAATACCTTCTATTTTTCACGGGATATCTAGAACCGAACATCATTTTTTACTAAATTTGGGTACTATTTTTTGTAGATTTTATTTTTTTTATGAAAAAACTGACTGTTGGATTTTAATAAAAATTTACTGAATGTCGAAAATTATATTTTCTGTGAGTAAAATAAGTTTGAAGCCAATATTTTTAATTTAAAAAAAAGATATTTGAGTCGAAAATCAATATTAACGAACTTTTAGTAATGCTTTTAGGTATTTATTTTTTGTTAAAAAACTGTCAGTTTGATTTTTCTCAAAATTTTATCGAATGTTCAAAACAATATTTTTCATAAGATAAAATTAGTTTAAAGCCAATATCACAAATTTTTGAAAAGATATTTAAGTCGAAAATCAATTTTTACCAACTTTTGTTCATTTTTTTTTTAGGTTTTTAATTTTTTGTAAAAAAAACTGTCAATTCGATTTTTCTCAAAATGTTACTGAATGTTGAAAACAATCTTTTTTAAAAAAATAAAATTAGTTTAAGGCCAATGTCTCAAATTTTTGAAAAATTTTTGAGTCGAAAATCAATTTTTACTTATTTTTATTAATTTTTTGTTTTAGGTTTTTATTATTTGTAAAAGAATTGTCAATTCGATTTTTCTCAAAATTTTACCGAATATTGAAAACAATATTTCTTATAAGATAAAATAAGCTGGAAGCCATAATCTCAAATTTTCGAAACACCATTTAAGTCGAAATTCAATTTTTACCAACTTTGAGTGATTTTTTTTAATGTTTTTATTTTTTATAAAAAAAAACATCAATTTGATTTTTCTCAAATTTTTACCAGATGTTGAAAACGCTATTCTTCGTTGTATAAAATTGTTTTGGACATAAAATCATTTTTTATTCGGAAAATTTTCGCGGTGACAAATATTTTTTTTCAGTTTTTTGGGTTTATAAAAAAAACCTTGAATTGGATTTTTTTCCAAAAATATATTAGTTTGGTCTCTCGTCATAATATATAATATAAAATTTAATTCAAGTCTCTAGCGTTATTGGTTCGTGAGATATTTAGGGTTAACCAAAATGTTCACCTTTTTTTAAAATGCTATGGTAAAAAAACCACCCACGCAATTTTCTTGAGAGCCCTTTCTGCTTTATTATCTGTATAACAAAATTTATTTGAAGTCAATATCTCTTCTGGCTCTTGAGCTATGGACGACGAAAAAAACGTCGCGAACGTACGGACGTACGGACGTACGAACGTACGAACGTACGTACAATCCCAAGCACAGACATCTTTCTAAAAATCTTTTATTTCGACTCTAGGGACCTTGAAACGCCGGGAAATGTCAAAATGTTCAATGTAGGTTTTCGAGTTTTGTTAAAAAAGCTGTCAGTTGAATTATTCTAAAATATAAAAAAATTACCAACAATAATTCGCATATGATGAAATAGTTTGATTTCAAAATCTATGCTTGTTAACGAGATTTTTAGTCGAAAAACCAATTTACCAATTTTAGTAGCATTACTTGAAAATTATGAATGAATGAAATTAATTCGAAGTCAATATGTTTTCTATTGCTCACGAGATATCGACCACCGAACATCAATTCTAACCAAATTTGCGTAGTATTTTTTGTAGATTTTATTTTTTTATAAAAAAACGGACTATTGGATTTTTATAAAAAAGTATTGAATATTGAAAACGATATTTTCTGTGAGATAAAATAAGTTTGAAGCCAATATTTTTAATTTTTGAAAAGATATTTGAGTCGAAAGTAAAATTGTACCAAGTTTTAGTATTGTTTTTTTTAGGTTTTTATTTTTTATAAAAAAAACTGTCAATTTGATTTTTCTCAAAATTTTCCAGATGTAAAAAACGTTATTCTTCGTTGCAAAACATTGTTTTGGAGATGAAATCATTTTTTGTTCGTACATTTTTCGAGGTGACAAATATTTTTTTCAGTTTTTTGATTTATAGAAAGAACCGTACTGTATAACGAAATTTATTTGAAGTCGATATCTCTACTGGTTCTTGACGACGCGACGGAAAAACCGTAACATGAATTTAACATGAATTTGCATATCAGCAATTACGGATCTCACGTTTTTAGTATTTAAAATGTTGGTATTTATATAAAAAGGCACAGCGCAAAAACCTTTAAACCTATTTTGACCCAATTTAATGTATCCCTAGCTGATTTCGATCAATTCGATCAATTTTACTTTTATTTGAATAAAATTTCCTATTCTATAATTATCAAAACTGTTATTTGAAACAATTTTGGAATTTTGTACATCGAGCATATGAAACGATGCACTTAGAGGGGAGAACCCCAACGTTATTATGGCTATTTATTAGCCAAAGGTAACCGTTTGCATAAGGTAGTGGCGTAGGGCGTCATCGGTTCTTTTTTCGACAGAACGGTTATAGGCTAACGCGCTTGCGCGCTGATGAATCCGTGTGTGACTTTTTTAAGTGGGGATGAAACTAAATCGCGGGAATTAGAAGAGCTGAAAGCTTAAATTCGACACTTTTCCACCATTTCAACGGTTATATTAAGAAAAGTCTATACGAACATTTCGTATTAAGCTTGAGCCAATATAGTACCCGTCGTGTGAGGATTAGTGCATAGGACTGTCATCCCCCGCTTTTGCCACCTAATTTTTTTTTCACGGGTACTGCCTTTTGCGAGGAATTGACAAATCCTACAAGAGTTTTTTTTTGTCATCAAAAAAGTTTTTTCTCAAATTAGCCATTCGAATTCAGCATACAAACTATAGGCCCGCTCCATTCCTGAAATGACTAGCACAAAGGAATGATTGAGAGTTGAAAGTCACTATAGGCCCTTTATTCCTACGAGCTGTTCCACTATCTAATTTATTTATTGCATCAATGTATAGAAATTCAGGGCTATCATCTTAATGATGACATTTTTTTGAAAAACCCAAGCTTTCGAAACAAATGTACATATTAATTGTACTTCTTTTCTCTTTGCAACGCACCGCGAGCCGCGCCGCCGCCCCTTAAGATCCGTTTTTCTAGCTCAAATTGAATTTTTTTTATGATTTTCTAAAATCCTCTCCATTTCTTCGACTTACCCTGTACTAACTTCGTGAAACTCGCAATACTTTTTTGAGAGGTATTGGAAAGAAAACAATGTTTGTATTCAAAATTGTTTATGGGTTTTATTCAACTATTCTGTACATGTACAATGCCATTTTTTTATAAGACTTTGGAAATTCAAACCAAAAAAACAATCTTCTCTTTTTCTAAAATACAAAACAGTTGCTACTTCTTCAGATTCTGTTGATGGACCCTTCAAATGTCTGTCAATGTCACTACCAATTTCATAAAAGAAAAATCTCGAATTATTTTTAAGTTCAACAACGACAAAAACATCAGAAGCAATAAATTTTGTTCCACAATCAAGTGTTTAAAAAAAAAAAACTTTCTCCTCGACCTAATAACATTTCATTTCAGTCTCTGATAAAAACTACAAAAACCCCACTTATATAAATTGATTAAAATAAAAAATTATTCTTTTCAACATGGTGAAGGCCAATTTTCACCTTCTGTAACTAATTTACTCTCCACCATCTGTCCGCCTGCCATCTCCCTAGTCCTTACCTTACCTTGTCTGTAGAACGAAATAGTGATGCCATGTCGAATTAATGCCAGCTCTTTTTTCCGGTCCATTGATTTGAAAGTGGCAATAATTTCTCTTAATTTAACTCAGTCGCCATTTTGTTTTTGTATTTTTGTGTTTTATTTTATTTTTATTTTGCTTTTCTTTATTGACTCGTTCCTGTGATCAAATATGAAAATGATTTCCCTTTTACGAGTCCGTTTTCCATTTCACTTGTAAATGAGTGAACACTTCATTTACTCCTTTTACACCAACACCACCCCCAGAGAGGGGGTTGGAATATAAAATATAATTCCATCAGTATCAGAAATACCCCAAACCCTCTTTTAACCAATTCAAAGCTCAGTGGAATTGGAACCAAACTGAATATAACCGAGTGTAGGTGCCATACCCTACCCTACACATAGTTTGGAGGGTGGGGGTTGTTTTTGAAGGCCATTTTGTTTCTATTTTTATTTTTACCTGCTGTTTTCTTATTTTTAACAAACTACCGTCAAGATTCAAAAGCGAAATGGGTAAAATTTTCTCAAATTCCAAACTCCATTTTGAAATTAATGAACTGGTAATAAATTTTATTGCACAGAAGTATCGAACGAAGAACACCAGGTATGTAGTATGTAGATTCATCAGGGGAGCCGAGCGGAGCGAGCTTATAGAGCTGATGGAAATACCACTTGTTTCATTTACCAAAGAAGAACGATTGATGGGTGGAAGGAAAGTGGTGTTTGGTGTATTGGGTTGGAGTACGGGTATATATGACGAGGATGTCTAATTTCCAAAAGAGATGTGGTTTGGGTGGAAAAGGGGGTTAAAGTGTATTTGATATAACTCGTAAAGAGTGCCACTTGAAATACTTGTTCCATTAAATGCCATTGATATGGATTTTCCTTTTTTATGTCCAAAAAGGAAATTTTCCTCTCCTAAGAAGAAAATTTATTGGCAAATAATTTTATTTTTTTTTATTTCCCAAATTGAAAGCTAATTGCATAGGGGGATTTTCCTTTCATCACAAAAATTAATGTACCTTTTGGTTTTTGTGATACAAAGATATGATACCCTACCCTATTTATTTACAGTTTAAATAAATATGTCGTTTTTGAAAAATAATTTTAAAATATACAGAAAAAGTTTACTTCAAATTTACACCTTTAAATGAATGTGGAACATAATGTTAAAAAAAATAGTTGACTTAATTAAAACAAAGTACTTTGAAATCAATACCTACATTAAAAAGAAGAACTGCGACTTAATTATGTAGCAGAAAGAACTACAAAATATCTATTACGTTATACACTCTTAATAAATAAGCTGAAAATCTATGAGGCTACAACCACTAAAGCTTAAAGAAAAGAAGTGGCCTTGGTCTCTCCCGACATACATACCATCGTTTCAGGGTTTTAAACAATCAATTTAACGAGTTGATATTAAGCGTGTTAAAAACACCGTTCTAAAATAATGCTGATGATATTTATTTCTAACTTTTGAGTTCCGTTTTTGAAAAGGGGTGTAATGCATAAAATTGCAGTACTTACTTGAATTAAAAATGTTTAAGTACATAATAAAACTTAAGTAGAAGTTCCGATTGTCAGTGTTTGCTGTGTTTTGTATGCATAAACAAAAGCTTTTACTTGATTGCAAATGCTAAAGTCGAACTTACTAAATTCATTCAAGTGAATACTTAAAATTCATTCAAAAACATAGTTTCATCGCTTATCGAAATTTTTTTGATCAGTATTTCGAATAGAACCATGATTTTAAAAATAAAGTTGCAATATTTAGAAACTTTGTTCAGGCGCCATTCTAACCAGTCAAACCAAACTTAAAAAAAATCATTTGACAGTTGACAAAATGGCCAAGTTAAAGTTCTATGCTTTTAAAAAATAATGTGATTTGTTTAAAAACTTTCTTTCTCCTTCAATATTAAAGGAGCCAAGACTGAATTTTTAAAATTGAATATATACACAAAAAAGTGTTAAAATAGAGTACAGACCAAATAAAAAATTATAAATAATTTCAAGGCTGATGTTAAAAATAAAACAGATTTAAAGAAAATAGGAGAATACTTAAAATTCATTTCCTTGATATTCTTAACGCTGAATTAATTAAAACTGATATGGGTGCAGTTAGATGAAATCGAATAAAAAAAAACGGTAACAATGAAGCACCAACATGAACTTACTCTTCCTAATGCTCCAACAACATCATAATAGTTTTAAAAAGTGAACAAAAATATATTTTGACAATTTTTTCAAATTTTCAACATTATCATTTTAACCTTGATGGGCTTTTCACAATAAATGCAATCTGCAAATTTAATTTTACTGAATGTTCTTCTTTTTGAGCCCATTTCCGTCTCTTAATAACCAATACTTGCGGAAAGAAAAAGTTTTAAATCGTAGAATGTATTTATGGTGAAAAAAGATCCCGTTCAAAGTCAAAATACACAATACCTGAAAAAAAAAAACTAAAGATTTTGGCAGTTTTCTCGACTTTTTGCCACGTTGCGTTTTGACATCGAAGTCAAAAACCTGTATTATTGCTAAGACTAACGTCAAAAATACCTAGAAAAAATCGGTTTACCGATTTTAAGGAAATATTTTCTTTATGTCCAGAAAAAAGACTACTTGAGTAAAAAAAAATAGTGTAGTAAATCTAACAGTTCCAATTTTCTCAAAAATGTTTGGTTTTTAATCCAATAATTGACGACAAAACAAAAAACAACATTTGTAATTTGTCTGTTATTTTTAACATTGACAAAAGCAATATTTTTGAAAAAGTTATTGAAATGATGGGTTTTTGGCTTTCAGAAAAGTTATATCACATTATTATAGGCTTTACTGTTGTTTTAAAACCTTTGATTTTGTATGTCAGCTCACTACTAACAGAGGTGATATAGACCCCATACCTTATATCATATAACTTATGAAAAATTGTCTATTTTTGTTATATTTGTATTAGCTAGTCGATTTTTTATTAAACACGTATTTGGTCTAGTTTTTGAACAACTGTATTATATAAACCATAACATATTTATTTTTAAAGAATTGCAATTTTTTTTCTTTTACCGCCCAAAGCATCTTTCTCTTAACACTCCCTGCTTAGAGTGAAGTTTGTTTAAGGCCTTTTCCTTATTTGACTTGCTTTTTTTAAAGATAAGCCTAAGTGTAGCCAAATAGCCCTCCTTTCGGAGTAATACGACGCTATTAATCTAAATTCCAGAAAAGTTTGAATTTTGTATGACTTTTTGCTCTTAAACTTGTTCAGTGACTAAATTCCTTTATATTGCTCCTTTAAAAATACCAAAATCAAGAATGAGTAGATGATATGGAATTTTCAAGTTGGCCAATAGCAAAATGAAAAAGAGGCTGGGTGCGACCCACACTGATTACTTCCCATCCAGTCTGTCGATTTGTCTTGCTTAAAAGTTTGTAGGTTTTCGTGTTTTGTTAAAAAAGTTCTCAGTTAAATTATTCTTAAAAATTTAAAAACTACCAATAATATTTTGCATATAACGAAATAGTTTGATTGATTTTGATTTTTAGTCGAAAACCGATTTTTACCAATTTTAGTAGCATTTCTTTAAAAAAACTTATTTCTTATATAAACACATATAAATTGGATCAACGAAATTAATTTGAAGTCAATATCTTCTATTGTTCACGGGATATCGAAAACCGAACATCAATTTTTACTAATTTTGCGTACTATTTTTTGTAGATTTTAATTTCTTATGAAAAAACTGACTATTGGATTTTTATAAAAAAATGTACTAAACGTCGAAAACAATATTTTCTGCGAGATAAAATAAAATTGAAGCCAATATTTTTATTTTTTGAAAAGATATTTGAGTCGAAAATAAATTTTTACTAAGTTTTAGTCTTGTTTTTTTTTTACGTTTTTATTTTTTGTAAAAAAAACTGTCAGTTCGATTTTTCCCAAAAATTTTACCGAATATTGAAAACAATATTGCTTATAATAAAAAATTATTTTTAAGCCAATATCTTAAAGTCTTGAAAATATATTTGAGTCGAAAATCAATTTTTACCAACTTTTATTAATTTTTGTTTAGTTTTTATTTTTTTTTCTTGTAAAAAACTGTCAATTTCATTTTTTTTCCTGAATGTTGACAACGATATTTTTCAAAAGATAAAAGTAGTTTAAAGCATATATCTTTAAGTCTTGAAAAGATATTTGAGTTGAAAGTCAATTTTTACCAACTTTTAGTAATGTTTTTTTAGGTTTTTATTTGTGGGTAAAAAACTGTCAATTCGATTTTTCTCAAAACTTTACTGAATGTTGACAACAATATTTTTTAAAATATAAAATTAGTTTAAGGTCAATATCTCAAAGTTTTGAAAAGATATTTGAGTCGAAAATCAATTTTTACCAACTTTGAGTAATGTTTTTTATAGGTTTTTATTTTTTATAAAAAAAACTGTCAATTCGATTTTCTCAAAATTTTACCAGATGTTAAAAACATTATTTTTCGTTGCACAGAATCGTTTGCAGATAAAATCGTTTTTTGTTCGTAAATTTTTCGAGGTAAATAATATTTTTTTTTCTCAGTTTTTTTGATTTATAAAAAAAAAACCGTTAATTGGAATTTTTTCCAAAAATATAATTGTTTTGTATCACGTTACAATATATAATTTAAAATTTTATTCAAGTCTCTGGCGTTATTGGTTCGTGAGATATTTAGGGTTAACCAAAATTTTCACCTTTTTTTTAAACTGCTATAGTAAAAAAAAACCAACCACGCAATTTTCTTGAGAGCCCTTTCTGCATCTTTCTGCCTTATTATTATCTGTATAACAAAATTTATTTGAAGTCGATATCTCCTTTGGTTCTTGAGTACGGACGTACGAACGTATGTACACACGCACGCACAGTCATCTTTCTAAAAATCTTTTATTTCGACTCTAGGGATCTTGAAATGTTGAGAAATGTCAAAATATTCAATTCGACAATTTGGACCCATTACAATAACTTCCTATGGGAAGTTAAAAAATTTCAGTATTTACTGCAGAAAAGAAGTATGCACAGGTTGTAATACAATCGAATAAAGAATGTACTCCAAAAAATGTATAAAAAAAAAGTGTTTACTTTGATTTAAAGTAAATGCTTTTTTTTAGTATTTATTCTATTTTTATACATTCCAAAATCAGTGTGTACTTAGAAAATTTACATTTACTGACTTTTATACATACCACCCAGTGTTTGCAGAAATTATTTCTCAAGCATAAAGTTAGTTCATCAAACTTTTCTATTATTATATTTTCAACATTATTATATATCAACTTCTCAGTCAGGGCGCTATTGAATCTCTGGACTCTGAATCTACAAACTCCATAAAAGTCCATAACTGCCAACCATTTTTAATGAAGATGGCACGATAGTTGAACATTCACCTTTGCTCTGTGCCGGGCCATAGAGATATTCCAGTAAATTGTACGGCAGATGAACTCGTCACAAATGGTACAATACAACCCATATCAATTTGGCTAATGCTGGCATAAAAATCGCTACGTGTAAGCTTTTGCTAAAAGAAGAAGCTATAAAGAAAACCAACATCAGGTGTACTAACATCACTACCTGTCAGGCCACGAAAAATACCTGGGCTGAGCTTATAAGAAAGCCTAAAGATTCACGTGGTATCACAATGAGCCATTAAACTGGCTTAAGTATGTCGTACTCCATCCCGAACAGCCACTTTAACCTAAAAAAAACTCATTTTTTTTGTCTTATTTACGACTCCAGAAACCACTAGTGAAGCACATTTTCAAGCAACTTAACTCTTTTTATAAAACTTTAGTTATATCTAAAGAGCCGATACTATTTTACACATTTCGAAAAATCAAATATGGACAATTTATCTTGATAAATAGATTGCTATAGTTTTTTTTTCAAAATATGTCAAATTATATGTGTACATTGTACAACCTAAGTCTATACCCATTTAGCACTTTATAGAAAAAGTGTTTTTTTTTATTTAATCTGAAATTCTTGTTCACTTCAAAAGCATTGTTTCGTATGTTTTCCATGGTTTATTTTTCTCAAAAAAGTATAATGACATTTTGAATTTTTAACTATAGTTTTTTAAGGTTTTAAGTTAGCTTTAATATTAATTTTCAAAATTTAATTTTTAAATATTTGGTTTAAATACCATACTGCATCTAAAATCAACGTGATTTCCTTCTTACTAGCTTGTACCTATGCGAACATTTTCTCACGCTGTTTAGCAATTTTACTTATCCCAGAGTTATCATAACTTTACCTTCCTCCTTTAGTTTGATACTAAACAGATATGGGTACACATGAAATAGATATAGATGTATACACTTGTGCAAACTTGCATATCTCCCTTTCTTCAACGATTTCATCTACAAAATTGTATGTTATATTTTTTCCAAACATCAAGCATAGTTAAAATTAATTTCACTTAAAAATATTTTCTGAAAATTCTTAATAAGAAAAAGAACTTTATTCGTACGCGCTCTCGTACATCATCCATATGAATTTTCAATTTCCCACTCTAGAATGATTATTTTCTTTTTCATTTTTGCTTCCTTCTTATGGAAACTTCAAGCCAAATATTTCCAAGGTGATAAGCAAATAATCTCGAGAAAATTTTCACTAAACATACATGATGCGTGTGGAGCATACACGTTCTAGTTCTCTGATATTAAAGAAATAAAAATAAATCAAACAGGGCTGGATTGAGGCTAATTTAATTAGGGCAGATGTGTAGAAGATCGAGTTGTTCAAACAATTTGATACTTAGGTCAAGTTTTAAGTCAACTGATTTTAATGGATCAAATGAAGTTTAACCAAGGGTTAAGGTTTTGGTTTATGATTTCAAGTACTCATTTAACTCTCAGAGCAAAACAGAACGGTTACTTTTTTTATGGAACTAGCTGCCATTTAAAACCAAAGAACAATTGGAATCGTCGGGTCCTGACGGAACCCGCCGACTGTTCTTAAGAAGTGCGTTTCAAAACTAGCTCAGTTACTCATTGTTCTCTTTCAGCTCTCTATTTCTTGAGGTGTGTTTCCTATTAATCCTTCCATAAAAAGGATCTTAAAACGAAATCTTAAAGTAAAGGCTGATAACTAAGCTATCTTGTATTAAAAATTATTTGAAAATATAGTTCACGATTGAAGCAACCCTATATACTCAAAATCAGGCGTCCTGCAAGGGAGTCACCTCGGCCCTCTGCTTTTCTTGTTTAGTATTAACGACGTCGAGCTAACTTTAGTAGGATATGACCTGGAAATTTACACTGACGGCATGCGTCAATTACAGCAAGAAGATTTAAATATCTTCTATACCCAGGTCGTCAGAATTTCCTTGAGCTAAATATTAGTAAATGTCAATCTATTACTTACTCCTGCAAACGCCCTCCTCTTCCTCAACGTTTTAACAACATGAATAATGAACAAATTTCTCTCGTTATTTCCGTTCGAGACTTAGGTGTTCTTTGTGAGAGTCAACTAAGTCTTCGAGCTCATAATTAATAGACCTAATTCAACCTGTTCAAGGAATTCTCAGATCCCTACGTTGGTAAATCCCAATATATAACCTTTGTTTGGACTCTTCTGGAGAACACGTCTCCTGTCTGGTCACCCCTTCATCATGTCCACATTCGGAGAATTGAATCCGTTCTTCTTTGAGGGACCACTTTGAGGAGTTCTGCATGGCACGATGCATTTATTCTTCCCCTTACGAAAATCGTTTCTTACTGTTCAATTTGCAAACCCTCATCAAACGACGTTATAATGCTGATCAACTCTTTCTTCATCAGTTAATCACTAGAGGTATTGACTGTGCTGACTTATTTAACACAGTTAAGTTATTTAGTTCATAGTTTTAAGATTTGTACATGCCTGAATTAAGCCAATTAAATTAAAAGACTGCATTTTTACTGATTTTATAAGTCGTTTGACACAGTGATTTCTGTTTTTTAAATTACAAATGCTGGGTTTTAGCCACTATTAAGTTTAGGGTTGGTTAGGTTAAAGTGGCTGTCCATGATGGAATAGGACACACTTAACCAGTTTAATGGGCCATTGTGATACCACATGAATGTTGAGGCTTTATCCAAAGCTCAATGAAACCAGTTTGAGTCCCTTACGAAACGTGATAGGCTGATTATGCTAATATGATTCAGATAGTTTTGATCGATATAAAAGAATTCTCCTAGGTAATTCTTGCGTTTTTGAGCTAGCGCAGGGCATGTACAGAGAAGCTGAAGAACTGTTTCCTCCTCTTCCTCGTCCATACTGCTTCTGCAAAAGTCATTTGAGAATACGTCTAGCCGCTTGGCGTGCTTTCCTATTAGACAGTGCCCGGTTATGACACCTATTATCGAGCTTATATGTGATCTGCTTAGAGATAGCAAGCACTTTGATCGCTTTAAATCCAGTGTAGTGGGAAGGCGGAATGAGAGACTTAATTTCAGTCGTTCAGAGTAAAAAAAAGTGGATTGACTCGTCTTCCAGGAATGCCCTATCCTCCCAGAAAGATCTGGAAGGTATAGAAATCTGGAAGTTTCTGTCGAATTGCAGTTGGGAGATGGTGTAGTCTGTGTACTTTAACTTCTCTCCATGCCGAGGGAATATGGACCCGATATAGACAGCTGGTTAAAATTGCCTCAAGGATTGGTGTTGGTGCAATAATGTCCGATGTTTTTTGTAGTTCGGCTGGTATTATTCTATCTGGTCCTGCAGATTTAAATGGTTCGAAGCTGTTGACAGCCCATTGTAGCTTGTCCCTTGTGAGCAGACTTTGTGGATATGTTATATTGAAACTTAAACGAATATGATTGTTGCAAGTTGCGGTTAGAGAACTACCAGGAAAGTGAGTATCCAATAGTTAGTTCAGCGATTCTCCACTTGAATTTGTCCAGGATCCGTATGCATTTTTCAGGCACCTTGGCATCGCTAGATAAGTTGAAGGAATTTTCCGTATCCTGGATGCTTTAGAAGTTTCTTCTATCGTACCACAGAAGGATCGCCGGGAAGATCGCTTAGATATCCTAAGTGCCTTCTTATAAATTCTAAGGGATTCTTTGTAAGAATCCCAGTGAGAGGCTGGTCTTGTGGCCTTGGCTCGGTTAAAGAGTTATATTAAGTTAAATAGCTTCAATTTTATTTATTCGATTGATAATACTTTGAACTTTCCAATAATTGGGAATTAAAACTAACTCTGAAATTCCACAAGGTAGTCATATAGGCACTATTCTCTTTATTTTAATTATAAAACGATTGTCCGTCTACTTTGAAGCGCTCTATATGGATCATTTAAGCCGTAACTGCCGTATTCTTAACTGCTGTTTAACGTTGTTAAAACTTGCGAAAAGCTTTGAGAACATTTTTTAATTATTATTTAGTTGTCTTTAGTGTGTTATGTGATGGAAAACTAAAGTTCTACAAAAATTATTCTTCAGTTGATCCCTTAAAGTTAGTTTAAACAACATAGTGAATTATGTTAATTTTGAGTACTGATTTTCAAGTTTAGATCCATCAAACTCAGAGACTCTTAGCGCCCTTGGAGAGTTGACTCTCTGGGTTTGTTTTTAATCCTGCAATGTGTATAAGTTTCATCCAGTGAAATTTATCTCAAGAATGTGGTTTTAATTAGCAAAGCAAACGAAATTCTTTCACCGTTCTGCCGTGGCCATGCGTCGTCGTTGTTGCTTCGTTCTATACGTTGCGTCCAAAACTTCTCTATCGCTGCCAATTCCGTATCCTACCGTACCGTGCCACAAGGAAACGAAGCAACTTTGATATGCAGATGTAGTATTTCCTGATGGCGTACGATGGCGTACACACGATCTGGTGTGTATTTAATCCTGGCAATTTTCAATTAGTACATACATGAGCATAAACTACATGAGTATAAGTAGTTCTGACTGTTTTTCAGGGTCTATCATCGTCGTGGCTCGTCGTATGGAAATAAATGGAAGAAGAAAGTTTTTTTCTAAAGAGATAAGGGAGTAAAATCTCAAATTTATTTACACTCAAAACTGATTTATAGATAACAACTAGGGGTTTTCCAGAGCATATGTGTAATGTATGTATGTTTAAAAAATAAGTGAAACTTTTAATCGTACTAACAAGGAAATTCAGGCCCACGTCCTTGGTCGGTCGTCGGTCGTCAGTCGAAGCATTGAAAACTTTTCCAGTACAAAAATAATCCCATCTTTGGTTTCGGAGAAAATATGTTGGATTAACACTTCTTCTTCTTCTTTTAGTGAAGCATTCTATTCTAGGGGCCTGATGCTTTAACATCAAAACCTTTTTCAATTGCAAGTTTTCTCAGATCCTTTTTTCTTGTTCATTATGCTTATTTACATTTTGGGGTATATGTTGGTTGAAGTGGAGTGGAGTGGAGTGGAGTGGAGTGGAGTGGAGTGAAGAAGAAGTATGTATGTATATTTGTGTATATGTAAATAAGGGAATGGAAACATTATAAAAAAAAGATGCGAGTAAATTTGAATAAAATGTGGGCTTAAGTCCCTTCTCTTAGGTTTCCATTAAGCATTCTGACGAGGGTGAGGATTTTGAAATAAAAATGCAAAATAATGGTCCTTCAAGCCGGATACAACAGGTACAAATAAAGTGTTTTAAATGGGTAAGTCTTAGTTTTCTTTTTATTTTGGATATCTCTCTTGTTGTTGGTGCTGTGTTGTTTGTGTTTTGATGAGGTAATTTTATGAAATTTATTTGTATTTTATTTTTGATGATTGAACAGAGAAAGGTATGTATTAAAGGTAGTATACGAGCTGAGCTGAGCGAGCATCAGGGTGTAATTTTACTTAATTTTTGTGTTGGTATATTTTGGATTTCTCATTACAAATGATAAAGTGGGCACTTAAACTTTAATGGTGTTTTAAGGTATAGATGATTAAGTTGTGAAAAATATTTATTTATAAAAGTGAAATAATAATGTTGGATGTATGTATATAGCTTTTTCAATAGAATACAAAATGAGATGCTAATGGGATAGAAATCCTCTGATTTCACCCATGCTCTGATTTTCAAAAATTTGAATGTATGACATGTAAAATATTGTTAAACCCATTGGGGTTTTATTTCACTATAAAGTGCAATAGAAAATTTAAGATGATTACCAATTTTATTTATTTGCATCCCAACCAAATAAGTTCCATAAAATATTGTGAATTATATATACATATATATATATAGTTTTAGTAAACTTTCTACTTAAAAAATTATTAATTTCAAGCTTCTATTAAGATACACAGATACGGAACCTATGATTATTTCTTAAAGGTTATGTATTTAAATTTCTCGTTGTAAAAATGTATTATCTCACACTGTCTTAGCCAGAAGGTTCCCTTTCACATTCACTATTTATTGTAAAAGGATTTCTCATAGGAAAGAGTTGATTTTAATGGGATCGTAACGATTTTCCGCAAAACAAAATCCAGCGTAACGAAATCCCGCCGATCAAAATTGAAATTTTTCGCTATTTGTATGGCAAATTTGATTTTAAAACTTATTCCGGCTAAGTTAGCCTTCTTCAGGGTATTTGTATGGAAAAAATTGATTTTTAGCACGCTTAGAGTCGTATTTAAGCTAAAACCGATTTTTTTGGAAAAAAACCCTCCAAAAGCTAGAAATCTTGTTTTTATCTCTTTGAATATTTCAAGCGCTTAAGAACATTACCATAATGAAAGTTCTAAAACGCTTACAAAATAAAAACGCCCATTAATCGGCAGCGAACTCAACACTTTAAATGCTTTTTTAGCGTAAAGGAAGATTCACATATCGAATCAACCAAAACGCCAAAAAGCACTTCGAACGCTGTCGCCCCTCTGAATGAGGTGTTTACTTCAGTTCTAAGAAGAACTGAAAATAATTCGAAATGAGCACTACTTGTATACTCTTTTCAAAGGATGTATGGCTGTTCTTTCAATTGGCTTTTGATACCCCTCCTTCGTACTTGTTGATTCTCATGATTGAAAGTGAGGTAGGAAATTTTGCGATAACAATCATATAGGATTACAGTCAATTACTTTTGTTTAAAAAAGTTGTTGACATAGGCGCCTGCCTGGTGACTTTACATACCCTAAGCGGAGCAACGGAGTTGAATGAGCGGGTGTGACCCCGAAAAAGGGAGTTAAAATCCTGAGAACCCGCGAAGCGAGCCACCCACAGGTGTTTTTATTGAAAAAAAGTTGGGTTAAGAACGCTTTAAATGGTGTTTAAGCATGTAAAAGAATTTCCGTGATTGGAATTTGTTTCACGCTTAAATATCATTTTAAGCGTTCTAAACCCGACATGTACATTTTGGCAATATACATCGGTTAAAAAACGTCCCATCCCTAAGCATGCTTAAAATGTTCTTTACGTACCAAGGAATCTTGATATTCCCGTATGCTGAGAACATACCAAGCAATGCTTTACTTACCTTATACCACACTTACCCACAACCGAGCACAACTCATCCGATACCTACCTGTTACAGGAACATCCATATCCGACCATCCTAGAATGAATCCCGCTGTCTATTAAATAATTTCCAAAAATATTCTTGCTAAAGTACAATTTTGAAACGACAAATTTGTTTCATTCGTTCCACAGATTCTCACGATTTGATATACCAAAACCAATACAGTGCTGTCTTCCAAAAACTCATTCTCATCGAAGAGGGTCTCCTTTCCTATGAAAATAAAATCTACTACAGCGGTGTCGCAATAATTTGAAAAGGGAGCGAAACGGCGGGAATTCGTTACGCGGGATTTTGCTATGCGAAATTTTGTTCTGCAGGATTTCGTTTTGCGGGATTTGGTTACGCGGGATTTTGTGATGCTGGATTTTGTAGCCAACCCGTTCCCTTCGTGTGGCAAACAAGTCTACTATTCAACGTTTGGTGACCAAATTTGAGTCCATCGGCGCAGTGAAAAATCAGCCAACACCAACGTCAACAAAACGCAAACATACCCACTGTTCGTACAAATGTGCAGCAGAATTTGATATTGTCAAATTTCGCGTCGCTCACAAGAACTTGAACTGTCGTAGACCACAACATGGCGATTTTTGGGTCATGATTTGGGCCTGCACCCATACAAAATCTAACACTGACCCATAAACTGAAGTTAAACGACCACACGCAGCAGTGTGTTAGCTAATTGGATATTGGAGCAATTTGAAGTTGATCCCAATTTTTGTCGGAAAATGATCTTTAGCGATGAGGCCCATTTTTAAATGAATGGGTACTTGAATAAGCGAAATTGCTGAATCTAAGATGACACCAATCCATGCGAGATTCACGAGATGCCAATACATCCAAATAAAGGTACTGTTTATTGGATTTTGGCCTGGAAGCGTCATCACATCGGCCCATACTCCTTCAAAAATGATGCTGGACAGGCCATAACTGCCACCGGCGATCGCTATTTGTCGATGATCAACAACTTCTTGTAATTGGATGATATGGAAACCGGAGAAGTATCGTTTGAAAAGGATATCGCTACGTACCACAAAGCTCAAGACACAATCGATATTCTGCCCAAGCGGCTTCATGGCATGGTTTTCTCGCTCCGAGGCGACTCAAATTGGCCACGAATATTGTGTGACTTGGGCGCTCTAGACTTTTTGTTGTTGCGCTTTCTTAAGTCGCAGGTCTATGCGAATAAGCCCTTAACCAGAGCAGCGACAACATAATCGATACTATCAGTCAAATTCAATCTGATTGCGCTAAAGTCGAAAACTGGACCTTTCCTATGCTTGCTATCTATCAATCCTGCGGGTACCAAATAATCAATTTTATAATTCACTCTCACTTTACTTTAATGCAAAACAGAACGGAAATCCTTTTACTAAGTTTTAAACTCACGATCCACACTTTTATTTTTGAATCAAGTTCAACTTGTTGGTAAATTTCAATCATTTTATTTATTTATTTATTTATTTATTTATTTATTTATTCATCAAGCAGAGCAATAATGTCTCTTATAGACTACTAAAAGCACTTAACAATCAACAAATAACATACCTACAGATTATCCACCAGTGTTCATAAATGATAATAGTTGTTTTTTAAAGCTATCTCTGCTTAAATACATATTAAAATCAAGTACACAACATACCGAGTTCGCCTGTCTTAAACAACGGGTTATGGGTTCATTATTTCCATAATTAACCCTATGAAAAGGGACATAAAAGAATATATAGTGCCGCAATTCATGGCAAGATGCATGCAAATTAATTAATGATAGCAAATCGGGGCAATTAATTTTGTAATTGATAACATCCCTTACGAACATTACATCAAAATATTTCCTTCGTGATTCCAAAGTTTGGATGCCTAGTAACAAGCACCTTGAGCTATAAGAAGGCAAATCGACATTCCAACGTAAGATCTTTATAGCTACCCTAGTAAATCTTTTCTGGATTCTTTCAATTCTTGTGGAATGAACTGCATAAATTGGGTTCCATATGGTACAACAATATTCTAATATTGACCTAACAAAAATAATCACATTATAAGAAACTAAAAAATCATTCTTTACAATAAAAAAAACAAAAACATAAAGTACAGCAACCATTATGAATGGTCAGGATACGAATACGTTCCACAAACTTACATTTTACAGAATTCAGTGATTGTGGGTCGCAATGCGTTAAAACAGTGTAAAGGAATATGCGTTCCAAATGTTAGTTGTTATTTGCAATGATTATTGCATAGGGACACGTTCCACAACCTTCCTATTATGCCTTGATCTACTAATGACTCTCAGCCATAAGTTCCCATAAAAACATACTACCTGTAGGTTTCGCATCACAATCACTTAAATACTAATTCAATCCTTAAGTTTCCTTATATCCTGAAACAAAAATAAAATTTCCTCCTATGCTCACTAAGGATAACTCAGAGTTGTAGTTTTTTTCCTGCTGTTTTTGAAAGAATGCCATTAAAAAATGTGAAATTGAATGGAAAATAAAGGATTACTTCTTCTTCTTTTTCTTCATCACAGTATGATGGGTAGGAACTTCCTTTTCGTGTATACCGAAACCTATACACATAAATTCTTTCAACTTTTCAAAACTAAGTGTTTCGTATCGTATACTTGTTCGGTCATATACGAATAGCCTTATCGAAAAATACCAAAACAACAACATCACTTTTGTGTATTCTACTTCGCTCAAATTCACTCTATATAACCTTAACCATAGTGTGTATAGAGTGTAATGCATACGGTACTGGTACTGACCATAGACGTTGATGATGTCGGAAGTCATTTCACAACAAAGTACCCGCAATAGGCTCTAATAGACATGAAAGCCTTACTTATGGGCCACTTAGATGATATCCGCACTTGCCTTAGGTTTAAGAGCGCATATATAGAAAAATAAAAACAAGATAGAAATGTAGAAGAAAAAGGTAAGATGTGAAGAATACTCTTAACACATCAGCATTAACTTGAAAGTTTTACATTTAAGAAATGGAGAACATAATAAATGACTTAGCTTAACTTAAAAACGGCTTTACTAAAGAGTTTTTCAATTGGCACGGATAGATTCTGGCGCTCCGTGGCAGCCATTTTGTTTTGGTGACATCTGTCTAATCTTTTGTTTATTATTTAGTTGTTTATGCCAGATCATTATGATAAGTTACACGATTGAACAGCACGTTCAAATGATAAAACTTTATTATCAAAATGAGTGTCAAGGCAAACGTTTCGCGCATTGCGCCTATTTTACGGTAGACGTGGTGGCTCTTCACAGTCGACTCTTTAACGTGCACAAGAACGCGGCCTTTCGCAGACTTCAACTTGGCGAATTTTGCGTCTGGACTTAGGCCTACACCCGTACAATATCCAACTGACCCAGGAGCTCAAAGTTCATGACTATAGACAAGGCCCGCTTGCTCGCTGACTGGCCTTCGAATCCTTTGGAAGAGGACCACAATTTTGGGCGAAAAATCATCTTTCGTGACGAGGCGCATTTTTGGATGAATGGTTACCGTTTGGTGTGGATTTTGGTTAAGCGGCGTAATTGGTCCGTACTTTTTTGAAAACGACGTTAGTGAGGCGGTCACCGTCAACAGCGAGTGCTACATAACGATGATAACTAATTTCTTGTGGCCCGAATTGAACCATATGAACCTAGAGGACATGTATTTCCAGAAGGACGGTGCTACGTGCCACACAGAAAACGCCACGATTGACATTTTGCATGAACGATTTGAGGGTAAGGTTATCTCCCACAGGGGTGATGTGAATTGGCCACCAAGGTAATGCGATTTGACCCCGCTAGACTTCTTCGTATTGGGTTTCTTAAAGTAGCAGGTCTATGCACATAAACCACAATCGACGGATGCCCTAAAGGTGAACATAACACAGGCCATCGCTCAAATTCAGCCGGATCTGTGCGGAAGAGTCATTGAAAATTTGACCACTTGGATCCGTGCCACCGTAAGTAGCCGGGGCGGGCATTTGAATGATGTCATATTCCACACTTACTTCCACCTTTCAAATAAAAAAATAATTTTGTTAATACCTCAAACACAGCTTGTTTTATTCCATTTCAACATCTTTCCACCCTTATTGAAAAACCTTTTAGAACAATCGAAGAAATTATAACGACTTTTTCCAACGTAACAAGCCTTGGCAAATAGTGTCATCTGGAATTTCATTTCTTATTTCTATTCTTATTTTTAAATTCCTGTTCACTTCCGCTGTCGCTGCAATAAATAACTTCTCTTTTATTATCCTTCATTTGCAATTGAACATTCATATCCTTATTTTTAACAAAAATTATTTTCTGTTGCATTACTTCAAGTTTTTAACAAACGTCATCTCTGAAACTCGATCCAACAATACTTTCGCATAAATAAAGTATGATAAAACTCAAAAGAATAACAATTTTTGTTTTAACGGAAACGAAACTAATTTTATGCTAAATCCTTTAATGAAATATTTGGACCAATTTTTTAAAAATTAAATGAACAAAAGTAGTACCCGTGGCATGATGGTTAGTGCGTTGGACTGTCATGCGAGAGGTCTTGGGTTCGATCCCTGCCTGTGCCACCTTAATTTAAAAAAAAACGGGTACTGCCTCTTGCGAGGAATTGACAAATTCTCCAAGAGTAATGCTTGTCATGAAAAAGTGCTTTCTCAAATTAGCCGTTCGGATTCGGCATTAAACTGTAGGTCCCCTCCATCCCTCACAACAGTACTCGCACACAGGAATGGTTGAGAGTTGTAAGTCACTAGGCCCTGGTTCTCTGCGGACTGTTGCGCCACCTAATTTATTTATTTTATTTTTAAATGAACAAAACATGGTTTACAAAAATTGTGATATAAGATAAATCTTCGCTTATTCCTTGAAATTTGTTGGAACTTTCTAATAAATTAAGTGCAGCAAAAAATATGTAAAAATGTTTTTGCAGCTTTGTTTGGAATTATCAAAATTCCTTTAAATCAGGCTGGGATGCGACCCACACTGATAACTTCTCATCCCGTCTGTTAATTTGTCTTACTTAAGACTTTAACGAAATATTCATAAAATTATTTAATGTGAGGTAAATAATTTGAGGTCAATATCTTTGTTTCTTCTCCTAATACTTCTAATACCTGAGTCAAAAGTAATTTTTTATCAGTTCTTCTAGGTTTTCGTGTTTTGTTAAATAAGTTGTGAGTTAAATTTTTCTAAAAAATCTTCCTGAACATACGGACTTATGAACGTACATACACACGCACATACAGACATCTCTCTAAAAATCTTTTATTTAGATTCTACAGGGACCTTGAAAGGAATCGAGGAATTTCAAAATTTTCAATTCGAAAAGTCAGACCGATTATAATAACTTCCTACGGGAATTTAATTAATACATTTGATTTCAAAATCTGTTTGTTTTTCCCGTGATTTTTAGACGATACTTCTTCAAAGGAATTTGTTGTCCTGAATTGGAATCCTACTTTGAATGTAATTTCTTTAATTTTGTAAATAAATTCGTTTTTAATTTTCGATAGATTTAATTTTTACTGCTGATTCCGAATCCGAACTTAGAAAATTAAATTGGTGTTCAGAAATACATGTTTTAAAGATAATTTGTATCCATTTTAAAAACTTGATGTTATAACCTTAAGCCTAGGAATTCATAATAAGAATTAGAATGATTTGTAAACCGTTTTGCGTTATGCTGCTAAGAACTATTTTAGCATAAATACTTCAGCGTTCTTTTAAACAGGAAGACTTTAACAAGAAATGAGATTGTAGATATCATCATTACATCATTACAAATTTTAGCACCAGAAGGTCTAATACAAGGTTTTTTATTTTTTTTATAAAAGTTTGTTTTTCAAAAACCTGACGTAATAGATTGATTTTGAAGTCAGATTCGAACTAAAGACATCAAAAACCTTAAAAAAGGTAGGTATACATACTTTTATTGAACAGAGAAAATCAGTTTTTAATGTTCCTAAATGTTAAAAATAATTTTTGGATAAGATAATATTAGTTTGAAACCAATATCTTTAAGATTTTGTTTTAAAGATAATAAGAACAAAATGCAAAAACGACTTTTAAAAAAATTTAGTGAGTGTTTTTTTTTTATCATAGAGCAATTTAAGAAAAAAGTGAAAAATTTGGTTGACCCCAAATCCACTTATATAAAATTCTGTATTGAACATTCTGAGCAAATTTGGTATGATTTCGAAAAAATCAGTTATCTTTTTTTTAAAATCATAAAACTGAAACAAAGTCACGTAGAATATTTGCCTAGAGTACGACGTGCGAACATCAGCCGCCGCACAAGACATGCAAGGCAGCAACAAGTGTATTCACAGAACTTAAGCGAAGAAAGACAAAATATATTAAGAGAAAATTCCAAATTGGCCACAGGTGTTTTCCACTGATGCGCTAGGTCGCATGTACATGTACACTGTTCATCCTAGAAATGATGAATGTTTTTATTTGCGACTGCTGTTGGTAAATGTACGAGGACCAAAATCATTTGCGCATTTGAAAACTGTGAATGGCCACCAATGCCAAACATATCGCGAAGCTACTGATTGAAGCACGAATGATTGCGCCAAATCGATCGATGCAAGATGCATTGAACCAAGAATTAAATCGAGAGCTGCAATACAATGTTGATACATTGCAGGAATTCGTTCGAAATAATGTGCATTTGCTGAATGAACAGCAAAAACAAGTATACGAAACATTAATGCAAGCGGTGGACAATAATACTGGTGGTCTATTCTTCATGTACGCACCTGGAGGAACAGGGAAAACATTTGTCAGTTCATTGATTTTGGCCACTATTCGATCAAGATGTGACATTGCTTTGGCGTTAGCATCATCTGGAATTACGGCAACTCTTCTAGAAGGAGGTCGTACTGCACATTCTGCGCTTAAGTTGCCTTAATTTAAACACAATTGATACTCCAACATGCAAAATTTCCCGATCCAGGGCAATGGGAAAATTGTTGATGCAATGCAAGCTCATTGTTAGGAATGAGTGCACAATGGCAGATAAGAAATCACTTGAAGCAATTAACTTCACACTGAAGGACATTCGACGAAGTAACAACATCCAACGGAGTTTTTGAACTCTCTGGAATTACCAGGATTTCCACCACATAATTTGCAACTCAAAGTTGGTTCAGTTATTAAGATATTGCGTAATTTGAATCCACCGGGACTTTGCAACGGTACTCGACTTGCGGTAAAAAGACTTATGCCGAATTTGATTGAGGCAACCATTATTAACGGAAATTACGCAGGTGAAAATGTATTTATTTCTCGAATACTGATGCCGACTGATCTTCCACTTGACTTCAAACGATTGCAATTTCCGGTTCGCCTTGCGTTCGCAGTGACAATTAACGCTTCGATTCAGTATTTACTTTGGATTCACTTTCATTTTTTACTTAAAGAAGTTCAACTAAATTACACGTCATTTTTGTAATCGAAATGAATTCATTACTGTTGTTAATTGAAATAAAATTTTTCCTTTTCAAATATAAAACAAAAAAAATAATTTTTCTTTATCTTTTAATCCCCAAACGAAATGTTACAAAAAACGAAGCCATCTGGTGGCGAAACGGAGTTCGTTTTTCAATATTTTCCAGTTTTTTTTGTATTTAAAAAAAACATTTGCTGATCCTTTATTTGTTCGAATTTATACCAAATTGGTATTATGTCACAGCGTAAAGTAAAAACTTATTTGACACTTTTTTTGAAATTGTTATACATATCGTAGTTCATTTTTCTTGAAAGTTCTTTCTGAATATTTTGATGTTATTATCTGAAAAACAAATCAAAATCTCTCCCAGTTCTTCAAATATGGCTGACGAAGAAGGCATACATATCTCTTTTTAAAAACCTTTGATTTATGTTCTATGGACCTGCAAACGTGCCGAAAAATGCCAAACCGACCGAATACAACAAATTCCTGTGCCAAGTTGAAAAAGTCTTAGCTCAGATCTTTTTGAAAATCTACATACATTTAAAAGCATAGAGTGTCATCTTAAAGCTTATGAAAATTTGTTTTTCTCTGAGCGATTTAATTTTTAATTTCCCAGTTTATACATATATCTATAGAGATTTCCGTATTCTCAGAAACATAACCCAAATATTACTGTAAGAAATCCGAAAACAGAATTATTATGATTAAAATTCTCAAGAATTGTCTATCACAAAATTAAAATAGGAAGCGAAGTTGATTGCTAGGTGAGAATGAAAAGTGAATTGTGTTTATTTTGCATTCTTTTGCTCTTTCAATCAATCTGAGAAAATTCTAAGATATCTTAAAAATATAAACTGGCTAAATATTTAAACATTTTTTGACTGCACTTATTTCAAAGCTTAACATCACCTTTAATGACATAGTCATGACTTAATATCAAAATTTGCAATCCCTTTAGTGTTAAGACTTGTTTTTGAAATAATCTAAAGCTACCGAAACTGTTCGAGTTTATTGTATGTAATGTGCTTTTCTTTCACTATACTTCAAACGTATGTGATAATCAGCATGGTTTCGTGAAAAAGTTACTAATTTATTTAACGTCACGTCCTTTTGTTTAGTTGTTTTTTTTTTAAATGTGGACAATTCGTATTTTCTGATTTTAGTAAAGCCTTTGACAAGTTGTGTCACAATACATTAATAATTTTAAAGATAAATAATCAAGGTTTTAACAACAACTTCTTAAATTGTATCTCATCGTATTTCAAAAAAAGAATTTATAGTGTTGTTTTTGGTAATAAGTATTCGGATCAATTTGTTGTAAATTCTGGTGTCCCTCAGGGAAGCACTTTAGGTCCAATTTTATTTATTTTATTTATAAATGACTTGCTTTCGATCATAAAAAATAATTCCGTCCTTATTTATGCTGATGAAAAAAAAGCTTTTCTTACTTACTTACTTACTTAAGGTGGCGCTTCAGTCCGGGGCGGACCTGGGCCTCAACCAACATGCGTTTCCAGCCAGCTCGGTCCCTAGCTAGCTGTCTCAAGTTTCGCACGCCAAGTTGGTTGAGGTCTTCACCCACCTGAGTCGCGGTCTTCCTCTACTGCGCCGTCCCTCGGGATTGGATTCGAAGACCTTCCGGGCTGGAGCGTTGATGTCCATTCGCTCTACATGACCCAGACCCAGCCATCTAAGCCGTTGGACTTTAATTCTGCTAACTAGGTCAGTGTCGCTGTACAGCCCGTACAGTTCGTCGTTATATCTTCTCCTCCATTCTCCATCTATACGTACGGGACCAAAAATCACCCGAAGAATTTTTCTCTCGAAGCATCCTAAGACGCTCTCATCTTTCTTTGACAGGATCCAGGCCTCAGCGCCATAAATGAGAACCGGGATGATGAGTGTCTTATAGATGGTGATTTTAGATGCTCGAGAGAGGACTTTACTTCTCAATTGCCTTCTAAGTCCAAAGAAGCAGCGATTTGAAATAAATAAACCATGAAACTTAAAAAACAAAGTTAAATGAAATTTTATTAAACACCACTTTTTCTAAATTTCAAAATATAAAGTAGAACTACCACATGCAAGTCCATATCATTTTTGATTTTAGGAACCATCAGCTCTAAATCGCCATCAATTTTCCACACGAAAACATCTCTCGGTTTAAAAGTCGTCCACAAAAAAAAAAAAAAAAAAAAAAGACCTTTTCCAACAACCCATTTCTATCATAGAAACTTGCTTCAGTATAGACACACTTCAACGAGTAGGTAAGTTGAGTGGTGAGAATTTTTTTTTTTTTCAAAGAAAGGCAATTTTCAATTCACCATCTTGGATATCCTTTCGATTTTTTTGTGTTTTTTCTATTCGTCATTGCAGTTTCTTTTTATCACGTCTTAAGTTTTTCGTTTTTCTTCTTTTCTTTACACATGGAATCTTTACAAAATTGCCAATTTCCCTGATTAGCAAAGGATTTCTTTTTTCTACTGGTAGGTACTCCTTGTTGGAAGACTCGCCTTTTCCGGTTTCGTTTAAAGGAAAAAAGAAAACTGAAAGCAAATAAACTCACATACACTTGCACGTCATAATCTTTTTAGTGTGAATTCAGGGATTTCCTGTTGCTCCTGCTGCTGATGGGTATATCCTTTTCTGGAATCATATCCTTTATTTTCAATTGCAGGTGCGTTCTTGTTCAATCCTTTCAGAGACTTTATGGATGATAAGAATCCCTATTTTCTCATTTCAAACAAAATACATACATGTACATATATGAAATAAAACTCCCTTCTTTGTGACCGGAAAGGGAGAGCACAGCACCTACCTACATATATATTTACGAACAGTAATGTATATAGTAGGTATGATCCTTGTCAAAGTTTCCCTAAGCTGATAGGAGCTTTAGTTATAGAAAAAGGAACTTTATTTTTTTATATCTAACAACGACGCATCCTCCACGTGTCAATGAATTCACCCGAAAGGATAAATATGTTATATGAAGTCCTCTCCTCTCTCCCACCATTCGATTCCCATCATCAACTAAATCCTTTCAGCTATGCATATTGTACCATATCAAAGGCTTGAGAAATTAACAAACGAACTTATTATTCCAAGTGTCAGAATCACTTGCTCTAGCTAAAAACCAAACCTTAGGGGTTGATTGTATTCGATTACCATTTTCTATTGCCAGAAGGTGAGGGGAGGGTTCGTGAGGATGAATGATATACATAGTTGATGGGGTAGAATCCTTTTTGATATCATTGCGGTGAGATTTCAAATGATTCCTTTTTGTGTGTGAGCGAGCGTTTTCAATGCCGGAAGGCCTATCAAATAGGAAATGAAATAAAGTGAAAGAAAAAAAGGATTCAACATTTCACCTATACACCCTCTCACTCCATCATACACACCATCCACCGCACTCAACACATTTTCTGCAAAATCCTATGAATCCTTGAAAGTGTTTGCGATTTGTATGGTTTCACGCGTCAAAAGTTCAACCAAAGTAATCATAATTTATGAAATTTTATGTTGTTTTTCGTTGCTGCTTATGTAAGTACATATAGGTTAAAGTGTGAGAGTGAGAGCGAGAGAAAATATAATATCCTTGAGAAATAAAAAACTCAAACGGAAAAAAATCCAATTACAGGTAAAAGGATTTTTACGTTATCCTTATCGGCTTCAACTTCAATTCTATCTCTGTGATTAGCAATGAAATTTTATTACGGTTTGCCCTGGCTACCTAACCTAACCTACGTATTTATAAGCAACCAAAACCAACACAAGAAGAGAAAAAAGGACATTTTTGTTAATATTAAATAAATTAAATGGGGAAATCCTTGAAATTGTCTTGGGCGCCTTAGAGAATCTCTGATAATATGTTCTATCTTCTACCTATCTATACTTGAAAGTGGGAAGTACTTTAGGACGGTATTTCTATGTGAAGTAGGTTAAGGTCCTTCAGTCAATGATGATGATGATGATGATGAGTTAAAATTTCGTTCTTTTTTTCCTTCGTTATGCAGTAGATATGGGGTTTTGTTAGGTTGGTCAGTTTTCTAAGGAAAAATAAGAATTCCAGGAAAGCAATAGTACTTTTAGACTTCCTTTCACCATTCAGGAATATAATGCAAGAAGCCAAAGCATATACCAAAGGAACATCTTGACTTGAGTGTGCAACTTAAGCATTTGTAGTCGTTTTGTCAAATAAGTTGTCATCCTTTGTCGTTGGTACGTTCATTCATTCATTCTTATATAATATAGTGATGCTGGAGCTCTTTGCAATTTGAAGAAGAGGAGTAACAAGGGAGGTAGGTTAGGAATAGTTTAATTTGGAACTCAAGAAGCTGTATACGTAGATAGGTAGGTAGGTGAACTCCTTCATTCTTCATCGTGATAGTGGTTTTAATCGTGAAATCTCCACTCTACGAGAATAGTTGTTTCAAAAAACGACACCGACACCGACGACGACAAAGACGAAGACGAAGAAGAACAAATGGTGTGCTTGCTTTTGAGAATGAAATTTTACCCAGAAGCAGCAGCAGGAGCAGGAACAGCAGCTCAATAAAATGCTTGCTTTGCAAAAGAATCCTTTTTGCGCATTGGAAAACCATATTCTACATCTACAGTTGGGGTTGTGTTTGCCTAGAACCAAGGAACAACGAACAAACGAGAATAACCCGACCACGACTACCACGACAACGACAACGACAACCAACGAAACGACGACCGACCAAGGACCAACGACCAACGACCGACACGAGAGGATTTGATTTAGAGATTTGCCCCCCAAATTGAGGTTAAGTGGCGGTGAAGTGGTCCTTTTGGATAAATTGCAATTTTGTTCAAATTGAGAAACGCTCTTTGCAGGGAATTGTGTCAAATTAAGCCGATGACCAGGGATACTATGTTTGTATATATTTATATATGACAGAAGTCGGTCTCGGTATTTTATATCTATACTTAAACCTAAACCTATGTATCTATCTACTACTAAGATGAATGAATGAGTTAAGAGAGATGATATAAACATTGTGAGTGAGAGCAGTAAAAAGAAAAGGACTTCAATCTGCTGCTGGTGCTGGACGCTGGTGCTTGTTCAAAATATTAAATGGAACATGTTTTAATAAAGAGCTAAGAGGTAATTGAAAATGATTTTTCTAAGAGAGGCTACAGAGGTGAAAAAGGATTTTTAATAAAAGTGAACAAATGCGAAGAAATAGAATTTGCTTTTGCTTTTGTTTCAAATTAAAACTAAAACCAAAATGAAAAGAAAAAACAAGCTTTATGAAAGAAATCGTAATTAAAGAGTGGTCAATTTTCGTTCTTTATTGTAGCCTTTTTTTAAGGACAAAAATCACATCTTTGTAGGTCACCAGTTCAAAATTGGGTTCAATGTTTTTTTTAATGAGAAAAAGAAGAAAAATTACTCACATAATATGGAATAGTTTTTTATTTTTATAAGGTGGCGCAACAGTCCATGAAGAACCAGGGCCTAGTGACTTACAATTCTCAACCATTCCTGTGTGCTAGTAATGTTGTCAGAGATGGAAGGGACCTGCAGTTTATATGCCGAATCCGAACGGCTAATTTGAGAAAGCACTTTTCATGACAAGAATTACTCTTGGAGAATTTTTCAATTCCTCGCAAGAGGCAGTACCCGTGAAAAAAACTTCAAATGGCAAATGCACTAACCATCATGCCACGGGTATCATGCGATATAGAATAGTTCAGTTTATGTTTTTTGATTATGAAGCCATGAACTCGGAAGATTTTATAAAGCATGATAGGTACGTTTTTATTCAAAGGATTAAGAATATTATTAAAAATTAGAAATCTAGACAGAATTTGGTATTTGTAGGACCTATCTGCAGTTCTCTATATATTAATTGATAGTTTCGTTACGGGTTAAGCCAGTAAGCTTACCAAAGAGCTTTTTGGCTAATTCCCTGACAAAATTAAAAAAAAATTGGGCTGGGTAGCCACCCACACTGATAATCTCAGATTGGTGCCCGCTAAGAAAAATTTATTCAAGAAGTTAAATTCTGATTTTTGTAAGAATTTTTACAAAATATTTCCATAGCATTATACAACTTTGTAGTAAGTATCTTTCTTTAGTCGAAAACCAATTTGAAGTTCTTTTTTGTAAGTTTTCGTTTTTTGTTATAATTTATGAGTTTTTTTTTTATTAATTAACTTAGGGTTAACAAAAATATTTTGCATTTGATAAAATAGGTCCAGTTTCAATTCCTGTTTTTGTTTCAGAAAAAGTTTAGTCCAAAACGAATTTTACATATTTTAGTAGCATTTTTTGAAAGTTTTTTTATTTCTTATAATAGAAATTCCAATTGCATTTTTCCAAGGGAATTACCTCATGTTAAGAACAGTACTTTGTATAGAATGAAATAATCTTGAAGTCAATACCTTTATTAACTTTCCAGATATTCGAGTCAAAAATCAGTATTAACCAATTTTATGTAGAATGTCTTTTACAGATTTGTATACAAAAAAATTGTCAATTGGATTTTTCCAAAAATGCATCTATTTGACGAGAATACATAGCCTCAATAAACTTTTTTAAAAGCTATACGAATTTATTGAGTACCTCAAGTATAATGCTTAATTAGAAAATTGTTTCAAAGACAGTTTCGGTGAGCCAACGGTTTAGAATGTTAACCTTCGTATATTTGCACAAAAATAGAATAATGTAAGTTGATCGTCTCTCAAATTTAAATACATTTTCTGCAAATAAAAACTGAATAATTTCTCAAAAGTAAGATTGTTTAAGTTTAAACAAACAAATCAAAATATTTCTATTTTCCCATAGAGATTTTAAACTAAGTAATTGAATTTTAGACAAAAGGATTTCACGCTGTAACTCAAACATTCAAGCCAATTTACTGATCTTAAAAAAGAGGCTGGGATATACATATATACACTGATAACTTCCCACCCGTGGCCGTCTGTTCTATAAGTTGTGGGAAAATTGTCTTCGCACTCGATTTCCCCTGACTATTCTAATTACCTCGGTATATATTTTAATTTTACTGAGCTTTATAACAACCTCTATCAAAGCTATTTAATTGATACTCAATTAATTGTTAAATGATCTTAATAATCAAACTTCAAATGATCCACAAACTATCTCCAAAATCTTTTCTACCGATGGCTCCTTTCTTTCAGAAGCGGCATATTTTGAATATCTACCTCAAGCCTCATTACTGTCTCGGTCCATTACTTCCCCGAACAAATGACCCTAGTTTGATCAAATATAAGTTAAATAAACTAATTGACGAATTCTCACTTGGGCTCATGGTCTACCTGCTATATTTCTTAAAAAGTGTTCCCGTCTTCCATATTCCAAAATTATTTGAAAGCATCTTGTACGATATATTAATATCAAAACGGCGCACTACAGCGCTAATTGGATCTCAGGCTAGGTCTGCCCTGAGATCGCCATTTCTACGATATATTAAGTTTTCAGTGCAAGTCTTTCATTTACCCTAAACAACATGATTTCAGAAATTTAAGTCTACAACTACAGACCTTATTGTTTTCGTGTTCATTATGCTCTCGGCGCATGAAAAAGAAAACGAAGTTGACGTAATCTCCGTTGACTTATACTCTTTAAGCTTTCTGCTTGGCTTTGAACCGATTTCGTTGCAATGGATTTCTTCTTACCTAGAAACCCGTGAGTTATACGTTCAACGTATAAAAATAGAATCCAGAATCGTTAAGATCATCAAAATGAACCAACGCCCTAGAAAGTGACTCATATTCCAAAATATAATATACACCAATGGAAAAATACCAGACAAGCCAAACGATCAAATATCAATTAGTACAATACAATATACAAGGACAATAAAGTATTAATACACAAAATCATCAATGGAAAAATACCAGAGTCCAGAAAAGCCAAACTATTAAATATCAATTAGTAAGAACACATCCTTGGATAACAGATGTTTTTATTTGTCAAATAGTATAAATAGGAATATCATAGCAAACCAAAGGACACTTCTTTTAAGTCAGTGAATAAGTTTACAACCTTAAGACGTTGTGACCATTTATATAACTAGATTAAGTTTGAATAAATTAAATAAAGTTTTTTTTATTAAAATTAAGTGTTACATAAATTAATTCGCGCATATAATGTTCGCTTCAGATGCACTATCTCCTACAATTTTCTTGCTACCTCTGACGTCCCACAAGGTAGCCACTTAGGGCCGCTCCTTTTTATCCTCATCATTGATTTTTTAATATTCCCATATCTTACTTTACGCTGATGACACACAATTTTTCAAGTCCATTACGTCGATGCATGATTCTTACCTTATTCAACTATTAGATCTCGACTGTTTCTATTAATATTAATTAATCTCAAAACTCTGGAAGAACGTAGACAGATATCTGACATCTTGTTCGTCCGTCGGTCGTCTGTTTTCTGGGTCTATTAACTGTCCTTATCTTTATAATTTTATCAACCTTAACATTAACCCCCTAAATTTTAGAAATACTCACCTCTTTTATCCTACTTTACCCATTTCATCGTATTCAGAAAGGAAATCAGGTCTTTGATTTTCATCTCGGAAAGTTCATCGAGATCTGGAATGCCCTTTCGAAGCTTAACATTATAGAACCGGCCAGGGCATGACATTTACAGAGAAACTGAATCACAGTTTCCCTTTCATGTTGGTCTTCGCAGCTACGGCAACTTTGCTGCATGCTCTCCTTTTGGCCAATGTCTGGTATCAATTGCAGTGGACCTGGCTATATCATGCCTGGGTCTGCATAAAAGTTCGATAGAACTGTTTTTGTTATATGTAGGCCATTTCTACTAATCTTCATCCCGACATTGTTGAACCAGTAAAGAGAATTTTGTGGCCGAACTGATAGCCATAATAGCCGCCTGGCTGTCATTACAGATAGCCAAGTTTCCATTTTGGTTTGAGTTTGATTTATGTATTTTGCATGCTTCTCTGATTGCTCGTAATTCCGCTTGAAATACACTGGCACAATCAGGTAGCCGAAAAGACTTAGAAACATTTAAGGATTCAGAGAAGATTCCCGACCCAACTCCACATTCCATCTTTGACCCGTTAGTAATGATTGTGGTATCGAAGTCTTTTGTAACTATGCCATCCTCCCAATCCTTTCTGGTAGGAAAGATGGCTTTAAAATCTTTTACTGAGACAGGGGTGCAGTAGTGGGTTTCCGTCTCAAAAATATCCGCTGAAATCGTTTCGTTAGTGTTGCCATGCCCATAGGATCTAGAAAACCAACAGTTTGATTCTTTAAGCCTGAGCGCGCTACATAATACTTAATATTTAATATTAAGGGTGGAAAATTAAGTTTTCCGTCGGCTATTTGGTCACTTTATTTTGGTAAAGAAAACAAATTCTTTAACTTGTCCCGACGTTTCGGCAAGGATTGTTGCCTTCTTCAGGGGAATTTCAAGTTTGAAGTTATGTCATTAAATCTAAATAGGATATAATTACAATTGTAATTGTAATTGTAATTATATCCTATTTAGATTTAATGACATAACTTCAAACTTGAAATTCCCCTGAAGAAGGCAACAATCCTTGCCGAAACGTCGGGACAAGTTAAAGAATTTGTTTTCTTTACCAAAATAAAGTGACCAAATAGCCGACGGAAAACTTAATTTTCCACCCTTAATATAAAACTAAAATTGGTCAATACAACAAATCATAACTTAATATTTAATGTATAGGTCTACTGGTAGGAGGGGCAGAACAACATTTAAGGCATCTCTTGGGCAGGATCGAAGCACCCCTGTAGTGCCGATACTAGCTATTCTTTGAACCTTCCTAAGTTTCTCGGTATTGATCCATTTGACAAAATAGGGCGTACAACGGCTGTGTAAGTCCACAAAATCATCGATTGAAGTCCCCACTTTTTACTAACAGTTTTTTTTTACACACATAAAAAGCAATGTAAGCCTTCTTAACCGGTTCTTCGATGGACATTAGTGGCACGGACTTTATGTCTATGCGTTTTTATTTCATCGAAATTAATGTCTTTTTAAAAAAGATGAACCTACAAACAATTGAACTGATATAGAACTTACAAGATATTGAATTTGACAGTTTTCAGTGATTCCCTTATTATATTTTAAGGTTGAGGCATAAAACACTAAACTACGCAACCTATATACTTCCTCTCTTTTGAACTTTTTATCTTAAAGTTTCGTTAAGTCCTCTTGAACTTAATTGACACTTTCAATTTAAGAATAATCGAAACCTAATACAAATTTTAGAAAACAAGACAATAAATTGTGTTAATTGGTTCTATTCAAAAAACAACAAATGTATTTTTATCTGTAGCAACGCTTTTATCATATGAAAAGCTCTATTGGTCTTTAGAGTATTTAACAAAATAAATTAATTTTCTTCTTCTGTTAGTCATTTAATATTTAAATTAACCTAATTTGCATACAAATAATATAACTAAAGGCAATTCAACCTATACACACTACACAAACTTTGTTGCATATTTATAGTCAAAACATAACGCCAATTAAGAGAAAACACCAACCACATTGTACACAAATTGCATGCAACGCAGAAAACAAAACTTAACGATATGTGTATATATACGACGAGTAGCTATGTTAGTGGATGTAGCCATATAGTTTCAGCCAAAGGCTATAGAAACCATCACAAAGAGTCAATATATTCAAACCCAAAGGACAATGATCCTTTTATGAGGATGCATATATATGCATAAAGCGCTATATTGTTTATATAAATGGGGGCTTTCTAGAAAAGGTGTATTTTGTCATCCCCCAAAATGTGGGCCTCAAAACAAATTGATTCATTAAATCGGAATAAACTCATAATCACCAAACTATAATTCTACACAAAACCACGAAAGTAACAATGTATAAAATTATAAATAGGGTGACCATACAAAAGGTCGATTTTAAAATTGAATAAAACAAGTTGTATGTAAATGTTTTATCTTCATTTGAGACCTTTACCAATGACATTATGTGTGAAATATGCAGTGGCGGACTAAGAGGCAGTGACACCCGGGGCGGTAAAGCAAGCTTACACCCCTTAAAAATTTTAGAAAAAAACACGAACAAAGTTTTTATTTAAAGGTGCTTACGAGCTTTTATTGTACTGAATGTTTCGATTATATCATTAAAATCTATATTTTTTGTGTGCTCCGTTTCGATTGAAAGTATAGCCAAATTAGTCAACCTATTTTGGCTCATCGTTGACCTTAGATAAGTCTTTATTAATTTTAATTTGGAAAAGCTTCGTTTACACGATGCCACTGAGACGCAAATTGTTAAATAAATTCTCATCGCCAATGACAGACTCGGTAAAGAGTCTGAAAAATCCCACTTAACAATGAAGCTTAAAAATTCAAAGGCTGTCCAAATTTCTGCATCTTTTAAATTTATCTTTGAAGCTACCATGTGACGCCGAATTCGCTGGATTTCCAATATGATACTGTTGTCTGTAAGTTCTGTAAATTTCGAGGTAAGCATTGGAACCACAGCCCGCAGTTCTTCTTCCGTTCCATACAGCAATATTTTCGGTTGAAGAGCTGAGAAAACTGACGCAATATCTTCCATGGCCTTAGATCGATGCACAAGTTCAGTATAAAATGTATCCTGACATTCTAACATGGCTCTTCGTGTTTCCTCTTCCAACGTCAAACCAGCATCTTGAGTCTTTTCGCCTGGCATAATTTTCTTCTTTTTTCTTCTTCCCCGCCTTTCAATTGAAATTTCTAGCTCGGTGCTTTGTTCTCTTGCGTATATTACGGCCTTTTTCACGGATTCATCACGGTGTTCACGAAGAAAACTCGCTAGTGCCTTAAGTTTTATTACACTTTTTTCTAGAGTGAGCCCGGATTTTTGAAAGTATTTCTGTGCTGAAGCAACTTCTTCCAAAATATCGAACCAGAATGAGTATTAGTGTGCAAAGTTATTTTTCTGTTACTGATGACACCCCCTATTAGTCTGCCACCCGGGGCGGACCGCTAAGTCACGTACCTCATTCATCCAAAAATGGGCCTCATCGCTAAAGATGATTTTTCGACCAAAATTGTGGTCAACTTCCAACTGATCTATATAAATCCAATAAGCGAACACACGGCGCTGCCTATGGTCGTTTTGTTTCAGCTCCTGATTTCGGTTTTTTTTTTAAGGTTTTGTATGAAGGTTAAACTTACGACACAAAATTCGCCATGTTTTAGTTAGCGAAAGGCCTAGATCTTTTGAGCGACGACGACGAGGCGGAATTAACTGCCTCGAAATCTGCTGCACACTTTCACTAACAGTGAAGATGTTTTCCGCAAATCTTGCGTTTCGTTGACGTACGGGTGTTGGCTGATTTTTCACTTATTTGATGGCATCGACTTGAAAAGACGACTATGTACCCCATAACAAGGGCGTATCGTTGCTACTAGAGAACACCCACTTTGATGATAAAGTTTTATCATTTGCGCGTGTTTTTCGACGCTGTAACTTGTCGTGAAGATTTGTATTTAGTAGTGACTGATTAAAAGAAGATATTTTGACAGAAACTAAAAGAAACAATATGGCCGCCACGAGCTGTCAAAATCAATTTGATTTGAAACCCTTTATAATTAAACAAAAATAAATCTTTGAACTTGATAGGACAATAAGTCATCGAAAATATCGGTAAATTTTTATTTTTAAATATTTTCAATCCCAAGAGCAACTTGTGTACGAATTTTAAAAAAAGAAGAAAATATTAGTTATTTTTTCAGGTATGGTAACCCAATTATTTGTAACAGAACTAAATATACACCAAAATATGTTTTAATCTCAGCAAATTCCAACAAAGTCTGTTTAAACATCGAATGTTATATGATTAACCAACCAAATATTATGTGGTAACCGCAAGGACACATGTAAAATTCATCCTGGGCTTATTCCAAAATGCTGCTTCGCTGCTGGGGACAACAGTCAGACAGAAAAAAAAATTAGAAAAAAATTCACTTTCCAAACAAAAACTCGCCAAACGATTAAACTCGAATCTAATAAAATGCCAATATAAAGAGACAAACACCTCAACATAGACATACGTATATCGTAGGTATACTATTAGCTCGCAAGCTATAGCTGTAAAGACGAAATACCTACACCTATGTACAATGTGCATACAAATTCTATACATCATCCACCCACAAAAAAGGCAAAATTTCGATCATTTGAATTTAATTGAGCGTATTTAGTCGAAAATTATTTTCAATTAAAAAAGCCCACTTCCGGTGGCGATGGATGGCGCGGTGCAGGCGGTATGCGGCGGAGTCGGTGGCGAAATTCATTCGAATCACACATAAAATTAACAAAGAAAAAAAAAATTCCCTCAAACAAACCGATAAATTTTAGCCGCTTGCTGACTCGAACGCACTCATCCGGACAAATGTACGGACATGTTGGTGGCTGGCTGCATCCAAAAACCGGACAACGGACAAACCATGAACTGCATCACCAACCAAGACAATTATTAACGCATCGGATGTTTTAAATTTGCCCGCGCTAAAAATGCGTAGTGAAGTCAACATTTTATATGCAATTCCGTTGCTGGTGCTTTGCTTGGCGAGGGGAATGGGGGTAAATAATATTCAAAAACAAAACTTAAAAGAAAAAAATCGAAAACCGTTAAAATCCACCGCGGTGTGTTTCCGTTAATTCTATAGTTATGGTCCCCTCCGCTCGACGCGCGCCGACGTCAAAGAGCGTTCGTCTGCCACTTGCCACTAGCTATGGCCATCGAGCTGACCGTCAAGCTTCTGGCTTACCTTACCTACTCGTACTATGCGGCTTTGTCCGGCTGTCATCATTGTTCGCCACTGATTATTTCCTATTAAATGTTCAATTGAAGTAAAAATTGCTTCTGTGATGCTGATGCTAGGGGGCAGCACGGTCAATATACCAGCATCATTGTATCTCTGATGCCATTGCCAAATAATATTTAAATTCATTTGAATTGCCAGTCTCGCATTTTAAAAGAGAGGAGAGTGGGTTAGTGTGGGGTTTGATGAAAGTGGGCGTGGCAGAGAGTACAATATTATTTGCTGCCTTTTGTTCGTTGCCAAATTGAATGCGTTTGTATCTGTCTCATTTATCATTTAGTTGCGTGTAGTCGGCGAGTGGCGGGCGCTCTGCCCAAATTGAATATACAATTACATGGCGGTAGTTTACCGTTGTTGTGTCAGTTCGTGTGTGCAACGCAACGGCTACGACGACGACGGCAATTGCAACAACTGTAAATAAATTGTTTTTCGAACATGCGATGGAGGAAATACTTTGCTCTGCTGCCATGTTTATTTTGCAAGTGCTGAGATTTTAATTTTTTTTTTAATCATTTGTTTTGTTTTACATTAATTTATCATTTAATTCATTTATTGGTCTGGGAATTTACAAGAATTTAATGACTCAAATTAGAGTCAAATGGTTGAACATGGCCAAAAGGATATCTCTATACCTACTATACTCATATAATAAGAGACTGAAGTGTAAAAGCGAATGAGGGAGTTTAATGTATTTTGTTAAATTGCTTTGCAATTAATTTAACATTTAGTGAATATGTATACAATTTTATTTTTGTTTGATTTGAAACCTTTTGGTGAACTATTTAATTTTCTACTGAGGCATGATTTAAAAGAGAGGAAAGGAGGAGAAAAGTTGCTGATGAGTAAAGGAAAAACCTACATGTTCTTGTTTTTATCCCTGATGAGTTATTTTTTCTTTTCTGACGGTGTTTAAAGGCTTTGTGTTTTAGTATTACCTACATACAAATCAGAACTATACAAGTTTTGTTTTCAGGATATTAAATAATTTTAGTATTTTTATATTCTTATAAGAGGCATTGCAAAAGGTGATTAAAGCACACGTTTTTTTTAAGCAATATAATAAATGCATTCCTTTTCACTATAAAACATAACTTGTGTTGTTCAAGTGGCTAGTGGTTGGCTTCGCAGCATTAAATTATTCTATTCAATTTCCCAAGACTTTGTTTTTGATTTTTGGTTGAAACTCACAGATTAATGATATTGTGCTAAATTGCTTGACCTGAATTGTTGAAGGCCTGTCCTTCCACGGTTCCCCGTCGTTTTTGGCACATAGGTTGTTTGGCATGGCATTCTTCATAAGCCAGAGGTCGTCATCCATGTCTTCATTTTTTGAAAAAAAAAGAAAAAAATCGCTAACGTGGATCTGTAACGCACGCCGCCGCCGCCGGCCTCGCCGTTGTGACCGAAACGTTGTTGCCAACATAATTTTCAAAGAAAAATGATTCAAAGACGCCATCCTACTTCCAACTTCTTGACAAAACGAAAACGCAATTAATCAGAAAAGATGACTTTTCACCCAAAATCTATTGGCAATTCAAACTGATGTAATCTAGGGTCCATTTGGCAAAACTCAAAACTTTAACTATAAAAACTAAGCAGATGGAATTGTGCTTCCAATTTCGAAGATATCTTTGTTCTCCTCATGCTAGTGCGTGAAATGTTGAGCCGTCGAGATCGATAGCGTGGTTATATTTGCGAATATTCGTCAAACACTCTTTACTTACTACGATGGAGACTATCAGCCCTATTTATTATGGCTATCAACTATCAATTATTTGATAACTGATAACTTCTATCAATTTATTGATAATTTGGTATTATGAGTATCAAATGATAATTTTTCACCCATTGTGAATACTAATCAATATACAATTCTGCCCATAATCTCGTAAAGGCCCTAACTAACATTTTCACTATTTCGAGATAATGATGAAAACACTAAATCGTTAACCGCGACCTGAAGGTAAAAAGTGAAAAATACCAAAAAATATTTTTTGTAAAGCTTTTTTATTGCTTTATTTTTTGGAATAGTTTTAAACTCAAAATTTGTATGCATTTAGAAAACAAAGTAGATAGGGCTTTTTAGCTTTGGACGAAAAAAAACAAAAAGGCCCTATGTACAACAATTTACGCTTTACCTTAAAATCCTTAATAAAACATGAAATAAGAATTCAAATTCAATTAATTTATTTCAAACATTTTAGTTATGAGTTATGACACACAAATTTAAAGGCATTATTAAAATTATTACGAGGTTACAACCTTTTACATAAAAATTTGCAGCCAGAAAAAAAGCCCTAACTACAAAAATTCTTGCATCAAAATTTATAAAAAGCCCTAACTGCCACATAGGGCTTTTTAAAAAAGAACATCAATATGCTTTCTCTATGCAGTGTATTATAAAAGGCCCTATGTGGTAGTTAGGGCTTTTTATAAATTTTAATGCACATGATTTGTAGTTAGGGCTTCTAGAAATTGTGTTTTTCTGGCTTATTTGAAGATTTAAGGTTAAGAAATGAATGTAGAAAAATCGGAGACAATGCCCTAACTCCAAATATGCAAAAAACTCAAAATCGGAAATTTTGTAGATAGGGCCTTTACGAGATTATGGGCAGAATTGTGAATAGGTTTTGTTTGGTGTTTGACGTTGTAAATTTGTGTTGAGTTCTTGTGTTTTGGTCTATAAATAATTTCGGCGGAATAATGTAAGTTGTTTTTATTAAATAAATTTCTATTTTTTCTTAATAATATTTTGTTTATTTAGGAGTAGAATAGTTAGCAACAGAAAACAAATAGAAAGGCTTGTGGAACTAATGGAGGAAAATCCTGAGGTTGAAAAAGGCAAACAACAATTCTAGTGAAGGCATTACGTTCTTCAATTTGTATATTCAATAAAAACTACAAAAAAAAAACTTTTATAAATCGTATTTAAATTACAATTTTTTACCATTTACGAATATTTGATACATTTGTCAACGAAGATTTTGTAGCTGATAAAATATTTGATGGGTATCAATATGCTTGATAGCCGTAATACCGAGTTTATCAATAAAGCTATTCACAATAGATCTTTTAATTTACTATTATCAAAAATATTGATAATTGAACACCATAATACCGATTCATTAATTTTGTTGATAATTATCAACTATTATCAAATATCGTGTTGATATTTGATAACCATAATAGAGCTGTATGAGTGTTCTCCTCTAGCATACCAGTTTCGAGAATATTTTGGGCAAACTTACGTAAGAAATGCGCACTGGCTGCTAAATTTTGTCCCAAAATTCTATTCAAGAAACGCACCATTCGCATAAGAAATAAGTTTTCAATCACACCAAACGTTACTCAAGCGTAAAGCGACTTATATCTAGAGGCTTAAAGCGAGATATAGCTGTCAGTGTCAAAATAATACATGGTCAAAAAAAAAAAAAAACTAGATGGCGCATTGTGGGAAGATGCACAAAATTTGTGTTTACTTTTCTTTCATATGGTCTCTGACATGCATGTTTTAAAGTGAAGAAACCTATTTATTAATAAACGCTGTTTTTTGAGATTTATATAACTTTAAAAAGAAAAAGAACATAGATAATTTCTTAAAAACGGACTAAAAATTTACTTTATTCTAAAGATAAACTTCTGCATTATAATTTACATATTATGATGTAGCAAGTCGGACTTAGTTTTATCTAGAGGTCCATTTTTTTATGACGTTTTCTAACATTTGTTGCCGGTAAATATTATCTTCTTAGTGGTCAATAGTTTCGGGCTTATTGGCGTAGACTTTCAACTTTACATACCTCAAACAAATGATCCAGTGGTCTTAGATCGAACGATAACGTAATCCAAGGTTGTCATTTAGGACCTCTACTCTTTATCTTAGCTATCAATAATGTACCCCTTTGTGTAAGATACAGAAACAATTTAATATATGCAGATGATATGAAAACTTTCAAAATCATAAAATCTCTAAACGATCGATTACAACATTACAAGAGGATATTAACAGTTTGGTTAGTTAGTGAAAATAGAATGGGCTAAATCTTAACCCAATTAAATGTCAGGCAATGGCTTTCTCTAAAAACGTACTTCTAGTTTGTTTGGTTATAAAATATCGCAACACTCGCGTTCATAGTTTTAAAAATCTAGGAGTTCTTTTGTATTATAATTTCACGGAGCATATTAATTCGATCGTTAGTAAAGCCAACTCTATGTTAGGATTTGTTAAACGCTAGTCTTAAGAATTTCAGGATATTTGTGTTACTCTCACTCTATTTAACACTTTGCTCCGCCCATATCTTGAGTACGTATCTCAGGTATAGCTTCCTTTTTACGAGATTCTCAAGAATAGGACGAAATCTGTTCAAGGCAACTTGAAATGTTTTGCCTTAAGAGGGCTACCATTTTCTAATTCCTAAAACCTCCCTCCTTCTGAACATCGGATAAAGCTTCTTCAAATGCAGCCTCTATTACAAAGGAGGGTTAATAATGATATTGTCTGTATTCATCAAATTTTAACGGGTGCAACTAATGCACCTGATTTATTAAATTAAAAAAAAATAAATTAGTGGCGCAACAGTCCGTTGAGAACTAGGGCCTAGTGACTTACAACTCTCAACCATTCCTGCGTGCGAGTACTGTTATCAGGGATGAAGGGGATCTACAGTTGTAAGCTAATTTAAGAAAGCACTTTTCATGACAATGTGTCAATTCCTCGCAAGAGGCAGTACCCGTGAAAAAAACTTTAGATGGCACAGGCAGGAATTGAACCTAAGACCTCTGGCATGATTTGATTTCAGCATAAGTAAGTACATTTTTACAAATGTATTAAAGACCAGAGTATCACGCACTTAGATGTTTAATCAATTTGTTATTTAATTTATGTTTATATTTGCTCTTTTCTACGTTTGTTTTTTGTATCATTGTAGTGTATTATGTATGCTGCAGTTCAGTTTATTTATTTTATTATTTACACTGCACTAAGTGATGAGCCTTAACATGCACTTGAGAATTATCATCACTCTTAACACGGCAGTTATGTTTGTTGACGAATCCATTCAACCAAAAGTGAGCTCCATCGCTAAGCAAAGTTTGCTTGATACGTTACGTTACATTTGGAAACGTTATTAAGGTCAATCTGTTCATGAAATTCAAAATTAAACCACTTGACAGCTGACAAAATGGCCGCCAGTTAAAATAGTGTTGCCAACTTTCAGTTGAATATCTCTGAAAAACAAACATCCATACTTCAAAAACATATCCTTTAAGGGCTTGAGAAACAAAAAAAAAGTGCATTGAAAATCGGATGCGGTTCCAACGGACCCTTATTCGCAATAATAAACTACTTGTCATGAATTAACTATAGTTACTTAGTAAACTTGATGGATTTTTAGCTCAAACTTGCGAACGATTTCGAAAAACTTGGTCTTAATTTCTAGCAATTTGAGTAATATTTATGATTTTGATTTAATACATATTTGAGTTTCATTGCTTCGCTTTTGCGTCTTCGAAGGCAACATTCTGATTCGGCCTTATAAAAGTGCCGAAATGTACAATTTGCCCTTCACAGTGTCTAAACTCACCCTCATTAACTTTTAAAACAAATTGTAAAATATACATATAGGCCCAACAAGCAATAAGTTCCTTTCAAGCCAAAGTCATATTTCAATTATCTTTCAATTCAACAGAGGATTTATTGGGATGGGCCTATCTCTTAAATAGAAGCGTAATTTTAATCAAAAGTTTTTAATTATCGACATTAAAGTTAAACACTCGTATATTTCTCAACAATTTATTTCAATATTATATACGAAAGTAGTTTTCATCTACAATATTCAAATCGGTTTACAACTTTATTCTATTTGCAAAAAGCGACCCTTTTCGCAACCTTTTTCGAACCTTTTATTCTATCCCATATTATGATTATATTCAACACTTCTTTTGCGTTTCCTCCAAAGCACTTGCAAATTGATCCTTCGAGAGAGATGTCTATTTGATGATTCTGTCTTTCTAACGCACAAAACTATCTACAACTATTATACAACATGCCAAAAATTATTTCCATTTGAATTAGTAATTAAGGGTTTCATTTGTATAATTACAGTCGTCATCGTCCTCGTCAACTTCTTCCTTGCCGTCGCTCGCGTCGCATCGCTTGCTGCCGTTGATGTTTTGTCATCGTTCTCATTATCATCATCGCATCGTTATTTCGAAAACACCTTTTGCTCGTTTTGAATTTAGCATCAAGCAGGCAGCAATTTCAAAAAGTTTCCAATGAGATTTTCCTCAAAATGTTTAAATGTCGTCAACACACATGATGGCTTATAAAGTTTAATTCACACGCATGCATATGAGATCTAACAAAACATCACATAGTGATGTTTTTGAGCTTATTGCTGCTATACCCTTCATCCTCCGCCCTTACAAAATCATCAAGGACACTCGTTAACGAAATACTCGCATAAGAGTATAGGAACCTAACTGAATTCAGCAACTCATATGTAGCTACATCTATATCCGGTTCCGCAAGGCAAAAGATGGTATTAAATTACAATTACTATTCTAAAAGTTTTGTTGCGTAAGTGTTAATTGTATGATGTTAAGCCTTCGTTTCCTTGGTCCCGTCGAGCCACCCATCCCTGCCACCACGCAACCAGACTCCCAAGCCAAAAAATCCACTTAGATATTATTCGGGTGCTCCTACTTCCGTTCCGTTCTTTTCCCTCTCTTTTGGGTTTCAACTTGGATGGCAATGTGAAGGAACTTCAAGCTACACATGTAGGTAGATATGTGCAGATGTGGAATTCGATAACCTCAAACATCACTCTAGTGAGTGTACACAGTGCTAACTGCGTCTAACACCCTCTTTTTATAGTCCTTTATTCAAAACTCAACTATACTGTCGATTTTAAAAGGTTGATAAAGTCTCCAGGAACGGATTGGGAAACCTAATAGCCCTAAGGCAATTTTCGGTATTTTGACAGCTTAGCGAGTCTTTTTGTTAATTTGGGAGCCTTAAACTTTCTGTGGTCCTCAGCGTAATTGAAAGTACTATTTTAAGCCAGGTTCTTATGAGTGATAACAGTTCAAATTTCAATTGAATTGAGGGCCTTAGAAAGAAACAACAAAAAAGATAATCCACCACTTTTAATTCCCAGTTAATATCGGAGGCACTTCGGGTATGTTCATAAAATCTGTCAAACCCTCTCACACCCTAACCATCATTATCAGTGTAGGGACCTGAATGTTGAAAAACTTCAATGTAGATTTTTTGTAAGTTTTGTAGTAATTATGTTTAATGAAAACCATCAGAGGCAGAGAGTGTGGAAACTTAGAGAAAATAACCAATGAGATAGGGAGGCAGTATATGTTTTTAACGATGAACTTCCTAATAGTTGTCACCTATTTTAAGTTCATTATTTAATTAGTAAAAGGGTTATATAAATGAAGTTCAAAAGAGAGGGATTAAAGAATTAATTATTTTGAGGGTGTAATGGGGTGGGGTGTCATAATGTGTACATAATGGAATATACAATTTTCATTGAGAATTCTATTAAAAGGAGTTGAAACCGAAGCTTTTGTCTACGAGTATGTTGTCAATCTTTTCTAACATATGATGGCTTTGAGGTGATAAAATTGACAACAAGTTTTAAGTGAACTAGACACGGTCTTAAAATGATATAACATTTTAAATAATGTGATAGTTTGAGAACCAAAGCGAAATTAAGGATCTACTTATCATATAGGATCTTCCAATTAGAGGTTTCATTGTGACACTAAACCAAAAAAAACCGAGTACTTTCTTAAGATGTGTTTTTTTCATTGTTTAGAATGTATTCCATTTAAAATTAAATACGTTTGCCATATCCAAAACAATAATAAATAAAATGCACGACTGGGTCGCACGAACTTGCTCCTATATGCAAAGAGTCTGTTTAAAAAAGTACCTATGTACATATATAAGATTTAAAAATATACCTGTAAAATAAGTTTGTCTTTAAAGATATAAATGCCATTTGATTTGTCAAAAAAACCCTCAATTTTTTTTGTTTGAAAATCGTTAGACCGGTTTTATTTAAATTAATTTTTGTATGTATACAAACTTTCCATTTTTTCTTAAAAATATTTTTGGAATGCAATTGTTTAGTGATTCTAAATATACGTTTTAGATTTGAATTTCATAAAAAAATGTGGACCCTTTTTCGAGATATCGGATTTTGAAAACAAAAATTCAATATTTTTTCAAAAATCCAAAAAAATATATACATACATACACTTTTGATCATCAAATATTGAAATCGGTTCATTAGTTCCTGAGAATTATAAAAACAAAATTAAGGTTCTATGAGCGGTACCCTTCCGGAGCAATACAAAAATACAAGGACAAGTTAAGTAAAAAAAATTAGAGAAACTTTAATACTAATTAAAAAATTAAGACAGTATTGATATGGGGTACATTTTTTTTCGGGTGCAAAAGCAAATAGTGCGCTTATGGCGGAGAGAAATTTTTTTGTCGATAATAGAAATTTAGTCTGGAAGAACTATCTTCATATTATTTCGTTAGGATGTCTCCCTTTTTCGGCTTTCATCCTAATTTGAACAAATAAGGTGTCAAAACAAAGACAATTTTCCGTAGACTATGCAGCAAATTATATTTTATTGAATATTAATTAATAATTTGTTGAAAAAACTTAACTTTTAATTATAATAAAAATATGAAATACTCGGAAAATATTATCTTTGTATATGGAAACTTCACCAAAAAAATTCTTCCCATGAGAGTACTATAGTTTCCATATACAAAGGGTCAACTCATCCCGGAAATGAAAAATACTTGTAAACATACTTAACGAAAACAATTGTATGTGTATTCAACTAGTTCGTTCAAAGCTTTTTCCTTTGAATAACTTTATTTTAACTTCATATTAGAGGAACCAGGATGGAAAATAAATTATCTGAAGATAAGAAAGAGGAAGAATATGTACGTTTAAATTGTAGAGTGATCGCCTATTGGTTGTGTTGTTAGCTAGGTGTCTAAAACGGATAAAGAATAATTCATTAGCGTGCTCAGCTTTATGCAGATAGAAAGATAAAGACATGTTTCTGATAATAATGAAGGAATGTTATTGGTAGGTAGAAGGTACTTACTACAATCCAATCAAACATGGAGTTATTACGTTCAGTTTAATTTTTTCGAAAAATAAACAAGCATACGAACAGGTACAAGAAATCGCTATTCATGTGTTGTTTACAGTCAGGCTCTTGTGCGTTTTGGATTTAAGTTATGAAGTGACACGTAAGCAGTAGTTGTAGAGGTTGTACGTAATACCTATATAGGTATAATGTGCATACGTTAAAGTGATTCTAATAGAAAATACATAATACTCTTTCTGGCCCATTTCTTAAACTTGTAATAATTATTTATTCTTTTATATAGGCGAAGGAAATAAAATATGTGTGGAACAACCTTTTTTTTAATGAAAAATATTTTAAAATCATATACCTACATACATATGTATACAAAGGTACCAAGAAAATACTTCTTGATAGACACTTTAAAATAGATTGTTGATTAAATATATCATATTCGTTAATCAGATGCAGTGGCGCTACACGGCTATCGTTGGTATTTATAATAGTTATAGTTATAAAAATACATAAATATGTACCAAATGCATTAATTTGGATAAATGATAGAAATGTAATTAAATTTTTTGTCAAAATAATGCGCTCTTTCGGGCTCATGCAGAGTTAAAGTAATTTAAAAAGGAAACTATTTTAAGATTCAAAATTTTAGCTGAAAAATAAGTTTGTCTTCAAAAATTTAAATGCCATTTTATAAATAAAAAAACCCTTGATTTAAAAAAAAAAATTTCCAAAATCGTAAGAGCGGTTTTTCTTAAAATTAATTTTGTATGTATAAATTGTTTCAATTTTGTTCTAAAAATATTTTTGGTATGCAGTTGTTTAGTGATTGTAAATATATTTTCGTAAAAAACTGTTGACCCGTTTTTGAGATGAAGAATTTTGAAAAAAAAAATTCAATATTTTTTTAAAAATCCAAACAAAAAAAAGATTGCACTTTTGATAATCAAATATTGTTAAGGCAATATAAGAGCTCGTTCAAACAAAAATTATTGAAATCTGTTCATAAGTTGTTGAGAAAATTAAAAAAACAAAATAACGGTTCTATGAGCGGAACTTTTCTGGAGCAATACAAAAATATGTTTTTCTTGCTAAAAGAAATAAATAAAATAAGGTGGCGCAACAGTCCATTGAGAACAAGGGCCTGGTGACCTACGACTCTCAACCATTCCTGTGTGCGAGTAATGTTGTCAGGAATGGAGGGGGCCTACAGTGTTAAGCCGAATCCGAACGGCTAATTTGAGAAAGCACTTTTCATAACAAGAATTACTCTTGCAGAATTTGTCAATTCCTCGCAAGAAGCAGTACCCGAGAAAAAAACTTTAGATGGCTGAGGCAGGGATCGAAAATAAGACCTCTAGCATGACAGCCCAACGCACTAATCATCATGCCACGGGAACTGCCTTACTAAAAGAAGCCAAGTTAAAAAATAAAATTTTAGGGAAAATTTAAAAAAAAATCTATCACTTGGTTTTTTAGAAAATTCGAATTTTTGTTTTTTTGAACAACAAAATTGTATAGGGGCCACTGTTAGTTTTGATCTGAAAAAAAAAAAATGAAAAAAACGCCTAGCGCGAATCTGCTTAAAACCTTAACTTCCAAGTTTGAACTCAATCGACCCAATGGTTAGGCTGTAGGAGCGTGGACAGACAGACAGGACAGACCGGACGGAATCGCGGGACCCACTTTTTTCGACTTCTCTACCATCCTAATATCATGTTTAATTAAAATCTCGAGTTCGAGACCCGAATGTGTGAATGTGAATTCCTCGTCGTTCTCTGGAATTAGGACTGTCTTACGGCACATTATGGCGTATTTCGCATTTGGATCTACACCTATATCCATATAGAGTCCAACTGAAGCAACAACTGAAGCCAGCTGAACATTCACAACGTCGTAGATGCGTGGAATGGGTGCTTGAACAACAAGCGGTTGACGGCGATTTTTCGAACAAAATTTGCTTCAGCGACGAAGCACATTTCTTACTCGGTGGGGGGTTCTCACTTGCTGTATTTGGTGTTCTGAGAATCTTCAAGTAATTGAAGAGAGACCATTCCATCCACAAAAAGTCATTGTTTGGTGAGGTCTTTGGTCCAGAAGTGTGATTGGACCTTACTTTCTTCGAAAACGATCAATCAATGTACTACAGCTTGTGAGGAATTGACAAATCGTCGAAGAGTAATTCTTGTCATGAAAATTGCTTTCTCAAATAAGCTGTTAGAATTTGGCTTAAAACTGTAGGAATGGTTGAGACTTGAGAGTTGTAAGTCACTAGGCCCTAGTTCCCAACGAATTGTTGTGCTATACCTTATAATTTATTAGAATTTTTCAATAATTATCAAAACAGTTTCTGTGCTGACGCTAAAATGTTCAATGTTATTGAAACATTATTCAACAATTAAAATTATTTGTTCTTCCTCCATTTTGATCAGACCTAAACGAAAAGCTATGTATTTTTTTTTCAATGGGTTCACAACTTGACACTTTCAAATTCTAATGGTTGGCATTTTAAATCCTACGAAATATATTTGTATGAAACTTTACCTTCTTAATTAACTATAGTGAAATTCTGAAGATTAAATTTATTTGGAATCACCTAACTAATATCTGTTTCCAAGTTCAATTCCCCAAAATGATCATCCAGACCAGAAATTCGCCTAATTCATCACAAACTTTCGGTCGTTGAAAGACAATTTAAAATACAAAAATTTAGTGGTAAATTTTAGATGGTACATTTTTCAAAGAAGTAATCCACCAATAGTTAGTATTAAGAACCGTTGACAGCATAGCTTCATTAGAAAATTGTTCGTTTCTTTCTTAGTTCAACTCGATAGTGGACCGTAATCTCTGGGTCGACAACTATGGTACTGTCAAGCACGTCCATCTATATAAATAATAGCTTTCAAAATGTCACTGAACCAAAACAGCTTACGAGTTTAACGTGTAAATAATTCACTTAAGTGCAATATGATTTAATTAGGAAGGAGCACTATAAATGACGCCTGATTAGATGAACTCCTAACAACTTTTACCTTAATAAGTGATAGCCAACTTTTGGTACAATCTTAACTTACTTAATGATTTTCTTAACTTTCTAGTTTCGTCAAATTTTCTTTAATTTCGACCTCAATCAAAAAAAGGAACTGAGAGTATAACTATGACATTTATTATCCCTTTGAAGTTGTTTGTGAGTGGTATTTTTGTTTTTGATAAGACTGGCTTTGCCTTAGAAGCTGTGACCTTTTAACTTAGTTTTCTTCATATAAACAAAGATTCTCTCACACCATATAAATTTCACCTTATATCAGGTGAGGAATTTTTTTTTAACGAAATCAAAGCTCAGAACTAAATAACTTTACGGAAATGGAGCACACTCGACAAAAAACATGAGAAGAAGTATTTCATATAAGAATACGTAAGGTAGCTATACCTTTTAGAAGGGAGGAGTATAAAATAAACGTTATAAACGCATGGTGGCACATCACTTACAAGTCAACCGCGGATGAAAAATCCTTCCATGGCACTATAGAACCATCACCTCTTCTTTCTCACTCTCTCTCTCTCTCACTAGGTCTCTATCTTCTCTAATATGGATAAAGGTTGCTGTTGCTCTGCCATCATATAGTACAGCTTGTCAAGCATCAGAGGAAAATTTTCACTAGAATATGGAATTCCCACGCGCTCTAAAAGGCAAATAGCGTTCACATTGCATTCCAAAGATGATTGTCTAGCTAAAAAATGCCACCATCTTCTCATCTTCTATCTCGACAAAAACAGAAGAAGTAGAAAACCCATCCACCATCAGCCCGCCCAGCAAAGCAGCATCATCAGAATTTTTAGTTCCTATATAGAGAGCTAGCTGAGCTGGAGCTGGAGCTAGAGCTGCTAAAGAATATACACATCCTTGTCGGAATGCGTGTTATACTGTAAATTTGCATTTCAAGACTTGCGGTAGCACACCCGAAGGCAAACGATGTGGCAAGCAACGCATCTCATATCGCTCCACATTCACCGTCATGTTGTTTATGCTGCCACCACCGCACAGCACCGCATCCACTGCTACTCTATACTGCACTACTGTGTCGCTGAGGAATTGGGATGGCTGGAGTAAAGTATCATAGGTTCTCTCATCCTGACAATCTTTTTAAAGGAAAAATTTAATTCTGCTCCAGATAAGGCACGGTACAGAGTTCCTCAATGAACAAAAAAAAAGGAAAATAAGAAATCTGTGGCACTTGGCAGCTAGAAGCGACATCCAGCTCCAGCCGAGGGAACGGAACCTGGAGAAAGAGTTTTTCTGAATATGGCGTGTTGCATTATGGGTGGGTAAATCTATAGACGTTGATTCATGATGATGTTGGGTTTAGTGGCATCAACGCTTGGCTTACACTCCATACCAATGTGTCTTGATGAGTGAAGTCTGTATATAAGTTCAGAAAGGAAAAATCTTTGCGGGAACTGATTCAATTGCTATCTTTTCTTTTTTTGTTTCCCGCAACGGTGATGATGAAATGATTTTTTCTTCGCTTCGAAGAGCTAAAATAAGGTAAAGTTGTTGAATTGAGTGTCAAACCTTCGACAAGCGCAAGGAAGACATGTAGAAGATCTAAAGGAATCTCAATCTCAAGACTTTTCACAGATACTTCCTCGAGTGCTGAATTATTATCTTGACTTCGATCAATATTCCGATTGAATATTCCGAAAATGAAGCTAAAATTCAACTACAAAGAAAATGGAAGAATTCAATCATAGAAATGTTTGCTGAACGAACTCATTTATAATTTAACACAAATTTCGTACTAGTGATACGTTAGTCCCACATCGTAAGAATCTTAAGTGTAAAAGTGTTAAAATATCGCCACCATTGAAGCAGGTACCGACTTTGTTTCCAAAAAAAGGGAGATTTTGAATTATGTCATTTCTTATAATGTTCTTGAGGTCGATAAGTTTATGTGCAATCTTTTCCAATAACATATAGCTTTACTATCATATGCCTAAAGAAAAGGATTAAGCTCTTTACAATTCAAACTGCGTGATATCTACTCCAGAGTTCAAAAGAATATGTTCGGGAGTAGTTGGGGCACCCAGACTTATGAACTTCCTCTCTAAACCTGCATCACTTCTAGCCGATTGAAGAGCTTCTTGAATAGCGAATAGAACCGATACGGCCATGCAAATTGCTGGTTCTCCAGTGGCTAGAAAGAAAAAATAAGCTATTAAAAATATTCACAATATCACTCGAAAACTTTTTACTTTTTGATCTCATGAAACCAGCAGGATTTGGACTTTCCTGAAGAAGTTCAATTCGAAAATCAATTGGAATATCCTTGCAGCCAGGAGGTTTGTAGTTCCAAGTTCGATTGGTTCTTAATTCGCCAGTTTTTTCGTCGTAAATCAGTTGCTCAGTTAGAAAGTATCCAAGGCCCATAACAAATGCTCCTTCAATCTGTCCAATATCTATGGCAGGATTGAGACTTTCTCCAGTTTCTTCGAGAATATCAACACGATTGACAAGAAGGTTGCCAGTGAGAATGTCAACTTCCACTTCGGTTAGACAAATTCCATAGACCAAGTAAGATTCGAGATCTCCCGTTTGGAATTGGTCACTTGCGATTAAATTGACACCCTGGTTATGAGCGTTTTCGACAAGACTTTGCCAGGTGTAATCTTCCATTGATTCCCGGATGGGACGTAGACGTTCCAATAGTGTGTCACATGCCTTACGAATAGCCTAAAAAAAGAAGGTTAGAAACGGTTTTTCTACTTTTTTCTACTAACAAGACAAACACACTCCGAGCCTATTGAAGCTCCAGTGAATATAGCATTTGCTCCATTAACCGTATTTGAACTCTCAATTCGTATGACTTCCATTGGAATATCAAGCAAATGTGCAGCTACCTGTACCGCCTTTGTATTCATACCCTGTCCCATCTCAATACCGCCATGAGATATGACAACGGATCCATCAGCGTGATAGATCGCGACAGTTGCTGCGAACGGTGCAAAGTGCATAACATCAAATTGCATAACCGTTATACCCAGACCCTTCTTTCGCCATCGGTTTTCTTCGTTGAACTTCTCGACTTCTATCCTTCGCGTTCGATACTCAGAGTTTTTAAGGAATTGTTCGATCAAACCTCGAATTTTGTGATCTTGAGCAATGTTTTCTTTCCGAACATCCACTGGAACGCGTTTGGTTTCAAATGCAATGTGCTCCATGATTGTCTCTATCATTGCGAAACCTTCCAAGGACCCAGGTCCCCTACACCAAGTGTGACTGGGGGTATCAGTTAGAATAATTTTCCCGTCAATCTTGTACTTTTCTTTGAAATCATAACAATTGATCAAAGCAGGTCCAGCAATACTTTCAATGGCATTTTCACTTTCAATGTAACCTGCGTCTTCAAAAAACCGATTTTCCAGACCTAGAACTTTACCCTGAGAGTTGACGTGAAAGTCATAGAAACTATTGCATGCCCAACGTTTTCCAATAGATCCCATCATCGATTCAATTGTCTGGACAAATCGAGCTGGCCGATTAAGTTTGACCGCTGCTAAGGCAGCTGCACAGGCAACATGATTGCCTCGGGAGATCTTTGATCCAAAACCTCCTCCCAGTCGGCGAACATTGAGCTGGACGTCGCTAATATTAATTCCCACACACTTTGCTATTGCGCACTGAGTCAAGTCCATCCATTGGGTGGAGGAGTAAACTTCAAGCTTGCCCCCTTCTACGGGAATTACAACAGTGGTATGTGGTTCCATAGTGAAGTGATATTGCTGGCCGAGTTTTAGACATCCTGATCCCGAAAATTGAGCTGGTGAATGAAGTTTTAGTTCCTTGATTGAAGAAACCATGACATCCATGATTCGCTCTGTTTTGTTGGCTTCAAGAACTTTTTCCATGTTTGTGAACACCTCTGGGTCTCCCTTAGAATAGGTGATTTGAACTTTGGAAGCTGCAAAATTTGCCAAAGCACTACTCTCCGCTACAATCATTCCCACTGGCTGGTTATGGTAAGAGACCTTTCCAGTGCAGAAAATTTGTTCATCATGTAGCATGCCAAAAAATGAAGGACTCGTATTTACGAAGGAGTTTATCCCAGGAATATCCTTGGCATCAAAAAATCCCACAACCCGAGGAATTTTCAGAGCTGCAGAAGCATCAATTTCCAATATTTCAACACCGACTTTAGTTGCATTGACAAAGGCACACCACACTTGCTTTGACAAGGCGGGAAAATCGTTCATATACTTAGCTTCTCCCGAACACTGTATCATAGCTTCGAGTTTTTTAATTGGTTGTTTGATTGCAAAATCCTTCGTTGGAGTCTTGAATATTTGTTTTCCAGACGACAGAGGACGCTTAAGTACCTCTCCTCCACTTCTGAGTCTAGATTGTACTCTATCCTCAGGGAGAATGGAAAGAATAAATTTGTAAAAGAGGCTACAAGCAAGTTTCCTGCGGAACACCAATGATGCATCAGGTGGAACAAAATCTGGATTTATCTCGTCATGAAGGCATTCTAGTATCCGCTGGATTTTTTCACTCGAGAACAAATCCATTCCAGCGAGTAGATTTTCTGTAGATTTCGCGTGAACAAATTCCTTATTAATTCCACCAAAGCAAATTCGGGAATAGTTGATTTTCTTATCGATGGGATTTAGGTCAAGGAAAAAAGCAGAATTCACGTATGCATGGGCGTTTTGAGCTCGAGGCATTATCTTCAGAAGAAATTATCGGATATATGTAGTTTTGTTTGGAAAAAAAAAAAAAATTATGAAAAACTTACCTTAAAAGATTTAAAAATACATTTATCCTTTGGGTAGGCTTGAAGACGGAATGCAAGTATCACTTTTCCCTTCATGTTTATTTTAAGGAATTTGTTAAGTGTTAAAGCCTCAACTCCACTTATATTACCGACCATTACTATGACGTTCAGAGCTTCAAAGGTTATAAAAATATCCGACGGAAATTCAGGATGAGCGTGCTTGATCATTAAATTTCCCGCCAGAGTTCCCATCTGAAACAAAAGAAGAAACAACAAATTGAGTGTTTTAGTGAAACACTAGTCCATATTAGCCCTAAAATTCAATTCAATTTAGGTTACTTTGTCTTTTATTATAGTGATCCACAAATAAGAGAGCTGATAAAACGGTTGCTGGACTTCCTTTATATATACACTATTTTTAATAGTTAACAATTACAAAACTGTATCCCCGTCAAATAACTCACCCCAGAAGGCTCTCTGGAAGTCTTCTTCCGGTATACTCGTCAGCTTCCCCCAGCGATTTTTCATTGACCTTTTCATTTTTGGGAACAAAAATAAGTCTTGAGTGGTGAATAGGGAAGCTGTGAATGACGACCGAAGAAAGGTTGAAAGTTAAAGGGTTTAAAGAAAGGTTTAAAGAAAGGTTAAAAGTTAGATCTTGACATTGAATCTCACTTGGCGAGCTTCTTTCGGTCATGGAGTGTGTGAGTCCTCAACAGTAATAATGGTTTTTAAAAAGTTTTCATCGTCATTTGCACTTTTAAAAAAGATCTTCATAAAATTTAATTGTTCGTTGTTTTTAATGTTAAAATTCTTGGGATGAACCAAATGAAATGTTACATTCTTCTACCATTTCACGAATGGTTTGATGTCGATTCGTTTCATTAACTTGGGAAATATGCATATGTTGGGTCTATCAAACCATTCGACTCAAAAATTCATCCTCAAAAGCTTTTTGTAACATATGAAAAGTTTCAGAAAACGTTTTCCCCAACTTTGCACAAAATTTGATGCAAACGCGTTTGCTCTTCTTTTTTCTTTCATTACAAAAAAAATCATGAAATTACCAAAAACTTGAACGTTTAAATATTTGGCTTAAAATTTTAAACGTTTTAAAAAAATTTTAAAGCCATTTTTAGCAATTTACTAAACTAAAAAGGAGATTTAGCTAATTTTAAACGGTTTTGACATTATACTATCTCTTAGTATTATCTTTATTTGTTTGTTTCAACTCGCTAATCTCAGGAAATACTGGTCCAATTTAAAAAATACTTCTTCTTTCAATGTTAGATAGCCCATTTATTGAAAAAGGATTTAGACTATATAATATCACGCTAAGACTAAGTGAAAAACCAATAAAGAATGTTGCAAAAGCTTTGTACCCTTAAAATTGTATTATTCGTCAATAGGTACGTATTCCTAAAATTAAAGGGCAAGTTAGAAATGACTGTTAGAATTTCCTAAAAACAAATATTGAACAAGTAAAAACGCGTATAAAAATGTTATTCACTAGGATGAGGCCATTTCGAATATTTCCTTGCAGGAGCTTACATGTGTTACCTTTTCAAAACGTTTGCATAGAATATCTATAAGAGTATTGAAAACAACTGTTTTGATTCAATTTGAAACACAAATGGGTTCCGGAATGACTTTGTCAGCAAGAGGAAGAAAGAAAGAAAGAGCAAAAATAGATGCGGTCAAGGATTTAGGACTCTCACGTAAAATAGCAAGGGGACTTGACAAAAGCAAGCCAGTTGTAAGCAATTATCTTGCTGATCCATAAAAATGGCCGCACGGCAGGAGCAACAGCATCAAGTGGTTGATTCTACCTCTTGCCTAAAATTTCACTACACCAGCGCAAAAGTAAAAGAAGGGCCGAAAGTGGAGTATACCAAAAAGGTAATAATTCAGAGAAGAAACCTAAACCACAAACCTGTTTTGAGGCAAGTACACAAGAAGCATCGGATGAATTGTTGCTTGGAGCAGTGAATGGAAACGCGTTGTCTTTTCGGATGAAAAAAAATTTAACCTTGACAGTCCCGATGGTTACAACTTTTATTTCCAAGATCTGAGAAAGGATGAGCTTATTTTGACAAAGCATCGTAACCGTACATCGTGTGTTATGGTGTGGGGAGCTATAATTTACTATGGTATAACCGACTTTGTGCTTTTGTCCGCCACATTGAACGAGTACAAAATGAAAAATATTTTTGGATCTCTGCCTTTGATTTCCCAGCAAGACAATGCTTCCATGCACACTTTCACGGTTATTGGAAGTTGGATTCAATCAGTAGATGTGGAGCATTTGCCGTGGTCATCATATTCACTGGGCTTTGACATAATTTGGTCATGTCCAAAGTTTATAAAGGTGGTAGACAATATGAAGACAAGGATACCTTAATCGAAGTTATTCTTGATGCATGGGCCCAAATTTTCTATAACTGTTAAAAAAAAATATGATTCTACTCCAAACAGTCTTATAGAAGTTTTAGAGATTTTTCTAAAATAAAAACAGAGATAAAAGCTTCGTTTACTTCGTACATATGTCAACTCATGTTGATTTTATTGTAAAAAAAATATTTTTGCAGTTGTTTGAATAATCATTTCACATTAAATTAGTTATGTTTCCTAAAAAGGTCATCACCACTTAATTCTATTACCTACGTCCTACATACAAATATAAACGAAAAATTGAAAACATAAAAGATATAGTTCTCATAATATTTTGTTTTCTTGACAAATTAAATATAGTTTAATGTTTGTTATACAAAAAAATAATTCTCTTCGCGTGATTTATATTTTTACCTAATTACACATTAACCTTATTCAATTGAAACTGTCTAGGTTTATAATTTTCATATTAAAAACATACTTAAGTAATGTGAGCATTTTATTTTATTATTTTTATAACTTAAAGACTTTGCGTGCTTGAATTGAAAGCTCCTGTATGTAAGCACTTAATAAAATTATGGGAATTAAAATAAATTTAGCACACGTTTTAAGCGTCTTAACTTTAACATTAAATAAAACAAAAATATGTACCAATTAAGGATTAGAAATAGTAAAGTAATAGTCCGCTTAAGTTAACTGACCATTCACTTTACGGAAATAAATTTTTTAAGGTATATGGTATAGGCATACATTATATATATATAAATAGACCAAAAAGTCTCGGTAGAGCAGCGTAATGTTAAAGTTTGCAAAAAAGTACTAGGATTCAATGTAAACAAGTGGTAACACTGAAAGAGAGTTAATTTCCACCTTCGCCTTTTTACCAAATTTTAAAACTTTATATGGCACGAGTACGATAAATTGGACGCCAAGATTTGATAACGAGATTTTGTAGAGGAGTCAAAAACAAGCATTTTTTACTATGGAAAGGGAAAGGGGGTCTATATCCCCCGTTTAGGAGGTAGGATCACTTTTAGAAAAGATGAATTAAATTTTAAAAAAAATATTAAGAAACAATGGCAACACTTACAATTAAATACTATACTGCTTTTGAAAGCTAGACGTATTTAAATTAAATTACTCATGTCAATTGTTTTTGAGAAATTTGCATTAAAAGTCCAAAATTTTGATAAAAAACGTGAAAACAAAAGTTTAGACCCATTGTTTTCAAAGTTCTGACATGAAATTGTAAATTAACTTACATGTGTACCATGTAAATATCAAATTTAAATCAAACACAAAAAACCACATGGTTCTATGTCTTCTAGTTTTTGAAAAATCGAAAATAACTTATTGGAAAAAGGACTTTTCAATTTTCAATTCCTCGCAAGAGGCAGTAGGTACCAGTGAAAAAAAATTTAGATGGCACAAGCAGGGATCGAACCCAAGACCTCTGGCATTAAAGGTCGAGGTCTTGTAATCCGGAAAAAGTCCGTTTATACGAAAAGCAAATAAGATAGCTAGAATTGACCACTCAAGATCAAATTCTATTTACGGGGGAAACTAAATTTAACATCTTTGGCTGAGATCGCCGTCGAATGGTTTGGAGAAAAACATACACTGCTTTGAACACGAAAAATTAAAAAATCTACTGTGAAACATGGTGGCAGCAATTTTATGGCGTAGGGAAATATGACATCTTCTTGCGTTGGAAACTTAATTTACGATGGATAAGTGTACGATGGATAAATATGGGTACATACTTGAATATACTCAAGGAGAATCTTCTGTCAGGTGCTCAAAAACTGGGTCTCGAGAATAATTTTATATTTCAACAAAATAATAATCCGAAGCACACATCGATCTCTCGCCCTCTCCCCAGATCTCAACCCAATCGACTGCCTGTGGCCTGTGGGATCATTAAGAAAACAAAATTTGTCCGCATACAAAAAAAACAAAGCTGGCCTCAAATCGGTCCTACTTGAGGAATGGAAAAAGATTCTCCGGAAATGACTTCCAAGCTAGTGCATTCAATGAAAAACCGATTGCAGGAAGTCATAAAGAATAAAGGAGGTCCTACTAGGCTTTGCTATTCATTAATTTCGATACATTGCCTCTCAATGAGATCAATGGAAAAATGGAATGTTGTGAAACTTTTTGAATTTTTTTGAATTTTTAAGTTTTGTTCAATACAAAGGTATTGGTTCGCTTAAAAAATGCTTATTGTGTTAATTTCTTCAATTTCTAGTGAATTTTAAAATAAAAGAAAAAAATAAATTGGGTGACTCAACAGTCCGTTGAGTACTAGAGCCTAGTGACTTACAACTCTCAACCATTATTGTATGGTAGCACTGTAGTCAGGGATGGAGGGGACCTACAGTTTTAAGCCGGATCCGAACAGCTAATTTGAGAAAGCACTTTTCATGACAAGAATTACTCTTGGAGAATTTGTCAATTCCTCGCAAGAGGTAGTACCCGTAAAAAAAACTTTAGATGACATAGGCAGGGATCGAACAAAAGACCTCTGTCACTCCAATGCACTAACCATCATGCCACGGGTACCTAAAATTTCTTTCAAAATACTTATTTTTAAAATATTGCTAAAGGGTTTTTCAATAAGGGCAAGTAGATGTTGAAATGGAATAAAACAAGCTGTGTGTGAGGTATTAACAAAATTATTTTTTATTTGAAAGGCGCATGTATGCCATTAAGTGTGGAATATGACATTATTCAAATGAGTGGTCCAATTTTCAATGACTCTTCCGCATAGGTGCGGCTGAATTTGAGCGATGGCCGGTGTTGTGTTCACCTTTAGGGCATCGGTCGATTGTGGTTTATTTGCATAGACCTGCGACTTAAAGAAACCCCACACGAAAAAGTCAGAACGCATGACTTTGATAGCCAATACACGTCACCCCTGCTAGAGATAACCTTACCCTCAAATCGTTCATGCAAAATGTCAATCGTGGCGTTTGCTGTGTGGCACGTACCGCCGTCATGCTGGAACCACATGTCGTCTAGGTCCATATGGTTCAATTTACGCCATAAGAAATTAGTTATCATTGTTATATAGCGCTCGCTGTTGACGGTGACCGCCTAACTAACGTAGTTTTCAATTAAGTACGGACTAATTACGCCACCGGCTCAAAACCCACACCAAACGGTAACTTTTTGAGCATACATTAACACCTGGTGAACGCGTTGGTTGGTGTCGTCCCATATACGGCAATTTCGCTTGTTAACACAGCCATTCATCCAAAAATGCGCCTCGTCACTAAAGATGATTTTTCGGTAAAAATTAGGGTCCTCTTCCAAACGATTCGAAGCCCAGTCAGCGAACAAACGGGCGGCGCGTTGTCTATAATATGGTCATGAACTTTGAGCTCCTGGGTCAGTTTGATTTTGTACAGGTGTAGGCCCAAGTCCCGACTTAAAATTCGCCAAGTTGAAGTCTGCGAAAGGCTGAGTTCTTGTGCACGGCGAGGAATAGAGTGCCTCGGGTTCTTCTGCACACTTTCACGGACCGCGGCGATGTTCTCGGCCTATCTTGAGTTCCTTGAACGTACGGGTTTATAATTTGACATAAACAACACGGGGCGCCAAAATATACCAGTGTCAATTGAAACAATTGAAAAACCCTTTATAATAAAGATATTACCTCAGAATTAACAAAAAGAAAACCGCTCTACGGACACTATTTGGACTATGTGTTAATATGTATGTACTATGTATGTATGTATATTCAAATTGGAACTGTCATTATTATATATGAAGTAGCTGTCAACGTCAATACTGTCAGCTATTATGGTGTATTGTTTTCATGCACCTCTCAAAAAAAAAAAAAGAATCCAAATGTTTGAAATAAAAAACAAACTTGAACATACAAATTTTTGTCTGCATCAAAGATTAAAGTGCAAAATTGGGTTTGATTTAAATTGCTCAGCATTAATTAATTTTTAGCGAAAAGGCAATGTCTATCAATACTTTGTTACTAAAAATTTAATTTTCCCGACTTTTGGTTATTCTGGAATCCCAAAAACTTTGAAAACAGAAATATTTTGTTAACAGGTTGAGTAAAAACCCGACTAAAAGTGGGCGTTTTTGAAAATTTAATTAAAAAAGCAGTTATGTACTCAAAATCCGTTATGATTCGGCAAAAACAAGTTATCAAATTGTGAAAGGTCATAACTTAGCCTAAGACCATTTTCAGTTTGGAATATCCATTATGGGACACCCTGTATATATAATTTTAATAACTGCCGGCTTATATTGCCTATCAATAACAAATTCATAACTTTTTTATTATGGGAAAGCACACAAATTTTTTGTACATAAAGTGAGGTAAATATTCAAGGAATAACAAAAATAATTTATTGTTCTAGCTAACCTAGAAGGTGAATAAATTGTCAATTATTTATACAAAAAATAATTAATGAATATAGAATCGTAAAGAATTTTATTGGTACACTTCGGAAAGTTTTACTCGTTGCCATGTTTTAGAAAAATCTATTAATAGCAAAATATTGATAACAAAATTATTAGGTATTTATTAACAGCACTTCCCAGACCTTAGACACATACTTTTGTTCTTTGTTTTTACATTCAGTACAAACTGTTCCATATGTTGTGTATGCTTTTCTATTTACACATCTAAAAATTTTGTTTGCTTTGCAAAATAATACAAAACGGAGTTGAAAAGTAAACTCAAATGAAAAGTAGACTTATAAATAAATTACTGTAAACAAGATTTATGTACTCACATTTCTCACCGGAACATTTGCGATCAAATCAAAATGATTGTATAATTCCTGACAATACTCGAAATCTGGTAATTTAGCAGCTTTTCGAAAGATCTCCATAGTTTCGGTCAAACTAAGATTGGCCCCTAACGTTAGGCAATCTCGATCAAATCTATAATTTCGTAAATTTGATAAACTTAAATCGATAAAGTTTTTCGAATCCTCCACAGACGAACGGCGAAAGACACCATGTGCAGTATTGCCAGCAACTAGGAAATATTTTTCGTCATTCAAAGTTTGGAGAATCTTAAATAATTCCGTAAGATTTCTTGGCCAAAACCATTTACATCCATTTTTATAGGTTATTAAATCAGCAGCTGATGTTTGATGACAAATTCCATTACATTTTTCACCTGTTTTCGGACATTTTTCATCCGTTGTTGGAAGATCTTCGATATCGGGGCATTCAATTCGATGACAGTTGTTGCTGCTGTCAATGGCAAAAGACTTCATTGCATCCAAAATTGGTCGATATCCCGTGCAGCGACAGATATTTCCACCGAATGAATTTTCAATTTCAGCCATTGTCAGTTTGCCATCTTTTTTGGAACTTATCAAGCTAAACATATTCATAATCATGCCTGGTGAACAATATCCACATTGGCTTCCATTGAATTCAGCCAATTGCCTTTGAATTAGATGATATCCATCGAGTTTGTTTCCAATTCCCTCGATTGTAGTTATTTCCCAGCCATGGCAGATATCGAGTAGAGTGAGGCACTAAATGAAATGAAAAAAGAAATTTTATCAATTAAAAATTCAAAATAACGAATAGAAATTTTGCAATAATTCAAAATGTCTTGAAATTTTTTTGAAATTCACAATTTTATGTTGGAAGTTTCTTAAATACGCCCCACAACACAATTCTCACTATCCTTGTAAAAGTTAAAAAATGTTTTGAATTGTTTAAAAATAAAAGACAAATTTATAAAGCACAATTGCAATTTTCACTCGAAAACTTATAAAAGGTTAGAATAATTGTGGAACGTAATTAATTTTCACTTCACAAGAGTTGTATGTAGAAACTTTTCATACAGAATTTACTGCCAAAGTCTGTCCGTCTGGTTTTTTGACCGAACACACGCAAACTCCACATCCTCCCTCCAGACACATAAATTTCGTACCCGTGAGGCCAACATGCTCCCGAATAAAGGTGTTTAGGGTAATGTCAGGTGGTAAAGAATTAAGTTCCACTTGAGATAAAAAATCAACAAAAAGTTATAAAAAACGATAAGATCAAAATGTAAATAAATATTCAGCACTTGTCTGACCTTTAAATGGAACTCCATTCACTTTAAACTCTATCGACATGATTTTAAATTGCTGAGATGCTGGTATGCATTCAAAATACGTTTATAGGCTTTAAGAGTTTAAAGTCGACTGAGTACTGAGCTTGAGTAGCTTGACAGATATAAATGTACCTAACCTGCGTGTATTGTTAATTGAAATGATCATACCTCACGACTGTTTCGCTGAGGCATTCAACCTCAACTCGTTCGAATTGAAACGTCTTTAAGCCAATTAAATGCCGGCAAAACAAAAAATTTACAATTGACTCTGCAATTATCTCATAGATTTATAGCTTTGTTACTATTAGTCGGTAAGTTCATATCGAGAGCTTTAGATTTTTGTCAAAGTGAAACGTTTTGTTCGGATAAAAAACAAGGAATAAGCTCATGCATTTAATCATCAATTTGATAACCTATTCATAAAATAAAAGTTCATTATCAAGGTCTTACCTGTTGTAAAAGCCAGAAGCTAATTTTGTGTCACGGAAGCTTCAAGGCGCATAGGAAACAAATTTGTATATGTAGATGAAGAAAAGTTTATATCCAAGAGTATCTACTTAAATTGGTGCATTTAGTACATAGCTCGTTAATTTTAATTTTGTTTTATTTACTTCCCATATTAAGTTATTGTAATATTGACTGTATGCACCAAAAAATATCGTTTCTGACAACTGGTATTTTTTTTTTTGAAAAATTATTTTTTTAGAAAAATTACAGTTTTCTTAAAAAATATAAAAACCTAAAAAATAAAGTAATAAAAGTTGTCAGAAATTGATTTTTGAATTGAATATCTTGGCAACACTCTGATCAATACTAAAATTATGATTTTGTATATTTTAGAAAAAAATGTTATTATCAATATTTTGTAAAAATTTTAGAAATATTGACTTACGGGAACAAAGAGGAGGAATTAATCAGTGTGGGTCGCATCCCAGCTTCTTATTTTGAATATTTTATAAGGCGCGTCTAAAGCTTGATTCGGTCGTGGTATGTTTGAATTGATATAAATAGTATAATTTGTTACATTTGTTTGTTTGTCGATATTATGAATAATTTGTTTAACATTGTAAAAAGTGAAGCAGGTGGGTATTTATGATAAAAAAGCTCATGCAAGTTTATCAGGGCCAATTGTAAATTAAATCTGTTAAGAGAGTAAATGTTGTGTGAATCTTAATACCCACGAAATATGTTTGGGTTTTTATGATGCGGATTTTTTCATAAGTTTTGTTTAGATCTAAAATAACTTCTTTTTTTACCCTTAAAAATTTGCTTTTTTGAAGTTTAAGCTTAAGATAAACCAATTTAGTAGTATTTTTGGCTATTGTTATTCTTCGTAAAACAAATTTTGACGACAAGATTTTCCTTAAAATGGTTTTAACTGTCAACAAAAATATTTTGCTTAAGATGATATACACATATAGTCCAAAAAGTATCAGTACAGCATCTTTCTTTTTGTTGATTCGAGATAAAATATTTACTATAACAATACTATATTAAAAGCAGTTTTTTGAAAATCACAATCATATTTTTTTTTAATTTGGTAAAAAGGTGAAGGTGGAAACTAACTTTTTTTTCAATGTTACCACTTTGGTTTTTACATTTATTCCTAGTACTTTTTTCATAAAAACACTAAAATTAGGCTGCTATACGGAAACTTTTTGGACTAAATGTATATTTGAATTGTTTTCATCTTTTATTATTTTGTCAAAAAAACCTAAATTATATTTTTTAAACATTTTACTAGATGTCAAAAACGTTATTCTTTCTTGTATAAAGTTATTATCGTTATGAAGAAATTTAAATAATTTATTAATTAATTAGAATAGAAGTATTTTGTCTTGAATTTTTTTTAGAACTATTAAAGTGGACTTAAAAAAAGTCCGCAATTTTTACAGTAGTACCTGTGGCATGAACGTTAGTGCATTGGACTGTCATGTTAGGCGTCATGGTTTCTATACCTGCCTATGCCATCTAAAGTTTTTTCACGGGTACTGCCTCTTGAGAGGAATTGACAAATTCTCCAAGAGTAATTCTTGTCATAAAAAGTGTTTTCTCAAATAAGCCGTTCGGATTCGGCTTAAAACTGTTGGTCCTCTCCATCCCTGACAACAGTACTCGCACACAGGAATGGTTGAGAGTTGTAAGTCACGAGGCCCTAGTGGAATGTTGCGCCACACAATTTATTTATTTATTATTAAAGGGGACAATTTTGTCATATCTTATTTAAGCAAGCGCATGCATTGGAAACTCTCAAAACAGGGAAAAAATACCCTAGTTCGAAATATCAGTTGTTGGTGCTCCGCTCGTATTAGTCTTAGCGTTATGTTATGTAGGCGATAGCCTTCCTCAATAAATGGGCTATCTAACACTGAAACAATGTTTCGGAATAGTAGGTCCTAAAATTAGCGCGTTCAAACAAGCTCTTCAACTTTATAATCTAAGCAACTACAGATACTATCTTTAAAATTCATACACATATTCTCTTTTTATGTAGGCATTCTGGCATTCATTCACGAGATATTTAAGAGCAAAATTTTTATAAACAATCAACTAAATTTTTCTTTTTTTCAGAGCCCTTTCTGCACACTTGGTTTTTTTTAACTAAGGCATATGAATTGGGTTTTTTTGTAAAAGGGATAAAAACAAACATTTGTCACTGTGAAACAAGCAAGGTGAAACGAATTAATTTGAAAAAAGACATTTGGTTTCTTGCGTTGGATTCAATATTGATAACAACATTGAACACAAAAACTAGTTTAGTGCTCCATTTAACAATTTTGAAAAAAATTTAAACTTTGATTAAAATCTTATCAAAATTTCGAGTTTGTAGGAACATTACATCCCAAGGAACAAAATTACAACTTATCTGGATCCCGGGACATGCCGGGATTAAAGGTAATGAAGCAGCAGACCGATTAGCGAAATCCATCTCCATATGTCCCAATACAAATATATGCCAACAACGTCCTCTCAAAAAAGACGTAATGAAAATTATAGACACACATTGGCGCCATAAGAAAAAAACAGAACTGGAACACAATTAACCCAGAAGGTATTCCTGCGTTTTATCCTTCTAATACAACGGCAAAAATGAACAAGTGCTTCATTTTCATCTTATAGAAAATACTGTTTTCAACATTCAGTAAAATTTATATAAAATTCCACAGACAGTTTTTTCATGAACATTAAAACCTACAAAAAATACGACGCAAAATTTTTAAAAATTGATGTTCTATTCTCGATCTCGTGAATACATGAAGGTATTGACTTCAAAATGATTTAATTTTGTGTGAAATTTTCTTAGAAAAATCCAATCAAACTATTTCATCATAAGCAAAATATTGTTTGTAACTTTTAGTTAATTTTTTAAAACATCAACTGACAACTTTTTAAACAAAACACGAAAGCATACAAACACAAAAAAAAAACAACAAAAACGGATACAAACGGTTTTCAACTCAATAAAAAAGAAAGATATTGACTTCAAATTATTTATCGTACATAAAATATTGTTATGAATATTTTGGTAAAGTTTTATGAAAGACAAAGTTTCAAGAATCTTTGTCTTGAAAGGGCGAGAACTATTAAAAGTTTCAGAGCTACCAAAGTGATACAATGGGTTTTTGGCGTTATGAAAGAAATATATTTTTTTTCAATAGTTTTTCTTAAATTTTACTCAGGCCGTCAGGAAATGTCTCTTCCAACAAAGCCATATTCGCTCGAGTTGTGTGGCATGTGGCACGATCTTGTTGAAACCACATATTCTCCAAGTCATATTCTTCAATAGCAGGCAAAAAAAAGTGAGTCATCATATGACCATAACGCTCCAAATTGACGGTGACAGTTGTTCCATCGTCGTTTTCGAAGAAGTAAGGTTCAATCGCACCTCCGGACGAAAGAGCGGACCATACAGTTACTTTTTGTAGATGTAAAGGCCTCTTTTCAACTACTTAAAGATTTTCAGAACCCCAAATACGATAATTTAGTTTATTAACATACCCAAAAATGTGCTTCGTCGCTGAAGCAAATTTCGTTCCAAAAATTGCCGTCCACAACCTGTTTTTCAAGCACCCATTCGACGTATCTACGACGTTGTATATGGTCAGCTGGCTTCAGTTGTTGTGTGAGCTGGACTTTATATGGATGTAGGTGTAGATCCAAATGCAAAATACGCCATAATGTGCCATAATTCCCGAGAACGACGAGGAATCGACACATTAGGGTATTCAGGAACACTTTCACTTACAGAAGCGATATTCTCAGTGGTACGAGCGAAACGATGATGCACAGGCCTTACAAGATCTGTAACCAATCCAGTCTCTTCAAATATCTTCACAATTTTGCCAATTGCTTGCTGAGTTGGACGATTATGCAAACGATTATCTCCTCTTTAAGAACGATATGTGACTGTGTCAAAATAACCATTTTTGTAGTAGGTTTTAACAATTTGTTTGCGTTGTGCGACATTAGTTAAGAAATCCACTTTCTTATACATATATCAGACTCTCAACTGAAACAAAAAAATTGGTTTAACAACTTTGTTTGACAGATGTCGAATTCCAGCCCTATACTTTTAAAACCGCCAAATGGATAACCCGTTATTTTTTAAAAGTTGTACAATTTGTTCATTAAATTGGGAACACTGCAGTCATCAATAGAAAAACAATTTATTAAAAATTCATTTACAAGATCAACTTAAGAATTACTTAAAGGGTAAAAGTAATTTTAAAGGTCATACCTATAACTTATAAGTGTTAAGGCGCCGCAGGCGTAAACATTTTTAAATCTTCTTGATTCATTTATTATTATCAATCAAATAAATTGCTTTTCACTCGATTACGATTTAACATAATAGACTTTCATCAATATCATCAACAAACAATAATTTAGCACACCCAAGAGTTTATTTTCTTTAGATAGGTATTCTCTAAAGAAGATAGATATCTTTTTATGTGCCTAATCGAGAGCCATATCATTATTATTCGCACATAATTTACAAGAAGATACAATTTCATTGCCAACAAGAAAAAAAAGAAACTCCTTAATTTATGTACATAACATACCTATATACATACATATATGTACATAGAATCCAACCACACCTTCATCGAATAAATCATTTTCATTTATGTAGCACTCATCTTTTAAATCTTTTAAAAAAAAACCATCATAGCTTTTACCTAGATAAAGGTAGTAAAACACCACATTCTGAGTTTGATTTGATTTTTTTGTTTTTCCTTTCTTTTAATAATACCCTATACCCTCTCACGATGGTAAAAACTCTCGAAAATCTGATTATTCAAAACAAACCGTTGTATATGGAACTCCACCGGATATCCACGTTTCATCATGCCTCTACCGTCATGTAAACCCTCACAAATCATCAAAAACTCGCTTTTGTTGATGTGCCGCGTCGTGTCGTCGTCGTGCCTCCCCACGCACGCAGTGGAGGCCGCCTGCCCAGCCGTTTCACTGAATCAAAAAGTAAAAAATCAAATCAAACGGATTTTTTTATGTTTTTTTTTCTTTAAGCTGCATCCCTTAGGTTTTTGATTTATTTTCCACATAGAACATGGAAAATATGGAAGTTAGTCTACAAGAAAAAAGTGAGTGATTACACTGACAGAAAGAAAAAAAAATAAATTTCAGCAGCACTTTTTTAGCACATTTTAATACTCTAGCTTGTCGAAAGCTTAAATAAGTTGGACGATTTACTTAAGGTTAAGTAAAGACCATTATTTGATGATTCCCAACAAAAATACTCGATTACCAAGATGGATATCTTAGTTGCCAGTAATAGCTATCATTGGTTTTTCATCATTGAACATTTTGTTTCGAGATTTTAATGCGATTAAGTAAGTTTACTTTGTTATTTTTGTTTGACATTTCGACTTGCCTACAAGCTGCGGACTATAAAGTGTGAGAAAGTTTGCGTTAAGTGATGCAATAAAGAAAAACATTCTTGCATTTAGAAAGAAAATAAAGACTACTGTTGAATAAGTTGGACATAGATTCAGAGTCAATTAATGACGTTTTTTGTGAGAAATGTCAAATTTTACATTTTATTTCCTCTGGAACTGACCCATCAAATCCGCTATACTTGTTGTGATTAAATAAATTAGGTGGGCCAACAGTCCGTTGAGAACTCGGTGAGTGACTTGCAACTCTCAACCATTCCTGTGTGCGAGAATTGTTGTTAGGGATGAAGGGGACCTACAGTTTTAAGTGGAATCCGAACGGCTAACTTGGAAAGCACTTTTCTTGACAAGAATTACTCATGGAGGATTTGTCAATTCCTTGCAAGAGGTAGTACCTACCCGTGAAAAAAACTTTAGATGACACATGCATTGGGTTGAACCCTAGACCTCCGGCATGACAGTCCTACGCACTAACCATCATGCCACGTGTACCACAAAGTGATTACTTCTTCTAAATTTTGGTGTTCCTTTTATATGTTATATTAGCAAGCACTAAAAGGTTTTTTTTATACCTTTAATATGCCAAAGACACAGTGTGAGCATTAGTAAAGGAGAGAAGAGTTGGATAGGAGGTGTCGGTGTACATTGATTTTGAACTCCTGAACATTGCAATGATAGGGAAAGATAGAGCGTGGCAAGGCGTTCCACATTCGCGTAGTACGGCTAAAAAATGAATCTCTGTACTTCATAGTACGGCCGAAGTTGGGCTCAAGGATAAACTGATGGGCATTCCTAGAAGCGCGGGTATTACGGTTAAATTGTTTAAGGGGAGAAATGCAATTGGCTATTTCACTAGAGCATAGTCCGTTAAAATAACGTTAGACAAGACCTTGCGTCGATGTTCGAGTGACGTAAACGAGGTGATGATGTTAATGTCACCAATCATTTTAAAAGCTCTACTTTGAATACTGTCCAAGAGGCTTAAATAAGTTACTGGAGCACCAGCCCAGAGATGAGAGTTATATTCAAGTTTCGGACGTATTTAGGTTTTGTAGATTGTAGCCAGATCAGACGGAGAGAAAAATTTCTTGCAACGTCTCAAAAAACCTAGACATACAATGTAAAAAACTGAGTTTTAGAGACTGAAGTGAGTGCACACAATATTCCAATCCCAAGGTTCCTAAGAGAGGAAATTCAGTTTTTTGTCATGGCTCAACTTTTAAGTAGCACATTTTTAGCACATTTGAGTACTGAAAATCGTCATAGGCCCAAAAAAAAGTGACTGATTTGATTGAAATCCATGAAACAACGTTATTAAGATGATTCCCAATATACATAGGTAATACATTTGTTCGTTTTAGCTCATCGTTTAAGTAGCACCTTTTTAGCACATTCAAATAATGTAGCTTGTCTTTGGCTTAAATAGCCAACCAGTTTAATTGACATTTTGGTAAAGAGTATTATTTTGATGGTTCCCCAGAGGATAAATTCAATTTTTTTTTGTGTGGGTCTCCTAGAACTCATGGCTCTAATACAACAACTTGGTTTTGAAAATTTGAATCAAAAGCCAAATAGACAATGAATTGTGAGAGTTTTCTTAAGGGTACTTAAATTTAAAGAGCCGATGTTGAATTTGAACCACACCTAAACGTCAAGTTTTTGTCTGCATTTCATTTGACGTTTCAGAGTAATTCAATTTGAACCATGTAAAGAAACACAATCGAGCAACGCGTTAAAGTTATTCAGGCTTAATAGGAAAATGAGAGTTCAAATCAAAGTGCATATCATGCACTTTGTGATTTTTGTTGGTCAATTTAATCGTCCAATTGTCCGTACAATCAGAAAGTCATGCAGAAATTTGAGCAAACGGGGTCTGTAGAAGGTGTGAAAACACCAGTGCACATGCTTTTACATGTTTACAAGGTGCAATTCACTCAAGAACTTAAGGCTCTTGACCATTTCAAGCATCGTCAATGGTCAGAATGGTGGCAAGAATTGGCAATAGTGGATGATACATTTTCGAAGAAATTCATCTTTAGTGATGAGGAACATTTTCACCTCAGTCAATGAGCAGAATGTGCCGCATTAGGGCGAAACATATTCTAAGAGTGATTGTCGAAAACCCAATGCACCCACAAATATTAAATTTTCAAAAATGAGGCTGGTCAGGCAGTTTTTGTGAATGGTGTTTGCTATCGTGAGATGATAACGAACTTTTTATGGCCCGAATTGGAAGATATATGTAGATGTGGAAGATATGTGGTTTTAACAGGATGGTGCCATTTGCCAAACAGCTAGCGATACAATGGCTCTTTAGCGCCACAAACTCATTGGCCAATGGCCGTGTCATTTCACGTGGTGGCGATTTTAATTGGCCCCCAAGATCATGTGATTTCACACCGTTGGACTTTTTTCTTTCTTTTTTCTTTGGGGTTATTACGGCAGAGAACCTCAATTATGCCTCAGCGTCATCGAAAATTTGAACCATCGGATGAAGGTGTGCCGCCGGAGCTCGGCGCCCGTTTGGCCCATATTTTGTTCCATACATAATTAAACCATACCAATATTGTCATAAAAAAAGAAATGACAATAATTTCCCAAATAAATTGTGTTTTATTGAAAATCAACATCGGCCTTACAATTCATCCACCCTTTACAAGATATTAGTATCAAAATACTTTTCAGAAATCAGGAATAAAAAACCTCCCTGAAAGTTTCACTCGTAGTAGTAACTCAAACTCTTCCATTTTTTGATTTTGGACATTTTTCTATCATTTTAGGGTTAACCGAATATTTTTTGTTTTTGAAAAAATTTTTGTTGACTTGTGTAATTGTTTTTCTTTCAGTGTAGATATCTTTTTTTATGAGTAATGCGTTACTCTATCTCCCTTTTTGTCTACTATATAATCTCAAGCTAGCCCAAAATCCACATGAAACTCCATCAATAGAGTCCCGCAATCTGCTGATTTTGATTCCTATATGTATGTATATTCATGGAATCTGTAGAGAACACAGTTAGATATGAATGCGTTTCCGTTTCCCTAATTTGATTACGCCGATACAACATTACATACTCTTACGTATATCATCCCTCTTTCTGGATTTATGAGTACCTATAGTTTACGTTTCCAAATTGCAATTCTACAGTAAACCCACCTGTTTTTCTATGCCAGATTGTATAACTGTGTATATAATGGATGAATTTTACGACAAGGTCTAAAAAATTTTCCAAAAATAAAAAAACTAACAAGAAAATCATAAAACGGGGGAGAAAAATTTCGAATCCTCTGGGAATGTTAGGTCCTGATTTTGTTTTCTTTATTTTTGGCTATCCGTATTTTGAAGGTTTTACATTCAGGAACGGAACACGTTTATAAACGCAATTGGTAGCAATCAGCGAGCTCTTTGTTGTTTCGGCTTCACCAGACCACCATACTCCTGGTCTTGAATCCTGATGCCTTTTGTATACTCGTATATAGCTACACCCCTGTTTTCTGTACGACCGGATGCAGCTTGATTTCGTGGAATTTCGTTACAACTTTTTTTTTTGTTAGTGAATGAAAAACCAACGAGAAGGTTTAGGAAGACCATAATCAAATTGGCAGGTAATAAATAGAACAAACGAAATTTATGAATGCATTGTGCTTTAGGGGGCCACCGCCACCGCTGCCTCTGCCACAGTAGCTAATATAGAATGTACACTAGGCCAGGCCGGGGATATAAAGATTGTTTGTTGTTGTAGATTCGTATCTATGCAGCTGGAAGGGTTGTTTGAGAAAATTCAATTTAGTTTTGTTTGAAGTTTGAATTGAGTGAGCCTGAAATAGAAGCTTGTTTTAAAGGGGCGAATACCTTTTTCTATTAAAGAAACTCACTTGGCTTTGAAGTCAGTTGGACATGAGGAGAGTGAGACGCATATATTTTGCATACTTTGGCCAGATTTCGAAGTTTTTAATAGATTCCTGTAGACTAATGGCAGCATTCAAATTTCTAGATTCACTTTTCTTAAATTAAGCTTTGTTTTCAGGAACAGAAATCGCACTTTTGATCTTGTGTTTTCCCAATACCAATTCAAAAACTCAACTCATGAAAAGACTCAGCTGAAATGAAAAAAAAAGTTCAGCTAAAAATCTGACTAATAAACTTTGTCAAAAGAAGGTTTTAATTCAAAAACATACGTTTATCCTGCCGAAAAGACGGTCCACAATCTTATCTTCTATATTTTCAACTTCAAGTAAAATTAATTTCAAATCTCAAACCAATCTAAATCTCAGACCTCATACGAATATACCTAGTTGCTTTGTCAAAAGGACAAACAAAACACCCCATCCACAGAATCAAAAAAGATTCTGACACCCACCAGGACGAATCCCTTCGTCGAAGGAGACGACGACGTGCAATTATTGAAACAAATCATTGCCAACAGAGTGTTGTAGTGTAGAACAAGCAATTCCCGCAAAGCCTTGATAGTAAAGGATATTTAATGACAATTTGCACACCTTTTTCATTCAACCTACTTCTGGAAAACGTGCGCTCGTGCTCGAGTATTACAACTTTGTCCTTTTTTTTCAAATAAAATAAAAAAACACATTTCAAATTGCAAAAATAAAATGGAAATAGAAAAACAAATATTTCCTGCAATTTGCATCCAATTTTCTTGTGCAGGCAAATCATGCTTCTTTTTTTTACTATCACACAACCAACTCGTTCGTGTTTTGTTAGGGTTGAAAAATAGAGGACGTAGTAGGAAGTATGTAGGAACACCTCGCGCTTTACATTGGGGCGTTTTTTAATAATTGAAAACATACAAATTTTCAAATCCTCCTGAAATAAATGGTTTCCACATTTTTTTGTGGTGTGTTCCAAAATTTCCAGTTAAAATGTCCGTTTTTTATTACGAAATTTAATATTCCCACGCTGTTAAGTCCAATAGAATTTTTCTATTCGGTATACCCTGAAATGAAAAATGTCCAAAATTCCCCTAAATTTAGCTATTGCTGAGTTTTGTTTGTGTAGTACCCGTGGCGTGATGGTTAGTGCGTTGGACTGTCATGCAAGAGGTCTTGGGTTCAAACCCTGCCTGTGCCATCTAAAGTTTTTTTCACGGGTACTGCCTCTTGCGAGGAATTGACAAATTCTCCAAGAGTAATTCTTGTTATGAAAAGTGCTTTCTCAAATTAGCCGTTCGGAATCGGCTTGAAACTGTAGATCCCCTCCATCCCTGACAACAATACTCGCACACAGGAATGTTTGAGAGTTGTAAGTCACTAGGCCCTAGTTCGCAACGGACTGTTGTGCCACCTAATTTTAATTTTTTTTTTGAATTTTGTTTGTCTTTTTCAAAACTTGCATTGGAAAATTCAATTACACTATATATAAAGGCGCTTTAAAGCTAGGACCGTTATTTAGAGAATAAAACTATAAAGAGAAAAAATGTAGGAAATTTTGAGCCAACAAATTTGCTAAAGATTTTTAGAGTTTCTGTGACAAAAAAAAGGTATGTTACAGGTCAGAGTTTTAGTGATAGTAAAATCGAGTATGTCTTGTCAGTAGCAGAGGTTCTTCTGTAATTGATTACTGCTGCCCATCATATACAATAGCTCATTTATTTGAAGACTTTGCCGTTGGTGCCCCGTTGCGGCCATTCGATTTTGGTGACATCTGTCAAATCTTTTTCTTCAAATCTTGGGCCTACACCCGTACAAGTTCCAACTAATCCAAGAGCTCAAAGTTCATAACCATAGACAACGCCGTTTGTTCGCTGACTGGGCTTCGAATCGTTTGGAAGAGGACCCCAATTTTGGCCGAAAAATCGTCTTTAGTAACGAGGCTCATTTTTGGATGAATGGAGGTTATAATGCATCCTCGAAAATTTACCGTTTGGTGTAGATTTTGGACCGGTTGGTCGTAATTGGTCTGTACTTTTTTAAAAACGACGTTAGTGACGCGGTCACTGTCAACAGCGAGCGCCACGTAACGATGATAACTAACTTCTTATGGCCCAAATTGAACCATATGGACCTAGACGACATGTGGTTCCAGCAGGGCTGCGCTACGTGCCACACACAGCAAACACCACGATTGCATGAACGATTTGAGGGTAATGTTATCTCTCGCAAGGGGTTATGTGAATTGGCCACCAAGGTCATGCGATTTGAACCCTCTAGACTTTTTCTGTGAGGTTTCTTGAAGTCGCAGGTCTATGCAAACAAATCGACCGAAGCCTTTAAGGTGAACATAACACAGGCCATTGCTCAGATTCAGCCGGATCTATTCGGAAGAGTCATTGAAAATTGGACCACTCGGGTCCGTGCCGTGCCGTAAGAAGCCAAGGCGGGCATTTGAATGATGTCATATTCCACACTGAAAGGCGTACACGCGCCTTCCAAATAAAAAAATAATTTTGTTAATACCTCACACACAGCTTGTTTTATACCATTTCAACACCTACCCGCCCTTATTGTAAAACCTTTTATAAGAAGATTAACACTCAACAGCTTTCTTGAAACACTTCAAAATTATGGTGGAGATTAGCAAAAGAAATTCGTAGAGAGAAATCAAATTCAACAATCCTGTTAACTGTGGAAAAGTTTAAATCCCATTTTCAACTACTTCTATTGGAACCAATAGAGTCAATACCATTGTATCCTGATATACCTGCAATTAGCGCGTCGCAACATAGAGAAGGACAAGAAGAAGCCATCACCACTTCTGAACGCAAACGCTCATCTATCCGCTATTGAAAAAAGGCAACGTGACATCATTAGATGTCACGAACTATCGTGGATTATCCTCCTTGAACACTTTGTATAAAATGTTTACGTCTGTGCTTCTTAATAGGCTTATAGCCTCGGTTGAAAAAAACATTATTCTGTACGAATATCAAGCTGAGTATCATAACAACTACTCAACAGCTGCAATTGAGTCAAAAGAATACATTTTTCGCCTTTTTTGTCGATCTAAAAGCTTGGCAACGTAAACAGAAACGCACTTTTTTACAAGTTGACTACTTTTGGTATCTTTGGAAAATTGATAAACATTCTAAAGTTAATTTATAAAAATAAACATGAGATAGCAAAAACTGACTTTTTTCCAACAAATAAAGGCGCGTGTTTTATCCTATTTTTGAATGACTTACACACCGAACTCCCAACAGGATTAAGTGTGGAAGATCTAAGAATTAACGTTCTATTGTATGCTGATGATATTGCAATACTCTTTGACAGTGCTTCTAAACTGCAAATTCTTATAGACAGTGTTATTAACTACTGTTCCAAATGGAGTTTAACAGTCAATCTTAACGAATCAGAAATAAAATGGAAGACGGAGAGGAGCCCAAGAAAAATGGTTTTTCGGTCGTGTGGAAATAGTTGTTAAAAACCAATAAAAATATCTTTGAGTTATTTTAAAGTATAAAATGTCTTGGACGAAACACCTAAATAATAGATTAAGTATTTTGAAAAATGCTATAAATTCTACATGTTCTCAGTTTCTAAGAAATACAAATATCCGACACTCAGCTAAATTCAAAATCTATTATGCAGCTTCAAGATCAATTATGCTGTTCTGTGCACTAGTGTAGAGCTGCATGAAGTATGGCCAAATAAAGAAGCTGCAAAGTTTCTTTCTGAAAAGATGTTTTCTGCTTTCTAGTAAGACACCAAATTATCAAATTAATGAAGTAGACAAAATTCCTTCAAAATTTACTTCATAATAACCTTAGGCACGATATCTTTTTACATAAAGAAACTTTTTACAAATACATTTTTTTCGTTTTTAAAACACTATTTTAAGAAAACTATTGTTCTCCCTCTGAAAACTTGTGGAAAAAATTAATTGGTCAGTCCACAAAATTTTGGGTCAAGACAAAAATTTCATAATGAAGATGTGGTGGAATATGATCTTTTTATAAGAAAATGAAAATTATGCCACAAAAGGTTTTAGAATCTTTACATTTCACTATAGTCAAAAGTCCCAACTTGGTTTTAATACAGAAGCATATGAACTGATATTTCTTAAAAATTTGCTTTGTATCTTGGAGAAGTTGTGGAACGTATATTTACTTTCGACATTTAGTAAGTGAAAAAGTGTATATTTTGTACACAATTGATAACAGAATTATGACTTCTGAAACTTAAATTGTTGTAACTTTCAGCAATCAAATATTAATTTCATAAATTAAGCTGAGGAACTTCATAACCAAAAAGAATGAACACAATTCTTCCGAAAAATGTTGATGGAGTAAAATCTCTCAAAATCTTAATTTCCTAGAAAAGGATTTTGAAATTGAACTGAGATTTGAAATAGAATTCAATTTATTTTTTAAATATGAAATACCCCACTGTACACTGCGCACCGTTTGCTTTTGCACTTCATTTATTTGTTTGTCAATTTTGCAGTCAATTTGTTTGTAGAAGACGTTTATTCTTCCATCACTCACAGGCTGTTGAGTTCTTTTGTATTTCTGGTGTTTGTTTGTTTGTTTGTTTTTTTATTTGTTCTCTAACAAATAAGAACCGAGCATTTATTGTTGGCTTGTATAATGTAGATAGGTAGGTAGGTAGGTGGGTAGATAGCTTAGCTCTCAAGTCAAAAACTCCACCATTAAGTTCTTTTCTTAGAAATGGAAAAAGAACATTCTTTTCTTTTAGCCTTTTAACATTTTACTGACGTTCGTTGTTCGTTTACTAGTTTCTTATTCTTTTGCATCCAATTGCTTTTTTGTCTAATAAACCCTTGTTCTAGGATTTCTTTACTGTGACTTCAACTTCCTTGCCTTTGGACTGTAAGGATTTCAATTTAAAAACAAAGTAAACTATTTTTTAATTTAAGTTTAAAGTGGGTTGGTACACACGAATGATGTTGTTGAGTTGTTGAGATATTCAAACTCAGAGTTTTACATTCCACTTGCTAAATTGGTTGAAAAATATCATCCTTATATTAAATTGTTTTCACTTGAAGTTGAAAGGGTGTGACGTTTAATAATGTGTTTTAAATGGAAATGGACAGTCTCTTGGAGTTAGAAGCTTACGTTCCACAATTTTGTTCACTTTAAACTGCTGTGAAGAACTGTGAATTAAAAATTTTACAAAGTTTATTAATCACATCTATCATTCAAGACACTTGATAAACTCATAATACAGATTATCAAAACTCAAAGAAAGTGTCAGAAATCGATTTGATCGAGTAACAACTTAAAACAAATATGAAAACAAAACAAAAAGTAACATCAGCTGAACACAGAGCGAAAAAAATGGTGTTTTAAGTGGACCTGGAATTTTCGTTTATTTTTGGGAGAAAACACGATATAAAACAAATATGTAAATTCCAATGTAACTAATAATTGAATCGTTTGGATGAAGAAAGAGGTTAATGGACTAGAGTAAACTGCAGACCGTTATCAGAACTGTCAATCATAGAAATTGTACCAAATCTATAATAATCGTGTCAAATAACAATTTCATGTAGTGACAGTATTCTTAGAAACGTCATTTTGAGACGAGACGTTTGAAATTGTCAGAAGTCGTTGTTTAAGACATCTGACAACTGCTTTAAGCTCGTATATAGTAAAAGTATGTATGTCCAGATAAAAACTCTGCAAACTATCTGACAATTGTTTTTTTAGTCGTATAGTATAAGTTGGCAACACTATTTTAAATACTTCAGTCTGTCAAAGCTTTTAAAATCCAGAAACCTTACCATAACTTCTAAGCTGCTCCTATTCAGGATGATGGTTCTGCACTTACTCACAAATGGATCCGAAAACTAGGTACTTATGTAGTAAAAGGCACTCTGACCTCTTAGGCGCGTTTGAGAGGAGGATCTTGCGGAGAATTGCTATACCCTAATATGAAGAAGGACTATTCCGGAGATGCTACAATCAAGAATTGTATGCAATCTACCTTGAAGTTGATATTGTGACAAACAGTTAGACTTCATTAGGCTGGACAACTAGCTCAGAGAAACCAGCTCGGAAAGTCCTTTGTAGTAAATTTTATTGTAGGTGACAGCGCTGCAGACCATGCTTTTGCTGGAGTGATGGCGATGGCGTAGGCCAGGACGCCCGAAGGCTTGGGGTGCGCAACTGGATGGCGTCGTCAGCTAGCAATCGGGATAAATGGAGAGACCTGTTGTATATTTGAACTAGAGGGTGTTTTGTCAGCTGTCAAGTGATTTATTTTGTATTTGGTTTGGTATTTCAACATTGATAAACTAACGCCTAAATATTGCTTCCAAATTGTTGTTACGCTGTGGTGTATACATTAAAGGAAACGTTTGGTAACCGCATATTTTCAAATTATGGAGTCGTGAATTGGCATCCAAGATCGTGCGTTTTAATACTGCTTTGACTTTTCTCTGTGTAGATCCGAAACGATTGACGAATGTAAAGAAAAGAAAATTTCATGTCAATTTTAAAAAGCCATCTTTGTTTTATTAAATTTCAAAGTTCCATACCTCTGAATTAAAAACCATGGTTGTGTACGCTTGAACAACGCTTATAGAGAAGATGCCGATTTTGCCAAAAAAAATAATCTTTTCAGATGAAGCTCATTTTGCTCTTGGCAGGTATAAAAACAAGAAAAATTGTCGCATTTGGGGCACAGAAAATCCGCACGCATATTGAAAAGCCGATACACCTAAAACGAGTCGGTGCGGATTTTGGTCCAGAGGCATAATTGGGCCATTTTTCTTCGAAAATGAGCAAGGAGTTATCGGGCCATGTTGAACGAATTTTTGTTCACAAAAATTGAAGAGGAGGATATTGGCAACATTTGGTTTCAACAGGACGGCGCGGCGCTACGTGCCACACAGCCGAAGCTACACTCGATGTTTTTATAGCATTTTTATAAGAGTTTGAGGTAAAATCTTTCGTATAGCTCTTTGACAGCTATATCAAATATATGACAGACAATAAAGTGAGTCTAACAATGATTCATGCCTTAAACCTTTATCTTAATTCAACGCCAAACTTCACAACAGTTTCCCATAATGTAACTGGCAGAAATGAAAAATATCGAAGGAAAACAAAAGCTTTCAGAAAAAATTTCTCAAAGCGTGAGACAAAATGTGAATTTCTTCTACCTTATCATTTATTTCTAATATGAAATTATCCATCAAAATTTTTTGCCAATCTCACATTATAACAATTTCATTTATCAAAATTAGTGTCACTTTATTTCATCTCAAAGTAGTTGATAATTACGAGTAATTATAACGTCTCCAAATCACAACTTATGTCATTCAGAGTTTTCCAAAATGAAAAACCGAAACAAAAAATACTTCGCAGACAAAATGGAGTCCATCATTAGAACAGAAGTTATACTTTTATAATTTCTATATAATCAATTACTCAATTAAAATTTAACCATTCAGAATGATTCATGAATCATTTTAGTTAACGTTTAATTTAGTCTTCATTTGGAATCTAAGTTTGAGAAGACAAACAAAACCCCTATGAAAACCCATTAAGAGTTGAAATAACAATGAGTGCCATCTGTATTGTTATACTATACCTTATAGCCTTCATTTAACAATCCCTCTACATAATAAGTACGAATATATAGATAGAAAATAATTTGCTATTAATTAGAGAATAACAGTGATAATAAAATCGGAAGTGGCCATAACTTATTCCTTTTCACCATTGAACCATTGTGATCTAACCAACCATTTATAGGTTCACTCTGCCCCTCCTCTCTCATTCTTTCTACTGCTGTGAAAGTTCCTATATCTATAATATTGTGATGTTACCACCATCATCATCGCACTTTCTCTCCTATCTTCTTGGTCAATTTAAGGATAGAAAGCATTCCATCAAGGATTTTATTGTTGGTTCTCTCAAAAACCAACCAAAAAGAACCAACATAACATAAACTCCAACCTCAACCTCCTGCTCCTGCTTCTCGTAGTCGTTGCCGTTGTCGTCTTCGGTCGTATAGATCTAAATGGAATTATATTGTAGAACGCAAAACTCAACTACTCGAATCGAAAAGAAAAGGTCCTTCGAACTTTTCCGTTTAGGGGTAGTAAAATGATTATCTTCTTCATGGCCCTGGGAATATTAATTATGACTCCGCATGGGGGTATGATGGTGGGCAGGGACACACGCATATATTTAGTAAAGAGGGCATAGGGAATGCCAGGGCTACTGTGGCCATATGTCAACAGCCCGCAAATATTCCCTTTTTATTAATCACTATACTGACTATGTATAGGCGAGGAAAAAAGGGAAAGGAAATATGGAAAGAGAACAAGCAGCTCAACAATTTGATGTGTAATAAAGAAAAGTTCTGGGAATTGACTAAGGACTAACTAGGGACGGGTTTATTCATTTATAGGCCTTTTATCAAATATAAAGAAGAATTTTCTTTAAAAGATATGTACATAATGTATAAAATCTAAAGAGCATTACACTTGAAATTTAATAGTTCTGTAAGTGATTTTTGATTTTGATTTGATTTTTGGTAAAAAAAACACTCATTTTAATAATTTTTAAAATCAGCCAAATACTAACTTCACTAAAAGTGGGTTTGAATTAACTTAATAATATTATGGTCAACAAAGTTGATATAAGAAAACAGAATGGGGCCTAAATGGCAACCTTGTGGAATTCCAGAGTAAACTTTGAACTTCTTTGACTCACAACCATTGAACAGTATAGAGTATTGTTCTTTAAATAAATGAGATTGAAGCTATTCTTCGACATCTTTGCTAAAAGCCAGCTTTCTTAATTTTAAAGCAAAACTCGACTTGAAAATTTGTCAAACGCCTCACTAAAGCCAGTAAAAATACAATCCAATTGTTTTCCTACTTTTAAATGAGTCAATATAGCTTTCTGCTAGACCTATTTAAAATAGGAACAGAAAAACGTAATTTTCTAAAACCGTGCCGTTTTGGAACAATAATTGATTTAACATAAGAACATAGTGATTCACAAATAATATGTAGGCTCTAAGAGTTGATGAGGAATGTCTGCAGGCAAATGCAACCAAACAGCAGGCAAAAAGCTGTGCTGACAAGAAGGAGAGGTCTTCACGAGATATATGAGCAGAAGTGGAGAGAGGAACATCGGCTTTTCAGAAATAAAATGAGAGCGCATGAGAAGCGTGCGGTCAAAGTTTCTGAGAGATTTAGTTGCAGAAATAGGATTAGAAAGAACCACTTATGCAGACTGTATAACGACTGACGACGACGAACCGAATTTCCGCTGTCGCGAAGGATGATCCATTCAATATAGACAACAAAATCCCGTCTTCCCGACTTAGACGAAGTAAAGACTGCCACATCTAAGCTGACGTCTAACAAAGCCACCAGAGCATTAGGCTTAAATATCGAGCTTTTCAAAGAAGCTGGAGATCAGGAAGCAACTTATCTCTAAAATATGGCAGGAAGAAAGCATGCCCAATGATTGGAACCTAAGTATTGTTTGCCCGATATTGAAAAAAGGAGACCCTTTAATATGCACCAAATTATAAGGGCATGAGTCTCCTTCACATCGCATACGCAAACAATCTTCTCTGCTGTAATATGTGAACGTCTAAGGCTCATCGTCTACAACCTGATAGGCCGTTAACAGTTTCGTCTATTTGTGCAGAATGACCATGGAAAACCCGCGCTGCTCCATAAAGTTTGTAAACAACTTAACAGAACCTTTCGATGTCAAAAAAGGCTTTAGACAAGGTGATGTGCTGTCCTGCGATTTCTTTAACATCGTTCTTGAAAGAATAGTGCAGAGCTTTCACCACGTCAGCACTAGAGTGCATTACTTGCAATGATCTGGCAAGTAAAGTCTTCGAATCCACATCCACAGGACAGCGCAGTAGAGGAAGACCGCGGATCAGGTGGAAAGTGACCTCACCCAACTTAGAGCTCGAAACTGGAGACATCTAGCTATTGACCGAACTAGATGTAGACGTTTGTTGGGTGAGGCCCTAGTTCACACAGGACTGTAGCGCCACCTTAAGTAAGTAAGTAAGGTCTTTGATTTTGTTTGTATGTAAGGGGATTCGAATAGATAAATGACTTACACAATTTTTTGAAACAGTGGATGGGATACCATCAAGAAGTTGATATGCTTGACAGCAGAAACTTGATTTAAGACCTTTATAAATTTTTACTTGAGTCTAAGATTTTTGAACGAGATTAATATTTCTCTACGATATTTGGTTCAATTTTTGATTGCAATTTGCTGACAAAATTGGGGGCCCTTAATGGTTATATCCATCTGTTATACATATTTATAATCCAACGTATACCAAAAATATCCGCCTCTGTCCATATTCCAGAAACACAAAGGTAAAGAGGTATGAGATGTTACAATATTCTTGTTTTTATTCGGTGTACATTTTAACTAATTTTATTTCAACGGATGTTGTTGCCATTTCTACAAAGAAACAGAACCAAAAAGAATTCTGTCATTGACGACAAGCGACAAGGAGATGCTATTTTAAGGACGACGACGAAGATGATGATGATTGTAATTGTGACCAAAACCACACAACCAAAATGGAGAAAAAGTCAAGCAACCATGGCATATTGTGAAATGGAATGCAGCAGCAGGAGCCAGAAGTTAGAGTAATATTCAGCAGCGCATTGAGACTATATAACAAAGGATATACAAAGATTATTCGCATTAAATACAAATGCCGCAGAATAATAAACTTGGCCAGGAAAAAGGAATTAACTTGGATAATTGCGATTTAAGTTTCATTTTCACTAAAGTACCCAACGAGTTTTTGGTAATAAAATACACCAACCGTTTCTTATTCCCTTTGAGTAGGTTTATATGAAGAACAAGGACATTAGTTTCCTTTTTTGTTATCCTTTTTAAATAGGTAAGAGAAATACATATACGAGTATTTGGGGTTTAGCAGTAGCGTAGCGTGGCGGGGGCAGGGGGGGCAAATGCCCCGGGCGGCATTTGTTTGAGGGGCGGCAAAAAAGGGGCGGCGGCAAAAAAAAAAGGTTACCAAAACAAAAAACCCTGCACTTGTTTGAGGGGCGGCAAAAAAAAAAAGGTAACCAAAACAAAAGAACCCTGAAATAATTTCCGGTAAACAGAATTTTGTATGGGGTGGCATCCATCCAATCGACCTGTACCTATACCACCACAAACGAGAACAGATGCAGGAACTTTGCTTATAGCAATACAATCCTTTTCTTTTCTCTGCTTTTTGGGCTTTTGGAAACCTGTTCTTCATGAAATAAATGATTGTCAAATTTACTTTAAAACCGAAGGTCCTGACCTTTATCAGTGTGCAGCTAAAATCAGTGCTCTACTGACTTTTCTTGAAGACACATGAGAAAATTTAGTCAATGATGCACTTGTTTACGCAAGGAATTTGTGTGAGAGCTTAGGCATTTCCTTGGATCCTCCCAGAAGGAAAAAAAGGAAGCACATCTTTGGTGATGGAAGCACAGATGTTGGTCTGTCTCATGACGAAGAGTTGAGAAGAAAATTGTTTTCTTCCTTAGATAAAATCATCGTCGAAATCAAGGAGAGATTTAACCAATTGCAAAGTTTGGCCAAAAAATTCGACTTTCTTTCAGCTTCCAAGCTACTGGCTGAAAATTTTGATTACGATTCGGAACTTGCATTCAATGAGCATGATGTATCTCCCGATGATTTCAAAATAGAACGTGGTCGATTAAGAGCCTTTGCATCTTTATTGGAAAGACTTAACGATCTTGAAAGAACAAACCCGCTTGAAATATTAAATTTCATAGTACAGTCGAAGTTAGAAACAAGTTTGCCAAACATTACCATTATGCTGCGTATTTTTTTAACAATAGCAATAAGCAATGCCGGATGTGAGAGGAGTTTTTCAAAATTAAAACTAAAAAGAGTCTGGGATGCGACCCACACTGATAACTTCCCATCCCGTCCGTCGATTTGTCTTAATTAAAAGTTTGTCTATATGTATCAATTTTAACCAAATTTGCGTACCATTTTATGTTTATTTTTTTTGTTATTGAATATCGAAAACAATATTTTCTGTGAAATAAAATAAGTTTGAAGCCAATATTTTTAATTTTTGAAAAGCTATTTGAGTCGATTTTTATTTTTACCAAGTTTTAGTATTGTTTTTTTTAGGTTTTTATTTTTTGTAAAAAAAAACTGTCAATTCGATTTTTCTCAAAATTTTATCGAATGTTGAAAACAATATTTTTTATAAGATAAAATTAGTTTGAAGCCAATGTCCCAAAGTTTTGAAAAGATATTTGAGTTGAAAATCAATTTTTACCAACTTTTATTAATTTTTTTTAAGTTTTTATTTTTTGTAAGAAAACTGTCTATTCGATTTTTCTTAACATTTTACTAAATGTTGACAACAATATTTCCTAAACGATAAAATTAGTTTAAAGCCAATATCTCAATATTTTGAAAAGATATTTGAGTTGAAAATCAATTTTTCCAAACTTTTATTAATTTTTTTGTTTATGTTTTTAATTTTTTGTAATAAAACTGCCAATTCGATTATTCAATTGTTTTCAAAATTTTAGTGAATGTTGAAAACAATATATTTTGAAAGATAGAAGTAGTTTAAAGCCAATATCGCAAATTTTTAAAAAGATATTTGAGTCGAAAATCAATTTTTATCAACTTTTATTAATTTTTTTTTAGGTTTGTATTTTTTGTAAAAAAAAACTGCCAATTCGATTTTTTTCAAAATTTTACGCTACGCCACTGGGGTGGAGGATATAACTAATTAAAATCCACAAAATATGTCAGAAGATGGAAAGGTTATATAATATAAGTAGGAGAAAGTTTGGTGTGTTCATATATTCGTATTCGTATCCTTTGCATTTTATTATTCTCACCTCCTGCAACATCATCGACAACAACTGATGGGAATTGGGACAGCTTAAGAGTGTATTAATACTCGTATATTGTGGAGCTATAAAGCAAACATTTCACTTAAGGATGAGTATAGGATACAGAATACAGTCAAATAAGATGGTGGACAGGACATACTCGGTATATAATTCATTACCTCCGCTCTTAACGTCGATGAACATTGAGTAACGATGATAAATTAAGAAGAAGAAAACATTCCTTTTTTCTCTCCTTTTATTTTATGCCACTCATAAAGTCGTTGGTGCAAGTGCTGAATATTATAAGATTTTTACAGCTCAACGAGCAGTCTTTGTTAAGTGTAAACTAGAAATACGCGTATTTTACTTTATGAGCACGTTTGTCAAGTTTGACTATTTTCATTCGCATTTGTTTTTTTACGATGGTCGTAAATTTTCTCTTTAATTTTCAAGATTGGAAAATGTCATACATGTGTGTGTTGTGGATTGTTCAATCATCATAGTATAATAGCAAAGGTAGGTAGGTTCATAAAGCTTGTTCATATCCAATTTACACCTTTATCGCCCGTATCACCCTTAAAACTTTAATTAATGTTCAAAGTCTTGATTCAGTTATAGCTTCCACAAATCACTCGAGTATAGTAATACCCTGACATTTCTTTTAAAATTAACGACACCACATCATCAAAAGACGTTAAGAATATTTTCAAATCCTTCAAAATACTAACATATGACAGGTAAAGTAGTAAATGTTGGATAATGAGAGTTCTTACATTGATAAGACTTTTTTTCATCAGTATAAAGTTATCATGACATCTTGTAATTTCTTTTTAAAGTATCAGTTTCGTCAAAGTGATGATTTCATTATTTCGGGACTAAAGTTTTTCTTTTTTAAAGAATTACATAATTGATATTTGTTGTTTTAAGTCTTTGAAGTAATGGCTAATGTAACATTGGAAATGTGCTCAATCTAATTTAGTTCTAATCAAAATGGAAAAAATTATAGCTTAAATGCCCAAAACTCCTCAAATATTTGACCTTTAATTTTGACACATGTACATGGGCATAACCCCAAGCTAGCACACCAAAGACTCAAATGGCTCACGGTGTTATTTAACTTTGTTTAGAGTTATTTACATTTCCAAATTTCCACAATCATAAACTGGTTTGGGGAAGCCATTTGTATATCTGGAAAATTAGAAAATCAACGAGACTAATTGGCAAGTTGGTCCGAGCCAAATGGTTCAGTTGTGTGTGACTTACAATTTAAATAATTCGATCAGTAAATATTTTGTTTTCTATAAATCTGTGGCAACTTGGATTTCGAAAGAAGATGCCATTGAGAGGTTTGACCCATAATTTGATGTCCGAGCTGATAGTCCTTTGCATAACTTATATCTAAGAGTTCCAAAATTCTATTCTACCTAACACATTTAATTGAAATATATCGATTGACAATTACTTATCTTCTTACCTAAGTACTTAAGACCCCAGAACTTGGTCAAAAACTCGTTTGTATTTACACTGATCATTCTAAAGCTTTTCATAAACTTTCTAATGATATCATCAAATTAAAGCTAGAGGCAATTACTTTTTACCATCAATTCATCACATTGATTTCTTCTTATCTTCAAAATATGTCGTATCAAGTTAAACTTCTAAGTTCCTTCTCCAACCCTTTCATTGTCAAATTTGGAGTTCCCCAAGGTAGTCATTTAGGACCACTACTCTTTCTCTTGACTATCAATGATGAAGCCTTTTATATATGATACAGGAGAATCCTAAATAATGCGGATGATATGCAAATCTTCAAAAACATAAGATCACTAAACGATCGTTTACTACTCCAAGAGGATAAAGTGCAAAAAATTGGCTTAGCCTTAACCCGATTAAATGACATGCAATATGACTCTTTAAAAAACGTACTCCTAACTTCCTTGATTACAAAACATCTCAGCACTTAGTACATCGCTTCTTTAGTTTTAAGGATCTTTGAGTCCTTTATATTTTAATCTCGATTACATGTAAAGCAAAATCTATGTTAGGATTTGTTAAACGGTAGTCTTAAGAATTTAAGGATGCTTCTGTTATTCTCACTCTGTTAAACACTTTGGTCTGTCCTTATCTTGAGTACGCATCTCACGTATATATTCATTTTTACAAGATTTCCAAAAACAAAGTACATGCTGTCATTAAGAACCGATGGTTCGGTTCAAACGTCACTATCGAAAGAGGTAACTGTGAGGTAGTTAAGGACTTTGCTAACGCTAAGATCAAACGAAGAATTAATCTTGCTAATCGCTGTTTCTATGACTTAAAAAAGCAACTGAGTAGTAAAGCCCTCTCTCGATCGACCAAAGTGTCGCTATATAAGACCCTCATCATCCCTGTCCTGCTATACGGTGCAGAAGCATGGACTATGACAAAAGCGGATGAAAGCACCTTGGGCAGTTTCGAGAGAGAGTTCTTCTCGTGATCTATGGCCTCGTATGCATAGAAGGGGAGTGGAGATGAAGATGGAACGACGAGCTGTAAGGGTAAAAATCCAACGACTAAGATGGCTGGGTCACGTAGAGTGCATGGAAACCAATACTCCGGCCCGGAAAGTCTTCGAATCCACACAAACAGGACAGCGCAGTAGAGGAATACCGCGGATCAGGTGGAAAGTGACCCCACCCAACTTGGAACGCGAAACTGGAGACATCTAGCTATTGAATAACAAAAACTTTAACAAGTTAATCTGTTAAGGAAAACACAATTTGTGGTCTCGATTATGTTAGAATTGTAGAAGCCTCTTCCTTATTGACCGCAAAATGATTAAAGAAAAATTAAACAAAAACACAAACGAAATTTAATTTAGTTGTCATTTATTTATTTTTTCTAAATACCGAATGCATTTCGGAAGGCAATTGGCTTACCATCATCAGCGTAATACGCGTGAACAACTGAAAAGCTTATAGTTGTAATACAATTAAAGCAATAACAAACATTTTTTTTTTTTTTTTTAAGTCAGAGAGTAACATTGAGATTATTACATGTACATATATAACACATACAAATTATTTAGCAAGAGCAAATAAATTAGAGTTTATTGGACTTTCTTCTATGTTCATCAAATTCTCGTTAATGCCAATGTAAATTGATTCATATGCGTCTAATTTCGATGGAACAGGTACACTTTTTATGAGCTTGTAGTTGTCGAGGAGAGGTGTCAAGTGGTGAGGTTCTGTGTGGGTCAAGTCAAATGCATGAGCTGCAACTGCTTTTTGGATGTCTTTATTGTTTATGTACCTCTGATGTTCAGCTATACGACACTCAACGGCGCGCTTTGTCTGTCCGATGTATTTACTGCCACAGGTGGAACAATTGATTTCATAAATTCCACTCTTTTTGTTCATTGGTTTGGCATCTTTGGAAGTACCAAGAGAAGAGCTGAGCTTGTTTTTGTTGGAATTTACGATAGTCAAGTTAGCTTTGCTGAAAGTGACCGAGCTATGGAGAAGTTTGTTGGGTAAGGCCCTAGTTCACACAGGACTGTTGCGCCACTAAGTAATAAGCCAGATGAGCAAAATTTTGCGTGTTATTAATTCCTTGGCCATAATCATACAGCTTGTATTAAGCTTTCTAAGGCAAAGATTTGAAGTTTCAAAAAACACAAAAAACACAAAAACCACATTAATCCTGATTGACATTTTGTACTCATTTTCATCATGCTCTGATGAAATGTTCTTGAACGAACTAATGTGATCACCTCTCATTCTGATTTTGCACATTGTGATTCATCATTCAAGACTGTCAATCATTATCCATATAAAGTGTTGATTTTATAGTCAACTGTCTACTCGAATTAAATGTTAGAAATTCCTCAGGTCTACTTTGGACAGAAGCCAGTCTTTTCCCTTTGCGCGTTAAATAAGGTCAGTTCTAAATTCTTCCCCTATTTATCCAATAGCAGTTGCTCATGAGCCATCATGACATACACAAAAGCACTATTAACCTACATTCTGTGGATTGAACCATTTTCGAAATTAAAATTCAAGTTTTTCTTCTGTTTTTTGTTTTTGTTCTCGTATTTCGTGTTCATTAACCACTGCTTGCTTCCTCGTGTAAACTCTTTTATTTTCTGCATCTGAATCCTCAGAATATCCCCTATGATGCTCTACCTCTTTGATGCTCTTCACTACAGAACAAAAGTTTTCTTTCCCAAAAAGGTAAAACAACTTATACAGCATTTTCAATTTACTCGTACAAGTCAACCCATTTTTCCTCTAGATACTCGTATACCCCACCTCCACCACCATCATCACCAGAGACCAGCACAGCTAGATGTTGTTGCGAGGAGGGGGCAAGATTTTTTTTTAGTTGCACACTGCAAGGCAATAGCAATTATCACATTAGTTCAGCGATGAAAAACATCCTTTCAACCATTTTTGTTTGTTATTCCCTGCAGCTTGTCAGATAAAACACATCCAAAGTGTATTAAAAATATGAACCTCACAGACCGCACACAACTTTGTAACCCTTTTTCGTCCAACCAAAACCATAGTCCATGGTATACGAGCGAGCAAGAGTTAAACGAACACGAGCCCTCGAGAAGTTGTGCGATGGGATGGCCAGGGCCAAACACAAAATTGGTAGAATGTATGAAGGGGGTTGGGGGGGTTGAAGGGGGTAAACTTCAAGCTAGAACAGACAAAAATGCATAAATGCATGGCAAACCCCATCAGATGGGTTTGAAATTGAAAACAAAGCAACAACAAAAAATGAAAGCGTTAAGCTTTAACACTGAAAAAAAAAATGTTAGATCGACCCGTGAAGGTAAATTCAAATGCATCTTCACACAATTTTGATCCTTGTTAAGTCTGGATGAGGACGCATGTAACGGGTATTTTTTAAAGGTATAGAACTTTAATTTGGTAACACTGTTTTAACTGGCAGCCATTTTGTCAGCTATCAAATGATTTAAACCCCTAAAATAACCATATGGGAATTAATGGCTTTGGAAACATGTAAATGTAATAATGTTGACGTATTTTGACACATGAATATTTATGCATTTAGAGAGGCGTATATTCGTGGAAGTTGTTGGATATAGTGACGTACATATGTATGAACTTATATACGCGACGTTGACACATAATTAAAGCACTTTGACGCATTTTCAAACATTTTAATGCATTTATTTTTTCAACGTATATAGAACTGTTTCCCCTCAAGACTAATACGTTAGTTCTCAAAATAATAATTTAATTTCCAAACCCAAAATCCCTTATCTGAGTATTCTGTTTAAATATCCTCAGTATCTTTTTTATTTTTCAAAAAATCCTCATTAGTTGTAATTCTTCATCTGCCTCATAACATAAACCTCAAAAGTGTTATGAATGCAATTTTTGTTCTGATAACGAATTTGTAGCCTTAAGGTAAGAACATCAAGGTTTTGAAATATAGTAAATAAAATATAAAAATAGTGATAAAACAGAATCGAAGAGACATATTGAATTCCTGAAAATTTCAGGAATATTATCAATAAGCAAAAGAAATAATATTGGTCCCAAATGGCCTTCTTGAAGAACCCTAGAAGACACTTAGAGTTATTTTGACACTTAGGCGCCAGTTATAGCTATCATTTGTTTTCATCATTGAAAACAAACATTGGAAATTTTTTGGCAGGTCGTTTATAGCTTTCATTAAAAATTTCTGTCATTGAAAAAAATTTACTGATTGAAAACCACCGAAAAATTTTTACTGTCATTGGAATTGTGTGAAATTGGAACACAAATCAGTGGAACGATTTGTTTCACTTTTAAACATAAAAGTATCAGCTATTCAGGAAAAATGCATTAAAGTCCGGAAAATAGAAAAATACATTTTAAGAAAAAAATAAATGCGTAACTACACTTTTTTTCTCAAAAAAAATTCTTTGTGTGATTTCCGATCGATCAGTAAATAATTTTTATTTATAGTCAAAGGATCGATTTCAATGATAGCTATAAGTGGTGCCTTAGAGTCAATTTGAACTATTTAAATAAAATTTAAACTAATCATTAGAAGCTACTAATTGCAAAATATTAAATCTGTTTCAAAACTATCAAGTTTTTCAATAAGAGCGCTACAAAAGTCTTTTTAAATAAAACAAAAACTGTTTTGGATATCAATAAAATTCTCTATTCCTGTAAAAATAAGTTTGATGCCATTATGTATAGAACTCGATTTCTTTTGCATGGTCACCACGGGCACACTTACAGAAGTCCAGACGCTGAACCCAGTCTTCGACGGTTTTCAAGCATAAATCGGCCGATACTGCTGCAATTTCACCGTCGATATTCGTACGAAGTTCATCAATCGTCGCTGGCTTGTTGGTATAGACCATAGACTTCACGTAGCCCCTCAGGAAATAGTCTAACGGCGTCAAATCATACGACCAAGCGACTTGCCCATTTCATGAGATAAAACGTTCTCCAAACATGCTTTCCAATAAATTGATTGTGACATTCGCTGTGTGGCTTGAGGCACCGTCCTGTTGGAACCACATTTCATCCAAGTCCATATCATCCAATTGTGCCCAAAAATATTCGGTATATCATTGAAAGGTAGCGATTTCCATTCACAGTAACGTGCAGTTCTTGATCATCACGGAAGAAGTACGGCTCAATGACGCCCCGGGTCCATAAACCACACCAAACCGTAATTTTTTCGGGGTGCAATGATGACTCATGGAGTATGTATGGATTGCTGCCTGGCCAATACCCCATATTTTGTTTATTGACGAAGCCATCCAGCCGGAAATGAGCCTCATCGCTGAAGATGATTTTTCGATGAAAATCCTAATGATTTTCAAGTTGTTGCTCAGCCCAATTCACGAACATACGCGGCTTCAGTTCTTGCGTCAATTTAATCTTGTAAAGATGTAGGACAAGATCTTTTCGCAAAACTCGCCACAACGCACGATGTCACAACACTACGGGCACTTCTTTGTCTCACTGGCACGGAAACATTTTGTACTGTGCTTGTGTATTCAAGTTTTTCCACTAGACGCTCAATTGCTTATCTGCTAGGACGATTATGACGACCATAAATTGGACGTAGCGCTCTTAACGTTGAGGCCACTGACTCCAGATTTCGTTAGTAAATTTGAATAATTTTGACTCGTTGTTGGCTCGTATATCTTTCCCTTATAAAATGGCAAAGCTTACTAAAGAGAAATGTCAAAAGAGCGGCAAGAAATATGGCATCGTTTGCTGTCCCTGTCGCTCTACTTTTGTAGCGTCCCTGTTGGAAAGCCCGTTAGAATCGAAATTAACGTCAAGTTAGTTGTCTTTAAAAAACAATGTTGTTGTACTTTTTAAAAACTTTAAAAGGGGATTTCACACATTATTTTAGCAAAACTTTAAACGTTTCGGCAGCGTACGCAGAAGAAGCTCTCAAAACTACGATTTTGAAACAGTCTTTATTAGAGCTTCTCTCGTATTAGTCTTAGCGTGATGTTACATAGCCTATATAGCCTTCCGCAATAAATAGGCCAACTAACACTGAAAGAATTCTTCAAATCCGACCAGTAGTTCCTGAGATAAGCGCATTGAAACAAATAAACAAACAAACTCTTCAGCTTTCTAAAATTAGTGTAGAATTTATATTTTCGGAAAGTGTAGAATAACAACCGACAGCGACAACATTTTCAAAACAAAATGAAAAATACACATATTTTTCATATTTTTCCAGGATACATAACGAACTCAGATTTCAGGAAAAATTCCATATTTTACCATATCCTCTTTTTCTCTCTATATACTGATCTATACCATTCTGTGATAAAGGTTATGCGGTACCTCTGTGAATATGGTGCACTAGAGCACTCTTATGCACAGCACTACACTGCACGTGGTTAAACGTACGTTGGTCGTATAACGTACGTCATTCATGTCATCGTGTCGTTACTCATTTCCTGAATGTTTCATGCATCCAGGCAGGAACCAGAGGAAGAGTTGTAGGGTTAACTCCGGCGATATAAATACAGTCTTACTTCATAATGGTTTAGTTGGCATCATATACACAAATAAAAAAGGAAGCCCCACTATTCCTAACCGGTAAATTTTTAAATGGAGTTTATAAAAGAGAAAAAGTACTTTGATCATTTTTTGTATCTTCGAAATAGACAAGATGGTTATGGTTGTTTCCTTAAATGGGCAGATTTGGTTCACAAGTTCAAGAGAGACCACACACACAAGCGCGATTAAGAAGGACCAAAGTGGAACAAATATTTTTCCAAAACAACTTTGAAAGGGACTTGGAATAGTATGTATAATTTTAACTGATAACAGGATATCATCTGATAGTGAAGAAAAAGAACACCGGAAACGGATAACTGAGGCTTCGAATTCTTCGTAGGGAAAATAAAAATGACAGTGGATTGCTTGAAGTTTGCGGTTTCACATTCCTTAAATCCTAATTTGAATTCAAATTGTTATCAGTAGTTCAAGCGAAATAAAACTTCAAAAACAATAATCAAGTTGGTAATCAAAAGGGCAGTTGTCAGAACCGAATCAAATTATTTTGTGTCACAAGTTTTACTTCTCGTAGGACTGTCATGCAAAACGTCTTCGGTTCAATCCATGCCTGTGCCACATAAAAGTATTTCTCACGGGTACTGCCTTGTGCGAGAAATTGAGAAATTCTCCAAGAGTAATTCTTGTCATGAACACTATACATACTGTAAGTCCACTCCATCCCTGACATGACTCGCAGGTCACTTATGCATGTCTCGGGAAGCAAATAATATGATCATTTGTCAGGTATTACTATTTGTTTCAGACTTAACCTACTGGTGCTCAAAGAACATTTTAGGATAAAATCAAATATCAAGGGAAGTCTGAAAATTTTAATTAAAATCTCGAAATTTCAGAAAAGATTTTGAAATATCAAGGAAAGTCAGCAGATTTCACAAGAGGTATTTAAAAATTAAGGAAGGTGTTGGAATATTAATGACGATCTTGAAATATTAGGGGGAGTCTGGAGATTTTAAAAACTGTCGAAAAGAATCGTCTATTATAAAGTCAGCAGAACTCTCTTTTTATTTTTGGTCAAGCATTAATTTTTAGTATGCGAATACCTGTGGTAACTGGGTATAATTTGGCTAGCAAACCAAAACATTTCGTACCTTTCATTCTCTCATATTTTAAAACCTCAGTTGGAGTATTCAGACCTTCCTTGACATTTTAAGACCTCCCTCAAGAACTAACCAGAAATATCTAGACGTCCCTTTGACTCTACAGTCCTCCATTGAAATTTTAAAGCTCAGCTTGAAATCATCAGACCTACCTTCAAAATTTTAAGACCTCCTTGAAGACATACATTTTCAGACTGCCCTTGGAATCTCTAAGCCTTCCCTGCAATATCCAGGCCTCCATCTTCAGACCTTCTTTGACATTTTAAGACCTCCCTTGATTTTTTAAGAATTCCCCAAAAATATCCAGACGTCCCTTTGAATCTACAGTCCTCCCTTGAAATTTCACAGCTCAGCTTGAAATCTTCAGACCTCCCTTCAAAATTTTAAAACCTGCCTTGAAAACTTCGCCAGAAATCTCAAAACTTCCTCTTAAATATCCAAGCCTCCATTAAAATCTCTAGACCTTTCTATATTTATTAAAACCTGCCCTAGAATCTTCAGACCTCCCCCGCTATATTCAAACCGCCTTTGGAATAACCGGACCTCCCTTTCTGTTTCAACTTCTCAAGACCTTGAAATCTTCATACTGTTGATACATATTTTAAAGACCTCCCTTGGACTCACTCAAAAAACACATTCTCAATTGCTGATCACCTATGATATAGTGTTTGGAAAAAACATGCATGCATATTGTCACATTCAACCTTCTCACTAGTAAAACATTTTTGAAAAGTAAAAGGCCTATTTAACTACCGGAATCGGGAAAGACGCGCAGGGCGTTGAAAACTATTTTCTCGCTCGTAATTTTTAATTTTACGATAACTTGTAAGATATTAATTGTATGGTAAAGTAAACTTTAAGAATGTCTATGAATTGAATATCAAAAGCAATAATCTTACTTTCTCCACTTTTTTTGGTCCACTGTTCGGTGAGATGAACCATGAGATCACCAGTGGACCTATTGCTGCGAAAGCCGTATTGTCGGTCTTTAATAAGCTTTCGATCTTCAAGATATTTCTTAAGCTGATAAATTAATCAGCGTTTCCATGACATTGGAAAAAAGGGACGTAAGTGCAATCGGCCGGTAATTAGAGGGTGGAGAAGATTCGCCTTTTTTGGGAATGGGCTGAACAATAATGCTGTTTTCCATCCGCTCAGAATGAGACCTGAGGAGAAGGACAGATGGAAAAGCTTACGCAGTGGTTTTGCCAGCATTGAAGAACACCGCTTCAGAACAACAGCGGGGATACCATCTGGACCAGCGGATTTTTGTATGTTAAGGACTCTCGCCACAGTACGAGTGCGAAAAAAGATTGGCCCCATAGAATCGCTATGACAGGCGGAGTCATGACACACACTGGCAGCGTTGAATTGGCGGCGAACTGCCTAACAAAGAGATTTGCTTTCTTTAAAGAGCTAACAAATGGAGTGCCATTGACAACGAGCGTAGGAACCGAGGAAGAGGAAGAATTCCTCATGTTTTTTACGAATGACCAAACATTTTTACTGCCTTTGGGACATTGCAGTATTTTTTGTCGTAATTTTTGGTCATGTAAAAATTTGTTCCGTAAAAATATGGGTGTTGCAGGCCTTCCTTGATTGCTTTAAAACAACGGACCCCTTAACTCTAATAACCTCTTTACGGCCCGAATCAAACCATGCGTTTTCTTTAGGTGTGATGCTTTTAACCCTGTTTGCGATAAAAGTTCTCATTCCCAGGAGAATCAAACTTGTGATCATATCAACGCTGGCATCAACGTCACTATCGAGGAAACATAGTGACCAGTTAAAGATCCTGAAGTAATTGTTGAGACCGTCTCAGTTAGCTTTCTCGTATTGCCAAACGGTTCTCTTATGAGCTCTTTCTTTAAATGGAGAGTTTTGACACGAGATATTTGCTGATATGACACAATGGTCAGATGCGCCTGGAGGAGATAGAACACTAATAGTGTACTTACCAGGGTAAGAAACAAGTCAAGAGGGTTTTCTGCTCGACCTACCACGTCCGATATTCGAGTGGGCTCGTTGACCAGCTGAGTTAAGTGGTTCAACTCAGCGAAGATCTCAGCACACAATCCATTGGGTGTTGTCTGGCCCGAATGTTGAAGCCATGAAGAATTGTATACATTGAAATCGCCCGTAACAACGATTTCAATGCGGCGGGGATAGGATGAAACAATTCTTTGAATGGAATCAGACAAAGCATCAAATTCACGCGAAGTTGACACTCTTCGATAAAAGAAACAATAGTGAATGATTTGCTTATTTACGGAAAATTTAAACCACATATAATTAAAAAAATAATTAAAAAAAGGAATTGGTGCAAAGACCATATTGTGGTAAGAGCTGATAAGCAACATCATTCTTAATGCATATGGCGAAGCCATGGTGGATAGAAAAAAATAGTGGCACCAAGCTATACCCATGAATAAAAAATTCAGTATAATCGGAATCCTCACCTACTAGAGTTTCACTCAGTGCCAAAACAGCTGGCCTGTTTAAGACAGTATGGAAGTACGCAGAAAGAAAATTCGCTCCATGCAGTTTTTTTAGATCACAACTATCGCATACAGTCATTCAGACATTGTGGCACACTTTAAAGAATATAATGTAATGAAATGACTGATACCGAGATTTTATGACACATTTGCTATTCTATACTTCATGCTTAATGCAATGACTTCACTTGAAATTTTTACTACGCAAAAATGCATTCATACAATATTATGCAATCCCTTTGTCAATTTAAAACTATTTAAAATTAATTTTATAGTTATTTTTTTTTTTTTTTCAATTTATTATGTAAGCCCACCCACGCCAACATTAAACCCCAAACATCTGTATAAAAAAGGTTAATTGATCTGATCCCTTTTGAAACATTTTTGGTCATTTTGTATTAAAAATTCACCACTTATCGCATCCATCGTAAAACTATACCAAATAACATTTAAACATAAGCCTTGTATTAAGTTTAATTTAACTCATGAATACACCAATAAATGAAATTGGAATTCAAAATTTTACAAATTAAAAACAAAAATAGGAAACACAAAATCTATATACAAACAAAGTGCGTCTATACACAAATCAATGCATCCACATGCACTGCACAGGCACACCGCACTCACTTAATTTCCTGCCAATCATATACCCGCCTCCCCTCTGCTGTCCCAATTTGTCCCAAATTCTCGCTCTCTCAACTAATTAATTGTGCAAATAAACTCATATTCATATTCACATTCACACCACACAACACATTCACGACACTAAAACTTTTCCAAAAACCTTAAACAAAACAAAAACAAAAACAAAAACAAACCATTATAAATTCATTTTAAATTAATGTCCAATTTATTTTTCTAATTAAATATCCTCTGGAATAAAATAAAATAAATTTGAAAAAAAAAAATACAAACTTTTTTCAACTCATTCAACGTTCTGTCAATAGGAGATTATATTGAGCTAAAAATTTAATTTCAATTTTAAAATAAATGCATTCATGTAGCTTTCAATGCAACTATCTACGAGTAGACGCGCTTTATACTAAAATGCCAGTATAGCATTTCCTCTATTATGTGATAATCACCGCATTCACCAACTTTTAACAAAATTCCAATTCAATCGCCAAAATGATATAAAACCAAGCGGAAACCAATTTAAGCAAAATCACAAGCGAAATCCAACAACAACAACAAAAAAAGAATTAAACTAATCGAAATAAAATAATACAGGGTGTTTCTGAAACTAAGCATATGAGCGGTTCTGTTTTTATTTTTATATTTAAAAAGAAAGATGCCGAGGGAATATATATGGTATAGGTTTTGCCCTTCACGCAGTGACTTTTTAACGAATATTTCATATAGGAGGTTGAAATTACAACACAAATTCACAAATTCGTCTTTTACCTTTTCTTAGTTTGGCTAGGTTATTAATCTTGTGTGCATTAAAGTAAAGAATTCCCAAGAACAGTTAGTCCTCGAGTACAGGACCGTGCCCTAATTTTTGGGTCCCAAAATATATGCTTCCTTTGCCTCGTTTTTTCCGCCATCCACTTCTTCTAAAAGGCTTCACTCCCACGGCTTTTCTTTTAAGGGTGCCACGGACATAGCTTGCCCAGTGAGACAAACCAACTATTATCTTCTGGTTTGCTGCCAGGGTCACGAAGTTAAATGTTAACCTGTTTTATTCCGCGATCCACTTCTTCTTAGTCTAAGACGTACAAGATTTAGGTCGACCGATTATTCTTTAGTTCGCTCCTAGGTACAGGGAACGCAACCCCAATCAATTGTTCGATAAATATAGTCTAAGAATATTTGGACAAGCCTATCGTCGTCTCTAGTGACCTGCCTACCATTCCCTAACCTCAATTAGGGACAGGCCCAATTTCCATAAAGCCGAAAGACTTAGATTGTATGAAATACCTTGTTATCTTATTTAATTACAAACCGAAGTTTGCAATTTCTAAACCCAAGTTTTTGTTGCTGTCTTTAAAAAACAAAAAACCTGGAAATTGACGAGTCTACCTCAGCCTCGTACAAAAAAGCATCACAAGGTATGCCATTAATAATGATAAACAATATCAGCCAAATGGCTGACGGAGTGGTTGCAGCAGCAAATTCTTTTCATTTTATTTTTCCTGAACCATTCGCAATTGGATGATCAGGCCAGGATTGATGAAGATTGCAATCGTTCGGGAATGCAATATTTTATGACTCCAAATGAATGCAAAGACTTCAAAAGAGTGGAATGACTTCAAAAAGAATGGAAAAGCCTCAAAAGAATGCAGACTTCAAGCAAATAGAAAGAATTTCTAAGGTCTCAAATGATTACAAACAATTAATTGAAGCCTAATTCAAAAACAATCAATTGAAACAAATTATTGCAGTCTATTTAAGGTCAAAGGATTGGTGATGGTTATTACAAAATGTAAGGTCCCAATCTTTAGGTGGATTCTAACAATGCAATCTTTAAATTTGAATTCAATAAAAGATTGCATTCTTTTGACTGGACCTCGGTAACTTCACAAATTCCATCTTTAAGGTCTTTAATTGATTGTGAAGCATTGACATAGATCTTATTTTTTAACTCGGTTGCCAAAAGAAAAAAAATGTAAATGTTTTAAATCACAATATCTCGGCGGCCAATTGAGATCACACTCTTCGAAAAATAATACGGTCGGAAAACTTCAATTACAAAATTAGGAATCTTTTGTTGTTTGTTGGACATGAAAATCCATAATCATAGTTTGAAAGCGCAAACCAGTTATTGTTAAAGTTGCACCAGTCTCATTTTCGAAGAAGTAAGGTCAAATTAAAGCGATATTCCAAAAACCGCAGTAAATTAATTAATTTATTAAAATAAATTTTTGTAAATGTAACAGTGTCTTAACATACATACACTGGACTATTATGATCACTCCAAATATAACAGTTTCGTTTATTGACGTATTAATTTAACCAAAAGTGAATTTCATCGATGAATAAAATTTGCGTGATACGTACATATGTATGTACATATGTACATATTTCGAACAAGCAATGATTTTGAAAATAATAGTATACAAGTCAGAAACGTTGTTCATATTGGAATGCCTAAAACTTTAAAAGAATTAATAACTTGGCAGGTGACAAAATTACCGGCAGTTAAAATAGTGTTGTCAATTTAAAGTTATAGACCTCTAAAAACAACACCGGCTATGTAGAAATTTAACTGTGTCAAAGCTGTCATTGGGAAACCCTTTATTTTTGGAATTTTTTTTTTTAATTTTGACACTTGATTCCAGAGATTGCTGTCAAAAACATTTGAAAAAGTTCAGCTTTCATGAAGTGAACATTTTGAAGCTTGTGTTGATTGACTCATTATTTACCCGTCCCCCTTAATTTCTTCTTTAGTTCCAAATAACTTTAGAATCATGATGACACCCTGTGTGTTTGCAATATATTAATCCAAAAAAAAACACAAAAAATAATATTTTAAAACGTTCAATTGACCGTTGGAAATGCGCTCTTATCATTTGATACCAATCGAGAGCTAAATTCGTTGAATAGAAAAACCAACCAAAAAAAAACAACAACAACTAAAAATCCTATTACCTTCCCATAAAAATTCAACCCTTCCGGCCTCTAAAAAATAATATTCAATCCAAACAACCGGAAGCGATTGAATATGTGCATATGTATGTATGTACCTTTACCTATGTACATATATTGTATTGTATAAGCCCGATTTAGAGATACAAACGAATAACACTCTATGCGTGGCTAAGAGGACATTTGAAACTCGCTGACCGACCGACCGCGGAAAATAATTTAACTGTTCACCTCTAGTAGATATTTATGTCGAATTAGTTTTGCAAAGTTGCCAAATATAGTTACACACAGAATCAGCAGGAAAGAGTGTGACGAACGTCGAAGGACGACCGGCGCGACGCGACGCGTCTAAAACAAAAAAATATCCTAGTTTGCAATGGAAAATGTTACGTATACGCAGTGGTGTACCAATCCAAGGAACTAAACAAACAAAACAGGAACAAAAAAGTCAATGCATTCTGGCGACACATTGGTCAATTCGCACTTTATATGTACTTTTGCCAGCTAAAATGTTGGATATCAACTTCCCTTCCCTCCCCCTTCATCAGCGACTCCCATCTGAGGGCTGAATGTGCTTTTTTTAGAAAGTTAAGTGTGGTGAACGTGAAGAGCTGCGGGAGGTTTTTGTTTTACAAAATATTAATGAAAGCTGAGAGCTATCATCATTTGGTTTTTGTATTTAATTTTAACTCGCTCAATTTACTAAACCTACACATATATTGAAACCGTATAACCATATGTATATGTATGTGTGTGTAGGGAGGTAGAAAATATGTGTGTTGTATTATATTCGCTGTAAAATGGCAAACCAAAGTGAGCGGACAAATGGAAATTGTGCGGTAGTTTTGTCGGTGCACTGTCACTAATTGATATCGCATGGCGGTTGTCTGTTTCCGGCGATGGCGATGGCTATGGCTTTGCCACACGTGCTGTTATGTGGCTTTTATGTGCATATCGTGGCGTTTCGTTATATGTAAAGGATCTATGGAAGCATTGTCATGGACAGAGACATTTATACGAGACTTCTAAAAAATAAACTAAAACTGAAACTGAAACCGAAACCGAAACCGGGGTTGGAAGGTAAACGTAAAGTAGCAAGCTAGTTAGCTATTTCACCCTACACTATCTCTTTGATGTAAGTGGAAGTGGAGGTGTGCTGCCTTTTTTCTCTTAGTTGAATAGGAAAAAGCTAAAAAAGTCAATGACATTCAATAAGTGAAATATGTGAAACTGCTATTTTGGCAATTTTCATTTGAAAGCAAATATAGTTTTATGCTAGAGGAATACATGTTATGTATACGTATAGATGACCTGAAGTGAAATACGCTTGCCTTCTGGTAGATAAATGAAAATAATTAAGTTAACTTCAGCTGAATTTTGTGAGTCACAGTAAAAAATGTTACAGCAGGAAAGTAAAAAAAGTGAAAAATTGCTGACCTTAAAGTCTAGGTTCAAGATAAAATTTTACAGCAATCATTTTATAAAACATACATATGTACATATAAGAAATGATTAGGGGCTAAGTTCATATAAATTGATTAATTAGAAATTTGACATGTAAAAACTATGGATCAAAGTGAAAATCTTTGTGAAATCTCTATATTGTCAAATTTCATATTGCATCACCTTTTTAGAATACATTATATTCTCTCTCACTTTCTTAGGTTCTTACGTCAAAACGCCCGATACCGTTTTTCGTCGGCAATATCTCAAGAACCATCAGAGATATCGACATCAAATTAATTTTTCTTACAGGTAACAACTTAAGATGTACAGAAAAGACATTCAAAAAATGAAGTCTGTGTTTTTATTTCATTATAGAAATTAATTTAAAAAAATTGATCATTTTAATTGGTTCCAATTAGCGGACATACCATTAACGTTTTCGAATCTAATAAATACAATTTTCTAATCGCTTCAAATTGTCCATCAGCTTCAATTCTTGAGTCACCTTGATATTGTATGGGTGTAAACCAAGATAGTTACGCGATCGCCTATTTTGTAGGAAGCTGCAGAATTGACTGATCTTTGCTTTGGACCAACCCGTTGTCTCACTGACATGACACGGCAACTAATGGGGGACCAAAGGGGGAGGGGGTGTCTTTAGCAGTCATGACATGACCTCCTCCCTTATAAGAAATTATTTTCAAAATCGCGTATGTGATCGCTCCACAAGAGGTGGTTGCTGATGCACATTCCGAGGATGTCAAGATTTTTAGTTTCGTTAATGCAAGTGCCACTCATAGATAGTGGCAAAGAGGGTTTATCTCGCTTTAACGGTACAAGACAGCATTGGGTTTTCGAAGCATTAAATTTAACACGGTTTATTATTCCACATTGTACAATGCTGTGTATAGGTGTTATCATATTTTGCCGTTGCAGTTCCACATCCGAAGAGAAGGGTTGTGAATCTGAAAACGAATATGAATAGCTAAAAGTGCTATCGTCAGCAAAACAAAGTATTGAATTAGAAGTAGCGACAGGAGATCATTTATAAAAATGAGGAAAAGGGTCGAAGACAAAACGGGGCTCTGTAGCACACTAGCATTTATTTTATGGGTTTCAGACTTGAAACCGTCCAAAACAACTTGTATTGAACGGTTCGAAAGAAAATTTCTAATCCAACGAAGAAGAGATTCGTCAATACCAAAAGCACGCATTTTCGATAAGAGAGCAAGATGCCAGACTTTATCAAATGCCTTTGAAATATCAAGTTCAATAATCTTACTTTCTCCAAAACGATGTAAAGCGGGGGAAGAAGATTCGCCTTTTTTGGGATTGGCTAAACGAATACAGTTTTTCAACTACTCGGAACGAGCCCAGAAGAATAAGATAGATGGAAAAGCTTACGCAGTGGTATTGTTAGCGTCGAAGAACACCTCTTCAGAATAATAGCGGCGATACCATCCGGACCAGCGGATTTATGAATGTTGAGATCTTTAAGAAGTCTCGCCACACAGTATGAGTACGAACAAAGATCGGGCCCATAGAATCATTTACGCGTTCAAGAACTTGGGGAGCCATGACACTATCTGGTAAGGTGGAATTTTCGCGAACTGCCTTGCAACCAAGTAAGCTTTATCAAAAGAGCTAACTAAAGGAATGTCATTCACAACAACTACTATGGAAGAGGAAGGATTTCTCATGTTTTTTACGAATGACCAAAAGTATTTTTCGCCGTAATTTTAGTCATGCAAAAATTTAGTGCTTCGAATATGGGCTTTGCAGGCCTTCCTGGCTTGGTTAAACCTTTCCCGGTTTTCCTCAGTTCGGTTGGCTTTAAAACACCGGAAGCTCACCTCTTTCTCCTTAATAACCTCTTTGCACCTCGAATCGAACCATGATTTAACCTTGGGTCTAATACTTTTAACCCTATTGCTATTCGGGATAAAGGTTTTCATTCCCAGATGAATCATACTAGTAATCATATCTGCACTGGAGTCTACGTCACTACCGAGGAAGCATAGTGACCAGTTAAAGATCCTGAAGAAATTGTTTAGACCGTCCCAGTTGGCTTTCTCGTACTGCCAAACGGTTCTCTTTGGAGCTCTTTCTTTAACTGGATTTGTTTGACACGAGCAATTAGATATGACAGATTATGACACTGTGATCGGATGTGCCTAGAGGCGTCAATTCACTGATTGCGTATTTATCAGGATCAGAAGTAGGCTCATTGACAAAGCTGAGTAAGATGGTTAAACTCAGCAAAAATCTCAGCACACATTCCTTCGGGTGTTGTCTGGCCCGAATGGAGAAGCCACGAAGAATTGTGAACATTGAACTCGCCCGTAATAACGATTTCAGTGTGAGGATACAGGGATACAATTCTTTATGGAGTCAGACAGAGCATCAAATTCCTGCGAAGTCGAAACTCTATCCAGGTTTGGGCTCTGATAAAGAAAACAATAGTGAATAATGTGTTTATTCCGAAAAGTTTCATAACTATTAATTTTATATAAAAGCTTTGAATTTCTCGCGAACAGAACTCGAGAGAGTTAAGAAAAAAATAGTAGGAGTATTAAAAAAAAAAACTAGGTATTTAAATATGTATTTATTAGCTTATTATGATGTAAAGTAATAAGTTTACTCTGAAGTTCATTAAACTTGATTTGTTACGGTAAATTTTACCGCAACAAAAACCAGCCTTTGGCTGTTTTCTTTTCCCTAGTTGTGGCTGCAAAATATCGGCAAAGTTGAGGGCAACCATGGTCTCATCAGCCACAGGTGTACCTAGCCTTTATTTTGCAAAAGCAACAAAAGCAGGTGATCGAGTTGGAGAATGAGTTCTTTCGACAAGGTCGAAAATGCCGGCGGATGAGCCGAAGAAGTATGAGGTCAGGCGGACCCTTACTTAAGCAACAACAACAACAGACTTTACTGTAACATTTTAACTTTTAACGTAGATTCATTAAATTAATATTTAATTGTTTATGTATGTACAAAATGGGTTTTTAACGCCGCGTTTTTAAAGTAATTTAACTTAATTTTTGGTACGAAATTCACACCTCGAACCTCGCGCGTATTTAAAAGTAATAGGAAAATGCCTAGTTGAGACTTCTTCTCGATTTTTGTTTTTCTTTGATCTTTCTCGAAAAATAGCAATTATTGGGAAGGGGTCTGAACTCGCCATTATGTTTCGGCAAGTTTTGGAAACTCATCCAACAACTTGTCGAAACCGTGATTGTGTGTGTGAAAGCAAAGTTTCGCTGAGAGTCAACAACGGTGGCTTTCCTGATGAGCGTTAAGCTTCCAGGAAGCCGTGATGCTGTGACCGACAATCACGAAAACGAATGCTTGTGTTGTATGAATGTGTGTGTGACTGGAATGGTCGAGGGAGGAAAAAAGTAGTTTGAATTAGCTTGGAAGGCACTCTGGATAGAGCCCTACAAGCGAGAAGATAAACAAAGAAAAAGTTCGAGGAATTTTTGAAAGGAAAAGAAAAGTCGAGAGGAAGGATTTAGAAAATCGGGAAATCGAGGAAATTAGATGGAAAAACTAATAGTCGAGGATCGAGGTGTGAGGATCGGGAGAAAAAGAGGAAAATAGGAAGGGATACAAAGGAAAAGATAAGTAGCTTACTTCTTTTGTTTTTTTGTTCTATTCATATATATATAGTATATATATTTCGGTCGCGTTCGGTGTTAAAAACTCATTTTCTTTTGCCATTTTGTTTGACTATTTGCTTTGTTTTTTTTTTTATTTCAATTCTTTGTAATTTGTTCATTTTTATTTTGAAAACATTTTGGGTTTTAGTCCAGGGATCTTCAATCCCACGGTTTCCCAAAGAAATACATTTTAGAATCAAAAAGAAACGTTCGTTGTGTCTTTTTTTAATCGCTTCACTCATCATAAGAGTTTTGGAATTTTCTTCTTCGGTTTGTTAAAAAAAATTCCTGGCGCCCATTTTATTGCATAGTATCCCACTGTAGGTACTTGCTAACATATTTCTAAATTGTAACAATTTGATTGATTTTATAAATCACTCAACATTGTTATAATTTATATAAATAAATTCTTCCAAAAGAACCCAGCCCAGCTGAGCAGCCGCGGTTACAGCTTCTTTAACGAGCTGTGTTGTTGCACTTTTTTTCGTTCTCTCCTTTTTGTCGCATTCGTACTCGGTTGAGTGCGAGTTGCTGGTTTCGTTGCGTACGTCGTCGTTCGTCGCTACGCAGCCGTCGTGCGTCGGTTTAGTTTGTTTTAGTTTAGTTTTGTCGTCATAATTGTTTTAAATAATTAATAATATTAAATATACGTCGAGGTAATAATAGTGATAAAAAAGTGTAACAAAATCATAAAAAAAATGATAAATTAGGTAAATTTTAAGTGTCCGAGAACTGCAACTGCAATCAAAATTGAAGATGATTTTCAAATTCAGAACAACTTGTTCGAAAGAGAAACGACAAATTCTTTTTTAAATGTCTTCTAAGTTAGAGTTTGGTATATCTTCTATAACTTACAGAAAGAAAAATGTCTTTTCTCTTATATGTAGTCAATATTCGGACAGGTTTTATTTACAGGGTCTAGAATGTGTATGAGAATATTTGGTTTTTATTCATACTACAGCCTGGACCTTAGAGAGCATAAGAATCAAAAAAATATGGTTTATTCTGCTTAATTTAGGAGAACTTTGGTCAACACCTTAGAAACTTGTCAAATGATTAATGATGTGTACCTGATTGATGTTCTTTTGAGTAATCTTAAAGTTCTTTGATTTCATTTAATTTCTTGCGTCCCTATTGCTTTACTCTTACTTTAGGACTCAGTTTCCCTCATTGCTAAAGATTGATATCGCTTTATGAAATCTTGGATTCAATGTCTCACGCGCTGGTTGAATATCTTTAAATGGTGTTTTCCTCCATAAAATTGTTTGAGCTGTATTGAGTATTCTGTTAATTCTCAAAAATTTATAGGGCGTTTCTTGATCAAAATAAGAAACAAAACGTATTAACTTGAACAAAACTTCTTTATTACTAATGAAAAATATTATTTTGATTACATGGAAACAGTGAAAAATAAATAAGCTTTAATTTGATTATTCTGAGCAAAGTAATTATTAAGTACACTGATATTTCATATCGTAAGAGATGAAGCCTCTTACAGTTCGGCCATCCTGACTATAAATCGTCCTCGATTTGCAATTATATGCAACAACATTTACATCAACATAAAATTTTCTTTTAAATTACTATTTTTCTTTTAAATTCTCTTACATCTATAGACTTTTAAACAAAATTGAGTACATCATACATGAATACAATTAACGTTATGAAATAATCTGTTTTAATCATATATGTAGGTATATCAGTTTTTTTTTTTTTTAGTTGAGGGAAGTAATGGACCGTAATGGTCGATGTGAACTGTTTCAAATGGCTTGTCTCCTTTAAGAATATTGTGCAACACTGCTTCTTTTTTTCCACAATGTGAAGCGAAATGCAGACATTTTAAGCAACTGCTTATATATTGCTTTATTTTGTTTTTCATTTGGGGAAACCAGTATGTTTTCTTTAAAAAATTAAAACATTTCTCAACCCCGAGGTGACACAAATTTTCATGGTGAGTCTGTATGACATTCCTTTCCATCGAAGTTGGAACATAAAACAATTTTTTCTTGTTAATTTTTCGATAGACTAACCCATTTATAAGTTCGTAGCTAGAACTCTCCCTTTTTTCAAACAACTCGACTAATCTTTGTATAGTTGTATCTTTTTGCTGCGATGCAGCAAGCTCGATGGAGCTCGTTAACAATTTCGTCGCGGGCATTGCATAAATCAATTTTTGAAATAATTTCGTCACAAAAAGGATTTTCCATTTTTTCAACATAATTTTCATCATCAGGTTTAAAACTAATATTCAAATCCCTTACACATTCTAAATTTTTAACATTTTCAATTTTTTCTTGTTCTTTAACATCAGGTCTTTCGTTTTCAACTATTTTAATATCTAAATCACCAATCGCTAACTTAACATTTGTTTTATGTAAGAAATCTCGACCTAATATGATTGGGTCGTTCATAGTTTTGTTACTCACAACATATAGACAAAAATTAACATAGTTATCATAAAATTTAACATCACATGATAAATTACCTAAAATTACCAATTGGAAACTGTTAATTCCAACGAAACTGCAAGGTGATGGTTCAAGTGACGTCATCAAAATGGGTGGTACGTACCGTTGTTGGATGAAACTTATAGGACTGCCAGTATCTATAACGGTCATGATGTTCATCCGAACTCCAAAACTTTCAGCTTCCCTATTCGCAGATTTAATTTCATACTCCAACACTCCATGAAAATCAGTCATCAATGTTGAAACTGGAGATTCCATTGTACATTTTCCTCTCTGGACGACGAGAACTGAAGACTTTTGTGGACAATTGGTGATAATATTTCCCTTTTGTCCGCATCGGAAACACGAACCTTTTTCTCGGCGAGCTTTGGGACAGTTACTTGATATGTGACCCTCTTCGTTACAGTTAAAGCACCTGACCTTAGCATCAACACGTGGCACACTTCTCGAAGGTTGTACAGATCTGTTGTAACCAGAACTCGTGCGTCGGTTGCAACTCGGATTTCAATTTTTCATACTTGCGCAAAATGTTCTTGAGATCAGCGATGGTATTTGCAGTAAGCATGATTTGCTTATTAAATATTGAATCAGGGATCCCCTTGATTATATAGGCAATCACATCCTGTTCACCAATCTCTGCGGAAGAAGCTATCTCCTGCATGGATAAAACGTATTGCTGGTAATTTTCATCTCTACGTTTTTTCCGATTTCGCAATGTGTTATGGACGTCTGTTGCGGTTGTATGGTAGTGAAACTCGGACATCAGAGCGGCTCTCAGATCTTTCCATGATCGAAACGTTCTTGACCGCAAAAATAACTTGGCCGTACCTTTAAGGAGTCTTTTGAAATAAATGAAAGCCTCTGACTCACTCAGATGGTAAGTGACCATAGCATCCTCGACGTTTTCAATCCACTTCCTAATAGGGTAATTATCGTCGCCACTAAATAATGGTAAGGACTCCTCGATATCACGTGACGAATGTGCACTAACGTGCTGGAACTCACGAATAGGGCTGTTAGTGCTGAGTTCAGCCAAACGTTTTTCCAACGCAGCGATTTCTTCCTTTTTCTTGACTAAATCACGGAGTTTTTCAAGACGTTGTGACACAGCGTCATCCTCGTCCTCATGTGCGTCATCACAACTTGCCTCACTTTCCTGGTCAACAACAGGGAACAGAATTTCAATCTGCTCAGGTTCAAGCGAATCAACGGCTTCATTTAAACGGGCCTTAAGTGAAGTCTTGGTACCATGTGTGCTTAAATTCATCTGGACAAGCTTCTCTTTAAGGATTTGCACAGAAGCGTTTTCCAAAAAACTCAAAACACGAGCCATTGCATTTGTATCCATGTTTGGAAAAATTTTAGGATCAATTTTTTAGGAAAAAAAAATTTGTTTAAGTAAATTTTCTTTAATTTATCGTAAGAAATGCAACCACTGTTCGATTTAATGAGGAACTTTATCCCACTTCTGATTTATTATAAGGCTTTTCTTGATCAAAATAAGAAACAAAACGTATTAACTTGAACAAAACTTCTTTATTACTAATGAAAAATATTATTTTGATTACATGGAAACAGTGAAAAATAAATAAGCTTTAATTTGATTATTCTGAGCAAAGTAATTATTAAGTACAGCGATATTTCATATCGTAAGAGATGAAGCCTCTTACAAATTCTCGACTGGAAAGAAAATAAATGCAAGATTTCATGAGGCGAAATCCAATTTCGACAGTTTTGAAATGGAATAAATAACTTAAAAATATCTCATAATGTATCAAAAACGTTTCTACACCAAAGCAAATTTTCAGAAAATAATGTATCAAAAACGTTTCTGAAATGTTTTTTAGACAAAAGATAAACATTTCAGAAATGTTTCTGATTTATTTTGTTGGTGTGGACGCGAGCTTCCAGACCAACAAAACCATTTCTGAAACTTTTCAGAAATGTTTCTGTGTTTTCTAAAACTTTTTTTTAAATGTTTCTGAAATGTTTGAAAAAAGTTTTATTTCGTTTGTGCAAAACTTTATAAAGAAAATAAAAAGTAACCGAAAATATGTTGCAGTATAGTTTGACTCCCTGATACACAAAGTGTCCATGTGTACTTATGTGCATGCCTGTACTGTAGATTCTGTCATATGCTTGTCCGAGTCACAAAACACGAGATAGAAAACATAAACCTTACCTTGATTCAATTTAAAACCAAAAAACAAACACCGTTTTTTGTATCTGTCAGATACAATCATACAATAGTAAACGTGTATTATTCACGCAGACTTGTGAGTCTATTAAAGTTAATTTTGTGTTGTACGTTGTGTGATGTGTAATGTCTTTGATCCCAACCAAATAGATAGAAATCCAATTCCAAGCCATCCAAACGTCAAAAATACAAAAACCAACAAATAATAATAAAAACAACTAAGATATCTCACATTTTAACAGCGAAGCAACATTATTTCGCACCGTTGCTGCCTTAGCCCTGGCCCAAGCCAGCCAGACAGATAGACAGCAACGAAAACCACTGACATTTAGACATCCAACGAGGTCGAGGACGAGAAGGGATTCTCTACAAACGTGTCGGTACGCGGTAACTGTAGAATGTAGATATATGAATACATATCAACTTATGTATGTATGTAGCTGCTCGTATGTCAGAAACGGAGTCAAAAATGTTCATTTTCCATTTTCATGTTTCACCTACAGTACCGCCATCGTCACCACCGTACCGCACCGCATCGCAACACTCTGTCAAGGCCATCAGAGCATGAGGGGTGTTAAATTTCGTTCATCCATCAAACCTAAGGGTCCATGTATACGTGGGTGGTACCGGAACTGTGGGTGTCACTGTCACCACGGGTGATTGTAGTTCTGTTTGTTTTTATTTTTTGTGCACTCCGCGGCCGCACCTTTCGTTGTATTTCCAGCAAATAAAACGTATTTTTCTATTTGCTGTCTGTTGCATTTTGTGTACCGAATTTTGTTGTGTGAGACATCCGTCGCAGCAGCAGCAGCACCAGCGCAGCGGGATTTGCATATATAAAGAACCCCATTTAGATCATGCGGTGCCATGTGGCCACCTACGTACGTAGGTGTATTGCAAGTTCATAGGGTTGAAGACTTGACTGTGAGTGTTTGTTCCTCAACCGACTCAACGTCATCCGCATATTGCCTCGTCCTACTTCCTATCATCGCGTCCGTCGCGTCAGTGGAATTTGGAGATATTTGGAATAGTTAAGGTAGTGCGGTACGGTGAGGTGCGGTAGAAGAAGCGGGTTTTCAAAAATCGAAATGACTGTGTACTTTTTGATAGATAACATGCTTCCAACCATCATCATCCATCTTTTTATGGAACGCTCGCCTTTGTTGATATTTTTTCCGTTGCTTTTGCCGTTGTCTGAATTTGATGTAGATGTAGATGCCTGTCGGACTGTCTGCGAGTATGAGACAGAGACTGAAAAAGGAGCGACTGACTGCGTGTTATCCTGGCATTTCAATATGTTCTTCGCCTTTGTTGGCATATGTCAGAAATGTTGCAGAAAAAACTTGAAACCTCGCTCTTTTTCTTGTATGGATGTATATTTTTTGATTGGGTTGCGTTGTGAAACATTTTTCGGTCCCTAATGGAGATATTTTGTATCCTGATTGATACGCCGCCGACTACCGCCCTCCCGCCAAAATGATACGGATGTACATAAGTATACATCTACATGTGGTGGTGGTGGCAAAAAGCTTGTGTTGTTAGTTTCTTGAAATTTACCATATGAACGGTACGTGTGTGATTTCACTTTGAGGTTTCTTTGACTAGACAGTTGTAATCCTTTTTTGTTTTGCTCTGTTTGTCTGTAGGAAATAAATGTTTTTTTACAATAAAATAAAAAGGCTTTTAGAAGGCATGTTAGAGATGTAAAACGATGGTGGTTTTGGGATAATGTACCATGTATTCCCTTTCAAAATGAGCAACAAAGTGAACTCTGACAGATGTCAAACTTTTTCACATTCACCAAACTTAAGTGAATTGTGCGTGAAAAAATGTTAAAATGTTGTGGTGTAAGCAACGACTGACGTTTAAAATGTATTTATTTTTCATGTAACGTGGGAGTGAGGAACACAATTTGAGTGAAATTTAAATTTGTCTACAGACCCGCAGAACTGAGAAATAAATTGCCTTTATAAGCTAAAAGCTTCAATTTATAGAAGTAGAAAGAAACAAGAATTCTAATTAAAAAGTACCTTTTTAAAAAAATAGTAATCTCGAGAACCATCTTTAGGTGTTTATGCTTCCACAGTGAAACATATCAACGTGATTGTAAGACAGGTACAAATTTTAAAAATGTTTCCCTTTAAATTGAGAAATCAAAGATGAAATTGAGATCAAACTTTAAAATTGTTCCCACGAAAATTATTGCGCTTGTTGGCCATGAAAAATCAATTCCATGTGGCACTCAAAATTTGGCGATTTTTCTTTTTTGACATTAAATTGATAATCATTTTTCATTTACATTTACACTCCACTTTAACTAAATATGCACACAAGTTTATAAAAATACTTTTTACATTTTTTTCAAATATTGACAGTTTTCGTGCCATTTGTTGATGCTTACCACTCCCTTAACCTGTTGAGAAAAGAACTATCGGAAAACAATCTCTAGTTTTTTATTCGGCCTTTCTACTAGAAAAGTCAGCTGAATAGGTACAAAAATTAAAAGTGTTATTGAAACTTAAACAAGTTTTTGTTAAGCTTGGTAATGGGGACTTCCACCTTAACTTTTGATAATTTCTTAAATTAGTTCCGGTATGAATTATCCAGTTTTTCAATATATTTCAACGAAGTTTCGTTCCACGCTACCACTTAATTGCAGAAATTAAGGATTCTTTGTCTTCAAACTGACGACCATCCTTATTAACTGTGGGTATTAACTGTTCTTTAGTATATTTAATAATGTTTAGACCAGTTGAATAGGGCAATCATTGAAGGAAGTGCAAATATTGCTCCTCTGTCGGAGCTTTTATTATGCGCACTGAGTGAATTGGGGCGCCTTATCATGTTGGTAGGCTAAGTTTATGGGTCAAAAAATGTTAGATTACGTAGGAAATTTTCTTTCCAAACTTGCCTTATACCCAGCTGCAGTAATTTTTGATGTAACGACTTCAAGCTTACTTTTCCATAATACGTGATTGATTTTCATATCACAAGACCTTTTTTACGGCTGCGATGAAGCTTTATACATCTTTTTATTTTGTTTAATTGTGAAAATAAAAGTTAAAGCATAGAATTAAATTATTTTTCAGACTCATTGAAGTCTTGAAAACCCTTATCTCTCCCCTTTTCGTCAAGTAGTGTAGATTTTTCTTAAGTTAAACTCGTTTAATAAGGCTAAAAGGTTTGATAGCACTTATATCTGTTAAACGACTTTTTGTTTTATTTTTGCTACGGAATAAGAAGAATCTAATGCACCACTATAAAACTGCTCATCTTCAAGCTGCTGTTGTTGCCGGTTTTTAACCTTTCTTCGTGTTTTTTTCTATATGAATCTTTATTTTTTAAGTAAGAATATAAGCAATTAAGACCGGTCAATTTTAAAAGCTGTTGCACGCCCGGTTAGATCTTGGTGTCTTAACAAATCGATTTTAGGTTTTGAAACACTGCTCAGTCATTTAGGTCTACCAATTGGTCTTAAAATTTTAGATCACACATTTAATTTTACTGAAAACACTAAAAGTGTTAATTTAAATCATCCAGCACTTAAAAACACTCATAAACAACAACGATATAATTATTGGTGTAGGTACCTTTTTAGTTGACTCAAAAAAAACTTCTAACATTTTTAAAAAACGTAAAAAGTATTTTTAAACATTTGTGTGCGTATTCAGTTGAAGCGGAGTGTATGTATATAAAGGGTGACTTTTTAGCTATTCTCTTTTTGGCAACACTGGTTTATACAGCTGACGCACGTTTCGTGTTTTGTTTCACTGTCAAACATCTTTAGTTTGGTCTACAATTTAACCATAAATCGTCTTACAAACGACCAACGCTTGCAAATTATTGAATTTTATTATCAAAATGCGTGCTCTGTTAAGAAAGTTCATCGCGCGCTTCTTTCATTTTATGGTTAGTTTAATCGACCTACTGAAGCGGCTATTCGGGCTATTGTGACTAAATTTCGCACCAAATTTACATTGTTGGCAATTAAACTACCAACACACTTACGTAGAGTGCGAACTATAGAAAATATCGCAGCTGTATCGGCCAGTGTTCATGATTACCATCAATTATCGATTCGTCGCCGTTCGCAGCAATTGGGCCTCTGTTACTCAACAATATGGAAAATTTTGAGGAAGGATTTAGGTGTGATGCCTTTCAAGAATTGAACGACCTACTGCAACGTAAAATTCTTGGAAAGTTGGCCGAAGATCCACTTTTTTACCGAAAAATTGTGTTCAGCTACGAAACTTATTTTTGTCTCAATGGGTACGTATGTAAATAAGCAGAATTGTCGATTTTGGAGTGAATATTAGCCAGAAGCATTGCAAGAGCAAAGATGATGCGAATCGTAACGTAACTGTGAATGGTGAGCGCTAACGTGAGATGATATCCAACTTTTTTTTGCCCAAAATGCAAGAGCATGACTTGCATGACATGTGGGTTCAACAAGACGGTGCCACATGCCACACAGCACGCGCAACAATGGACTTATTGAGAGGCGAGTTCGGTGAACGTTTTATTTCACGTTCGGGACCGGGCAATTGGCCGCCTAGATCGTGCGATTTAACGCATTTAGACTATTTTTTGTGGGGCTATGTCAAAGCTCATGTATATACAGACAAGCCCACTTCAATTGACGCATTGAAAGACAACATTGAAGCATTTATTTGTGAGATACCAGCCGAAATGTTGGAAAGAGTATGCCAAAATTGGACTAAGCGGATGCCGGATGGACCATTTGAGGCGCAGTCAAGGTCAACATTTGCATGAAATAATCTTCAAACATTAAATTATTTGGACCGTACTATCGATTCAAATAAAGATTTCATGCATTTTTCTGAATTGTATGTGTTTTTTTTTTTGAAAAACATTACTATAGCTTTCAAAAAATCACTGTTTAGTTTTGAATAATTCGTTAGTTAATTTTAAGGGATCATTCCGAGTTTAGCAAACTCGTTTTTATCATTATTTTACAAAATATATTCAATATATATTAGCGAACTTTGCTTTTACAGTCTTTTGGGTTTTTCTCATTTACCTAACTAATGAGGATTTTTCGAAAAGTATAAATAATGTTAATAACAATATTTTTTTGTGTACCTATGTTGAAAAAAGTTTTAAGTCCAAATCAAAGTCTAAAAATAATGTTTACCAATTTTTAGTAGTATTTTTTCAAAAAATGTCATTTGTCAAAAGTGTTAACAACAAAGGCAAATTAAGTTTAAGGTTGTTCTTAAGATATTACAGTTTAGCATCAATTTTTACCAATTTATAGTAATATTTTTTGGAAGGACCTTCGTTTACACCCATGTAAGATAATTGTATGAAAGTTGTTCTTTTACGGGTACCGTTTGTTGCGATGGATTACAAGAAATCAAAGAGTTATTCTTGTCGTGAAAAGTGGTTTCTCAAATTAACTATTTGGATTTGACATACAAATTGTAGGTCTATTCCATCGCTGACATAACTCCCACTATGAGACATTGTGCCTCCTAATTTATTTTTATATTTTTTCCATCAAGTTCTTTGAAGCTAACAGCATTGTGAAAAAATGAGAGTAGTTGAAAAGGTGGTGTCTGTGTGCATTGGTTTTAAATTATTGAACACTGCAACGACAGGTAAAGATTTAGCGTGGTAAGACTCAAGGGTATACTGATGGGCATTTCTAGAACAGTGGATTACGGTTAAATATTTTAAGGGGAGGAATGCAGCTAGCTATTTCACTACAGCATAGTCTGTTAAAATATCGGTAATTAAGCTAATGATGATATTGTCACCAACCATTTTAAAAGCTCTTCTTTGAATATTGTCCAATAGGATTAAGTAAGTTTCTGGAGCTCCAGTGCAGAAATGGGAGTAATACTTAAGATTTGGACGTAATATGTATAGGCTTTGTAAATTGTAGCCAAATCAGAAGAGAAAAATTTACTAATTCAACAAAAAAAGGAGGCATCGACACTAAAAACACCGAAGATTCCAGACTTTTTCAAACTGTAATATAGTATCTTCAAAAGAATTCCTGATCAAATGCTGTTTTCTTACTATTTGGAAAGCGGGCAGAAGAAGATGAAAAAATGCACGTAGGGTTTTTTTAGAATCGAAAACAACGGAATACCATGCTTAGATCTTTTAGGGCTCTCGCCACACTATCTCGCCTTGCTATCTGTGGAGCTAACTTTAAAATTTAAAATTGTTAAAACTCAATGCTGTCTACTGTCGCGAAAGCGTAACCCTCCCCCAATGCCACTTTTCATGAGTGGTACGTACTGTTAAGTACAGGGATTCTTTCTTTAGCCGCACTACACACATTTGGAATGCTTTATCAGGCTCAATATTTCCAACTCATTACAATGTGAACACATTAAAAACCAATGTGCATCGGTTTCTCCTTTCTAATCCTATCCTCCTTTCCTAATTTGCTCGCACTATGTTTAATCATTATAAGGGTATTCATAACCCCTTTAGTGTGCGCACAATATAAAAACGAAAAAAAAATTGTTAACAAACGTAGGCGCCCAGGAAGAAGAAAAATTCTGAATTTTTTTTTACAAATGAACATAAAATTACAATTATAACGTTAAGGGATCATTATCCCGATTCTAGTTAAAGAGAAACACACAAAAAGCAAACAGCAAACAGCCCTCAAAACATCCCCCTTATCTCACAGCCTTGTAAGAGAGTACCTTTTAAAATAAATTTTTCCAATACACAGAGATTCCGCCGTTTATTATTTCCAAAATCAACATTTTTGCCGGCAGTTGTATGCTCCGCATTCTGTCAAACCATGTTTCAAAACGTCGGCTTTTTTGATTACTCGATATCATTTCGAAATCCATTCCGATAGGTACTTTAACATTTTTTAATGTTCTCATTTCTTCAAAAAATCATAGTAAATTAATAAAAAACGAATAAATTCTTGAATAAGGAATCAGAATCATAATTATTATATTTTTATTTATTTGGGTTTAATTATTTTTTGGCATCACAATCGAAAAAAAAAGTATTATTTTTATTTTATAATATCAACAAAACAACGCGAGCATACAATATAATTATCCTTGTTACATACAATTTGCAAATACATAAGATACATACATATATAAAAAGAAACCTAAAATACAGAGGAATGCCTATTTTTGTTTTAAAATTTGTGTTCCTTTTTCTTTAGTTAAGTTGTATTAGAAGCATTCTTTTGGTTATGTTTAACATAATAATGAATAAATATAAATATATTCAGAGCATGAAGTGTAATTAATTATATTTATGCAATGGTAAAGCAACGTTTTGTTTAAGCAGCAGCATATTAGGAATGATAATATATTATAATATATATATATTAAGTTTTGGATGTGTCTTCTTTTGTTTTTTAACTTACAAACTAACAATTCTCAATCAATCGTAATGTTTTTTCTCTTTCACAAAACACAAAACGGAAAAACAAAAAATTATATGTAATAGAAAAAAGGACCTTTTTTAAAAAGGATCCTCTAATCCCTGTCTCTTTCTCTCTCGCTCTCTCTTCATTTTAACATACACTTTGTAAAGAACTCCCTGTCGATAGCATCATTTGGAATATTATTGGAATACTTATAGACTAATGCCAAGATTTCCTTGGCCTCGAGAAACTCTGAAGATATGTTTAGGAAACAATTCCAAGTGTAGAAGAAGTGTCGATTGACATTCTCCACCAAGGTGATGCGTTCGCAATTGATGCAACTCAAGCGACCCTGCTGCAATGCCACAAATCTATCAAAACATCGATCCCATGCGTGCAGATTGAAGCCCCTCCCGGCTTCTTCCAGCAAATCAGGTTGACCATAGTTCATTACTATGGGTATAATCTTCTCGACCTGCCCTTCGGCCATATAGAATTTCGCCAGCACATCGAAGAGCGCCGGTACGTCTTTGAGTATTTCGAAGCATCTGCCATGCTCGTTGCGGGACCACAGATATCTCATCAGGACCGCTCCGAGCTCGTGAAACAAACATGAATTGTCAAATCGAATGGGGAAACCGCAATTGTCGCACCGCACTGCATCATGGTTGGCATTGAGGACGATGAATCCCTGGATTATGAACTCCTTTGATATGTCGTCCACTTCCCAGATGAGCTCGGGATTCAGATAGTTGAAGTACATTTCGTAGCAGTTTTGTTTGGCCTGCAGCTCGGTGTCGCCATGCTCGAGCATCACAGCTTCCAGCTTGGCCAGGATTCCAATGATCTCGCGGGAGGTGTATTCATCGAAGAGATGTCGATAACGTTCGAGGAAATTCGTATTACTGATCTGGGATGAGCGGGAAATCAGGAGCAGATTGTAAACGATCTTTTCCTCGTCAGTTATGTGTCGGCCTTTGGGTGGCGAGGGTGGCAGCTTCCGCCGACACACCACATCGTCGTCAGTGTTGTCTTTCACGTGTTGGAATGGGAGAGTTCGTTCGTTTCGAGGAATCAGATCGCTCACTAAGCTCTTTTGTTCGTCGTTGAAGATGTTGAACTTGTATTTGATGATATTCTTCCCGAACTTGCCAGTCACTGTGAGCAGGGCATCCTTAAAGTGTCGGTCTTTCTCCTTTACCCGGAGATTGTCACAGAACGAGTTCTCTAGGACGTATACTCCCTGCGCTCTCTGGTCGACGGCTTCAAAGGGTCTCTGTGAGACACCTCCGCTATTGGCACTCTTTCGCTCCGCCGAACTTCCCGAACTAGTGTCACCCTCATTCTGGGCAATACTGTCAAAAATCACCGACAAGTCATTCAACAACTCATACTGCTGTTGATCGATGAGGAAGTTTTTGATGTGGTTGAGTATTATCAAGTCGTAGTCTTCTCGAGCCTTATCGGCGAAGTATTTTAAATTTTTCTTGAGCAGGAAACTACACTCGAGCAGTTTCTCCGACCGCACCAACGCCATGGCATGCGATTGCAGCGTCAACAGGCTCACACTATACATGGAGCCGGTTTGTGTGAAAATGACAATCTCTCCATCGGGCCCAAAGACCCTGCAGTCAGCTATTCTCTCGAATTGATTGCACCACAGCACAACTGTAGAGGTTCGTACATCAAAGATGTACAGCCCCAGTTCTGTGTAGGTTAGTAGAAAGTCCTGCGACAACATTTGCAGCTTGGTGAAGGTTAAAGTTTGTGGTTGGAAGTCCAATAACTCACTGTTCTCATCAGAATACTTAAACATGGCTTCTGTCTCGCATTCGGTGGTTTTTTGTATCTTGCTTGGCGGACACGCTAGAGCGGCTTTAAATTGATGGGTTTGTAGTACTTCGCCTTCGAAATCGACTTCCCATAGTCGAGATCCGGGACGAGCACAATAAATTCGAGATGGTGTGAGAGATTCGTTGGTGGACATGGCAAAGCAGGCACCAAATGGTCCATCGCGCAAACGGTTACCAATCTTTAAAGGAAATATTAAGAAAAAAGAATTGAGTTAGGTAAGAAAAGAAAATTGTTAAAAATAAAAAAACACAATAATATACATACATATGTAGATCGAGTGGTTTGGGTAGGCTAATAGTATGGATTGTAAAAAATTCCGCGACTTTTTTGTCTTAGAGAAATCAAATGCGTAAACGCCCCCACAGAAGAGAAGGATGACAATACCAAGGATATGTTCTTCGATCTCTTAAGACAAAACATATGAGCAGTGTCCTAACTACGATATTAAAACTGTCTTGGTCGATTTTAATGCCAAGCTAGGAAGGTAAGACAAATTTGGTGGAATAATCGGAAAAAATAGCCTGCATGACAATACTTCCGATAACGGATTCAGGCTTATCTTATGCTGCAGGGCAAATCGTCCTGGTAGCCAGCATGTGTTTTAAGAACCTCAACATCTTCAAAGGAACTTGGAGTTCTCCAGATCAATCTACCGTCAACCAGATTGAATATACTGTGATTGACGCTAGACACGCTTTCAGCATCATGGATGCACGAACTTTCCGAAGAGCTAACATCGACTCGGACTCTACCTCGTTGTACCCAGGGTAGTACTTCGGGTTTCCAGACCCAAGGCAACACAGGGAGATGCTGGGAGAAGATACAACATAGCCAAATCCTTCTCCGACCGAGTCACAAATAACCTCTTTCGAAGTTCTCTGCCGCCAACACAATGTATCGACAACCAGTGTCAACATTGCCAAGATGCAATCAGAGAAACCGCCTCTGACATTCAAGCAACCACCAACAAGGAACCCCTGATTTGATGAGGAATGTCGGCAGGCAAAATGCAGCCAAACAACAGGCACGCAAAGCGGCGCTGCATAAAAGGACGAGAGCTACTCATGAGCTCTACGAGCAGAAGAGGCGAGAGGAACATAGACTTCTCAGAAGGAAAAAGAGAGACCCCGAGAAGATGTTGATGGTTCAAAAGTAGAAATAAAGTTCGAAAGTCTTACTGCAGTCAATGCTGAGGAAATGGAAGGACCACTTCTGCACACTGTATAACGGCGACGACGAACCGAATTCCGCTATCAGACAGGATGATCCATTCATGATAGACGACGAAAGCCAACAAACGGAGTGAAGATTGCCATATCTAAGCTGAAGTCTAACAAAGCCGTAGATGGAGTAGATGGCTTAAATGCCGAGCTCTTCAAAGCAGCTGGAGATAATATAAGATATGGTCGGAAGTAAGCATGCCCCATGAATGGAACCTCAGTATTCTTTTCTTATTTACTATAGAGGAATTAGTCTCCTTAACATCGCTTACAAAATCTTCTCTGCCTTAATATGTGAACGTCTAAAGCCCATCGTCAACAACCTGGTAGTCGCTTATCAGTGAGGTTTTAGACCAGGAAAGTCCACAGTCGATCAAATATTTACATTACGACAGATCCTGGAAAAAAACCAAGAACACCAAATCGACACCCACTATCTTTTCATCGATTTCAAGGCCGCATATGACAGTATCTACAGGGACGAGCTGTATAGAGCCATGTCTAGTTTTGGCATCCCTGCTTAACTCGTCCGTTTGTGCAGGATGACCATGGAGAATTCGCGCTGCTCCATAAAGGTTGGAAACAATTTAACAGAACCTTTTAATATCAAAAAAGGCTTTAGACGAGGTGATGCACTCTAAACGGAAGAACTGAAGAGTATTGAGACAGAAGCGGTAAAAATGGATTTAGCCTATTATGAGGACAAAACAAATTAAATGCTGTCATCAAGAAAGGACCTACAACACGGAAGTCTAGGTCAAAACATCACTAACGACAAACGTAACTGGACTCCGCAATGAATTCAGAAAATAACACCAGCGCTGTGATCAAACGAAGAATTAATCTTACTAACCGCTGTTTCTTTGGGCTTAGATTGATTATCAAAGCCCTCTCTCTAGCGACTAAAGTGTCGCTATACAAGACCCTTATCATCTCCGTCCTATGCAGGGGCTATGACAAAAGCTGATGAAAGCACCTTTGGTCGTTTCGAGAAAAAAGTTCTTAGCGTGATCTACGGTCCCGTATACATAGAAAGTGTGTGGATGAGAAGATGGAACGAGGAGCTGTACAGCGTAGACTTAGCCAGAGGGATAAAAGTTCAACAAATGAGATTGCTGTGTTTGGACCGGAAATCTTTGAATCCAAGACCACACAACAACGCACTTAAGGAAGGCCTTGAATCATGTGGAGCGCACAAGTGGAAAGTGACCTCACACTACTTGGAGTGCAGAACTGTAACGCCACCTTCAGTAAGTAAGTAAGTAATCATTATTTCCCAACTCTGCTTACTTTATCCCAATAAGAAAATGTTTAAAAATGTTTGAAGTGCAGGACTTAGTTGGAACCTAAGTTACACAAAGTATAAAAAGTAACCGAGCTTATAAGGGGGATTTATTTGTTGCTCAAGTTTACTAGGTTTGAAAAACACGCCTACTTAAAAAAAAAACATCAGAAAAAACAACATTAAAATATGCTTAATCAATTAAAGAGCGTACGCTGTAGATAAGCGCCCGTCACGTCAGGCAGGTTAAAACCTCTGACTCAATTAAAAAAAATATATATTACTCATCTTATTGAATCTGATTGTGAAATCTCTCAACTCGACCTGTGTCCGATAATCTCTCTCTTAATTCAGAACCTAGTGACGATGAAACTACTAAGATTAGAATTCAAAATAAAACCTAAAAAACATGATCATCCTCGGAACCTCGGATTCCAAGCAGAGAAAATGATATGACATCATAAATTCTATTGACACTGTTGTCGAAAACACAAAGATAAGAAGAAGACGAAGCAAAAATATTCCGCCTCCTTTTAAACTAAAACAACAAAACAAACAAAACGAGATAAGAAAAGAAAAACACAAGATTCTGGGATGATGAGCATCGTGAACATGATTATCATCATTTTTGGTTGGAAACTATATTTTAAAAATAATACTAACCTGTTTGTATTCTTCGAATTCTGTGTTACATAAGATGCACTTGGACCAATTGGAGACCAACAGCAGAGATTCGAAGTCGTCTATTTGGACGACTGGTTGTTCGAGGAACAGAATCGGATGAACCGAGAGACTCAACAAACTGCGACCCTGGAAAAAGATTATGATTTAAGATAGAAATTAAACTCTTCTTCTTTCGCTGCTACCCTTGGAACTTACAATGAAAGAATTCAAGACCACAAGATTGACTTGCCCTCTATTGTCACCATAGTAGAACTGTTTCTCGTCCAGAGTCCAGTGAATGCAGGTGACTTGAACTTCTGGTCCCAGAGCTGCATAGATAACCTGGGGGGCTGAGTTTGCAGACAGATTGATGACATACACACAGATGGTTCCTTTTTTGGTGGAGAAGGCGACGTACTTCTCGCCCGAGGAGATCTCCAGATGGGTGACTGAGCCATGTTTGTTCGGGATGAGATGGAGGAATTTACAGACACGACGGTTGAAGAGATACAGTGATCCAGAGGTTGCTCCGAAGATTATGTAGTTTTCAGAGATGTCAAAGCATGTGTACTGGAAAAATAAGAGTTTTATCTTATCGTTTTTCAAAGAACCATCCAGAAGGAAGACACACAGAAGGACAGAAAGAAAAAATATGGAAATTAAGTTCTTCCTTACCTTGATACGATTACTGTGTTTAAGGGGCTCATGGATGGACGGCGAATAATCGATAAAATTCGAAAGACAATGAATGTCATTCATTTTATCTTGATTTTTGTTTCGTTTAGTTTTCCTTTATTTTTCTTTTGGTGATTTTGTTTTTAAATTAACAAAAATTAATGTTTCAAATAACTGTTAATAATTCGTTTGGTTTTGAAAATTTTTAAACGTTTTGTGTTCAATAGAAGATGGGAAATTTTATGTACTTATTTGCAGCCCTCGTAAGAAAATAAACAAATAAAAGAAACCTTGGAGTGCAAGCAAAATGCGTCGCGTTGAGAAAAATGAGAAATGAGAACTAAAAAATTGAATTTTATTGAAAGAGTGGAATTGGCGGAAGAGATAAACATAATGACAGTTCGGAAAAATTGATAGAGAATGCATTCCGAAAACCGAACGCGAAGATAACTGTCAAAGTGAAAGGAGATAATTTCACCTTAGACAGAACGCAGGGTTGAGCATGAGGAACGCTTTTTTTTTAAATCGTGTAATATTCAAATTGATGTGTTATAGTACGTTTCCACCAAAAAATAATCTGAGATTTAAGGCAAGTGATTTGGTGTTTCCACCAAAGAAAAGGAGATTAATTTGACGTTTGGTTTATGTCATAACAACCAAACTTCAAATTATTCTCCTTTCGAAAAGAAAAAAAATATGTATTTGTTTACTCATCATCTGTAAGTAATTAGTTTTATTATATTCTTGTACATATTTATTATTTTTGTATACTTACATTTTATTTCGTCTGTGATTTCTTGAAAGTTGTTTATTGTTTTGAATTTGAGTCATATGGAAGTGAGACAGATAGTTGTTGTTGACATTTCCATCTGTCAGTAAACGAAATTGGCGTTTAAATGGGTCGGTTCAACAATTATTCTCCGAAAAAAAAATTTGTTTGATTTGACAAACTAATGTTTCCAAGTAGATTTCAATGAGTTTTATTTGAAATCTTCATTTGAGGAGATTAAAATTTGTATCTTAAATCTTCGAGATTTCAAAGAGATTTGTGACAAATCTAGTTAAATCTCGGTTTAGTGCCCGGTGGAAACGTAGTATTATTGAATACAAATTTTACATACAGCTTAAGGCCATGTGTGAATTGATTTTGAAAGTTTGTTTAATTTTCTAATATGGATAAAAAAGCGAATTGCGTTGAATGGAAAATACTATTTTGACCAAGTACATTGAATGACAGCATCTTGGACAAAACGTCACCATGGACAGCTATAACTTTGAGGCAGTTAAGCACTATTCACATGAGCACGACCAACGACGAACGAATGAACGAATATTCGTCGATTTTGACATTTCTTTCACATGAGAGTTTTTAATTCGTCGCGAATGAAGTTTGACAGCCGACCACCATTCACCACCGACAAAACAAGAATGATTTTTTTTAGGTTAAGTACGCGCGATTATTTTATTCGTTGCGAGTGTGGATGATGTGGAACGCGAATAAAAATTGACAGTTCGTATCAACTAAAATTTTTTTCGCGACGAATAAATTTGTTTTCTTAAATTTATTAATATATATGATATTGAAAAGTAAAAGTATGCATCATAAATCAAATAGAAACTATATTGCTATCGTTTTGTTAAGATTTTGTGTGGAAATATGTCTTTAAACGTACATAAACTCACATTTTGTAATTCATTCGTCGTTCCTTGGTCGCGCTCATGTGAATGCTGCTTTAAGGACTTTGTCTACCAAGGCACCTCTATAATTTTAGACAACGACACCAGCGTTAAATTCAAACGAAGAATAACTCTTCCAAACCGTTGCTTGTTTATACTTAAATGAGTAGTAAAGTCCTCTCTCGAGCGAGCATCTAAAATCACCATCTGTAAGACACTCATCATCCCGGTTCTCATTACGGCGCTGGTCCCTGGACCCTTTCAAAGAAAGATGAGAGCGTCTTAGAATACTTCGAGAGAAAAATTTTTCGGGTGGTTTTTCGTCCCGTCTCCATAGATGGAGATGGAGAGTATGGGCTGTACAGCGACACTGACCTGGTTAAAAGAATAAAAGTCCCACGACTTAGATGGCTGGGTCATGGAATGGATATCAACGCTCCAGCCCAGAAGGTCTTCGAATCCAATCTCGTAGAACGGTGCAGTAGAAGAAGACCGCAAATCAGGTTCAAGTAAAGTAACAATGTACGAACTTGATTCCCTCAAAACCAAGAAAATAATTTTGATTTTGAATCTTGAGAAACATCAAACATTTAACTGCTAGTGTCAAAATTTAGACTGCTCCTCATCATAATAAATTTTAACTCATTTTATTCACCACGCTAGTGTCAAAATCTCATTCGCTATGAAGAGCATCAATATTATTTAATAGAATTTATTGCGCAGATGAACTATTATGCAGTGCGTAAGGATTTATGTAGACTCTATGTTGTGTTGAATAAATTCATATTTATAAGACATTTTCTATAAATTACATATAGCTTTAAAGTGCTTATGTTGAAAAAAGTACTTAATCATTATCAAATGAGCTGATTATCTCAAGACAAAATAAAATATAAATTCGGGTTGTGATTGAATAAACAAAAGCAGCAGTAGCTGATAGCAGCAAGACAAATTTGAATCAAATTATTATAACAAACTTGAAATGTCAAATATCTGTTATTGAACAAAAAAAAAACATTTTTCGTTTCATAAGATTGAAAATTAATAAAATGTCTATTTTTATTTGTTAACCAATTTTGACACTAAACTCTTTTTAAGTGACTACGTATCTAAACATCTTTCCATAATAGCAATTTCTTTGGTGGTTAAAAAGAAAAATTTTCTATTGTAATAAAGAAATATGAATTTATTCGGTTTTATTTAAAAGAAGAAGAAAGTAATCACGCCAACTACAGAACATTATGAATAAGTTTTGGACGGATTTGGAATTATTTTTTTGACACTTTCACTATAGTGGTAATGTCATTTTGTTCCCTCAGAACCCTACGGGCTATTTCCTTAAAACTTAGTAAATCATCAATAACACTTAAACAAATTCGGTAGGAAATCAATAAATGATCGTCTCATCACATTTATATTAATTTAAATAAATCAATTTATTAAAATCTATCAAAACGATTATTGCTCGGTTTGCGTTTCCGTTGGCTTTAAATCAAATTTACATTTCAACAGTTTTTTAAAGAATTTCCCATCATTACGCCAGCACCACTAGAATTTTCAGTCAGTCAGTCTGACTAATTTTACTCATTTTATAAATATTTAAGAAATTATTTTAAATTTCTTGTGACTAAAAAAAGGAAAACACACCTTTGTATGCAAATAAGGATGCTTCACCAATTTATTTATTGAAATTCAATATTTGCCAATAAAAAACTCTATGAAATATCGTCTTCTCTTCTCGTGTTTACATGTCAACATTTTATCAAACACGAAGTCCTTTTATAAGTCAAATTGATTTTTTTAACGGTTTATTAGTTTTCCGGAAATTGAAATTTTAAGTACTGATTTTTTTAGCTAATGCGAAGTTTTACTAAATTCTCTCAAGTTATTTTTACAACGCCTTTGTGTCCGATAAAATATCAAAGTGACAAATTTTACATAACACTGGTTCTCAAAACATTCAAAAGAAACAGTGTGAGTATTAAGATAAGAGGAAGTAAATAGTTTTAAACACTTTTTTAAAAAAATAAGTTGTCCTTAATTAAAATCTTTCCTTAAATATTTCCCATCAAGTATGCAACATTAAAAAGGCTAAAGACAACAACAACAAAATGGGGTTTTAGGGCTAAGTTAAGGCACAACACACATCCTTTAACAATACATTATATGACGATTTTGTAGAGTTCAAATCGTTGGCTTCTAGATACAAATTAAATCATTTCAATATCGTAGAGTAAGTGCGGCAAATATGGCCCACCCTTAACATTTTTTTAAATAAAACCATAAATTTAAGTCTAATTCATTTATTTTTTTTTTAAACAGTCTAACAAAATATTTTTAATTCAGCTTTTAAAAACTTTAACTAAAAAAAAAGAAACATAACAAAAAGTTAAAAACAAAAACTTAAAGGAACTTCAAAAATCATATTTAAAAAATTGCGGCAAATATGGCCTACCTGGTGTTGAATATGGCCCAGTGTGGGCCATATATATAAACTTCATAATTTTTTTTTTTAGTCATAATACCACATATGTTAAGAAAATATTAAACACAATTTAATTTAAAAAAGAAGTTACCAATTTAACTCAAAATTGAATGTTAAAACACTTAAGAAAACTTACCAAAAAATTACAACCAAAAGTAAAAAAAACAAATTGCCCGTATATCTATCACAACCGTAGCCCCACATTAAGCATGAAAGACTGAGGCTAAACCGGTTTGAACGTGTTCGTAATGCAATCTTTTTTTTTTCGCTCCGGCTTCCGGTTTGGGAAATACCGCTATAGGCCATATTAACCACGTAGGCCACATTTGCCGCACTTACTCTACTTATTTTATGGAAACTCTCATTAATTATTAGTCTTAATATTATTCAAAACCTTGAATTTATTGCTTTCGTAGTTTTGAAAAATTCGTTTTGGAGCACATTTTTTATGCTGATTGTGAATCCGAATTTTAGCTATAATTATCTGCTCAGATTTAAAAGATACCCGTTTTGAACTTTTTGTATGTTTTTTAATATATTTCAATAGCTTAATATTATTCCTGCAATTACTCGCACACAGGAATGGTTGAGAGTTGTAAGGCACTAGGCCCTGGTTCTTTACGGACTGTTGCACCACCTAATTTATTTAATATCATAGAATTATTTAGACGACGGATTCGTTACAAGACCAAAACTTACTTTCAAACCTTTTTTCCTTTTTCTGGTGAAAGCCGTTTTAGGACAAATGGTTTAGCGTTTCTTTAAAAACTATGTTAGACAGGTTAAATTCATGGACTCATGAAGATTTTTAGTTAAGTTAAGTTAAGTATTGAAGAAAGGGATTATAGATTTGTAAAACTATCAAGAAGTTACTTCAAAAATTTAGATACCCAAAAAATGCCTTACACTTGCGTGTTTTTTAAATTATAAAAAGTTATATTTCAAAACAAAGCAATACAATTCACGACGCTTTGATTTGTGAGGAAATTCCCAATCCAACAATCCAAACAAAATTTTACTCCTGAATTTAAATAATTTCGGTAGCGTAACAAATTCAAATCAAAAACAAAAACACACAACTTCGATCTGACAAATTATAATCTCATATATCTTTCGTTTTTATTTGTTATAGATCCTTGTCTAAATATGCACTATTGCAAGATCTTCCAATATTGGCTGAACTCTCAAAAGTCTTTCAATAGCATCGAATTAGGTGAAAATCGCTAATTTTCTATCAAATGAAAACTGTCCGTTTGTACAGTTGGTTGATTTAATCCAAATATTAGAACGGCGTTTTTCGGTATAAAATCGGCTGACAATTTCCCACAATTTTGTGTCTTCCAATTAAAAATTGTCTGTTTACATCGTTGAAAACACTTTAGAAAACAATTATTACAAAAGATGACAGAGAATATTTAAATTTAATTTGGAAGTGAAAACGACAGGTCGTGCAAAAACATTAAAAAAAATATATAATCGCAAAGTTCGGACGAAAGATCGGGTAACACGTCCAGAAAGGGTTGTACACAAAATTGCTCGTCGATTTGCGAATCGGGTAACCAGAGCCTAACCAACAAGCTTTTGACTGTTTGGGTTTAAATACTTTAAACGCCATCTCTTGCCAAACCGTGTCATTAAGTAGTTTATACTATGTACAAGCTGCATCCGGCAAACATCACCTGGTCTCGATCTCCTTAATAAATGGTTAAGTTTGTTCAAGCGTCAAATCCTTTTCATCTTTTATTTGTATGACTTCTTTTTTGTTATTTTGCCAAACGGTGACTTTTTATTTGTTTCTATTTCCATAGTTTTTAAATTCTTTCAAAATCATGTAAGCTTTTATTGTTGTTTCCTGCTGAAAAACCTTCTGCCAATTAAAAATTGGTTGATGTTGTTGGCAAGAACAACATCCATTAAAATAAATAAATTGGGTGTCGCAACAGTCCGTTTGAGAACTAGGGCCTAGTGACTGACAACTCTCAACCATTCCTGTGTGCGAGTACTGTTATCAGGGATGAAAGGGACCTACAGTTTTAAGCCGAACCCGAACGGCAAATTTGAGAAAGCACTTTTCATGACAAGAATTACTCTTGGAGAATTTGTCAATTCCTCGCAAGAGGCAGTACCCGTGAAAAAAAAACTTTAGGTGGCATAGGCAGGGATCGAACCCAAGACCTCTCGCATGACAGTCCAACGCACTTTTTTTTTTTTTTTTTTTTCAATTCATTTTTATTAATTCAATCTTAAATCTATCTTAAAGCTAGACAAAAATTCATAAAACTAGCCTAATTAACCATAACTTACAACTAACTTACTGGTCCCATACGGACACTCTAAGTTAAACAATAATACTTAATGCTAATGCCTTTCGGCCCTAAGATCTATTTTAACTTCAATTCAATTTTATTTATTTTTGTATTCATTAGAAAATTTAAAAAAACTAATGTCAATATCCTTTTTTATTTTTACTTAAAGACTACTTAAAATAAGGTCCTTAATATAAAACTTAAAGCTAACTAAAACTACCTATTCTACCTATAACCTACTTAAAACTAGAACAACCACAGCAGCAAATCTAACTATCTAACGTTTTTTGTTTTTCATATTTTGTCTTTTTTTTTGTATTTTTTTTTGTTATTATTCCATGTTTTTTTTTAATTTTTTTATTTATTTATTTTTTTTTGTATTTTTTTGTATTTCTTGTATTTTTTTTGTATGTTTTTTTTTTTTTTTTGTGCCACCATGCCTATTCTACTTAACACTAAACCCTAAAACTATAAAACAAGTATGTAACCCGGCCAAGGCTTAAAACCCCATCCCGACTACTCACTATCAAGTGCCGATTGAAGCCACCAAAACTGGTTCTCCTGCTTCACCCTATCAGTTCGGTCCCGTTCGGACACAGCCCTACTGAACCGAAGGAGCTCTGCTCCGCCTTGTGCCATGACATCCCGATTGTACAGGAGTCGCCTATCCACGGTTCGTCGTCTGACGTGGTAGATTAACGGAACTGCCAATCTATCCTGTATCAGACCGCATCTATCTAAAAAGAGGAATGCCTCTGGTGGAATGAAGCCGCTCAAGCGTGCACTTTCAAAATATTCGTCGTTCGGGTAGAACGCCCCGAAAATTAAATTGTTGGTCGAAGACATAGCTCTTGCAATGTGACCTCGAACGAGTTTTATCACGAAATTGTCAATTCTGTTGATTTGAGCCCCGTTGTAGGACCTCGTTGGAATAGTAGTGCACGTAAGAAGATTCGGCTGTTCGATATAAGCCGGTACAGCGTCGTAAACACTGCCGCTCGAACACCCGAAACCTCTCCATCTGGGAAGGGGCAACGTTGAACCACACAGGACAACCATAAATGATCATCGGCCGTATGAGGGCCATGTAGCAAATTACCTTCACTCTGGGGTCAAGCCGACTGCTAAAAAACAGCCGTTTCGTCAGAGCGAAGGCTCCTCTGGCCCTGGTCAGAGCAGCATTTATATGTCTATCGAAATATAAATACTGATCTAACCAGATACCGAGGTACTTCACTACACTTTTGCTCGCTAATGGCTGCCCGTGAAGATCAACGATAACCATCTTGCGCCAATTCTTGCACGTATCCCTCGTGGCTCTAGCCAACGGAGTCCGGAACAGAATTGTCTCCGACTTCTGGACATTTATTTTCAGTTTCCAGTCGTCGCAATATCGCTGAATCTTGTCGAAATCACGCTGCAAGAGAATTCTAATAACCTCAACCTTCCGGGCCGTTCTGTACGCAATTAGATCGTCGGCGTACGCAATTGCCTTTGTAAGACTACCTATCAGATCGCTGGTGTAAATGCTGAAGAGAATCGGCGAATTCACCGCTCCCTGTTGAAGACCATTTTTAATTAAGACGTCCAACGCACTAACCATCATGCCACGGGTACTACAACATCCATTACATTCAATTATTTGAAAATCTAAAAAAGTAGGCGTTTAGGCGAGCTCAAAAGATTGCACGAATTCAATTCTATCAAAAAAACTGGCCGACGATAGGCTGCAAATTTGTGTTCTGTCACTTTTGACAGATAAAATGTGGGTGTTAGGTGTCAGTTATAGCTATCATTGGTTTTCATCATTGAAAACAAACATTGGAATCTTTTTGGCAGGTCGTTTATAGCTATCAATAAAAATGTCTGTCATTGAAAAAAATGTTCTGATTGAAATCCACCGAAAAATTTTACTGACAGAAATCTGTCATTGGAATTGTGTTAAATTGGAACACAAATCAGTGGAATGATTCGTTTCACTTTTGAACATAAAAGTATCAGCTGTTCAGTAAAATGAATTTCCGTCCGGAAAATAGAAAAATAAATCGCAATACAATTTTTTTCCTCAAAAAAATTCTTTGTGTGATTTCCGATCGATCAGTATATAATTTTCATTTCTAATTAAAGGGAAACACCGTCAAATATCGAATAAAACAATTGAAAATTTAGAATGAAACAACAACAACTTGTGTGTGCTGTGTGCTACCACCAAGTTTTGGCTGGAGTTATAGCTATTTCACGGGGGCCAACGCGATCATCAGACTCCTTTTAGTGGTGCTTAATCGCTTTTTGTTCAATTTAATTTTTGAAGAACTTTTGCCCGAGCTGGGCTTGAACAAGCGACCTAGCGTGTGAGGAGCTAGTGCACTACGCACTACGCCACCGCACCCACATGAAAGTTGTAAGCCAATTACAGGTTTTTTCGTTCTATCGAACTATACTGAACCGATTAGCATTTTTCTAAGTACACACAAGTAATTGTTGTTGTTTTATTCAGGTTCTTTCTATTATCTCCTCTCTTTTTCATAAGCCAACAATTCGATTGGATTCGTATGAGGAGGGAGATGAGGCGAAAGAGTTTGACGCTGGTCAAGATTTTTAATTTTAACAAATTTTTTTAAGGGGTTTTGTGTGAAATTTTACACTCGCAGGTTAAGGCAGCTGCTTGCCGAATTTACAATTGAAAATTTAATAAAACATTTTTCCGGATCCATTTCAACTATAGCTATAACTGGCCCCTTAACATGGATGATAGAAATATTGGACGATCTTCCAATCGTGTATACTTAGCTTTAGTAAAAACAAGAAATTACTTTTACCTACAAAAGTATAACACACCCTAAATGAACTCCGAAATAGAAAATTTTAAAACTCACCACACTCGACATATAATCAATTTGACATTTCTGCTACCTGCGCTCTCCACACCACACCACATACACACACACACACACTACACACCACACACCAAAGAAAACCAACCATTCATTTTTCATTATTCATTTTCATTCTTCTTGTTCTTCATCTTTTCGTCGTCTTTTCGCAGTGTGTGCTTTTTTGTGTGTGCTCTGTGCTGTAACTGAAAAAGAAAATTTCTCCAAAAAGAAAAATCCACTGAAAAAGTCAAATTTTCTTTGTGAAAATTCCTCCCAAACAAATCCAATTTCAATCAAGTGCATTTATAATTGGCATTTCCATTCAACGCATCACACAATTCGACTTCCTGAGCAAATTAATTTCGGGAAAAACTCAAAAAATTACCCGAAAACAGCACAAAACCAATCCCCCCGGCCGTCGAAATGGAACGAACCCATTAAAAAGAGAATAAAAGCAAAGAAACATACAAAATACAATAAAATTCGATTAGAAATTTTCTTTTCTTAGTCGTGTTTTCTTTTTAAATCTTTTTTTATTTTGTTAGTTGAATTAACTTCCTCGTTGTCGTTTAATTGTTTTTTATTTTTGTTGGTCTGTTGCGGGTGTCGCTGTCGATTGCCGAAGGTGAAGGAGCAGGAGCAGGAAGAAGAAGCTGATGCGGAAAAGCGACGATTTTTCCTCAAGACTAAATTCTTTTTTTGTGTTTTAAGTTTTCCATTGGATTGGTTATCGTTTTGGTCGTTGTCGTTGGTTACATTGAAGGAATCAGCGGAAGGCGGAAGGGTTTCGATTTGGAGATCGACGACGCGACGGTTCGTCGGGCATAATTCTAATCCAAGTGCGGCTGCGGCGGCGGGGTAGAGTGTGGACAGTGGAGGTATAGGAGCTTGGAAGTGAGAAGTTTATTTACACTGAGATTTGCGTGTGCCAATAATAAATTTGCGATAAATATTTTATCGAAGAATAAATAAAAGAAAAAAGTAAAAACAATTTTCTGCTGGTGCTGTTGGGAAAAATGGCGGAACGTCAAAATAATTTGTCAGGTAAATAGACAACTAAACAGTTGATGTTGGTAGTATTCGTTCGATTATGTAGATTTTTTAATTTAAGTTTTATAATTGTTTATCTTTTTCAATTATCATAACTCTTACATGTAAAAACCATTATCTATCAGTTTTTAAATATTTTCAAAAAACAATAGTTTAAAAACAACATGTTCACTGCCGTATATGTTGTTCCCAGGTCTAGGTTGTGTAATCCCCTCCTTATATAAAAAGTCTTGTTAAATTCCCATCAGCTTTTCCATACTTTTTCTTTTCACCAAGATTTTCATTGAATATTTTTTTAACTTTTAGAGTTAAGACGATTAACACACATCCTCAATGTAATGAACGACATTATGACTTTCGCAGTAATAGGCCCACTATGGATCTCGTGGTTAATATCATCGAACAGTAGAACAAATCTTTACATCGTTTTATCGTTTATTGTGATTGATATTTCAAAAGCTTTTGATAGAGTTTGGCGTCAGGCTCTCAATACAAGTAGCATTTGATGGGTTCATGTCTGAAAATATATATATAGAAAATAAATGCTGGTGTGCCACAGGGCTCTGTCATGTGTTCGATACTCTTTCTCATTTTTACTAATGAATTCTTGTCTGAAACTTCTAAACCACTTTTTGTGGAAGGGTCACATACGCCATGTGTCGTCAAAAACTCCACTTATCTGAGGCAAAACAACAAATTTTTATCTAACTCTGATCACCCAGCTTAGTTGTACTCTTTCTTCCTAGATTTTAAAGCCGGCTTTTACAAAGTAAATAGATAGGCATTAATTTGCAAAATTTAGTGTGTTGTCTTTCGCGAAATTTTTTTCTAACTTACTTAAAGTTTCTATCGTCAAGTAAGGCAAGAGTTTGGGATGGAAACTAGTTTTCTGACAGGTTTGAAACCACATCAGGCGTTCCTCAGGAATGAATCCTTAGTCTATTATTCTTTCCGCTTTTTATTGACGAAACATTTGAACTACTCTCAGGCTGAGTATCTTTTGTTGTCACAATGGTGAAAGTTTTGTTGTATTAAAACGATTTAGTTCTGCTTGTAGACAACCCATTTTCTCTCCATTTACAAAAAAAATAAAACAGACTTCAATCATTTTGTGAAATGTGGGGACATCTTATTAACATCCAAAACATACTACAACAACGACTACAACTTTTTAACTGCTACATAAACGATATTATCAAAATTGTCAAAAATTGCGAGCTTACTCTGTTTTCGGACGATTTACTTTTGTATGTTAAAGCTAAAACAATACAGGAATATAAAAGACTTATGAATAAAGACCTTGTAGTTTTAAATACTTGGCTTAAGGCTAATACATTAAAATTGAATGTGCCAAAACTTAAATGCAGAATAGAATAAGTATTGGAAATTAAATGTTTGACATTAAAAGCGGGAAATTTACATTACATTACATACATAGTAGAGAACACAGCACCTTGAGCGACTAGACTATATAAGGTGATAATAACACAAGACATTAGTACAAGACAGAAGGACAGAAGAGAAAGAACAACAGACAGTAAGAACACATGACAACGGCACACGGTAGTTTCGAGACGGTCCCCCATCTGCTTACTAACCGCGCTCACTTGAAATTTATAATAACGTTATTGGAGTCGCATAGATTTAAGCAACTAATGTTGTTTATAAAATGAGACTTATATTTTTATTTCTTCACTTTAAGTTCATAAATTAAAGAACTTAAACGCTTGTATTTCCTACCTACCTAATAGCCTTTCACAATAAAATATATATTTTTCAACATAGTACAAAATTCATCTTGAATCTTTTCATGTTGCTTTCACTGTTTGGGCGTTATATCTCCACAGAGATTTACTTTTCCCAACGGTTGAAAAAATGTCCCTTATCTCTTAAAAAAAAAAACAACTTAAGGGAATTACCTTTAAAGGAGAAATATATTCTATTTTAAATGATTCAAAATATAAAAACTCAGAAAAAATAGACAAAACCCAATTTCATTTATATCTAGTGGATTTGCTTACCCCGATAAGCAGAGTGGACTGAAAAATCGAATCCGAATTCATATTTCTCAGACTTCAAAAACAGGGAATTGCTAAAAATATTGGACAGGTTCAGACGACTTAAGGACTTGAAGTTCAGTTAATCTAAGTATAAATGAATTAAAGATCTTCCAATATGGGCAAAGTTTTTGCAGTCAATTTTTATCAAAACGCTAACTGACTTCTGCAAACGTTTTTTTTTATATTTTCAAATATTTAGACGATTGTCCACTAATTGGATATTGGATAATGTTCTTGCCAACAACATCATCAAATTTTTAATTAATAGAAAGTTTTTAAGCAGGAAAAAATAAACGTTTACAGAATTAACAGAACAAACTTTAAAAGATATCAGTTCCTGCTTGTTTCCCTTTTTTATATTTTCACTTCCAAAACAACTCTCAAGATAATTTTCTTCTAATTTTTTGTTTTTTGTTTTCTTAAGTCTTCCAACCGTGTCAACAGAAAATTTTTAATTGAAAGATGAAAAATTGTCGGCAATTGTCAGCTGATTTTCTACCATATATAATATTTGGACAAAATCAACCAGCCTATAAACGGACAATTTTCAGTTGATAGAAAAATGGCAATTGTCACCTAGTTGGAAGCTTTGAAAAGACTTTTGACAGTTCAGCCAATATTAGAAGATCTTCCAATCATGTATATTTTGCTTAACATCTGGCCAATTAGATATTAAGCCTTAGTATCAATTTTTTGGTAGCTGGCTAATAAAATACTAGAAAGTTAAGTTACCTTCAAATTCTTTAATTCGTGAGAACCGCCCAAAGAATTAGGCCTATTTTTCCAAGCCTCCCTAAGAAACGAAGACTCAGAGAGAATATACAAGTACGTCATTTCCTTCAAAGTCGCCTAGAACTTCATAAGCTTCACATGTGCTTTTGAAAGACTCCATGTCTCTGCAGCACTTGACAAATGTCTTTGTTTAATTTTCTGATCTCCTAGCATTTTCTACACAAGTAACAATCTTATTTGTTAGAAATCACGTCGTCTGAAAAACATACATATTAACTTTTTCAAAATGTTTTTGAATTTCCTTCCTATTTCTATCTATGTATTTCTTTTATGTTTTTAAAGTTTCATACCATCTTTCCAGTAGAATATATTTTAATTTTTGTGTTTGCATGCAAATAAAGTTATTATTTATGTTTTAACTTACTAAGGTGCCCGTCCACGGAATCCACCAGGTGAACTGAGTCTAAATAATCTTCATCTACGGCAACAGCCCGAACGAAAGAAACAGCTTACATTAAGCCTTGCCGATGGACCTGTTGTGCCAGCTCCATTGCCAGACAAGACCCGCGAACGAATCAAGATTCAAGCTTCGGGCAAGCTACAATTTGGCCAACATGTCTATCATTTCACATCGGATGACATGGAGGACCTTGGCGAAATTGGTCGTGGTGCATTTGGTGCTGTTAATAAAATGATCTTTAAAAAAACCGAATTTGTGATGGCTGTAAAGCGTATTCGTTCGACAGTCGACGAGAAAGAACAAAAACAACTCCTCATGGATCTGGAAGTTGTAATGAAATCAAATGAATGCCCATTTATTGTGCAATTTTTCGGGGCATTGTTCAAAGAAGGCGACTGTTGGATATGCATGGAGCTTATGGACACATCTTTGGATAAATTCTATAAATACATCTATGAACGGAAATGCCAACGAATTCCCGAATCGATTTTGGCCAAAATAACAGTTGCCACTGTGAATGCATTGAATTATCTCAAAGAAAAATTAAAAATCATCCATAGGGATGTGAAGCCGAGTAATATTCTATTGCATAAACGCGGTGATATTAAGCTGTGTGACTTTGGTATTTCCGGACAGTTAGTCGATTCAATAGCCAAGACAAAGGATGCCGGATGTCGACCTTATATGGCGGTGGGTTTTTTTTTTTTTTTTTTTTTTAGAGATTTTTGAATGCAAAATTAAACTCCATCTCTTTGTTTTTGACAGCCCGAGAGGATTGATCCCGAAAGGGCGAAGGGTTATGATGTCCGCAGTGACGTGTGGTCATTAGGAATAACATTGATGGAAGTAGCAACTGGAAATTTTCCCTACAAAAAGTGGGATTCTGTTTTTGAACAGTTATGCCAGGTAAATTACTCGCTTAACTGTGAAGAAAAATGATCTGACTTTAATTTTTCTTCTAGGTTGTCCAAGGTGATGCCCCACAATTACAACCATCGTTCAATGGAATGGAGTTTTCAGTCGAATTTGTTGACTTTGTAAATACTTGGTAAGTTTAATAAATCAATAAAGTTATAAAATCATTTATAAAAAAACTTTCCCATACCGGGAATCGAACCCGGGCCTTCTGGGTGAAAGCCAGATATCCTAGCCACTAGACCATATGGGATATATAATTTTTCATAGCAAATGTTATACAATAGTTTGCATGGAGATGAAAATCAATAATATGAAGTGATTCATACAATATAAAACATAAGTTTAGGGATATATTTGAATGAGTTATAAGTCAAGACTATATTTTCTTCTGATGAACAAAAAAATGAGAGATAAACAACTTTAGAATAAAGAAGTGGTGAAGCTTTCATTCACCCTGATTATTTCTATTTGTTTTGCCCATAACACCCGATATTGGAAGTAAATTTAAATTCAATTTAAAGAATTGTTACCCATTATCCTCAATGTACACAATTTTTCAATTAACTCAGCTTGTGGACGAGCCAACTCGAATTGGAGGTCAATCCGCTCCAATATTTGTTTCTAACCTCTAACCCTAGTAAATACGAAATCAGTGTATTACCGCCTCTAGACACATCAGACTATCCTATTCTTTCTATTCCTCAGAAACTTTAACTGATCACTATGCTTCCTTGATAGTGACGTGGACCCAACGCAGATTTATGATTACAAATAGGGCAAAAACTATCAAACTTAAGGAAAGCTCAGGTTTAATTCTAGTTGTAAAGGGTAATTAGGTTATGAGATGTAAGTTTCCGTTGTTATAAAGCCAACACAACTAAGGAAAACTGGAATGTGTTTAAGCAAGTTCGAAAGACCTGTAGTGACCATATTCGACTAAACAAATTCTAACATGATCAAAAATTATGCAAAAAATACTACAATCTCCCAAATGTAGTAATTTGTAATTTTTGAGCGTTTGTAAAAAAATGAACGTAACACACGTCATTATCGCTACCTACCCTCGTTTTCAATCGACACTCCTAATATCCAATTTGCATAGAACACAGTTTGCTGTTTATTCAATAACGCTACTAGAGAGTGTCATGAGTCCTCCTGTACTTGAAAGCGTTAACGAGTTTATGGGAAGAATCGTCTTTCGAAATAGCGCAAGAATATTGAAAGACCTTGACATTAGCAAATCTGCTGGCCCGGATAGTATCCCTTCTGTTGTTCTGAAGAAGTGTTCTTCAACGCTGGCAAAAGTAATTCGTAAGCTTCCGAACGGATGTATGGAAAGCAGCAAGGACATGGAAACCATGATTAATCATCAGTTTAAGAAATATCTAGAAGAACGAAAGCTTCTAATGACCGGCAGTAAGGCTTTTGTGGCAATAGATCCACCGGTGATTTGATGGTTGGTCCGACCAAATATGTGAAACAAATGTTAACATCATTTTGGAGAATTGCACTTAATATTTTAAACGGTTTGTAATCAAGCTCTGTTTTCGCTTTTGAGCCACAGGGTGCCGTTTAGTCTACGACACTCTTCCTTGTTTTTAAAAATGATCTTACATAAATTGTTTCGCTGTAGGCAGGATTCTGAGCTTTTGATATTCATTTTTAGATTCACATCCTTGTCCTTCGAATGTAGAATTTCGAAATCATTGAATTCCGATCTTGGAAGCATTGTAAACTGAAAATCAATCAGCCCTATCATGAACTCCATCGTAATCGGAAATTTTTACGAATCCCGAAAAACTGTATCATGAAATCCGTTCGTAATGCAAAATTGTATGAGATTTTCCACTACGAACGGATTTCATGATACAGTTTTTCGGGATTCGATAAAATTTCAGATTACGATGGAATTCATGATGGGGCTGAATAACCGTGTAGAATTTAATGCCTCTAAAATTTAATTGTCTCCTGTCGTTGAAGCGAAATCCAACTCTGATACTGCTATCCATGAGCTTAAGGAATTAAGGAAACTAATCAACTTTAATTACTCGGTATGTGTATCACAGATAACCTCTTATGAAATGATCACATCGAAACTTTCAAAAATGCTTTTAGGTCCTTAGGATTTCTCCGACGGCTTAAGAAAGTTTGCATCCTTTGGGCAGGTGCCCCTAAAACAAGTTTAAGGCTTTTAGATATGATCCAAAATCTGGCTTTGAAAATCATATGCGAAAAAACTATAACCCAAATATTTACATCACTCGAAAATGTTTCACGATTTTCCTTATTTTACCGATATGTTCCGCCTCCCTAATCATTGTAGCGTCTTCCAAGCGGAAATTTTAGCGATCAAAGAGGTTCTCTCCTGGCTAAGAGAAAACGTGATACCAACTTCTGAGATCCGCATCTTCTCTGACAGTCAGGCTGCTATTAAATCTCTTAACGGTGTCTCAACCAAATATCAAACGGCCCTCGATTGTCGATCGTCTCTTGTGGAGATGGCCCCGCAATTTAACATTCACCTTTTTTGGGTGCCGGGCCACAGAGACATCACAGGAAATTGTAGAGCCGATGAACTCGCTAAAAATGGAACCGTCATACATATTTCACCTGAAAGGGAGAAGATAGGTATACCGATAGCTACATGTAAACTTCTGCTAAAAGAAACGGCTTTCAACATAGCAAACTCTAGGTGGTACAATTTACCAACATGCGCAGCCACAAAACTCATATGGCCTTCATTGCAGACTTCATATTAGCTCCCTGATAGGTGTCCTTACGGGACACTGTCTTATAGGCAGACACGCAATACGACTTGGTGTAGCCTCAAATGACTTCTGCAGGAGCTGTATGGACGAGGAAGAAGAGGAAACAATCTCTCACCTTCTCTGCACTTGCCCTGCTCTTTCACTAAGACGCAAACTTCATCTGGGAGACTACTCTTTTGATAATCCCATTGAACTAGCTAAAAAGGATATCAAATATCTTCTTCGCTTTACAAAAAGCTCAAAATGGTTTGACTAGTAAGAAGTAATTCTCTAGATTCATGTGGTATCACAACGGGCCTTTTCTTTTGGTCTAAGTGTGTGGATTCTGTATCCGCAGACACTTTAACCTAACCTAACCGATATGTTTACAAGCAATGTTCTGTCGAATTATCCAGTTGCATTTTCCCCTCAAACAATTTAGCCGCAATAATCGAACTTCTAGGCATACCCATCAGTTTTCCCTTGAGCTCAATTTCGGATGTACTGTAAAGTCTTTTTTTAACCGCACATCAAGAATGTTGAATGCTTTACCCAATTATGGTTTTTTCTCACATTTTTATAATCAAAACCAAATGTTTAACATATTTTATTGGATTTCGGCATTTTTTAAAGAGTTCCGACAACAAATGCTTGTAAAGCATTCCACATTGGGTGTACTTTGTTCCTTAAGTAGTTTGAAGGCCAGTTATGGCAAAGAAAGAACTTAAGCACAAACAGTTTTTGTTGGATTTGGGCCATCTTGAAACAAGTCTTGCTAATGCTATTCTAACTTATGTTTACTATGAGGCCTTTCTTTCTGTATATCACTTGGATCTTGAATTAACCGGTTTTGCTCTAACACAACAACCACCTGAATAAACTTCGTCGCTGAAGCAAAGGTGTCCGCGATTGAATTCGGTGTACCAGTATTTAACAGTGTTATGTGATGGAAATTCAACACATAAAAAAAGCTTTAAGCCGGTCTTAACATTTGATAACTAACTTCATGATAGTGAACTCTTAGCTCAAATACCAAAACAATCTAAGGATAGTGATTCCCGGAAATGACAAACTTTTCAGCTTTTCGAATATAATTTATTTTAGCAAGGCCAAGGCCGGAAGTTTAAAGACTTTATTTGAAATAACTTTCATCGCTCAGAAATTCATAAGGCTTTTTTCTATAATAAATTTTCCAACTAAAAAGTTGTCAAACTCTAACTCCACCAGCTCCAGCGTCCCTAGTGCCTAGTAATACAATAATTGATAAAAAACATAAATTATAATTATAATATTGCTCATTTTTCCTTCAATATCCTCGATTATGTTAAGTGCTGGATATTATTTCGCTTTCATTATTGATGTCATCGTTTCATTATAAATCATATCATCAATTTTTTTTTGTAAATATAAAACTTCTATTTATTCTTTTTGTTTAAAGCTTAATCAAAAACGAAAGTGAACGACCAAAATATAGCCGTTTACTGCAAATGCCATTTATACAGCGTGGTGAACGTAGTCATACCGATGTCGCCGCCTATGTAACCGATATTCTTGAGTCAATGGAAAGTGATGGAATCACTGAATTCACAACAAATCAACCAGCTGAAAGTTAATATAATCTTTCAGGAATGTAGGTTTTGTTTTTGTTTTGTTTAAATTGATTCTTCTCTTGTAAGTAAAGTGTGTTCAATAAAACTTCAAACAAAAAAGAAAACACAATACACAAACCTAGAAACACTAGAAATTTACAAGCAACAAATAATAACACCAGTTTGACTTTGGTGGTGCCATTGACGAGCGACGACGATGACGACGACTCGAAAATAACCAACAACAACAAAAACCAACAACAACAACAACCAACAACACCAAAACAACAACACGGTTCGGCAATGGGGAGGGAGGGAAGGGTAAAAAACAACTTAAGTTCTTTTTGACTTGTTTAAATAATCAAAAATGAAAACAAAAACTAAAGTAATTAAGTTAAACTTTGTTATATATAAATTTATCCCTATAAGAATTTGATTTTTGTTTGTTTTTATTAAGAGTAGGTATGTAAAAATCAAATAAACAAAAAAGAACATTGTACTGAAGAATAAATAGACGTAGAGGTGCGGATTCAAAAAAAAATATGAGTAAATTAATAACAGTGCAGGCACTGGAGGTCAAATCGTTTCAAAATTGTACTTACAAATTACAAAAAACCATAAAAAACTGATACAACACTTCAAACTATAACATCACATTTTAGCCCTAAGGAAACTTTAAAAATAAATAATGCAAAAGTGTCTAAACTTTACAAAAGTCCTACTCCATCTTAAACTAAATTTAATACTAGATCTATTATAAATTCCTTTACTATCATTGTTTTAAAAGCACAAGTTACAAACCTTTTTGCTAAAGCAACTTGGCTCATTCCTGGTAAAATAAATAGTTAGTACATTCCACAATCTTCTATCGGGAGCGTTTTTCTGTATTACCAAAATGCTATTAAATTCTCTAGAATTTTGAAGTACAGAAATGTACATTTTTAAAAGGGTCTTTCAATAACCCAGAAGATGGCATTTTAATTTCACATAAATTATTGTAGATCTCAGATCGTGAGCTATGGTAGTTCGAGGATAAATCGCAACTGCGTGTCATTTGTCTTTTCACAAAATTGGTCTTTAACCTCATTGGACTGCGCAAATAATTATTTTATTTGTTTTATTATTTTTTCAGTAATTCATGAAATATAATTATAACAAAATTTTTGTAAACGATACAACCTCCAGCATCTCTTGTCTTAAAAAAAACAACAACTACAACAACATTAAAATCAAAACTAAACGAGGGTAATTAAGCAAAACAAAAATGATAAATGATAAATTTGTCACAAAGTACTAATTTAAGTACAATTAACTTATTTATTATTAAAACATTTTAAACAAAATAAAATGAGAAAGTAAATTAAAGCGATTTCTGTATTTATTTGAGAATACACTTTAAGCAATTGCGTCCTGTTGTTGTTTACCGCATTGTAACTATCTTAGATTTATTATTAAACAAAAAACAAAAATTAAAATAATTATTATTACTGTGTACTATCATTATGATTCCATAATTTTTAAAATGTTTTTGGTTTTTTGTTTTTTATTTTATATATATTTTTTTTCCTTTGTGATGCATTTTTCTTTTTGTTGCAATAAAGTTAAACAAAAATTAATAAATATATTTAAATGTATTTTTATTATATATAAATATATTTTTGTTGAAAAATATTAAATGTAGAAAAGTTTTTGTTTGTTTGGATTTACTTTATTTTTTGATATACAGAAGAAAAACAAAATGATTGTAAACTTAACATTCGCATTATCATATTTATAAATATTGAACGATAAAAGTTAAAAAAAAATAATTAAAGGACCGAAACATAAGCAATAATAACATTTTTTTTAATAGAAAGAAAAAACATTTTTTAATATCAAACGTAAAGTTAAAAAAAAATAAAAAAAAATAAAACAATTACACGCCTCTCCATAGCAATAAGACATTTTTTACCATTTTATTCCCATTTAAAGAAATACGAAGAAAAAACGATAAAAGAATGATGATAATATTATAGAAAACATTATGTATTAACGAATTTATGTAAATCACCATGTTTATTTGGTCATGACAGAAAATGTTGACAATTTTTTCTAAAACAAAATCATAACTTTCAATACTTTTTTCTTAACTATGAAAGGCTATCTTCGATTTATATGGGTCACAAGTGAAGAGTAGCTTGTACTTAACTTAATTTCAAATTATTGCATGCATAAAAACAAGAGCAAGGGGTTAAGGCGTAAAAGACTGACTTTTGACAAATTTAATCACTTTTTATAATGGATGAAAATAAGGAATATTGCATGAAAGCTTTCCCTTTGCTATACTCACTTATTCACTGTACATTATGGCACTTTTCTTCTTTAATTGTCTTTTTATTCTTTGAAGCTCTTACGCTTTTTAAGAGAACCTAATCGTTTCCTTTTTTATGTGAAAATAGATTTCATTTAATAGCATGTACAATTTTTAGCTCAAAGAAGGAACTGATTTCAAAATCGTTTTGATTGGACTTTTTCATGTTCTTAGTTCATCTCTACAATTCGAAATATTTTCAATTAGCTTGCCTGTGTAATGCCTTCGGAAAGTTTTATTTTTTAAACATGACATGTTCTTTTTAAAACCAAATTACTTCTTATCCTATCAGTGGCTAATTGGCCTAGAAACACAAGGACTGAACAGCTATTTAAATTCATTGGTTGCATCGAATCTAAAGAAAGACTACTTAGCTGACCAGAAACCTAAACGAAACTACAAGTCAAATTAATCATTTTAAATGTAGGATGATGAAAAAACATATAAGTATAACAATTCGTCAGAAAATAAACTTGATGACTTTTATTTGTTGCTATGTAAAATAATATCGTCTTTTGATTATCTTGTTTGTATTTTCAAGAACATGGAACTTCTTGAAATCTTAGAAATCCAAATAGAATTGATTCTATTTGTGTAGTTGGTATTTAATGCTGACAGTTCAAAAACATAACCTTATTGAAAAACTATCCATCTATGTATATCTTCAATATTTTGGACTATTTTCAGTATGGCTTCAAAGCATATTTTTCTATTATTGATTTATGTACATATATGGTGTCTTACTAAATCACACGTTGTTATTTTGCTGCAGTTACGTTTAACGAAGCCTTTTTTCAATTTTACCCAAGCTTTTCGATGTAGCTCAGTATACCAAGTCTTCATTTTCTTTCGTATTATTATTTTATCTTCAGTCAATAAAATCTCCTTAAGTCAATTTAAGCAAAAGTCAAAATCTACGTTCTTCTTTTAATAAACTGTAAGGAATTTAAACTCTCGAAATCTGATAGTTTTTACATATTGATTTTAAACTTTAAATGCAAGTATATCAAAACACAAAAAAATGGATTTAGAGAGTTAACACCGAATCTGCAATTATTAAACCTCATTCCAATTAACTGTTTTTTTCTCAGAGGCTCCAAGAAACCTTAGGGCCAAAGTTTATATTTTTTTGAAACAACGTTGTTCATTTTCTTAGCAATGATGCGGATTTATAATACCATTCAATTGTTTTTCAAACGTAAATAATTTCTCTTAAAAAGTAAAATTATCAAAAGGAATTTTCTCTAAAAAAAAAGTAAGAGAATACATTTTGATATCCTGCTTTCTTTTAGTGATCTCGTACTAGTTTATTGTAAACTGTTAGGAAAGTTATAAGTCTTTACGCCGCCGACCACTCTGCACCAATAGATCCATCTAAAAATTCTTAAAACATTTATTAATCATAACCAAAACCTGCACCTATTTGTATCCTTACTCTCTCTTTTTCTCTCTTTTCTCCTCTAACGCCTGTCTTAATAGAGATTAGATTATAAAAGAAAAAAATCTCTAGAACCAACTTCAAAAATGAAAAAATACAAAAACAACAAAATAATAACTACCTTAAGTCAAACGTTTTGTGTCCTGACTAATAATAATATTATTAATTAATTATTAAAACAAAAATCAACAATAATTTGTTCAATTAAAAACTTCAAATATGATGATTAGTAAATAAATAAATTACAAAATTACTTAAAAAATAAAAATAAACCAAAATGCGATATGAATAATGATAATATTATAATATTTATTGTGCCTGTAAAAAAAGAAAAACATCCCATAAAATTTAAATTTATTAAAACTTAAATTAAACAAAAATTTAAAAAATAATTATAATTTTTGTGTTAAAAGCCAAAACTGAATGAATAAATAAATAAATATTTTTCTTTTATTTTTATTATTAAAGAAAATTCAAATTAAAAACAAAAACAAATTCCTAATTTTATTTTTTGTTTCAAAAATAAAAAAAAAAACAAAATACAAAAATATTTTATATTGAAAAATCTTTAACAAAAAAAATCATACATTAAATATATATATTTATATTAAAACAACAAATAAAACATAATAAAACATATTTATATAAGTAGACAAAAAAAAAAAATATAAATAAAAATAAAAATCTTAAAAATAATTGTGATTAAAATCCACATATAAAATTAAACACCAATTAAAATTCAATAAAAGCGGACAGCTATTTAAAATTTATATGAAAATATATTAAAATAAAATTCTGACAAACAAAATAAAAATAAAAACAAAAATAAGAATAATAGGTACGATTTTTATAGGAACTTGCATGAGACACCATTTAATGCTGAAGGCAATCCCAAGAAGATGTTTCTCCTCATTGCACCTACACACACTATCTCTTCATTCTTTTCTTAGACTTTAAAACAAGAAAAAAGAAAGCTTAAATTAAATATGAGTAATAAAAAAAATGTGTTAGTGAGAAAATAATTTACATAAATAAATAAAACATAAACATATAGATTTAGGATCACAATAAAAAGTAGAAATTTATATATTTAAATTTAAAAAACCAAAAAAAAAATAATTATTTTAAAACAAAAACAAGCTTGCCATAAAAGAAATGCAAAATAATTCGTCCCATAACTGCACATGAAACATTTAAAAAGAAAAACACTTAGAAAACACGCATGATGTGACACAATCCCTCTCAGGATAAATGAGTTGTTTTCTATTTTGCAAATTATTTTTCCATTGAAAATTACAAGAAAAATAAAAACAACAATTATTAACAAAAACAAAAAAAAAACAAAAAATATTTTTTAAGTAAATCTTTAGAAGATCTTTTATAGCTTTGCGTGCTTTTTATGTACACACACCAAGAGAATATTGTATTTTATAGAAATGATGATGATGAAGAAACCGAAAACAAAATTGCAAATTGTCCAAAACAAAATTTTATTTTGCAACAAAAACAAAAATAAAAACAAACAAATTAATGCTTAACAATTTATTTTGTTCTTCAAAATAGAGGCAAACACAACAAAATACACATAAAGTTAACTCTTAGAGGAGAAATAGTAGCGAAACAAATTTATTAATTAAAATTAAAATTAAAACAAAACAAAAAATTACAAATATAAGTAAAAATGTCATTTAGACAATAAAAATTAAATTAAAATTAAAATTAAATAAACTGTTCGTCTATGAATAGAAAGAATAAAATAAAAATATAAAAAACAAAAAGCATTAGAAAATAACTTCCGAATTATTCCTAAAATAATAAACAAAAAAAATTAAAATAAAAACAACAACAACTGTGTAATGATAAAATAAAGAATTTGTAGTGAAAAGTAAATAAAGAAAAAAACGGTATGAAAATATAATATTTTTTAAAACCTAAATTTAAATAATAAAAATAGTCACAACACAACAACAACAATTAAACTTGCTTTTCTTAATTCAAACAAACAAACAAACAAAACAAAAATTATTTAAAATCAACAAAAAAAAAGTTAAGCTCGTCCGAAAAATTGTTATCATTTTAAATAGTTTTAAGTAAATATTGAAATAAACAATAGATTTGTAAATATCGTAATAAATCTATACAAAATGAAAAATAAGAAGAAAAACAAGTAAAAATAAAAAAACAGTTAAAATAATTTTAAATATAAGTGAAAAATAAAATTTAAAACAAAAAAATTAATAAAAACAACACAAAATATTTAAAAAAACATACTTTTTTGTATGACTATTTTTTTCTTTTGTTAAGTGAAGCTGGATAGATAGGACCATCATATCTCTTTAATAGAGAACATGTTCTCTTTATTTGCTCTTAATATTTTGTCAAAAACATAAATGTTGAAAAAGAAACCAAGTTCAGCTGTATACAAAAATAACTTAAGTAATAAGTGTGCTGCTAAAAATAACACTGGTTGGCACGATTTTTTTCTGGCAATAAAATTGCACTTTACCAATGGCTTTTAATGACCCTAATTTAAATCCGACTTCAATATTAATGTAGCACGTTAAGTTTTTGAGATATTACTTTTTAAAATTCGAAAAACAAGTATTAAAGGCTTTTTGAGGCTAACTAAATATAACAAGTAGCTTTTTTCAATAAAATCCGTGATGGTTTCTCCTGTCTTACAAAAATTTAAAAGAAACGATTTATGCTAAAACGGTTTTTAAGAGAAATAGAACACCCGATTTGGAAGTAAGTTTTGTTCTTGTAAAGTTTTGTTGTGTAAACAATTCTATTATATCAAGGTTTTTAAATATATTAAAAAAAGCTTACAAATCTTTAAATCGGGTATTTTCAAAACTTCAGCAAGTAGTAAAAATTAAAGTTTGGATTCGAAATCAGGACTAAAAATTAAGTCCAAAACGTATTTATCAAAACAAGGAATGTATTTAATTGAAGGTTTGCTCAAATTTTTTTATAAAGTCAATCAAAGTAATGAAATTTTCCAGAAACTTAGTAAGATACTAAAATGATTTAAACTGCATCTAGAAGGGAAAGACTAGTACCTTGCAAAATCATCATTCAATTTATTGTTAACGAGATATTTTGAGTTTGAGTTTTAAAAAAATCCGTTTTTGGTTGTTTTTAGAATATTTAAAGGGACATACATATTTTAAAAACCTGATGTGATATACAAAATTTAAAGGCGAGATTCGAAATAAGGACATCTTAATCATTTCAAAAAGTATTGTTTTGTTTGTGGGACAGAAAAAAAAATAATTTTGTCGACCAATGTAATGAGAGCTAAAAACACCCCAAGTTCTAAATTTAATAAGGTTTAATATGAATTTATTTTTCGATACAATTTTTTAATAATGACAGATAATACTAAAATATGGATAGTAATAAAGGAACTGAAAACTTGCAAAATAAACCTATCCAAATTTAGCCAGCAATTATTGCGTAGTTGTGATTTCACTGCTTTTTGAAAAGTTAAATTTGCCTGATGAAAAATTCTTAATTAAAAATATAGGTAGCTGTATTGGGTCATCTCTTTTAATAAGTTATTCTTTGGGTGTTTATTGTTTTGTTTGCATATCTGATTTCCGCTTCGTACGTGTTTTTGTTTTTACCTGACAAAACAATATTTCCTGTTCTTTACTAACTTAAGTTCGCATGGCCTACTCTTGGTTGAATGTTTTAAGGATAAGTGTTCTCGGAAACTAAAGTAAAGGTAAATCAAGTCTATAAAGTCTTCTTAATGTATTGTGTTCTAAGATAGCCCTTTCTTGGGCTTTTATTTTTACTGGGACAAAAGTTAATTAGATGCATACCATTAAGACGTATGCTTGCTTGCAACAACATAAGAATGGCCAAATGTAAATAACAGCATTTTCAAGCTAGGTAGTTAGGAAACTGTGTCACTGGCTTCAACTCATAAACGATTCCATGAGTGAATTTTGTAGTTACCTCTTCGGCTCTTATGTTATAATATACATCCCCCGAAACCTTTTAAAGAATTCAAATATAACAATTGTTTTCTCCAATCCTGCAGAATCTTCTTAGTATTTTTCTGAGGCTTCAAGTGCTTTCTTGGATAGGTAGCGAAGGCAATCTATCGAATCAGTGACAATAAGTTTAATTTTTCGCAACTTTTTATAGTGCTGAGCATTTCCATTGAGTTGAGCATTGAGTTGGTTATACTTATTTTTCGGTATGTTTGGAGAGGAAATAAGAAATTTTAATCTTCCATTGTTGGAAAAAATGCCGATCTTGTTTTGTTGTAAACCCTTACTCTTATTCTTTTCACCAATTCAACACAAAAAGCAAGGTTTTCAGTAGAAGTTAATTTTTTAAATGGTGAGTTTTCTAGAACCGATGGTCCTTGTGTTCACATTGTCAACTCTCACTCTGCCAAATTTCATTACTTTTCAACACTTTGGAGTGGTATTTTTAATTCATACTGTTACGGTAAGATTTACCGCAGCAAAAATCATCTCTTAAATGATTCTTAAAATCGTTTCGGACCATGTATTTGCGCCATGGTTTACTCTCGTTGTGTCTCTTCCTCTCCATCCCAACCTCTCCCATGTTTTATAATTTCATTTTTAGCCCGTTGTCCTCGAGGGTCATGAGAGTAGCCCTTAGACGATGACAAATTTAGGTATACCCCGTTTGGAGATCGTGCTGAGCCAGCGGACGAGCTGGAGACTCACACGACAAATCGTTTAAAAGAGCGAGGAGCGCTCCCGAACACCAAGTCCGTGGAGCCCCAACATCCTTTTCGGACAAAGGGCTAATATGCCCAACATTTGAGAAAGTATGGCCAGTGAGCCCAACGCATTGTTGTAGTATGGCCCTTGGGTCCACCATAACTTTCTTAATTGTTAACTTAATTAATTCTTATGTACAACCGAAATTGAATGTAACGCTAAGTGTTCATCCCTAATATCTTCAATCTATAAGGTCAAACGAATTGTAGGTTATAAATTAATTTGAGTAATTACGTTGGTACTTTCTTCTTCGGACCTCTTCCACAGATAGTTTTTATAGTAGAGTAGCTGAGAGAATGCTCAGGTCAATTTATTTCAACTTTGAATTTTCTTTTATTCTTCTGATTTTTCTGTTAGTTGTTTTTTTGAACACGGCCATGGATGCGCCTGGTTTTGGGAAAGCTCCAAAACTTAACGAATCCATAAAGTATGTGTGTGTGTGTGTGTGAGAGGCTCGCCTGAATTCGACTTCGGAGTGGCACCGTAACTTTGAATTCAGAGAGAAATCTGGTTGGGGTGAGAGTATGGGTGTGTGCGTGAGGAGGCCGAAGAAGAAGCTTGAATGATTAATCACTTTTTGGTTGGTCTCCAACAGGGTTCGAACCTCAGTAGCAAAATTTCGGAGCAGATTTGAAGCAAAAGTGAAGTAAATCAAACATTTCCGAAGTAGATTTAAAATTGAAAGAAAAACTCATGTTTTCAAAAACTATATTTTCAACAAAAATATTAATTTTTTTAAACAAAAACTGAATCACAAACGGTTTTACACTTCAGAAACTAAAATCTATTCATAATACATACTATAAATATTTTTGGTTTTTATTGATTTTATTTTAGAATGTATTTGCCTTATACAAATTTAAATTCTCTTATAAATTTAATCAATTCAAGCGGTGGTTCAAAAATTTGTTTTCGATCTGCTATTAATGATCGTGAAAACATTAAATTTTCAACTGTATTGACATGCAAACGATTTCTTATTTTAGTTTTCAATAAATTCATTTCGGAAAATTTTCTCTCAGCTGCGGCGCTGCTGTGTGGTAAAACGGCTAGAGTTAACATATATAGTCAGATAAGTTTTGGAACGTAAGTTCTTCCATTTTATTAGTGGTTGTTTTTAATGAGTATACCAAAAGCTAACTAAATATTGCTGATCTATGTTGCTTATATTGTGTATAATGAATGATCTCCATTCATCATTTAATACCTCAATAAAGGTTTTATTATAAGGAAATGCCTCAATCAATTTCAAAATTGGAACTGGAAATGAAATGAACGAGAAAGAGAAAGAGAAACGATAACAAAACAAAGAAAAGTGAGAAAAAATGTGATTCCGTTCAGAGACAGAAAGTCAGAGCAGAGTTGTTTGGAAAATACACAGTGCTGTCATTTAATTTAATTTGGTTTGGTTTGGCTTAGTATGGAAAAAAGGAGCAGATCTGAAAAAAGTGGAGTGGCGAAGTAGATTTGTTTTATCCCTCAAAACTGGAGTAGATTTGCTTCGATCGAAGTGAGGTTTGAACCCTGGTCTCCAAGTTTAAAAGAAGCAAAGTGGGAGGAGCGTTTTAACTTTCTTTTAACTGTTGTCATTCTTTCGGGACCGAATAATAGCGGTCCATTCAATCGGTTTCGGTACATTTGGTTTTACATTGTTCTTTTCCCTATCTGTTTAAATTGCTTTGTTACCATTTTACTTTCCATTGGATAATTGTCATTTAATTTCTTTGAAAAGATTCCTAGGTTTTCATCCGAAGTCTTCTGCCACGGTTTCCTAGAACATTTTTTTTTTCAACAAATAAAATTATCAAACACCCCATCAGGGATTTAAAACATTTCGTTTCTTTTAAAATTTTGAAGAAACATTTTCAGCTTCCCGCTCAAGGCAAACGACCCTTTAAAAAGTTTCCTGGCGCCCACCCTAAATTCAAGTACGCCCCTGTACTTTTATTTAACTCAATCCAATCCGATTAATATTATTTTAATCGAATTAAATTTCTTTGATAACATCCATTTAATTCGTTATTCGGTCCCTATTTAATTCGTTTAACCCACGCTCAGCTGAGCTAGTCGGTGAGCTGCACAGGTGTTACAGTGTATTCTCTAGTCTCTTTATTTTCTTTGGTTTGTCTTCGTTCGATTGTGACAGCTTGGTCATAATCGAATATATCTTCCGCGATGCCGGTTGCACATTTTTAATAATTACCTGCGTTTGTTTGGTCAATATAGTTCGCGGTTTTTAAGTAGTTCTCGTTTTCATCATAACTCGCCCTAAATTTAATAAAAATATATTCGGTTCTTCTTTAAGTGAAAAACACTGCAACAATACCTTGTTTAAGAAAATGGGTGGATACCACGCCCCCTGAATGTATGTATGTATATCCTATACATTTTTATTTTGTCTTTCTATACACATCGGTACCTATCACTCTGATAAATTTCATCAATATACAATCATCAGAAATGTTTCTTGTGAATGAAAACATACACATATGAAAAGTACGCGGAGCACACACCTCTTTGGTGGATAACCTAATATTTTCAAGTTTTGTCTTTGTATGCACATCAACTCCTTTCACTTTGCTTATTTTCATTGTTTTTTAGAATTTATTTTACAACTCATGTTTCAACTCAAATGAAATGGGCTTGTTTAATTTCACTGTTCTATAACACTTAGAAGTGTTAATTTTAACTTATGTACATACTTCGTTTAAAAAAGTGGATGTATGCCACGCCCCATATATGGCATTATTTTTGTGCCTAGATTGTTTTTTTTGTTTTCATTTGCACACCTTCCACTGAACTGAATTTCATTAATGGAACACCACAAGGCGAAATTTCAGGTTTCGGGTGTCGGGAATTGATTCATACTTTTGATGATCGGTCAGATCAGACAGTCAGTCAGTCAGTCAACCAGTTTTATTTTTTCGAATTTTGAAGTGCTGAATCTCAGAAACTCTTTTGGCTACGGAGCGCTGAAATTTGGTAAAGTGCATCGACTATTTTAGTAAGTGTTGCGAATTTGAAGTTCTTGGCTTGGTTGGTTCTTTAGTTAGAGATGTTTCATAAGCCGGCTGAGATTGTTCCTCTAAATAGGTGGTAGTACCAGAACTTGGATATAGGCATAACCTTGCCCTTTGATACCCTTCCTTGCAATGAAATGAACATCCACAGTTTTCTTTTCAAAAATATTCGAATTTTTAATATCAAACTAGAAAATTGGATGTTCAAATATCAAATTTTTTTCCAACCTTTCCAAATGCATTTTCTTGTACAACTGAACCTTAAGCAGAATAGTTAAGCTATGAAATCAAAATATGGTTTAAATTTTCAAAAATATAAGTATGTATATTTTTTGTGCATATATAGTCTTCCCCTGATTGGTGTTTCTTCTATAAGCTAAGAACAACTACGAAATTTAGGAAAACAAAAATGGACAGAATTTCCAAATCAAACAATCAATCTTGAGAACTTTCGGCGACTCTTTCTTGAAATTCTTTTAAAATTTTACTCGGCGGTATATCGGTCTCTATACGGCTTCCCACAACATCTTCAAGGGCAAGTCTCTTGTTTTGGTCAAAAAATATATCAACAATTATACGAACACCTAAGTTAAAATAAGAAAATTATATCAAAACTGTTCTTTGAATTGCTTAAATATTTGTATTTACCATTAGGAGTTTTAGAAATTATGGTTTTACTTTGGTATGAGACATCGGAAACAGTTAATTTGTCATCGTTATGCTGTGGTCCCAATTGAAAGATAGATTGTCGGGATTTTTTTTCTCTTGGTGCAGGCTTTGGCGGTTCTCTGGATCTTGAAAGATTTATAAAACTTTTCTGATTGTCCAATGGAATTGCTGGGATATCGTTATAAGCTTCAAATCTTGAGAATTTTGGTATAATAAATTTTAAATCACATTCTAGTTTACATATTTTTTTTTCAACCAAAAACTCACCTTGAATGTCGAATAGTTTTTTGAGAGCCACTGCTACTCTTCGATGGACTTGTTGGTGATTGTTGACCAACCGATACACGCCTGGTTTCGTCACCATATAAACCTTCAAAATCATCTTCATCCTCATCTGGTATCGTATCGATTTGATTCAAACCAAAATACGAAGATTTCGTTGGCCCAATAGATGAGAATGAGGATTTTACCGAATCTGAATTTATGGCTGTATCATATCGACGAACCATATCACGAACTTTCATTCCTTGTGAAGATTGTATTCCATTCATTTTTGGGTGTACTTCTTATTTGAAATTTGGGGTTTACAGAAGTATCTAGCGGCAAAAAGATAATTTAGTTTTGTCCAAGATATACGATTCGAGCACGAATTGAACTATCAATGCAAAATGCATACAAAAAAAAAATGTAAAAAAATCGACTTCCCAAAAACGAGAACGTTAGAACAGTGCTCGCTATGTTTTGACTTTAAATTTAAAAAATTAAATTCAGAAAATAGACTTTGAAGTTAAAATCATACATGTATACATACATATTCTTTTCTTAATTTTGAGAGTTGTAAGTTGAGACGGTTGTTTCTTAGCTTTAGACTTTGTATGCACACGTAACTGCTTGTTCAGTTCTTCCCATAACGTCGAAGTCATCTGCATATCCAAGATACTGTGTGAAGGTTTAAAATATTGTGACATTCGTATATTAGCCGTGAAGTTGCACACCATTCTTCCTTGTAGTAATCTTCAGTTGATCTCGATCGTTTACATTGATTTTTTTCCAATTTTGGCGAAACACGTGGTTCTGATAAGACGTATCTGCTTGGCAGGGAACCAAAACTTTGACAGTCCAAGGTATAGTTCGCCCTTGCTGACACTGTGATAGGCTGCTTGAAAATTGATGAAGAGTTGATGTGTATCAATGTTGTATTCTTGTTTCTGCAGAATTTGGCGTAAAGTGAAGATTTGGTCGATTTTGGATTTTCCAGATTATCTCCAGCATGAATGAAGAGCTCTGCTTATGGCCTATCATCACTGGCAGCTTTGCTAGCCTTCGGCCTGGTGGTGGCTGTCTTGATCTCACTTAAGTCGGATGAGTTGAACACTTGATTCACTAATGGATCCAAAGGAAAAACTCCTATGAGAACGGTTTGGCAATATGAAAAAGCCAACTGTGACGGTGACGGAATTCTTCAGGAACTTTAACTCATTAGTATGCTTCCATAATAGTGAAAATTCATGGTTACATTCGAGCTTTAAAAGAGGTTATAAGGATTAAAGATGTAAGTTTCCAGATTTATAAACAAGTTAGAAAGATCTGTAACGGTCATATTCTTGCATGACAAGAAATTAAGGCAACAAATACTAAAACCTCGCATAATTAGTAAAAATTTTAGGTACAAAATCGATTCCTACACTGACATGACTCCTCGTGCACTTGAGAGTGTAAACATTTTATGGGACGAATGTTCTTTTGCACTTGTGCAGTTGCCAAAGTTTCAAAAGATCTGGACATACAGAAATCCGATAACAGGATAATATCACTTTTGCTGTGAATACGTGTTCTTGTTCTTCAACGCTGGTAAAATTACTGAGTAAGCTTTTAAATCTGTTATACAGGTTTCCTTCCGAGTGGGTGGAATGCAGCACTTGTCCAGCTTGTCCCTAAAAAAGATGAATCCTCCTCCCCCTCTAACTATCCAATTAACTGTCCAATTTCTGTCCAAGGTCATTGAAGCGCAGCTCAATTTTCAGCTTAATGATTATCTTAAGGAACGAAAGCTTCTTAATGACCGGCAGTATGGCTTTCGTAGCAAAAGGTCCACTTGGTCTCATGATTTGACTCACCGAACAGTGCAACAAATCTTAACATTGTTTTGAAGAAAGTAAGACCTCAAAGGCGTTTTCATAGTTTGGCGTCAAGCTCTCTCATTTAAAATGGGTGCATTTGGTTTTGATGAATCTCTTATTTTTGGACCTTTCTTATTTTTGGACCTTTCTTATTTTTATAAATGATCTTTGTCCAAAACTTCTAATCCACTAAATTATTTAACTGACGGTAGTATCCTCAGCATTTTCGTTTTTAGATGTTCATCCTTGTTCTTCGGATGTGGACTACCAACGGCAGCGTATGATAAGCTCATTAAATTCTGATCTTGAGAGCATTGTCCGATGGGGAATCAATTACCGTGCAGAACTTAATGCTTCGAAAACTCAATGCTGTCGCAAAAGCGTAATCCTCCCCTAATGCCTCTATCCATTAGTGGTTCTTGAATCGAGGAGACTGAACAGTTCAATTTTAGGTATATGCATCACAAATCAATTGTTGTGGAGTGACATCGCCAAAAATGCTGCTAAGTGTTTAGGTTTCCTTCGACGATCCAAGAAGTTTTGTATCCCTTCTGGTAATCTGGCTATAATTTACTAAGCTTTTGTTCGTCCAAAACTCGAGTATAATTCTCATATTTTGGGCTGGAACCCCAATAACGTCTTGTGAACAACTTCAAAAATGATAGGCGATCGTTCTATTAATGAGACATTTGCTACTCTTGAATACTGCCGCAAGGTCATTGTTTTATCAATATTTTTACAATATCCGTACTTCAGCTTACCCTTGAGCCCAGTTTCGGACGTACTCTCTTTAGCCGCACTAAACGAATGTGGAATGCTTTACCAGACTCAGTTTTTCCAACTCATTACAATGGGCGGAAATTCCAAACTATCTCGTTTTAAACCCTGTCCTCTGTTCCTAACCTAATTTTTGATGTTCTGTAAAGTACAGAGATTGTTTTTTTAATCGCACTACACGAATGTGGAATGTTTAAGCAGACTTGATATGTCCCACTCAACCAATCTGCATTGGTATCTCTTTTCTAATCCTGCCCCACTTTCCGAATTGGTCGCTCTGTGTTAATTAATTATAAGGGTATTCACTCCCCTTTGGTGCGCGAACTCAGGTCTCAGGTCGTCTTCACCGTTAAGCAGAAGGTTGGAATTGTCTCTTCAGATTATAAGCATGAACTGCGACTTCACCATTGTATTGCCTTAAGCTGTGATACCTTAGCTATCTTCTCATTAAGTAGGAGCGAAAGAACAGATATCGCTCTGAAGCCATGAAAGGAAAACAGTGGTGGAATCGGCGAATATGATTGGTGATTGTCACATTTGTGACCATCATCAGTGATAACCTTTAATTTTCCATTTGGGTAAGGTAATCACAAAAAATTATGTAAAAATCACTTAAGAAGAAAAGCTTTGATTTCATAATTCACTCCGCAAATTTTACGTATATGTATGTAGAATAATTGTAGATATGATCACAATAATGTGTCTTTTGTGACTGTAATCTATTTCAAATCATCTAAGATTCTAAGCCGATTCCATCCCAGGATTGCGATGAAAATATTACTAATAACTGTTGACTTTTGACATTTTCCAACAATAGAAATCTAATCCTTTCCTTAATTTTTCAAGTGAGTGAGGTGAAAACAAATTATCAAAAGAGTTCAAAAACAACAAACCATTATAAGGGAGGCATCATTTGGTTACCTTGTAATGTTGTTTGTTTTTTAATTTGCTCCGAACCCAAAGTGATAATTTCCCTAATTCCCTAATAATGTGCATTCTTTGTATTCTTGTATTAAATTATGGGTAGGTATGTACCCAATTATTTAATTAACCATTTCTGTGTAGTACTTTGTTGATATTGTTTATTATTATTATTATTTGATTAATTTCCATAATAGCCTACTATATCTTAAACGTTTGTCTTTTTTATTTGCTTTATCCATAAATAACCTTGAACAATTTATTAATTTTCATTTTTGTTTTGATTAATTGAGGAATTTTATTTATAATGTGTATGGTTAGAAAAATAGTTATGATTAATTGTATAAAAATTGACTGACATATCAAAGAAGAATCTATTTTTTGGTTTTATTTTTGTTAGATTTTTCTTCTACGTAAGTTATAAAAGTAGGTATACAAAAGCACGTGGATAAGACCTAAAATATTGGTAATCATCAAAATTGTTAGATATTGTAAATTCTTTTGATGCCAATGACACTAAATTGATTTGTTTATTTTTTCTGTATTAGATGTATTTAATTTTTTTTATTTTTATTTTGATTAAGTGACTATTTGCATGTTACCCATATTTTGATTATTAATTTTTCTTCTATAAATTTGATTCTTTAATCATTAGTTAAATTATAGAATAAAGGCCTAAATAATAAATCATGTTGATTAGATATTTTCAAAAAAAAAAAATATTAGGTACATTAAAATTCGACGTCATTCACACGAATATCCAATACATCACAATTATTATTATTGTCTAAATTGTCTAAATGAATATTTTAAAAATACATATGACATGATTACTAAGCATCTTCTATATGGATCCGGATCTCTAGAAAATAAACATTGCTCAAAAGGTTTAATAAAACGAAAACACACATTTTTATTTAGGTATTTATCTTGATAGCTTAAGGCCTATTTGCTGCTAAACGAAACTTTAATACTTAAGCTGAAAAAAAGCTTTTTGTAGTAATTGCTAGTTTTCACTAGTTTATGCCATTTGCTTCCGATAGCTTGAGGTTGTAGTTTAATAACTTACTTAACTATAAACGTGTATGAAACATACATTTTAAAACCAGAAGAAAACTTTTAGGGAATTAGTAGGAATTTCGACCAACTACAAAAATAATTGGTAATGTGAATAAAGTACGCATTGATTTCGGGAAATCAGATTTATTAACTTTCCCCTTGCATGTTATTTTAATCATTCCAATTCACTTTGTTGAGCGGACCCTTCAAATTTTGCAAAAAAGGATGCTTCAATTTTTCCAAGCAATAGTGGGCATAAAGTTTTCCAATCCTCTATGCCTGATTCTAGTAACTGGATGTCATGCCCAAGACCAAGTCGAGTCGACTCTTCAGAGAATTGGGATTTCCGAGAAAGCACATAATAAATAAAGTATAGTACCCGTGGCTCGATGGTTAGTGTGTTGGACTGTCATGCCAGAGGTCTTGGGTTCGATCCCTGCCTATGCCATCACAGCTACTGCCTCTTGCGAGGAATTGACAAATTCTCCAAGAATAATTCTTGTCATGAAAAGTGCTTTCTCAAATAAGCCGTTCGGTTTCGGCTTAAAACTGTAGGTCCCCTCCATTCCTGACAACAGTACTCGCACACAGGAATGGTTGAGAGTTGTAAGTCACCAGGCCCTAGTTCTCAAAGGACTATTGCGCCATCCCAGCAGATGTCTAACGATTATATAGTGTGTTGCCACTCCTGCTTCTAGGTGGAGTATATAGGGAGGTGTATTTTCAGGGAGCCAACACATTTTTTTTATAAATTATCTCAAAAGTTTGTCTACCTCCTCATACTGATGAAATCCCCATACCTGGCCACCATAGCATAAAATCGATCGCATTACGGCCTCAAATAATTTAAAACTTTAGACTGTTTTCCATTTGTAGTTGAAAGCTTTTTTTTTATTCGATTAGCTTCGCCTTCAAGTGTTTTCTGAGAGATAGCGATGGCGTTATGATTACCCCCAAATATCCCTCGAGATCTTAATTTTCCCATTTCCATTTTTCTTCTCTTGCATATCGTCCTGTTCCGTTGCGAAAAATCACTACCTTCGATTTGTTGGTATAAACCGTCAGATTCCATAGGTTTAGGTATAATTGGAGTTTGTTCATCATTATTCGCAGCATATTTGGAGTCTCTGCAAACATGACAACATCATCTGCAGATAATAGTCTTTTAATTGTGGCGCCGAAAAAAAAGTAATACCATTGGGTAAAAACGTAGTAAAATCATCCAGGAAAAGGGAACTGGGCCCAGAAGACAACTTTGTTTAAAACCTGATGTCGTGTGGAACCATTCTGATCTTTCTGTTCCATTCCATACCGTTGTTTGGTTGTTCGCGTAGATCCCTTTCAGTGGATTCAACATTTTTGTCGATATACCTAAGCAGCTTTGCTTGTAGAACAATGCATTTCGATCAATTAAATCGAAAGCTGACTTGAAGTCAATGAAGAAAGTTGGAAATGATCCGGTGATACAAGTCAATGGAAATATCTTGTCCACCGTTGAGTATTCTTTTCTGAAAAAAGCCTGATATTCGTTTAGCAGATTGTTGCCTCGTTCACGTCGCCTTTCTTGAAAATTGGAAAAATTATGTTCTTTCAGAAGCTTTGCGGAAATTCATCGCTCATGAAAATGTAGTTTTATACATCTGTTTGTTTTACCAAAAAGTTTTCTGAAATGTATGAACTTATAAAATTCATAGGGAACGCGACCGTCTCCTGGAGCTTTGTTTGTTGTTACATATGTGAAGGACAGTCACCACTTATTGAATTCTGAATGCTTGATCCAGAATTTCGTTTTCGCACGACTTGGAAAGGTCTTTCTCGAATACAAGTAACCGATGAAAGTGATCTGCTAATAGTCCTGTACTAGTTTCTGTTTTTTTTTTTAACGTAAGGTATCCAATTTAGTTCTAGCACTCATTTCCAAAAAGAGCTGCTGTTTGTTTGTTTGTTCTTGCAGAGATTTTTGTTAGCAACATTTGCGTTTTCATACACTATTTTTGCTGAGTTTGCATTGATTGCTCTGACTATCTTAAGAAACCTGAAAGATTTTCTCCTAGCTGCTTCTGCATTCTGCATCAAACCATGGGTCCCTCCAGTTATTTTGCCTACGGTTTGTTTGGAATTTTTGGGCGGCTTTTTCGACCGAAGCAACTACTAAACTCTCAATGCTTGTTTGGTATGACATCAAAAACCGTTCAAAGTTGGATACCACTTAAAGAACACTCTGTATTACTACTCAATTAATGTGTTATAAGTGTGCAGTCTCTGTTAAGACGAGGGAACTAAAAGGGAATGATTAAAAAAAGTGAACTTAATCGCCACCTTTGGAGATTTAAGGAAATTTCATTTAATATTTCTCCCACTTCTGGTATAGACGATAAAAGAAATCTCTGACAGTTTTACATTTGAAAGACACAAGATAATGTGTTTTTCTTTTTTTATTTTGTTATAATTTGATTAAAATAAAATTCAAAAATCCAAAGCTTATATAAGCTGAACCACAACCTTCTTTTAAATATATACCACATCTTTCTATTTGTTTACATAATTTAAAGCTTCTGGCTTACAATCACCTTAAACCAAATAAAAACTAATTCCATAAACGAAATTATAAGCGCCACAAACCACAATCAATCATAAGTCGAAAAGAAAATTAAACTTTCTAAATACAAAAGCCAAAAACTATATTTGGACTTGTAATTTCAATTTGATGCGCATAAACACAAAGGTCATTTATCAAAAAGACTAATCACAATAGTCATTGAATTTGCATCACAAGTATTTTTAAATGTAAACTTATTTTGTTTTGTGATATAAGCTTGGATTGGGTTCAGTTTCAGCATGGAAAAAAGAGCTATTAAAGAAAATAAGGCAAATTAAGGGGAGATAGTAGTGGCAGTAAATGTATGGTCAAATTTTAATGTTTACGTAATTTTAACAAACCGTTCGAAAAAATTGCAAAAATTGCATTCACATGAGAACTGCACGAAAACTTTATGTATTTAAATATTGAAGAAGAGTGTTCTGAAATATTTTAGAATAATTATAAAGAAATTCTTCATGCGAATATTTTACCGACGCAATGCTGACAACAGTGTTTTTCAGTCCAAGAAAAAGTACACCTGTCAATTTTGACAGAATTCAAAATATTTTCTTACTTATTTTGACGACTTAAGACCTTTTTACATTCTAATATGGAACAATAACAAAGTGAAAATAAGTGGCTTCATGATAGACCTTACAAAATTTACAAAGCGTCCACAAAAAAGTTGGAATAAAGCATCTATTAAATATCGTTGAAATAGTAATATTAATAATATTAATATAATAATACTAGCGGCCCGTGCCGGCTTCGCACGGGTAGACATAAATAAGTACAGATATTTAAGTTATACTTATAAGCTTGCTAATTAAAACGACCATGAATCACTAAATTAGAAAAAAATTGTATGCTTATCTTAAAGCCTCCCTGTACACTACGTTGGCTGTGGTATTTGTAGGTGGCAACAAAACGTATTGATTTTCAGGAGATCCTACTTGAGAAAGCGCCACATACAATTGCCCGTGGGAAAAGCACTCTTTCCTTAAGTCTATACCAACTATGGAAAAAGTTTGTCCCTGGGATTTGTTAATTGTTAGGGCAAAGGATATTTTTAAAGGGAACTGTAACCGTTTAAAAGATAAGGGCAAATCAGTTGGTATCATCGGGATCCGTGGAACATGTGCGAGCTGACCGGCCGCGGGACCCGTAATGATTGTTGCTACAATTACATTATCTCTTAATTCCTTGATCAAAAGTCTTGTATCATTACACATATTGGGAGGGCTTAAATTTCTTAAAAGCATAACAGGCGTACCTATTTTTAATTTTAGTTCATGGGGTGGCAAGCCAGCAGGATTGAGGGAATTTAAAAATTCCTGTGGGTAGTGCACTGTATCTTCGATGTTGCACACGGTGTCAACAGATTTGTAACATTTAAAATCACCTGGTACTTTTTCAATAATAATTTTGTTTATCTCATTTACTGAGTCGTTTCTGGGTGACAATATCGCTCTCGAACAGAGCCAATGGAAATTTCTTACTGTAAGATTGTTGATGTCGGGATAGATTTTGTCTATAAGAATTTCTAGACTGTGAACAGTTTGGGCCAATTCAATATCCAAAAGTACTTGGGAGCTGTTTGCAATTGGAGTAGTAAATTTTCCGTCTCCTAATTTAAGTATATTTTCTGAGAAATTACCACCGCGGTTATTGCATAAATGTGCTCTCATATTCGTGCGCAAATTGAGAGTTTTAATTGATAGCCACAAAGGTGATGATTTAAGGCACGCTTTAATAACGTCGGCACGTGTACCTTTTGTTACAACTGGTAGAGTTTGGCGAAAGTCTCCAGCGAAAACAAAAGTTACGCCACCCATCATATTGCATGAGTTTCTTATATCTTTTAATGTGCGGTCCACTGCTTCTACATGAGCTCTATGGCTCATGGTGCACTCATCCCAAATAATCAGCGACGTGTCCTGTAAGAGCTTTCCCAGTGGACCATTTTTACGGATTGAACATACAGACTGTTGATCTAAAGAAACAGTCAACGGTAATTTAAACGTAGAGTGAGCCGTTTTCCCATCATATAATAGGGTTGCAGCAATTCCTGACGATGCCACAGCCAGTGCTTTTCTTCCGGATAATCGTACTTTTGACAATACTAAATTGGCAAGAAAGGTTTTACCCGTGCCACCGGGCGCGTCCAAAAAAAAAAGTTGACCACTGTTATTTTCCACACTTTCAATTATAGCATCGTACGCTATTTTTTGATCTGCCACTAACTTGGGTACATTTGAATTGACAAATTCTGACAACTCGTTAACATCATATATACGGCACGGTATGGCATCAACTACATTTTGTGAGCGATTCGGAGAAGGTAATCCAAAGTCTCTTAAACTTTTGTCATTTAATTCTAAAAGTTTGTTTTCAATTTGTATCAAACCTTTGTTATATACATCATAATCAGAACCTCGTTCTTGGGCTATATGTCTGATGTCTTCACACAAATCATCTTTAAACGTGTCCCATAATTTGAGAGGTTCCGAGGGAAAACAAAATAGTAATATTACCACAAACAACTCTCTCAGCCTTAACGGACATTGAGAAATCGAAGCTTCTCTCAAAGTAGTTTCCCATTGGTTATCATCTTCTAGCAAACCCCTATCTCGGCAAGCGGCTTGGTAAGTTTCTTTAACAACTCCGTCAACGGTTTTTAAATCTTGGAACGATGTTGGGCCACGTACATGATGAAGCAGTATCCTGAGATAAAAACACTCTGACTGGGAAGGATGAACGCTGTATACTCTTCCCAGTGCCGCATCTTTTTTTATACCGGGATGTCCAACTACTTCTTGGCCACGTTTCCTTCTAGAAAATTTATTGTTAGCCCATGTATAATAATGAGGAACTTCGTGATACAGTAGTGTTTTAGCAAAACCATCACTGTGGCATAGGTCAAAAAACGCCGTAAGTGTCGTTTTTGGTGGATTTTGCGCTATATTTTGCATATTTTCCGCTGAGAAGTATACTCGTTGTCCATTTTCTAGGTGTACTGCTAGGTGTACTACGGTAGGGTGTCTGTCATGTATAGGAAACTCTAATATCCTCCACACTGCTTCAGATGTACTTATGTACCGGCCGTTCAAATAATTTTCAACTTCATCGTGAGCATTTCTGACACTGAAAGTTGCTTGATCCGATCCTTTGTTAATGTATTTACATATGTATTTTATGGCTTGTACGGAATGACAATATTCAACATTAATATGAGCATTAAAAGATCGACATAGTATTGGGGAATATGGAACGATCCATCTGTTGTCTATATTAACCGTACGCCCTCGGACATTCAATGCAGCAATCTGCCCTCCGTTGTTGATATCGCGTCGTCGATAAACGGGATACCCATCCTCACCGGTCTGGGTTTCAGTCACGAAACGTCGTGGATATTTTTTTGTACATATCCCATTTTTCATGCACGGAGAAGTCAAATTTTCTTGTCCACATGGTCCATGTACCATATTCTTTGTGACTATATCTCAAATAGTACTGGGTCTTCGTCTTTATTAGGTAGTTCGGCAACTATTATTTTATCAATTTCATCGGGTTGTACTTTTGAGTTCAACCAAAGCAACATATGACAATGCGGCAATCCTCTTTTTTGCCACTCAACAGTAAGCATATAACATTTAACCGGCCCAAAAATCGCGTCTTTTGTTAATATTTTTATCATTTTCTTCATTTTTAAGTGAAACACTCGAGCTATGATGTCATGCCGGTCGAAAGACCGTTGACCGGGAAAAAGTTCCTGTTTTATTTCTTGCCAATCTGGATTACAGGTGAAAGTTACGAAAAGATCTGGCCTTCCATAATTGCGCACGTATGTCATTGCATCTTGTGTCTTTTCGTGGAGATACCTTGGAGACCCAGTAAATGATGACGGCAAGATGACATGCTGTCCGATATTAGCTGCAATTACCCTTGCGTCTTGGTTTAAAGCATCCCTTAAATGAATATAGTCATCCGCTCTAAGCTTTTGTTGGTTTCGGTAAACAAAATTTAACCTTTAGGAAATCATCTTCGCCATCATATCCACACAATATTGATTAAACAAATCTTTGTAATAATGGAGTGCATTAAAACAGTTGGCCCTAATCATTAAACGGTATGCATAATATTGCATACATGACACAGTCTTATTTCTTGAGGAATTCTGCTGAGGAATAGTTAAATAATATCCATCGTCTCCTGATGCAAACATCAACGGATATTGTAGCGGATCATATGCTCGATGTAATTCCGACACTCGTTTTAGTTGTCCGTCTCTACCGTGCAGTACTATATCCCTGGGTCCTTTGTCTTCATCGACCAAGAGAACGGCCACTTCATTTATTGAAGGGGCGTTATATCTTCCTCTGTGTTCTGTATGGGGTGTGCGATCAGAGTAAATGATCAATTTCAAACTCTCGGGGGTATTGAGTTCAATACTATGTTTAAAACTTCGTATGTAAACATTGTGGCTATTCAACATGGTTTGCAATTCGTTTATCAAATTTAGTTTTAGCATGGGAGCCGTGTTTGATCGCAATGATAGTTAATCAGCATCGGAAATAAAATATATCTGCAAAAATTGGGGAATTTGTCCTGATGGCGGTAAAAGGCTACCTATGAGATGATAAACTTGTCCTTCCACCTTAAAGGTAGGCATAAAATGTCCCTCCTTAATTTCTTTTGCCCCAAAGGAAGTCATTTGAAAAAGGCTATTGTATCTACGTACGTTATTCAAAAAATGCGCGGATAGTGTATGATTATTTGTCAAAAGACTTTTAATTGGTTCTGGTGGCTCATCAATGTTAGGGAGAACAACCTTTCCAGATGCACAGCACATACCTTTCGCTTCCTCAGCCCATTTTTAGCGAAACATATCGGACACATCTTATTCATTGCTCCGATTTGGATGCTGTTTTGATGAGCATATTCAATTTGAGGATCGTAACTAAATGCCGACCTATTACTATGAGCTAAAATTCTATTGCGCGTCCTAGCTGTTAACGACCGTTGTCTATCTCGCTGTGTCAAAAGCCGCTGCGAGCGTTCAGTGCTAGATTCCCGTGCACGCGTTCGCGAGTTCCTAGCTCTATTTTCTTCAAGTCGCTGAGAGCGCTCAGCGCTTGACTGTCGTTCGTATAGCTGCGACGATCTTGCATTTTGTTCTGCAAGACGAATTGAACGTTCGACGCTTAATTCTCTGGCTCGCGATTGGGAAGCGTACACTCTCATAATTTCCAGACGATCTGCATTTTCAGAAGAAGACTCTCCAATACGACGAACTTTTACTAATCTCGCTTGGGAATTATTCTTAGATAGCTGCGACCTTCTTCTTCTAGGCATATTGCTATGAAGGATATTTATTTTAAATAATAATAACAAAGAAATTATTCAAGTTCAAAGAGATATTTCTGAAAAGAACTTTGACAAATATGAAAAAGTGTGATTCCTAATACTAAAATTAAGTAGCTCTGAAAAGAACTTTTGAAGTGAAGCATAAAAATGTGTTAAAAAACTCTAAATATTCAATGTCGCTTGCGTCCACTGCGTAAGGAGTCGACAGCGCAAATGAGAGTATATCTAATAATGAGCATAGACACACCATATAAAGACCGGAAACCAATCTGTCATTCTGGTTTTGCCTACAAGCTGAAACATCAATTCTCACCAGCGTTGCCGCGAAGACAAAAATTGTAAGGGCAATTTTGAGGGCCATTTCCAAAATGTACGGACCACTCGCCACTACCCTGGACAAAATTTGTTTAAGAAAATAATAACAGTTTGTCTTTTCTATATAAACTTTTTATATTTCAGGTCATTTTGTTCACGGTATTAGTTATCAAACTTGTACAAATTTCCGATCGGGCACATTTTGGCAACGCCTCTTCTCACGCACCCTTATTTCGAATTCTAACATCAATTCACCACAGCTAACATCAATTCACCACCCTCTAACATCAATTCACCATGAAAATCCGGTATAGTGATAAGAAATTCTTTAGGGGAGGCACCTAGTGGCTACATCGACATTAGGTATTGCATTTTTTGGGAAGAGTACGATAACTCAGGCGACAAAGTTTAATGACGGATTTGTATAGAACAGTTAAAAACAATCATTTTTTACTATGGGAGCGGGGTGTATTCTCTATTTTCAGGCGTTAGGGGCAATTTAAAAAAATATGTACGTTAAATGGAAATAATGGTAATACTTACAACTAAGTTTTATACATTTTTTTAAAGACAACAATTTTGTCTATTAGCTTGTTTTTAAATCAAGTCAAAACTATGTAAATTAGAATAGTTCGTTGAGATATTATATTTTTAATACATATTTATTAATCCGATCATCTCAGATGCCAACTTAAGACTAAAATCGAAAAACATTTTTGCTGTAAACTGTCATCAAATATGGTTAAACAAAGATCTTATGGTTTCTTATACATGAATCACTTATTAGTAAAACAACATGTTCCTACGTGATTGTATTGGAATGTAACATAATATTTAATATCATACTTTATGATCCAGAAGATCGTACTTATTGCTTATTATTATATTTTGGTTCATATTTTCTAATTACTATTGGAACAGACGTGTGTTAATTTGCAGTTTTTTTGAAAAAAATTGTTTTAAATTCAAAATTTGGGCAAAAAAAGGTTTGAAGTGTGATTTTTACACTTTAATGCCCAATTTCATAAACAGCTTTTATACATTTAACAGCATTTTAAACTGTTAAATGGGATATTTTGGTTTCACCAAGCACTTTTAAAGTAAACAAGCTTTTAAACACCTTTTAAAACTAAATGCCCATTTTTGGCTCATTAAATTTTAAAAGTGTCATTAAAAACTGAATATGGAAGATTGACAGCTGATGTTTTGTTTTGTAAAATTTGTGTTCTCAACATTTTGAGATACAGAATGAATAGGTAAACAAATTCAACATTGCATTACTATTTATAATATCATTTTTATGATTTTAATTTTTAATTAGAATATTAGATTGATCATCTTCACCTGAAGAAGATTTTCATATTTAATTTTTGAACGACACACGATTTTTGATTTTGAAGAAATTTTCATTGTTGTATTTTGCGATTCTTGTCATTTATTTCAACATATAATGCTTTCTCATTTTTTCTCACACAATTCGCTTAATAGAAAGAAAAAGGGGTTTTATTTTTACAGGATTGTGAAGAGGACTCTATTTTAACAAAAATATCCCTGAAATTTCCCATTTCAAGCTTGGTGAAACTGAAAAAATTTAAAGGCCTGATCAAATTTAAATAGCTTTTAGATAAAAGTGCTTTTAGTGTTTGTTTATGAAATCGGACATAAGATTATTTACTATTGTTTTTAGAATACATTGCTTATATTTGTTTCTGAACAAACATTGAAAACTAGATGATTTTATGTCTTTTAGTTCTTGAGATAATTTCAAAAAAAAAATATTTTAATTAAATTATTTTTTCCTTGCTTGAGTATTAACGTAGTCTTATTTTGATAGTCATAATCGAATATGGATTAAGGTATACCCGGAATTAATTATTTTTTCTTAAATCCAGCTTATTTAAATACAAAAGAAACTTTGACTAGAAGACTTTGTGATTGAAAGTGGCAAGAAAATGTTAATTTTTAACTTCACTATATTCAAAAGTGTGTACTACGTATAATACAGTTTTCAATTCAATAAAAAGCTATAATTGTCTGAACAAGGCATTTGTTGTATTATGTAAAGAAAACTTGAAATATATTAGCAAAAATGTTAAACATTGTTGTTTTTTTTTTAATTTAAATGTGATACAAAGACTTCTGATTCAGGTAAAATTATACATACCAAAAATTATCTTTTCTGAATGTTATACCTAATAATTCTTTTTTTCTCGAATTTAAAAACGATTACTTTTTCCTAAAAGTATTTTGATAATTACAAAACAGTGACCAAGTTTTAACAATGTCACTATAAGTTAAGTTTTTCAAACAAAAAAAATTATAAAAGTGTGACAACACCTCAACATCACACATAATATAACTGTTTATTTCGTCGAGGTGAGTTTGAAAACGTCAACAAAAATTCTGATTTTTTAAATCTTTCGAATAGCAAGTTTGGTTTTTTGCATTTGTTTATTTAAAAAAATTATAACATCACTTACCATATTTTAAAATTGTTTTTTTAAAAACATAACTATTACTAATTATTAACATTTTCATTAAATTTCTTTTTGATTATTGCCCAAAGCAATAATAATATTACATTTCATTCAAAATCGGCTAAAGGAGTGTTCGCGCCTTTTGTGTTTTGATTTGTGTTTTTTTATTTTGCAGATAAATAAGATTTCAGATAACAATTATGGATAAAAAAAGCTCTGTGCGCTGTGTAATGGGCTGTTCAACATTCAGCCACACGTTCCGCGCTCCAATTAAAAGTAAGTAGACACAATATGGTATCCTCATTTTAACCAATTTCCGCACCACATTGGAACGCACTTGGACGTGTTCTTATAAGTTTTTTTGATTTTAACAAAAAAGTGTGAATGCAACTTTCTTACTCACACTCTAAGGATTCCAGGAAGGTATAAACCAGTCCTGTAGGTTCATTATTGTACCAAGGACACGACCGAATGAGTTTGAATGTTTGCATTTTTAACATTTTTGATAGGAAAATACACACATTGAAACGCACTTGGACGTGTTCTTATAAGTTTTTTTGATTTTAACAAAAAAGTGTGAATGCATGATATGGTGTGTCTATGATAATGAGTAGAGACACTCTCCAGTTCTCCACGTTTTCCTTCTGAGTTCATGTTTTAAATTACTGCTATGTCACACAAATACGAGAAATAGATGGTAGTAAGAAGTGTTACAGTGTAAAAGAGAAGGAAGAAAAAGAGTAACAATTCCTATTCTACCCCTTATTGCATTTTAGTGTTACCAGCTGTTTTAAATACGTACGCAAGAAGTAAAAAGTACTGTTTCTTATACTACGCTAAACATAGTTTTTTTTATGTTTTTAGAAGAACAAAACAAAGATGAAGTTGCAATTTTCATATTTCAAAACAATACATTTATTTAAAAAATTAAAAAATACATAAGAGGTATTTTAATTTATAAAATAAAAAAATGACACAATAAATAAAATAAGAGAAGAGGCTGGTCACATTCAATCAATGAACAGCACGGAAAAAACCATACACACACATGCGATCACTTTGGATCGCCTTTAAAACTCCATTATGAAAAAAGACCTCATTTATGTATCATACTATCGAAGGTGTATGTGTTGGTGTTGGGAAAACCGATTGTGTATCTTTCTAACATTAGCTATGTCAGGTAAGGATTAAAATGGATACATTTGACCTGTTTTCACTTAAAATAATTTTTTGTTTTGTTTTATTGTTCAATGTTCATAGCGTATGCGAAGAAAGACATTTTATGGCTAATTTTTTTTACACCTTCGGTTGGTTTTAATAAGAATTTGTAAGGATTTCTATAGTAATCTAGTACTAAATATAGCCTATGTTACTCAGTGATAATGTAGCTTTCTAATGAAAAAAGAATTATTAAAATCGGTCCAGTACTTTTTGAGTTTATTCGTAACATACAAAAATACAAATCTTTCCTCTTTATATTATTAGTAGATTACTTATATGTACGCCTGGTATATCACTTTTGTAGTGGCTCCAATAGAGATAATTTTTTTGTTCCTTTGAAATAAGGTGTGAAAGATAATCCATCTCTTTTGCTAGTTCTCCATTAGGACCAGGATTTCATGTGATAAAGGACCAGGATTTCATGTCATAAAGCATCCTTAAATAAGGAACAGAAATATTAACCAGCATTTATTTTTAACAAATCATAAATATTCTTCTTTGACGATGATCTTTTGCATAAGGTCATCATCTACAATTTATGGTAACCTAAGAAGTGACGATACAAATTGTCTTAGATAAATTTACGTAACAAAGTCAAGTAAGTAAATATACATCCAAGATTGTATCAAATATGTTTCCCATTGAAAAAGTCCAATAAAGAAGCCGCACTGGTACTTAAAAAAAACTAAATCTACTGAAAACCTAAAGGTACCTATGCACTATCTTTTCAAATTAAAAGGACTGTTTGATTTTGGACATCACGAACCGAGAGTTGTTTTTTGACAAGTTGATTCACTGTAAATTCAATGTTGGACTCAGGGTTTCTATCAGAGTTTTGATAGTCTAATTTTTGCGAATTTATTAGTACTATACTAAACAAAAATTACAGTATTAAAAATGAGTTCAGTTACAAACTTTTTAAACGTAGAAAAGAATAATTTTTAATTGGGTTTTTGAACATTTTATTTTAACTTTTTACAAAAGATGTTATTAAGGAACCGTTTCAAAATATGAGTACTTATTAATCAGAGTTATTCTTAATAAAATTTCCTTGATTGTTTTTAACCTAAAAATACAAAAAAGGCTAACATGAGTATTTAGGGTCTTAAATGGTGAAAAATTAAGTTTCTCATCTTTCATATTGCTCACCTTATATTTGGGTTGTAAGATTATCCTTTTTGGAATGTTTCCCTTTTTATCGAAAATTCGATTGTTATCGCATTGGATTTGAAGAAATATTTTCCGGAAAAAATTCAATTTCCCTGAAAGATTCCTGATTATGTAGAATAGAACTATGTATTTATATCTTTACATAAAATAGAACTTCGATCGTGTGCAGGTAGCCTTAGAAGAAGAAATCAGTAGATTCACAAAAATAATTATCACACGCAAGACGTATAATCGCAATGGGATGTTTATCTTGTATCTTCTATCGCGTATATACGCTTGCGCATTGCACTAATGAAGATGTGCTGTGGTTAAATGTACTTATTTTTTACCTCTCATTTTTAAAAGAGAATTTCCTCTAACTTTTGATGTTGGTGTCGGTTTTCTTAGATACTTTTTTTTTGCCCGTGTGGATATAAGCACCGATACCAAACTATCATTGTACATGCAACAAACAATTTAACAATTTAAGAGGCGGACGCATAAAAAATCTTTTTTGTGGTCTTCCAATTGTTGCACATTTACGAGTCTAGAAGTTACCTTAACTTATACCCACCTATAGATACGTTTAAAAAGTCGAAATGTTCGCAATGTGCGCATCATATTATAATGATTTGGAAAAAAAAGGCTTTGTGGTCAGGCCAGACGATGATTGTGCGAAATGATGATGATGTTGATAATGATCAGTATGATAGTTTAGCAATGCATTGCGTGTGTATGCAACAATTCCAAAGAACAAGTTTTGGTTTTGGTGATCGCGAGTCACCGATTGGGATATTGGTCGGTGGCATTTTACGCATTATTACACTTAAAGTCCAATTTACTGATGGGTGGGTTTTATATGAGTATATTGATTAATTGCAACTTATTTTCCTCAGAATATGTTTTTCCCTCCAAAAATTAGGTAATATTGAGAATTTTCTTTACACGAAAATCCAATTTATTGTCTTCGAACTTTGCAGTTTTAAGTGATGATTTACAATTTTCTTGAGAATATTTTACTCATTCAAACATTCGAAATTTGAATAATGGTCAAATTTTCATTCGAAATTTAATGGAATCTATTTTTTTTTTTGAGAAACCTATGATCACCCTTATGGGATATGTCGAAATAAGTTTTATTTCAATATCTGTTTTTTTGTTTTGTTTTTAGTTTTTTTTCATTTATCTTTTTTACTGTTTCCTGTTTAAATCTTTCCAATTCCAATTGTTATTATGTAACTTTAAATGATTTAAGATCCAATATTGACGTGTTGATTTTGACATGTCGTGGCGGCCATATTGTTTCTTTTACTTTCTGTCAAATTATCTTCTTTTAATCAGTCACAAAAAACAAATCATCATTCCAAGTTACAGAGTCGTGCAAACAATAAAACTTTGTTATTAAAACTAGTGTTGATAAGTAGCAACGACGAGTTCTGCCATTTATATGGGGCACATTGTCGTCCTTTCAAGTCGACTATTCAACGTTTGGTGGGCAAATTCTAGTCCACCTATGAACAATTAGCCAACACCTCAACGAAATGCAAGTTCTGCGTCATTTTTAGCCCATTTTCGGATGAATGGGTAGTGAATAAGCAAAATTGCTGGATTTGGGAACACCAATCCATGCCACATTAACGAGGTGCTAAAATGCATCTAGATAAAGTTATTTTTTGGTGTGAATTTAGGGCTGGAGGCGTCATCGGTACTACTTCGAAATTATGCTGGCTAGACCTTCACCATCAACGGCGATCGCTATAGGTCGAAGATCACCAACTTCTTGTCGCATGAATTGCTGCGGTGGCCTCTAAAACAATGTTATATTTCACATCACATAATCTCATTTTGATAGGGTCCTTAAATAAAGATAAAACCTTATTGATATCTCACATACAACTTATTTATGCAGTTTTAAAATCTACCCGCTTTTAATAGAAAACCTTTTAATTTAAATACTATTTCTGGCTCGAACGTAGTCTTTTCTGGAAGTCCAATTCCTGAAGACTTTTACGAACATATTTAATCTTTTTTAGGCTTATCGGCGTGACTTCACATATCCCTACAGAGAGTGAGGTTGTTTAAAGAAATACGGACCAATTATTCCACCATAAATCACACCAAATAGTTTTTGTGAATGTAACGGTGTCTCAACCGCAGTCATTGCTGAGGATATGGAAGGACCACTTCTGCAGACTGTATTATGGCGACGACGAACCGAATTCCGCTGTCAGGCAGGATGTGTGAAGGGATCGCACTAGTGATCATTTATTATCTCGAGCTTCGATAATTGAAACCTCTCAACGTACGCATAGCGCCATATCAACCTAAACCATTAAATTTGTATCCATTTAAAATACGTTGCTCATCTATTCAATGTGATATGCATTCACATAAATATACTCCAAGTACATTGCCATCGCTGCATGAGATACTATTTCAAGTGCATACACTTCTAAGGAGCGAATGACCGAAGGCAAGCGACAAACAACCAACGAATATATTTAGGGTTCATGTTACCACCAAACGTATTTGGAATATCTACTGCATGGCCCTCGTTGCTAAATATATGAGATACATACATTTGCGCGTTTGGACAATAATTCTGATATGGCGATATGCTAGAGCAAGGTGTGAAGTGATTGGGGTTCAATTGTCGAAGGCCATGAAATTATGAAATTGAATGAATAGTTGAATGAAAATTGAAGACTAATTTTTGTATAAAAGACAAATGAAAATCTGAAATAAAGGTTGTTAATCCTCAATCGCCAACCAGTGTGTTTAATTTCTAAGAGCAACTCGCTCGACTTTAAGCATACTTTCGAAATCAAGATTGTTCCTTTTTAAAGAGCTACCCGCTCAGACTGGAATCGTCTTATTATTTTCTGCTCGCTCTATTATATAGCGTTCTCGCTTATAGAGGCAAACGACGGCGTAATAGCCAACGTTTTGAGTACGAGAAAACTAGGAGAAGGAGATCCACCGAGGGGATCATTGCAGATGATCCATTCAACATAGACGACGAAAGCCAACAATCCCGTCCTCCCGACTTAAAAGTAAAGAGTTCCATATCTAAGCTGAAGTCTAACAAAGTCGCTGGAGCAGATGGCTTGAATGCCGAGCTCTTTAAAGCAGTTGAAGATAATTTGGTTAGGAGCATGCACAAACTTATCGGTCGGAAGAAAGGATGTCCGATGAATGGAACCTTGGTATTGTTTGTTCTAGAAAAAGGTGACCCTCTAAACTGCACCAACTATAGAGGAATCAGTCTACTAAACATCGCTTACAAAATCTTCTCTGCCGTAATATGTGAACGTCTAAAGCCCATCGTTAACAACGTTTTAGACCAGGAAAGTCCACAGTCGACCAAAAGTTCACATTACGGCAAATCTTTTCATCGATTTCAAGGCCGCATATGACAGCATCTACAAGGACGAGAATGCGCTGCTCCATAAAGGTTGCAAACAACTTAACAGAACCTTTCGATGTCAAAAAAGGTTTTAGACAAGGTGATGCGCTGTCATGCGATTTTTTTAACATCGTACTTGAAAGAATAGTGCAGAGCTCCCACGTCAACACTACCGGCACTATCTTTCAAAAGTCTGTCCAATTACTAACATATGATGATGCCATTGACATAATCGGAAGAACTCAGCGTGATGTCAATGGGGATTTTGTGAGTATTGAGGCAGAGGCGGCAAAAATGGGTTTAACGGTTAATGAGGGCAAAACAAAGTACATGCTGTCGTCAAGAAAGGACTTGCAACACCGACGTCTTGGTCAAAACGTCACCATCGATAGACGTAACTTTGAGGTAGTTAAGGACTTCGTCTAACTAGGCTCCGCTATTAAGGCAGAAATCAACACCTGGGCTGAGATCGAACGAAGAATAACTCTTGCTAACCGCTGTTTCTTTGAGCTAAGAAAGCAATAGAGCAGCAAAGCCCTCTCTCGAGGGACCAAAGTGTCGCTATATAAGACCTTCATCATCCCCATCCTGTTATACGGTGCAGAAGCATGGACTATGAGAGAAAAGTTCTTCGTGTGATCTACGGTCCCGTATGCATCGAAGGGGGTTGGAGGAGAAGATGGAATGCTGAGCTGTTCGGGCTGTACAGCGACGTAGACTTAGCCAGAAGGGTAAAAGTCCAACGACTAAGATGGCTGGGTCACGTATAGCGAATGGAAACCAATGCTCCGGACCGGAAAGTCTTTGAATCCACACCCACAGGACAGCGCAGTAGAGGACGACCGCGAATCAGGTGGTGCGCACAAGTGGAGAGTGACCTCACACAACTTGGAGCGCGAAACTGGAAACATCTAGCTAGGGACCGAGCAAGATGGAGAAGTTTGTTGGGTGAGGCCCTAGTTCACACAGGATTGTAGCGCCACCTTAAGTAAGTAAGTAACGGTGTCTCAACATACACTTGAAGATTATCATCACTAATAATACGCCGAGTTTATTGACGTATGCATTTAACCAAGAGTGAGCTTCATTGCTAAACGATATTCACTTGATACATATTTCGAAATACCAAACTAAATTAAAAAATAAATCACTTGACATCTGACAAAATGGCTGCCAATTAAAATGGTGTTCTATACGTCTCAAAAAAACAACCTTTAGAAGTACCTATGCAGACAGGTAACCTCTATTTTCAATTTAGCTATATCAGTCCCCTCTCGAAACTTAAATTTGCTGCAACGTCCCTGACCAAAATTAACTGGCAAACTTTTTATTATACAAATTTGAATATCATCCTCCCAGAATATGATATCATGAATATTGCAAAAAAAGAATTAAATAAGCTTCAAGGTTTATTCCCCCATTCGCCAATTTGTTCCGTTTATAAAACTAAATGCAAAAATAACAAAAGCTTAAAAATATTACATAAAATCCAAGATGAAGTGTTAAGTTATCCAATTTGTTGTAGTTGCGATTTTCAATGATAATTGTTCGAAGCCCTTATTGTCCAGTAATTGGCGTGTCTGTGCGCTGTTTCATAATTAATTATTCGATGCCCTTTTGAAAGCAGAAACTTTGAGTTAATCAAGATGAATAATTTAAAGGGCAGATAAATACCTTCTTTCCTTTTTCATGTTCGTCTGATGTTTTCAGTTGGAATCTGATTGCATTGAGTATAAGTCTACATATATCTTGATATAATTTATGGCATAGTGGAAGTACTCCCAACCCACCTCATTGTATTAAGATGCAATTCAATATGGCTGTTAAAGTAATGAAGGTATCGTCTAAACATATCAGACATGGAGTCTTCTCCAACTCAACTCATGTATGTAGGTCATTTAGGTCCAAAAAGTGATCATTTTGATTCAATTGCACAATCAGGATTAACACACGGGGGTGACGAGGTTAAGGTTACATTGTGCATAAATGATTAATATAGCTCCGACTTGAGAGTAAAATATTTGCAATTTATTGTTTTGTTAATGCATCTGATGATCTTCCAGATAAATAGCTTTGAATTACTTATCAGGAATAGAACTTTTTGTATGTACTACGATAGGTCTTTATAAGGCTTTACTCTTAGTAACCATAACATTTTTCACCACTCATCGATCACAGTCACCATCATGGACAGTGTCGTATAAAATTCTTTAATTCTCATCACAATCACATCACACAAATTCCTTATACCCAGATCACATCCATAGAGCACCATTAAATTTCAATTTTCAAATGTCAAGCAATTTGCAGCAATTTAGTGTAACTGCTGTAATTGTCGAAGCAAACAAAAAAAATAAAAATAAAAATAAAAATAAAAGAACGCCATTTAGATGAGCAGCACTTCAATTAATCTTTCAATCACATTTGCTATGCGAGTGCGAGCACCCCCTCTTCTACCCTAATTAAGTTGATGAGGAGCTGGAGCACCCACCTTTATCATCTCTGATGCTGGATGCATCATCATCTGCATCATCATCATCATCGCACGATCGCTTTAATGTTTCAAGATGAGTATTGAGTCTATAGCAGCATCAGCTCGTGTCTGCACGTCCTATCATTTAAATATACGATATTGGCAACCCTGTAATTATGCTTGAAATTGAATCACAGTTTTGTTGTTGAAGTACATCATCAGACAACCCTGATTGAGGAAAGAAGAAGATGCTGACAACTCCAGCAACACATATCAGCTCCCACAACTTAATTCGACATCACATTAGACATAGAGTACAGAATAGTGCCAAACCGTTTTCTGGTATAATTATTTGAGATGTGCCGACGACGACGCGATATCATAGAAGCTTCCAAGCAATGCTTGAGGAATGGGTTCTTGCAGAAGCCATCGCATCTATGGTGGTACTTACAATCTTGACAATCGCAAAAAGTGACGTTCAATTGAGCGATGAAATAGCAAATGCGTTGGTGTGGTGCAATCAGAAACCTTTCATTTTCTAAGTCAACAATAAATATGTTGCAACCGCTTCCAACAGCAAAATAAGTCTCATATTCATCAAGTCAATTGATGATGTTGAAAATATAAAATTGATCGTTAATTGTCAAGACACGTTATGGTGGTGATGGACACATGATGATCTTGTCATTGATCGAGTGCGAATTGAAGTAGAAAGATCTTGGTTTGGCTTCTTAAGCTTGAGCCATCATCAAATGTGGATTGTGATACGAGTATGTTGTATCAAATAGAAAATATTTTATATGTCAACAGCAGCGGTTCTGCAAACGCGCTGTCAATCTACTTCAATTAATAATAAGAGTTTATCTTTTGAAGCTTACAGTTTTTTTTTTTCAAAAATATAGCAGTATTGGTTTTAAAAATAGATGTCAAGGTTGTTATGATATAATAAAGTTTAGAGAAAACACTGATTGGAAGAAGAAAAATTAATAGTTTAGGTACAATAGGCTTAAGAGAAGAGATTCATTTTTAGTCATGTGTCATGTCAAACGTAGGTCTAAGACCTTAAAAGTCGTCTTTGGTAAGGCTAAGCTGGAGTGAAGGTATTCTCTTAAATGTAATGTTTTGGATTTGTTAGGCCTACCTTTAGTAGAAGGAGACTGATGATTTTTGTAAAAAGACAATTATTTTATTGTTCTGTCGAAATGTATTGGAGAAGTTAAATCAATATATTGGTGTTTTTTATTAGAATTTTGAGTTTTGTAAGGAACATTGTCTTTTTTTGTTTTTTGTAAACAAAATTGTCAATTGGATTTTTCAAAAAAAATTAACGTAATGATTACAAAAATATTTTGCAGAGATGTAATAAGTTTAAATTCAATACCTTTTTTGTTCTTATTTACTCGTATACCAATTTTTTAGTATTTTTGTAGACTTTTATTTCTTTATAAAAAGTCTAAATATTTTACCAAATATTAACAAAAATGTTTTTATAAGGTAAAATTATTTTGAAGGTAGTATATTTATTTCTTGTTAAGATATTCGAGACAAAAATCAATTCGTAACAATTTTAGTAGTAAAATTATTTTGAAGGTAGTATATTTATTTCTTGTTAAGATATTCGAGACAAAAATCAATTCGTAACAATTTTAGTAGTAATTTTTTTAGATTTCCAAAAAATAATGTCAGTTGTATTTTCCAAAAAATTTAGCAGATGACAAAAACGTTATTTTGAAATCCTAAAATATTCAAGATCACAAATATTTTTGTGAGTTTTTTTTTATTTATAGAAATAACTTTTAGTTGATTTATTTCCAGTTTATATCAAATTTAAGTCGCTTGCGTTATTGGTTCGAGGGATATTTGAGGTCAATCAAGTTGTTTATAGCCTGTACTTGAAAGCGTAAAGGATTCTATAGGACGAATCTACTTTTGCACTCGTTCAGTTACTAGAGTACTTAAAAATCTTGACATTCACAAATACGCTGGCCCGGATAGTATCCCTGCTATTGTTTTGAAGAGGTGTTCTTCAACGCTGGCAAAACCACTGCGTAAGCTTTTCCATCTGTCCTATTCTACAGGTCTCTTTCCGAGTGGATGGAAAACTGCATTTGTCCACTTACATCCCTTACATCCCTTCTTTCCAAGGTCATGGAAACGCTGATCAATTTTCAGTTTAAGAAATATCTTGAAGAACGGAAGCTTCTTAATGACTGGCAGTATGGCTTTCGTTGCAATAGATCCTCTGGTGATCTCATGGTTTATCTCACCGTGATAACTATATTTTTGCGCATTTTGTGGTATCCCAAAGTACAATTTGAGAATTATGTATCCACATGTGCTCGCCACTGTACGTATACACGCACGCACGTACAGACATCTCTCTAAAATTCTAGGGACCTTTATTCGACAAATCGGACCGATTACAATAACTCCCTATGGGAAGTTAAGGGGGTATTCTAGTGTAGAATTTTGAAAAAATCAAAAAATTTTTTTTTCATATTTCCAAAGTTTAGACATTCAAGAATATGCGTTTAAGGATTTTTTAATATTCCTATTATTTCACAAGTGAATTGAGGGTCATAGAAACTGGTTTTGTTTGAATATTGTCCTTTTAGTTTCATTTTATGTTACTTTTGTGGCAACCTTTATACTGAGTGGAAGTGCTAGCTCTGAAAACGTGTTTATTTTTAAAGTGATAATTATTTTGTAAATTTTGTAAAACGGATAGAAAATCTTCGAAATTCAGTTCTGGACGGCCATGCAGATAAAAAAAAAAAGAAGATTTTCAGGTAATCAATTTACTGTAGAAGAAGAAATCAGTTTCACTAGTGCATCTGCAGCAAAACGCGTTTTTCTCGAAACTACTTTTTTCGAGCTGGTGGTAAGGATATATCGAGTTCTAATAGACCGATTTACTTCAAATTTGGAGAGGATGTTCTTTATACATCTCTTTATCGTGTGGTCCTTGCCCAAAAATATAACTTCTCATTTAGTATTTTTTTTAAAAATTTGGAATTGTTGAAAAATATGCAACAAGAACATTTTTTTTTCAAACTGCTGCCATTTTGTTAAAAAGTTTTTTTTTAACTTATCCAAGGGTGAAACAATAGCGACTTCTATAATAATTAAGAATCCGTCTGGTTTTTGTTTTTCAGATCACCAGGAGGGTTGGTAGGATGCACGCCAAGACACCCTCTTTTATTTAGACCCCCCACTTTGACTGCTTGTAACTTTGTTAATTTTAATTTTTTTTTTTAATTAATTTTTTATGTATGAACAACAAATCAATAAACAAATGATAAAAAAATTTATAGTAAAAATATTTTTTGTTTCCTTTATACAACGCTTCAAAAACCGGGCGAAATTCATGTCTCTAAACTAGAATACCCCCTTAAGGGAGTCGTCTACCTTCGCGTTCAAATTTCGGGCCTATTATTCAATGATGGATTGCAAAAAAACTACACATGATATTTGAACAAAATTTTTTGAATTTGGTTAGTCAATTCTTGAACTTTAATGAAAAACAAAAAAAGGATGATTTTTTTTTAAAAGCTTGTGTCTAGACCTAGCGAGATGTTTTGTAAATAAGTGATGCTTTACAGATTTAGGATATCTTCAATAGTTTCGTCAAAATCGTGCCAACAGTTTTAAAAACACTAATTTTGGGAAAATGCGTTTAAAGATTAATGTTACAATTAAACACGATTGGCAGAACTTTTTTTGAGCATGTTTTGGATCAAATTCTTCACCGAGCATGTTTTTAGTTATGTCTACATTAGAAATATGCAAAAAAAATAACGATTTTTTCAAACCGCGAAGGTAGACGGACCCTTTAAAAACAATTGAACTGTATTTTTACTGATTTCTGCGACCATTTAGTGAAATTGCTTCAATATTCTTTATCTAATAGATCATACTTTCTATTTTTCAATTGTTGTTCGAATAAAACAAGTCTAAAGTTAACTCTGGAATGCCACAAGGTAGGCATTTAGGTCCTATTCTCTTTAATTTACTTATAAATAATTTACGGTCTCTGTTGAAGCAGTCTAAGTGCATCATTCAATGCTTCAAGTACTCGTGATTGTGCAGAATTTAAATGTGATCCTAATTATTTTTTTTTTTATTGGTGTTGTCATAACTATGTGGTGTCTTAAATGTCAAAACTAATAATTATCCGTGAAAATAAACGCGATTGAAGTGCAACTGCTTGAGAGGTTTAAATATTTTGTAATAATACAGTGAATGTATTAGAGTATTAGATACACCCTTGAAATTCCGAAGAAATATTTTTGAAAATGTCCACTGTCTAAAAAGGAAACAATAGTTTTTTGAAAATTATCCACTGATATGATTCCCTAAGATCTTGGAAATAGCCCACTTTCAAAAAATCAAAAACTTTTAATGAGCTCTAAAAAGAGAGATTTCAGATACTGCAATGGTGTGAAAACTTTTTTCAAAAGTAACTCGAGTTTGTGTAAAGCATATCAAAAATAGTCACTTTAATTTGTGCTTTTTTTCGGGATTCCAAAATAACATGTTCTTCAAATCATAAAAATTATATTATCTCTTATCCTATCTAAATTTAATGATACATTTTCCCCTTTGATCAGTCATTGAACGAGATTCAACACAAAGCCTTCGACTTTATCTTGTAATTGAAAAACCACTACGATCTCCATTTTTTAACAGAATTGTAATTAACTTCACGTGTCGTCGGTCGTTTATAGAAATACAGAAAACAATGTTAAATTAAACTCGTAGTTATTATGTTTTTGATCGTATCATATTTTTGAATCTCTATATATTTATTTCACACGAAGGGCAAAAAAGTTACAACTTTTGTTTTGTTTTAAAAGGAAACATCTTTTAAAATCAATGCCGACACAAATGTTAACATTGCTTTCACATTTTCATCTTATTCTGTACAAATTGATGGATTCGACTAAGGGCATGACAAGAGATGTGCTTGAAAAAAAAAAACTAAAATAAATTGATTTGCCGTCACAAACTTAAGTTAACGTTTTTACCCAATACCTTGAAGGTTTCTTGGGCTGTTGTCTAATGTCTTCGAAATTCATGATTATCCCTTAGATAAATCTCTATATATAAATAGTTAACTCTCCCGGTAATTACTGTCAAAATAATTTGGCCATCAAACTACCTGCCTAATCTGTCCCAGGCTTAACCTGTCAGCATTAGCTTAAGTCTCGATATTGCTCAAGCTATTGTTTCACAGTGCAATTCATGTCAGCGGTGTGGGATCCAATGTTAACAAAATTCAACTTAACAATGACTACAACGATGACGTATCCATCAACCATATGTAGTATAAGGTACTCAAGGTCGTTCCACGTCCACGTCTATGTCAGTTCTGGAACAAAGCCACCTCATCCGATCGAATCATCAGCATAGCTCATAGCTTATAGCAGCAAATGCAATCAGACGTGCCAACTTATACATATTATTGTTGACTTTTTGACTTTTGTGTCCATTTTTTTTGTTTTTGTTTCGTTCTCCAAATCAAACCAAAGCAATGCCAAACGTGTGAGATACATGGGTGCGAGATCTACGATACCTATTATAACCTACCTAATTCCATTCTGTCTTCTAAAATCTAAAGTATGGCATTTCAACGATGCATTTATTTCTGTTTTTGGAATAATTCAAACATTTTTCATTGGAAAAAATAGCAAGCGCTTTAAAGTATTTAAAGTTTATGTTTTGCTTCATTTTGATATCTACCCATGACAATGATGAGATGATATTGATGATGATGATGATTTGAAGGTAATGATGACGACGATGACGAAGACGAAAAACTTAAAAATGCAGTCGAAATGTCGTCGATTCGATGTAATAAAAAAAAAGACGTGAATTAAAAAAATTGTCTTGTCACTTTTAAGTTGGTTAAATTGTGTCAGAAGAGATGTCTTGCTGCGAGTGAGCACACAGTGAAGTGACTGAAAGATTCGCATCAAAACCGAGACAGTTGGAGACCACCATCACTTCAGTGGGCAGATGTTGTGAAAGTGAATGCGAAACTGTAACCAAACGAAGAATAAGAAAAAAAAAACAGTTGGATGTATCACGATTTTGCCTTCAAACTAAAATTGTACTCAATTGTTTGGGTTGTTTAAAAAATATAGACATAGATCAAAAAACCTCCGGAAATCAATTGGCCATTCGAAGCAATATACAAATGTAATGAGAGTGATTGTGCACGATTGAAATTTTAGCTTAAAATTTTAAGATTCTTCATATACACTCAACACACAGTATATGCAAATATATATAGTATATGCAAAGGATTTTCCAAAAAGTGGTTTCACTTTGAGTAGCCCTCTTTTGAAGATGTCATCTTTAAGAAATATTACGCCATTACTAAAATTGAACGATGAACATTCTAACAAAGCATTGAAATTTTTAAGATTCAATACAAGAATGATGAAAATAGCACTTTTTGACCGTCGGAAAAAGTGAAATTGGTGGAAGAATTTTAGATGTTAAGAAATTAAGTGATGTAAGTAATCTAGAAGATGTGTGTTGCTCAAGAAAAGAACCTTGGTGTTGACAAAACCCATGTTTGTTGATCCTTGGAATTATTAGTTCTACAAAAGTCATTACACGCCGTATTTTAAATAAAGACTTTCGAAGTTCAATTAAAACAAGAACTCAAGTCGGTAGCACAAACATGATACTCCTTTTCGTCGAAAACTCTTTTTCAGTAATGGGGCCCAATTTCACATCGGAAGCTACGTGAAACTATTTGGTGCGGATTTAGATGTGTTTCACTGTACTTATTTGAAATTTTGCAACAAAAATTTCCTAGCCGTGTGATGAGATTTGGTCACAGAGATATGCAAGTCATCACAACAGAGAAGGGTATTATCAGACCTACTATGAAGCCAAGCTGTAGATGATTATAAGGAAGTCTTACTCTTCTCAAGGTATCGGTTTTGTTGATAACATTGTCATGTTGTCGTAGCTAAGGTCACCATATTGGGATTCCCCAAAAAGGGAAAGGGGAAGCGAAAATCATAGGTTCTATAGAGAAAGTGTCTTAATTTGGAATTTCTCAGAAACAAACCTTTTGGGCATTCCAAGAGAAGGTTTGATCAAAAAATATAGGAACTGGCGTGGGAGTGCGTAGGTACACTTTAAATGATCTGGGAAAGTACAATAAAGTATTCCTTATCAAAATCTTGGCCCTCTTAACGGTCCAAGAGCCCTATCATGGCATATGAGAAAAAGTGAGCAAAAACAAGATCAAATCAAAGGAACAGCCTAAAGCTTGGGAATGAACTCCCTAAACTAAGACAGGCTACCCTACGACTTCAAATCCTTTATATACATATGTAGATTGTATCAAACTAAAAGGTCTCCTCACTTTCACTAGAAGTTGAGTAGTAGTAGAACCTGAATTTTATTGTTCATTATTTTATATATATAACATAGATATATCACAACGGTGTAATTGGTTTTATGCCGTCAGTCGAAAAAGTGAGTTTTCCATTGTAATTAGCCTATTGTTGCGTGTCTTCTATTTGCAGAGGTTGCATATGGTGTATGTTGATTCTGAGTTTGTTTCGTATGGTTTGTAGTTTAAAAGGCAACAGTTTACCTCGGTCTTACAGATTGTCGATATCATGTCTACACTTAGATCATCATAGAAGTAATACTTAATTCACAGGTCATTTTGGCTTGTACGTCAATATCCTTTGGCTATCTTGGATTTGGTCGCGGAAACTTGCAATTGGGAACATTTTTTCAAGGAGTTCATGTATTGGCCACTGTCCATTAATTAGGTCACTTAAATTGTATCCTCTCTCTGCATAGATCCTTGGCGGATAAATTTTAAATGTAAGACGATGTACTTTTTGGTTCATCTTTTTCACTTCTTCATATGTCAGATTTCTCATACTTTCCTTCATAGCATTTAATTGCACGAACCACTGCTTCAAATATTCTATATTCAGCACTTGTTACAATGTTTTCAGCTTTTCATCTGTTCAGCTTGGAACCTGGCTTGGTATTCGCTGAGTAGATTATTTTCATCTACCGAACTAGTGAGCCTTTCCAATATCACTCCTGTTAAGATCTTCGTAAAAGCGTAAAGAAAATATACACCCCTATAGCTATTCGGGTCCCTTTGATTTCCTTTCTTCAGTTTAGTCAATATGATGTTTTTCCTGAACCTTTTTAGAACCTCACCACACTCGAGATACACCAGATATCTTGGACATTCTACTATTTAAAAATAAGTCGGGTTTTCCTTCCTGACGCTATAACTCCAGAACGCACGAACCGATTTTCACGGTTTTGCATTCGTTAGAAAGGTCTCGGGGTCAGTGAGGTTTATAGCAGACAAAATTCAGGAAAAATTTCAACAGAAAATCGGTGAACTCCGATAAGTCGGGTTTTCCTACCTGACGCTATAACTCCAGAACGCACGAACCGAATTCCACGGTTTTCCATTCGTTAGAAAGGTCTCGGGCTCAGTGAGGTTTATAGCAGACAAAATTCAGGAAAAATTTCAACAGAAAAGCGGTGAACTCCGTTTAGCTTCCCATAGAAAGCTATTGTAAAAGTTCCGATTTGTGGAATTGAAAATTTTTAAATTTTTTGACGCTTCAAGGGCCCTATATTCTAAACCAAACCTTACTTTGGGAACCTTTTTTAGTAAACCATATCTTTAGAAACGTCAGCGATATCTACTTCAAATAACGTATGAAATCTACAATGAAGGAATGATTCTGATTAAGGATCAATACTATTGCAAACAAACTACTGATTGAAGTAGGAATGGTTGCGCCAAATCGATCGATGCACGATGCATTGAACCAAGAATTAAATCGAGAGCTGCAATACAATGTTGATACATTGCAGGAATTCGTTCGAAATAATGTGTAGTTGCTGAATGAACAGTAAAAACAAGTATACGAAACATTAATGCAAGCGGTGGACAATAATACTGGTGGTCTATTCTTCCTGGACGCACCTGGAGGAACAGGGAAAACATTTGTCATTCCATTGATTTTAGCCACTATTCGATCAAGATGTGACATAGCTTTGGCGTTAGCATCATCTGGAATTGCGGCAGCTCTTCTAGATGGCGGTCATAGGTACTGCACATTCTGCGCTTGCCACTCAATTTAAACACAATTGATACTCTATCATGCAATATTTCCCGATCCAGTGCAATGGGAAAATTGTTGATGCAATGCAAGCTCATTGTTTGGGATGAGTGCACAATGGCATATAAGAAATCACTTGAAGCACTTACCTTCACACTGAAGGATCTTCGACGAAGTAACAACATCTTTGGCGGCTTGATGATATTGTTGGCAGGCGATTTCAGGCAGACGTTGCCAGTAATTCCCCGTGGAACGCCTGCAGATGAATTGAATGCTTGCCTGAAGGCATCACTTTTGCGGAATAACGTACAAACATTATCCCTAACCACTAATATGAGAGTTCAACTTCAAAATGATCAAAGTGCTGCACAATTTTCCAAACAATTGTTAGCTGTTGGAAATGGAAAAGTGCCAGTTGATGTTACAACTGGATTAAATACTTTTACCAACGACTTTTGCCGATTTGTAGACTCTCAATTAGCTCTTATTGAAAATGGTTTCCCAAACATTAGAGAGAATTATCAGAATGATGCTTGGTGAAGTCAACAAGCAATTCTCGCCGCAAAGAATAATGATGTACACGCACTGAATTTCACCATTCAATCAAAAACCGCTGGCGATTTGGTGACATACAAATCCGTTGATTCCATAACAAATCCCGATGATGTAGTAAATTATCCAACGGAGTTTTTGAATTCTCTGGAGTTACCAGGATTTCCGGCACATAACTTGCAACTCAAAGTTGGTTCAGTTATTATGATATTGCGTAGTTTGAATCCACCGCGACTTTGCAACGATACTCGACTTGAGGCAACCATTATTAAGGGAAAGTGCGCAGGTGAAAATGTATGTATTCCTCGAATGCCAATGATTCCGACTGATCTTCCGTTTGACTTCAAACGATTGCCTTGCGTTCGCAATGACAATTACCAAGTCGCAAGGCCAATCGCTTAGTGTTTACGGGATAAATTTAGATAATCATTGTTTTTCACATGGGCAGCTATAGAGTTGGGAAACCATCCGCTTTGTTTGTGTTAAAGTCAGACCAAAAAACAAAAAATGTGGTTTACCAAAGAGCACTTTAATGAAACGTAAATTTGCGGACAAATATAACGCTTCGATTCAGTATTTACTTTTGATTCACTTTCATTTTTTACTTAGAGAAGTTTAACTAAATTACACTTCATTTTTGTAATCGAAATGAATTCATTACTGTTGTGAAATGAAATAAAATTTTTCCTTTTTAGATATAAAACAAAAAAAAATTAATTTTTCTCCATCTTTTAATCCCCAAACGAAATGTTACAAAAAAACGAGCCATCTGGTGGCGAAACGGAGTGCGCCGGGTTTGCTAGTTACTTAATAGAAAATAAAGAACTGTCATCACTTTTACTACCCAAATACTCAAGTTTGTCAGAGTAACTAATTTGGAGAGCATACGGTAGTATGAGTATATGCATCCAGTCCATTAGGTGGGCACAATAGATCTCTAGGTCGCAGTGCATCAACAGCCTAATAAACCAATCATTTTATTCACTATCGTGGAAATTTGGCTGATTTCGTTCACTATTATTAACATAATATTCTCTTTGTAATAAAATAAACACCTATTATGTTTATTACAAAATACTGTTTTGTTTTCCAACTTCAAAAATAAACCTCTTATTGGAGAACCCTTATTCTGGATCACCTAAAAGTCTCTGTCATCCTGGGTCACCAAAAAGTCTTTGTTACAATTATTCTGAGAAATTGACAAATTCATTGAGAGCAATTGTTGTTAATTTTTAGTTAATTTGTTGGAAAAATACATTTAACAAAAAAAAAACACCAAAAACTACTAAGAAATGATAAAAAATTATTTCCGACTCAAGTATCTTGAGAACAAAGAATGATATTGACTTTAAACTATTTTTGTACTACACAAAATGTTATTATTAATATTTTGTAAAACATTTAGAAGTATTGACAGACGGGCACGACAGGGAAGTGATCAGTGTGGGCCGCATCCCAACATCTTTTCAAGTTCAACCTTTATCCATAAAATAATTGGATTTTTATGAATAGAAATGTTTATGGTTCATTATTGGACAATTCAACCAAAATTAAACAAAATATTCTAAAAATACATATTTTTCTTAAGGTTTTTCATAGTTCATAAGTTTACACGAGAACCTTAAACTGTCGGATGATGTTGTTTTGACGGAAATCAACCGAAAGACGCATCATAATAGCTATGAAATTTATATGTACATATGTAGGTGAGAGTTACATAAATAAGCAGTGCCTATGCGTATGTACGCATAAGAAAAGTCATTAATGACAAATTTGATTGTTCTCTATGCCTTTTTTGATGGTGAAATAACAAAAATTAACTTTACTTTATGTTTATTTATCATCATTTTCAACAAAAACAAACAAAATATCTTGTATAACAATTGTTTTATGGCACGACAACCACCGACTTACCAGCTCCAAAGACACTCGGTCTTATCATCCTTCCTCACAAAATTCATCTCTGAAAACGTTCCGATGAATAAAAAAAAAACTTCTTCAAACTTCTGCTGATGCTGCTGGCTGCTGGCTACAGGCACTAATCACTTATCATCGATCATTCGTTTTGATAGTTAAAACTGACGGCACAACTCAAACTCACGCCTCAGATGCAGCTCCAGTCTCAGTGCTTCAGTCAGCAGATGACAAGTCAAGCTCCTTCAAATAAACAAAAAGGTGACAATGGATGCAGATTACAGAACAGTTTTTGAGGAATATATGACACCACTCACATGCTTAAAACTTTGGTGACACCATCTTCCACTGAACGTACAGTAGTTCCTAACTGATGGTGCATAGTTTTTTCCTGGAATATAGGAATTTAACTAACTTATAACTACCTATTGTTGGATGCTTCGTTTGACTCGATCAACATGGTGATGACAATTTGAAAGTACTTACTCGTACTTACCAAACTTCTGCTGATATCATCGTGGAGCCATCTGAAATCTTCAGCATATGCTTGATCTGTTTAGCGTGATGAGGAAAGAAGCATCATCAGGAAATTCAATTTGTGCGAGGATCTGTCAAGATAACGAGATTCAAAGACACAAGTTGTTATGAGGAGCTTTTTTTTAGAAATAATTGTTTTTTTTTTTTTTCTTTTTCAAATAAGTATACATAATATTGACACCCGTTCGTTTTAAGTTTGTCGAAAAGGAATAAGTGAAGAGGGAGGTATGGGGGAACATTGAAACAAAGTGTGAATTAATTTTTTGAGGAAATTTTGTTTATGGAAGTGAATGTGTCTTTGATGGATTTATGATTAGTTACAAATTTAACGAGAAAGTCTTTAAGGCACACTATAACTCTTTCGTCTCTATAACAGTTATGTACTTTAAGTTGATTAACGACGACGAACAATTGTTGGTCACGAGGGTTTATAGGTAAATTGCTTAAGACTCACGATGTATGTACCCTATTTGATTTTCAAATAAATTTCCGAACGTAAAATCAGTGATTTCGCCACGTGCTGAAACCGCAATTATTCATATCCATAAGTAATTGATTTCTTCTTGATTTGATAAATTATCGAAAACGAAAACAGAGTTCGGGTATTGAACTATTACAACATTGATTAGATATTGGTTAATGTTCCATCAATGGTGAAGAAGGTTATATGTCTTAGTTAGATGAAGGAAATTCATGGTTTATTAATAAAAATATTCCGGTTGGTCAAACATTTAGTTAAAAGGGTGTGTTTAATGAATGGTTAAGCAAAAGTTTAGAAAATGTAAGAAAGTAAAAGTAAACTATGTAAAAGTCTTAGTTGAAACAAGGCCATACCCTTGAAGAATTGATTGAATTTGGAAAACTCTTGATGAAATTGAACTTTTTCAGTAGGTTTTGTCAACTTCCCATTGGTAGTTCTTGTAATCGGTCCGATTTGACGAATTGAAAATGCTTATATTTCTCAACTTTTTAAGGCCCTAGAATCTTATCAGTTTATGTGGTGTGTTCGGAATACCTTTCTTGGCCCTTTATATTTCAAGAACAAGCAGTAATATTGAAAATTCAATAAAATTATATTTTGAATAATTTTATAATAACAAAATTGGCATTTTTGATGTTAGGTACATTTTTTGGGTCGCATCTCAGCATAAATCCAATTGACCATTTCAAGCTTCGTCAATAGTCAGAATGGTGGCAAGTAATGGCAACAATGGATAATCAATATTCGGAGAAAATCCTCTTCAGTGATGAAGCACATTTTCACCTCAGTGGATTTGTCAATAAACAGAATTGCTGCATTAAGGCGAATGATTATCTAAGAGTGAATGTCGAAAAACCAATTCAAAAGTGACTATTTGGTGCGGTTTATCGGGTCGTATTTGTTTTCAAAATGGGCCGGTCAATCAGTTACTGTAAATGGTGTGCACTATCCTGAGGTGATAACGAGGTTTTTACGATCCGAGTTGCAAGATATAGATGGGAACAATATGTGGTTTCAACGGGACGGTGCCACTTGCCACATAGCTGACGAAACAATGGTTCTTTGTGCGACAAATTCAATGGCCGTGTTATCTCACGTGGTGGTGATGTCGCTTGGCCGAAAAGATCATGTGGTTTAAGACTGTTGGACTTTTTTTTAGATTATTTAAAAGAAAAGGTGTTCGTCGAGTTGATTCGGCACATTAACGGCATAGAACCTCAATTATGCCTCAGAGTCATCGAAAATTTGGACCATTTAATAGATGTGTGATTTGGCTAAGTTTGTAATAACTACAAAATTTCAATATTATCACAATAAAAAAAAGAGGTTGGGATGCGACCCACACTGACAACTTCCCATCCCGTATGTCAATTTGTCTTTCTTAAAAGTTTGTAGGTTTTCGTGTTGTGTTAAAAAAGTTGTCCGTTGAATTATTCTTAAAAATATTTTGCATATAATGAAATAGATTTATTTCAAATTTTTTTAGTCGAAAACCAGTTTTTACCAATTTTAGTAGCATTTCTTAGAAGTTTATATTTCTTATGTAAACAAATACAAATTGGATGAATGAAATTAATTTGAAGTCAATATCTTCTACTGTTCTCGAGATATCGAGAACCGAACATCAATTTTTACCAATTTTTGGTAAAAATTAAAATTAAAACCACCAAAAATAGGTTTTAATTTTAATTTTAATTTTTACCAAGTTTTAGCATTGGGTTTTTCTAGGTTTTTATTTTTTGTAAAAAAAACTGTCAATTCGATTTTTTTAAAAAAATTTCCGAATGTTGAAAACAATATTTTTTATAAGATAAAATTAGTTGGAAGCCATAATTTCAATGTTTTGAAAAGATATTTAAGTCGAAAATCAATTTTTACAAAATTTGAGTAATGTTATTTATAGGTTTTTATTTTTATAAAAAAAAACTATCAATTCGATTTTTCTCAAAATTCTACCAGATTTTAAAAACATTATTTTTTGTTGAATAACTAGGCCCCTCGGCTGGAAATTATTCGAGCCAGCAGCGGTGACCTATTGCTCGAAATCATTTTTAGAAAATACTGGAAAACCTTCATCTTTAAAATTTAATTATATGCGTTTTATTTCTCCTTAAAAACCACACGTCTACAATGACGTAGGATATTTTTGAGCGGAAGAAAATTAACGTTTGGGCATTAAAAACAAAATTATTTTAATGGACAAATTACAGTCTTTTTTCATACCCGTATAATACACTATTTTGTTGTATATTGACATTTTTCGAAAAATTAAAGTACAAGTACTATCCAGCATTTAAATTTTAGTATTTTCAGATAAGGTAACTCTTGCCTCACCTTTTTGTCAATTTAAAATCCAAAACATTGATTTTACATGAGCATCTTGAAGCAAGTCAACGGCAAGCCTGAATGTGTTACATAATCTACATTTTTTTTTTTTTTTACTATTTATTATCATTTTTATTAATACTTATTTTTAGTCTTTATTAAACATTTAACCATCAACAAAAAATAAACTAATAACAATTAAACAAAATATTGATGTTTTCTAAAATTGCCAAAGTGATTCTTGTGAGAAAAAATAAAACAATCAGAGTCTAATCTCTCACCTTGAAATTTTTGAATATTATATGTAGTTGACCTAATTTTAAAATGGTTTAAGCTGTTTTAGAATAGGTGGGTGTGTAATTGTTTAAATAGAACAAAAATACTAAATGTCAAAATTCACGATTAAACTTTTGTTTTGTTTTTTTTATTTTCCATACAACTTTATCACTTTTTTTATTATATTTTTCTATAATTTAAATTTCCTTCTCATCTTGGAATGAAGTGAAGTTTACCTTTTTATTATTTAATGGATGGACATTTTACTAATCTTATTTGCATAAAACTTTTCCCTATCATATATAATATTATCCCCCTGTGTATAGTTAACCAAATTAGTTAACAAATTCAAATTCATCATCTTTGTTTAAGCTATAAGCCTCTTATAAAAATGGGCTTAAGCATTGTTTTTAAATGTCAAATGCATTTTCACCTTGAATACATCACTGTCTTGTAAAACTATTGCACCATTTTGCTCGTATTTTGTTTTGTTTGTTTGTTTGATGTCTTTTTCTGATTCAATAAAAAATGTCAGTTTGAACAAAAAAACTATCTTCACGCAGTTCTCTATTCAAGAGATATATTTCTGTAACATTTGGACATAAAAATAATCACACGACAAAAAAGAAAATCTTAATCGCAGATATGCTAAGGAAGAATTGAATATAAATTTGCTTATTTAATCTAGTTGAAGATTAGATGATAAATCACTGTCTCAAGTCTAAGAGTTGCTTTAAATCTGACATTTGTTCATTCCAAATATTATAACAACATTTTCTTCACTTACAATGATACCAAAATAATATTTTTTGTTCACAATTCCAAGCAAATTAGATGTTAGATCACAATTAAGAGATTGCTATGAATTTGAATAAGCTGTCTTAAACATCAATGGTGGATCAGAATTTATAGTCAGGGCGAATCGAATTTTTGTGCATAAGCGTCTGGAAATTGTATTTAATGCCTTACCAAGGGAGCTGAAAATCGTTGAAAAAATTACTTTTTTTCCAGCTAGGCATGGTCTAAATAGTTCGAGAACTTTTAACTTATGTCTAATAAAGGTTGGTTAAATTTTAAGTGCGGATTTTGATTTTTAATAAAACACAAATTATTTGTGAAATTATTGTCATTTCTTCTTATTATGATAAAATTGGTGTGGTTCAATTATGTATGGAACAAAATATTGGCCAGATGACAGGCGAGACCTCGGCGGCACACTTTTATCCCATGATCCACATTTTTGATGACGCTGAGGCATAATTGAGGTTCTATGCCGTTAATGGGCCAATTATGTCTTTCTATAGCTCTTGAATTGTTGCTGGCTTATCAAGTTACACCTTTTATTTAGAACAACTCCAAAGAAAGAAGTCCAACTGTTTCAAATCACATGATTATGGCAGCCAATTAAAATCGCCACCACTTATGAGATAACACCGCCATTGAATTTGTCGCCCAAAAGAGCCATTGTTTCGATAGCTATTTGGTAAGTGGAACCGTCCCGTTGAAACCACATATCGTTCACATCCATATTTTTCGATTCGGGCCATAAAAAGTTTGTTATCATCTCATTTTGGAAAAAATACGGTCCCATGATGCCGCCAGAACATAAACCGCGCCAAACAGTCCTTATTTGTGAATGATTTGGTTTTTGACACTTACTCTTGGGTTTTCATTTGCTGCAATTCTGTTAATTGACGAATCCACTGAGGTAAAAATGTGCCTCATCACTTAAGATGATTTTCTTCGAAAATTGATCATCCAATGTTGCCATTTCTTGCCACTATTCTGAATATTTACGACGCGAAGCTTGAAATGATCAATACGCTTTAGTTCTTGATAATACATAATGTTCATGAAGGACGAACATGAGAGGTGCGATTGTTGAGAACAACGACGACGAGTTAAGATGGACGGCTCTTCAGACGCACTATCGTGAAACAGCAGCAATATTTTCTGCTTTCCGGCTTGCTCAAAATTTTGCATGATTTTTCCGATTGTACGCACATTAGGACGATTAAATTGACCGAAAAATCATGAAGTGCACGATATGCATTTTGATTTGAATGCCTATTATCACAATAAGCCTTGCTCGATTGCGCATATCTTTCCATGGTTCAAATTGAATCAATCTGAAATTGAGAAATATCAAATGAAATACAGAAAAAATCTTCACGTTTAGGTGTGGTTCACATTCAACATCGGCCCTTAAAATTTTACCTCGCTTTATGTATGTATGTATGTACGTAATCCAGAAATCTTCTTGGCGTAGAAAAATCAAATTAGTATAATCTCTAAACTGCTTTTGTCATCTTTCATTTCTTCATTAAAACCAACTTAAAACCAAGTTAAATTATCTCAAAATCCTAACTCACGATTTGGTAATGCTCCTTATCTCGTTTATAACGTATACAAACAACAACAACAAAAAAAGGGAAATGTAAACATTAGAATCTTAGAATACTTTCTAATAGAGTTAAATAAAAGAGCTGTTGTCAAAACCTTGAATTAAGGCTATAAAAACTCTTAAAATCTAACACAAATGTCCTTCAAATTTTTTGTTTGCTATTATAAGGCGTAAAAAGTTTTCAAATGTACAAACAAACTCTTGATACGTATGAAGGTGTATACTTAAATTCTGGTAGCATATTAACCCGATCTCTAAAATTAACTTATCTCTTTTTTTTAGCCCCAGGATAGTGTTTATTTTTTTATTATTTTTAATTAATTAAAACAAATATAACAAATTGATAATTAAAATCTTGTTATTTTAGCATCAGAAGTGTTAAATCTTGAACTTCTCAAGTTCGAATTACGATCAATCAAAACGCTTTATTTCTGTCTTATAAAAGTATCAATTTTCATTTAAAGATTTTTACATAATTGGTATCTCTATAGGATTGTGGAGATTTAAATTAAAATAACTTTCACATAAATTCAGTGAGCTACTACAATCGATCACTTCTCATACCTAGTTAGGTATAGCCTAGCTCTTTAGACAACAAACAAACAAAAAAAACACAATACCAAAACCACAAAACATTCATTTTCACCTTCAAAACGATGTTGATGAATTAAAAATTTGAACTAAATTTATGTAAATACCTCTCTATATACCTTCATGAGCCATACGCATAAAGTAAGATAAAGCTGAGTTATTTTTGTGTGCGAAAAAATTCCAAATTTGCATTCATAACAAAACAAAGTCACGGAGATTTTATAAAGTTTGTGTATTCTTTTATCTTTAACCAACAATCTCTGAATTGAATTTGAAAATGCAAAATAAAAAATCCAAAAATCCTAAATTATATAAGATGATGGAATAGCTTCCCATTTGATTGTCCTAGTTAAAAACTAATTAGACATCGTCATCGTATCGTAACCTACCAAGCCAATGAAAATGAAGAACACCTTCGCTCGATATACAAATTAAATAGGTCTTTATGTTAGAAACATAAATACATACTCGTATCTAAAACAACAACAAAATATTGACTCTGTGATGTATTATTCCAATAAATTAAGCCGAAGCCAAAGCATTATTATGACTTGTTGAAAAGCTTTAATGTGGATGACGAATTGATTTGAAGTCGAACCGAGCCGAACCAAAAGTTATTGAGGAGGAGAGCAAAGCCATTAATCATTGATGGTCGGCGGCGGCGGCGCTGCGACTTCGCTGGTGGACTTGGAGTGTCACGTATATAGGCTTGAATAATTATGTTGTGCCACACCATATTATGCTGATGATGATGGTTTATAAGAGATGGTCTTTTTTGTCAGATATGTGATATTGGTATGACCCACTCTGTCAAATTTGACATTCAATCCATCTGTTTCTGTTGTGATGAGGATTGGTCTTGTTCGAATTTGATGTTTTTTGTTTTATTGTTGGTTTATTGATGATGACTTTGAAATATTTTGGTTTTCAATATCGACCCAGGGTTGTATAGGAAAAAAGATGCAAAGGGTAGAATGTTAAAAGGCGCCACATAAAAGATAACTCCAATGAAAGAAAATATGGCTAGTTCATGAATTTAAAATATTCGTCTGGCATTTTAGATTCAGATAGAATAACTCTGGGCATAGATACGTTTTAAGGGCTCCAATAACAACAAATTACAGAGCTGTTGAAAATTAATCAATAATTTATTAATTATTTTTAACTTCTTATATAAAGTTACTTGAAGAAGAACAAGATTTCACATAGAGACATTCCAGGGGCATGATAAAACACTGCATTTCTAGGTTCACCACCGCTACTTTTAGTGTTTGTCCTTGCGCCTTATTAAATTTCATATCGAAACTACTTTGAATGAGGAGTTGAAACCTTTTGAGTTGGAATGGTAAATCTGTAGGAATTATTAAGATTCGAAAAATAATAACATTTTCACTCTTTCCGACACCGTTGGTTAAGATTTTAGCACTAATAATGTTTCGATCAAAGGCCTCTCTCCAAGGACCAAAGTGTCGCTATATAAGAACCTCATCATCCCCGTCCTGCTATACGGTGCAGAAGCATGTACTATGACAAAAGCGGATAAAAGCACCTTGGGTCGCTTCGAGAGAAAAGCTCTTCGTCTGATCTACGGTCCCGTATGCATCGAAGGGGAGCGGAGGAGAAGATGGAACGACGAGCTGTACGGGCTGTGCAGCTACGTAGACCTAGCCAGAAGGGTAAAAGTCCAACATCCACACCCACAGGACAGCGCAGTAGAGGAAGGCCGCGAATCAGGTGGCGCGCACAAGTGGAAAGTAACCTCACCCAACTTGGAGCGCGAAACTGGAATCATCTAGCTGGTGACCGAGCTAGATGGAGAAGTTTGTTGGGTGAGGCCCTAGTTCGCACAGGACGGACTGTAGCGCCACCGTAAGTAAGTAAGTAAGTAAAGTAATGTTTCGATCAAGTTGTGTGACACAAAACCTTGTACCATTACTTAAACGAGGGTCATCTTATTTTCGTATAAGCGTTTCTGGAACGCCTTGTTTCAATTACACCATTCTACTGGGTAAAATGCTCTGTTTTGAGTCCATGACTGTGTTCTATTGACAGATGCTCCCTTATATCTCCCGCCACTTCATCCAATATGTTTGAATTTATTTTGAAAACAACATCGTTGGTTGGTGCTGAAATCGCTATTTGACAGAGAAATTGATCATCATGTATGTATGTTATTTTGTAAACCTGGGTAAAAACGTTCAATATTCAGAATTACTTTGTACTAAATTACAAAGATATTCCGTTAGTGCCACATAGTTTTAAATATTGTATTAGCACACAAAAAATCATGTCGTAATATAGCTCCGTTGCGACGTGAAGGGGGGACAAACAGACAAACAAATAAACAAACATGCAAAGAAACACACAAACTGCCTTTCTCATCTCCGTATATCTGCATTTTCGTACGTTCGGGCTATTTTTGTTCGTTGGCCATATCTCAAGAACCGGTAGAGATGTCGATTTTAAATAAATTTTGTCTTACAGATAGTAACACCAAAAGATGACGAAAGGGCTTTAAAATAAATGTTGTAGGTTTCTTTACTAGCCAATATCTTAGCAAAAATTATAAAAATTAGCTTTAAAAAAAAAACATTTTTTCAATACTTGGTAAGACTTTTAGAAACATCCAATCGATATTTTTTTTTTAATAAATATACATACATATGTACCTAAATAGTACTGACTTCAAAATAATTTAATTCTATGCATTAGATTGTTGAAAACATAATTTCTTTACATGATTCCACTGGCAACATTTTTTTTACAAACAAGCTTAAACCTACAAAAACAATTACAAAGTGATAAAAAACAGTTTTTGACTCAAGTATCTCAAGAACAAAGAAAGGTATTGACAAACCATTGATCTTAGATTTCCAGTATTACATTTTTCTTGGGATGAGGTTTTGTTTCCGCTACTAGGTGACCCTGAGGTATTGGCTGAGATTAGCTGAGATTAGCTGCGTTCCCAAAAAGCATTCCGCACGGTTTATCCTTTGGCTTAGCTCATCTTAAGACCTCTCATAACTTATAAAGGAACTCGTCCCAATAAAATATGAAATACCGGGAAACAAAATAATGGAAGGAAATGGTTTGTGCATTCGATAAGTTCGCTCAAATACACAAACCATTTCTTTTGATATATTATTTTCCCAGTATTTCATATTTTTATTATAATAAAAAGTTAAGTTTTTCAACAAATTATAAATTTATTTTGAATAAAAATAGAATTTGCATAGTCTAAAAGTTGTTCAGCGTAAAAAGCGAGACTTACATATATGATTTTCAAAAAGCTAGTTTCAATGTCACTGATGATTAATTCTTCTTATAGAGGTAAACTGAGACAGAAGTGAATCTTCAATGAACTTAATACCATATTTATGATTATTTTATGACTTAAAACCCTCTCCACTTGTTCCACTGTGCCATCATTATGATTATGGCAAGCGCGCCTCTATCTAAATCGATTCAATGCCCCTGATTATGCATTTCAATCGATCGATTATGGTGGCTGCAGGCTGATGAAGCTTCAGCTTCTGATGGATTGATGTCGAAATCAATTTGCCTTTGATCATGAAAAATCTTATTTGAATGCAGAACAACATCAAAATAAAACGCAGTCTATGTCAGCCATCAGCAGAATCTATCTTTTGCTCTTATGCGCCGACGAGCAGCGCATAGGTTTTGATTTCGTTACAGAGATTAGATGCGAGGTGCGCCTCAAAATTATCCATGACGGTTGGAGGTCAAGTTGGAGATTTGATGTTGATGTTGAAGTTTTAAGATACCTTCTTCTTCTTCTTGATCTTCCATTAAAAACTATGACAATAGGCAAAGTTATACCCTTATAATGCACTCGAGTTTAAGTTCTATCTTGAAAAAATAATATAATATTATTTAAAGAATTAAGTTTATACGATAAAGGTCATGGCTGCGTTTTGAAACCAAAGCATCATCGAATCAACAAAAAATGGTGCACCAAGTACAAGAGTTTCATTTCATGGGAATAAGAATTTTTGTTTGTTGTTGATGCAATCTTTTGATTCTAAAGAGATATACATTTTGTTTTATCTACATACCAAAGTGAGGTCATGTCTCGGAGGATTATGTAGAGGTTTTCTCATGGCCTTGCCATTTTCGGGAATTATTTTCTCTCATCGTTCGATAAACACATAGACAATATTTAAATAATTAATTAATAATCTTTTGATCTTATCAACTTTATGACCATTAACAAGAAAATCAAGAATTAAGCTGAGAATGATATGGGTATTAAAGGAATTTGCAGTTTTTCATATTACTACAAAATGATTATTTTTGTCTGATTACAGGCGGTTGGTGATTTATGACTGAATTTTAAAAAATTCAAAGACTGCGGAATTCAAATAGTTCGTAACAAATAAATTTGTACACAATTTATTGTCTTTTTAGTCGGACGAGCATCAGCAGTCAGCTTTTATTCTTGTTGTGTTATAACGCGAAATGTACTTACTTACTTACGTCCCCAGACCTAAGTTGTAAGTTATGGTTAATTAGGCTAGTTTTATGAATTTTTGTCTAGCTTTAAGATAGATTTAAGATTGAATTAATAAAAATGAATTGAAAAAAAAAAAAAAAAAAAAAAAAAAAAAAAAAAAAAAAAAACGTCCCCAGACCTATTACTTTCGTAAAGTTTACCTTTCGAAGCATACGGCCTCCACTACGATTTCTGGAGATATACTTCAGCTCTCTCTTACTCTTCCTCAGTCGTGCGTAATTCCTGTTCGATTTTTCTTCGCCAAGTTTTTCTAGCCCTGTCCACTTATTTGCCCTCCTGGGTGAGCAAGTTCCACTTTACTTGGTCCGAAATGCACCTGTCGTCTTTCCGATATTATAGAGCCTATGTGTTTCTGACCCGTTCTAACATGAAGTTTAGCAATGGAAATACCGTTGGGACTGAAAGTCCTCAACGAACAATTGCAACATTCTTTTGACAGTGTCTGTGGCTTCCAAGTGCAGGATCTATAATCCATCAGAGATTCAACATTGGAATCATATTGAATGCTGTTTTTGCTTCTTTGTTTTTGTCCAGTTCCGCCACTCGTAGAGACAATACTCCCAAGATATTGAAAATCTTCTACAATCGCTCACTGTTGTCCAAAAATGTTGACTTGGATTGATGAGGAAGTTCCAAGGCTCATCCTTTTAGTTTTTGCCGAGTTGCACGGTTTCAGCTTCTTTTTCATTTGCTGGAGAATCATGATGAGAGAACCAGTGTACAGGCTCTGCAGAGTCCAGTGAATTTCTCTATTTCCTTTCTATAAAACTGCAATTAAATAAGAATTTAACTTCAAAATGAGAGATAGTAAGCTAGTTTATTAAAACCTTTATGAGTTCTTTTCAGCGTGCTCAGTTGTGGAAGGTCAAAAGTTCCAAGAATCGCTTTTACGCGGTTGTCTCCGTTTCTATACTGTAGGTAAAGCACAGTTTATGTGTTTTTATTAGGAGTGGTAATATTTAGGAAAAATTGCTTCGCAGATTTAAAGCTCAAACCCTGTTGCCAAAAATTTTTCCGAAGATCAATGCTTTCTCGATCGATCAGTCCGTTATACTTAACTCAAGTAGTAAAAAATGGATGCACCATTTCCTTTACTTTAAAGAAGTCCATTTTGTATGATATGATTTGATATTGAAAACTTCATTTACTTCTTTTTTACTTAAACATTATTGTGCCTTTTACAAAATTTTGGGGACGCTTAGGCCCAATTTCATCACAGAGTCCTAACGTAAGTACCGGTACTATAGTCCTAGAAATAGTACTTAAATCGGTATCAACTCCTTTCTTGACACAAGTACTAGGCCCTTATATTTGTTAGGACTTGTCCCTAGGCAACACTTAAAAAAAAATCTAGGTTACTATACCAGTTGCTAGTACTTACTAAAATTAGGACCAATTGATTTCTTGACAGAAGTGCTAAACTATAGTTCTTTCAAACTGGTACAACTCTATATTTTCTGGTATCGCTGAATTGATATTGTTTGGCCTTAATAATGGAATCACTGCTGATTTTAATTCCATTTTCTGTTTTTGTAAAATATATGGATGTTCTTAAATTTTAAAATCCTGAAACAAATTAACAGATTTTGTGTAAATAAATAGCCAGCACATTATTTACACAAAATCTATTTAGGTGGCCACAATAATATGTTTTAAGATTTTAAAAATTAAGAAATAAAGAATTGGAGCAATTTTGATATTTTTCGAGCAATGTTGATATTTTTTTTTAAATTTAGATGTTGAACAGAATTTGAGAGTAAAATCAATTTATTATATATCGAAAAAATATGCAGCCAAGAAACATTATTATTCCAATTTTTGTTTCCCAAAATTTAAAATTTGTGTACAAATTGATTTTGACATTTTTCTAAATCTGCATCATTTTTCTAAACTACAAATATATATTTTGAAATTTGAATTCAGTGTGAAAATGAATATTAGACCAGTTTTAGACGTATTAATTTTTAGTACTCGTTTGTGAAATTAAATAGGGAACTAGTAATGTGAAGAAATTTAGGGGCTCTAGTTTTTGTTAGGACTACGTATATCAGCTGTAGTACCTGACCTAGCCAGACAAGGTACTTGGACAGCTTAGGACTAATGTGAAGAAATTGAGCGTTAATGTTTTTTGTTTGGCAACAAAAAACTTATTTTCAATAACAGTCAGGTGATTGACTGGTCTAATATTCAATTATTACCAGAGACTCCGTCTCTGAATTGTAAAATATAATAAAAAAACATAATAGTTTTTTGATTTCACAAGCTTTCAAAATTAATTATCAATTTCTTCAAGTCAAAAGTGGATACAAAAATCAAATGCTATAATTAACTAATTGATATAAATTGATTTAATAATTGATGAAATTCATCTTCCTCTTGGTCTAGGTTTTTTTTGTTTTTATATATTTTATTTATGGTCCCCGTGCGGATGTGGATGTCATCAATTTCTTACCAAATGAGACTTTTTTTTGGCCAACTTCATCACGACTTCTTCAGTAACTTAACTTTATTGAGTTGGTAACAATCGGCAAATCTCATATCAGATTGCAATTTTTGATAACAACAAATAAAATATAAACAAAAACCAAAAAAGAAACAATTCCAGTCTCAACAAATAAAATGTTGCAATCGCGAAGATGAATTAATCTCATTTCTGCAATGATGATGGCAGAAAAACGAAAATAAAAATATAAGAAAAAAAAAAACTTAAAAACCTACTAAATGGGTCTTTGCTCTATTATGGTTGTTCTCACTGTCTCATATTTCATTTCTTTTCATCACTCGAAGTTTGTTGTTTATTTTTCGCTTTGGTTTGGTTGAATCGCTTAAATGGGTTTCCAACAACGAAACAATAGACACTTTAGAAAGGTTGCAGCTAAATGGTAGCAGCAAAGTTGCATGTAGGATAAGACTAGGAACTTGCTAAACTAAATTAGGACACAGCAGGCGTCACTAAATGGGTATCATAAATTTCATCTTCCCGCCATCCGCCATTAGCGTTGTCAGTGAGAGGGAAGGCTTGCGTATTTGCAGATGGAAAATGTGAAAAAGAAATGAAAAATTTACCAATTAGTGCGGAGATCGTCGAATTCCGCAGTAAAAGTTAAAAGTCAACCTGTCTGGAAAAGCCTGCTGCAATGCCGCCAAACTACCACCACTATTCTGAATGCACCTCTATCCGACCATCGATTTACGATCACATTGTTCCAGCAAACAACATTCTTAACAAGATGCAGCGTGGCGGTGCTGGTGGAAGCGGAATATATCTCTTGACAATCTATGCAGAGTAGATCGCGCGCCTATAGGACCGAGATCTCTATCAAGACACACGTTTCCATCAGCATCTCGTCGCAGGGCAGAGTTGTTTCCCTCGTAGTGATAGATACAAAGCGATCCGCACTTCCATCGTGATATGCAGGTCTATGGTCTACACCACCATTCACAACCTCTCCAACAACACTCCTCCGAAAATGTATATTCAAATAACGAAAATCCTTCTTTTTTTTTAGTAAAAAGTATGTAATTGGCAAAAGTCGTCCGCCCAACCCCTTTGCGCCTTTAGGGGGGAATTTTTGCTAGCTTCCATGCCTCGTAACCTCGACAGCTCCCTCTAAAAGGTGATTACACGCGGTTGTTGTGTTGTGATAGAAGTCACCAATTGTTGTGGGTATTATGAAGTGATCTGGCGGTGCATGTCGTCGAACATGTGGCGCACAAAACATTCAAATGTAGCGCAACACATTTTGGAATGGAAGATTGAGGTTGATGAATTTGTGAATGGTCTTAAGAAGAGACTCGTTAGTGAAGTTGGATTTTAAAATAAAACTACAAATTTAACACAGGGGTCGAAGATCTTAGAGCTGTTCAATGAGAGCTGTTAAGGTGACTTTTGAAGGCGTGAAGGCCTAACATTGGAAAGTACGAAATTTGATAAGATTGTTACGTACACCGACATAAAGTTGACGTTTTTGAACCTTTTGACAGAAGGAAAAAAAGATATTAAAATTGAAATCTGATCTCTATATTTCCTGATTAGTATAAAAACACAAGTGAAAATGACTAAGGTAAAATTGATATACCATTTAAATCACTTGTATATCGGTGACCGGATACTATCAGTATTATTTTGTTGTTGAAAAATTGAGACTTAAAATAATATAATATAAAAAAAAAATATATAGTTTTATACCAATTAAAAACATCAACACTTTTGTTTGTTATGAGTACTCGCGTAATGAGGTCTGAATAGTTTAGACATATTACTGAAATAAGAATATTATTACTAATGAGATTTTATTTGAAACTTGACTGGTATAATAAAATAAAATTGCCAACAAATTAAAAAAAAAACAATATCTAGATACATATGTACTTTCAAATTCAAATGAAAATCATGTCTTTTCAGGAAAAGATACAATATAAATATTTTTAAATTCCTTCTCTGACTGGTATAAAAAAGTTAAAAACCAATGTTTTATTTTATATCAAGCATGAATGTACCTATATATCTACCTTGGGTGTTGTGTTTTTTTTCGGGGTATACTACTTGATATTGCAATAATTGAAATAATCTAATTCCTTATTAATATTTCTGTTTGACTGGTATAATAAAATAAAATGGCCAACAAAATTAAATAATACCAAAAGTGAAACATTTAATGTCAAAGGAATTCATATCTTGTCTGGAAAATAAAGATAACTTCTAACTGGTTCTAACTAAGTTTATACCACGTGTGCCAATACTTACCTAGTATGATGTGTTTTTTATTTATTTATTTATTTTTTCTTATCAATAACATATTTTAAATATACTATTAATAAATGGTAAATAGGAGCACTAGCAGCAGAATAATATCGGCTACTGTGTTTTTTTTTCAAAGCTATGATAGTCCACCAAATAAACTAATCTAATTCCTTAATTTATTTCGGTTGGTATAATATAAGCATAGTTTTTATATCGACCATAAGTCTCAAAACGTATTCGTTCACTCAAAAAACTTATTAGGTTATATTTATTGAAATAAAATACAACTATAATGTTCTATTAATTGTTTTAAATGATTGGTATAAAAAAGGCACAATATGTTATATAGGCAATAAAGTATTTTAATTGTTGCTATTGCATATTTTGAACTTTCATTATACTTAGTAAGACAAAGTTCGTTTAATTTGTCAGTTTCAATTGGTATAAACAAAACTTGTGATTGGTATAACATGCAAATGAAATGTATGTACAAAATTTAAAAAAAAAGAGCAACGGTTATGTTTCAAAACGGTTTGCCTTTAATAACGTTTTCAAAACCGGATAACATACTTTATACCAATTATAACATTGTACTGTTACTGTTACTTAATTATGATCAAAACACTGCTGCACTAAATTTGTATGAATATGTACCGTACTTATGAATAGGCAATTACTTTTATCTAGTGTTATCGGTAACTGGTATAATTTGTTCTAAAATAAATCTCAAAGTAAGAAATACAAAAAGCCATCGATAATCTGCAATATTATCTTTCAATTCTTTTAGTAATTCTGTACATACATATGTGCATCAAACCATTTTATACCAATCGAAAATAAGTCGAATAAGTTGACGGACATTCCTTCACAAACTGTTTTGGAAAAATTATGCACATTCTATGCAAACCGAACATTGTTTTTCTTTTTATTTCATTGCATACTTGTATCTTTATACTAAGTAACATCACTGTGAAATATCATTATAAATCACTTTAAATCTACTGACAAATGAATTACAAACGCAATGACTCGCTCTTATCACCATGTCACTATAACCATCGACTATGTCAAAGCAATTAAAAAAAATTAAATTAAATATTCAAACGTATAAGTAAATACACAAAATGATCAATAGAAATATTTTGTTAAACAATTTTTACATCAACAGAAATTATTGTGTCATAAATCTCATAGCGTATCTTACAATTTATCTAAAACCATGTAAAGCTTTTTCTTCTAAAAATGCATCAGCAATCTTTATAGAGTGTGTTGTATATCTCTTGTAAGTGGGGTGCTCTCTTAAAATGTTCATCTTTTTTTTTTAATTTAATGTCTACTGTTTTACTATGTAGTTTGTAGATCTTGAAAATCTCATAGAGCTCCTTCAGAGCATCAGAGCTCCGCGGGCTATACGAGCACAGAGTTCCCCCTATCAGATCACCCTATACAGAAATCAGCTGACTCTCTGAGCCAAGCTAAACTGAGCTGAGCTGAGCACTCCCCAAGTATACCTACCTACCTATCGCTAGTTCGAACGATGTGCACCTCCAGTTCAAGCGTCATCATCATCATCATCATCTTCTTCGTCGTCTTCGTTGCCCACATCTTACACATCTCCATATTATGAAGCGCCTAACCTAAGCCCATGATGCGACTCTAACTTAAATTAAAAAAAAATAATAAAACCTCCTCCGCCTCATCACAAGCTCTGAGTGTGTTAAATGGAATCTTGGATCATGAATGGAATTTTAGTTCTTTGACAATCATCGTTCAGATCGGATGTGTTCACGGAAGCGCGGAACAATATCTCCTCCATCGAATGTTTTGCTAAATTTTGGTTATTTCTTTCTTGTCTTCATATCGAAAAGGTTGATTCAAAATTTCAGAACATCCCCAAAATATCCCTCGATCCATGTTTTTACTTGAAAATTAACAAAAAGTGTGTCAAATTAATATTTTATTTTGTTTGAAAATTTCAACTTGGATTTTTTTTTTACAAATTTGCAAATTTGAGCTCGAGCTCAAGAAGTTCTCCTTGAGATTTCTTTGGCGATCTTTAAAGTGCAATATCATTTGTATCTGACGTAAATGGATGTAACGTCTTCTTATTGAAATAGAAGAAAAATAGAAACAAAAGTAATTACTCGAAGCTTGTTGTGAGAAAATAGTTTTTTTTTAGTTAAAACTTTATTTTTATGTTTCAGCAAGTTTTAAACTTAATTCATTTGATGAGCCCGAATACAAATTGACGAATAGGTTTGGCATTAACAAAAGAAAAAAAACTAACAAATTCGGCTCGATAAACAAAAAAGAACTAGAATTCGTTAATTGTTTTGTTTTTTAACGCGAGCATCAGGTTTTTCCAAAAAGGATTGAAGTTTTAATCGAGTGCATCAAATATAAAAATATTAATGGTTTGTTCTACATCGGTTTTAGTGTTAATTTTTGTGTTGAAGGTGTAAGATATATAAAAGGTTGAAAGTCAACGCTTCTATACGGATTTTTTCTAAGAGAAAAACTAAAAACCTAATATTTCGACTAAGATAAGACTAATGGTAAGTGATATAGAAATTGTCAATATTTTTGAATAAGTTTTTATTTTTTTAAACTTTTAGTTTTTGTGTAACATTTACGTAGATAAGATTTTTTGGTTTCCTTAATTCTTCTAATTTGTGCGTATTTTATTGGTATATTGAGAGCATTGTTGGGATGAAGAATAGAAAGAAGTTATAAGGGTACATAAGTTTGTCTCTGTTTTGGTATATAAGCAAATGTGTATCCTAAGGATGAGTTCCTTAAATTTAAATAATGGTTATGAATGGTAATCATGTGATTCAAAACAAAATTTTTTTGATGGTAGAGACGTTTCTAATGCACAATTTTTGATTCTGGTTTCTTTTTTTTAATTTATAAACATTAAAAACTAATATGTTGTTAATTTTAGTTTTAAAAATATTATGAGTTTTGATTTTCCAAATAAGGAATGATCTAATCATTAATATAATTAAAAAGAGGCTGAGATGGGACCCACACTGATAACTTCCCATCCTGTCTGTCGATTTGTCTTGCTTAAAAGTTTGTAGGTTTTCGTGTTTTGTTAAAAAAGTTCTCAGTTGAATTATTCTTAAAAATTTAAAAACTACCAATAATATTTTGCATATAATGAAATAGTTTGATTTCGAAATTATTTTTTGTTAACGAAATTTTTAGTCGAAAACCAATTTTTACCAATTTTAGAAGCATTTCTTAAAAAAAATTATTTCTTATATAAACAAATACAAATTGGATGAATGAAATTAATTTAAAGTCAATATCTTCTATTGTTCACGAGATATTGGAAACCGAACATCAATTTTTACCAATTTTGCGTACTATTTTTTGTAGATTTTAATTTTTTATGAAAAAACTGACTGTTGGATTTTTATAAAAAATGTACTGAACGTCGAAAACAATATTTTCTGATTTTTAATTTTTGAAAAGCTATTAGAGTCGAAAATAAATTTTTACTAAGTTTTAGTATTGTTTTTTTTAGGGTTTTATTTTTTGTAAAAAAAACTGTCAATTCGATTTTCCTCAAAATATTACCGAATATTGAAAACAATATTGCTTATAACAAAAAATTAGTTTAAAGCCAATATCTTAAAGTCTTGAAAAGATATTTGAGTCGAAAACCAATTTTTACCAACTTTTTTTATTTTTTATTAGGTTTTTAATTTTTTGTAAAAAAACTGTCAATTTGATTTTTCTCTAAATTTTACTGAATGTTGACAACAATGTCGTTTTCGAAGAAGTAAAGTCCAATCACACTTCCGGACCAAAGAGCGCACCAAACAGTACTTTTTGTGGATGTAATGGTCTCTCCTCACTTACTTGAGGATTCTCAGAACTCTAAATACGACAATTTTGTTTATTAACATAACCACCGAGTGAGAAATGTGCTCCGTCGCTGAAGAAAATTGTGCTCGAAAAATCGCCGTTCACCGCCTGTTGTTCAAGCACCCATTCGACATATCTACGACGTTGTATATGGTCAGCTGGCTTCAGTTGTTGTGTGAGCTGGACTTTATATGGATGTAGGTGTAGATCCAAATGCAAAATACGCCATAATATGCCGTAAGACTGTCCTAATTCCTGAGAACGACGAGGAATCGACACATTCGCGTCTTCGGCAACGCTTTCTCTTACAGCAGCGATATTATTTACAGCAGCGATATTTTCAGTGGTATGAGCGAAACGATTGTAACCAATCCAGTCTCTTCTTCAAATTTCTTCGCAATCAGCTTGTGTAGTTGGATGATTATGTTAATCATAATCTCCTTTTAAAGCACGATATCGTCGGTGAAACCAGAAAAGTGTGTAACTCCATATTAGCAAATTTTACAGGAGAGCATTAAAATGTCATATGTAGTTTTGAAGTTATTTTAACGATTTGCCTGATGTCACTCACACTTTTACTACCGCATAATGGGGAGATACACGGTTTTCTCACAAAATTAAGTAAGCATGGAGTTACACCATTTTCAAATTTGCCAATAGAATAAAAAGTATGAACTTTAAGGGAATTCCCAGTTAAAGTAACGGTAGATATCAGGTTTGACTAACAGATGTCATTCAAATCTCATTTTCAGAAAATTTGGAGTTACATACTTTTCTGGTTTCACCGACGATATGTGGCTCTGTCAGAACCACCATTTTTTTAGTTTTTAACAATTTGTATTCTTTTTGCGATAGTTAACCACTAATTTTTTTGTAAATGTCACACTTTCAACTGAAAAAGAATATTGGTTTAATACAATATAGGGCTAGAATACTTTTGTAACCGAAAAATGGATAACCCTTCATAATTTTTTTTCTTGTAAATTGATTAAAATACCATATTTGTTACTATAACTTTTCCATAGCCAATACAGGCTCGATATGAGTAGGATGAAAAAGTCGCTTATTGTTTTTAGAAATTCAATATAAAGTATCCCTTCTCTTCACTTCTTCACCCCTTTCTCCTTGCTTCTTCATTGTATTCTCAACATACTTACCATCTCCCACTCTCCTTTTTTTCAACAGAGAATAAAACTTGTGTTGTATATGGAAATATACATTCTATTAACTTACCCTTACTCCAGTCCCAATATGACCTTATCTCATTTATAGGTTATAACATCTTAATAAAAGATCGGGTTATACAATAATATATCTATTATATTCTTGATGTACTCGTACCTATGCAAGTTTCATAATAATAAAATATCACTTAACCTTAAACAGCATCACCATCATTTCCATTATACTTAAGTTGCTGCTTCCACAACGCAATCCATACCATCCCGCCTCTCCGTCCACCCCCACCTTACCACCCATTATTCATGTAACATTTAGCGTAAGTTATATTAATTTAAACAAAAAAATGTTCATAATTTAAAAAATGGGCGATAAGCGGGAATCATTATTATCTTTTCTTTTTTTTTTCAAAACCTCAAACCTTACGGAACAGGCGCTGCGGCGCGGCGGCGCCGCGGCGGTTATTACACTTTAAAAGCAGAAAAACAGCTGTCACCTCAATTTCGTCATAGGTATGATTGTAATGTTATGAAATGGAAGATAGTTTTTTTTTTTCTATCTTTTCTTTTCCTATCTCATCATCGTTTGGAGTTTATCGGCATTTTTCCCATCACTTTTTTTTTCAATTTCTAAACAAAACTTCTTTGGCTAGATTCACCACTTTTTGCTCTGCTATTCATCGTTAGCAACACACTACAAAAATGGAACAGACAAAAACAAAACAATGAAACAACGGTGATGATCACATCCCAGAGACCATGTGCTTTACAGACGCAGACGCCATTTTCTGGGTTACCAACAAAGAAGATTAAATTTAAAAAAAATTGTAATCAATTCAAAACCACACATTGCTTCAATACTAAATTCAACAATAACTCTTCAAAATTTCATTTAATGACTGTTGAATTAGAAAACTGTTCGAAAATGTATAAAAGATTTGAACTAGACACACAAGTGCTGATCTGAAGTGTTGGCAACCATAAGTAAGAATGGTTTGACAGCTGTCACTTTATGTTACTAAAAAAGGAGCAAAAGAATGTGACCACTATAAACTTCAATTCCGTTTGAAATATTGTTCAACAATCAAAAAGCGTACTGCTGTTTGTTAAGGGTGACAAATTCAAATGGAACACCCTTTAAGTGATCCGAACAAAATCAGACAATAATTGTGAATTTTACTGGTAAATATTCTTAGGGGTGGCAACCCTGTAAATAGTTTGGAAAAATCTATCGTTGGCTGTCATTTCTCATTTACCTTATGTACATATTATTCGTTTTTCTCCTTTTAATTTGAAGGCAGAAACAAGTGGATTATGGGTATCGCTTTAGACAGATACACTTTTCTTGCCCCTTGCCATCGCCATCGGTTGCCAATCTAAACCTCGCCTATCTTCTCAGCGACGACGACGCCATGCACCAAGCTTCTCTATTAAAATACCATAAACCGGGAGACTTGGTCGGAACCAGACTTTTTGTTTTGTGATTTGCTTTTGCTTTCGCTTTCAATTGAAATTCTTCTTCTTTTTGTATTTTAAATTCACTTCTCTTGAGGTTCTTCCTATACAACAAAAAAGCTCAACTTGTTGTGGGGGGTTCGTTCCGTATACGAGAGTATACGAGACACAATGTTTTTGTCGGGTTTATTGTTGTTCCGCTTCGTTTGTTGACCTTTTGTTAAAGTTTGTTTATTTTGTGATCTGCTTTGTGGCTTGGTTTGGTTTCTGTATTCTTCTTATTTTAGTTAAACTGGTTCAAAGCATTTGCCAATATTGTCTTGAAGTGTCAGAAGGATTAATAGTGTTTCTTCAAAAACCAAAACAAAACAAAATCAAATAAAATGAAACATGACTTTCTCATTCACCATTAATATGGAATTCTGACATTTCATTTTGTTTTTGTTTTTATAGATCAGATTCGATTTTTGCATTCAATTTGAAATTTTCAAACAAATTGCTTTATGTCATTATGAGGATCTGAATGGCAAAATACAAAATACAAAAAACTAGAAACAAAACAAAATAACTAAATACCAAAAAATGTTAGTAATTGAGGCCAAGGCGTAACATGATGAAAATGAAGGTGAAAGGGATTGTCTATACATTTTTATAATATTGTACCGTATTTTGTTCCTATCCCACGTTTTGTTGTTATTTCGGTAATGTAAATGTACCATAGTAGGTACTTAAATACCTATCAGCGAGATAGACCTTTTCTATGTTGAAATTAATGCAACATGATATGATTGTCATTATCAGTTTAATCAAAAGTTACGTTGAAACGATGTAATGCAGCTTTCAAATGTATTAAGCTATCAATTACACAGAAGTTCATGGTGAAATATTTTGTGGAAAAACACAATTAAATGGTTTATATTTCCATGCACGATGATTTAAGAAAGAAAAAATAAAACAAAAAAAAAAGAGTTTGTGCATCAGCTCTTTTGTTTAGAAAGTAAATAAATAGTTTGTTATGATGCTTAAGCATGGATAAATTGAATAATGATTGATGTGTCATCAATTCATCATCAATACAGGAGCTTAATTAATATGTATGATTTTGTAATAAATTGAAAACAGAAATTGACCCACAAGAGTATCGTTATAAGGGGATATTTAATGTATGGAGAGGGCGAAATAATGTGTTAAGATTGTGTTATAGAGATCAAAGAGTTTCTTTTGTTGTTTAAATTGAGAGGTGTATCAATGATATAATAATTATGAATAAGAAATCGTTAAAGTTGTTACGCAGCGGCGTTCGTTGAGTGGTGCGATTTCGAGATCTTCAATTTTTCTTCTATTTATTACATTATTATGGTTTTTATTAATAGTACTGAAGTTATGAATATTTAGATCTCTTAGTTTGAGTGATTGCACAGAGGTTATGTTGGCTTTGAGTTCACCTGCCTTTTACACATATTGAAATAAACCTTCTATTTACCCCAATCTCAGTTTAAATATCAAGATATTAGGGAACACTTAACCTTGTTCTGTGTGAGGTTCGAAGAGGTCAGGATTATAATAAATATGACAAAAAAAAGGTTAGAAGAGACAAGTAGAGTGAATCCTGAATTTTGGATGTTCCTTAAAGAAAAAAATAAAGGAAGTTATGAAAGTCTTAAGTGGGCTCTCTTTCCATCGTAAATCGTCTTCGAATCTTTTGCATAAAGTCTTATACCTTGAAATGCTCTTCTACTCATGTGAGTTTCCATTTTGAATCAATTTGAAGCATTCTTTAAAATGACTCCATATATTTTGTTTGTATTGTGCTCTTACTCAAGGGGTAATGAATACCCTTATAATGATAAGACAAAGTGCGGGGACCAGCGTTTTGAATATCTGCACATTGAAATCAGTGGGAAATATTGAGTCTGGTAAAACATTTCACTTTCGTCGAATGCGGCTAAAAACAGAATCACTGTTCTTAACAGTAAGTCCAAAGCAGGGAACAAGGGTAAACTGATGAGCATTTTTAGAAGTACGGGTATACAACTGGCTATTCCACAAGAGTATTGTCTATGAAAAAATCAATTAAACAATGATAGACATCGGTGTTCAAGAGTAACGATTTTTTTTGTGAGAAAACGATCGCGTATCATTTTTAGAGTTCGCTTTCCAATTCAATCCAATAAACTCAAGTACATTATTGTCCCAAGAGCCCAAATATTAAAATTATACTTGTGTTTAAGAACACTTAAAGCTTTGTAACTTATAGCCAGACAAGGGTAACAAATTTCTTGCATCGTCGGAGAAAACCTAAGCACTTAGCAGAATTGCAAGGGATGATTTGTTATGCAATTACTTAGAACTGAAAGCTGTTTAGTCTCGTTAAGTTCGAGAAAACATCTCACTTGGATCTCTTTATGCTCTCCTGCCCATGTGCTCTCCAGGAAAGGAAAAGGGTATGGGAAGGTTGGTAGTGAGGATTTAGGTTGAGGGCGCCTCCCTGAACCATCTTGATTTATGGTCAAATTTAAGAACGTGTCTAGGTTGCAAGGACGAGACGTCGCATGAGTTGCCTGAAAAGTAATTTCCTAATATGTATTGTCATTCTTTGGCTTGGCGTGTACATTCGCATAGAAAGTGGAATGTATTTTATTCCGTCTTCTTGTTCTCAAATCCTCCAAATAATCCAGATGAGCTGATACCCATTCTTTTCATTGGGGTGCCCAATAAGTTGTGACGCGTTACCTAGAATACCTAGTAGTAAGGACAGCGGAGGCCAAAAGTATTTTTTTTACCTATGGAAATCTTGCCTTCCTGCTGTTGCGATTTCAATGAAACTTTGGTGGCTTTATATCATTGATACATATGGCTTGGACTGAGCATTGATCCGTTTTTGGCCGATTTGTCTGCCTTTTCATTACCGTCAATGTCACAGTGTCCAGGGACCCAACAGAGGGTAACTGTTTTGTTATCACTCAGTAAACGAAGCTTCCTACGTTATTGCTGAACCAGTTTTGGCTTTGTGACTGTCGATAAACTTGTCTTTGCATTTTTATTCCAAATTGTGGGAAAAAGATCCTTAGCGCCTTCAGATACCAACAATACTTCTGCTAGAAATACTGGGTACTGGGTTTGTGATACTGGGTTATAATCTATGTACGCCTTGAAATACTTTGTCTGTGGCCAAAGGAAGCCTTTTTCTAGTAATAACACTGTATAAGACGTAATGCGCTTTTGGCCGCCAGTTAATCCACGAATATATTGGTAGGGGCTGCGCATGTTGGTAAATTGTGCCATCTACAGTTTGCTATCGCAAAAGCTGTTTCTTTTAGCAGAAGTTTACATGTAGCTATCGGTATACCTATCTTTTCCCTTTCAGGTGAAATAGGTATGACGGTTTCATTTTTAGTGAGTTCATCGGCTCTACAATTTCCTGTGATGTCTCTGTGGCCCGGCACCCAACAGAGGCGAATGTTAAATTGCTGCGCCATCTCCATAAGAGACGATCGACAATCGAGGGCCGTTTGAGATTTGGTTGAGACACCGTCAAGAGATTTAATAGCAGCCTGACTGTCAGAGAAGAGGCAGATATCAAAAGTTGATATCACGTTTTCTCTTAGCCAGGAGAGAACCTCTTTGATCGCTAAAATTTCCGCTTGGAAGACGCTACAATGATTAGGGAGGTGAAATGAGGTGCTTAGATTAAGCTTTTCTGAGTAAACACCACTACCAACTCCCTCATTTGTCTTGGATCCATCTGTATAAAAATGAATGCTTTTGTCATCCAGGCGTTTTTTTTCTTCCCATTCATCTATGGATGGAATGGATACCTGGAAGTTTTTTCCAAATTGAGGTTTTGGAATAGTGTAGTCTATGTACTTTGGTATAGAACCAAAAAGAGGTTCAAAATGATGGAGTGCCCCACATTGTTGTTGGTCCATTGAGATGAGGCGTTGAGTCTTATAACTGTACTCCCTGCCACTTGTTTGCTGAAGACGTCGAGGGGTGTCAGATGGAGGAGAGTGTCTAATGCTGCTGAGGGTGTGGTTCTCAATGCCCCGCTTATGCAGAGACATGCAGTGCGTTGGACTCTGCTGAGTTTGTCTTAGTATGTGACTTTCTCCAGTGCAGTCCACCGTACTGCAACCCCGTACATAAGTATTGGTCGGATGACCGATGTGTATAGCCAATAGGTTATGCGAGGTTGAAAACCCCATTTGCTTCCTATGGCTTTCTTGCAAAGGAAAAGAGATACTGTAGCTTTTTTAACTCTTTCCTGAATATTAGGTTTCCAACTTAATTTTTTGTCCAATATCAGACCAAGATATTTGGCTTCATTGGTAAAAATTAGTGGTTCACCTTTTATTCAAGGAGGTACAATTACTGGGATCTTGTATTTCCGTGTAAAAAGGACGAAGTCTGTTTTTTGAGGATTAATACTAAGTCCGCAGTGATCAGCCCAACTAGTGAGCATATTGAGTGCGTTTTGGAGGAGGAGCCCTGGGACACACACCAACATTATTTTCGTCTGCTGAAGTGATGACTTGTTTTGACCATATAAGATAAACAATGCCTTGCCAATATTTCAATATAACCTTAAAAAAGGGATTCGAACACCCTTGATGATAAATGTCTATTATCACCTCCCCTATCTGCATATTAACGTCTTTAATAGAACCAAATCTATTTTTAACCTTAGAGAACATTGACATTGTCTAGTCTATATAGTAGTTTCCTTTACACTGCACTTTACACTTCTTTTCTCTAAAATATATCTTAGCTTATTTATAAAACAATATAGCCGCTTTGAGTAACTTCACTCTTTGGTTTATTCATGTTAAATATTAAAAAAGCTGGTGCAATCTTTACAGTTCTTAAAGATTAAAGACTAATACAAGAGATAAGAAACTATATAGCGAGACATAAGTCCACTTCTGTTAAAAAAAAAACAAGAAATAAAGGCCGAATAGTTTTAAATTCATAAAAAAATAGCCTCCACAACAATCTCTATCTCGAAACAATTAAAAATGAATAAAAACTTTTCTATTAAGTGAATTTAAGTAGATGTAATAAGAAACTCCCACAGAAATTAATGACACTTTTATTTAATTATTGTTTGTATCTATAAAGTTACACCCTTTCATTGTACAAAAGCTATCTATCTTTTAAGTTGTAAACAAAAAACACATACAATAGACAGCAAACTATTGTTGCTAAATTAAAAAGAGTCCCTTAAGAATTGAAGTGCCTTCAATGCAGAGTAAACAAATACATTTTATCTCTATCACTTCATTGACAAAGAGTTATGTCTGAATTGTAGTACTATCGTGTATAGGTATATAATTAACGACACTATGAGTTGCAATTATCATTTGAGAATAGTTGACTTGAAATCTTAGCAAAAGTTAAAAAAACAAACAAAATTGGTTGGTAATCAACAAGAAATCAAGACCCGGCTTCCGACAAAGGGAGTCTTGTATCTTATACACAAATCAACAACAAAGAATAATGATTTTGATTGTTGTATGTTGTGTTGTTGGGTTCCTATGAATTATGTTGATATTGTGTCTTATGTCAGCGGCCGATGGCGGTGGCGGCGTCAATTCGTCATGAAATGTCCCACTTACCAATTTCTTGCGCTGATGATACAAGACGAGTTACAAAATTAGGCAATTTTCCCAGTCAGTAAAAGTTCGACACACGATTGGTGTAATTTTTTCGATTTCCTTGTTAGGTTTTGACTATAGGAGTTAACTTAAACTCCTATACTGGTACCCGTATACAATCATTCCTTTGACTTAAGCATCAGCCTTACAATATGTGGTTTTGAATAATTTGTCTATAAATTCAACGTTAAGATGACAATTTACAAAGGTATAATCATCGTCTTGTGGAGTAGCTATAGCTATAGATATATTTTAAGGAACGAGCAACACGTAGCGCCTTGACTTGTTTATAAAGTTGCGTTGCCATCATCAGTTCATCTCTGTTACTTACAAACAAATGATTGTATAAGTTATTTACTGTCCAGTTGAGCTTGATGCTGAAGCTAAGCTCTGGGATGCTGCATTAGCATCGTGATCAACGGTTTTGTAAAAATGATTGTTGGTGTAGTTGTTGTTATTGTAGTGACACGTGCCCATAAGTCTGCCAGTTCTAAACATTTCTCATACACAACTGATATAGTAATTTGATATTCAGAAATCGATATATGTAAGTATAAAAGTGTGTTTTTGTGTTTATTTAGATGCGTTTTATGTTGAGAAAATTTATTTGAAAATAATGCAAATACTCAAATGTGTACGAAAAATTTTATACGTAGTTTGATTTTAATCAATTTATTTTAATTTCAATATAATTATGCAAGAATTTAAGTAAATAATTATAGTAAGTGCCGCCGTAAGGCTCATGAAAGTACCAGGAAGAAATTATAACAAGTTGACCATCAACTTGATGACCTATACCACTGAGTTCATTTATAAGCCATATACAAGTCGACTTGCTGACAAGAAATTAATGCTGATATGAACGCAGAAAAAAAAATATCTAAATTTATAGATAATTTCCTGATGTAGCACCTATGATTAAAAGATTTATTCAATTTATACAAGTCGTTTTTAAACCCTATAAGTCCTTACTTAGTTTTCCAATAAGATGTTTCATTTTGAATTATCTGCCATTAGGCAACTGTCACTTTTGGAGATGTCAACTTTCGATATTTGACAAGTAAACATCTTCGCCATTACTAAAAATGGAGTCATGCACACTTTAACAAAAATAGTAAGGGGCCTGATTATGAGGTTCGCGGCGGATCGTTTTCAATTCGACCATTTAAATTCGACTCGCGTCGTATTTCCTTATTAACGAATTTGCGGCGAAGCAAAAATAGTTCTTCATATATTCCAGTGATTTGACACTTTTGAGTTGACTTTTTCTTCCTATATTCCACTGATTTGACAGCTTTCCACAAATTTTGTTTTGTTTTGATTGAATTTGTGAAATTTGCGGTGATTTATTCAAAATTTTATATTTTATTGTGAATTGTGGATAAATTATAATAAAATTAAAATAAAGCTAACTCACATTTTTATATAATTACAATCAAGAAAGAGTCCACGAAATCGAACAGTGAACACTCTTTCGTCTGTGAATCTGCCAAAAAAAAGTTGTCGGATTTCAACTCGCCAACAAACATTATGACATTTCAAATTCGCCTTCGAATTCGTTAATAGGTCGAATTCATAACGAAGAAGGCGAAGGCGAAAGCAATATTTGAATGAAAACTGGCAAACTCGCTACCAAAACGATTCGCCGCGAACCTCATAATCAGGCCCAATAATTTTGCAGTCACAGTTCTCAAAACTAAAGCACTTCCGGGTCGTCGTCTTAAAACTGTTGAAAAATTTGAGCTGTTACGATTAGTTAGTGATGTGAAGAGTTAAGGACATTTAACCCCAACTGTGCGCATTAATCATAGAACATTTTATGGAGAGAATATGGTGGCCATTTGGCTGATACTTTGTTCCCTCGCTGGTACTTATTTCTTTTGGCCCATTAAATTTAATTAATATGACTTTAACACCTCTAATCAACAATGAGAACCAACATTTCTCAAGAACTTACTTGGTTTGATGTAAAATTGATCTATTAATTGATATATGTAGCTATGAAAAATCAAAAGAAAAAAAAACTAAATAAAATCGTGCAGACCTTTCTGCAAACTTAAATGACTTGCAAATTACGTAAGAATAATTTAGCGCAAGAACATATAAATAATAAAATCCGTAGAGAACAAATTGAAGCAAAACTATGAAAAAACAAACTCAATTTTTTAAATTCTCTTCTTTTGATGATGATGATGACGATGCACACCTTGGTGATCAATCATATTGATTTTGATCTCCCACATGCGCGATTATGATTGACATACCTTCTGATGCTTGTCTATCTTCGGGGCATCAAATCTATACACAAAACTCCATTCGTTTATAATCAAATTAAAATTGTCGTTCCACATAAATGACATTCACCCCAACTGTTATATGTTATTTATGTTTGTACATAAAATATTATCAAAAGTTCAAAGGTGTTAAACAAAATATTGGAGACACTTTAAATATTAAACACGCCAACGCAGTTAATTTAGTACAAGAAAAAACTAGTTAATAGTTAGAAAGCGATTAGAAAATTAGCAACTGATGGTTAAAAATTGACTAAAACATAGGAATTCAAGCGACTTTCAATTTGAATTTTTAGCTTCAAATAATACAAATTATTTTCTAACACTACTTTCCTAATTGTTTAGTAATTCAAGTTTGTGTTAGTAAAAACCTTATTTTCTGAGATAAAGAAAAACTTTTGTATTTAGACGTTTTTTGAATTCTGTTTTATTTATAGAAAAAATATTATGAGTAAATAGGTTTAGGTTACTGTAAAGTCTCAAGTGTTGAAATTCCAGACGTGGCAGTACAAAATGCTCTGTTATGTTTTTTAATGTATCCCAGGCATCCCGCCAGGTGAGAAACCTTAGGCCAATACTTTTTCTTTACAGTTTTTTGAGATACAGTTCTATCAATTTACGATTACTCATGAATTCTGAAGCTTACCAATCATTAGTAACCTGAAAAACTGTATATAAGTAAAATCTATGTATTAATGCCAAATTAGCAAAACATCATTCATTGGTCTCTAAGGTAGAAGGTCGATAATCACTAGTAAATAAGTCTTTACATACATATGTGTCCATTTTGATTCGATTATGTAATTTTTTCTTCACTATTACCGTTTTCACCATTTTTAGTTTTTGAAAACCAAAAATCAATTTCTTCACACTAAACTTAATAGTGTGTTCACTCCTACCACATTCCGACTTCTTGTAGTACGGCTTAAAAACAATACAGTACTTAACAATACATCCGAAATTGTACGGAAAAATACGGGTATTACGGTTGAATTGTTTGTGAGAAGAAATTCAACTGGTTAATTTACGAAAGCATTTTGCGTGAAAATATCGATAAAACAATGATACTCATGAGACTTCGAGAAGGTTTTCAAGAGGAACAAATGTCTCAGTAATAGAATTTTTGATTATATACAAAAGACTCAAGAAAGTAATTGAGGCGCCAGCCCAAATATAAGAATAATATTTAAGTTTCGGACGGTTAAAAGGATAGAAAACTTTTTGCATTGTCGGAGAAAAGCTAAACACTTAACAGCATTTTTGGCTATGTGAAATATATGATAACTCCACAAGAGATGGTTTGATATGCACATACATAAACCTGAAAACTGTTCAGTCTCCTCGATGGAAGTACCACCAATGGATTGTGGTATTAGGGGTTGTTTGCAACGCTTTTTTGACAGTAGAAAGCATTGAGTTTTTGGTGCATTAAGTTCTACAAAGTTTTTGATTACCCATTGGACAATGCTGTCAAGACCAGAACTTACGCTGCCGTTGGAAGTCCACATCCGAAAGACAAGGATGAGGATCTAAAAACGAATATGAAAAGCTATGAGTACTGTCATCAGAGTAACAATCAAGTCGATTAGAAATTTCGGAGACGAAATAGAGCCCTACTTGAATTGAACGGTCCGAAAGGTTTTAACCCAATAACGAACAAAATTCGTCAATACCAAATGCACGCATTCTCGATAATAGATGTTAAACTTTATCAAATGCCTTTGAAATATCAAGTGGAATAATTTTACTATCTCTAAAACTATGTAAAGATTTGTTCACTACGATAAACCACCACCGGTGGACCTATTGCTATGAAAGCCTCATTGCCGGTTATTAAAAAGCTTTCGTTCTTCAAGGTATTTCTTAAGCTGAAAATTAATCAGCGTTTCCATGACCTTGAAAAGAAGGGATTTAAGTGCAATTGGACATTTAAAAATTGAGGAAGATTCACCTTATTTAGGTATAGGCTGGACAAATAATGTTTTTCATCTATTCGGAAGGAGACCTGTAGAAGTGTAGAGTAGGATGCAGTAATTTTGATAGCGTTAAAGAACAAATCTCCAACATACTAGCATTGATACTTTCTGGGCCAGCGATTTGTCTTAATATGAAAATCTTTAAGTGTTATAGCAACTGTACTTACTGTATGGGATGAGATGTGCGTTTAACTTGTCCCAACAATATGAAATAGTGGGAAACTAACTTATCGAATTAAATGGTTTGTGCATTTGATTAATTCGTTCAAATACACGAACCATTTCTTTTGATATATTAATTTCCCAGTATTTTATGTTTGTATTGTAATAGAAAGTTAATTTTTGTAAAAAATTATAAATTTATGTTCAATAACAATATAATTTGCATATTCTACAGACAATTCTTTTTCTTTTGACACCTTATTTTGTTTGTAGTTGTTTAGTAATTAAAAGCCGAAAAGGGGAGACTTACTAACGAAATTACATATATGATGATGATTTTACTTTGTAACTTAATCTGAATAAAGTCAAATGATCAAATAAACATATTAAAAATGCACGGCAAAATGTTGTTTGTAGCAACAATAAAAATGGTTAATTTACCTCAAATTACTTGGCAATATATATTCAATATAAGAATTTTTTCAACTTAGATAATAGTCCACAGTCTCAGAATGTATAGTGGATTTGTAATTATTTTTTATTTAGTTGCTTGTAGATATATTTGTGGAATTAAAACTACTAAAAAAGTCATGCGAAAAAAAAAACAATACAAAAATTCCATATATATTATTTAGAGTTCATCGTCAGGTACACAACCTACTCACACGACTGGCACCCACATTTTTAAAAACATAAAACTAAACAATTTGCTATCAAAACCAAAATTGATAAATAACGACACGAGATTAACCTCCAAATCACTTTAACTTATTCAACCAGAATAAGTCGTGACCTCACGATTCTCATTTAAAATTTTATAAAAAAAAAAAAAACAATAATAATTAGACAAATAAAAATTAGCTATACAAAGTACTAAAGCCACAAAACTGACTTAATGACAAATAGGGTGTAAATCATCGCAATATACAAAACATGGACATTTTCACACAAATAAAAATGAATTTGAATCATTACCATTAAAATAAAGAGTTCTTTCTTTGGGGTCCTTAACCCAAATTTTAACCTTTATTACCCTACTAAATCCTTTTAAGTAATTTCCACATCATCTCTCATCATCATCATTGAACCACTAACCTCATTTTACAAAAAAAGCCTTCCAGATGTATCACAAAATCACCCAAAAAAAAAAATATAACAATGACATTCTTCCCAGGTTCAAAAAGTCGTCCAAAATATGTAAACGTTTGTATAAAAGACCACCTACTTAAGTCACTCAACCATTTCGATTTCTGAACTCCTACTTATGAATCTTTCAACCATAACCATCGTCATCAAATAAAAATAAACCAAAGTTTTCTTTAAAAAATGAATATAAAATGAGTCCCACATTATTAAATGAATCACCTTGCAAAACGCGTGGGAATTTCAGAAAATTTGTATTAATTTGTTTATTTCTTCTTTTATTTATTTGTTTGAAAAATTAAATAAAAATTGGTGACATTACAAGTGAAATAAATGATAGTACAGCTTGTTGGTGGGTTGTTTCTGAATGTGCTACAAGCTGAAGAAAATTACACCACATCACCAACAGCAAATAGATAAATTAAATTAAATAAATAAACAACTCCACCTCCTCGAGACAGAGATCTTATATTGCCTATGTACTTACATATAGTTACAAAACTTGCTATAGAAGGCTTTATAAGTTTATAAATGGGTATGGGTTAGGTAAGGTATACGTCTATAAGAACTTGGTCAGTGTGCTCAGTTCATGCAATATTTATTTAATTTATTTTTATTTTTATTTGCAATTTTCCATATAGAACTGGTACTTGGTTGAATTCGGATTGTCAACTCTATGTTCATTGGGGCCAAAAAGTGGTTTTTGGTAAATTGCTTTATTCTATAATATCATAACTTTGCATTCTGTATTTAAAACAGAATTGCTATGGAAACAATAGAGTCGGGAGGAATTTTTTTATTTCTTTATTATTTAATGTCCATGAGTGTTAAATTATTGTTATACCCAACCCAATACGGAATTTCAGTCATTTAAAGATGGTCCGAATGACTGGCCTGCAGTATTATTTAAAAAGTGTACTACATCTCTGCAGAAACCTTCTACCAGCACTGTTTTGTTTATCCATTTCTTAAGCCATCATCCCAAAGCTTTGGAAAGATTCCTTTATGCATCCTGTTCATACAAAAAGAGCGAGAAATGCCAAGCTCTCTTCAATTCCCAAGCTTTTGGAAAGCATTGTCTGCGACTCTCTCTATTTTTATTGTAGACCTATTTTTTCTTCAAAAAAAAATTGGCAGATCTACTACAACCAATCTTACTGCATTTATGTCTGAAACTGAAAGAAAAATAGGTGGAGATTATCACCTTAGACTCTATAGTTAAGACTTTTTCACTCAGTCAGTTACCAAATTATTTATCTTAAATTTAAAGAACTTAATTTTCTTCCGTTTGTTTCGTGGCTCAGATCATATCTAGAGAACCATCAACATATAGGTGTTTACAGGTTTTCAATACCCGATCCCATTTATGCAAACTCAGGAGCTCCTCAAGGGAACCACCTTGGTCCTTTGATATTTGTTTTAACTATTAATGACTTTATTATTGTCATTGATAATTCAACTATCTCTTTTAACGCTGATTATATGAAAATATTAAATGTTATTTCTATTTCTGATTCTATCTTACTCCAAAACTATCTTGACACATTTCAGACTCGGTGGAACAAACATTTCCTAGAACTCAATGTTACTGAATGCCAATTCGTAACATTTATCTGCAAGCGAACACATTTCCCCTCCGGGACTAACAGTCTTCCCGTTCTGTCTGTTCTATTTTGAGCCTAGGAGTTAATTGCGACACTAGGTTAAGCTTCTCGAATTCTTGAACCCCTATGTCACTATATCGCTATACTCCCCCTTTGTCAGACCTCTCCTGGTCTCCATCCCCTATCAGAACTATTACTCTCAAAGAATTGAATCTGTACAACGCAGATTTTTTCGATTTGTACTCCGAGGTCTTTATTGGGGTGATAATCTATTCTTACCACGAAGTAGTAGAGGTTCGCTAGGGTAATTCTTCGTCGGATTTTTACTAAGGTGTCGTTAGTGGATTTAATATTTTTTTCGGCGCAGAGACATAAGGCCCAGGGACATAACACCCAAATTCTTTTTTGGGGCTTATGTCCCACCCGAGTGGGACATAAAGAAATTTAATTTGGGCCCTAAGTTCCACCCAAGTAAGACCTAAGTCCTAAATTTGTTTGTTAAAAATGGGACATAGTCCCCAAATTTTTGCAGAGCCAAAAAAGAATATAAAGTTTTTGTATTTCAATACAATGAACAATAATTTTTTGATACGGTGATAATACAAAAATTATGAAAAACAAAAAAGTTTATTTTCAACATTATTTGCGGGATCTCAGGATTTTAACTCCCTTTTTGGGGGTCACACCCGCTCACGCAACTCCGTTGCTCCGCTTAGGGTTTGTAAAGTCGCCAGGCAGGCGCCTATATCAACAACTTCTTTCAATAAAAGCACCTGTGGGTGGAACTATCTGTTCTATCTAGCACTAGGTTGAAGAAATCACATGGCAGCACATCTCCTTGCCTGAACCCTGTACAAGTCTGGAAAAGCTCGGAAGAGCTGTTACTCATTTACACGTTACAAGGCGTATTTTGCAACGTCATATTTCTTAGCTGGATCAGTTTTTTCGGGATCCCGAGTTCCGACATCCACCCTTGAAATCGATGAAAATATAGTGGGCTTCGTCTTGAAATTCGTTGTTCTTTTCCAGGATTTGCATTAATGTGTGTATTTGGTCTACAGTTTTGTAGAAAGATTTGAGAGGCTCACATAGAACGTAAGAAGGGTATTCCTTCCCTTTAACAGTAATACCTGCGCTTCTAGGAATGCCCATCATTTTACCCTTGAGCCCAACTTCGGCCCTAATATGAAGTACAGAGATTCATTTTTTAGCCGTACTACTCGAATGTAGAATTCCTTGCCACTCTATCTTTCCCTATCATTGCAATGCTCAGTAATTCAAAATCAGTATACACCGACACCTCCTTTCCAATCCTTCCCCCTTTTCCTAATGCTCACACTGTCTTTGACATATGAAAGGTATACAAAACCCTTTTAGTGTTCGCTAATTATAAAAAAAAAATTGAAGCAACATTAAGTGGGTCTATGCCTTTCTAATTTTTGAAGACATTTGATCGCTTTTTTTGTAGATCAGGCATACTTTCCTCTTCCAGCACTTAAATAGTGAGCTGGTGCATGTATCTTACCAGGATATCACCTCCATCTTTGAACTGTTCTGGAGGCAATTCATTTAAGCAGACGGATTTGTTGTTCTCAAGCTTCTGGATGGCTTTCTTAACCTATTCAGTACTGTGCGCTGGGATTGGATTTCCATTCACTGATCTCATGCTTCTCTGTTCCCCATTGTCTTCACCTACATGATGCCCATTCAGGAAATGCTTTAATACGTCTATAATTCCCTGTGCGTCGATGAATAGGTTTCCTTAGCTGTTTCGATGAGCCTCGATGCCAGTTCTACAGTTTTGAGAAGCTAATGATACTTTTTATTTTTATGAATGTTTTTTTTTCTCTTTCACCGTACTTCTCTTTTAATGTACCTACAGATTTTGATATTTTTTGACTATAGTTCTTTAAAATCGTATTTTCCAGAGTTGGCTTCTAAAGGCAAACATCTTTACAAAAAATAAACATTTTTTTGTCTGCTAAATAAAGCAAATTTGAAGACCATTTAATTGATTTATAATTTAATTACCATTTTCAAATAAATAAATAATAAGCTTTTTAGAAACATAGCTTGTTTCAAAATATACAATTTAATATTCCAATATACATACTAAGATTGATGTAAATCATAGCATAAAAACTTTGTACTTTAAGTTCAAATATCTCACTTTTCCTATTAAAAATAAAATAAATTGGTTGGCGCAACAGTCCGTTGCGAACTAGGGCCTAGTGACTTACAACTCTCAACCATTCCTGTGTGCGAGTACTGTTGTCAGGGATGGAGGGGACCTACATTTTTAATCCGAATCCGTACGGCTAATCTGAGAAAGCACTATTCATGACAAGAATTACTCTTGGAGAATTTGTCAATTTCTCGCAAGAGGCAGTACCCGTGAAAAAAAACTTTAGATGAAATAGGTAGGGATCGACCTCAAGGCCTCTGGCGTGACAGTCCAACGCACTAACCATCATGCTACGGGTACTACACTTTTCCCATGAACGACTTTAAAATATTTTCCACACATATTTTATTAGAAGCTAAACACCACCTTGCATTTGAAACTAATTTTATTTGTGTAGACTTTTGGCCAGAAAAGTGCAATACTCTTTCACTCATAATCTATTTTCCCCTTAAAAATCGAATCGGCTCCATTGTATTTTTCAGTTTCTGAACATCTTAATAAATATTTATCTAGCAACTTTGCTTCTATTAGATTTGCTGCAATGCAACAAAGGTCATGTCCAACATCTGCGATATTTATCTAATAGTAGAAGTAGAAGGTTAGGTAAGAAGAATTATCTAACTGCATAAAAAGAATCTATAACAGAGAAGCTACAGTGAAAGCCGATATCTATATCTAAGTCTATCTTATAGTCGAATCGAATAATCTCTCAGAAAAAAAGAAGTCCCTATAAAGTGGAATGTTTTGTGCTGTGCATATATAATTAAAGTTCATGGTTCTTTCTGAAGCCCGTAACTGTGATGCGAACAAGAGGTGTGCTGTCTTGAGTCTCGTTTCCATCTTTAGGTACCGATACCGACAGCATCTTAATGATGAACAAACTGACCACCATATAAGGAATCAAATAGTCTGAGAGATATGCGAGTCTCTCTCTAGTTTGGCTCTGACTAATGTGCCGACTATTAATTTCCTTATATTGGATGGGTCACCAGTCACCACATTCAGACAATTCAAGTTGAGCGCCATTTGAGGTGGGTTCAATCTTCGATCTTCACTAAGTAACTCTTAAAAAAAAAAAACCGGGCTTGTTATGGTCGGATCACGTCGTTGTTGTCGATGGCGAATAGTTTGACTCAAAGACCAGATCTATATATTTACAACATTTTTGATTCCTCACAAGCGATGCATCTGGTCAAGTTTGCTTTTGTAGATGTCGCTGTCGGCGCCGTCGTCGGTCGTCGTTGCAGTCGTTCTGTCCGTCGGTGCAGTGTATAATACGAGTACTAAGACCTTTGGCATTCTGTCTTAAGAGTTTGTTTATCTTCTTAAGTATAGCTAACTGGGTAGATATCTATTCTTAGGTAATAATCTTGTTATTTCAGACCACATTGGATATACTCGTATCTTTAGTTATGCATAAAATGTTGAACAAATTATTTTTAAAACATTTTACTCATAAAATCCAGTGTGAAATATGATTCTTAAAAAGATACAAAATTCTTGACTCATAAACCGGATTGTTTATGTTTTTTGGGTGTGAAAAATTAACGATAGTATAATTGAATTGAATCATCTTCATCTCAATTAGCGATATACTCGTAGCTTTATCAATTAAATGTAAACACGGGATATAAGATACATCAGGGGTAAGTTATAGCACCCACGCTTTTTCTGTTAAGTGATAGAAAAGAATGCAGAAGAACATGAATCAACAACATTTCATCAAAAAAAATGTAGGTATATCTCGAGATAATTTTGTTTTCAATTTTTGGATTTATTCATAGAATCAAAATCTTGTTTCGCAAAATAATATAAATTGCATAAGTTTTTAATAAACAGTTGGCTAATATTGTGGTTATAAACGGTGTTGTTTTTTTTTAAATTGATTTAAGAACAAAATTTATGACTTCCAAGGCAGACTACTATCAAATGTAGGTTCATATTGATAATTTTATGAGATGCATATTTTTAATTTATTCAGACAAAACGGAATTAGAAAATCTCTAATTTGGAAAGTAAATGTTTATTTGCCTTAAGTGAGCATTTAAAAGTTAATTCATAAAATATTCTTGAATATTGATTCTTACATATTGTGAAATGTGAAAATTATAATGTTTCATGAAATGCTGAATGAAATCGTTTCGAAAATTAAAGTTATTGGTAAAGCCTTTGCAAATATGATTATTTTTGCTCTATAGCTTTGTTTAACCAGCTGATGTACAATAATAATATTGGCTTTTGTGTTAATTAAGAAAATGTCTGCACTGACTAACACTCATTAGCATACTTTGAGCTGACAGTGATAGTGTACACTACACAGACAAAAAAAGTTGTCATTTGGCCAAATTGTCGTATTGACTACCAAAATAGTCAATATGACAACCTTAGATTTCGGTTTTCAAAAAAAATTGTCATATTGACTACCGCAGTTGTCATATTGACTACCGTGGTTGTCATATTGACTACCGTAGTTGTCATATTGACTACCAAAATTGAATATCGAGAATTGTTATATTGACTACCGCAGTTATCATATTGACTACCGTGGTTGTCATATTGACTACTGCCGTTGTCATATTGACTATCGTAGTTTCAACTCCTTTCAACTAAAGTTGTCATATTGACTGCCGCAGTTGTCATATTGACTACTGCAGTTTTCATATTGACTACCGCAGTTGTCATATTGACTACCAAAATTGAATATCGAGAGTTGTTATATTGACTTTGACTACCGCAGTTATCATATTGACTACCGTGGTTGTCATATTGACTACTGCCGTTGTCATATTGACTACTGCCGTTGTCATATTGACTACTGCCGTTGTTATATTGACTACCGTAGTTTCAACTTCTTTCAACTAAAGTTGTCATATTGACTACCGCAGTTGTCATATTGACTACTGCAGTTTTCATATTGACTACCGCAGTTGTCATATTGACTACCGCAGTTGCTATATTGACTACAGCAGTTGTCGTATTGACTACTACATTAGTCAATATGACAACCGTAGTTTCAATTTCCTTCAACCAAAGTTGTCATATTGACTACTACAGTTGTCATATTGACTACCAAATTGTAAAAAAATTTCGGATCCCAAAATTGACAACCGAAAATTGTTCTATTGACTATCGCGGTTATCGGCTGAAAATTAATATATATATATAATAAATAATAGTCATATTGACTACCAAAATAGTCAATAGGATGACTTTTTTCGTTCTGTGTAGTTCTGAATGTTCTGTACTATTTTTTGACCAAGTTCCATGTTGGTAAAAACTGCCAAAATCAGTTGATGTCATTATTCGATTAGGTACATTGTGCTAACGGAAAAGCTGATTTTTTTTCAAGCTTTGTATTTTTGGCTTAATATTTAAGAAATGCATAGATTTGACCTAACAAAAAGTGAAGGGTAATCTCTGGTGATTCAATATTCTTCCAACATAAAATAAAGTGTAGAGGAAAGTAAGCAGAAAATTAAAAAGTACCTGATATTAATACAAATATTAACTATTAATCAATACTAATATTAAAAAACTTAGGAGTTTGCTTGTTTGTTTAAACGCGCTAATCTTAGGAATTGCTATTCCGATTTAAAAAATTGTTTCAGTGTTAGATAGCTCTTCTATTGCCTATAGGCTATGTGGCTTAGACTAATGCGAGCGGAACATTAATAAGCAATGTTTCAAAATCGGGGATTTTTTTCCCTTTTTATAGCTTCCTTTGCGTGGCCTGTGAAAACGGTTAGAGTTTTGCTAAAATAATAGATGAATTGTTTCCCTTTAACAATTCAAGAAAAAAGTCCATTACACACAAAGTCGACACACATTTTTGTACTCAGTGGTTTTTTCCGATTTTCTGATGTATCATTCTTTTGGTTACATATCATAGGAAAAAAGTTATCAGGGGTTTAAATTGAAATATTATTAAAATCCGTGTGGCAAACAGAAGGTCGCAATCCAAAAGTCTTGGACATACATTTTTGTAATCAGGCGAAGTTTTCGTATATTTTGATATACCATTCTTATGGTTATCTAATATAATGCAAAAGTTATTAGGGTTTTAAGTTGAAAAATGCATTTGAAAAAGCTTAAAATGTGTCTGGCAACGGAAGACTCAAAGTAAAACGTCTTGGTACACACATTTTGTAATTAGGGGTTTTTGTTTTGATTTTTTGATGTTTCACTCATGTGGTTATTATTTGGACCTCAAAATCGGAAAAATGACCACTTTCGAACGCTTACCCCCGACCACGGCTGAAAAAAAAACTTGCCAAACGGTTTAATTTGATGTAATGGTGCGAATTTCTACACATTTACATCAAGGAATTTTGGTTATCACTCCATTCCCAAAATTTACTGCCGGCTCTTAGAATATTAGTAAATATCCAAAATACAACTTTTCCAACAAAAACAGCTCAAAACTGATGTAAAACGGTTTTCTACTCAAGTGTCTTGAGAACAATGAATGATATTTATTTTAAACTTTTTTGTTCTTACACAAAATGTTGTTTTTAATATTTTGTAAGACTTTTAGAAATATCGATAGACGGGCACGAATGGGAAGTTATCACTGTGGGTAGCATCCCAACCTATTTTTAAAAATAGACCGAAACATGCTTCAACAACGTTTTGAAATTGTAAAAAAACATCTAGACGTTTCTTATAGAAAAATAATACTGGTTCAACTATTACGGTTAATGAATTGGACTACCAAGACACTATTAATAATTGCTTATGGCCGGTATCTGACATATGAAATTTGACTTTGTCATCTTTTTAAACATTTATGATTGAAAGTTCTCTGAGTTCGTCCTGTGTATGACGAACCACAACTGCAGGGTACCGCATATACTCCAGGTGTTCGTGGAATAAATTAGTCTTTTGGTTATAGGAGGTAGTTAATCATTTTTTTAGGTGATAAAAATATAGATTCTATACCATACCGTTTTAAAACTTTCCGTTCCCTGTCAGTTACACCTCTTACATACAGCAGGAAGGCTTTTTGTCTAATTGGCTATCTTCCTTTTTCTTCAACGACATTGGCTTCTACGATCTTTATTTTTTGGAGTAGCCATTCGCTTTGAGAACATTGTCTAGAAGTGAAAGTTTAGTGGCAAGATAGTCGCTGTCACATATCCTGTGGGCTTGCTGATCAAGCGTAGAGACAATAGATCTCAAATTCGCTGTATGGTGATGGGAAGAAGCGTGTAGGTATCTGTATGTGTGTGTTCTTTCTCTAAACTGTGTATGTCAATGGCCAAATCAAAAAATGCAATGGAGTCATCATTTTCGTTTTTCATAGTGAACTTTATTTTTGGGTGTTGTGAGTTAATTTGTTCCAGGAAATTCAAAATGGCGGAATTTTTAATTATACAAAAGCGAACATCGCTCATAACTTTTTTATGGTGGTTTCCCGGTAACAACACTCAATGCAATTTGAAGCGAAAATTTCGGGGTGAGTTCTAAATTGAACTTGCTTAATATTTAATATTTAAAAATGTGTCATGAAAAAAACCGCAGAAACCTTAAAAGTTATATGTAATAAATAACCAACAGTTGGAAATTATCTTTAATACACTTTACAAAAGTGAAATAAGGCCAATTCTTGAATTTTGGCCTTATTTCACTTGGCTTTATTTCACGGCAATATCACACTCCTCCCATTAAGTCTTCTATCTCAGAAACTAAGTTACCTATAAAACAGTGAAATAAGCGCTCTCTAAAAGCCCTTCTTTCAAATTTTATTACGCAAAAATAGCAAAACCGTTGACATTTTATAATTGAATAAATTTTGTTTCAAAATCATAATTGAAGTAGAATGTATGCACATATATAGTAGGTAGTTGTAAATTATATATGTTGACGTTGTGCCTATAAATCTTTTTCTTTCCTCTCTAGACTCAAGTGATAGTGATGTTGAAAACCTTAAATAGGAAAAAACAATCACAATGAATCAAACTTAAAACTTAATTTAAGGCAACAAAAAGTGTCATTCATTAGTTTATGTTGACCTATAATTCCAAAATAACCATAAACAACCACCATCAGAACTGTCAATTACCACCCACAATTTCATAACTCAACTGCTCAATTAGCACTCAATCTTGTGTTGTTGTTGTTATTTTTTTTTTTTATTATTTTGCGGATACAGCACAATCAACCACCCGTCACACAAAAATTCCCATTCACCCAAAGAGTAATAAAATCATGACACAAAAAAAAAAAATAAAAACAAAAACTATATTTTACGACAACAATAACTTCGGAAACTACAAATTGCTGTGGCTTCCTTGAACCAATATTATAATACGGCAGCGTTCGTCGGCGGCGGGCGCCAAGTATATGTACGGCTTTACCTACTTTGGGATGAATGATCTTCGGATTCACACGTCAAAAAGTTTTGAAAGAATTTGTTACAGAACTTCAATTGAGATATACTCATGAAAATATGTGTATAATCTATAACCACCTATCCTAGATCCAAGACAATCTATTACAATAATCGTCGCAGAGGCCACCCCCTGGCGTCAGGTAAACATTATATACATATACTTCTGAGGACGACGAATAGCACAGAAGTTGTTGGTATTGCTGCACGCGATCAAAGGTGTCTTACTTTATAATACCTAGACCTACCATAAGCACATTTCAAAGAATTCAAAGCCCCATCGCCATCACTCTTGATTCTTGAATCTCCTCGCTGCAGAGTTCAGATCAGTGACTTGATTCAAATGTTAATTAATTCAAAGTCACTCAATGTTGCGCTTGCACAGCACGTTGCATGCAACTTATGTATATGTTTATTGTTGCACCTCTCTATGGGAAAATATTCTTTTTTTAATCATAGTCTTTTTTTATAGATTGGTGTGACATAGAAATTGTATATCAGAAGCGCAAATTTTATGAGCCGACTTGGATGTTATGCAGTGACAAACCTGTCACTCGTGTGGTGCGATTGAAATATATTGCTCACTATAAAGTAATTAAAATAACTTGCATAGTTATAGCTGGCATTTAGATCACTTGCAATTAGAAATCTAACGAATGAAGTCTTCAATGAAATTTAGGATTGAAACACATGTTTTTCAAATTTTTAAAAGTCGTTTTTAGCTTATTTTACAAATTTAAAATACACTAGCTTCGCCTCGCAACGTTATTCGTATAGTTTTTACACTATTTTAGCAAATCCTTAACCGTTTCCACAGCGTACGCAGTATAATCACCCAAAAAGGAAAACTATCCCTGATTTTGAGACATTCTTTATTGGTACTGCGCTCGTGTTAGTCTTAGCGTGATATTTTATAGCGTAAATAAGTTGGCTAAATTGCACTGAAAGAATTCTTCAAATCGGACCAGTAGTTCCTGAGAATAGTGCGTTCAAACAGACAAACAAACAAACAAGCACTTCAGCTTTATATTATTAGTATATAGATGTTATGTGTATGTGCTTTGAAATTTTTGTATGGAAATATTTGTGGATTTAATCTTCCGGAAGAAATCTTAGCTCTTAATCAGTGTTGTTCCATGTAGACAAAAAATGTAGACTACACGATTGTCTACGTGTAGACAATTCAAGGTAGACAATTCATCATTGTCTACATGTCAATGTAGATAATGTAGACAATCAACTTTATTTCAATTTTTCAACTTTTTTTTGTCTTCTTAATCCTATAAACAAAACAAATTTGTATTGTTTGAGTCTTTCACTCTGCATTTTGTATTTATTTAAACAAAAATAAAAAATCTTAAATGCTTATGTATTTCATAAATATAATGAGAAGGCTTTTTCATTTTCATCTTCGACGTCCTCATCAGAACAATAATATTGATTATCCTCGATTCTCAATGAATAATAAAGATGAAGGAGTTTCTTCGATCGTTCAAAAGTCAAGCGGTTTCTTCACATGGAATGAACACACGACCAACTTGAAAAAACTCTTTCGATTTGAGCGGAAGAGGCTGGAATAAGAATAAGTTTTTTTGCCAAATTTGCCAGATTTGGATGTTTTATAGAGGCCATATTCCAAAAAACAATTGGTTTTTTAATATCTTTTTCAGCTGCCTCCTACAGAGAATGCGTCAGATTCAATTTGATCGATTTTAGTAAAATAAAAATACTTACACAGCTATTTAAAACATAAACATTATTGTTGTCAACATCGTTTGAAAGAGAGATAGACATCTAACAATTAACATTATTTGTCAGTTAAAAATTTTATACAAAAGCACAATTTTTTACTACCGTCTCAGAGTTTTGAATGCTGGAGCTCGAGCTTAGATCACTGTCATCAATAAAAACAATTATAGAAACATCACCGGATTCAGATGCCGCAGGTGATTGGGATGGTTTGCAGGCATTCCTTTCCCAATTGAATGTTAAAGCATATGGTTAATAAATAATATGATTTTATGGTTTATCTAATACGTTTCTATATTTACCTGTGGGTTCGCAGACGGCTTTCTGCAGTGTTATGTAAATTTGTATTGCACACTGTGCAATATGCTACATATTTGTTGTTGGATTTCATTAAAAGGAAACCCAGTTCATCAAAAAAGTTATTTCTGCGTCGACCAGACATAATTTTATTATCAAAGAACTCAATTTTTCGATATTTAATTGAAGTCAAACACGCACCTTTTCTTAATAGAAATAAACCTTGCGAAAGAACAATCAAGAATGACAGATTAGAATGAAATATCCTCATTGTCTACATTGTCGACTTCATTGTCTACATTGTCGACATTGTCTACATTGTCTACATTGTTGACACAATTGTCTACGTAGAAAGGTAGACAATCAAAGTCGACACGTAGAGGAACAACACTGCTCTTAATATTTAAGGACAGACACGAATTCTCTAGAACATTGACACTTTAACTTAACTTAGTAAGAAAACACGTCTTTTTTGTTACACAAGCAAAACAATCTTTTTGTAAAGGATTAGGGTTAACCCTAATTCTAAGCTCACTTTAAAATTTTTCTATCACATCAAGTTGTTAAAATATGAATATTCAAAAATGCTAAAGACAATCAAAACCAGGTTTTTTAAGGCTAAGGCAACACGCAACATATCCCCTAACAATAAATTTTATGATGATTTTGCAAATTACAGCACAAAAAAAAACTTGTGCCTTTTAGAAAAATTCTCATTAGTTAAGAGTCTTCATTTGCCTCTATATGAAGTTTTGAGTAAACCTTGAATTTGACGCTTTCTTGGTTTTGAAAACTACTTTTGGAGTTAATTTTAAGTGTTGATCTCGAATTCTAACTTCAATTTAAACTATTTTCTAAAAGTTTTAAAAATACCCCTTTTTGACATTATGTTTACTTGATGTTGTAGCGTTGTTTAGAGCTTTTCTTTTAGATTAAAATTTATTTAAGATAGGTAAAATTTAACAGCTTATGAAAAACTATAAATATTTCAACTGAATATTCAAAATAGTGACGACAAATTTGGAAAACCATCACGAATCTTACTGAAAAAAAAACTACTTTATGAATTAACATATCCTCAAAAAGCCTTTGCTTTTTCGTATTTTAAAAGTAATATCTAAAAAACCCGTGGCGTGATGGTTAGTGGATATGACTGTCATGCCAGAAGTCTTGGGTTCAATCCCTTTCTGTGCCACCTTAAAGTTTTTTTTCACGGGTACGTCCTCTTGCGAAGAATTGAAAAATTCTGCAAGAGTAAGTGTTGTCATGAAAAGTGCTTTATCACGTTAGCCGTTTGGATTGGAATCATCCATTCCTGAAATGGCTCGCACACAGGAATTGTTAAGTTGTAAGTCACCATAGGCTCTGGTTCTCTACGGAATACCACCAAATTTATTTAATTTATTTATTTTAAGAACCTGACTTGATAGAGTTATTTTGAATTCGGATTTGAATTAAAGACACGAAAAAAACCTTGCGGACTAGTTTATTAGTCAACAAGATGCTATGTCGGAAAAGAAAGTCAGAATCCCAAAAATAATGTCCTTAAACAATAACGTTAACTTACAAACAAGGCTTTAGAGCATTTGAAAGAACTATAAAGTTACAGCCTTAACTATAGCCTGGAACTATAAAGAACACCTTAAAAAAAAGGTTTGAGTTAAACTTATGTAGGTATAGAAGGGATTGAACAATCATACGCACTACGTTAATCCATCGCTTGGTATTTCAGAAAGGATGTTCAACAATTACAAAGAGTGTTCAAAAATTAATTGAAGTATAGGTCAGTGTTAGGAGCCATGACCACTGATTGGCCTCAAATATTATTTAAACACAGTTCCCACATTAACAGTGTATTTATAAAAATATTGACATTTCATGACGTTTTAAGGTCCCTAGAACTTAGATCCATATTTTTTTTAGAGAGATGTCTGTTCATTAATTTTTCGTCCTCCATATCTCAGGAACAAGCAAAGATTTACAGATAAGTATTAAGATGTTGTCCTTAATATTTGGCAAGATTCTTATTTCATGCTTAAACTTTTCTATTACCTTGACCTTTAAATGAATAATTGGGTTAAAAAAAAATATCATCTGCATAAGGATCCAGGACATAGAAAGTTATAAGTGCGGATTGTACTCCAGCCGTTTTTTAGTTTAAAATAAAGTGATTTGAACGAAGAAATATTCCAAATGAGTCAATTCAAAAGATTCCAACACAGTAAAAAGTTCCATTTTTACTTACTCTTAACTGTCAACTGTCAAATTGTGTATTGTTTTAAAGTGGAAAATTCAAATCTTGCATTTACAACTCAGTACACCGGTTTTAAAGATTGCCTTTTATTCATCAGACTTATTTCCACGAAATTTTAAAACGTCAGGTCTTTGAAAGATACATATTTTAATTTTTATTTTCAGTACCTACTTCTCATTTTAAAGGTTTAAAAGGTTCTTGCTGAAAATAATTAATTAATTTATTTGTTAGTTTGTGCACCTCCATTAGTCGATATTTAATGGGAACTTTTAATTATTGTTCCTTTTTCATTAAAAGGTTTTATGTAAATTTATTAGTTGTTTTGATTATTATTTTTTCTTAATGATTATTGATAATGAACAAAACAAATTAATTAAATAAAATTAATTAAAACTTTTCAATAAACCCACAACTGGACAGGCTTACATGAAGCAAACAAAAACAAACTAAAATAATTGATTCCATTTTTTATTTTTTTAAGGCAATTGTCATATAATAAATATCAAAAAACACAAACTTTTAGACTCCCATATTTAGTTCAAATAATAAATAATCAAAAATTCTTAAAATTCCATCTCTTACAGTCGAAATACATACACTATAAAATTAACAACAATATAAAGTATACTTACCTCGTTAAACTTGAAATGAAAAAAGATTTAATTTAACGATAAAATCGATCGTGACATCGTTAATTTTGCGATATGGATCATGGGTATCTCGAACTTCCCACTTTCCTAAATATATGTACATCATTTGAATGCCTGTACAACCTACCAATTCATTCTTTCAGTGTCACTTTAAATGATCATTATTCGATCAAACATCCCGACTTGAGTAAACTTTTCAATTAAGGAACGTACTTAAAACACACCATTCACCCGCTGCTGATGCCATGCCGCCAGATTAATTCACTTTATTTAATTTTTGAACTTGAAACCAGTTTAGATGTGATCTTAGGTTTTGTTCTTTAAGATTTTTTTCTTTTTTTAATTCTCATCATTTCACCCACATTTTAATACGATTTGACTAATAAATAATTTTAATTTTAATTTTTGTTTGTTTGTCTTTTAAGATCCACGACATAATGTCCGACCGCCAACCATATTGGATAATATTGCCGATCCTTATCTGGATCTGTAGCATTGGATATGGCATAAGCCAGGTAAGTTTTCTATGATGAGATCGTCTTTAGTATAATTTAAGTAGCTTAATCGACAGAGAGGCCGTTTGGTCTATAAAAATACCTACTTACCTACCAATTGAAGTTCAAAGATAAAGATATATCTTCGAAATGACTATTTAAATCATAAAATTTATTGAACGATTTTGAGATGTTTTTTATCTTTTTATTTTTTTCTCTAAAATTTGAATAAATATTTTATGAGCAAGCACATTCGGTTATCTGAAAAATGCATCTAAAAATTGTTTCAATCAGTTGCAATGTGTAGTGCAATACAGGGATGGATTTGGCTTTACAGGTCAAATAAACTACAATCGAAACTTTTACAGCGTTCGAACACAGTCGCAAGGTTCATGTTTTTTTTTTGTTATTCAAATATTTTTACAGACATTGTTCTGTCGAATTAGCCATTTGCATTCCACCCACCCCTTAAATAATTTAGTCGTAATACTTACCACTTTCAGAAGTACTGTCGAGTATAGTAATTCTTTAATGCAACTGTTATTTTACCCTTTTGATATTCAAAATTTTAAAAGCCCAATGTGCACAGATATCTCCTCTTGAATCCTTCTTTATTTTCCTAACACTTGCACTGTGTTTAAACTTTAAACATGTTAATTGTACTTGTAAACCATTTAGTGTGTGCAAAGTTATATAAAATAAATAATTGAATAGAAATGTTATTGCCTTATGTCAACTAATTGCAACATGAATGTTGTGTTTTGATTCTTGTATCCCTTTATAAACCTTATAGATTCAATTTAAATCAAAATTTAAGTAAAAATTCAATATGTGTCTATCATTAACGTTCCTTACTTCACAAAATATTGAATTTTCTAATTTCCTTGCATCTAAATTATTTTCTATTTTAATTTTCATATGTAGCTTAAAGACAATTTAAATTCGATTCAACGGTTCTAATCGAATTGATTTTATAAAGGACATCTTTTTCAGCAACGTACTCTCGATTTTTTTTTTGTGTATTAACTTCAAATTGAATGATATTGTAATCGGCTCGATATTTCTTTGACATTTTTCTTTCAAAACATCTTTTCGTCGGCCTTATCTCAAGAACCAGCAATATTGGCTTAAAATACATTTTGTTTCAAAGACAATAATATCAAAAGATTCTAAAAGGACATTGAAAAGAATAAAGTGGCCGGGTTTTTACACTTTATCATTAACTTTTGACTTCCCATCCGTGCCCATCTGTCAATTTTTCTTAAAATTGATAACAATTTTTTGTGCGAGGTAGCACAATTTGAAGTCAATATCTTTCTTTGTTTTCATACTACATACTTGAGTCGAAAACCATATTTATCAGAATTTATTAGTTAGGAAAAATATTTTGCATATGATAATATAAGTTTAATTTCAAAATCTGTTTCAGTTCACGAGATTTTTAGTGGAAAACCAATTTTTACCAATGTTATTAAAATTTATTGAAAGTTTTTGTTTCTTGTATAAAACAATGCAGATTAGAATTTTTAAACATTTTTGCCAAGATATTTGAGTCTAGAACCATTTTTACCAACAATAGTTTTTATTTAGGTTTTTAATTTTTTTCAAAAATTTACGTTTCAAAAACGTTATTTTTCGTTGCATAAAATTATTCCGGATATCATTTTTCTTTCGTAAAATATTACAGTTCTTTGATTTAAAAAAAAAAAGTTAAAAAAAAAACTTAATATCACCTCGCATTATAAAATATAAAATTTGGTTGCAGTAGCTACAATTATTGGTTGGTAAGATATTTGGACTCAACCAGAGTGTTCACTTTTTTTTAATAATTGTTACAGTAAAAACACCACCCACTCATTTTTTTTAAAAGTCCTTTCTGCATCTTACAATGTTTTTATCTGTAAGACAATATTTTTTTCAAGCCGATATCTCTTCTGGTTCTTGAGATATGGGCATCACAAATTGGTATTCCTAACGTGGACCGATTGCAATAACGTCCTAGGGAAAGTTAAACAGTAAAAAAAAGTTGGTTGACCTTAAATATATCACGAACTAATAAAGCAAGCGACAAGAATAAAGAGTTAAATGTCCATGGGAAGTTGTTAGTGTGGTTCTCATCCCAGCTTTTTTCACTCAATCCCAAATTTTGCAGTGCGGAAATAAAAATAATCACAACTCAAACGTTAATTTGTGATATAAATTGAAAGACTGCACAGACATTTTGCTTTTAATCCCATCGAAAATAAACGGGGAGTGTATTAACTCCTCACCCTTGAATATTTATAAGCCTTAGTTATTTTAGTTACTATTTTGCCAAAGAATTCATAGCTTTTAAACCACAACACATTTTCACATGTGTGTACCTACCTCTACAGTTCTACACCACATTTTACAATAAAATAGCTTGAAAGCAGTTTTGGGAATTTATAGGTTTTCATGTTTATGTATTATTCACAATGAAATCGTGCTCCAACAAAAAAAAATTGTAACATTTTCATACCAAAATTCAAAAGCCAGTAAAATTCTTATCGAATCTTTTGGAAAATTGAAAGAGTCCGAAAAAAGTGGAATACATTGAATAAATGTGTTTTGACTAAAGGGTGATTTTTTAAAAGTTAAAGGAAAATTTTTCAAAAAAAAAAACACATAAAATGCAAAAAAATTCATGAAATCTTTATTTGAATCGATAGTACGGTCTATATAATTTAATGTTTGAAGATTATTTCATGCAAATTTTGACCTTGACTGCGCCTCAAATGGTCCATCCGCTTAGTCCAATTTTGACACACTCTTTCCAACATTTCGGCCGGCATCTCAAGAATAAATGCTTCATTGTTGTCTTACAATGCGTCAATTTAAGCGGACTTGTCTGTATAGACATGAGCTTTAACAGAGCCCAACAAAACATAGTCTAAAGGCGTTAAATCGCATGACCTAGGCGTCCAATTGACCTGTCCCGAACGTGAAATAAAATGTTCACCGAACTCGCCTCTCAATAAGTTCATTGTTGCGCCTGCTGTGTGGCATCAAGCACCGTCTTGTTGAAACCGCATGTCATGAAAGTCAAGCTCTTGCATTTTGGGCAAACAAAAGTTGGATATCATCTCACGGTAGCGCTCACCATTCACAGTTGCGTTACGATTCGCATCATCTTTGAAGAAGTACCACCAGCCCATAAGCCGCACCAAACTGTTTCAAACTTTTTGTGGATGCATTGGTAGCTCTTAGAATGTTTCTTGCTGATATTCACTCCAAAATCGACAAATCTGCTTATTTACGTACCCATTGAGCTAAAAATGAGCACCGTCGTTCGTTTAACAGAGCACGCATTTTGATAATAAAATTCAATAATTTGCAAGCGTTTTTTGTTTGTAAGACGATTCATGGTTAAATTATAGACCAAACTGAAGATGTTTGACAGTGAAACAAAAAGCGAAACGTGCGTCAGCTGTTTAAACCAGTGTTGCCAAAAAGAAAAGAGCTAAAAAATCACCCTTTATTTAGTCAATGCATGAAAAATTAATTGTCTATTTCTTAAAAGCCTCTTATCAAGTTCTCAAATTAGATTAAAAAACATTCCCCACGAAAATTTGCGACGACGCATGTAGACTTAATATAAATTATTTTGCAAATCATGAGTACCGAAATCCTTGCAAAAAAGGTCATGAAAATATTATGGAACCTTTTTGACTTCTTTGTTCTTGATCTCATATAAACTGAACATTTAATTTCACTATTCAGAACTTTAAAATGCAAAGGCAACCATTTTTCGAAAATCATTATTCGCGTGAAAAATTGTGAAACCTATTCACCTATTTTTATGAAAAGTATCCTTTTAAAAGATTACAATTAACTTACCTAAATATGCAAGAAATTAGTCGTCCTTTATTGTTCAAGTTCAGATCAAAATTATTTTTCCCACATAAATTCTCACGGGCATAAGTTGCAAAATTTAACTGTTTACCCGTATTTGGTCTTGATGTTTCTGGTAATATTCCATACTGTGATATATGTACATATGTACATCTGAATAATGCTATGAAACTATTTTATGTTTTCAGTTATATTTTAAAAAATGGTTTGTTGATCTCAAAAAACTATATTCTGGGCTTTCAAAACTTCCATTAAATGAAAGTCTTTCATGAAGACGTGAACTTTTACAACTTTAAATTTTCAATTGGTTTAAATTGTTCAACAATTTAAAATAATTTATGATACACATTTTTTCAAATTTTGTAAATTGTCATTCACGAGTTTAGACAATTTTGATATTTTGTTCTTCGTTTAGTTCTTTTTTTTTTGAAATTTGAAATATTTCCTAATCAAAAATGACGTGAGAATAGTAACATTTCCAAAATACGTAGGCACTTAAAATTCATATTTACATTTGCGTATTCCAAATTTGCCTTTTGTTAATCCAGGCCTGGAAAATATTTCCACAAAAGAGTTACTTCCATTATGACAATGTGATGCTGTTTTCTCGTCGCTTCACGTCGTTCACCGCATGTCTGATTGTTTATATTTATATTTTATTTGTCCTGTGAGATTTAATCGATAAGATTGTCAATTCATTTTGTTATTTATTTTATGTTGCACATTATTTTGATTTATCTTTAAGAATTTATGATGGAGGCTGGATTGATCATTATTTAAATTTATGAAGTATTTTGATGTCGATGGGTACATCAAAAATTACTCAAACAAAAAATAAAATAAATAATGTAAGTGATTTACATGTGTTCTCAAATGTACTTCGTTTGTATTTTAATGTTTGACAAAATATTTTTGCTTCCGTATTTTATGATTTAAAAGAAATGATTTATTGATTTTACGAAAACTGACAGAAAAATAATTAGTGGTATGTCACATAAATATTGATGGGAAAATAAACAACTTTACTGAAACAGTAAGGTGTAAAATTGGGACAAAAATGCGACGTCGCCGTCGTCGTCGTCGCGGAGTTGAGTTGTTATGGTGATATACCGAAGGTTGACATTTAATTAAAATGCCAACAGTTTTTCATTTTCCTTTTTAAATTTAATGGTTGGGATAATTTCCGTAATCGCCCACGTTTGCATTTTAAACTTAATTTTATTATTTATAAATAAATACCTTTCAACAAGTTGGTACTATTAAATAAATTGGCTTGTCGTGTGTTTTATTGGTTAAACTGTTATTTATTTAAATAACCGAGAAAATTTCATTTTTCTGTTAAAAGAAAATAAATGGTTCCATTATAAATGTTTAAAGCCTAAAGCTTCAATAAAAGTAAAATTATTTACTGAAGGAAGTGATTAACTGATGGAATTTTAAGCTTGAGATGAGAGAAATTACTGTCAAGAAATTGAATTTAAAAAAGAATTTGAAACTTTAATTTCTTCTGAATGTATTGAATAGGTGCATATATCGTCAAAGCATATTTGAGTCGAGGCTTCAAAATCAAAAATAAACAAATAAGTGCTAACAACTGAATCCTGTTGTTCTCCGTAATATATTTTTCTGGAATATGAAGAAAAAAATGAAACAATCAGAAGACTCTTATGATCTCAGAAAATTCTCAGCCGATTTCCATCAAATAAATTTTCTTTAAGGTTTTGTTTATTCTAATGAGGGTCTTTAAGTTATTTTTATTGGGAGTTAATCAGTTTTATATTCAAATTTTAAAATATTAACATCAAATTTAGTTATTGTAACGCCTTATAATTTTTATTTCGTCTAATTTGCATAGGAAACAATGTATTAGTATTAACTTTATGGCCCCCCTATATCCATAACTTATTTAAAAATACAAAATTTAATCTTGAAAAAAACGCATCACCCAAGACTCTTGAGTTAAAGCAAATTTTATACTATTTTTAGGAAGATATTTTATTAATGTATAACACATAAAATTTCGACCTTCATCTAATCAAGATGATAATAATTCAATGAATAAAACAGGTTAATTTAAAATTCATATTCCACACACAAATCAACTTTTATTATATTTAGTTTTTGCAATAAAAACTGAAGCTAACAAAATTTTTCGGTGATCATTTTTACGTGTGATGGTTTTATATGTGCCGCAGATTTTTGTTTATATTCGCATAAAATTGAAACATAATCATAATTAATGTGCTTGAAAAAAGAAGTTCCCATATAATGATGCAAATTTGTTCATTTAGTTTATTACTATTTGATTATTATTTAATAATAGTTGCTTTGACTAAAGGTATAAAAATAGATTAATTGTGTGAAAACAATTTAAGACAATGATGGAATGGCATGCATTTGGTCACAAATTTATTTTTAGTTTTGAGAAGCGTGGAAAAAATATTTGTATATATTACAGTTAATTATATAAAGATTTTTCTTTAAAAATATTTGAAATGTTTTGAAAGAAGGTTTCAAATAATTAATCATATTCTGAAAACGGTCCTCATCAGCTTAAAATAATAATATTACTAAAAAGTGAACAAAATTGAAATTTACTTTGAACAAAGTAATTGACATAGTTAATATCGATGTTATATAAAGTTTTCCAATAAAGACTTGAAAACTTTTTTTTTATAAAACGTAAATCATTTCAGATATTTTAAAAACTTTAGTATATCGACTTGAAGTAAAGAGTGTTCCAAAATTTACATAAGATTTAAATTAAATAGAAAGCATTTATTGAATTGTAAAGTACATACGATAGGGTAATTTATTGAATAAAATATCGGAATGAATGAATTTCGCAATGTTGAATCTCCTCCGCGCGTTTGTTTCAAATTTCACAATCTATGGTTCCAATTCTGATCGCCGAAACGACAGAGTATACGACTTTAAAATATCTCATGCACATGCTGTAATTGAAGTGTTTAACAGGCTGTATGACAAGTGTCACCGTCTTGTTGAAACCACATGTTGGTCACATCAATATCGTCCAATTTCGTCAAGTAATAGAAATGTGTTATCATGTCGTGACATCGATGACCAGTAAAGTCACTGCTTCGCCAGCTCACTTTCAAAAAAGTATCCACACCAAATAGTGATCTCAGAACCCCAAAATCTGCAATTTTGGCGATTAACAAACCCATCAAGGTGAAAACGTGCTTCGCTTTGCGACCATGTTTTGTATGAAATTTTCGAACTGCGACCGCCAGGCTTTCATTATTTTCAAATATTGTTCAATGATGAAGACACGCTGTTCTATCGTGTAACGCATCAGTTTGACTTAACGTAACCCCTCAACTTTACTGCCTAAATGTCGTCAAATTTAAATCCTACATTCATTTGGGGACAACCTTTACAAAAATGAATGAAACTAGCACCGTTCGTTTCACCCAATTCTTGATGACTAGGCCAAACATTTCGTTATCATAATTTTCATGATGTCCGTCCATCAGTCCAGATGACTATAATGTCCGCTCTTTTTAAAATGTTGCATTTAGAAAAAAGTTTAAATTTAAGAAATGCAAATCATTCACTTTTATAATATTGCTTTTCTGAAGTTTGTGGCTTTGTTAATTTCCTATAAGAAGTTATTGTCGAATTGAAAATTTTGACATTTCTCGACGTTTCAAGGTCCCTCGACTCTAGGAATAAATATGAATCCTTTTGTACTTGCGAGACAGAAAGGAACTATATGACAAGTATGGCATCCGTAAAAATTTCGAACTCGAGATTTAAATCAAACATGACATTACGGTGGTAGAAAAGTCAAAAATCGAAAATTCGAATTTTCTCAAAAAGAAACCGATAGATTTTTTTAATCTTCGCTTAAATTTGTTTTTTAATTTGGCTTCTTTCAATATAAAAAAAAATATGTTTGTATTGCTCCAAAATTGTACCACCATACAACAGTTATTTTTTAAGTTTTCTCAAGAATTAATGCACCGATTTCGATTATTTTTTTTTCTGCACAAGGTCTTATAATATCTCAATTAAATTTCATGATCAAAAATGTCATTGTTTTTATTTTTTATTACAAAAAAAATATTAAACATTTTTTTTCGAAATCCGGTATCTTGAAAATGGGTCATCATTTTCTAACGAAATGAAATGTAAAACGTTTATTAATAAGCTCTAAATATGTAACTATATACTACAAATATTTTTAAACTCAAATTTAAAAATCTTATGTACATATACAAAAATAATTTAAAAAAAAAGCGCTCTAACGATTTTCAAATTAAAATTTTGAAAAATTTGTGTTTTTTAGAGAAATTAAATTGCATATAAATTTTTGAAAACAAACTTTTTTTGCAGGTTAATTTTTAAACTTTAAAATACAGGAAATATTTTTAAAAGAGTCTTTAAATGCATGAGCAAGTTAGTGCAACCCAGTCGTGCATTTTATTTACTACTAACGGCCCGTCCCGGCTTCGCACGGGTAGACATAAATAGGTACAGATAATGTAGCTTTTTAATGAAAAAAGAATTATTAAAATCGGTCCAGTACTTTTTAAGTTTATTCGTTACATACAAAAATACAAATCTTTCCTCTTAATACTATTAGTGTAGATAGCAATTTAAAAAAAAAAAAAAAACAAAAAACTAAAAATTAAAAATGGTTTTCGACTCAAGTATCTTAAGAAAAAAGTAATAAATTGACTTCAATTTTTTGTTACCTTACAAAAGATTTTAAATATTTTGTAAAACTTTTTGGTTTATCGACAGAAGGGCACAAATGGGAAGGTATCAGTGAGTGTGGCATCCCATACTGGTTTAAGTTTCAGAGTTGTAAAACGGTCGAGTTTAAGAATTGAGTCGTATTAGCTCTTTATATTTAGTACATGCTGCTTAAATGAATAGTTCGTTGAAAAGACTATGATAAAATACCATTTTCAAACAAACTTGTTAAACCTTGTTATTCTTCTAGAAACTTAATATATGTACATACATACATGCATATGTACATACATACATACATATGTTATGTATGTATGTGAAAATCATTCATCGCAGTTTCATTAGCGACTGATTATTTGAAATGGAGGTCATCAAAAATTCATATTACAACCAGTGGCGTCTTTAGGCATGGGCCCGGTGGGCCAGGGCCCCGCAATTATTTGTACCCCAAATCCACCAACTCAAAATGAATTAATCTATGCAAGAATTATATAGAAAACGAAATAAGGTTAGTAGACAGTAACAGAAAAACAAGTTTCATTTTACCCTCCGTTCCGTTGAAATTCTCCTCCTCAACATATTAAACTTCTGGCAACATGAATCTTTAATCATTCACCTGCACACGCTGTCAACATTATTTTAACAACTCTGCTTTCGTTCTACTCTACAGTTCTGCACACATGTTGACTTTTCAACTCACTCCATAAACAAACACTAAGTTGTCACATGATGATTCATTCATCGCAGATCATTTAAAAAAATGTGAGAACTCAGGAAAGGGATACACTTCCTATTTATCAACAAATATTTGCAACGAATTCATTGATATAATGGGAAAACAAGTCCTAATGAAAATTTTAGTTGAAATTAGATTAGCAAAATATTTTTCCCTAAGTGTTGACAGTACACCTGACCTTTCTCATATCGACCAGTTGACTTTTGTAATTCGGTATCTTAAAAATTGTGTTCCCATCGAAAGGTTCTTAAAATGTATACCTACTTATTCAAGAATATTTGGCTGACACAATCTTGACATTTCTGGAAAATCATGATATTTCAATAGAGGATTATAGAGGACAAAGCTATAATAATGCGTCTAATATGTCGGGAAAATATTCTGGTTTGCAAGCAAGATTAAAGGAGAAGTGCGAATTTGCTACCTTTGTACCTTGTGCAGCACATTCTCTTAACTTAGTAGGCCTTTATGCGGCTGGTTGTGTGCAGGAGGCAACAAGTTTCTTTCAAGTGGTTCAATAAATATAAACATTTTTTTCTGCTTCTACCCATCGCTGGAATAAATTGAATGTATGTTTGGGTTCATATAGAGTTCTTAAAAGCCTTTCTGAAACAAGATGGTCGTCACGAGCTGATGCAGTTAACGCGCTCTATCCTTGACATCTATCTCTGGAGATCAAGAGCAAGCTCGAGACACAAAAAGCGAAGCGCTAAGCCTGTCTAAGAAAATGTCAAAACTGGAGTTCCTCATTTTAACAGAAATTTGGAGCACAATATTAGAAAGAATTCATAAAATCAGCAAGAGCCTTCAAAAAGAAACTATAACGATTGACGTTGCTGCCAATTTGCTTTGTTCACTATGTTCTTTCATAAATGATCTAAGGGAGAATTTTAATAAATTTGAGCGTGTGCCAAAATTCAAAATCCGGATGCTAATTATAAAGACTTAATGCAACGAAAAATAGTACGAAGTTTGCGTGAGTAACGTATATTGACCCTACCAAGAAAAATGATGAGTCTATAAATCAAGACAACATTAACAAATTGCAACCACTCTCATGGTAAGGTAAATAAAGACCTCACTTCCGTTGCTTTACTCCAACGTCAAATAAAAATTAATCAGCATAAATAAGTTTTTAATTCATATCAATTGTACATAGCAAGCATTAATTTTAGATACATACATACATTTGTAAATAAAATACTTTTTCTTTAATTTAATTTGGCAATAAAGAGTTGAGTTGAGTTTGGAACCCTAAACAATACGGTCGTTTTTTGATTCTCCTTAAAAATATAAAACTCGTGTCACATATTTTGATGGTCCTGCACCATCCGTCCAGCTAATTGGGAAAGAAAAGTTTAAAATATCAACTTTTTTTTCCAATTATTGACACTATTATACTTTGCAATTAAAAATACGATCCAATTGCTATCAAGAAATTAATACATTGTTTGGCTTTTTTTGTCGATTGCAATATTTGACTTCAGTGGAGTTGCAAAATTCTTGCGAACAGTTTTCAAAAATCCATAGAGATGTTAATGCAGAAGAACTTGAGGTAGAATGCTTGCACCTCGTACAGTACTTAAAAAAGTTCAATAAAGATGTAAATGAAGATCTAATTACAATATCAAAATTGTACAGTCTAATTACAGTGGATGAAATTGGGAACACATTACCAAATGTAGAAACTGCCTGTAGAATTTTTTATCTTTGATGGTTTCAAACAGCAGTGGAGAGCATTCATTTTCGAAATTAAACCGGATAAAAAATGAACTTCGAAGCTACAAGATAGACTAAACAGCTTGTCAATTTTATCAATTGAAAATGAATTACTGCAGGAAATTGAATTTGATGACTTAATTCATGATTTTGCAACTGACAAAGTCAAAAGAGTATGCCTTCAATAATATTTTATTGTATACTAGCGGCTCGTCCCGGCTTCGCACGGGTAGACATAAATAGGTACAGATATTTAAGTTATAAGCATGCTAATTAAAACGACCATGAATCACTAAATTAGAAAACAAATTTATGCTTATCTTAAAGCCTCCCTGTACACTACGTTGCCTGTGGTGTTTGTAGGTGGCAACAAAACGTATTGATTTTCAGGAGATCCTACTTGAGAAAGTGCCACATACAATTGCCCGTGGGAAAAGCACTCTTTCCTTAAGTCGATACCAACTATTAAAAAAGTTTGTCCCTGGGATTTATTTATTGTTAGGGCAAAGGATATTTTTAAAGGGAACTGTAACCTTTTAAAAGATATGAGCAAATCAGTTGGTATCATCGGGATCTGCGGAACAAATGCGAGCTGACCGGCCGCGGGACCCGTAATGATAGTTGCTACAATCACATTATCTCTTAATTCTTTGATCAATAGTCTTGTACCATTACACATATTGGGAGGGCTTAAATTTCTTAAAAGCATAACAGGCGTACCTATTTTCATGAGGTGTCAACAGATTTGTAACATTTAAAATCACCTGGTACTTTTTCAATAACAATTTTGTTTATCTCATTTATATTCTATAATATTGTCGAACATTTTTTGTCCTACCATTAATACTCTTCGCAGCGTATGCGATGAAAGACATTTTATGGCTAATTTTTTACACCTTCGGTTGGTTTTAATAGGATTTTCTAAAGATTTCTATAGTAATCTAGTACTAAATATAGCCTATTTTACTCAGTGATATTGTAGCTTTCTAATGAAAAAAGAATTATTAAAATCGGTGCAGTACTTTTTGAGTTTATTCGTTACATACCAAAATACAAATCTTTCCTCTTTATAATATTAGTGTAGATTAAACTTACATACACGTACATATATCTACAAAAAAAAAAAAAAAAAAACAAATTAAAACAGATATAAAGAAATAAACTTAGATAAAATTAAAAAAAAATTATAACACCATCAATCAACCAAAAAACAATAAAAATTATCAAAAATCAACTATAAAGAAAAATGTTCAACTATTATAAAAGTATAAGAAAATATCTGTTTCATATTTTTTTAGTTCTTTTTAAAAAGTAAAAGTATGTAAAAAAAACACAAATTAATTTTAAAATGGTTTTTTTTAACCTAAAGAATTAAAAAAAAATATATTATACCTACTTTTTTTGGCCCCCAAATCCTATTGGGCCCAGGGCCCCCAAAAGTCTAAAGACGCCCCTGATTACAACGTCCTCTTCAAAAACAAATTCTAAAAATTTCTTCAAGAATATGAATTAAAATGTTTGCCCTCCTTTATGTTAAACTTAATTTTAAAGTGTCTAAGTTCGTTAAATTTTTCCTTAAAAGTCTTATACATGTGACAGAAATAAATAAATAGTCTTGAAGGTTGACATTTAAATCACAGAGTGTGTTCTGTCTTCTGTTCAAATCATAGTTCAAAGAACAAAGGGACACATTGGGCTTTGAACAAAAAAATGAAAAACTATAGATTAATTTCATTTGAGAAAAGTTATAAAATCGCCATAACTAGTATTACAATTTTCGTCTTCCCTGATTCCAATTTGTGGAATACTTCCTGTTTTTGAAGGTTGATGATGAACATTTGACAGCTGTCACATTTGGATGTGTATTTTCATGATGTGGGCCACGAAAAAAAGTTTTTGTAAAATAACTCTTATTTTGAAAACAATACTTTTTCTATGTTTTTGTGACTTTTTTATGATCAATTTAAAACTACAAAGATGTTATTATGTTCAAAATGTTGAGGTTAAAATTTCGTTCATAAAACCTGCAAAACATATTTTTCGAGTTATATTTCTGAAGAAGCTACATTAAGTGTATCTACATACATCTTATGTGTATTTTTTAAAATTTCAAAGTAAATATTTGTAAACTGTGACAGAAATACATTAATGAACCATCAAATATGACAGCAAATCTTTTTTCAAATCAACGTGAAGACATATTTTTGGAATTTCCTCAAAAAACAAATTAAAAAATAATATATTCATTAACAGACTAAGTCATTCATTAACCAGGAGAGGAGAAAAAAGAAGTTTCTAGACGCATTACCAATAGTTGGAAACAATTTTGGAGTCTAAAACAAATATTACAATCAAATCTAAGGGACGAAACACGAAAATATATACTAGACTCTGCTATTCTACCTGTTATGACGTATGGGTTACAGACTATATCCTTGACTTCAAGTTTACTTGACAAAATAAGAATATGCCAAACCAAGATGGAAAGAAAACTACTTAACCTACGAATTAGCCAGAGAGTGAGAAATAGAGAAATAAGACGAAGAACTGGTTTAACGGACGTGGTTGAACGAGCAAAACTCCTTAAATGGAATTGGGCAGGACATATATCTATAATACAGGACCAAAGATGGACAAAAATCACTACAAAATGGACACCACCAGAAAGCAGAAGACCAGTTGGACGACCGAAGAAAAGATGGGCAGACGATTTGCTTAAAGAAAGACAAAGTTGGTACAATGACGCAAAAGATAGAGATCTTTGGGCAACATTGGGGGAGGCTTATGCCAGATCATAGAATTTTGATACGCATCCATTTATTTATTCAAACTTTGCTTACATATTAAAATTAATTTGATTAAAAAAATATGTTAATTTATATAGTAATTATAGTAATTAATTCAAAAGAAACAGAAAATGTAAACAAAAATGTAAATAAATATTGTAAAAAATATCAATAATGGCAATTAAAAGCTTATAATAATAATAATAATAATAATAATAATATTCAAATTTGCCCCACCTATACCTTTTTTGGCTCCCACATTAAGCATCATAATGTCAAGTTTAATTGATTTCTCTTTTTCGATAATAATTAAATTCATTCCCAGCTACTTTTACGTATCCAAAACATTGAAACATATGCCCTCAATAGGTTTGACATTAGATAAACTCATCCATAAACCGAAATCTTTGTATGTCAATTCGCTCGTTTGTTACAGAAAATGCGGAGGTGTATGAGCATCCTATAACCGCAAAAACCAAAAACAAAACTTAATTTAACCATGATTTTGCCAAAAGGCACAAGGTAACCTCTGTTTTGAAAAACAACAAAATCATTAAAAGTCGAACAAGTCAAAGTTTTTGTTTGTTTTATTTTTGTTAGCTTTGAATCTCCATTGAAAAACCGTCATCATGGACACTCCTTGGGGGGTCTTAACTCCGCGATATATGCATTTTGAATTGGTTTATAATCACGAGTTTGATAAACGATTTTTTTTTTCTCGTCTCAGTCTCGCTTGCTCTACGATTCGATTTCATGTCGTCATTCGGTTATTGAGTGCATTTTATTAAAATTCACGAAAAGTTAAGGGCAATGTGCATGTTCAACCATTGCGACATAAGAACTGAAGGAAAAACGAATGCGATGGTTTTCATAGATAATGAAACTTATGTACTTACGTAAAGATTGTGAGAGGAAGGAGTGGTCTAATGTTCAAGTTGAGTCTTTCATGTGATGTTCAAAAAATAAATACCCAATAAAAATGGTACTAAAATTTGTACATTCTACAATCATATTATAGGTAAACCATCGCATCGTTTGTAATATAATTTGCATGTAAATAGTTATGAGAGTCTTTTGAAAGAAGTAAAAGGTTGAACAATTTACGATACAGGTTCGAACTTAAGAATGTTTTCAAAATGGCAATATTTTATTTTTTTTTTTATGGTTATTAGCTTTGTTTAAATATACTCGCATATGTACATATGTACCTTCAAACATATTCTTCATTCAAGACGTCAAGATAAAATAACATTTATTTCATTATATGATGAAGTTAATTTATTGCATTATGTGATTAATTTGTCATTAAGATTCCAACGGATTGTAACCATACGAGACACGATATATCATAATTTGTTTAAATGAAGAAGGCAAAAAAGCGCCATCTCGATGTCACGCATATCAAATTAATATATGCAGAAAAATGCATTTTCTATTTAATTTTGTTTTGTTTTGTTTTTGTCACTGAAGTTGATTGACAAAAATATAATATTCATATAATTAATGTGATATTTAAAATTCTTTGTTTTTTTATTGTTTTTTGATTACATGCGATCATTTATTATTATTTATGGGTTCTTATTAAGTTTTTCCCTTTAAATTGGTATATTCCAAGGTAAATAGTAATAAAAGATAGTGCAGATTTTCAAAGTGTTTTTAAAAGTGTGTTGTTTTTAACTTAGCAAAATTTGTGATAAAGTTAAAAATCGAAAAACCTTTTAAACAATAGTTTCTGGTATGTTAACTAGTTTCTAAGAAACTTTTGAAGAAAAGACCAAGTTATGGAATGATATTTTTAAATTTTTTATTAAGAAATGAAACGAATCTTGTCAACTGTTTTCGAACACAGATTTTAAGGAGTTCTTACTTATGAACATGGTAATACAAAATTCATTAAACACAAAGGTTTATATGCTTGTCTTCTGTAAGAAAACATAAAACATTTTTGAAAATAAAAATATTGTCTGTAAAAATAGCTTAAAAGGGTATATTTTACGTGGTTAGAAAGAAAAAAAGTCTAAATGTTTTACAAAATGTCGATGACAAAATGGGATCACCTTTTCGAGAAATAACATAGTCAGAGAACTTATCTCACAAAACTAGAAACTGCGAACTGTTATTGCGAAATGTTCAAGTATTTTGTAGTAAAGTTTAGCAGCTTCAAGGTTTTACTTTTTTTTAAATATATTTTTTGCGCACTCAAGGGCTTATGAATACCATTATAATGATTAAACAGAGTGTGATCAATTCAGAAAAGAGGATAGGACTGGAAAGGAGAAACACCAATGCAGATTAGTTTAGAATGTCTGCACTTTCATTGTATGAATGGGAAATCTTGAGCCTAGTAGAGCGTTCTAAATTCGTGTAGTGTGGCTAAAAAAAGAATCCCTGTTCTCAACAGTATGTCCCGAATCGGGCTTAAGATTAAACTGATGAGCATTTCTAGAAGTATGGGTATTATTATTGAATTGTTTGAGGATAAGAATGCAACTAGCTTTTTCTTTAAAGTATTGTTAATGAAAATAAAATGCACGACTGGGTCGCACGAACTTGCTCATGTATCCATAGAGTCTGTTTAAGAAATATTTCCTGTATTTTAAGATTTAAAAATTTACCTGCAAAAAAAGTTTAATTTTAAAAATGTAAACGCCATTTCATATTTCAAAATTCTTATTTGAAAATTGTTAAAGCGGTTTTTTTTAAATTCATTTTTTTAATATAAAATTGTTCAATCTTAAGTTAAAAATATTTTGTTTAGCAAATATTTAGAGCTTACTTATTTATATACGTTTTACATTTTAATTTCGTAAAAATAATATATAATATATAGTAATCATAACTCATTTCGAAAATGTTAAATATTTTTTTAAAAATCAAAAATAAAAACAATTACATTTTTGATCATGAAATATTATTGAGTGCTCGTGCTGAAAAATTACTGAATTCGGTTGATTGGTTCTTGAGAAAACTTAAACACAAAATGACGACTCTATGGGAGGTACTTTTCTGGAGCAATACTTAAATATGTTTTGTTTTCTTTTTTGTCGCAAAAAGCGAAGTTAAGAAACAAAATTTAAGAGAACATTTCATAATCGGTTCGTTATTGAAAAATATTGAATTTTCAAATTTTGGCCAAAAAATGTTTATGGGACCTAGTATTATTTTTCCTTTTAAAACAAAAAAACCTTAATTTCCAGGTTTAAACTCAATCGATTAAATGTAGGGGCACAGACAGACAGGCTAAAGGAATCAAGGGACCCACATTTTCCGACTTCTCTACCATCGTAATGTCATGTTTGATTAAAATCTCGAGTTCGAAATGTTTTACGAATGCAAAGCTTAGAGTTCCTATGTGTCGTAACTAAAAACAATAATAGACATGAAGCCTTGCGATGGATTTTAAAAGTAGACAATGTTTCAGTAGGAGAACGATTGACTATTATTTTTAGATTAAATTGTAGCCAGATGAGAAGGGGTAAAAAGTTTTGCATCGTCGAAGAAAATCTAAACACTTAACCGCATTTTTAGCTATGTTCTATATGTGATCACTCCACAAGAAATGGTTTCTGGTGCACATACCTAGAACTGAAAACTGTTCCATTCATGGATAGTGGCATTGGGGGAAGGTTACGACAATAGACAACATTGGGATTTCGAAGTATGAAATTCTACGCGTTGATTTTCCTTTGGAGAATGTCGTCAAGATCAGAATTTAATTAGCTTATCATACCCTGCCGTTTTTAGATAGTCCACATCCGAAGGACAAGGATGATAATCAACAAAAATGAAAAGCTAAGGCTATTTATAAAAAAAGGAAGAGGGTCGGAGACAGAACAGAATCCTTGGTCACACCAGCGTTTATTTTAATGTAATCAGATCTGAACCCGTCCAAAAGTATATTCGTATGAAACGGTCCGTAAAGTAATTACTAATCGAATAAAGAAGAGATTCATAGAAATCAAATTCACGAATTTTAGATGAGAGAATTTGATGTTAAACGCTATCAAATGCTTTTGAAATATCAAGTGCAATAATCTTACTTTCAGCAAAATGATTTTAAAATTTGCTTGTTTGCTCAAATAAACCAAGAAATCACCAGTGGACCTAACGCAACGAAAGCCATACTGTTGTCTCTCTATAAGAAGCTTTCGTTCTTCAAGATTTTTCTAGAGTCTAAAGATGACAATTTCAAAAGTGACAACTGCTCAAATATCGCACTACCTACATATTGTAAAAATTAAATTTCATAGTTAAAACCCTTAAGTTGCAAAAAATAGAAATGACTTTTCGTTACTCGATCCTTCTCAGGCAACTTATGAGAGTCTATATTAAATAAAAAGAAAGAAACGCTACAGCAACAAAAGATTCACTTTAACTTATATTCCTAAAAATCTAAAGAGTTTAACCAGTTGAAACTTTCCTTTTTTTAAATAAAAAAGTACACTCAGGCGTATACGTACTTTTTGTAAGCATTGTTTTTTCTCTAGTCTAGATTATAAATCATTCTCTAGCCTGTCAGTAATGTTGTTAAAAGCTACGAATATTTTTGTAGACCCTTGCGTCTTTTTTATTGCTTGTCTTTCTGACAGTCTTTAAAAAAAAAATGGAGGATCTCTTCTAGACTATATAAGATTTTCCTACTTTCTAAGTTTTCGATTCCGACAGAATTTGATTACATTTTTCAAATTCTCATTTTATTCTTCGCAATCAAGGGTTCTATATCTTCATGAGAATAATGGAAAAATGATAAATCTATAACTCCGCCCATTTATCCGGTTGTCAAAATAAAACTCCCATATAAACACTTTTTTCCACTTGTTGCTATAATTACACCTCATAAACACCGACATCAGAAAAGAAACACAACCCAAACGCACATTAATCTTTCTAAGAATCAAATTGGCCTTAAATTGTACTCTAAGAAGTTATATGTTCTGTTCTCCCCAGAAGCGTGTAATTATTATCGCACCAAACCAACGCAACGCACTCTAAAGGCCTATTATAATTTGTTTCTCCTTTAAACAAAAGCCTATTTGTAACTTGAAAACGAATTTACGTATATAGGAAATATTTGCACTGATGTAAACGGCAATTTGCTACCCTTAACCTTAATTCCATCTCTAAGTAGTATCAAACTCTGCAACCATAAATTTGTATACAAGCAAAAAATACAAGCTCTTAAGTCGCTTTGGTCTCAAGTTATCTGATTCTAAAGTTGTTTTTGCTAAAACTTGTGGGAAGACGCATAAAAACGCAACATCAGGGTCACTATATATTTTGATTCGATGATAGAATGCTGGTCCATGATGGGAACTTGGCTTTTGTTGTTGGTGTTGTTCATTCTTCCTCCGAGAAACTTGTTGTGTGGCTAAAAACAATCTATCGTCTTATCTTCGGCGCCACCTTAGCTTCTAGATTTTGAGGTGATCACACTTCTGTGTAAAGATTAAAAGATAGATTTATCGAATCGGAGTGAATTGTTATGTTTTTCTACTTTTTTTTCTCAAACTTTAATTTTATGGAAACATGCATTTAGTCGAAATCTGATTATGACACTTTAATTGATTTCTTATGTTTAGACGATGTACCGCCCATCAATGAATTGGCCAGCTTAAGACATTCCACTTCTATTTTATTCAAATATCCGTTATTAATTCAGATAATCCGGTCTTATGAGGTGGACGAGGTGTGAGCTGGAAATTTCGATAATCCAAACACACTATCTCAACAATTACCGCTCCCATTTGCATTGAATATGTATGCTTGATGATGGCAGAATGTTAATAATCGGCTAATTCAAGCTCAAGACGTGCAGCTTATGTAGAATTGTCCAAAAGACGAGACGCTGCTGCTTCTGGCTGGTTAAATTATTCTTTTTGTTTTTTGTTCATAAGAATGTTTTTTTTTTTTGTTGGTAAGGTATGACGATGCATTCGACTCTCTGACTCTGCCGATGAGGAAAAACAGGAAGGAATGTGTAGGCGAGTTATTAAGTTACGATGATGGAACAAAATAAAAATTTATTTGCAAATATGCATAGACATTAGACAAAGAGCTGTTAATGGTGGAGGTAGAATGTGTTGTGCATTTTTAAAGGTCGGACATAAACTTGTTACTCGTAGACTTGCAACCATTTTTTACTGAAGCGTATATACTCGTAATGTGGAGGACAACCAACAACGTTTGGAGGTCTTCGGAAGTTTAGCTTGTTTTGTTCTATGGTTATAGATCCATTGACAAGTTAACATGATGATGTTATGGACCCATGTATGACGTTGCAAATAATGAAATCTGTCTAGAGCAAAAAATTGACAATAATTTACAGGTTATGGTCTTTTGGAAAATTTGAGAGTTCTTACGAGGAATGCAGTCTTAATATGGTTTTAGTGGTTTTTAAATGGTTATAAACATTTCAATTGTATTGTTAATTTTCGTCTACATTTGGTAGTGTCCGAGAAAAGGGACCTAGCGTGCGAAAATTCACATGTAAGAAAAGCGAGTTTGAGGTTTCTAATTTTTTCGTTCTTTACGAATTGTTTAAGTTAATTTTCATGTTTTTATAGGACAAATTTCACTCATTCCTTATTATTAAAAATACTTTTCAGTACTTAAATCTGCTCTTAAGTCAAAATTTGTTTTAAACACAATATGTCCCTTAACTTGGGCACTGCCACATACTTTTACCTACATTTAATTGACTACCGTACTGGTGCGGGAACTTCCGTAACCAAATTATGTTTCAAAATTAATTATATGTCTCAAGCTTTTTGTAAAGTTAGTCTTAATTTTTCTTGCCTTTTCAAAAATTAACATTGAGTACACAAACTCTAGCCGTTTTTGCTATTTTTAGGATGTGGAAACGAAAAAATTTCCAGTGTTTTGCTTTTCCCATCAAATCAATTTTTCTGCCCTAAACTTGATCATGCCTTAATTCCAACACCCTACAAAATTAAGATTTTCCTAAATAATTAAATTGGGTTATGCGCCTATCTAACAGGTGTTTTTTAAAGTGCGTGATTTTCAAGAAGAAACAAAAAACATATATTAATATAATTTTATGGTTAAGTTAGCTTTGTAATAAAGATAAGGGTTTGTTAGTATGTTTTAAAAATAATTTGGGACAAGTGGCATTCCAGTGACTGACTTGAATAAATTCCAGCCGAGGGGCCCAATTTTTACCACTTCTTGCAGCACTCAGGACCTTAAAAGGCGTCAATCGTTTTGGGCTAATCTGCGTAGACAAGCAATTTCACATAACCCACAAAGAGTAGGCCAGCGATATTAAATTCCACGGTTTTGGAGGCCACGGCACGATATAATACGCCCACCAAAAGCTTCCTACAATAAATTGATTGTTTCGTTAGTTGTATGGGATGTAGAGTAGAGCCGTCTTGTTGGAACCAAAGTTCGTCCACCATTAATATTTTAAATTTTCTGTGAAAATCGACATCGGTAGCCATCTTGTTTTGGGCCCATCCACCGGCTGTAATCCTTGGGCGAGATTGATTTTGTTAGCCTTAAAACCAAGATCCTTTTGCAAAATTTTCCATAAAGTGGATGGACACAGCTCCAATTGCTGTGCGTGATAATGGTTGAACTCATTCGGACGCATCTTTGGTGCGCACTGTATGTCGTCTCTTAAGATGCTCATTATCCATTAGTGTAAACGTGGTGCGAAATCGATCCATGGCGGCTTGAATTACCGAGTCTGCTGGGCAATTATGTAGACTTAATATTGGACGCACCGGGCGATATGCGTCGTGCGAACTGAACCTTCATTTTGATAATAAATTTGCATGATTTGCAAACTTTAGTCACGAGTAAGTTTATTCATTATGAAATAGCAAACCAAACTGAGCATAAATCAAGGTCCAACTGTCAAAAAGACAAAACTTCAACCCAGACGAGAATACGAAAAATATAAACTATTAATATCCGATTATCAGTATTACATTTTTTTGGGATGAGTTATTTGTTTCTGGTATGAGGTGTCCCTCACGTAAAGACTGAGATGGAAATCGTTCAACTCGTCCCTAAAAATATGAAATACTGGGAAACTAACTAAAGAAATGGTGTGTGCATTCGCTTAGTTTGTTCAAATACACAAACCATTTTATATTATTTTCTCAGTATTTCATATTTTGATTATAATAAAAAGTTAAGTTTTTCAATAAATTATAAATTAATATTCACAAAAAATATAGTTCGCACAGTCTACGAAAAATTTCGTTTTGTTTGACCACAGCTTATTTGTTATAACTGGTTCAGTTTGAGAGCTGAAATAAGGAAGCTTGTCGAAGTCTATACAAATATTTTTTTTAAAAGTGAACAATTTTCTTAAGACTATCTTTAATCTCTTAATTCTTATTCAAGATTATGAAAATTTATTCATGTTGATATATTGAAGCATATAGAATATTTTATGCGTGTATACATTACTTTGGCGCCACGTTGCGAAGTGAAGCTATGAATTTGTATATTTTCTGACTCAAGTTTCGTATCTTCGCATATTTTAATAACACAAAATAAAATCTTAAAATTTAGTATATCTCTATGCCTTTGATGAATTGTTTTGTGAAGTTTTTTTTTTTGAATGATTTCATCTGCTCTTAAGCGTGAAATTGAGGCAATGAGAAAATGTTGCTACAAAAAAACTCAACGAAGCGTCTCATCAGCGTCTTTCATTCATCTTTGATGCGTTAATGTTCTATGTTTTGTTGATTGTAAAAAATGGTTGAAAAGTACCAACAACATACAACTTTGCTTGTATTATGAAATATGTTGTTTTTCTTTAGGATTTTGATGCTTTGTTATGGAAATGTTTAAGCTTTACATAATGTATTTACAAAGTTTTCTACAGCGTCGACATATACGCAATTGCATCTTAATTGTGACCTCTCGATGTAGATGGTTTACACTTGGTTTAATTCATCAATTTATTTTCACCCGATTTTAAAATTTTGTATCCAAACTACGTTTACTTCTGAAGACTACTTACATCAAAAAGATAAATTTACTGACCAACGCAATACATTTAATCAGTAAATAACAACTATTTTTTGAAGTATGCATTCAATCTTCTGTTATAGTTTAAAAAAAGTGAAAACAAAAAATATCTTTAAATAAGTGTTTTGCAATGATTTTGATTTCTTTTTAAGAACATTTTATAATTAAGAACTTATGTATCTGTATAATTAATTATAAATTAAATTTCAAGATAATTCCTTATCTTTCCCTTAAATCAAATAAAATTGAGTTTCAATAAACAATAAAAATCATTTATGCATTCTTGAAAAGCAAACTGCTTCAGAAGAGTGCTTATCTCATTTGAAATAGAATTGAAGAATATGGGTTTCCCCTGATGCAATAATTCTCTGCAGCCGTATCCCACCTTATTTTCTTTTCTCAGTGCCCTTCAAACAAAAATAAGGTTGAGGTACTACGTTGTTCCGAATCAACGAAAAGATATTGCATATTCCAGTTTTATTAAATTGCGATTTTTCCGTTCGGTTCTTTGCAAAAAGCGGTTAACTTCGTTATCTTGATCAATATTATCTAACTAATAATTCATTATGTAGTATAGTACTCGTGGCGTGATGGTTAGTGCACAGGACTGTCATGCTATGCCCTGCCTGTGTCACTTGAATTTTGTTTACTGCCTCTTGCGAGGGACTGGAAAATCCTCCAAAAGTAATTCTTGTCATGAAAAGTTTTTTTCTTAAATTAGCCGTTCGGATTCGGCTTAAAACAGTAGGTCCCCTCCATCCCAGACAACATTATCCGCACACAGGAATAATTGAGAGTTGTAAGTCACTAGGCCCTAGTTCTAAAGGGGCTGGCTGTTACACCACTTAATTCTTTTTTCAGCATTCAGCAGCCAGCCCAAAAAAAAACTACCAAACAATGACAACACGTTTGTTTAAAGTACTGTAAGGGTCATAATACCGTATGTCCAAATCCTGTATAGTCAAAATATTGAAGGATACATTTTTGTATTTCAAAATTCGCTTAATAAAAATTCTGTATTTAAAAATGTAGTAAATTTTACATTATAAGAACGATTTGTCTTGTTGAGCCATTTTGAAGTACATACTTACTTACTTAAGGTGGTGCTACAGTCCGGGTGGACCTGGGCCTCAACTAACATGCGTCTCCAGCCAGCTCGGTCCCTAGCAAGCTGTCTCCAGTTTTGCACTACTAGTTGGTTGAGGTCTTCACCCACCTGCTTGCGCCACCTGAGTCGCGGTCTTCCTCTACTGCGCCGTCCCTCGGGATTGGATTGGAAGACCTGCCGGGCTGGAGCGTTGATGTCCATTCGCTCTACATGACCCAGCCATCTAAGTCGTTGCACTTAAATTATGTTAACTAGGTCAGTGTCGCTGTACAACCCTTTACAGTTCATCGTTATATCTTCTCCTCCATTCTCCATCTATGCAGACGGGACCAAAAATCACCCGAAGCTTTTTTGTCACAAAGCATCCTAAGATGCTCTCATCTTTCTTTGACAGGGTCCAGGCCTCCGTGCCATAAATGAGAACCGGGATGATGAGTGTCTTATAGATGGTGATTTTAGATGCTCGAGAGAGGACTTTACTACTCAATTGCCTTCTTAGTCCAAAGAAGCAGCGATTTGCAAGAGTTATTCTTCGTTTGATTTCAGCGCTGGTATCGTTGTCTGAGTTTATAGCGGTGCCTAGGTAGACAAAGTCCTCAACTACCTCAAAGTTATAGCTGTCCGTCCATGGTGACGTTTTGTCCAAGACGTCGTTGTTCAATGTCCTTTTTTGATGACAGCATATACTTGGTCTTGCCCTCATTGACCGCTAAACCCATCTTCATAGCTTCTGTCGCAATGCTCAAAAACGCTCCACTGACATCACGCTTTGATCTTCCAATTATGTCAATATAATCTGCGTATCCGAGTAATTGGATGGACCTTTGGAAGATTGTGCCTCTAGTGTTGTCGGTTGAGTTTTGCACAATTCTTTCCAGAACGATATTGAAGAAGTCGCATGACAGTGCATCGCCTTGTCTAAAACCTTTTTTGATTACTACTTCACTTGGTTTTCCTAGATTTTGAGAATTCATTGGACAGCGTCGAGAGAGTTTATCTGGCTAACTTTGTGGATAAAAGGTATCGCGGATATGATCAGCACTATTTTAAAATCGACTTTTGGTTCCATCCAATTGTTACGTCTTACACGGAGGAAGGTTGCCAGAAGAGTTTGATGTCCAAATAAAAGTCAGGCAGGGCTGCATATTGTTACTAATTCTGTTCTTATTGGTGATCAGTGATGTGCTACTGGCAGCCTTGTTATAAAATGGAGGAATACAATGGACTCTACAACATACCTGAGACATGTAGACTTAGCAGACGATTTATGCTTATCTCTGAGGATAATGGATCTCCATAAAATTACAACAAGGGTGGAGAGAAAGAGAAGTAGAAAATCAAAATGGAAAAAAATAAGATGTTTAGCTTCGGAACTTCCCCTATCCTCTTTGATAAACATTGCCCAATAACCAGTAGAATAAGTAGAGTTATCAGTATCTTGGAAGTATTGATTCTACTGAAAGCAGAACTGAACAAAATATCGCTAGCCGTATGGGGGAATCTAAGGCTGCATTCGAAATGTTGTCCAATGAACTATTCTCTCAGCTAGAAGACATAACAACAAACTGCTAACCAGAAAACTGCAAACCTTTATTAATAGGTTTCTAAGAAATATCTTACGGTTTTTCTGACCCATTCGTATATCCAATAAAGAATTATAGTGGATAAGGGGAACTCATTGACACTATTAAAATAAGGTGAAAGTGGCAGAGTTCATTCAGCATTTTGATGTATTCTAATTTCGTAACTTTTTTAATAATTTATTTTTGAATTCGGTTGCATCGTGGGTAGTGTCACTTTCAACATTGATTAATTAGTCAATCGATTTATTGGAAATTGACCTGTTTGAAGTTAGAACATTAAGCCTACGTGTTTTCTAAAATTAGACAATTAAATTAAGACAAATTGTAATATATAAATAAATAGAGAAAAATTCAAATGGTAGCAGAAAAAAGGATATCAAAGCATTACAAAAAAAAATTATTTAAATATTCAAGAAAATTTTTTTAACAGTGAGGCTTAAAATAATGTTTATACTTTTTAATCTAAATCTTTAGTAGTCTACAGTGCTAACATAATACCCTACAAAACTATTTTCATAAGTGGAAAACCAAGATTAATGCTCAAAAATCGCAAGCCATAACGTTTTCTCGGCGAAGAAAATCAGATTTGTTACCACAAACTTCGTTACAGCTAAACTCCGTCGATATCACTTGGTGTGAAAATTACAAATACCTAGGGGTAACACTTGACAAAAGACTGACTTTTGACAAACATATCGCCAACAAGATTAACAAAACTAATCTTTTAATACGAATTTTATACCCGTTCATAAACCGCAAATCAGTTCTTGGTGTGTACAATAAAATTTTGATATTCAAAACTATTTTCCAGCCTATACTTACTTATGGTGCTCCAGTGTGGTTTGACCGCGCTGAAACCTACATACTTAAAAAAGCTTCAAAGAGTGCAAAACAAAATATTAAAATTAATGCTTAATTTGCCAAGGCATTATTCTGCAGTTAGGCTTCATGATAAGGCTAATGTTAAGCAACTCAAGCTTGTAGTTTATAATTTGCAAGTAAATTTTTTTAGAAGATGTTCTTATTCTGATAATGAGCTAATTCTTAATCTCTTAAATTAGATATTTTGTTTATATCGCCTTTAGGTTTATGTGCAATTTTTAGTTTTTAAGTATCATATAAGGGTTTTTTCTTGTAGGTTTTCCTTAAGAATAATCGTTTCTCAGTTAAATTATTTTTATATTAGTATTAAGTATCTATATTGAAGCTGTAAAGAATTTAATTTTCTATATATCTCTTAAATAACATATGCAAATGTAAAATATTATCGAACTGCAATAATAAATAAATAAATCTTCAAATCATGATTCAGAAATCTTAAATTCACCACTAACAAGTTTTTCAGATTTCCCTTTCAATCAATTATGCCAAATACCAAAGATTTGTCAAATTTAATGAAATAGTTTAAGTTTAATGTGATTTATGTCAAATTTAAGACTTCCTTTTTTTCGCACTTTCATCAAGCAGATTAATTTTATTTTCAAACCCGCACAAAATCTTAACTTTAGTGGGAGTGAGGAATTTGATTTATAGTAAAAAGCTAATAAATTATGGAATCAAAATTTTACTAAACAATTATTTACATAAAAATTTAAGAAATCAAAAATATAAAATTGACAAACTAATTTTTAAGAAGATTAAGTTTTTTTTTTTAAATTCGACCATTCTTTGTTCTGCTAAAGAATGTTAAAACCTTCCTTTTTTTGCAGACATTTAAATAAATTTTGTTAGTTAAATCTTTTATAAGGAAATAGAAATTTAAAAAACAGATTTGTTTCTTAAATCAATAAATTCAATGTCAAATTCCTATGAGCATCAGAAGACATAGTGTGGGTGCATGATGACTTCTTTAACCAAAAATTAGTATTTTTTTTTGTCTTTTTTTACAAAAAGTAATAAATGGATTTAAAAAATATGCCATTAAATTATGCACCCGTTGACATTCATTGGACAAATTTAATTGATTCTTTTATTGTATACGCTGCATGGAGAAGAAGCTTAAAATATGAATTTGAATTGCTTGCAGCACGCAATAGGTACCCAACTTTGAACATTATAACTACGTTTTTAAGGCTCAGTATATGTAAAACAAAACCCATTATATTTATGAGCCTGCATCATTAGAAAAAGATCACGTGTTAATATGTCTTTTTGCGTATACACTCTAAAACCATTGCATGAGATCCTCATTTTTATTGACCATGACACAGTTCATTAAGATAGATCTACTTATATGGACTAACAACAAGCTCATATTCACTTAAGCAAGTGTTTGAATTGCATAAGTAATTTTTTTTTTTAAAGTTGTAGAGATACTTTGAATTTATTATGTTGTAACTTTTACAACTTGATGTACTATTTTCAAGCCTTTGGAATGTCATAATTGTACATCTTCATCAATTGTATATATAGTAGATGTACATACGTGAGTCTACAAATAATTTTTGGAATGTAAATTTGAAGAATTTAAACAAAGTTCAAGTGCATTTTTGAACTACATAATGTGTATAAATTCATTTAAGTTGAAACTCGAAGTGCATACTTGAATAATTAAAATTATAACCCAGGTTTTCATGAAATTTGTAATTGTTTTTAAAATTAATTACTGTATTGCATGGCACAAAGCATACGATTTTAAAGGTTTTAAAGAGTATGATCTTTCCAAAATCCATAAAGCAGTATTCTTTTGATTTAAAAATACATGCTTAGATATTTTAAGCGACTTCGGGTTTTTAGTGTAGTTTTAGATTTGATTTCATTGTTTTATTTCAAAATGGAAATTGTGGATTGAAATGACTATTTATAGGTTAAAAGCTCCATAGTTGTATGTTTACTTAAAACAAAGAAAAATTTTATAAAAAAATAATGGGTTTTTGGGGAAAACGCTTCTAGAGTAATATAAAAATGTATTTTTTATATTAATGTCCAAAAAATTTGTATAAAGCGAGGACAAACAGACAGACCGAATAGGGGACCTACTTTTTTCGACTTCTCAGGTACGAAACTTTTTACGAATACAAAACTTGTCTCGTATTTCCTATATTTCGCAGGTAAAAATCGCTGCAGTATGCAACCAAAAAAGATTACTACCCATAGGTGTCCCTTAACAATGATTTTGTGTTGTGACAAGTCGATTTTTTAATTAGAGAAATAAAAGGAGTTACCTATCAAAAATTTAACTTTTAGCTGTTTTCTGTCGACATATATTTGAGAAGTTGGATCTTTAACAATGTTCTTGCCAATTTTACTTGAAAGAGTTGATTTAAATTAATAAAATGTTTTCGGAAGAAGATTTAGAAATATTTGAAAACTTGGTTTCGTGTAGAAAATTGCAATGTTTTAAGTCCCGAGCAAATCCATTCGAAGATGTGGACGATGAAGAATTTTAACTCTAAGTATATGTTTGACAAGGTAACAGTTCGATTTTTGGTTGAAAACTCAAATATTCGAAATCCAATTATAAACCGTGGGCTTCACAATAAACAAAATCAGATTGTAGTTTTGATTTTGACTTCCGAGTGCATTTGAGTTATTTGCAATTTTTAATTAAAAGGTCGGTTTATGTTTCTGTGCCCTGGTTATTTTTATGAACTGTTCGGATGCCCGTTTTTTCAATGAAAGGGAACTGGAAGTTTATTAGTTAACAAAACGAAAAGTTTAAAATTATGGAGTCGTTATTAAACTGCTAAATATTGAAAAAATTGTGTACTTAGTCAAATGTTAAGCCCTTAACACGTTATTGCTTAAAATGTTGTCTTTAAGCTTTACAAAATATTTACCACAATATTTCGTTGTTCTCAAAATATTTTTTTTATCAAAATTCAGTTTTTAATACTTTTAGTTCTTATTGTTTTATTTAACATCCTCGGAATGTGCATCAGCATCAGCAACCACCTTTTGTGGAGCGATCACATACGCGATGTTGCCAAAAATGCCGCAAGATGTCTAGGTTTTTTGAGACGTTGAAGGAAATTTTTCTCTCCGTGTAATCTGGCTACAATCTACAAAACCTATATACGTTTTTATACTGGGCTGGTGCTCCAGTAACTTATTATTAAATGATTGGTGACATTAACATCATCAACTCGAACATCGACGCAAGGTTTCTTGTTTACCGTTATTTTAACGGACTATGCTCTAGTGAAATAGCCAGTTGCATTCCTCCCCTTAAACAATTTAACCGTAATACCCGCGCTTCTAGGAATGCCCATCAGTTTACCCTTGAGCCTAACTTCGGCCGTACTATGATGTACAGAGATTCATTTTTTAGCCGTACTACGCGAATGTGGAACGCCTTGCCACGCTCTATCTTTCCCTGTCATTGCAATGTTCAGGAATTCTAAATCAATATACACCGACACCTTCTATCCAACCTTTCCCTCTTTTCATAATGCTCACACTGTGTCTTTGGCATATTAAAGGTATACAAAACCCTTTTAGTGTTCGTTAATTATAAAAAAAAAAACTGCCAAGTGGATTTTTAAGTTTACAAAACATTCATAACAAAATTTTGTGTAAGATTTATTAGTAACATTTTTTTTAGTTTTTCGTGTTCAAAAGATTTAAATAAAATAAAAATAAAAATTAATATTATTAAATTTCAAAATGGTTTTTTAATTCATAAAATGTATTCACAAAAATAAATAATTTACTTTAATAATTATTTCTTTTAATTTTTGCTTTAATTTAATCACTTAAACTCAAAACAAAAGAACACAACATTAATTAATAATTTTAATTGACTTTAAAGGTAATATCTTACCTTCTTCTCAAGATACTTGAGTCAAAAATTAATTTTGACCAGTTTTAACTATTTTTTTAAGGTTTTCCTTTCTTGTAAAAACAAATTGGATTTTTCTAAAAAAAAAAAATAATGGAGTTTTAACAGTATTTTGCATTATTAAAAGTAAGTTTGATTTCAATGTCTTTTTTTGTTCCCTAAACATTGTAGTCAAACACCAATTTCAACCAATTTTTATAGACAAATTATTTAAGGTTTTTTTTTATTTTTGCAATTTGATTTTTCTAAAATCTTGATGCATACAATTATGGAGCAAAGGAATGTTAAATATTCGAGGTGATAAATATTACTTTTCTTGTGATATGATCGACGAAAAAAGATATCTCGAACGTACCGTAGAATCAGTGACGTACGGACGAACGTTCGTTAATTTTAGCAATTTTTGATTTGATTCTAGGGAGCTTGAAATTTCGAGAAATGCCAACATTTACAATTTAACAAATCGTACTCATTACAATAACACCATTTAAAAGTGAAAAATATCAACTTACATTTATTTTACGACGAAAATTAAATATTCAACATTTTTGAAAAGAAATTGAAATTATCATTATAGTGGAGTGGTCAAACATTAATTTTTTAAATAATTTCTCTAAACAATGAAAAAATGGAGTGCACAAAAAAATTTTAGGTAAACATTGCAATTTATAGTTTAAAAAACAATATCCCACATCGATCATATTAATTCATTCACTATAACTCTAATCCGGGGTGAAAACCCCCAGGCGCTCCACTATTAGTCTGGGAAAGAAAGAATCAAATAATTAATTCATGAAATCGACACAGGATGTCATCCTGAGCAACACATCAAAAGTCCCCCAAAATCCCCTCTTAGACTTTTTATAAAATAGCATTTTACTACGACACACCTCACCACACACAGTGCTATAAAACCCCAATTAGTTTTATTGAAAACCCAGTCATTAAAAAAAAAGGACAGTAATTATCTATAGGGAAGCCGTGTTCCTTTAATTAGAGTTTCATTAAAAAAAAAAACATTGAAAAATACCCTTAGACCATGTGCAATATGTACATATTCAGCTAAGACAATTTGTTTTTACTTTGAAAAACACTCTTTTAACTTAGTTATTTCAATCGAAACTTTTTGATTCTTGGTTGACATGAAAAATGAAAAATGTTTAGCAAGTTGTATGTTTCTATCAAGGCAATGGAAAATGTGATGGGAATTATGCTGCACATAGCTCTCTTCCTAAAAACAAAGACACCTTCTGACACCAAATATATTTGTGGGCTTTTTTGATTCTTAATGCTTATGCCAAAAAAAATGTCTGCTCTAAATTTCATTAAGATAACATTATTTTAAAAGTGGTTTCCATAATATTTTACCTGTTGTTCCTTAAAAAAACTTTATTTTATATGAAGGGCTATAACTTTTTAAAGGGTGGTACAGTTTCTTTGGTTTGAGTTTTATATGGTTGCGCATTAAGAACATTCCTAAAATCATGTATCATGTGTTCTGATTCTGTTAAAGTGAATACCTACACCTCATCCCATTAAACCCCCCTTAAAATGCCATTTTACAAAAAGCCAAATCCTGCGTCGATTCCAATCATAAAAGTTCATGAATAACTTATTTGGAAGCTAAGGTTACATTTTTGCTAGAATTCCTAGACAACTTGTGAAAATATGTACTCACACATATTGATGTCAAAAAACAAAAAAATAATAGAAAAACAAAGTTTTAAGCACTTTGAAATCATATATGTATATTTTTTTAGCAATCAAGCCAACACAAAAATTTAAGCATGTACAGAATTTACAGCATCAGTACCGGCGAAGTATTCCTGAGTAGTTGTGTGCTTGTAGCCGAATTGAGTGAAGACCAAGACGTCTGTAACATCCAACTTGCAAAGATAGAAGTCATCTGAAAGTAAACGAAAATTTAAATCATTTAAGAATTTTCACTATTCACTGCCGAGACAAATTTTAAACTTACGATCAGGAACTGGAATCTGAGGCCAATGTGCAGCAGTTGGGTGACGACTTAAGAATGCTTCCAAACCTCGTTTGTGTTCATCTGTTCCTTCTTCCAACTAAAATCAAGATCCAATTAATAAAATTCACAGTTTTAATGAGAATTTTAACAAAACTTACTCGTTTAACTTGTCCCGAAATCAATGTCCTGGCACATTTGTGTGACCATGGGTCATCGTTGCGCTTGTTGCATTCACCCTCCTGAGCATCAGTGAACATGAATGAGATCTTATTGTCCTGCCTAACATCCCTGGCAACCTTGTCCACACCCATCATATAGAAAAATATCTCCCCAGTCGAAGCAGCACCAACCTTGCTATCGGCTGTCGACAAAAGATTCACATTTGGATATCCTGGATTAGCAGGATCCGACGAAATGGTTGCCACTGAAGCCCAATTAGCTTGATGAACAAGTCGACGAGCCTCTGATGCAACATTCACATCATTGGCGCCGGGACGCTTTGCTCCAGCAGGACTTGCATTGATGGCTACAGCCGAGAACAAAAGACCAAAGACTACAAATTGAAACATCTTGAAGACTAAACGTTTTCAAAATCACAACTGATGATTGAAGTGTAGCAACGTTGGGTTTTTATAGCTCTCATCAGGGGGATGCACCACTCTCTGTCTCTTGATGATTTAAGTGAATAATCTTTCATATAGCTATGAGTTATATTTTTATTGCGCCTGCTGTTGCTGATATGGATGGGGAATATATACAACACAGCTATACCTACTTAGGGAATAAGTGTTTGTACACAGAGAGCTAGAGCAGGTGAAGGTCAGGAATCAGCTAAACAAATAAAAACAAAAACAGTTCTAGATACGATTCTTGGAATTGAAGGGTTGAATTATATTTATAGATTGTAATAAGATGTAGGTTCCTATTGCTCTTGAGTCTTGACTATACTAAACAAAAGAAAGGGGGTTTTGAATACGATGATGATAAGATGGAAATAGTTTAAAGTTTAAAATCTGTTTTTAATTTTATATGAAACAGTCAAGTCATGGCCACCAAATATAATATTGTCTGCCTTCAACCCTACTTCCATGGAATGTAGACTTTGAGACGCTCATTTCTGCTGAACTGCTCCACATTAGACTAAATGATTTTGCAAAAAAATCCTTCAGTAACATGATACTAAAAATTTTTGTACATTTTGCATCTTTTAAGTAAGAATAGGTGCTTTGAACTTTAAAACTGATTAAAGCGATCATTTGCATTGAAGAAAGTGAAAGGGAATCGGATTTTATTATTTCCATAATCTAAGAAATTCCAAATTAAACATTTCACGTGGAAAATTTTGTACAATACACGCAGCGAAATGAAAGGCAAATATAAATTTTCTACCATAATTATTTATATATTTTTAAAATAACAATAAAAAATGAAGTCATAAAATTTAATTCTTCGATTTTTCAATTTTTAAACAAGGAAGTGAAATATCAAGGGCAAAACTATAGAAGTGAAATGTTTGAGTCTTTTGATTATGAACATTTAACCTTAAAGTGGAAACACTAAATTCTTTATAGCATTCTTTTTTTAATAAAAACAATAAGTAATGGGTATGTTTCTTGGCCCAGTTCTAGAAGTCGTGAATTAGGAGGAAAAATAAAATGGTGCGCTTTTGGTAGGAAATTACAATTTTTTTTTAATATTGATATTGATAAAAGTGAACAAGTCGAAAATTTTACATTCCACATAGCTTGTATTTTGGATATACTTTGGTGTACACTCCTATAAAATTGATTGTACTTAGCTAAAGGTATTAAGTTTGGAACTTTATTATTTTTTATAAATTATTTATTTATATCAACGTAAAGTTGTCAACCCCCTGTGAATTTCAGCGATCATTAAGACGCGGTTTGTTTCATTTATGTAACCGTTTTACTGAGAAATTACAAACAGTTTTTTAACATAATAAAACTGTTATTTATTGGAAATGTTAACCTATTATTGATCTAAGATAAAATAAAATGCACGACTTGGTCGAACGAACCTGCTCATGTATGCAAAGAGAATTTAAAAATATTTCCTTTATTTTAAGATTTAAAAATGTAAATTTAAATGCAATTTGATTTCTAAAAAAAAACTTTAATTGTTTAAATTTTTTATTTGAAAATCGATAGAGCGGTTTTTTTTAAATTACCAAAAATGCATTTAACATATAGTTAAATGCATTTTTGGTATGCTGTTATATTTAGAGGTTGGTTATATGCGTTTTACATTTCAATTTCGTAAAAAAATTATGACACATTTTAAGATATCAATTTTCAAAAAAAATGTAATATTTTTTGAAAATCAAAAATAAAAACAATGATCATCAAATATTATTTGGACAGTATAAGAGCATGTGCAGAAAACAGAATATTAAAATTGATAAAACTATATGGGGTGACCTTCTGTAGCCAAATTAAGAAAAAAAAAAATAAGCGAAAATTAAAAAAAGTCTATCGGTTCGTTTTTAAGAAAATTCGAATTTTCAACTTAATCGGCTTAAACCCTTAATTTTAAAATTTGAAGTTAATCGACACAATGGTTTGGGCTGTAGATTAGATTACAGACAGACAGGCAGACGGACGGAATCCCGAGACCCGACTTTTTTTTCCATCATAAAAGTTTGAATAAAATCCCGAGTTCGAAATTTTTTACGAATCCAAAACTTGCCATATCGTTCCTATGGTAGTAAAAATGTTAAAAAATGAGAAAACAAGAATTAAATTAAAACAAAATTTTTGTTGATTTTGAATTCAAGTACACTTCTGGGAGTTCTCTAAAGTAAATAAGTTCTAAACAAAAATGCTCCGTAACATAGTCAGTCTATTTTGTATTTTTTTGGATGTAAGCTTTTTATTAACTTTCCATAGAAATTTATTGTTATCGGTTAAATTTGTCGGTTTGAAAATGTTGACATTGTTCGACGTTTCAAGGTCCCTTGAATCTAAATCAATGGTTTTTAAAAGATGTCTGTGTGAGCGTGTTCAAACGTACTTTCGCAAAATAGCTATATAAATTTGAAAAAAATACTACCAAAAATTGGTAAAAATTAATTTTAAACTCAAATATATTGGCAATAATTAAAAATATATGTTCCAAACTACGAGTAATTTTATCAATTAGAAAAACATTGTTTTTAGAATTTGGTAAAATTTTTCGAAAAAATACTATAGTCCAGTAATTTTATACATCAGACCATGCGTTAAATCCGGTAATTCTGATTTCTTTTGTTACTTGTTTATGATGATGTTGGCTTCATTAATAATCCAGGTTTTCGACCTCAAATTCCGAACGCAAGTTGTACAAAAATTAGAAAAGCATAGCAAGCTTATTGGTACTTTTTACCTTGAAGAAGAATTTGGTTTGATATAATCATGTTGTACGAATTTTAGACAAATAAATCAACTACCATTTGTGTCTTAAGGTGTAACGGCTTTTAGTTCACAGTTTTTCAAAAATTACCTTAAATACGTTTTTTGAAAAAATCGATAATTTAATACTAAACAAACAAACAAAAAACACTTTGTCATAAGTTATGCCATAAAATATAATAAATTGGGTCAGGTTGTCAACTTTACCCCGTTTATTTCACTCTTAATATTTTTTTTCAATAATTTTGAGGTAAATTAAAAATTATAAAGATTTTATAAATTTAATCATAAATTAAAAACAATGCAAAAAAAAAACAAAAAGTCATAGAATACAAACATTTCTGTTAGTCTCTTGAGTTTAAAAAATTTCGAAAAATTAAAACAAAACATTTCTCGTACAAAATGTAATGGTGACTACTTAGCTTACATAATCGGTGACCCCGGTCTTACAACACAGGTTTGTACCGAAAGTTTGAAACGTGTCCTCGAGTAACGATAAAGTTATGAAATTTGAAAAGGGAATTTGAAATGCGACAGCTACTCAAAATTTCAATACAAACTGACCGTGGTGGGAAAGGGTATTCGGTTTTTTGAAGAAACTTGGGGCCTTTTTCACCAAATGCTTCACGTTGCAGCTTTGCAAGAAAATAATATCTTGCAAAATAAAAGTGCAAAGTGTTTTGACAAAATTTGCAAAATGAAAAGTTTTTTCAATTTTTCAGACTTAATTTGCAAAGTGAAAAGTATATAGAAAAATTAAAATAACTTTGCAATTAATTCGTATTTTAAAAATTTGCAAAGTAAATCTTAGATTCTGTTAATCAAGATCAAATATGTCTTAAAAAAAACATTTACAGTTTTATGAATCCAATTAGCGTTAATAATGTGAAATGAGTCCATCACACAAAATATCATTGCATTAAAAGCATGGTGCCCATGACTGTTCACAAAATATTCTTCATTTTGGTGAATCAGTATCTATCCTGGTGCCATCAACACATCCAGCTACATAAAGAAATCCTCCTTGAGTAAAAAATTAGGAGCCTATGGCTGAACTATTTTGTATTTTAATTGGTAAAGTCAAAAAATTCCGTCCTGCTGAAACCATAAGTTATCCATCTTGTTATTATTTAAATTGGTTTTCAGTAAACTAAGAAGCTTTCCGTTTTTTGACAATGGGTTAGCGTATTTCCATAAAGACATTCATTTAAAAAAGCACTCTGCATCTAAAGATCCGATATTAAATTTATTAATATAAAGTCTTAGCTTACTTAAGACTGATTGTTTAGTAAGACTATAAAGATCGACCCCATCCAACTTATTTCGACAAAAGGATTAGCGCTGTTCTGGCCTAAGGTGATCTGAAGATTTTTTGACAGATAGTAAACATTAAGTTTAAAAAAAACGTCGTCAACACAAAATGGCAGCTCATATTGTCAACACTAAGTCTTTTGTATCGGAAAATCATTATTTGGAGTTTTTATGATCTAATTTGATGAAAACTGGTAAAATTAATGTCTTCAGAAATATGACACATACTGATACTTTTTTTTGTTTAATTTAAAAAGATTAAACATTATCAACAAACAACTTCTAGTTTACTGGAAGACCAAACGTCATGTAATATCACACTCGTGTTCAACTTCATAAAAAAGTTCATTTACACTATCTTATCTTTGCGGTGTTTTATATTAAAACAATTCCGTACCTTACAATGTCAATAATTTCACAAAAACACAATAAAATTAATGAAGTTCAACATCAAGATTGTTGTACAGGTCAATTCCGCTGATAAGACTTTATTTGTATAAATCAGCTGATGATGTTTTCCATGTTATTCTTTGAAAATTAAATCGTATCTTTAACCTTTTATCATTTGAAAACACTGACCTTTGTGGTCGAGAAAAATGAACATTGATTTTATATGGATTTACCTTACCTATACTTTGATTGTGATGTACCATAACAGAACGGAACGATCCCATAGGTATCAATGAAGGTTAAGTCCAAAATCAAATGAAAGATCATTGAAAAGATGTCAAAGTCCTATCGAATCAATTATGGTTAGCTGCAAGATTTAGCTGTAATAATAATGTTTATGGTCTTTAAGTTGGGTCAGCCTCGGCGCAGCGGCCGGCGTCAACCAAGCATACATAATCTTGTAATGAGATTCTTCAATTTTCAGTTAATTGAAAGTTGAATCATTAATTTTTATATAAACCCCTTAAACATAATAGCCAAGGATGGAATGGGATACAATAATGATTTCTCAACACATTGCTGCCTACCGCGCCGCAGTCATAGCTACTGGAATACCATGACTTGGATGAAAAACTTATACCAGTGGCTCTAAAATTACGATAAATTAATTATTTATTCGACAAATTATTGGTTTTCCACTGATGACCGACTCGAAGTCGAAGACTGATGACTGAAACTGAATATGATTGATGATTATATAGCACATCAAGATCGAGACTGAGATGTATTGAAAATTTTCAAAATTGATGCTGAGTAATGACGAATAAATTATATGTCGATTTTTAGCGTGAAAATTGTAGTGTTAAGGATTTATTTATGGGATTCCATAATAGAGTTTTGAGAGATGGGAAATAAAAGTCTGACCAAAAGAGATTTATGTAGAAAAAGATGGTCACTTGTGTGCATTTTGTTATTTTTCTATAGATTATAATTATATTGTTTTTATTAATATATTTAAAAGCTATTCATCTGTTATTGTTCGAGATTCGATAATATGTTTCGCCCTTTGGGCTTAATCTGCCTTGAAATGTCCGACCAACAAAAGATTGTAGTTCGATTGGGGAGTGTTTGAGATTTTTAATTTTATTACACATCTTAACTACAGGGCTTTTCAATAAGATGCTCAAAGAAGGTGGTCAAGTCAATCATTGATTATTGAAAAAATAAACAATAGTTAAAGGCATTCAACTTCAATTTTGAAAGTAAAAGATTGTAAGCCTCGGGCTGATATTGGCGCCTGGCATTTTTTAAAAAGTAGTTTCAAACTAAAATTTAAAATGTATAAAACAATATTCGAGTAGTGGACGTACAGTTTATTCAAAGCAGGCTGAAAAATAAATGGTGAATGGTTATCGTGAATGGTTTAACAGTCCTGATTCAAAGAATTATGATTTTTTGACGTACTTTGGAACATAGATTTGTCACTATTTTTTAGACACCAACATTAACGAAATAAATGATGTAATACTAACTCATCATAAACTTAGAGTTTGGCAGTTGACACTTGACAGTAAAAGAGTTAGAAAAACTCGAGTAATGCATGAAAAAAACAGACTTTTATTTGATTTTCAAAAGAATTTAAATTTTGCGGCTTAAGTTGGAAAAATATTTGTTAAGTTCATTGTTTTTTTAAGCAAAACTTTCAGGACCCGTACTTCGATATATATTGATATTTAAACATTTTTTTTAGATTGTTTTTAGCAACAAACATGGATAAAGTTTTCCTGAGTTTATTAATTGCACGTTTTCCACTTTTCGAAACAAAATATCAGCTCTGAATAGCATTTTGCATGATAACGAATTTAAAATTTTTAATGAGAAACATTTTGAGTAGAAACATGAAATCAAAACGAAAAGAATGAATTATTTTTGACTTTTTATAAAGGTCAAGCCGTCATAATATTTTTTTTGTTCGAATTCGTCTCTAAGTACAGTCGTTTATGTCTTCTAATTTCTGTTTTCCTATTGGAAAAGTGGTGCACATAATTTCACAATTATTAATCATTTTAAAAGAGAAAAACGTAAAACAAATAAATAAATTCGTAGCCAAATGAGTTTTGGCAAAACTAGATTTAAGGGGGTTTTGAGTATTTTCAAAAATTCGATTTACTAGATGTCAATCCAATAAAAATAGTGTTTAAATAGTAGTAATTTTATTGACAATAAAAACTGTATATGTAAGTGTATTGAAAAATAATATAACAGATATTTAAAGCTTATTAAAAATATCTTAAAATTTTTAAATATCATTGAATAAGCCGTTTTTACACATCAAAAACAGACTACTAATAGAAGGAATGGAAGCAATCTTATAACAAATAAATCAAGCTATAATTAAAAGGGTTTTCTAATAGGGACTTGTTAACTTCCCATAGGAAGTTATTTTAATGGGTCCGATTTGTCGAATTGAAAATTTTGACATTTCTCGACTTCAAATAAATTTTGTTATGCAGATAATAGTGCAGAAAGATGCAGAAAGGGCTCTCAAGAAAATTGCGTTGGTGCTTTTTTTTACAATATCAGTTTAAAAAAAAGGTGAACATTTTGGTTAACCCTAAATATCTCACGAACCAATAACGCTAGAGACTTGAATTAAATTATATATTATATATTGTAACGTGATACCAAACAAGTATATCCAATCCAAAAAATCCATTTAATGTTTTTTTTATAAATCAAAAAAACTGAAAAAAAATGTATCACCTCGAAAATTTTACGAATAAAAAATGGTTTTATCTCCAAAACAATTTTGTACAACGAAGAAAAACGTTTTTGATATCAGGTAAAATTTTGAGAAAAATCGAATAGACAGTTTTTTTTATAAAAAATAAAAACCTAAAAAAAACATTACTCAAAGTTGGTAAAAATTGAATTTCGACTCAAATATCTTTTCAAAAATTTGAGATTATGGCTTCCAACTTATTTTAACAAGAAATTTTGTTTTCAACATTCAGGTAAATTTTGAGAAAAATCGAATTGTAAGTTTTTTTACAAAAAATAAAAACTTAAAAAAAATTAATAAATGTTGGTAAAAATTGATTTTCGACTCAAAATAACTTTTCAAAATTTTAAGACATTGGCTATAAACTAATTTCATTTTTTTAATATTATTGTCAACATTCAGTATTATTTTGAAAAAAAATCGAATAAACAGTTTTTTTTTACAGAAAATCAAAAATCTAACAAAAAATTAACAAAAGTTAGTAAAAATTGATTTTCGACTTAAATATCTTTTCAAAACTTTGAGATATTGGCTTCAAACTAATTTGTTCTTATGAGAATTATTGTTTGCAACATTCAGTAAAATTTTGAGAAAAATCGAATTGACAGTTTTTTTTACAAAAAGTAAAAACTTTAAAAAAAAATTAATAAAAGTTGGTCAAAATTGGTTTCGACTCAAATAACTTTTCAAAAATTTAAGATATAGGCTTCAAATTAGTTTTATTTTATAAAAAATATTGTTTTCAACATTCAGTAATTTTTTTTATAAAAATCTAACAGTCAGTTTTTTCATAAAAAATTAAAATCTACAAAAAATAGTACTCTAAATTGGTAAAAATTGATGTTCGGTTCTCGATGTCTCGTGAATAATAGAAAACATTGGCTTAAAATTAATTTCATTCATTCAATTTGTATTTGTTTATATTAGAAATAAAAACTTTCAAATTGATAAAAATAGGTTTTCGACTAAAAATCTCGTTAACCAAAATAGATTTTGAAATCAAACTCTTTTATCATATATGCAAAATATTGTTGGAAATTTTTAAATCTTTTAGAATAATTCAACTGACAACTTTTTTAACAAAACACGAAAACCTAAAAAACACGAAAACCTTTTAAGCAAGACAAATCGACAGACGGGATGGGAAGTTATCAGTGTGGGTCGCATCCTGTCCTCGTTTTGATTTTCACAGCTATTACAACTATATTGTTTTTCAAAATAACTTCTTTTATCCAGTCTCAAAAGGCAAATCATCATGGCAAGTAACACCATCAAAAAAGACGCGCAATCGATAAAACTTTATTTAAGTCAACTATTCAACGTTTGGTGGCCAAATTCGAGTTGAAAAATCATGTTTAGCTATTAGGCCCATTTTTTAATGAATAGGTACATACGTGAATAAGCAAAATTGCCAGATTTGGGATGACACTAAATAAAGTAACTGTTTGGTGTGAATTTTAGGCTGGCGGTGGCGTCATCGGTCATTACATTTTCGAAAACAATGCTGACCAGGGCATGCCCGTCAACATCGATCGCTATAGGGCGATGATCACCAAGCTCTTGTAGCCTAAATTGGATGATATGGACACCGAAGACATGTGGTTTCAACAGAATAACACTACGTGTCACACAGTTCAAGACACAATCTATATTCTGCTCGAACGATTTCATGGCATATGGTTATCTCGCGCCGAGACGGTGACTTGAATTGGCCACCAAGATCGTGTATATTGACCCCTTTAGACTTTTTCTGAAGTCTCAGGTTTAAAACCACCGCGGCCCTCAAAGATAAGATAATCGATGCTATCGGTCAAATTCTTCCTGATTTATGCGTCAAAGTCATCGAAAACTTGACCTTTCGCATACGTGCTACTCAGCTCAGTCGCGGCGATGGCCATTTAGAGGATGTTATATGTATTTTACACATAATATCATTGAAAGGGCTCTCAAATAAAGTTCAAACCTTTTTGATATCTCATATACTTGTTTTATTTAATTTAAAAATAGTCCCGCCATTGGTGAAAGCCCTTTATATTTATGTTTATTAAAAACAGTTTGGGCTTTAGTCGGATTAAATTTTGCACAAAGAATTGTTAATGTGTTTCATACTGTATTCAACCAATGTCAAAAAAGTATACTTGATGTATCGACTTTTGCAACTTTGTCTCACTTCTGTTTCAAATTCAAATAGATCATTTACGATCTCAGTTGTATAATGAGGGAACTACTACGGAAATATCATGATATTTCTTTTCTATTTCTTGCAAAATGGAACAAAAACTACAATAACAACAAAGAAGGCACGCACAATGCATTTTGCATAAATTTCAGTTGCATAATCAGAAAGTTCAATTCAAACACGATAACTTTTTTGATGGAGGAAATATTTCAATCATGAACCAAGTCCAAAGAAAAAGCGGAAAAAGATGAAAGAAGAAAGAGATCAATCAAAATTCAACTTTGTATATTTTTTTTTCTGCTTTAATAACAACAATTAAAAACGAATGTCGAGTATCTTGCGAATATTGTAGTATTATGTGTACCTTTGTTATCGAGATGAGTTGCAAAAATTCCTACATTGAAGTGTTCCACATAGGTTTTGATACTAACAGCCAGCCAGCGTGCTGAATGAGATATACCAAAAGTAAGTTGATGTCATTGTTAACTAAAAATTTCAAATTTGTCGTTCAAGTCATCCCATCCCACCTTTCTCCTTCAAATTTAAAACAAAATTTGAAATCAGAGTCATCGGTTTTTATCATTTTGCATAGACCTTTGACTTCAAAAAAAAACCAACAAAAAATTCAACGTTGTTAAATCGCAAAATTTTTGAGAAAATGACGCATGCAGTAATTGATTTTTTTACTGGTCACATCCGTATCTCGTTATTAAGTCATTAGACACTGGGTTATCAGGTCAAGATAAGGAACGTCATTACGTCATTACTTGTGGCTTACCATATTTTTGAAGAAACACGATCTGATAATGTCTCTCGCCCAAAACTCACAATATGCAGTAAAGCGGTTTGGATGCATTTGTTTGTCAACAATTACTCGCAAGAGTTTTCTGAATTCCAAATGCAACAATTTTAATAATATTAAGAGCTTTTTCACAAAAAAAGTTTTTGTTCGAAATTAAATTGCACTTTTCGATGGATTCTATAATGTCCTTATTTAAAATTAGATCCCAACATTACTCTATCACAGCAGGTTTTTGGATTATAACATGTTAAAATTCGAAAAAAACAGATAGTCAAGGATTTATTAGGCTATCTAAGTATTAGGCTGAAAAAAGGAGACCCTCTAAACTGCACCAACTATACTGCCCATAATCTCGTAAAGGCCCTATCTACAAAATTTCCGATTTTGAGTTTTTTGCATATTTGGAGTTAGGGCATTGTCTCCGATTTTTCTACATTCATTTCTTAACCTTAAATCTTCAAATAAGCCAGAAAACACAATTTCTAGAAGCCCTAACTACAAATCATGTGCATCAAAATTTATAAAAAGTCCTAACTACCACATAGGGCATTTTATAATACACTGCATAGAGAAAGCATATTCATGTTCTTTTTTAAAAAGCCCTATGTGGCAGTTAGAGCTTTTTATAAATGTTGATGAAAGAATTTTTGTAGTTAGGGTTTTTTTTTCTGGCTGCAAATTTGTATGTAAAAGGTTGTAACCTCGTAATAATTTAAATAATGTCTTTAAATTTGTGTGTCATAACTCATAACTAAAATGTTGAAATAAATTAATTGAATTTTAATTCTTATTTCATGTTTTATTAAGGATTTTAAAGTATAACGTAAATTGTTGTACATAGGGCCTTTTTTTCGTCCAAAGCTAAAAAGCCCTATCTACCTTGTTTTCCAAATGCATACAAATTTTGAGTTTAAAACTATTCCAAAAAATAAAGCAATAAAAAATCTTTACAAAAAATATTTTTTGGTATTTTTCACTTTTTACCTTCAGGTCGAGGTTAACGATTTAGTGTTTTCATTATCTCGAAATAGTGAAAATGTTAGTTAGGGCCTTTACGAGATTATGGGCAGTATAGAAGAATCAGTATACTTAACATCGCCTACAAAATCTTCTCTGCCTTGACCATGGAGAATTCGCACTGCTCCATAAAGGTTGGAAACAACTTAACACTTAACAGAACCTTTCGATGTCAAAAACGGTTTTAGACAAGGTGAGGCGCTGTCTTGCGATTTTTTTAACATCGTACTTGAAAGAATAGTGCAGACCTACCACGTCAACACTAGAGGCACTATCTTTTAAAAGTGTCCAATTACTAGCATATGCTGATGACATTGACATAATCGGAAGAACTCAGCGTGTTGTCAATGGGGCTTTTGTGAGTATTGAGGCAGAGGCGGCAAAAATGGGTTTAACGGTTAATGAGAGGAAAACAAAGCACATGCTGTCGTCAAGAAAGGACCTACAACACCGACGTCTCGGTCAAAACGTCATCATCGACAGACGTAACTTTGAGGTAGTCAAGAACTTCGTCTACCTAGGTCCCGCTATAAACACAGAAAACAATACCAGCGCTGAGATTGAACGAAGAATAACTCTTGCTAACCGCTGTTTCTTTGGGCTAAGAAAGCAGTTGAGTAGCAAAGCCCTCTCTCGAGGGACCAAAGTGTCGCTATATAAGACCGTCATCATCCCTGTCCTGCTATACGGTGCAGAAGCATGGACTATGACAAAAGCGGATGAAAGCACCTTTGGTCGTTTCGAGAGAAAAGTTCTAGGTGCGATCTACGATCCCGTATGCATAGAAGGGGAGTGGAGGAGAAGATGGAACGATGAGTTGTACGGGCTGTACAGCGACGTAGACTTAGCCAGAAGTGCAAAAATCCAACGACTAAGATGGCTGGGTCACGTAGAGCGCATGGAAACCAATGCTCCGGTCCGGAAAGTCTTCGGGACCGAGCTAGATGGAGAAGTTTGTTGGGTGAGGCCCTAGTTCACCTTCACACAGGACTGTAGCGCCACCTTAGGTAAGTAAGTAAGTATTAGGCTATGAAGTAGTTTTTTTATCAATAAAATTCGCTATGGTTTTCGAAACCTACCTAATACCTATCTTCAATATTCAGTTTAAATAAATCTATAGCCGGGTTTCCCAAAGTGTGCTCCGCGGAGCACTTGGTGCTCCGCGAAGAATATCCAAGTTCTCCGCGGAAATATTTGAAAAAGTATACAAATTCCAAGAAGGACATAGTAACTAGTTAATTTTGGGCTTCTGATCTTGCAATTTTGATCGCAGCAGACGAATTGAAATTCATGTTTTTAAAAAAATCAGCTTAGCTAGGTACCTAACTAAAAACAAATTTCAAATAATTTTTTTGTTTTTCCAACGGCAGCCATAGTAGGCCTGCAGACAATCACAATCTGTCGAATACCGAGAAAAGACAAAAAGAAGTATAATTTTGTAGTTCTAAGGAACACTTTTTCATAAACTTGAAACGGTAAAAACACATTCATGGACAAATTCTATTTTTATTCTATCTCACTCGTATAAATTTTCATACAATACCACGAAGACTAGTGAGAGTGACGATTTAAATAGAAACAGTTTTTGTTCAATTCATGCAAACTTTTAAACGTAGTACGGTGAAGTTAATTTGCAGTTGCTTTAAGTGCGTAAGTTTTACTTTATTTTGTTTTTATACATACAATTTTCGAATGGATCGCTGGCTTAAGTCTGGATCTTTGAAAAAAGCAAGTGAATGCTCCGCAAAAGCACCCGAAGCTGCCGAAGAATCACCAACTGACGGGTATGTCCAAACAAAATCATTTATGTTGAATAGTAATCCCCGGTTAATAAATTCTGCTTTTTAAGCATTTAACCGCACAAAACATTGTTTAATGTTTGTTGGGTCAAAAGGCCAACAAATTAGTTGCCACTATTCCTTCGTCAAATAACACAATATCAAGACGAATCGGAGATTTAGCGGAGAATGTGAAAGCTCCTTTACTTTTACGAATAAATGTTACAAAATTTGCGCTACAAATGGATGAATCAACGGATGTTGCAGGGTTGGCTATTTTAACAGTATTTGTGCACTACCAATATCTATAGTCCTTTCAAGAAGATCTGCTCTTCTGCAAGCCGTTGCCAACTACTAAAATTGGTGCTTAAATTTTTAATTTGATTGACAATTTTTTTTATTGTAAATGACATACCATGGGTTAACTGCGTGGATGTATGCACGGACGGTGTCAAGGCCATGACTGGAAAAACGTCCGGTGCCGTCGCAAGAATAAAGCAAATTGTTAAAGGATGTACCAGTAGCCATTATGTTCTACACCGCCATGCCCTAGTAATGAAAAAAATGCCGTTCTCCCTTAAAGAGGTGTTGGACGAAAGCGTGAAAATAAGTAACTTTATTAAATCACCGCCAAACAATACAAGGCTTTTTAAAGTATTGTGTGATGACATGAGTAGTCTACATACATTATGTCTTTACTTCTTCACGCAGAAGTAAGGTGGCTTTCTCGCGGAAAAACACTGACGCGGCTTTTCGAAATGAGAGCTGAAGTTAGAAACTTTCTCATTGACGACAACTTTGTATTTGTTGTGTAATGAATTATGAGCGTTGGTTATTGAAATTGGCGTATCTGTCAGATATATTTAAAAAAATAAATGATTTGAGTGTATCACTTCAGGGAAAGGCCATAGGTAACTGTTTTCGATGCCAGTGACAAAATAGAAGCATTTAAAAATAAAATCCAGTTTTGGGCTTAATGTATACAAAATCGAAACCTAGACAGCTTCCCAATGCTCAAAGAATTTAAAGAAGAAATAGATTTGAACATTCCCGATGATATTTTAAATGAGTTTCATATCCACCTAGTAGGTTTGCTGGATAGCTTCCTCCACTATTTTCCAGACGAATTCCACCTGAACATAAAGGAAAACTTATGGGTAATAAACCAATGGCGGATCCAGGGGGGGGTCGTAGGGGTCATGACCCCCCCCTGGGAGATAATTTTTTTTTATTTTCGTAGGAACTCCCTTGAATTTTCCAATAACGAAGCACAAATTCATCAACTTTTGACCAATGGACGATCCAGGGGGGGGTCATATGAGCCAAAAAGCTTATAAAGTAAAGTTGTATAATTAAAGATTTCATCTAAAGATTTGTTAGTAATTTAATGACATTTTCCAAAAAGTGGTTTGTTGTCAAAAACAACCAAATTTTTTGTTTCCCGCAATTTGGAATTTGGAAAAACTTAAGTAATGCTATAAATTATTTTCATAAAATTTGTTTCTAAGAAAAAGAGCAAATATTTAGGTTCTTAACAAGAAACCTTGAATACAAGATCGTCAATTAAATTCCTGAACCTCGCTTTCAATTGAGTCTAAAAAATTCTTAATTCATATAAAATTAAAAACTTGAGCTTTTAATCAAACATGACATTACGATGATAGAAAAGTCGAAAAAAGTGGATCCTCTGATTCCGTCCGTCTGTCTATTTGTCCTGGCCTCTACATATTTCGATTGAGTTCAAACTGGGAAATTATGGTTTTAAGCCGATTACCGTAAGGCGTTTTTTTTTAAATAAGAAAATTCGATTTTTTTTCAAAAATTAACCGATATTTTTTTTAAACTTTCTAATTTATTTTCTTAATTTGGTTCTTTGTACAAGAAAAACATAATTTCGGTATTGATTGAGAAGAGTACCCTTCCGTAAAACCGTTATTTTTTTAAGTTTTCTCAAGAATGTCATTGTACTTTTTTTTATTTTTAAAAATATATTGATTTTTGTTTACAAAACTCGACATCTCAGAAAGGGGTCACTATGTAAAATGTATATTTATAAGCACTTAACAACTGCATAAAAAATTTAAAAATTTGTACATGTTAAAATCAATTTAAAAAAAAAAACGCTCTATTGATTTTCCAAAAAAAAAAAATAAGTTAATCTAGGTTTTTTGAGAAATAAAATGCCAATTTGAATTTTTGAGCAAAACTTATTTTGCAGATACATGTTTAAATCTTAAAATATAATAAATATTTTTAAACAGACTTTTTGGAAACCATTAGCTAGTTCTAGCGACCCAGTCGCGCATTTTTTTTTTCAAAATTGATTTTTATTGAGTTTGAGTACAAAAACTTTTAAGATCTTAAAAAATTAAATAAATCTTCTTTTTAAAGTGAATTTGCTTTAGATGCTCTTGAACTGAGAATTAAACAGAAAATTTCAAAAATAAAAATGTCCCAAAAACAGCACAAGTGACACCTTTCTTAAACTAATAATTGAAAAACATAATGAACGTTTCATATCTGTTGAAAAAAAGGCTTCGAATCTCTTGAGATTTGAAGTGAAAAGAGATTCTGAAACGTGTAATTTGTGAGTGCTACAGAAAAGTTTTTTCCCAACTTATTTTTTTACCTTAATTTGTTTTTATTTAATGTTTAGAGAAATTATGTACTTTAATGCACCTATATCCATAAATTCAAGAACCACACATTTTTTTCTCTACAATTTTTAAGTTTTGTTGAATCCTTTAAGATCAAAATATTTTCCAGCATCTACGAGTAAGCAGACTGATAGCGATAGTAATAATAGACTCCCGAAAATTGAATTCAGAAAAACAACGTCAAAAAATCCCGAAAATCCTTCATATCAGATCCTCTCTCATTTTCTGAGTTTTTGAATTTCAATTACAATTTCTTACATTTTCTTACATTTCTGCGTGAAATGCACACAAAAACCTCTAAACTATTATGTTTAAGCTCTTAAATATGGCATATTTAGAAAACTGGATGGAATGCTTTCATATGTAGGGAGTCGTCAAAATTAAATAGTTAGACCATACCTTGCTGGACAACAGTGTTCTAAAATAATTTTATAACTAAAGTTGTCACTTTAGCCCTTGAAATGTGCAAATGTTAGGTTAAGATGCACATTATGTTTTTATAATTTGTCAGCATCCTTTACAGCACATTAAAAAACTTTTAAGTGGTGACTAAAAACGCATCTATATGTTAAGTGTGACCCCCCCCCTGACTAAAAGTCTGGATCCGCCCTTGTAATAAACCCGTACTCTGACGCGTTGGAAAACCCACCTTGATTGATTGACCTGACATCAGATTCTTCGGTAAAAGAACTTTTTGCAACAAACAAGTCTTTATACGAATTCTGGTGAAAGACGAGTTCAGTTTTCTGTCAGAGAAAGCTTAAATTATTCTTTTGCGGTTTGCAGCAACATACATGTGCGAATCAGGATTCTCTGCATATGTTGGAACCAAAACAAAATATAGATTCCGTCTCGATGCAGAGCCTGATATACGGTTGTCCCAAATTCAACCAGATATTTCAGCTTTATGCAAAAATAAGCAGGCACATTATTCCCACTAAAAAGAAAATCCATATAATTATGATGCATTTAATTTAATTATGTAATTCCTTATTAAGTTAAGTTAACATTGTTCTTGTGTTTTTCGTTGTAGAAACTGTTTCCTGAATTCAATATAACAAACGATATTAAAAAAAAACGTATTTAATTTGCTACATGTAACTGCGAAATGGCATATGCGCAACGAAGTGCTCCGCATGAAATTTCTCACGCAAAAAGTGCTCCGCGACTAATAAAGATTGGGAACCGCTGATCTATAGTATTTCATAAAATTTTCGAAATATCTGTTAGGAACTAATGTGTGTTATTGTAACGAATCAGTCGTCATGTGAACAAAGCTATCACATCAAATTTTTGGAGTGTTCATATTGAAAAATATTACAAGTGTAATATAAATATTAAAATAAAAATTTGAAATTTGAAATTAACACTTAAAATTAACTCCAAAACGCATTTTTCAAAACCATGAAACCATTTAATCAAGATTTCTCATTGAAGACTAAACTAATATGAATTTCCATAAACTACCAAATTATTAAAAGAAGATAAATATGTGTTCTTTGCAAAATCATCATACAATTTGTTTTTAAGGACAATTAACTCCAAAACGTATCATCGTGCCATTTTTTCATAAACCTAACGTGATAGAAAAATTCTATGGCAAGATTCTAATTCAGGGCGACTTAATCTTTTTGAAAATTATTGCTTTGTTTGTGGGAAAGAGAAAAACTCAATGTTGCTGACCTATGAGTTCATTCAGCGGCTGAGAAAAGGTTCAATAGAACTGTTCATTGATTTCTCTGACTTCGTCTCTGACTAGCGTCTGTTGCAGCTTATTCGCTAAATTACCACATTATTTAATTAGAAAATTAACTTTCAGATGAATGGTTCATAAATTCAGTCAGGTAGGTATGTAACTATATATGTACTCGTACCTATTGCCTTTTTCTGTTGACAAAATACCTTGCTTACAATAAATTACATGTTAGTTGATGCCGATAAGAAACTTGAGTATATGGTATTGCTTTAACTTCATCAGTTAGAAGTTAGAATATAACTTAAGTAGCCCCACGGTCACAATAAATTATTGCTAACAAAAAGAATGTTTAGGTTTTTGAAGAACGATCATAGAAGTTGGGTGTAAGCTTGCTTATTTATTTATGAATATAAGATGACCCAAGCTTAGATGCGTCAAAACTTTCATTGTAAAATGTTCGTTATTTTTGAAATATTGTTCATGTTGCGTTTTATGTTATAGTTCATTTTACTCTTAATTTCTAACTCTGGGGGGCCTTATTAAGGTTTTTGAATTACTATAATCGTTTAAAATTTCTCGGTTTAGTTACGTTATATGCGAAAGTAGTTTTTGTTTCACAATTTCCACGGCCATCGTATTTTTAGGTATTGGTTTTTTCATTTTCTTAAAAAACTTTATAACTTTTACTTCAAAGCGCTTTATAACTTCTTCCATTTTTCCAAATGCAGGTTTTCTAAAAATAATTAAAACATTTTTAGTAATTTGACGTTGTTGGCATTTGCACTAAAACAATTTAAATAAACTTATATAATAGAACTTCTTGGCATTTTCAAATTGAAAGAAATTTCCTCAAGAAATCTAATACTTAATCAAGCGTCTATAATCATCGAAACAGCCAATCTGCAGAAATTCTAAAGTCATGAAACTCTGTCTTTATTGTTAAAATATCTAAACTTTTCATCACTTTTATATTGACAATCATAAAGGTAGGAGAACTATAAAGTAAAAAGGATAACTGCCGAAACCCGGGATCGAACCGGGGACCTTTAGATCTTCAGTCTAACGCTCTCCCAACTGAGCTATTTCGGCACATGAAATCTTAAATTGTTAAGTTTATTTTTATTCTAATAAAAAGCTTTCGACATTGTTTATGTTTAGGATATACAAAGCTTTTATTTGATGATGCAGGTATTTTTCATGAATGTCACAAAGTTGTCTATAACGATAGAATAAGAATGAATTGCGCAAGTGCTCGAAAAAGTGAGGGCATCTAGAGAAATCGGTTATCCCAATACGAAAAAGCACACACAAGAGAAATAAGTTGAGTGTTTTAAAAGAAATCACTTTCTCCCTATATGGTTTTTCATCACAAGAGGGAAAGTAACCAATAGTAGGGAATTTACTAAAAGGCTTATACTTTGGTTTACCCTGCCTCAAATTAACGGCAAATTTGTGTGCGTTAACTAATGATAAAGACTTCATTAATTCTTTATTTTAGAAGAAATACCAGTCCAGCTGGCCTCAATCAATTAATTTATTTCTTTAAGTAGCGTTATACATTATTATAACTTCCCATAGGAATTTATTGCAATCGGTCCGATTTGGCGAATTGAAAATTTTGACATTTCTCGACGTATCAAGGTCAAGGCCCCTAGAGTCGAAATAAAAGATTTGTAGAGAGATGTATGTGCGTGCGTGTGTACGTACGTGCGTACGTCTGTACGTCCGTACGTTCGCTACGTTTTTTTCGTCGTCCATAGCTCAAGAACCAGTAGAGATATCGACTTTAAATAGGATTCTCAAAAAAATTGCGTGCAATAAAGAATAACGTTTTTGACATATGGCAAATTTTTTAAGAAAAATCGAATTGACAGTTTTTTTTATAAAAAAATAAAAACCTAAAAAAACATTACTAAAAGTTGGTAAAAATTGATTTTCGACTCAAATATCTTTTCAAAACTTTCAGATTATGGCTTCAAAAGTTCAAACTAACTTTGTCTTATAAGAAATATTGATTTCAACATTCATTAACATTTTGAGAAAAATCGAATTGGCAGTTTTTTTTTTACAAAAAAAAAAAGCTAAAAAAAATGAAAAAAAGTTGGTAAAAATTGATTTTCGGCTAAAATATCTTTTTAAAAATCATAGATTATGGCTTAAACTAATTTTGTCTTATAAGAAATATTGTTTTCAACATTCAGTTTAATTTCGAGAAAATCGAATTAACAGTTTTTTTACAAAAAATAAAAACCTAAAATAACAATACTAAAACTTAGTACAAATTTACTTTCGACTCAAATATCTTTTTAAAAATTAAAAATAGTGGCTTCTTCAAACTAACTTTATCTTACAGAAAATATTGTTTTCGACATTCATTAATTTTTTATAAAAATCCAACAGTCAGTTTTATCATAAAAAATTAGAATCTACAAAAAATAGTACGCAAAAGTGGTAAAAATTGATGTTCGGTTCTCGATATCTCATGAACAATAGAAGATATTCACTTTAATATTTGGCAACACTGGGCGAATAAGGAAAGTTAGTGATAATTAGAGCTCCATCAAATTAATTTTATTTTAATTTTAACAACCGCGATTTTGTAATTAAAAAGTACATTTTCAGAAAGCTTGTATAAACAAGTAACAGTGAGAAAAGTTTACTAGGTGAGTTTATCCTATAAACATCAAAAAAATATCGCACATAGCAGCAAGTTCAAGATATTTGAGGCAATATCAGAATCAATTTTGTTTTACGCAGCACAAACTTGGGGAGCGAAGCAGTATGAAACGGTGGAGAAACTTCTTCGATATTACATCAAGCGAATTTTTCAGCTGCCACCCAATACACCCAACTACATCATTATCCTTGAAACAGGTTTATCACCTCTTTTCACACGAACCCTGAAGTTGCAAATAGATTACATCCTGAAAATATTGAAAATGGGAAATCACCGGCTCCCAAAGATAGCAGCTCTACAAGTTATGCAAACGAAAACAAGTTGGTGTAACGATTGGATGGATTTAGCTAGGGATTGTGGCATGGAACTGAATCTCAGCGACCTAAACCATGATGCCTTGAAAAGTTCCCTATACGATCTCATTTCCGCAGTAGACCTAAAGCAGCGAGATAAATATTGGATGGACGCAACAGGATCTCTTTACAGACAAGTCTACAGTCAATTAAATCACAACTTGGAAGAAAAGAATTATTTCAAAGATGAAAACAGCATTGCTGAAATATCAATGATGTTGAAGTTGCGAGGAGAGCTATTACAGCTTAATTTCGTACCACATAGAGAGGATTTACCCATAATATGCTCTTTGTGTAACTTAAACCCAAGGGAAGATGTTTTCCACTTTATGGGAAGATGCCCAATTCTTAAAGAAATAAGGAGGAATACCTTAGGAAGCGATATTCTAACGCAAAGCCAAATTATACTCTTGCTTAACAATATGGAAGTTAAAAAATTATATCAGTACTGCAGACTAGCTCTTCTCTATAGAAATAGAATTATAAATGAAAGTTTTTAAATATTTCAAATTGATAACTTTATTATTTTGAATGTTAATATTATTAAAATTCGTTTGATTAAGAATCTATTTTCAATGTAATAATATTTATGTTTTGTCAACTAGGCAGACGGCAATAAAGCCATGCTTTTTGTTTCTTGTAAAATTTGTAATGAAATCAACGTTAAATAAAAAACGATCTAATCTAATCTATTCACTTTAAATCAGTTTCATTCAGCCAATTTGTATTTGTTTATATAAGAAATAAAAACTTTTAAGAAATGCTACTAAAATTGGTAAAAACTGTTATTCGACTAAAAATCTCGTTTACAAAAATAGATTTTAAAATCAAACTATTTCATCAAATGCAAAATATTGTTGGTAATTTTTAAATCTTTTAGAATAATTCAACTGACAACTTTTTTAACAAAACACGAAAACAAAGACGGGATGAGAAGTTATCAGTGTAAGTTGCATGCCAGCCTCTTTTTATTTTTACAATTACTATTTTTAGAGATTTAGGATAAGCATGTTCCTTTACAACTATAAAATTAAGAAGTATATAAAAATAATAATTTGTCTTATGAATTTTAATATTAATTATTTAAGGGAAAGCTACAATAAAAACCCTTATTCAACTCTTAAAATGAATACATATTGCAAAACTCCCACGTTAAGTTTATGACTAGAGCTGTGGTTTTGCCAAAAAAGAAAAACTGTCAAGAGGATTTATAAGAGACAAACAAAAACAAATCCACTTGACAAATGCTTTATCCAAAATTCACAGCTTCTAACAAAATCATATAATATTGTATATTATATACAAATTTATGGTGGAGATAAACTTTTAATTAATTCATTTTCAGAGAAAGGACAATTTACAGAAAATGTTTCTGTTAAATTTACAATAAGCGACATTACTTTGTTCATGAAGCCTTGTAGTTGAATAGCACCATAGTAAATCAAGCATAATTTTAAGCATTTTGTTTTGACATATTTGAAGTTGGAGAAGTTTATGAGTTTTGGCACAATCGTACCAAACAGGAGCACCGTACAGGAGGATTGATTGGAAAATTGATTTGTATAACAAGATTTTATTTTCTTTACTAAGCTTAGAATTTCTACATTGTATGAATGGATATAGAATCCTTTTGTATTGATTTATTTTGTCAATAGTTGTAGATATGTATGTGTTTTTGAAAATTGAATTTTTTTGTCTAATATAACTCCAAGGTGTCAACAATGTTCACACCAGTCTATTTTCACTGAGCCCATTTGAAGTTGCAAATTGTTTGGGAGAAAACAAGATTTTCGACGCCTCGTAAACCAAATAGCTTGTGTTTTTAAAGGGTTTATTTTAATCTTCCATTTAAAAAAGTACTTTTCTATTGAAGAGAGACTCATTTGACGTCCAGAAAATAAGTGCTGGTCTCAATCTTATAATATTTCATTTTTATCACTTTTCATAATTCTGCCCATGTTAAATTGTTTAAATTTGGAGTTTATTTTCTCCAGAAAGTTTGTTTTTTCCTATTTTTTAATAAAAATATACATAAATACAAAGATAAACACCTGATTGATTAGCAGAAAATCCTATTAATTGTATGTTATTTTGATAATTATAATGATAAAACATATCTAAAAGATATGTATAAATATAAAAAATTAGTTTTTGAGGTTTATCATCACGTTGCTTTATAAGATTTATATCAAAGTTTCACTGAATTATTGTTGATGACTCTTCGAGAATAAGGTCTTCTAATTTACTTGAATTTACTTTTTGGAAGAAAAAAACAAGTACTTTCATGTAATAAATAAAATGCAAGATCAGGAGATCCATTTTTCCTATACTTATTTTTCATCTCACTAATTCTTAATTTTTCACCCATATTGAAGCATTAGTTTAATAGGTGGAGTAGAGTAGCTCGTTCAATATGTGGAATGGAATATGGCACAGAATTCAGCTCAGGGGCAGCTCAAATTTGACGATTAATTTGTTTTAAAGACGGTCTCTTTATTGTGCGTGGATTTTCCACATCTCATATGTGAATGCTTTTGCAAGTTTGTGTTCTCAAATCAATTATTTTTGTCCAAAGATTTCTACCAGCAAATTGTCGACTAGTCTGAAACACTCAAGTCTCTTTCCTTGGGAAACAGTTCTTATTCCATATGTTCTTCTGTACTCTGAACCTGCCACGCTAGGTCTTATACATACATACATACATACATACATAGGTAGAAGGGATTTTTTTTATAATTTTATTAAATAGGGGGGGTTTCAGCAAACTTCTATAATAGTGTTTTTCATCACTAAACGGCTAAATTAAATTTCCTTATAAACACTCTTTGCCATTCAATATCTGTATTACGGTATTTTTCTTTGGTGGACATTTGTCGGAAATGTCAAAAGGAAACAAAAATTTGTATACAAAACTTTTTAACGACAACCGCTAAGGTTGATATTTTTCGACATATTAGGTCCGTTCGCGTACCCTCCTAAAACAGTCAAATTTTACTAAAAAATACGAAATTTAACGAAATCCTGTTCGCGTACTCAAAAATTTCGTAGTTTTTCGTAAAAGAGAGCGCTCACCAGAGAGTAAAATATTTCCCCAACCTACGAATTTTAGAACAAGAAATTTCTTTCGGCTGATTTGTGAAAATTTCAAATTTGATAGAAATTCAAATAAATTAAATAAATTGCTCGCTTTTGCTGTCAGTTATAAAATTTAAAAACAAATTTTCAAAGAACAGCAACAAGACAGTAATATTGTGTGAAAAATTTGTTGTTTTCCCGTTCGCTTACTTTTTTGTAGTTTTTTTTTGGTGAGAGAATTTTACCCCCACTCTTTAAAATATTTCTTTTTACGAATTTTAGTGCAGAAAGTACGCGAACGGACCTATTAGTTGATAAAGTTTACTGCTTTTCCTTAAACTTGATTTGACATTTTATCGAAATTCGAAAATGTCGTTGTTTACCAAATATGTGTCCGATGCTTTAGAATCCGGTTCTCAGGTTGATGTTATCTTCACGGATTTTCAGAAAGCATTTGATAGCCTTTGTATCATGCAGCTTTTAAAAAAATTAAAACATTTTGGATTTCATTCAACCCTTCTGCAGTGGATCTCCAGTTACTTAGTCAATAGGAGACAAATAGTGAAAATTTCAGACTATTCATCGAAAATAATAAAGGTTTCATCGGGTGTTCCTCAAGGAAGCCATCTTGGACCTTTGTTGTTTTTAGTTTATGTGAATGATTTACCGTTATTGTTGCAAAATGCAACGGGTTTGTTATTTGCTGATGATTTCAAACTTTTTTCTACAGTAAAATCCATAAATGATTGCCTTAATATCCAAAGCGATCTAAATAAAATAGTAGATTGGTGCAAACAAAATTTTCTTGTACTTAATACTAAAAAATGTACTATTTTTTCATTTTCTAGGTCAAGAAACTCTATTTTATATGACTATGATATTTCAAACTCTGCATTGGAAAGACGATCTGAAGTAAAAGATCTTGGTGTTGTTTTTGATGAAAAGCTAAATTTTTCCCTTCATGTAGATTTTATAGTGGCAAAGGAAAACTCAATGCTAGGTTTCCTAAACAGAAATTGCTTAGAGTTTTCTAATCCTTACGCAATTAAAGCAGTTTATACTTCTCTTGTCCGCCCACATTTGGAATACGCTTCAGTAGTATGGGATCCTTTTTACACAGTTTCAAAAGATCGAATTAAAAAAGTTCAAAAATCTTTCACTAGATTTATGGTTCGACAATTAAAATGGAATTTACCGGAAATGTCAACTTACTCCACCAGATGTGCCCTGATAAGTCTATCTACGCTGAGAAATCGGCGCATTGTAAATTGTGTGATGTTTGTTTATGATATACTGTCTTACCATATAAAGTGCCCTGTTTTGTTAAATCTCTTAAATATCTATGTTGCAGGAAGAAATATACGATCAAGACAATTGTTTTATATCCCCTTGCATAGATATAATTACGGTTGTAATGAACCATTCACAAGATGTATGAAATTATTTAATGAACTTAAATTTAATTTAGATATAAGTCTTGAAAGAAATGTATTTAAATTACAATTAAGTGAAAATGTAAATATGAATTAAGTTTATATTAGTTTTAAGCAATCTGTAAGAGAAAACTCGATAGATGAATGAATAAATAAATAAATAAATAAGAAATTCAATTCTAATTAAATGTCAACAACTAATACCTCAGAAAATATAAATGATATCGGTTTGCTGCTGAGTTCTTTTTTTTTTATTAATTTAAATTTCTTATAATATGGTCCCATAATATTATTTTCTGTAGAACCTTGCCATTTAAGGTATGATGGCAGAAAAACAAGCAATTTAACTACATTTTTGTAGAGCATCTAATTCTGCGAAAAAATCCTTCATTGCGCTAGCTGATACTATGAAATACCGAGGAGCTTAAGAAATTAAAAAAAATATATAAAAGTTTACGTAATCCTTAATGCCTTGGACAAGTACTAATATATTTAGTATTAATATTAAGTGGTCAAATTTCTATTGAACTGCTTTTGAGATTTCCAACAAATTGTATCAAGAAAAGCACTCTAATGTTTGGTTTTTTATGAGTAATTAAACATTTTAACCAATCTTCAAAAACGTCCCATTTTTGAAAGGGAGATTCTAGTAGAAGTTTTACAGCTTTCCGTATTTGTATAGATTCTTTTGATTCTTATTTCAAGTTTCATTAACAACCAGGGTTGGGCCAACCTTTGATTAGGCAACCCTTTGCTATCATTTTAAATAAAAACTGACTCAATAACACATGTGATCAAGTTTTTATACTTATTTAAGTGTTCAAATTAAAAATACAGGCAACTCTAGGTTAGGCAAAACTTGGCAAGGCAACACTATTCTTTCAGATAAATAATTTAATAACCTTTCATTTGGACGAAAAACTGACCAAATAGCACATGGGATACATTTTCTACACTTACCAAAGACTTAACACTTCAAATGCAAGCAACCTTGAGCTATGCCAGGTTATAGTTAGGCAACTGTATATTGTTCGAACGAGAATTAAATAACCACTCATTTTACACCAAAATCAAATAAATAAAAGATAATTATATATTTACTCCTCAGACCTACCACTTTAAGCCATGAAACCTTCCAATAGGCCCAGGGTATAAGTAGGCAACCCTAGTTTTTGTTCTTCTTTGAGTCATGAACTTTCATCATATATGGCATATCCGATTTTTTAAATCAACAGATGAGGGTAATAGAACTCAAAAATTCACTTTTATTTTGAAATATTTAGCGCCCTCAGACCAGCTAGGTAGCCTCGTACGAGTACTAACAGTTTCGCTAAAAGTAGTCGAAACTCCTAGTAAAATTCTCATTAAAATTTTCTGTTCCTGGTTTGTTTAAAATATTTTGTACTAGTTCTAAATAAATAAAAAAAACACTCACAATTATTTCATTTTTTGACTTCTTCAAATTGGTCGGACTTTTGTTCTTAACTATCCTAGCATTCCAAAGAAAGAATCATCCAAATGGGTTGAGTCAATCTTGAGTTTTTAAGAAATTGGAATTTTTCTTCGGGAAAGAATTTATTGAAAAATTCCCTTCTTCTTAAAAAAACTATCTTAATTGTATAGAAACATCTCAGTCAAAAATGTAATGTCGATCTGTGTTATTTGAACCTTTTGGTTGGCTTTTAATCCCGAAATAATAATGTTTACTAAAATTAACATTGGATTGAAATAGTTATACAGACTTGAAACTTGGAATCTTAAGACTGAGTATGGTATTTCAAAATAAAGCCCTTAGTGTATTTTAACAGCGCAATCATCCCAAAACACAATTTACTGACTCTTCCTAATATTTTTTTTCTTTTCTTTCAGAGTCAAAATGCAATTGGCCGCCATCGCAACTTCCCAAAAACATCGTTTTCTTGTACCGGTCGTCCAGCTGGTTACTATGCCGACATCGAGACGGGTTGCCAAGTCTACCACATGTGCGATGGCCTAGGTCGTCAGTTCAGCTATTCATGCCCGAATACGACGTTATTTCAGCAACGGATGTTGATTTGTGATCATTGGTATATGGTGAATTGTTCCAAAGCGGAAATGGACTATGCAGCGAATTTATTGATTGGTGAGTAATCCAAAAAATATGCAATGATTTTATTTTATTCTATCCAACCGACCGACCGACCTTTGAATTTGAAATTTTTCTTGAACTCTTGCAGGTCAACGAGATAAACCGTTTGTGCCTGATGGAGAGAATCATTTACGAACACCACGTCCTGATTTGCTCGATCGTCCCTATGCTCCAGATTATTCTGGAGAGTCCTTCAGGAATCAATTTAAAGTAAGTTTTTCCAGTTCAATACAAATTTTTGTTTCCTAACACTATTCTTCTTTTTTCAAGCAACTTCCTGCGGTTCAAAATAGCATATCTGATTTTAACGAACGAAAAAACATCGACAAAACCTTCACTTTGAACCATCCCTCACCAACTCCGACTCGCTGGAAGATCCCGCAACCAAGTCGAGAAATCCTACCACCAGCTCCTCCATCACCATCTTTGACAACCAAAAAACCACCAACTGTAGCAAGTCCCGCGCCAAGGCCTCTAACATCAACGAGGAACTATAATGCTGCAACTTCCACAACTCCAGCGCCCGTTATTGTCAATCGAAATTTGGACACGTCTGACGAACTTTTGGGAACTGCTCACAGTACACGATACAACACCTCGGGTGACAACTCTGCCGAAGATAAACACTCAAAGCAGTCACCAACAAAGCCACCAGCTGTAAAGACGCCTTCCCGCATCTACGAGCCTCCCTTTTTATACCCAATTTACAACGAGAACGACACAGTACAATCCACCGAAGCTATTCCACTCCAAAGCTCCACAGCGGCACCGTTCACCATCAAAGTAACAACGACGACCAGTACAACAACCCCGCGGCCAGCTACAAGGCCCACAACATTTGCTGGAAAGCCATTTACAGTTGAATCAACAACCCTTACTTCGGCATCATCAAAAATTACCCAATCGACGGATTCAGCTTTGGACTACAACATCCCTGCATCTGGTTCAAAAACCTTCCCACTTCCATCGCCCTTCACGCCACCAAAGGCCACTGCTTCGAAAAACGTTGCTGCCCCATCACGAGAGCTCCTTCCACCTCTTTCCGATATTGTGCTTCATGATACCGCTACAACTCAAGGCCCTCCAATCTATTTCGAATGGAAGATCCCCTCCAATGGTCTAGAACCACCCAAATTCGAGGCTCCTATCGGAGTCGATGGTCGAGAAGAACAAGACGCTCCACTCTCCTACACTTCGGACCAGGTCAAATTACCCACTCCAACAACAGCCAAATCAACCACCGCCGCCAACACCCAACAATACGCCAACAATCCATTCCTCTCGAACAAAACTCAACGTTCAATAGATTCATCAACTTCTCGAACCCCAACATCAAGATCAATTAAAAACTTTCCACCATCGCCAGGCACGGAAGAGAACAAAATCTCACCCACTCTCCCCACCGAACAGGACATCAACCAACTGAGAATGGACTTTTCGGTGCCAGACTACCTCTTCCCACTGGAGAACATCGGCCGGACAGGTTACGAGCATTCGGACACATTCAATTCGTTTCAACTGAAAATCCCCCAGAGAAGAGCCGACGTTGTAACGCCATCTACCGATCGATGGTATGGCGAGAATCCCAAATGCCCTCAATGCCATCCGAGCTTTGTAAAGCCTGGAACTTGTGAACCATGTTTAAGAAGATAGAAGTTCTTGTTGTTGTTGTTGTGATGTATTATTTGGAGAGAATGTTAATCTTAAGTTAAATAAAAATGAAAAATAAAAAAAAAACAAGAATAGATTTTAAAAAATTGTAAATAATTTACGTAATGTTAAATCCGAAAGCATGAATCACACACAGATCCTCATAAGCGTGTTTTTTAAACTTTCTAAAGGAAAACAAAAACAAATGCACACATCGACTCATACCTCCATAAGTTCCCGAAAATCCTATAGCTCAAAAAAGCTTTGTATTTATACACTTGAACAAAAATATTCAGATAAAAATTAATTAACAAAATTATAGTTTTTATTTTAATTTTATGTTTATATAATTTGTTTGGTTTGTTAAAAATATACTCGATGTATTTTTGATTTTTTAATAAATTTGAAAACTTTGAATTCAAATAAAAACAAATTGACCAAAATGTTTCTTTCATTAACTATCTTATAGAGTTCAGACAAAAACAACTCATTTTCTTGCTCAAAAACGAAGAAGCACTAGGTAAGCTTTTTTTGAAGAAAATGTGAGTTTTAGAAATAGAGTAATTACGCTTTTCCAAACAACTTTACGTTCTACATTCGTATTTATTTTTTGGTAAATTATTATTTACTTTAAACTCCTCGATTTACACTTACTCTGATAATTCGTAGAAATTGTGTTCCTACTCGGCAGTTTTATTTTTCAAAAATTAGTTCCAAATATTTTATAGGGAAGCCCAAGCAAAATGTTCTTATAATGACAAAAAAAAAGGGCTCTAAGTTGAAAAATACTACATTTATTTTCTAAAATCGTACAATTTTCCGGACTTACGAAGTTTATAGCAAAAAATTGAACATTTTTACAAAGTGTAGCATATTTTTCCGTTTTCGGACCAATTTTCAAAATTTATATTCAATTGTAATCTTTACAAGTTTTCACTCTTTGTCGATAGTGAACAATTAATTATTTATATGACTTACACCAAAGAGCGTATCCAAACTTTTAGTCAGGGGGCTGGAGGACTCTGTATTAGGATTTTGAAATATTCCGAACGCAAAAGAAAAACACGATACTTTGTTTCTTTGTTCTTCGGTAAGACACAAGACAGTTTATAATAAATAGTTGTACCAGGTACCTTTTGGCTTTATACAAATCTTTATCCTCAAGATACAGTTTGAGACACGTATAGTAAATGTTTGAATGTCATCTATAGAAACTAGAAACCTCAACAAAACGTTTCGAAAATGTTTAAATTGAAAATTCGATACGATTCCAGTTTGTTGGTTGTTCAGTTTTGTGTGTTTGGAAAAACGTTGAAAAATTAGCTTTGAAGACTCGAACTCCTGTGTGCCAATAAACAGTTTCCCAAAAACACATTTATATAGAAAATGTGAGTTTTAGAAATAGAGTAATTACGCTTTTCCAAACAACTTTACGTTCTACATTCGTATTTATTTTTTGGTAAATTATTATTTACTTTAAACTCCTCGATTTACACTTACTCTGATAATTCGTAGAAATTGTGTTCCTACTCGGCAGTTTTATTTTTCAAAAATTAGTTCCAAATATTTTATAGGGAAGCCCAAGCAAAATGTTCTTATAATGACCAAAAAAAGGGCTCTAAGTTGAAAAATACTACATTTATTTTCTAAAATCGTACAATTTTCCGGACTTACGAAGTTTATAGCAAAAAATTGAACATTTTTACAAAGTGTAGCATATTTTTCTGTTTTCGGACCAATTTTCAAAATTTATATTCAATTGTAATCTTTACAAGTTTTCACTCTTTGTCGATAGTGAACAATTAATTATTTATATGACTTACACCAAAGAGCGTATCCAAACTTTTAGTCAGGGGGCTGGAGGACTCTGTATTAGGATTTTGAAATATTCCGAACGCAAAAGAAAAACACGATACTTTGTTTCTTTGTTCTTCGGTAAGACACAAGACAGTTTATAATAAATAGTTGTACCAGGTACCTTTTGGCTTTATACAAATCTTTATCCTCAAGATACAGTTTGAGACACGTATAGTAAATGTTTGAATGTCATCTATAGAAACTAGAAACCTCAACAAAACGTTTCGAAAATGTTTAAATTGAAAATTCGATACGATTCCAGTTTGTTGGTCGTTCAGTTTTGTGTGTTTGGAAAAACGTTGAAAAATTAGCTTTGAAGACTCGAACTCCTGTGTGCCACTAAACAGTTTCCCAAAAACACATTTATATAGAAAATGTGAGTTTTAGAAATAGAGTAATTACGCTTTTCCAAACAACTTTACGTTCTACATTCGTATTTATTTTTTGGTAAATTATTATTTACTTTAAACTCCTCGATTTACACTTACTCTGATAATTCGTAGAAATTGTGTTCCTACTCGGCAGTTTTATTTTTCAAAAATTAGTTCCAAATATTTTATAGGGAAGCCCAAGCAAAATGTTCTTATAATGACCAAAAAAAGGGCTCTAAGTTGAAAAATACTACATTTATTTTCTAAAATCGTACAATTTTCCGGACTTACGAAGTTTATAGCAAAAAATTGAACATTTTTACAAAGTGTAGCATATTTTTCTGTTTTCGGACCAATTTTCAAAATTTATATTCAATTGTAATCTTTACAAGTTTTCACTCTTTGTCGATAGTGAACAATTAATTATTTATATGACTTACACCAAAGAGCGTATCCAAACTTTTAGTCAGGGGGCTGGAGGACTCTGTATTAGGATTTTGAAATATTCCGAACGCAAAAGAAAAACACGATACTTTGTTTCTTTGTTCTTCGGTAAGACACAAGACAGTTTATAATAAATAGTTGTACCAGGTACCTTTTGGCTTTATACAAATCTTTATCCTCAAGATACAGTTTGAGACACGTATAGTAAATGTTTGAATGTCATCTATAGAAACTAGAAACCTCAACAAAACGTTTCGAAAATGTTTAAATTGAAAATTCGATACGATTCCAGTTTGTTGGTTGTTCAGTTTTGTGTGTTTGGAAAAACGTTGAAAAATTAGCTTTGAAGACTCGAACTCCTGTGTGCCAATAAACAGTTTCCCAAAAACACATTTATATAGAAATTTCAAAGAATTGAAAACGATACCATTAATTTTCTTATTTTGAAGATGAACACTTCAACTATCTTTGTTTGTTTGATTTGTTGTTTTTGAAGCATTTTATATTTTACAAAAATCACTCAACTTTCAAGTAACAGAGCAGATCAGTAGATGGGACTACTGCCTCTCAAACGACCTATTACTGGTTCGACTCCCAGACGAGGTTATACTTTTTTTTTATTTTTTATTAATTTTTATGGGAAATGCCCGAAAAATTTAAAAATTTTCTTTCGATGGACACAAAAACGTTAATAACTCAAAAACTACTGCATGGATTTTTTAAAATGAGGTATCAATCGAAAGGAAAACTTTTTCCGATCAATTTTAATACATCAAATGTACAAATTTTCTTCAATTTTCCGACTTATAGGGTTTTTAGAGAAAAATTTACATAATTTTACAAAATGAAGCATGGCTTTTCCATTTTCCAACTAATTTCAAAAATGTATATTTTATTATAATCTAGACAAATGTACGCTCATTTTGACATATCAATGATTTTCCTGCGTTATCCAGAAGCTTGGGAAAAGTCTATTAAAAATAAATCAACGGAAAATTTTCCAAAATTCCAGTCTCTTGGTCGTTCAAATTTGTGTCTTCAAATGTGTTATTGGCAAATCGGACTCTTACAAAAGTGATAGGTAGTTCGATTCCTGATCGTGGCAACATTTTTTTTTTATTTGTCAAAATTAATTTGTATAGGGAAAAATACCTGAAAAATTGGAAAATGTTCTTTCAATGGACACAAGAACCATTATAACTCGGAAAATATTGAAGGGATTTTTTAAAACGAGGTATCTATAGAAAGGAAATTTTGTTTAGATTAATTTAAATGTATAAAATGCACAACTTTACCTCAATTTTCTCACCTAAAGGGGTTTTTAAAGAAAAATTTGCAAAATTTTACAAAATGAAGCCTGGCTTTTCCAATTTCCAATCAATTTTGAAAATGTATATTTTATTTTAATCTGGACGGATGTACTGTCATTTTGACATATCAATCATTTTCTTATATTACCCAGAAGCTTGAGAAAAGTGCTTTAAAAAGATTTGAACCGACATTTTTTCAAAATTCCAGTCTAATGGTCGTTCAAATTTGTGGCTTCAAATTTTGTTTGGAGAAATGGCTATAGCTTTGGAAATTTTTTTTTGATTTTAACAAATTAAATGGCAAATTAAAGGGAATTTCAAATAAGATAAAATTGGAGTAGTAAAAATATTGAAAATAAAATAAATTTCCAAAAGTCACACCAAAAGACGTTTTTATGATCCAAAAAATGATATTTAAAACTTCAAGGATTTTCCATCATAATATTATAGTCAAGCAGTCGTTTTTGTAGCGGGAGAATATTTGTAGGTGGAATGAAAAATTAATAAAACGAACATTTTAGCATTTTACAACTGAGCGAGTTTTAAAAACAAAAGTATTTTGTAATGCATTTTTAAGAAAAAAATCTTTATTTTTGTTTGTTATTAATTTAAAATAGTTAAGAATAATTTTCCTTTTTTTGTTGTTGTTTGTGTAATGCATGCAAATAAATGACCATAGTGGAAATTAAATACTTTTTTCACTTAATCATATTTAGGTATAATTATTTTGTTGTTATGTATAATTAATGCATGATATACTAAATAATATTATTTATCAATAATATTTACAACATAAGACAATTTAAATATTTGTTTTTTGTTTTGTTTATATGTAAGTTTTTTTGAAAATTCTGATCCATTTGAAAAAAATAAAACAACAAATTACGTATGGAAGCTCCAAGAAAATGGGTTTTCAATAAAAATATTAAAAACGAAAATTATAAATGTAAATGTTTAAACAATAAGAAACTACAAAAGAAAACTTAAAAACTAATATGATTAGAAATTATCAAGCACAGTTATATATTTATGTATACTTTAAAAGTATTGTAGAATTAAATGTTGTATGTATGTCGTATTGTACTGGCAAACAAAAGAAACAAATCAACGCGGATAAAAATAAATTAAAAGTTAAGTTTGTTTTTGTTTTAGTTTAGATTTTAAATTAACAACAAATTAAATTTAAATAAAATACAATAATTTAAAATTAAGGCACTTTGCTTTTTCTTCGTTTCAATAGCTTACGAGTATACATCAATTATTATTTTAACTTCTAGCCATGGATTTTTTTCTTATTTTTCAAAAATGCGTTTTTGAATTTTATTTTTAAATGAATTTTATATATTTTTTTTTTTCGTTTTTTCTTAATTTTTGTTTTTCTACACAACAAATTTTACTCAAACATTTTTATTTTTCATTATTTTTAAATTTAAACATAATTTTTTTGACTAGTATTTAAACAGCACATTGAAGAGCAGTGATCAATAAAGACCCGCATTTGTTGGTGCTGATGAAGATGATAATGAATTTGGTTCAAAATGATAGACACTTGGATACCAAACAGAACCATCTGATTGTGGACAACTTGCTTCAGGATGAGTAGTAGTAGTAGTTGTGGCATTCGAAGGCCGTTTTGTATTTGAAGTTGATAAGGAGGAGCAGGATGAATTTCTTAGTTGAAGAAGTGGTTGGGCGCGTAGGGTTATCCTGTGAGGACAGCGAAGATCGACATCACAAATGACTGCTGCTCGATGGAGGCAGTTGAAATAACGATTAGTCAGGTATCCATCGAGGAAAATCTGTAAGGGCAATGAGTTAAATTTCTATAAACCAAAGTATTTAATTCAAATTTACTTCATAACCACCAATATTACCAAAATTCTGAACCCTCCACTTAATGAAAAGTGAATTTGCACCCAATTCTTGAACCGTTTCAATCGTCACTGGATAACTCAAGTCTGTAGATGGCCTTTTCCATGCCATGCCGGTAGTTGGTGGACAAGGAAGCTTGGCAAATCTTTGTGACTGGCAGTTATTCTTGCGAAAACTGTTCATAGTCCTTAGATCGAAGAGTATCGATTCAATAAATTGACTCTGCAACAAAGAAGATTCAAAAAATGTAAAAAAAAAAAACAGGTCCCAGAGAGATTAAGGTACCATTTCTTGGTTTTGTGATGTCTTTGTAGGGTCTGGAGAATCACGATATGATTTTATTGAGCTCTTATCTTCATTATTATTGTCAAAGTCGGGACAATCAGTGCCAACATCGATTTTGGTTCTGATGATGCTTGAAGAGTTGGTTGTTGGGAGCAAAGTTTCATTGGATTTGTTTATTTTTGATGTTTTGAGAAGTTTTTCGTTTGATAGATCTTCAAGTTCATCATTTTGAAGTGTTGAAAACTGAGTTGAAGTAGATTTTAAATTTTTCAAAGATACTAAGTTCACTTGAACTGCCTGAGAGAGAAAAGTTTGGTCATTGTCCTTCTTCTGATTGAGTCGTAGCTCTTGATGAGATTTCTTCAAAAGCGGCATATTGGAAAGTTTTCTATAATAGTCTTCGGACTCTGGGTTTGCTGTCATAGACGAAGATGGTTTCAAACTTGAAAGATTCAGGTGATCAGTTGACTCAGAATGTGCTTCTTCAGGAAATTGTCTAAATTGAGCTCTCGAAGAGGTTTCATCTTTAATTTCCAATGGGTGTAACTGACTGAAGTTCGCTCCATCATTGTCTTCTTGAACTTTAACTTCAACTGGTTTGTCTTCCATTTCCAATGAGTGCAACTGACTAAAGTTCTCTCCATTGTCTTCTTCAACTTTTGGTTTATCAAAATTTAAATCAGGTTCCCAATACAATTCTTTGTCTGTTCTTATCAAATTCATATCAACTGGAATAAGTCTTTGTGGTCTAGATGAAGTTTCTTCAATATCTCGTTCGGGTGGTTCCAATATAGCCAAAATATTTTCGCTATTTACGTTGTCTTGATCTATTTCTTTCTTCAATACCAAATGATCAATTTCTGAAGACTTTAATTCGGGAAATTGAGAATCGTTGGAAATACCTTGAAGTTGTCTTGAAAATTTTGGTGAAGATGAAGGTGCTGCTAGAGTAGATGATTTTGATCGTGTTGGTAGTGGTAGACCATTAAATGGTTCATTAAGATGTATGTCAATATTTTTCGAGGCATAAGGACCCAAGTAAAGTTGTTCTTCTCTCATCGTTTGCAAAACATCAAATATATTCTTCAAAAGTGGAATCACATTTTCATCCATACTTGGCCGAGGTGTTATACCAGTTCCCACAGAATAGAAAGATTCATTAAAATTTGGTGTCGATTTTTTCAATTGAGGTCTTTCCGAGAGCCTTAAATCTTCACTAGGACGAAAATCTTCAATATTATTTAAATCAATACGTTCTTCAATTCGAATCTTTTGTCCAATCTGATTTAGAGCGTTTGAAATTTGATGAGAATCTTTTCCTCTTTCGCTTGATATTACACCTGTAAGGGGCGACATTTTAAACTCTTGGTTCTCAATTTCATCATTTTTACAACTTTCTTTCGAACTCCTACGTTCATTAAGACATTCATAGGCCGGTTTCGTCTTTAAATCGAAGGTAGTTTGTTGAGAACAACAAGCTTCATTTCTGGCTTCTTTTTCTTCAATTAATTTCCTAAACGCTCTCATTGAATCTTCAACTTCCCTCTTATCGCCTACAGCTCCATAGCGCTGACACCAAAATTTGTGGCAGGATCCATTTTCTTCTTCTTTCTCTTCACAAAAACATTCATAGGACCCTTGCAGATCTGCACGTGCATTCGTCGAAAAAGACAATTTTACTGCTTCCGAAGGTAAGTTACTAAATCCGTCTTGTGAAACATTTGGGCAAAGAAACGAACCTTTTGGAGTTAACTGATAAATGTTCCCCAAAGATAACTGTTCCTTGCTTGCATTGTTGCCATTTTTACCGTCGTCGTTGTCGTCGTTTATTGCATCATACTTGTCTTTGGCTTGGTATGTTTGTCTTTGTCCAGCTGGTTGTTGTCTTGGGCCGGCAGGTGCTTCAATATTTGGTTCGTTGCTTAAATGTGTGTGATCTCGGTAACGATCATTTTGGGATGTTCTTGATCGATCTGAAAAATAAAAATAAATGATGTTTAAAAGTCTTCTTAGTGCAGTAGCAAAAAACAAATTAAATAGAACAATTTTCAAAACTATAAGTTATTTTTCTTTATTTCAGGAAGATCTTCATACATATCAGTTCCATATAGTTCTATATGTTTACTCTCAGCCACATCTCGACAAGGACAAATATCAAATTGAGGTAGGCAACGACAATGTCCCCGACTAGAATCGGATTCTGGATGGCGTTTATTATAACACTGACAAATTCTAACTTGAAGATAGCTTAAACTATCTTCATTCTTCTCTTTCCACGGACAGATACAGCAATTACAATTCCTAGGACAAACTATCTGTTTATTCAAGTCATAAACAGGACAGTGTTCGCAACTGCAACTGACACACAACCTAATATCTTTTTGCTGTGGCATGGGAAGTTCTTGAGGTGGAACTACAACACTACCTAAGGAGTCTTCTCTTTCAGCTAGGTCCTTCCTAGAATCTATCAATTCTATATCGGGTTTCGGGAGGATTTCTTTCATCGAATCTTGTTTCTCCGATATTGTTATGTCTTTAGAGAATTGTATAAGCTTCGGGAGTCCGATGGGAGCTTCACTAAAACGCCCATCAGCTACTGATATGGAGGCTGTTCGGATAGGTTCTTCATCACTAAGTGAATGTTCTAGAAAGTTTCCAATTGTTGTTCTGCTCTCGACTTCACCCGACACAGACTCATCTCTTAGATCTATATCCACAGAACATTCAACGCAATTTTCCGGAATAGACTCTTTGGTAACCTGCGCTTCTTCAATTTTTGGTTGAATATATAAAGTAATTGGAACAGTAATAACAATTGGATCAACAGTAATTCTTCTAAAGTCAAACCCATCAGAACGAAATTTGTTCTTCGTTTGATTCTCGGGAATGGGAGGAGGAATAGCTAAATTCTCCCCTGGAACATTCAAGCCAGCTAATGCACTTTGAAATTTCGACATGCTTTCTCGCATAGCCCTTTCAAACGCTGTCATCAAGTTTTCAGCAGTTTCAACAACATTTTGAAGAACTAGCTTAAAATAATTGTGGATCAACTAAAATTGTCATTTTAAGGGTTAAACTTTGAAACTTACTTGAGGACTTTGGCATAGCTGAACGATTTTCATCATCTGGAACATCGTAAAATACATCAGAATCAGATGAGATCATTTGAACGGGTTTTGGAGATTTAAAATTCGAATTTCGACAATTGCATTTTTGAGTGTTTGGGGTGTCCATGTCCATTGTGTAAGATTTTGAAGACAAAACAATTTTTTTTTAATACAATAAACTGAATTGTAACAAATAAAAGACCGATCAGAAATAGACACAACACAAATTTATAAGGAAATAAAAAATATTTACGAGAAAACTTGTCAAAACGTATTTTCAAAAGATTTCTTTTATAAAATTTGTATAGTGTTAAGTATTAATTTTATTTAATTCTTTCCACTTTGTATTGGAAACTGCCAAACAGTGGCCGACCAAGATGTGACGTGGTCCAAAATGATTATTGGTCTCTATACATAATATTGTGAAATGGTTACGAATTGTTAACGGGTCTTTGGAAGGTTTGGGTGGGTGGTTTTTTCCTAAGGGCCATCTTCAAAACTGTACAATTATATGTGATTTATGAGCCACCCAAAAGTTGACCACGAACTAAAATAAGTCAAGCCCATACAATTTGAATCCTGAAACCTCAGCCGTATCGGTAGAAGCTCAAAAGGTTATAATAGTTTGTTCAGCCAATAAGTTAAAAAATCGAGTAATTTGCATATTTGAGAGTTTTAAAAACAAAAATTTCGGATGAGAGTAGAAAAATTTCGATTTAAAAATTTGAAACTTTTTTATTTTAATCAAATCATTTTTTTTTTCAAATACTTTTTATTGAGAAGTTAAGCTTGGTTTTCTTGTAACCGGATGAAATATTGTGCATCGAAATTCTGATTCCATTTTCTTGCAATGTAAATGAAGAAGTCTTGAATTGAGTTTTTCTTCCAAGATTTTCAAAAGCTGATAATTGCAAATATATTAATAAATTAGTTTAAGAAATGGGTGAATAAGTTATTTAGGTTTAAAGAAATCATTGAGCATAAATCAGCAGTAGGCCTACAATCAAAACTTTGAGTATTAGGGTATTTGATTATACACCTAGTACCGATCTAAGCTTTCGGCTCTATTAGACAAAATAAAAATAACCCACCGGAACTTCATATGGATGATAGATCTCCTCTAGTTTAGTTAAAAAACTCATAGCCCTAACAACTTCTTCATAGCCAAACACAATTTGTTGGTCTTCTTCAATTTCTCCATCGGTCCCAGAAAATGCTACTTGAACCATGGTTTCAAAACCTTTTCGAAATTTATGATCATTTTCAAAACGTTGCTGAAGATAAATTTTAATCTTGTTAACATTTTCAATTTTGCAAATAGAATTTTGAGCTGAAGAAGATAAACCTTCAATCAAAGACTCTGAAGAGTTGGGATTTTCGAAAGGTTCTTCTTTTTTAGTATTTTCAACAGCAATTTCAGTTTGTGTACCTTCACTAGTTGTTGGTGTTAGAAAATTTGTAACATTTATGAACATTTCAGATTCATTTTCAACTTGAGCATCAGACCAATTATTTTCGTTCGATAATGGAGATATGAATTCGTCACTTATTGGCTCAAAGAAGATATCTGATTTGGATTCTTCCTCAATTACTGAGTAAAAACTCACAACAGACTGTAAACTGGGTTTCTTTAAAGGCCAATCTGGTTCTGTGGGGCTTAATTCTTCATTCTCAACTGTTTTCATACTGGATATGACCTTCCAGATCTCTGATCGAAGACTTTTGGAGAAGCGTTTTCTAAAACCTGCTCTTGGGATTTTGTAAGCTTTTAATTTTCGTTGTTTTTCAGGTGAGGAAAGTTTACGAAGCGAAGAAGGTACTTCTGATATGACTTTAACCTCGTTTTTATCAACATCAACCGGAGTTTCGCCACAAAACATTGGTTTGGCAAAAAACATTTGTTTTTCTTTATGTTTATGGCAAATATGTTCACTTGAAGAATCAGCTGAGTCCTGATGGTTTCTTGAAACTTCATGTCTTGGGGATTTTCTTACTTGACTTACCTCAGATCTGTTTGCCAAAATACTTTCAGCTAGCTTCTTGACATCATTGGCAACATTCTGAAATTGACGATGGGATGGAATTGTTCTAGCGCTATCCTAAAATACAAGCATCACTCAAAACTATCAAAACATTCGAAAAAAACACAACAAACTAATACTAACCTTCATATTTCCCAAGACTGTTCCCAAATTCTTAGTAGCAGTCTTCAAGTCAACAGGTTCTTCAATCTTTATCCTCTTCACTGGGCTTCCATTGAGTTCCTGAGCCAAACTCACTGCTCCACTAAAACTAGCCGACATTTGACAGTCAGATTGCCTCTGTCTGTAGTAAGATCCACACATGAGTTTCTCCACACGCTTTTCCAGCATATCGCACATTTCCTCCTTAGTGCGAACTTCATCGCTCAGACATCGAATCTTATCAAGATCTTCCTTCCTCAGTTGATGTAGGCTCACGACTTCTTTTTCAAGAGTGCAAACTTCTTCTCTTAGCTCGGAGTTTGTGACCTGGATTTGAAGAAGTTCCTTTTGCAACTTTTCCAGTTGAACTTGGAAGCAGTCGAGCTCGTTGCGATAGTGCATGTCTTGTTCACAGTTAATGCGTCTTATGTAACCGAGTTCATCTTTCAGATTCTTGTTTTGAGTCTTCTCTCGGTCGAGGGCATCTTTGATGGGTCCATCAACTTGTTCGACAAGTTTCTCGTATTTCTCCTTCAATCTATGATACTCTTCGGTGATAAGTCCGCGTTCCTGCAAGGTCTTGCGTTGATCACGAGTCACTTTCTGTAGGCACATTCTCAGCTCCCGTTCGGCGTCTTCTAATTGACAGATCTTCTCGTTAGCAACTCTGGAGTCGTCCTGTAGACAGTCCTCAAGTTGCTTGATCTTCTTTTGAAGACTCTCTTCCTTGGACTTCGACGCCATTAACCGATCATTGTAGCTCTTCTCCAAGTCCTCCCAGCAACCATCCGCACAAGCCATGGCTTCAGAATGCCGTGAGTTCAGATCGTTGATTTGACGTTTTAAGCTTCTGATTTCTCCTCGAAGGTTTGCAATCTCCCTCCTCAGGATATCTTCAGCGTCTAGAGAATCGCAGCTATTACCCATTCTTCCAGTTTCGTCATGGCGGGTAACATCAGGCTCGGAAAGCTCCCGTTCGATGCAATTACCCATTTTATGGTTGGCTACGCAAAAGGCGTTGAAAAGCGCTAAAGCAGGCAGAACACTATGCAGGAATTCGAAATTCTCCTTAAACCTACACCGGTCCTCTTCCAGATGACACACTTGGGTCTGTACGGCCGAAAGGTCGTCTCGCAAAATAGCACTCTCGCTGCGGCAGTCTTTCAATTTATTTTGTAGCGCTTCTCTGGACATTTCCAGTTCAATATTGCGCTGGCTCAAAATCTCCAGCTCGACTTCAAGCCTCTGCAGGCGAAGTCGTGTGTCGTTTTCAGCCTCTTCGAATTCACACTTCTCCTCTTCGATCTCAGAATTCTCCACTTCCAAAAAGTCAACACGATCCTGCAGCTCCTTGACAAGATTTTCTAAAACAATCTCTCGCTGCAGACGATCCGCTAGACGTTTGGCTTGTATGTCACCACTGCTCTCATAGATCAGAAGCTTACCCTCTAGCACCTCCAGGCGTTCCTTGTAGTACTGAATGCGTTTCTGATCGGAAAAGTTTGGCGATAGGCTTTGTGAGCTCGTCACAGGTACTTTGGCGTAAGCGGATTTTTTGGCACACTCCTCGAACTGTTCACGGATCCTGTTTAGCTTTTGGGCTTCGGTAGTTTCCGTTGAGTTGGTGAAGTCTTCTGGCTCGGTCTGAGTATACACTGATGTTTCACTCAAGTCACCCTCAAAAACTCCGCTTTCTGTCAAACTTGTCGTATGCCAAGCTCGCAGCTTTCGTTGTGGCGAATCGTTGGGTGTCGAAACTGCACTGCTATATGGAAGGACGGTAGCAACTATTCTGCCTTGTGATGTGGGGGTTGATTTTGGTTTCTGAAGCTGAAGGGTGGGTGAGATGTCTGATGAACGGGATGATGAACTATAGTCCGATACTCGAGATTTGATCTTTAAAATACACACACACAAAAAAATGAAGATAAATTGTAAGAATTTTGACAAAATAATACGTTTATAAGCTTTGAAGAAGCATGAAATTTATTCTGAATGTAAGACTGATTTTGTTTTATGTTTGTTTGATTGACTGAAAAGACTTACGTATTCTAGGCTTGATGATTCTTCGCTTGAAGGCAGTGAATCGTGACCATGAGACATTGCGTCTAGATTTTGAACAAAAGCCAAAACTTGTTGGAGGCATATTTTGTCTTCTTCGTCGATGTTTGGCTTTTTGAGTATTTGACTTAAGCGTCGACGCAAATCCTCATTTGTCATGTGGTCCAATAACTGATGAGAGAAATAAAAAGGGAATTATAATTATTTCTAAACTGCTTTGGATGAAAATGTAAAAGGTTAAAAATTCATATTGTGAAACATATTCATTGAATTCGAGTCTTAAACTTCGTTACGTTTAGGTTTTTCAACATTAATTTCTCCTTTTATTAGTACAAGACCGACGCACGTCAACACTACAAAATCAAAAATACTTACATTCAAATCACATGGTGATATAACATTTATCCTATCATCAATATGATGATGGCTATGTGGTGATGTTACTCCAGAATCTGAACGATCTGTGAAAATAATCGCTTCATCCGATTCCTTTCCACCAACATTGTTCCAGACATTTTTACTGTTTGGTGTGGTATTGCTCTGAAGCGACCACTAAAAAGAATAAGAAAACGAAAGGAAGTTGTTAAGAAAAAAAAAACTTAATAATGTAAGAAAATTATAATACAAATATTAATAAGATATAAAATAATAATTCATGATACATTTAGAATCTACTCATTCAATTTTAAATTCGATTCGATTTTATTACATTTTTATTTATTCAAATGTACTCGTATAACGTAGCTTTTTAAATAAACGAATGCTATAAGTATCAAGTTCTTCTTTTTCTGATAGAAGACAAGAGTTTTAAATTTGTCCTGCAGATGTCTTCAAAAACGCGTTCTTTTTTGCGTTTTTAGACTTTTGGGAAACCACTTAAAATTGGTCTCATTTTCCCAGCAGAGGTCCCCAAAAGTACGTTTATTTTAGAGTTTTTGGACTTTAAGCAAACCAAGAAAGATTGTTCGCATTCGAAATCCCTTGGCTTCTGGAGTTCGAATATGTACATGACAGACGTGTAGGTGGTCGCATTCTTTCGATAAACGCGATTACATTTTTTTAATTTAATTTTTAGTAATTGGACTTCGAGGGAAACCACTACTGTTATATGTTAACAGAAAGATATTTACTCTAATAAAATTTGAAAAATAGCACCAGCTATTCAATTGTATTGTAAAGGTAATTTCTTGAAATTAATGTAATTTAAAAAGAGTTGGGTTGGGGTCGAAATACTGTATGGATCATATTCTGTATTTCAAAATTCTGTATATCAAAATTCTGTATTTCAAAATGCTGTAAATAAGGCTAAAAAATAGAAATCGTTTTGACAATGTAAAAAAGTGCGCACTTTTATTTATGTCAATTGATGCATAAATCTCAAAAATGATTTTTTTTTCAGTTTTTCTAAAAAATCGTGGGCTAACCCCTTGCCGAAAAATAGGAGTATTTTCAAAACTATTTCCCACCAAATCGACATACACATCAAAAGAAAGGTATTTTAATGCTCTACCTCCAACTACAAACCAAAAGGTTCTGCGAGCTCTCGTTTAAAAATTAAAATTACAGAATTTCGATCCGGTCCATCACGAATTATCTTTCGATTGGTCTATTTCCTCAAGCAAGCCTCCAAACAAGATGCGCTTTTCACTCTAATATACAGCATCGACCCACCTATCAACTGCACCAGACTAATTCATCTGTCAAAAATTTCAGTATTATACAGTATTATGAGATACAGTATTTTGACAATACAGCATTTTGAGACACAATATTTTAAATTAACAGTATTTTGAAATACAGAGTATTAACCATAAAGTATTAGATATGACCATACAGTATCATACAGAATTTTGACCATACACTCTTTGGGAGGGTCGAAATACTGCATGCCATACAATATTTCGACCCGCTCCCAAAGAGTTTCACTCCTAAATATGAAATTGTAACTGACAGACATTTAAATTCAACCAACTGATCACTACCGCGGTCGTGAATGCTAATATGTATGTTATCAATTAATATGAAGAGGCAATATCTTGAAATCAATTTCAATGCAAGAGGTTTAGCTTCCGAAAATAATATTCAAAATTTCAGGCATCGAAGTTTAGCCAAACTGACCAACATTAGGAGCTTATTTATTGAAATTTAAATTGAAGAAAAGTTCACAAAATTTGACGAATTGAGGAATTCTAATTCAACTTCATTCAGGTCTTTTGTATGGAAATAAGTCCAGATTCCATTCTCGTATTAAATTCTCCACAGGTGGAGTTTTCCATGGTAAATTTTTAAAGTGATTCCTATACAAAATCTGAATTAAAGTATTAAATCGGCTGTGTTTGAATAACATTCTTACTTTTCTTGTTTTTGTCGGTCAAAAGAATGTTTTTTTTTTTAACGAAAAAAAGCGAACTTATAAAATATTTTAGTCATTTGGGTGATAAACGGCTGGTACCTTTATTCAGAATAAATATATTTTTGTTTGAAAATGACTATCACTTTTTTTTGTGACAGCTATAAGGTATCAAGTTGACTATCACCTAACGTAGATCAAATTCGTTTATTTTGATAGTCATTATATCAAAAATCACCTTAGCCGATTCCACCCCAGAGTGAGAAATTAGAAACTTCAAATCTACAGAAACAAGAAACATCAGTCAGGAATTCATTCTTCTTTCAAATAAAAAGTGTATGGATGCGTTCTATACCATCATTTTGAAACAGTATTTATCATTTCGAATGGGATGACATAAATTTGTCATAAAATATGTCAAGCCAATCATAAGTTGTAAGTTTTATCACTTCCGCTTCGCCTAGTTACTTCCGTCTCAGGCCTTAATTTGTTCCCTTTGAAATATGTATGTAATTATTGAAATCAATGCGATAGAGAGGGGTTACTGAAAAATTGATTGTTCAACTTTGATGTACAAAAACAAAATATGGAGTGTGAGAAACAATGTGGAACCTATTTAATTAAATTTATTTTCTTCACTCAAAAGTGAGCACTCATCATTAACAACTTATAAAAAGAGGAATTAATGAAAGTATTTTGTTTAAGAAATAATGCAAAACGTTTCAAGTAATCGAGAGTACTTTGAACTTTTGTCTTACATCAATTTTGCATGTTTATTAAAACCTAACTTAAACACATATTCCATCATCGCACCTTAGTTCATATACATAAAACACCTCAGCGAATATCTATTATTAACATAATATGTGGTTATTTTTAATGTTTATTTACAACAAATCACTAGTGCGTTACCAAAACCAGCTGTCCGTCGAGTAGTATCTAAAATTGTTAAAACTAGTTAGTTAGTGTGGTAAAACTCATCTTCTCTTGCACACAAATTAAAAATAAACAAAACAAAAATAAAATACTTTCCAAAAAGTTAGACCTACATTATAATTAAAAGAAACAAAACCAATATTTCCACTTTCACTGTTTTGTTTTTCTTTTTTTTTGTTATCAAAAATAAATAAAAAAATATAAACAAAAACGAAGAAGAAAAGAGGAAACCACAAATCATCAAGAAATACAACAAATATTAATATATTATATGTATGTAGCTAACAAATAATAAAAGATATGGTATTTACTTTTAATTTGTGTCTTTTATAATTTTCTGGCAACACCACATAAACGAACACCATATCTACCACGATACCATGTCTAAATTGTTAAATGGTTCACCTACATTGATTCTGAGAATTCACTTTAATTCAATGAAAACGAACTGAACTAAATAATAATAAAAATAATAATATTAGCAGGTTTATTTTAACATACTTATGCATGTATCATAAGTATTACTAATTGATAATTATTTATCAATCTGTTCGCGCGGGAGTTATTCGTGCGCAGTTTAAAGCTCAAACTTAAAGTTGCAGAAACAATTAACTTAATTACTACTTAGAGCATGAATTCCAATTTGTTTCTTTTTTTTTGTTTTTGTCCGAGTTCCGAGATCAACGTGAATGGAAAAAAATCTTTCTTGGAGTTTGATTGATCATTAGGGCAATCTTTTAATTCAGAAGGAGGAAAACGTTTGCAAATTAGACAGTATAATCGACAAGGGATGTAATTGGTATTTTAAAACATCTTTTAAAAAAAATTTGTATCTCAATATACCTTAATCAGAGGAACAACTTAAACTGGTAAACAAACATAGAGTTTTGACTCAAGTACTCGTATCTTTAAAACAAAAACAAATATTGAGCCATATTCATACTTCTTTGATAAGCTTTGTCTTTGCTAAACTAAACTATAGTTTAAACCCATTTTTAAATGATAGCTTAGAGTCTAAACAAAAAATTAGACAGAACCTATTTTTAAGCTGTTTTTGACTGTATAAAACCTCAGCAAAAAATCAACTAATTAAAAAACTTACTTCGCGGAAAGATTATTTGAAAGAATACAAAATATTGAAACGTCAGTAGAAATAAGAATCGATCAAGATTTTGCTGCCACCCAACAGAAAAGGAAAGCGCTACTTATGACGATTCTACCCCTTTGAAATGGGTGACAACGATTTCTATGAAAAGTATCGATTCGATGAAGTACTGGCAAGTTTATAATTTACCTAATAATATTGACAATCAAACTTCAAGGTTTGGAGGTTTGCCAATATCCGCAGGTCTCCAAGTCTTAAAAGTGCTAGGATTTTTCGCTTGGAATATTCAGCAAATTGACATGAGTAATGTGATATTTGCTACATACGTTTCTTTACCACAATAAGTTAATGTTTTATTACAAAAAGCTACTTTCATGGAATTTCTCAACCAACAGTGAGCAGAATAGTTTCAAGAATTTCAGGAAATAAGAAATTGACTTAAAAGATTTCTCTTATAGAAATATTGTTATAAATATTTTGGAACATTTAAAGACAGTGCGATTCTTACACAAATTAAAGTCCTATCAAAAATACTATTTTCTTAATCTAACTTTTCGAATATATGTACATATTTCTACAGAAATCAACTTGAACTAGAATTTTTGATTGCATACAAATCTGACTGTTTATCAAAAAATGTCATTTGAAAATGGACACGAATGGGAAGTTAGCAGTGTGGGTCGCATCTGAGCCTCTTCTTATAAATACTGTTTTGACATAAGTCAATTTGAAAAAAAAAAAAGAGGCTGGGATGCGACCCACACTGATAAATTCCCATCCCGACTGTCGATTTGTTTTGCTTAAAACCTACAATGTTGAGTTTTTCTAAAAAGTCGTCAGTTGAACTGTTCTAAAAAAATTAAAAATTACGTAGGTACAATATTTTGCATAATGATGAAAGAGTATGATTTCGAAATCTATTTTAGCTAACGAGATTTTTATTCGAAAACCAATTTTTACCAATTTTAGTAGCATTTCTTAAATTTTTTTATTTCTTCTATAAACAAATACAAATTGGATGAATTAAATTAATTTGGAGCCAATATCTTCTATTATTCACGAGATATCCAAAACCGTACTTGTTTTGCGTACTTTTTTTTTGTAGATTTTAATTTTTTAGAAAAAACTGTTGGATTTATATAAAAGAATTACCGAATGTCGTTCTAAGCCAATTTTTTTAACTTTTGAAAAGATATTTGAGTCGAATAAAATTAGTTTGAACCCTATATCTTAGGTTTTTGAAAAGATATTTGAGTCGAAAGTCAATTTTGACCAACTTTTAGTAATTTTTTTTTTAGGTTGTTATTTTTTATAAAAAAAACTGTCAATTTGATTTTTCTTAAAATGTTACCAGATGTGGAAAACGTTCTTTTTTATCAAAATTATTTTAAAGATAATCATTTTTGTTCCTAAAATATTCGAGGTGACAAATATTTTTTTTTAGTTTTTTTGATTTAGAAAAAAAGCCGTTAGTTGAAATTTTTTACAAAAATGTACTAGTTTGGTATCACATTGTCATAATATACATATAATGTAAAATTTAATTTAACTCGCTAGCGTTATTGGTTCGTGAGATATTTTGGAGAAACCAAAATGTTGACCTTTTTTAAAATTGTTTAAAAAAAAAACACCCACGCAATTTTTTTGAGAGTCCTTTCTGCATTATTATCTGTATAACAAAACTCTAGGGACCTTGAAACGTCGAGAAATGTCAACATTTTCAATTCGACAAATCGGACCAATTACAATAACTTCCAATGGGATGTTAAGAACTATTTAAAAAACTCTGTCAAAGTACAGGGTACATTTGGTTTTAAACTTTTACAAATTTGAGCCTCATATCAAGGAGTTAAAACTACCGAGCGAAAAAAATCCAAAGGAAAGATTTTTAAGTTAGATCTTGTGCATAGAAATACTATCAATATTAACCCTTTGCTTTCTAGTGGTTTCGTAGTTAAACCAAAAAGTTTGATATATTCCTAAAGGTTTTATGACGAAACCAAGAAGTGTTTTTTTAACGCCTCCCAAGAACAAAGGGTTTAAATAAATTGTTTTGATTCGAATAAAATACTCTTATAAAAGCTTGCAACCTTATTGATATAGACTACCTTAAAAGTTTAAGTTTATAATTGTTCTATTTTTTTAAATGTTCGTACATTCGAGATAGCTTCACTCTCTGACGATATCTCAAAAATTGGAAAATATATTGAATGAAAATTCATAGTTTTTAAGTTAATAGGAAGCAAGATTTCCAAAGAGGACTTTCAAAAAAAAAGGTGAAGTTCCGAAATAATCTTGCTATCAATTTCAATTAAATATTATTTTTTACATTATGACGTCATACACTATTGGCATGCATTTAAAAAATCAACTATACTAAAAAACCTAAAAAACACTTGTCAAATTCGGTCACCTAAAAAAGGCTCAAAAACTAATTATGCCGCTTTACCTTTTGAGCAGAGATTTATTCAGCTAGCTCACCCCTCATCGTCTAAATGCTTACAATGACATTGAGCAGTTTCAGACGACATAAGGGACTTGAAAGTAATGCAAGTTTCTATTATCTGATTGGCCAGGTGCCAAAAAATTACTTTCCAATTAAAGCAATTTTAATGGAAAGCTGACTGGAAAGTTAGTCAAGAAAAATCTCCCTAACTATCAAATCAAGCCTGCTTCTATCAAAATGACAGTTGATAATAGTTTTTCATTCAACTGAAAGCTGAACTTTATTACTCTATGATTTACATATTTATTTTCTGCGCAATTTCATTTAATGTTTTGTGTAAAAGGGTTGCTTGTCAAATTAGAAAAGAAATAAGTAATATTTCCTTACAATACAAAATACAAATCGTGACGGAAGAGTGTTTTGAAGACAATAATGTTTTTGGTAGTTTTTGTACTATAAACTTAAAGTAGAGGTTTGTGAAGTAAAGTTCTGTATTTAAAATTCATGAAACATGAAAAACTAACTAGTTGCCTTGGCCAAAATTTACGTTCAAAGAACGAAGTTGAGTGCAAAATAAGTCCCTTATATGTTGTCTGAACCTGCCCATTTTTGTTCTAAATACTGCAAAAGTGCAACAATCTCCTCTGGTAAGAAATTTCTAATTAACCAGGTGGTTAATTCGCGGTCATTATCAAAATTCACAGAAGCTGTTTTTGGGCATATTTAAACACAAATTTCAAAATCTATCATTTTTCATTTGTTCATTAATCAATCAAATAAGTTGCATACTTGTCTTGAAACAGATTAACGCGAGCTTTTGTAACTTTGTCTAAGAATTAATAAAGTTTGTTCAATATTTATAAAACCTTTCGAAATTCCTAAAACAAATGCGAAAAAACATTATTGCTCTTGGTTTTGACAAACAGCATTGTCTGTATACATTAAGGTCTGAATACACTTCCATAGTATATTTTGAGTCAAGGGTGTTATGCACATTATTTACGTACTACAAGTAAAAAATGTTTTTGTTAAATAAAAATTTAACGTAAATCTAACCATACGGATATAAAACTCCTATATTCAATTTACAATAACTTCCATAACATACAAGACTATTTATACAATAATCTACGTCTATGTCTTTTTTTCCTTTGTTTGTGATGGCTATTGAAAAATTATAACTCCATTCAATTGGAACGTGTATTTCTTGGGTTTTTGATTGACACTTCAAACCAATCCCACGCTAATTTTATTCAATCATAACAACTAACTTATGGACCATTTGACAAGTTTATCTTTTTTATATGGTCCCCATTTCAAAGGGCCTAAAGTCCGACTCTATTTTTATTTAGCTGAAAATTCACTTTCTATTTCGAAACAGTTTAATAAAATTAACATAACAAAAAATAAAATAATAAAAATACAAAAATAAATGCAAATCCGTTGCACCTCCTGTTGCATGTTTTGTTTAGTTTATAGTTTTTTGTTTGTATAATTTTTAAAAATTACATATGCGTTTTCAGATCTCATTATATAGGCATATATAGTTTTTGTTTAAATAAATTACAATTAAGAGCTATAACTCAGGTGTTATATGATTCATCCCACCAATTAGAATGTATAATAGTTTTAGAAGACTTTTGACAGTGGTGGATTGGGATAAAATAGGTGATTGTAACATGGACACATATAAGGGGCGCCAGCCTGATTGTTATCTAGAATTTTAATCACTTCAATTTATGATCAACTTTGTGTCTTGTATATCTTGAGTTGGAGTTTAAAATAAGCTTAGCTCAGTATGAAACATGTGATACTGGAATTTAAAAAGCAGATTCATGAGAAAACACCTTTAAAAGTTGTAAGATACAAAATGTTAAACATTAGTTAATTCAGCAGCACTTCACTACAAAAATAGTGAGCTTATCCCAAAATATTTTATACAATTCCAATTTTAAATATTCAATTATTGCAAGATTTTAATTAAATATATGTACCATCTAAGAAAGTTTGTATGAAATAAAGCGTCGGCTAAGGCGTCAGCTCGACTGGTGCGAGTAGCTTCGGAGTTTTAAACAAATCAAAATTGGACAAGTGAATTTATAATAACGTACCAAATAATTTTGTAGGTTATTTTAAAATTTGTTGGATTTTGTGTTAGGAATATTGTGATGTTGGGAGCCAAAGTGTAACAAAGTTGGCAAGTCTCACAAAAACATATCAATTTAAGATTTCAATAGTCAAAGTGTTTTTTTTTTGTCAAAATGTGACTCTCATTGACTTCTAAAGATTGGAAATTGGGTTCTTAAGATAGATTCATATGTATGAGGTACCATTTTAAAAGATGAGTTAACATCCAGCTTTGAAAAAATAAGGAAATATCTTTTTATCTGAAACCAACTTAAAAATAATTGTTGTCACATAGAAGTTGAAATTGAGTTTTCTATAAAGAATTTTGCTTTGGGTTTTAATTTCCTTATTCGGCTATCTGCTCCTCTCTATCAGTGTTTTCGACTTTTAAGATTATTTTGTAATGAAATAGATTCGCAATAATTGTTTTACGTATTTATATATGTATTGTATGTACATTATGTGAGAAAAGAGTTCTGCTGAAGTGTTCTCGTTTATAGTGTTCTATGCAGTCCAAAACATATTGATCCGCGTGTTGCCTTCATTCGTACGCTTCAAAAAGCAGGGCAGGAAAGAATACCACTTAAACCTCTTCGGAGGAGAAAAACAATGTCCAGAGAATTTAATATTTTAACTAGATCTATTTCTATTCTAATTAGGGAGCATCTACAGCATATTATGACGCTTGACAGATCATTTGTCTTCACTTCGGGTAAAGTAAAAAAGTAATTGTAAAAAGGGCTTTTACTGTGACAAACGTAGAATAATTGAAATGACTCTATTTTCGAATGGAAAGGTTTTTAACGCTAAACGATACAGCTAAGGCACATAATCATATCAAACTAAAACTGTTGTTCTATGTGTCAAACGTAACTATAACCACGCTTATCTGTAATAGTTTATCAAAGCTTCATTTACCTCCATTTTAGAGAAAACAAATTTGAAAACGCATTACAAGGTTTATGGTAGAGGTTAACTTTTCTACTTTCCAATGAATACAGATAGATTCTTCACAGGACTTTGGTGAGGAAACCAAAGACAAGACAACAAAAAACTGCCTTAGGATCATATCGTAGGCTTTAAAGAAGCTTTAGATTGGCTCTGGGGAAGTTCATATTTTAATCTTTTATACAATTGTTTTTGTGGTCTGAATTAGAGAGCGTGTCTGAATGACTTCTAGCAGGAAGTTTTAAATTGTTAAGATAGAGTCAAACGAAATAGTGTCAAAAATATCAATGGAAACAGTCAGTACCAGTATAGGCCAATTATACAATAACGTTTCACACTGAAATTTTAGGCCTAAGGAACTGAGGTCAGGTCCTGAAGAAGTATATAATAGTTGGAAGCCCTGATCTTTGGAAACAGAGAGGAGTGAAAAAAAGGCCTTAAGTTCAGTTCTTCTTACAGCCCTGTCTATTTAGAGAAACATGAGTTTACGATGTTTCTAAGAAAAAATATATATAATTATATTTTATATTGTAATAAAATATATTAATGTACCTTGATGTGGTTTTCGATACTTTTACTTTAACCCACCGAAGACGATGTTTGGTTAATGCAATCACTCAATTCAATGAGACAAGACAAAGGCTTACCTATACTCATAATCTAATTTAATTTGATTATTTTATTATATTGAGGCCTTTTTCGGTTTTTGATTTTGGTAAAACGTACATATATCTTCTTCTCTAATTTATATATAAATTTATACCTACAATCAAAGCCAGTTAAGCATATCTTTAATATTTTCAATAAAATCTATAACGCGAAATGGTAGAGGGTATTAGTGGGGGTGGCAGGTGGAAGGTGGTATAACAGCGGCGGCGGCGATCTGATGGCAAAAATCAAATCGCATGACCAATTATAATAAATTAACGGTGAAGATATTGCGGAACACCTTGTTAGGTAGCTGTTGAATGGTTGTATAGATAGGTACCTAATATTTTGTTTTCTATCTTTATTTTGTTTTAGTATTTACTCGTAAGTAGATACTTTGCATTACAAGTGCGCACGCTGCTGTTTGGTTCTATTAAATGAGTGCGTGTGCAGATTTCTAAAATAAAAATTATGAGATGTATTTTTTTTTGTTGCTAATGTTGTTGTTGTTATATTTGTTTCAAGTCAAGTATTTAGCTAGGTATAGGTATACGAATATTGTATAAACTTAACTTGAATATGGCATAAAAATCAGAGTGCATCGCTCATTAGACCGCATCAAAAGCGCATCTTTTGAGTGCATTGATTGTAGATTCATAAATATAGCTGTATATTTATAAGTAGGTACCTATGCAATGTATGTAGCTATAGATGATGGTAATTAATGATCAGCATTTAAGAGTTTTAACACGCAAAGCTTGTTGTGTGGGAATTGAATGAAGATTATAGAAGAATATGCTACAAAAACAATGTTCACATATTAGAAGTAAAATATAGAAAATTAATTTAGAGAGATCGAAAAACATGAGAACAGGAACAGGGACAAATTTAAGATATTAGTTGGCCCTGTTATACTAAACAAAATCACAGTAAAATTAATGTATTCGCAAATAATTTTGTTTTCATAATTTCTTTAAGGCAACAAATCCATGAAATAAAATATAAGAAAAAAACATAGGCTTATTGAAAGTTGCCATTCATTTACGCTGTTGGGCTTTATTTTTTAATCAAGTGTTAAATTAGATTGCACTCAAACTAAAACTGAAGTATAGTAAAACAAATACTTAAGTCTTGGAAAATTGAACAGTGGAAAATAAATGTCTCTTAAAAAAGTCTAAAAGAAAACGGGCAACAATTTATGGCATCTTATTGAATGATTAATTTAAATTGCTTCTGGTCAAAATTTGGGGTGAATTTGGTCACCATAAGGCTCTCTATCAATGTGAAATTAAATTAAGTTAAACAATTTTCAATGGGAATTGTTAAAATCCAGAGAATCCAAAAAGATATAGCGTTTTCCAGTAAGAGGTTTCATTTTGAAAAGAATGACTTTTGTGCAGATGTAACTTTTAAGGCTTACTACGCTTTTACTACGCTTTTACTAAAAATTAAAGGATATTTATTCGAAAACGCATGTTTAAAATTTTGTACAAAAATGGTGACAAAATTGATCGTTGTCTGATCGTGTTATTTCTCGAAGAGTTGTCACCCATACCTTGTGATTTAACACCAAACGATTTTTTCTTTCGTTAAATAAAAGGTGGATGTCAATGATCAACAATCATTTCAAGGCTTTAACAATGCAATGCGTAATCTTATCGATGGCATACAGCCGCAAATGTGCAAAGTGATAATAGAAAATTTCATGAAAAGGATATTAATCGTGAAAATCGTAGCCGTGGTGGTCATTTAGTTGATAGCATTTTCCATAGTTAATGTAAAAATGGAAGAGTATGGTTGCATAATTTTAAGTTGAATTATCATAGTAAAACTATAAATAATAGATGATTTCTTAAGAAAATACAATTTTTGGTGCAACATCTAACAAAGAATCAAGCATTAGTGCAAAAAAACTAAATTTCATGTCGAGTATGATGGAAAGGTAGGTACTTAGAATAGAACTTTCTCTTGATAAGAATTATCAGTTAATTATTTTTAATTTCTTCGATTGTCCTAATAATGTTGACTACCGCGTTACAAGGCCTAATGAAATTTTTTAATTGAAAAGCCATTAAGAGTTGTAAAAGCAATAACATAGCATTTTTCTCACAAAATCGTCCTGAAAATAATTTATCAGATGAGTTGTTAATGTTTTCAAGTTTTACAATTTTCAATATGCTCTTTTAAGCGTAGTTTAAAGTTATAATTCTGCTATTTTTTATAATTCTTATTAAAGATGAAGTCATCTTCTATTTGGTTTTAATAATTCCCCCAAGAATCGCTTATTATTAATAATTATAATTATTTAAAATTTGTTATTGCAGTATAAAATTTTAATTATGAAAAATGATGTGGGTGATCTAAGATGTTTATCCAGTTTTAAAACAAAATGTAAGCATTTCGAACTTATATTCTTTTGCTTTGTTTTTTTTTTTTTTTTGAATATGTATATTTCTTATTGTCATGCTTTTGAAAATCTTTACCTGACTTCAAGTCCATTCAAAAATAAAGTAATAGGCCTTTCTTTCCTACACCATATACCTACTTAAATACATACATATGTATACTCCCATACTTGGGACTTATGACAATATGTTTTCACAGGAATTTGCAACAATCTTACAATAGAAGGTTCTATGTTAAATTTTAGGGTAGGTATAAAATTTGTGTTGACCTCGAAATTATTTCGCTTATCCCAACAAAAAATCACTTTGACGTTTGACACAGAACAATAGAAAAAATAAATATAGTAACTAAACAATCGCACATTTAAACTCCAACTTTCAAGGTTAATTGTGTCTTTTTGTCGTCTTTACAAATCATGTGTACAAGCCCATTATCAAGTGGTCAATAGACTCTCACTATACATCTTGTCAGCCATTCATCTTCTTTTCAGTTAATATCTTGACTATAATAATACTCATATACATACTTATTGGAGGCTTTGGGAAAAACACACATCATCAGAGAGAAAGCTTGTGCCTTCGTTCTATACGCAGTTTAAACAAACAACAATCGACATAAGTTCAAACGTCTATTATTATAGGTATCATGGGAATCAGGGTATTTCTATTAAAAGTGATTCTTTTTTAACATACGAGTATGTACAATTTTACACACGGGTATGGGCGACTTGAGCATGGGCAATGTCAAAGCTTAGTGTCATTAAGGTTGAATTCTAACTTGTGTTATTTAGAACTTAAAAAATTACAATATCAAACCCTACTGATAAGTAGGTCGGTATATAGCTACTAAAAATATTTTTACTTTATAAACTACGAGTATTTTCAAAAAATATAAAACCAACTTGATAACATTGAACTTGGCGACTTAAATAAATAAATTATAATTATAGCTTAGAACGATATAAAAACTTAATTGTTTAATTAGATAAAATTTGTATCCATATAAATCCGATGACAAGTATTTGCAAACTATGTAGGCAACTGGTAAAGGTAACCTAACTTCAAGGTGAGATGCGAGAATTGCAATTGATGTAAGTTAAATCCAATTTTGCACAGAAGTTGTGCTTGTGATACATTTTTCTATTTCTTCATGTTTTCGCATGAAAACAATTTAAAGAAAAAAATATATAGACAAAATGTGAATGTAATTTGTTAGGTGCCTTTACCAATCAACTTATTTCAAATAGAATTTAAATTACTTGCAAAAATAAAAACATTTAAATGGTGCGGCAATCCTTAATTCATTGCATCTGAGACAAAACTCAATTTTTAATTATTGTCTACATTTTCGTAAAATATAACCAACCTACTCGTATAACACTTACACGTCAAACAGAAGCTATCAATTATTTAGATATTATTAGGCGAGCATAGTAGGATTGTGGAACGTAAATCATAGTGCACGGTCGATTGTTTGATTTAAATTTTGCTAAATTAATTATTATGAGTTTACAATTTTTATACAAATGACGTCGTAGTATAGTCAATGCAGTAGTGTTACAAGAAGAAGATTAGATAAAGTTTTTATTTTAGTTTTTTATGTCACAAATAGAGTTTGAAATTTGTTCAGAATTAGGAAGGAGTCAATTAAAGCAAAATGTAGATTTACCTAAATCTGAGACCCTTAAGAAATAGTTGCTGCCTTTCCATATAGAAACCTATTCATTTGAATTACATAAGTATACAGTAGTACCGAAGCATTGCTGCAGTAGGAAAAACACAAAATTCTTACACATTGCACATACTGTTAAGTTCCTTAAAATCAAATTTGATTAAAATGTCAATAAAATGACAAAACGCTACCGTAGACAGCTTTAACTTTGAGGTAGTTTAAGACATTTTCTACCTAGGAACCGTTTTAAATTCAGAAAACGACATCAAACAATGACACTCTTGGAAATCGCTTGGGACTGAGAAGGAAAGTTCTCTCTATAAGACTCTCATTTATGTCGAACTGAGGCTTGGACCTTGTCAAGGCAAGATGAGAACGTCTTAGTATGCTTCGAGAGAAAAATTCTTCTTGGAAAGTGGAGAAGAAGATACAACGACGAACTCTCTGGGTTGTACAGCGACACTGATTTGGTCAAAAGAATAAAAGTCGAACGACTTAGATGGCTGGGTCATGTAGAGCGAATGGACATTCTCACTTCAGCCTGGAAAGTCTTTGATCCAATCCAGAAGAACGGCGCAATAGTAAAAGACTACGAGTGATTTGCCGCACGCAGGAATAAGAGGACCTGAACCAACTTTGGGCGTACAAAATAAGATACAACTAGCCTAGGGACCAAGCTGGCTGCCGACACATGTTGGTTGAGGCCCAGGTCCGTCCCGGATTGTAGCGTGTAAGTGAGTAAATCAATAAAATTATAAAAATTACCAAATTTTTAAAACTCGAAATCTTTTAAAATCTACTTTTGTAGGGTAAAATTTCAAAGAACTTTATTTGGACGATATAATTATTATATTTATAATTTGAAATACATTATTTATAATGGTGGGTAGGGGCTTTTCGATGATTTTTAAGACGTCAACACTTAATTTGATACAAACGAGTTTTGTCGTATTTTGTATCAATTATTGTATCATCAGATTTGGCAGAAGACTAACTCAAAAATGATGTTTCAAAGAAAATTTCATCCCCGTTTTCAAAAAATAAAACAGTTTTATCACTTCTTACAATACTTTTGGAATTTTTTAAAACAGTCAACTCCTAAAAAATAGTAAATGTGATGTATTTACAAATGTATAGTCTTTAGGATCGTGAAGTAAAATTTTAATATACCGAATGTTATCTTTTGAGGGCCAAATTTGTTTTTTGTTATTAATCTTTTAAACCTGAGAAGTTTGTTTGGTTGTTTATTTGGTTGCTAATTTGCGGAACTTCTAGTCAGATTTAAAAATTCTTTCAGTGTTAGATAGCCCTTTTATTGAGAAATCATATAGGCTATAACATCACGCTAAAGCTAATACGAGCGGATCGCAAATAAACAATAGTTCGAAATCGGGAATTTATTTACCTTTAGAAGGCTTTCACTTTATGTGCTGTGGAAACGCTTAAAGATATGTATGTCTACCTTTTGAAGTTGGATTACCAAAATATAATTTTAGTGAAATTTTAATTCATATGAACGAATAAATTATATTTTAAAGATAACCAATTTGACATTTCACATCAAAGTACACAATGACATTTTTAAGGGAAAGTCATAAAATGAAACTAGTCTCAAATTAAAACAGTCCAAGATTGCGATTAGTTCTAACGTCATTTGTTCGTGTTTAATATATTTTGTAATTCGGGTGCTGTATCATTTGGTGATAATATTTAATACAACAAAACTGTCCGAAAAATCTGCTGTTGAAACATCCTTTTGAGCATTGAAAACTATGACAATTTTTGGACCAGTCTTTGTGCTGTACTCAACATCACTTTTTACACCACAGCAACAATTTTATTTGGGCATCGACCAAAACTCAACATCTCTTGTGGTAAAACCAAACTTAACACCTCCTGACTATGATCTTACTTTCGAAAAAAAATGCATTTGAATATGAAAAAATAAAAATACAAAAAAAAAACAATTCTTCTCAAGACAAATGTTTTATTTGTGCTTTGCATTTTTAATTAAATCAACATTCTTGTCGACAATAGGTAACCTATGCAAATTTTGTATCGCATTATATTGATTTTTTTTATGTGTTTAATAACCCAATAAGTGTTTGCTTGCTTGGTAACTTGAAAAATAAAATATTGAACAATTTCTGCTTTTGTTATATTAAACCTCAAGTTATTTCTATTATGGTGTTGCATACCAAAGTCTAGTAAACCTCATAAAAATGAAGAATATACAAATTTACTTTGGCAATGTCGTCATTTCCTATTGTCCATATTGCAAAATAAATATTGTTTATTTGTATAATAAGTAATTCCACATCTACACTACAAACCTCGCAAGACTTGAAGACAGTTATAAGAAATTAGAATTAAAGTGCAAATATTTGTTGAAGAAGATAATACAAACAAATCTTGATAGGATTAAGTTAAATCGTTAAATGAATAAAATTATCTGTCAGCGAGTAAAATCTGAGGTTTGATGGATGTTAAATGATAAGGTTTCTAAATAATTTCTTTGAGTTAGATTTAAATAAGAACATTTGTTTGTACTTCGATTATACACTGCCGGTCATAAGATTAGAAGCAGGCATTTTCGAGAAGTAAAATCGATATTTCTCCCGTTACATGATGGATTAGAAAATAATAACTATGTTAAATGAGGGACTATTTTGTTAACAACAAAATATAAAATTTGGGTAAATTAGAGATTTAGCTTACGGAACTTTCATGACAAAATTGTTAATTGAGTCAAGAATATGCGAAAATAAATCGGGTCATTATAGATTAGAAGCACATGAAATAAATGGAAATAAAATGCAAGTATTTGTATTTTGTTATGTTTTTTAGTTTTCATTAGGTTTTTAATAATGTGTGCTACCACCAGCCTTCAAAATAACTTCAAACATTCTATCTTTGAAGGATTTATAAAGAGATTACAAGTAGACCAAAGAAATCTCACTTCAGGCCAATTTGATACCATGAAATAGCACTTCCTTGTCATCGTATTGCTTTCCTCCTTCATTTACCTTACTTGTAAGCTAGCCCCACACATTTTCAATTATGTTAAGGTCCGAGGAATATGGTGTCCAAGGCAGCAAGTGGAAGTTTTGGTTCGCAATAAGGGATTTTACCTCTCGGGCTTTGTGTATGGGAGCGTTTTCCTGCTGAAAAGTAAATGAAATTGGTCCAAAAAGCTCGCTAATATTGGGGAACACTGATTCTAGCAAGGCCTTGTATGTTTTCCTAGTCATTTGGTATTTTGGGCTACCAAGTCTACAGCGCCATACAATAAAAATTGAGCTTCAGACGATAACTCCTCCTTCTTTGCTATGGTGACGGTTTAAAAATCACTACTCTCTCCTCAGGTGATGGAAATAATAATTATAACCATCTGGCCCATCTAGGTTAAATTTTTCGTTGGAAAAAAATAACGTTCCGCCAATCATTTGCGGTCATTCCATTTTGCACATCTCAGCTCATGTGATCTTTCTCGAAACACAAGCGTTCCTTCTTCCTTGCGTCATAAAGTGGTGGTTTTTTTATAAGCTTTAGGCGCTTTAAGTGTTTAGCATGGTGTATTGTGCATTTAACAGTGGATAAGCTGGCCTTAACATTAGCTTTCTCCCTAGTTTTAACTGCCAATAAAGCTGAATTTGACGCTATTCTAAGGACATTTCGCGTTTCGCGAAGTCTTAAGGCAGAGGAAGTGTTTTTTTTATAATTTTTCGAGTAAGACAATGGTTTTTTAAATAATTTCTGACACAATGATCACTTCGATTTTTTTTTCAGGCTATAACAAAGCTTTAAAGACCTTTAAGGCAATAAACATCTTTTCTTGTCCTTTCCTCCACTGTCAAACATTTTTTGTTGCCCATTTCTGTTAACACTCAATCAAGAACAATTAATTTATAAATTGTACCATTTTTCCGAAAGAAAAATGAATGAACTTCACAAAACAATGTTGATTTATTCACTGCTTCTAATCTAATGACCCGATTTATTTTCGCATATTCTTGACTCAATTAACAATTTTGTCATGAAAGTTCCGTAAGCTAAATCTCTCCTTTACCCAAATTTTATATTTTGTTGTTAACAAAATAGTCCCTCATTTACCATAGTTATTTTTTTCTAATCCTTCATGTTACGGAAGAAATATCAATTTTACTTCTCGAAAATGCCTGCTTCTAACCTTATGACCGGCAGTGTACATTCGAAAAATAGTTTTGAATACATTTTTTTAAATTAATAATTTAAAAAAAAACACGTCAGAAAGGCAAGAAACATATACAGAAATATGTATATAATGTATTTACTTTTAAAGTGTTTTAATTTTTGCGGATTAATTCAATTTCAAAATCTTTGCTATAAGAATAACTGATATCACCGAAAAACCCCAAATCGACCTAACGAAACAATTTATTTGAATATATTAGGAGCAAAAAAAAGGCTTTTTAAAATGTTTAACTTCCCATAGGAATTTATAAGTCCGATTTGTCAAATTGAAAATTTTAATTTTGCTTGATTTCAAGGAAACGATTTTGACATGTGTTAAAGTTTTTAGAAAACTACACAAAATTAATAAAACTGATTTTCGACTCGAATATCTTAAGAATAAATGAGGATTTACTGCAAAAATAATTTTTCGTTCTATACAAAATATTGTTGTTAAAGTAGATGTTGAAATAAACAGATCGTAGGTGCAAGGCAGCAAGCTTAGACCTTCGCCAACATAGCCAAATTCAAACATACATCGATCTGTGTGTTCATCGTTAAGTTATATTCGCTTGAAAATGTCAGTTTACGAGCCGAATCTTTGTCATTTGCTGGAGCTTCGCTATTGGTGGAAGAACGTCTCGTGAATGGTTTTTACTGCTTAAAAAGTGGTGGTTATAACCGGCGGTCGAAGATGAAAAATTGGAGACATTACTGAGTGAATAATTGCATCAAACTCAAGATGAATTGCCAAGTTCATTGGGAGTGACACCAGCAAGCGATTTTAAAACGTCTCAAAGCCATGTACATGATTCAAAAAGAAGGAACTTGGGTTCCATATGAGTGTAAAACAAGAGACAAAGAATGTAGTCTATAATAATTGTTTGTGAACAGTTGCTTCAGAGGCAAAACTGAAGGGATTGAAAAATGGGTTCATTACGATAGCTCTAAACTTAAAATAATGGAAATATCCCGTCGACGACGCACGACGGCAAAACCATCAAGGATCATACTCTACATTTGGTGGACAAGCTTGGCGTGTCGTGTACTATGAGCTGTTAAATCTAAGCGAGACAATCTAATGGTGACCGTTATCGAACGTAATTAATGTGCTTGAGACGAAAATTAAAAGACATCATCGAGAGGCACGATAAAGTGAATTTGCAGTGGAACCAAAGTTGTGCACCCACCAATAAGGAATAAAGACCTTCAAAAAGTAATACTAAAAATGAGATGATATTGAGATTAAACTTTATTTAATCATATGCAAAATATTGTTGTTAACTTTTAATTATTTTTTTTAGAAAAACCTATGTCATTCACAAAACAACTAAAATTGATAAGTCGAAAACCATATCGACTCAAGTATCGTGTGAAAATCAAAGAAAGATATAAATTCTTTCTATCTTATGCACAAAATGTTGTTATTGATATTTTGCAAAACGTTTAAGCACGAATGGTTCTAGGCACTTCTTCAACACTGCGGTGCAAAAACCAAAAAGCAGTGTAAAAGTGACTGCCTAAGGTGTACTCTGCAAACCGCCACAACTATAGCTGATGGACAGTATATAAAATCTAACGAAATCGGTTGAATTTTTTTTTAGAATATGGCACCACAACATTTGTATACTATATTTATCCAGGTATAAATCAACACAAAAATAAAGAAATCAATTTGAGCTACAGCAAATTGAGTAAGGTTTTTGTATATAACTTAAGGTCAGTTTCCGATTTGAAATATTTCTAATTAAGGTCTATTACTCATTCCGAAAAAATGCAACCCAAATACAAATAATCCGATGGGATCAATTATACCCAAATTTAATCCTCTGTGAATCATATCGTGTTTCGATTCAAATTTTCAGTGATTAACAATTTATATTTGAAATAAATGAAGTCTTACATATTCTGTGTAAATTATACACTCCATAAGAATTTTAATATCTTACAACAATTGTTTCAACCCTAGATACATAGAAATGTATGTTAGATTAACAAGGCTTCCGACTTAAAGATAACTTTAAAGATTTAATTTAATTCATCGTAATAAAATTCTTTCCTTATATTTAATTCTTTTAATTTAATTCAAATCGGAAAAATACATGTATTCATATACATTGGGTCTTTTTACTGTTACATCTTTGCATTGAAAATAAATGACTACTCTACTACTACTCTTTAGTTGCACAAATAAAATATATATGTAATTGTAAATGTCAAGTCAAATAGTCAGTCCACCTACTTTGCAACAGCTCTATTGTCTGCTCTATAGCCCGCATTTGTCAAATTTATTGCATTAACAACAGACAAGAACTTTTTTGGTATATAAAGGCATAGGCAGAGGCATAGACAAAAGAAAAACAATGGGAAGACCATCACTTAAGGAAAAAAAATAAAAACCTCCATACTAGGTATCTATATATTCAAGAGACATCTCAATTGCTTTTAAATGTTAAATTTTATACATCTAGACTTACCTACTTACATTATTTTTGTTTTGCTTTTAATTTGTTCGAATCAGGGTCGGATTGAAAAAATAGGGCAGTTTGGATTTAAATGCAAAGTAATGGGATTTAAATGAACAAGAAATGAAAAAAATTCTGAAAATTATACGACGGCAAAAAGAGGAATCAAAACCATATCAGGCAATTAAAAATTTTTCATGCACAATTTTAGACATTTGCGGCTATATGTCCTCAATAACTTTACTACTTCCATCTTAAAGGTCTTCAATCGATTTGTATAGACCTTATCTTTCACCTGGTCTTAAAGAAAAAGGTTTCAAGGTGTAAAATCGCAAGATTTCGGTAGCCAAATGTCATCATCATCTTGCAGCAAAAACACTGGTCGAGAAAAATCAAGCCAAACTAATCAAAAAATACTTTTTCAAAGGTTTCGTTGTCCAAAATTGTAATACCATTTTATAATTTCTCTATTCGGTCAGATTTTTGAAATATACTTCTTTAAAAATATAAAAGAAAAAACATAATATGATGTTTTTAAAAGTAAAGTTGAACAAAGCATAGTTCTTTTTATTATATAAGTACTTTTCAGATACAATTTAAATCATTTTTGTATCTTAGTTATGTAGTTTTCGAAAATAATTGTCATAAGTTATTATTTGACCACATATAAAGCTTTGAAAAATCTTGAATTTTATGCTTTCATGGTTTTGAAAAATACGTTTTAGAGTTAATTTTTGGTGGTGATTCCGAATCTGAGCTTCAAAAATCGTTTTCAACATAAATAATAAAAGAAATTATTAATAACTTTAGACCGTTACGCTTTGTGAGACAAGTGTAACAACAAAATGAGGATTTTTTGAAAAGTAAATAAGATGCTGAACATTACAAAACGGAATACTAAGTACACTTTGTTATTATAGATTTAGAAAATCATCACGAATTTTATTGAAAAAAAACTTCCTCATGAATTAAAATAGTTTCACTATTGTGTTCAAAAGTTAAAAGCTCTGAAGTCTATTTTAATAGTTTTTAAAAAAAGTGGATTTTAAACTTGAAATTTTTGTTTAAAAAAAAAATTAAAGTAATAAATATAGTAAAATTAGATTTTGATAAGTGGCTTATTTAACAAATTTGTTAATGTTTTTTGACTAGAGTGCTTTTACCAAACAAATTTAACAGTTTTTCATTTACTAAATATCATAAGATTTTCTTAAGTCGGTTAAACCGTTATTGTGATTTTATTATTACTTTTATTTATTAAATATGATAAAACATCTTGAGTCAATATAAGAAATTTAAATGTAAGAAAAGTTTTGTGGTAAAATATCTTAAGTTGACATAATTGATTTTACCTTTTTGATTTATATGGATCATAAAACAACTTAAGATATTTTACCAAAATCATGCCTGCCTGTTATATGATAAATAAAATAAATTGATACATAAAACGAATAATATTCTACTTAAGTTGTTTTACTATTTACAAAACTCTACTAATTAAACTTAAGCTGTTTTGCAAAAGTTCATAACTTTCTTGTTTTAAAAGATTTATCAACGAAGGTAAAAAATAAAATATAGTTTGTAGAGAGAATATATAAAAAAAGGATAAAAAAAGCTAAAACCACTTAAGTCGACTTAAAAGCCTTCACCTTTTGATTACAGTATATTAATACGTTTTTTTTCGAATTTAAAATGATGAATTAGATTGATTTTGAAGTCGAATTCGATCTAATGCCTTTCCCTTAGAAAAGATATGAATTGCGTGCCGAACACAAGGTTTTGATTCTTCATAACAATAACTTGTCCCAACATCTCAAATTTTTACAAAAGTGTCCGTATTGTTGGAAAAGAAAAGCTATATACTTTTGATAACCATTTCACCATTTTAATACGAATTTAAACAATTTAATTGCGTTATTGAATCGTATATCATTTCAATTTTTAGTGATGGTGTAGTTTTTACTTCACAATTGTCAAAAGTTGACTATTTCAAAAGTGACAAAAGCTACAAAATTAAACCCCTTGTTGGAAAACTCTTTACAAATTAGTGGGAAACTCCTTATAAATTATGTTGAACTAATATTTTTCATTGTTAACATGATTCGATAGTAAATTTGGTATATTGTAATTATGGTTGTGGAAACATTATGTGTCGAACGTTGAAATATGACTTTTCACTTTAAAAAAGACACTCAGGCTTCAAAATGTGTGCAAACAAATCCGTCTCTGTAGAAAAAAAATCCTCATTCGTGAATATCTTAAGATTTAGGACTTATAGGTTATATAACAATTAACCCCCAAACCTTTGGCATACATAACCAAATTTAGACAAAATTAAAATTCAAACTCACTGTGGTTATAAAATCCTCATTGCACAGCATCTTTTTTTTCTTAACCCTCTCGTCTCGTTGTATTGTTGAAAAGGTTTATAGAAGGTTCATAAAAATAAAGCGCAGTATCTTATTTTGTAGGATATTTTTTTACGAATAATTGGAATTTAAACAAGAAAATAAAAATAATCTTTATTAAAGTAACTTGAGTTAGCTACTTAGATATTCTTGTAATCACGATTTTTCGTCTGATGTGTTTTGCCTTCACTCTAACGAAGTCGATTAAAATTAACCAAAAAGAGATAAAACGACTAAGGAAACACTTTTTTACTTTAGGGAAGTGTGTTTAAATTTTTTTTTTTCCTTTTGGTAAATTCACTTGATTTTCTCGTTATTGTTGAATATAAATAACTTGTTAACTCAATTATTTATTTATTATTATTTTTTTAATCAACAACAGATCATCAAAAATTATAGCTCTTCACTGTAGGTCGTAGTTGCTGTCTTCGGCGGCTTCGCGATCGTTGTCGTCATGATCAATTTTGTCTTGTTGTTACCGCCAACACTTGCATTAGCATCATCATGATCGCACCTTAACGCGGTTAATTCAAAATCATAATAAAAATCGTTATCCATCATCATTAATCAAAGTGTGATGAGTTGAAATTACATTTTGAAAAAGAAAAACAAAAAAGTGTATCTTTTATTTCTTTAACCAAAAGCAAACAATTTAAGTGCCAAAGATACTTTTTTAAATTCCAATCACGTTTGAAGATGGTTTTTTTTGCAACAACAAATGTCACTGTGAGACTGATCGTAGGTGGATCAAATCAAAATAACAACAAAAGAGAAAAAGCAACAACAACAAAAATCTGGTCACTGACACTTGACAATACACAAAAAGTATCTAAACAACCGAAATCGTGATAGGTAGGTAATAGAAGTATCTTTCTATGTATCTATAAAGCCGCGAAGAAGATGTCGTGTGTAATTTGAGCTCACATCTTTTTCTGACAACGACGATCGACGTTCATATGAGAACTGATCGTGGATTTGAGAGAGTAGCTTCAAGAAGCATGAACATGCGCGAGCAACTACACCAAACGATCGCGCATTTTAACAACAAATATCTAACAGAGAAAAAAACTCACTCAAATTGAGTGGAAAAATAAAAACAAATTTGAATAATGCAAGTAAGCTGAAGTTGAAGTTACAATTTTGATGGTTGACGACGACCGACTCGACGGCGACGATTCAATCCAGGTGTTCTCGCGGTGAATTATCAATTTCTTTGTTATAATTTTTTAAAGGAGATTTATGTAATAGGTGCCTATGACATGGTTTTTGTTGATCGAGTCTCGATGCATTTTAAATAGCTCTATCCATAAGATACAATTGAAAGGGAACGCTCAACGCTGCATATGAAGGCTTAGGAATTTCTACTTATAGATCAAACAAAAAATACATGAGATACTTGACAAAATTACTTTGAATTTCAAAATTTACCCATATAGATTTTATTTGAGCAGCTCGGGGAGCCTTTTCCCCTTTGTATATGTCGATCGGGGACGAAAATGTAAATTGATTGATTGGATCCGGGAAATCAGTATCAATTTTTTCTATGTTTGTTCAATCAATTTTACTGTGATAACTGATAAGTATAGGCATGTGGAATTTTGTTTGTTAAATGAGTTTATCATATGGGGGATGGCAGATTTGTGTGTAGGATTTTAGACACGACCAACATGGAGTTTATTGACTCTTCTTATCAAAAACGAAATAAATTATATCGATTTTTTGATGAAATAGTTTTCAGAAAAAAAGCAAACATTAATTTGTCACGAAGATTAAATAAGTCAAATAAGATTATGTATATTTTAATAATTTAAATGAAGTCTTTTTCCATAATTTTAAGTAGCTCAATAAGCTAATTGTCTCTTGTTGATTTGAATTCATTTAAATTTTAAATATTGAAAACATTAATTTTTTAGGAGGAAACAATGAAAATTGAGTTTGTTAAAGTATTCCACATTCATGCTGTGCGGTTAAAGACATGAATCTATGTATCTAACCTCAACTCCGAAAATGGACTCTAGAGTAAGCTGAGGAGCATTTTTAGCAGAGATGGTATCACAATTTTACTAGAGCCTAATTTATTAAAATTGTGGTAAAGAAAACTTGCGACGGTTCTCAAGAGGTGCAAATTTTTTAGTAAGACAGCGGTCACCTATCATTTTTAAAGCTTTGTTTTGAATTCTTTCTAAGAGACTCAAGTGGGTTATTGTTGTATCAGCCCATTCATGGGAATTTTACTTGAGTTTCGGATGAATAAAAGCTTTATAAATTATAGGCAGATCAGAGGTGATACAAAGCTTCTTGCATCTGCGAAAACATTCGTTATTCGAATTTTAACTTTTGTTAAAATAAAGCTTGAGAATTTCTTGCACAATACAACATATCTACACTTATATTATAAAGAGGAAAGATTTGTATTTTTGTATGTAACGAATAAACTAAAAAAGTACTGGACCGATTTTAATAACTCTTTTTTCATTAGAAAGCTACATTATCTGTATCTATTTATGTCTACCCGTGCGAAGCCGGGACGGGCCGCTAGTTGCTAATAAATGTAGACGTCTTTATTTTTATTTTAGTTACATAAGCCACAAATTGGGTTAATAGCATCCTAAAATCAAGTTCAAACATTTCTGTTCTTATTTTAAATATAAGGCGCATATCAGAGGTAGAGAGGTCCGTTCTAAAATAATATTTTTTACTTAGATTTGAATTTATAGTTTTATATATGGCCCTAGTAGTAGACTCCTAGCCTTATCAATCAAGCATCTTATACCTCCGTTGGTCTACTTTTGCAATGCATTCATACACCATATTCCAAAGGCAGTTGTTGACAATTTTTAAAAGAAGTACAACCGCAACGAATAGAAACTAGAGGCATTCTTTTGTGTAAGTTGTTAACAGTTCTTTTTATAACTTTGGTTAAAAAGTCAACATTAGCCATCAAGTTTTGTATACAAATTTGAGTTAAACCGGACCAACGTAGATAGCATAGTTTGGAGTATTCGAGGGTAATTTGATTATTTTTTTAACGAAATATTTTTGGATTTTTCGTGGAGTTGAAAACTGTGTTCTGAAGTTTCGTCCACAAAAGACTTTGAAAATTGTGATCACATTGAATTAACTGCTGACTTGACAACGACCAGTTTTTTTTTATATGAGCATTGATACTCAAATTATTGGAAACTAGCTGCCCGTCTAGGCTTCGCACGGGTAGACATAAATAGGTACAGTTAATGTAGCTTTCTAATGAAAAAAGAATTATTAAAATCGGTCCAGTACTTTTTGAGTTTATTCGTTACATACAAAAATACAAAACTTTCCTCTTTATAATATTAGTGTAGATAACAAAACCTATAGGTATTTAAACTCGTTGACAACTTCGACGCTGGGCCATGTCATAATTTCCAGGGCCTCGAGTTTCTTTCAAACCGAGTTTGGTTCCGGAGTATCATTATTTTAGATTTTGCAGAATTTACATTTGTAGATTCCCTATAGATTACAAAACACCTTGAGTTTATTTATTTGAAGCTAAAGTAGCACTAGGTTGTCAGTAAAAATGACAAGGTCATCAGCATAAAGTAATATTTTTCTAAATATATTTCCAGAGTAAACTCCCCCTTATATGTGATTCTCTATATCGTTTGTAAACAAGGCGACCATTAACGGACTTAGAAAACACCCCTGTAGGACACCAGTTTCTGAGCTAAATGAGTTTGACTCATTTTTTCCATCACATATTACTTCAAAACTATTCAATATGAATTGTTCGTAGACCCTAATAAACATACTTTGTTGACATCCCAATTATTGCTAGTTTATATAATAAAGACCTTCTGTTTATAGTGTCAAATGCTGCCTGCAAATAAAAAACGTTTTGCTACTGTAGTTAAAGCAATGATTTGATCCACCCTCGAAAGTTTGGATGAAAACCTGGTTGAAAACAAACTGATTATATTATTGCACTCTGTCCAATTCGACAACCTGTGATATAGAATATGATTGAAAAGTTTCCTCAAAGAACTAAAAACAGAAGTACCTCTATAGTTTTCTGGCTGATTTTTTAAAAATGGCAGTTATCTTTGCCAGGCGAAAACTGTTTGGGAAGGTCTCCTCCAAAAGTTCCGGAGTTTAATATGCTTGTAAAATTCTATGAAAATACCATCTGACCGTGCAGCTTTATTATTTCTCATATTAGGTTCAGGCATTGAAAAGCCTTAGTGCAATGCTGGAATATTGACATTCGGCATTGCAGAGATCATTGATAATTTTAGTTTAAATCTGCTATTAAAAGGTTTTTAAAGTATTAAGCGAACTGATCGACACAGATAATCAATGAAACCGAATTCTAGATCGGTTAGAAATTACCCATATGTCATCCAATTTTTGAATATCCCTTTATTCAAAAGCTGAGTGTGTCGGTAGATTTAAATCAATGGTGACAAATTGTATGTTTTTTTAAATTTAAAAGCCCAATCAAAATCCTTTAAGATGGTTCAGAATTTATTAAATTCAAACAGTCTATCCATCCACAAAGTGCAATTAAATGTTACTTATTAAGTGAAATATTGGTTCTTGAATAAATTTCCAAACAAGATATAAAATTACAAGCGTATTTTCTTTTCCAAATGTTTTGTTAAGTTATGGATGAGAAAGACAGAATTAAACAAATTTGTCTGCGAAGAAACTAACAAATTAATGTAATACCTGTGAACAAGTTTGTCGATCTTTAGCACATTTATTTTGATACAAAAAAATTAGAAGCTTTTTAGTGTCAAGCTTGAAAAAGGTGTGGGGACATGGTTGAAGTCGGATGGGTGTACAAAATCAATGAATCATCACTTCTCCCACTCAATTATTGTCGTCAGATGAACCCGTAGATATATTCAAATTAACATAAACAAAATCATCCAATATTCCATTTGGTTCGGTTTCGGAACTATATGTAGCTACCTAACCGAAAAGATCTATCATCTTCTTTTTTTTTATAAAAGTATATTATGTACACATAAATCAATCAACATAACCATATTCACTTAATGAAATCAACTCAATAAATAACCAACCTTGTTGCAAAGTCAATGCCATTAATCGTAGACCAATATTTAAGGTTACAAGTTCCATATTAATAACAATGTACAAGTTATCAAAACAACATGATATCTCGTGGGTGATGATGATATGGTGTTGGTTTTGTAGTACGTAGGTAATGTATAAGAACTTAAGCTACTTTTCTATAAAAAGTAATTTTTCTAATAATTTTAATTCATAATAAAAATGAGAGATGCAGGTGTTGGAATAAAAAAATGGGTAAATCGGGTAAGACATAAATTATAAAGTCTAACTACCACCCACAGGTCATGTCTAACACGACAGCGCGGTACAGCCGGCGGGGGCCAGCAGCGGCAAGCGGTGGGGGTGGTGTACAACTTTGCATTGAAAAAGATCATGTACTGATAAAACGAAAAATCTTAGACTTGAACTATAAATGACTCATTTGACATAATTTTGTTTGAGTCATAAGACAAGCTTTTAACACTAAACAAAGTAAGCTAAAACAATAGGTTTTCATTCGAAGATTAAAATCTACTCCACAAAGGTTCAAAGTCCATGCTTTAAAGAATGCAAAAATGCCAACATTTCACACCACCAATTAGGCCCAAACAAAAGCTTAAGTATTGACAATAAATATAGGGCCAATAGAGGTAGAAACAGAAGCAGCAACAGAAACAAAAACAGCGCAAGAAACAGTCCGCCTTCGTAGACATTGTTGCATATGCAAATTGGCCTCTTTCAAAAGGATTATAGATACAAAAGTATTTATCTAACTGCCATTTTACAGCAGCTAAACAAATCCGTTCTAATTAAGTCAATATGTCTTTGGCTCTCTGGGTCTATAGAGCTGAACCTATGGACCACTGGTATAGGTAAGTGGTCGTTTGGACTTTATATGGACTACTATAAATATAGCACCACCTACGCTCCAGAGCTGTCTTATTCATTCATGAAAATCAAATTCATTCCTTCTCTGTATTTCAGTGTTTCTGTTTTGTTGTAATTTAAATAGAAAGATACAAAAGTATCTTTTGCTTATTTTTGTGTGTGATGCTGAAGCTAAAGCTGACGACGACGCGGACGGCGGCGGCGCGGCGGCGCGGCGGCGCGCGGTTCAAAAAAGGAACAATGGGAAAACAAATCAAATAGTATAAAAGTCACGTTTTGTAATTCTTTTCATCTATTAAAGATACCTACATAGGAAATATGCACTTTAAGTAGTAGCAAAATGTATAAGTACTATCTTTGCCATTGGCATTGTTGTTCGTATTTTGTATTTGTAGATATATGCCTTTAACTTGTTTTGTTTGTTTTCAATTTTGGTCTAAACCAAGTGCCTGTTTATATAGAACTTATAGAAAAAGATATAAAGTTCCTCATTGGATTTGATGATGAGCTTATAGGTTTGCTCCAGAGAGTGGTACTTACTTTATTCTAAGAAAAGCAACAAGAAACTGGATAACCTCTTTCTATTTATTTTGTGGTATGGCAATCTTCGTTTTTTTTTTGTTATTGTTGTTATTGTTGTTTTTGCTTTAAACTTATACCTCATTGTTGTGTCACGACTTTTTACCACCTCTTGATCACGAGGTTCACCTAGTAAAGTACCTATACTATCGTTGGTTTTAATAAAAAAAAAAAAACGAGTTCGCATCTAGAACACAGGGATGGAATTGGACTTAATGCATCCATTTCTTACGCATGCGTAAGCTAGAAGGAATCTTACTATTAAATGAATTAGGAATTAAGAAAACACTTACATTTTATATCGGAAAAATCAAGAGAATATCTATTTGTTGGAAAAAGTTTTAAGACAACGAAAATTCTAAATTATGAAAGAAAAATTGTACAGGTGAAATAATAACAACGGCTCTGCTCTTGCACAGAGAGAGGGCCATCTTGTGGTTTCTTTTTACAACCGAGGTTATTTTGACACTGACAGCTGTACTTATTCGAAATCATGACAGATGTCATACCTCCGCAGAACAAATTAGTCACTTAACGATTGAACAACGTTGAGACATTGGAAATTTTAAGAACATATTTCTAAAGAAAGTGCTGTTTAGCAGAAACAGTTTGTTTTTGAAAATAAGTCTTGGCCGAAATGAAGCACACAACATACCTAGGTGCTGTACTCAATGTCATGAGGTTTTTATGTTAGCATATTTGTTTCAGTAAATTGGTCTAATTAACTCAGCAATTGCAGTTGCCAGACCATCCGCTTTGTTATCGAGAAGCAGATTGGGTCTTTGAGTAGATTGAATTGAAAATCGTTTTTAAGCGAGCAATCATCTTTTCTGAGGAGGAGCATTTATATTTCGGTGGCTCGAAAAAACTACCACGTTCTCTCCAAAAATGAAATGCATTCACAGAGATTAGCAGTATGTGGAGTCGTGACATCATTGAACAATTTTTCTTATAAAATGAGACTGGAAACAAGGTTGGGCCTTTAGAAACCTTTTTAAACGACTTTTTCTTAACCGATATTGAAGAGATTGATTTGGACAACACAACTCATCCCACAATCACTTTTTTGCATACCAAATTCCAAAACCTTGGACCAAAAGCCCAAAAGTTTTGGCTATATCTACTGGTTAAATGGTCCATTTAGACACTTGAATGACGTTCTGTTCCATAATTAAAGAGATGGATATTTGTTTAGAGGTATTAAAAATAAAGTTGGAAACACTATTTTATTTTGTCAGCTGTTAAGTGATTTATTTAAGGACAATTTGGCATTTTAAGAATTGAAGCCACGGGATCATCTAGAAAGGCGTAGATTCGGCTTATGGGCATCTTTTGGTTGAATTAATACACAATTAACAACACTGCCGTATTTGGAGTGATGAAATAATCATCAAGCTAAGGTTAAGACTGACTGACTGATTAAAGTGTATAAATAATGTTAAAGTTAATAGAATGATCCGCACTTTTTAAGCTGACGTTATGCGGAACCGTGGCCTTCAAGATCGTGCGATTTGAAACCGCTTTTCTGTGGGGATATGCGAAGTTGCTACGATTGACCACTTGGAGGACAACATATGCCAATATGCGGCCACAAATGTTGGAAAAACTCGTCTAAAATTTAACCTCCAGATTAGATTATGTCTGAGATAGCAGTGGCTGTGATTGTCAGAAATCATATTCAAATTATGATACCAGAAGATTATCTTTCCGATGAAGGAAATTTTATGTCGTTCCATTTCAAAAATCTAAAACTCTAGGAACATTCTTTAGAACATTGGTATTAACTTTTTAATTTTTGAAACCATGTATTTTGTATGAAAATACGAAAAGAAGAGTTCAAATTTTGAGTATTTCAATTTAGTTTAATTTTTGGCATAAATAGGAATTCTTTTAGCACCAAAAAAAGTAAAAGAAATACAAAACATAACGAATCATTCAACAAAAAATAAGGCCTCATTTTATATGACATTTCGCTATTTTAACAATCCAGCCCTGCGCTGAAGTACCTATCTATCTCCGCTAGTCTGTAGTTGAAAGTTCGAATGAATGAAATTCAATTTTTTGTTGATGTTTCTTTCATTTTTAGTTTTTATTTAACTTTATTTTTGAAGACTTTACCTTTTTTATCAACTAAACATCCGTTGAATGGCTTTAAGGTTATAAGGAATAAATAGTAAGGTATCGTATTCGTCACTTTTTTTTGTTTGTTCATCTTTAGTAACATTTTGGTTTTGTTTATCGGTTTTGTTTGTGCCCTGAAGCCTTCACCTAGATATTTTGGAGTAGGTCAGGCTCTTATTTTGGTAGGTGCGATGATTAATGGTGAGAATTCAATGTACCGCAAGAATATAAATCTATAAGTACTTGTATATATTGACCTCGCGGGATTTAAGAATACCTACAAGAAAAATACCTATCTACTTATAGATATCAGTGAAAGTGATGATTATTTGAATGAAACTTTCATTAGAATGTTGTTTTGACAATTGTTCGTTTTCAATCAATCAACCTAGATCATTGGAAATTTGCATTAATTTAAGCTTATACCTACTTTCATTGGTTAATTCTAGTTCCGGTATGAAATCTGGAAAAAACTTTAGATAGTCTGGGCAGGGTACAAAGTCATACAAATTCTTTGAAGCTTCAAATTTGTGTTGATGGAGATTTAGGACACTTGACAAAATCAAAGAAAACTGATTTAGAAAATTTAGGTCAACCATATTCCAAAACCTAAAATGGACTTTCGTTAAATACAATAAATCAACCTATCCCCAAATTTGCACTGAACAAACATCTGCTTTATAAAGCCACACTCATAAACTTAACACTTCAGTTTTAAGTTTTTATGGATACATTAGCCGAGCCTCTAAAAAGTATCTATATACTTTAAAATACTTTTCTTCGAATAATTTTAATGTCAATAAGGCACTTTCTCTATTGCATTAATTTCGGTCACTTGGCTATTGGCAGAGGCAGACTCCTAAATAACATTGATTAAGCGGATATTTCTATTATTCCCGGAATTAGGAATACCGAACTTTCGAGATTAATAGGTGGTCCAACCACAAAATAAAGAAACACTAAATTTAAAATTAGAATTATCAGGTGTTAATTTTGAAATTTTCACTTGCACATTAATTCAACTTAGTGTCGGAAATTAAACCTGAGGGAAAACCATCAAGACCACACCACGGTTCTATCAAAAGCAAAAAAACTCGCACAAGCAGTAAACTTTATCTTACCAAGGAAAGCTCCAGTTCGTTTGGATGCATTTGTAAGGTCTTACTTAGAGAAGATCATCTCTGTTGTTATTATTTCAATGGTGTTTGTACTAAAGTTTTTAAATTATTTAATAATTTTGAATAAATAATTATTATTATTTGCCGCACTGATTTGAATTAATAACTTTTCACCCCAACATATGTTTCTACACTGACACACAGATTTTCGACATCCTCGATAGTATAGTGGTCAGTATCCCCGCCTGTCACGCGGGAGACCGGGGTTCAATTCCCCGTCGGGGAGATTCGATGGCGACATTCATCTTTTTTAATTTCTTATGGAATGTTGTCACGAGACTTTTTATATCTTTTAAGGGTTCGTTAGCACTAAAACTATTAGTTTTTACTTTGCAGGTGTGAATTTGCGTCATTCGCAAGAATTCTGATGTTGACTATGGTGATGGTAATTGATGATGAAGAAGAAAGTAAACAAAAAGAAGAGAGAGAAAGTGTGACAGAAACGTGTAAGTGAGTCTTTAATATTTCTTATTATAGCAAAGAGGTCATAGATTGCGTGTGTTTTATAAATTAAACATAGAACTTAGAAGAATTATTTCATCAGTGATAATCGGTTATTTATATATTTACACAAACAACTGTATATGACATTAATTATGAAGTTAAACGAAAAAAAAAGAAGAAAAAACAGAAGCTGCACCCGCATTTGAATTTATATGCGTGATGTAATCAAAGCTTAATAAAAGGAATGAGATACAAATTGAAAGGTAGCTATTACACCTCTAACCCACCTGTGGTGTGTTGGCGTTATGGTTAATAAAATTTGTCATTCTCATACGAGCTTTACTGTGAGGAAGCTTTCGCGTTTGTTTAATAGAAAAGAAAACACAATACCACACCTATGATAGCTATCATTAAATGTCAGACAAGAATGCAGAATGTCAATGTCAAGGTCTTACATTGTAAACGTTGGAAGTTATTAGCTTATTTTGTTCTGTTTTATTCTTCCTTTTGTGTGCATATTTAGCTTTTAATGAAAAGGAAGTAAGTATCTACCAAGGTCATAAGCGTGATTTCATGAAACGTATCATGAAATAGAAAAACGTGTAAGTTGCTATAAAAATAATTAATAAATATACAAAATTCGAAAATTTGGCAAAAAGAAAAATATTTGAAATCTTCATTCACTTTCGTCATCTATGAAGAGAAGAATTGATAACAAGGTAGAGATGACCGAATTTTTACGACCATTTGTAGAAATCACGAAAAATAGGATAGAAATAATTAGAATTACAAAAGGTTTAAACCAAATTTAAAGAAAATGGATTTATCAATGCAAAGTCAAGTCATTATTTAATTGGATGCACACTGCACAGCCTATCGAAAGCCGGTATCACGAAACAAATATTTTTTTTAAGTTTCATTTATGAACATAATTTCGATTTAAAGAATTCTAAACAAAAAGTTTTGAAGTTGAATTCTTGAAAACTATGAAATAATTAATATGTCTCATTTTTTACATGAAAGCTATAATCCAGGGTCAAAATTAAAGCTAAATATTTTTTGAGAAGACATTCAAGGAAGCATTTTCACAAAAATTAAGCTTGCCGCTTTCCTTTTTGACGTTTGTTCCAAAATGTTACAAAAAATCGGAAATTATTGTTAGATGTAAAAAAAAAATATTCGATAATACTGATTTTCTCCTAAAAATATTCAGAATTTAAATTCTAACGGTAAATTATAAAAGAAAACTTTTTAAGCTATATATTGAATCGAAAGCTTTTTGAAAGTATGTTGCATACTTTTTGAGTTATATCTAATATTTTTCATTGCATACTTATAGGAATTAAATTTTGTAATTATAAAAATCCATTGCATGCCATTAACCTTAAGTGAAAAATGTGAAGAAAACAAAAACTCACCTTATCATTGCTCTCTTCTAATTCTAATATCCTAAATTCTAAAAGTTCGTTTTGTTCACGCAACTCATGTGTCTCATCCTGAAGCTCGATTTCCTTTTGTTCAAGTTGTTTTATCCGTTCGAGTAGTTTTTGTTGATTTTTTAAATTATTTGTTGCTTCAATTGCAGTCTTTTCCGATTCGAAAATTTGTTCTTTTGCTAAATTTAATTCATGTTGTAGTGTTTGATTTTCCTTTTGGATGGATTCCAAATCATTTTGTACTTTTTCAATATCTTTTGTGTAGTTTCTTATCTGTGAATAAACAGAGAAAAATAAAACAAAATTAAAAAGAAATATAAATAAAAGAAAATTAGTAAAATTCATGACTTTTACTTTGGAACCGCCAAAGAAATCTTTGATTTGGGAAGACATAAAAAAGCCTAATGACTGGCCTGGGGTTTGATCTTTGTCAAGTCCTTAGAGAATCCCCAGCATAATATTCTTACAGATTGTGCAAACAATAGAATTTTTGTATGCGTATCTATTTAGAATACGCGAGATCACGGACAGATCATAATGGACATCGTTTAGGACGACAAAAAAAAATAAGTATCTCCGCACGCGAGACAATGCACGATTCATGTTGTCAAAGCACAAGTCCAGCCAGAGGCTCGGTTCAGTAGGTCCAACATTCCTAAGATCTTCTCCATAAATGAAGATCTCTTCTTTTTCAAAGGGACCTTTACCGACAAAGGGCAGCTGTTGGTGGTGCTGCTGCTGCTGTAAGTAACAACTATAAATTGTTTGCGCTTACGGGAGGACTGATACTGATACGAGGGATAAAATGACTTCAGTTCAAATACACACACGACTCTCCTTGGGCTTCTCCTTTAAGACTCATAAATTTACATAATCTTCCTTTTATAAGCCCTCGATTGTGTCTCCGAATCTATACTCCTTCAAACACAACATCACATACATACGTACATATGAGCATACTTTGGACGTGTATCTTTGTTTGTTAAGCACACCTCGCTTATAACTGCTAAATATAAACGCGGGATCAATGTGCCAGACGAAGGTGACTTTCGGGATCAGCACTCCTTCGCCATGGGAATTCATATTCAAGAAAGGTATATATGTACGTAGGGGATCTTATAGGTTTAAGAAGCAGCCTTTATACTCACCGTTTGCCATATATCTGCAGGTTCCATGCCATTCGCTGGTGGTTGTGGACTTATGGATGGTGGCGCTGATGAGAGCGCCGAATCTGAATCGGAATTCTGATGATGATCCTGTTGAGAGGAAGAGAACAAAAACAGAAATAATAATTAATTGTCTATTTATTGATGATTGATGTGCTAAGTTTAAAGGGTTTATAGACAGTCAACTTACCTTCGATCTGTAGACATGAACATCGTTATGAGCTTCCAAGATTCGTTCTGTGAATTCATGTGGCTTTGAAAAGAATAAAAGGAAAATGTGAATACTTTTTATTGCACTGAACTTGAAATAAAATTTTTGAGATAGAGTGTTGAAGAGAAAGGGGGGAGGGAGGTAGAATATTCAAATGAGCTATATTGTATATGCTCACTTTGAAAACTCAATGATGCAAACAATGTTTTGTATATGACAAATTGACGAACGTGATTAAACTTCACCTTAAACTGATATTGATTTTTTGGTTTTTCAAGGTTTGTTTTTCGGATTATACCCATCACAGAGAAATGTGGCGGATAATTTTTGGGAGTGTCTCCGATACGGTTGAGTAAAAATATTTGTTTTGTGTTTTTTGTTGTTTTTCAAATGACACGGCATTTTAAATTTGGCATTTATAAATAGAGGTTAAAAAATTAATAAATGCAGACAAATGCAACAAAAGAAATTGGATTATTGAAACAAAACCCTGATTTGTACCCATTTAGTAATATTCTCATTTCGGAATTTTTCCATTCAATTCAAAAATGAAAATATTGAAAGAACTCAAACGCAAAACAAAAAGTCAACACCATGTGCATTGATTTATTTGATGGAAAGCATAAATATGGAAATATTCGTTCTTGTTGATTCTCACTCGTTCAAGTAAGTTGGATATAATTATTGTTATTTGATGTGTATTGTTCTTTTAGTTGTGTAATGCAAAATAAAACTTACCATGGAATGAAATTCCTTATCGCCACATGTCGTCGTTATAAAGCATTTATCATTGTTCGTTTTAGTTTTGTTAGTTACATTGCAATTTAGGTTAATATTGTTTTTATTGCGCTCAATATCCTTGAGTTTTTTCATCTGGAAATAAACAAACAGAATAATATTCTTATTTTAATTTGTTTTAAACATACATATACATATTTAGGAAAAAGGCTTTAAAATAAGTTTGACAACAAAAATTATTTTAAAAGATTTTTAACCCGGAAAGCGTGATTTTTGACAGACATGGTTCTTATGTGTTACTTATTTTTTGGATGTTCACTGACCTGTTTTTTTTTTTAGTTATGATAATGATGAGGTGTAATTTAGTTTTAAATAAATATAAATGTTTGTTTATAAATTTAAATTTTGTAAACAAAATTATGACATTTTTAATTTCTTTTATTGCATGGTAAATATTTTTCTTTTGTCGAAAAATCAGAAAAAAACTCGAGTTTAGATTTACAATAGGTACGTTTTAAGGAAAATATTTAGTCAAATTATAACCTAATTCCCCTTTCAATGCATCTTTCATCAGAATAATTAACAACAAATTGAGTTTTATTATAATATTTCTCAAAATTCTCAAGATGGTTTTCTTTTCTATAAAACTTATTCTTAAAGAACGATTAAATATATAAAAATAGATAATCCCAAACATTTCTCACATTCATTAATTGTCAAATTATACCAAATAAATTATCCAATTAACTACCGTGTCCAGTAAAATTAAATTATATACCTAATTTGATTCAATTTGCTTGGACATTATAAATCGCGCTAAACAAATTTTAACCACCTGTCATAGCGAGACATATTAAAAAAAAATAATAATTAAATAGTCCGTCTTAATTATATACATATTCGTTTAAATATATCTGATCTCTCTCTCCCATGACATATTCCATGAATTAGATATAAAACACAAGATCTTTTCAAAGCTTGCATGAAGTAAAATAGTATTGAAAATTCTATGGATATTTAATTTTGCATGGCAAAAAGATATACAACAACATATAAATTAAAAATGTCTTGAGTAATAACAAACTTAGCGATATTTGTTGTCAGCTTTATACTGACGTAACTATTAATCTGACAGAAAAATATAACAAAACGTTTGTAAGCTTGAAGCATATTAGATTGTTCGTACTTTTAATATAAATTGCTAATAGTCTAGGAAGAAGGGTTTTATTTTTGAGACGAGCCATACTGTCATAAATGAATGAGATATGTATTTTTACTACATTGGAAATATCCTTAAAAAGAGAGAGATCAAAAGTCTAGTTTTAAAGTTCACTACAAAATTGGACTTTTAATGCATATCTATTCGACACTGATACTATTGGAGATTTCAGTTCCGCTTATTAACCTTGAATCTGAAAATAAGATGCTGATATCCTGAAAAACTTGAATACTATTTATTTTTGAAAGCGTGCCGCTAGAATCACTGATTCTTGTGAGGACAATACAAAATAAGGTTAATTTCAATTTAGTCTCGAAACCAGAATTGAATCGCACTGAAGAACTCCAACTAAAGTCTCTTTACATTTTAAGCAATCACTTACATTTTTCTTTTTTAATAATTGGTTAAGTGTGAAAGACTTTGATTGGGATGAAATTCATACCAAATAAATTATCTTGTCAATAATAATGTTTGCCCTAATTGACTTGACCTTAGTTTTATATGAAAACAAAGCTAAACTGCAATAAATTCACTCAACAACATTTGTCTAGATGTCAGAAATCTATAGCAGAGATTTTTGTTTGAATAAACATATTAAGAATTTTTGAAGGTTCTTAGTTGGGCGCCAATTTAAATTCGTGTTTCTTGTGTTTTTTTTATTGAAAAAAAGTGTAAGGGCACTTTTCATCCCTCAGTTTACAAGAAGTGTAACGTCACTTTCAACACATTTTCTTAGACTATTTATAGAGAAATATACATAAAATTCAACCTGTCACTGATGGCAAACTTATATGAATGATAATATTTCTGTCTGTCCAGCCAGAGTGAGCAGCAACTGTGTATAGCAAAAACAAAAACTGCGACTGCCGGCATATTACAGTTAAAACATTTAACTTAAAATAAATACCATGAACTGCCTCGCCGCTGCAGCGTATGTACATATATACGTTTAGCCAAAGAATTACCTTCTGACAATGATGATGGCGCGTTGTGAATAAGTGGTAATTATGGAGAGTATGGCTTGAGGCAGACTTAAAGTATCTTGAAGCCAGAACATGATTTAAACTATTTTACAATATGTGATGGTGGATGATGTTTTTTTTTTGTTGTTAAATGTAGATCGTTTTAAGCAAAAGGCATGTTCTCTTAACAATAATTATTTAACATGGATATGTAATAATAAAACGATGATGATGGACACAAATTAAAAACATAATTAAGCTGTTATAACTGCCACTTAAATAAATGGCAAGTCGTATAGATATTGTTTAAAGATACGCTTTAATGAGCATAAGGCAGCACCTACAATCGGTCAGGTCAGTGATCTTAGGGTTTGAATTTGTATATAGTATTTGCTTAATGATACATTTAAAGTTACTTTGCCATTAAAGTTCTTAGTCAAGTTTTAAAAAGTTTGCATTTTTCTTAAGTCTAGAAGTTATTAAAGTTTCTTTAATTAGCGAGTCAATTTGATTGTTTTTTTTCCAGAATAGTTTAGCAGCGAATAATTAGACAAGGGGTAAATGTAGTGAACTAAGTATAATCTAAAAGATATTTAAGAATCTATTGTTTGTGGTCTTTTAGTATTCCTATTACCAAATATGACGAAGGAAATTGAGCGAATGTCGGTATTATGGCCTGCACCACCGACACAACCTTTTCGCACTCCATACAATTTCTATAGTATGTCATTTGCGCCAATCTCGCAACGAACTTTGAGTGAAGTTTAAGTTTAACGAAAACAAAACAAAAATATATAATGGAATGTTGCAAAATTTAAGTTAAAATTTGATCATCGTTTTCTATCTTTCGTTTATTTTTAAAATAATTGAACAAATAAATTAAACCATAACTTTATCACTTTGTTTTAATTTTCTTCTTCTATTTTTAATTGAACTTTATGACGTTTAGTTGTCAGAAACTAACCTTAGAAATTGACAATGTATAGTTCATCCGGCGAATTTCGAAATTCAGTTTTACAACGAATGCGAAAGGTCAGTGGATCGAGTTGACTCATTGTGAGTAAAATTCTTAGAATTCTGTAACCGTCATTGCTACCTATTTGATTTCTAAAGATAAATAACAAATTGCTAATCATAATTCTCAAAGGTAGTGTCATTGAAGTTTCTAAAGAAAATAAAGACAGAAGTAAATTGTTTAGCAAAGAGATAAACCAAACGACAAAGTTCAATCACTGCCAAAAACTATCCAACTGTTTCTATATTTATTTTTTTAAACATAAACACCCTATTAGCCTTCCATTAAGCCGTCTTTAAATCTTCTCAAAACATCGAAAATAAAACAACGAACTAATCTATGGATAAATATGTCAAACGTCACCCAAATCCCATCAACAACCAACCCATAAACTGTCATTTCGAACAAACCACTAATTTCGATGTGGATCATAAAATTTTATCGCCTATTGAGCTATTGAGCGGACATTCTGCGAGCGGTGGAGGTTGGTCTATGAATATGTTGATGTAAGAACTGTCATTTATGCAACTCTTATATTCTCTTGCTTAACCTAAACCGCAAAGATCCATTGATCGGCATACATCCATTCATGACAGGCACAAAACAACAGACCAACCGACCGACGCGACAGCAGCGTCAAGATAGATGGGTATAATCCTCTTTGTCAGCTATTCAGCTATACAAATATTATATTCCATTCAGCCAACCAGCCATCTAGAAAAATAGATAGACAGACTAACAGACATTGCGTCTGTGTTGATGGATTGATGCCTATATGCATTTCCATATATGTAAAGGTATCCATCTTGAAATCGAAAATCCTGTACACAAGATTGGAAAAATGAAAAACCCATAGAATTTATGGTAACAATCTTTGAAAACAACAATGTTTTTGTTTGTTTAATGTTTTTCTTGCATTTTAACTTTATGGTTACCTGATGAACCTCTCTTAGTGTAGCAGGGCACCAGAATTTATTTATGGCTCGATTACAAAATTGAATTCGTAATTATTCTTCTTTTTTTTCTTCTGGAAATTACAAAAATAATCTCAGTCAGATGAAAATTATGTTTTTTTAAGGAACGGCCGCGGCCTAAGCTGAATTAATTTCATTTGAAAAGTGAAGAAAATGAAAATAAAGAATAAATTGAGATTTGCGATTTGAACGATTTGTGGGCGGATGGATTGATAGCTGAAAGATTGTTTCTCTATCCGTTAGAGCGTCCGCGTTGTCTTCGTCGTCGTTCATTTCTGATGTTGGTATTGTTATTGTTGTTTTGCAATGAACGGAAACGATGTGCGATGTGATGGCGCTTCATCATGATGGATCAAATGTCAGTTAGGATGATTGAATGAAGTAATTTAATTCAGTGTTGCTGATGTGCTATGGAAGTGCATGTGCAATATGTTTTTTTATTGTTTATGGATTCGTTGAACATTCTTGAGAAATAGGCTCTTTGATTTAAATCTTTTTTTTTACAAAACTATTGAACTAAAAATAGATGCTAACGGGATAAGTATTCTAAGGTGTATAACATCGAAGCCATCGGGGAGTAAACTATATGCACACTTAAAGGCACTTCGGAATAATTATAGTGCTTCAAAGCATCCAGGTGGCTATTATGTTCGGATATTCAGAACAAGCCCGGACTAAGTGTAAGAATTTCCAAAATTCAGATAGTTATGGATATCTTAATTGGTTTTGAATGAGATAGTAGGGCTCCGGCAATGTAGGATAAGTACATCAAACTGGCAAAGAATATACGACACTTTCTGGACTGTACAGTGTACGGATCCCAACAATTTCCGAAATTGTTTAAAGCACTAATATGATTTTAAATTAACTCAGAAAAGAACCAACAATATCAGAGCATAGCAAAGCTTTCTTTAACAAACTTTATCGAATAAGCTAATATGTAATCCTGGGTTTATTTTTTAATTTAAAAGAAAAAGCTTAAGTACAAACATTTTTTCTATATTTATCAATCGTCTTCAATTTTATGTATAGTGCAGTTGATGGTATTATTCAGATTAGAATCATCAGACATTGTTTCATATATCTAAACAACTAAAGATCATATTACTGAGTTCAAAACTAGTTTTACAGCAAAACAAGATTTAAAGTGGTTTCGAATGCAGGACATGGAAAGCAAATTATACCGAATATAGTTGTCTTCTCAATACTAGAGAATTAAAGCACACCTGGTTTCATAAGATGGAATATTTTAGTTTCTAAAAATCTTCCGCACAGCAAATTTGAGAAATAATTGATTGAGTAAAAGGATTCTATATAATGCAACACTTTTCAAGCAAAGGTCTAACAAGGGATAAAAAAAGGGTTTTAATAGTACAAGGATCTTCAAAAGTCTTAGAATTTCTAGAAATAAACCCAAACATCGAGTTAGCTCTAGAAATAACATGTTCAATTTGAGTGAAAAGCTTATTTTAAAGTTAAAGATAACTCCAAGATCTTATTGACTTGTTTATCTTTCTAATGAAAAATTTTTAATTCTCTATACGTAAACAATTGGATCTAGTATAATAGAAAATGTTCAAATATTGCATTTTTTAATATTGAAAAATAATCTATTTGTAGTACACTAGTTAACAATGTAGTCAATATCAATCTGAATCTTACTGGCATCTAATGAAGATCTTACAGAACTAAAAATCTTGAGACCATCAGAAGATAAAAGGCACTTTGAAAATGAAATATAATTTGGCAAATCATTAATAAAAACAATAAAGAGAAGTGGTCCAAGATGACTGCCTTGCGGTACACCAGAAAAGTTTTCTATTTCTCCGTTCAACCAAACATCTTCTAATCCAACTAATTAGATTAGAGTAAGACCCAAGCAACTCAAGTTTGTTTAAAAGAACATTATGTTGTACGCGACCAAAAGCCTTTGAAAAAACTTTATAAATAACGTCGACTTGCAATCGATTTTCAAAATAACAAAGACAGTAAATTGTAAATATTGATAAACTGGTTGCTGTCGATTTACCTTTCATAAAGAATTTCTAGCTATGCTGATGATGGGAAATGTCAATTCAAAATAAACTATAAAGCTTAATTTTTACAATCGCTTGAATCGGAATCGGTGGCGTTGGTGTCGTGAAGTGTAGAGATTTACGGGAGCGAGAGGAAAATATTATTTCCATTCTTAGGAGCAGCCAGCAGAGAAAGGGAGAAAATTAATTTACCAGCTACTAGACCTTCCACAAAAAATATATAGATGACGCCCTATTCGAATTTCACCATGAGAGCACTATGATTTTTATATACAAAGGCAATAGGTCTATTTTTCCACAGATTTGTGCAGAAAAAATTATGAAATACTGGGAAAATATAAAACATATCACCAGTTGGAGTATTTGAACGAAATAATCGAATTCACAAACCATTTCTTTCGATAAGTTAGTTTTCCAGAAATTCATATTTTTTGGGTCGAGTTATTTCTTATAAGCGGAATGCAGACCACCTCATTCAATACCACAAGACCACCTCAAACCCGAAACAAAAACTCATCCCAAGAAAAATCTAACAATGGCAATCGAAGATTATTTGTTTCAATATTTAGTATTCCTGTTCGAGTTGATTCAATTGATTTTTAAATGTTTCATCAATGTGGATGAAGGTGTAGCAGACATTGTTTTTGAACTTTGCGATAGAATTTGCCTAGAGGTATGTTTTATATTGTTTATGATGATTCTGGTTATAAGAAAAAATTATGTCTATGCTGAGATAATTGTGGATACTAGGTATTTAATGATATAGGATAACTTTTAAGAGGTTGGAATGGTAGCACTATTAAGTCCAGCATGGACAAATTGATTTGTGGGAAAACAACATATTACGCTTAATTTTTGACCAAAAATTAAAACCGGTTCTGATAAATTTATAAAAGAAAAGAAAAAACTGAGACTAACTACAGAAAGCTTGAAAAATATAATTAATTTTGAACTTTGAGACTAAATATGGTTGCAAGAGTTCCCGCTAGTTTTGAAGAAACGCAATAATATGGGGTACATTTTGGAGAAAAAACTCATTCATATTGTTTTTTGAAAGCTAAACTATAAACTACTACGATGAAACACTATTCATATGTGGGGAATTTTCCAAGACGAATTAATAGAGAACGACTTGTTTCGCTTGAATGATATTATTTTATTAAGTGATTTGACAAAGCTGTACATCGATAATGAGAACTAAAAATAATAACTTTCGGTTGGATCATTCGATCATAAGGCCCAATCATAATTTTTGAACAACGATTTCTATGTAAATTGACACAAGTAAATAACGAGTGCTTGCAGTTAGGCATAGTGCGATACAAAAGTTTACTGACTACTTTGGAATAAAGTATGCTACACATATGTATAATGTCACTTGTTTTGGCTTATTTTAGCAATCCAGACATCTTGTAGCATATCTTTTATAGATGTCGGAAGTATACGGTATACGGAACATCTAAGGTTCTACAATTCATTATTTGAAGGTTTTATTTCGATTTCAGAAAATCTGTGTGTCTCTCTTTTTCACCCTCTTTCTTTGTCTTCTCACAATTAAACCATTCTTAAAAGTTAGTTAAAGTTAAAGAATATGAATTTAAAACTGTCTAAAATAGTTCTCGGAATTCTGCTAAATCTCTTTCGTTAGATCAATAATACACTTCAATTTAATATCATTGCGAAAAGCTAAGTTATGCATCTTTTTTTTTCTTACCACAATTTCATCATCATTCAAGCCATTAATTCAAACTGAACTGTCATTAGTTAATGGTCAATAAATGAATGAATGATTTTTTTCTAATATTAGTCTTTTTATTCATCTTCTTATCTATTGAAAAAGCATAGGAGCTAATTAAAGATAGAGAAAAAATCGAAATGACGGAATGCTCGTCAAAATGTCGTCTACGAAACAATCAAGTCTTACGGACTTGATGTCTTTGTTTGGGCCTAGCTAGTTACAAACTTGTTTTTTGTAACTTTTATTTATCTTAAGCTAGTTTTTCATTTTAAGTTTTTCAGCTGCAAATGACAGATTTTGTTTTTTTCTCCTCTCGACATAAAAGATGTTAGAGAGGCTTTGAGAGTTGTTGATTATGCCGTTTTGTGCGCAAGTGCGTTATTATGCAATTGTAGGTTTCATAAGTCCGATTACATTGATAAATATTGCAGCAGGACAGTGCAGCGCAATTAGAAATTCCTTGGTGGTGCTTCGTCACAAGTTTCAAATGTAACCGATGAAGAAAAAAGCTTCTACTGTCTTTTGCTTCGATTGAAAAAGGAAATTGGTATTTAGGCCAGTACAAATAGTTTATCGTTTATTTTTAATAAATCGGTAATTATAGTCTGAAAAGTAGTGTTGTATTTAAGACGCCTGGTTATAAGGTGACCTGATGACCATTGTTTTTTAGTGAACCCTTAAGGTTTCTGATAGTCAACATGCTTATGCACTTCTTCAAGCCACGGTTTATCGATACATCTATACGCTTGTTATATTGGCCTCAAGGAAAACCTTAACATTTGTTGTCCTTGTTTTTTAAGTGACTTCTGGAACAAACTAATCGCCAATCTATTAAATTGCTATGCGCAATTAAGAATTTTCATTTAATCGGGGTCACACGTTTGATCTCAAGCGACTAAGCCTGTTGCCATTGTCCGAAGCAACATTGTTGCAAAAATAATCGAATTGTAATGAAATTCAACAAACAAACGAACTTCTCTTTAGTTTGGACAGTTGGATCTTTAAGTTGCTCGCTTTTATATTGTGGTTCGGATTCGGTCTTAATATAAATATACAAAATGACCAAGCAAAACAAGCAGATAGGTATACAAATACCTTCATTCATGCAGACTTCTTTCTTATGCCCAATGCGTCTATCTTGGTTATGTGCTGTTGGTGCAGTTGGCGGATAACATTGGTTTTCCTAGAAAATTGAAAATCCGGGAAAAAAAATCGATGGTGGCCTCTGGAGGAGGATTGCAATGCGAAGACGAAAAGCGAGGAGTCCTATTCTACTGGTGATGGTGACATGGGCGCCATGGAGATAGCCTCCACACTTAGGTAAAATAGTCTTCAGCTAAAAAAATGTGGTTTGTTTGTTTCTACGAATTGGCATGCCAAATGCGTACGAATATATCTACTACACATTTGACTTAACTGCGGGAGCGAAGAGAAGCTGGAATATGGCCTTCGATAAGTCGTCCGTCGTCGACGTTGTTGTCGTTAGTGTCGTTATTGGACTTCAATGACTATTTAACTTTGTTTATGTATTTATATTGTTGTGTGTACGTACCTACGTTTTGTCTCTTAAATATCGTTAGCTTGTTTGATAAAATAAAATCACAAGTGAAAGCCGCCACTGATGCACCGATGATGACTTTGGGTAAAATATATACACCCAGCATCTGCAGTGCAAAGTTAATTGACTTGAGTTTAAGTCGAAATGGTCATAAAAGGATTATTCTGCAAGGCGGTTTTATAGATATGTTAATGTCAGTACTTTTCACTTTTATGCATATATATTATATTATATAATAACGCAAATGAAATACTGCTGATGAATGGAGTTGCCTAGAATTCGTTCTTTTACTTTGTTTAGTTTGGAAAAAAAGTCCAAAACAGCAAGTCTTATTAAGAAGGTTATTCTATTTCCCATATTTAGCAATAATTTAAGACTTGATACTAATAACTAGGGCAACCAAAAATATGTCCTAAAAAACTAGTTTTAAGGGCTTATAATATTCCCTTAAAAATTAAATATATGCCCTCAAAATATGCTCAATAAATGTAAAAGATGTTTATAAGAAGTGTTATTTGCTTTAGAAAATTTATTAATAAGAACAATACCAATAAAAAAAAAGAAAAATCAAAACTCTTCTTCTTCACTCAAACTTTTTGAAGATAAATAAAACATCCAAAAAATTTGTTTAATGGCGAATAGTTAAACTTCGCACACATATGTCAGCGATCAGTAAGAAAATTTATTGCAAATTTTTGTTGCAGTAAATAACTATTCCCTCAAATTTTTGAAAATTAAGCTTTGTCTGTTTGATCGAAAAACACTTTTATAAATGGAAAAGCTCCGTTCAACGACAACAGAAGTGATCGGAGCGTATTTGAATGCTTAAACTTCAGCAATTGTATAGTCTTTAACTGCTATGGATTTCTCTCCTGACAAAGCCATTGCAATTATTTTTAGTTTTTCAAAGCCAGCCAGAAAAATCTTCTTTAGCGATAAGGCGGCACATTTTTGGATGGATGAGTACGTGAGTAAGCAAAATTGCCGGATCCATCAATCTACGCAAAATTCACGACGTGCCAATGCATCCAAATCAACTTACTCTTTGGTGTTAAATTTGGGCTGGAAGCGTCATCGGTTCGTACTTCTTCGAAAATTATGCCGATGATCACCGAGTTTTTGTGGCCTGAATTGGATGATATCTATATATGTATTTCGAAGACATATTGTTTTAACAGGATGGCCCTACGTGCCACACAGCTTAAGACACAATCGTTATTCTGCTCAAGTGGTTTTATGGCATGGTTATTTTACGCCGAGGCGACGAGGTGTGATTTAACCCCTTTAAGCTTTTTCTTGTGGGGCTTTCTTAAGTCGAAGGTCTATGCAAATAACTGTAGACCAATTCGGTTTTCAAAGACAACATATAATCGATGCCATCGTTCAAATTAAGCCTGATTTATAAGCAAAAGTCATCAAAAGCTAGGCCTTTCAAATGCTCTCCACCCATCGAAGCAACGGTGACCATTTAAACGATATAATATTTCATACAAAGAGTCATTGATAGGGCTCTTAAATAAAGATAAAACCTCATTGACATCTCATAAGCAACTTGTTTTATTCAATTTTTAAATCTACCCGCCATTATGCAAATTTGGTAAAAATTGATATTCGAATAGAATATCTCGAGAACAAATGAAAGTTATCGATTTTAAAATTATTTCATTCTGTACAAAAACAGATATTGAAATCAAATTTTTTTTATCATTTTTAAAATATTGTTGTTAACTTTAAGTTATTTTTTGGAAAATGCAACTTTTTTTTACAAAAAAAAACGAAAACCTACAAAACAGCTAAAAACTGATGACAAATGGTTTTCGACTCATGTATCTTGAGAAAAAAGAAATATATCCACTTCAATATATTATATCTACATACAAAAGGAGTTAGAGCTTGTTATGGGCTTGAAAATTTGGTGTCAAAAATTCTGCTTTAATGAGTTAAAAAAGGTTGGCACAATGTTTTTTCATTTAGTTCCAAAAAATAATTCCAAAAAAAATGAAGAAATGTTCTCCACTTAAAATATAAACAAAAAGTACACTTAGGCGTATACGTATTTTTTTTGTATTCCCTTCTAATATTTTGTATCTGAATAATTTCTGTTTGCTTATCTCAAAATCTCAACCGGTCAGTCAGTATCTTATAAAATCTCAATCTATTTGTTACAAATCAAATCAAATGAATCATAAATCAAGTCTATTTTGAATTCCCCCAAAATAATAAGAAACCAAAACACATGCATTCGCTTTAAAGGAAAACAAAAAAGATTTATTGAACTTGCTATACATAACAAACACTCACTCTATCACTTATGCTGCATCATATTATAGAAATGGTTGCAACAATGTTGCAGATTGCAGTCTTGTTGCAATACAAATAGAGTCATTTCGAAGTGAAGTTAAATTGTTTATCTTTTCATCCGCACAAATAAGTTTTGAAAGAGAATGGTATATGGCGAAAGTTCACAACACCAACTTGTGAATGATAAATGTGTTTTCAAAGAAATGTATCTTTGTTTTGATAGTAAATTCATCCGTTCATACGAGCATTATGAACTTAAATTGTAGTAAAATACGAGTAAGCTAAAACAAGCTCGAAGTTTTATTTTTAAAATTATTCTTGGAATAAAAATCATTAACCTGTTAAAACAGTTCTTAAAGCATAAATTACAAAACGGCTTTCTAAATTATCTACAATTTAATGATATTTAGGAACGTTAAATTTGATGATAAATTAGGCAAATAATGCCTAATCATCATACAACATAATTTCAACTGATGCAGGTACCCCTTACATTGTTAGCCTAAGTACTCTCAACACTATTACCATCCCCGCAAGAGCACCCGGTTAATAGTGCTTCACACATTTAATTAATCCACTTTATCCGAATTGTAATTAATTCTCCGAAATGTCACTAAGTCACGTCACTATAACAACACCACATCATCATCGGTCTAGTAAAAGATGGAAAGATAGGTATAACAAAACAAACCTACATATGAACGTGAGTATATGCAGTCCATAAAATGTTAAACCACTTAGGTTGATTATATAGCATCTCGCGGTATAATGGGACATAAGCAAACCAGGCTCTCGCACTCGCAGCAATCATAAAACTACCTTGACATTTTTTCTCGCTAATTTTTCACTCAAGCTACCTCATTAGTCTAATGTTTCATAAGCAAAATAAAAATAGTCTTGTGGTTTAAACTTTTTAACTAGTTATTTTTTCTTTTTTATGCGGGACCATATAAATTTATGAGCGAAACAGTTGCATGATCAGTGATATGCACTTGCATCTCTATCAAAGTTATTATCATTATCATATGTTTGATGCGGTGATTTTAAATGAAGTTGGTACATAACTTTTCGAAGCACTCGGCAGACAGAGTGCCGTGGACGATTGTGGAATTCAGAGGTCATTGGAATTCATTTGTTCAGATGTGAAAACTGAGATTAAATAAAAGTTGAAAAATCGAAAGAAAAATGTAAGACAAGTGAGATATAAGTAGTTATGAAAATTGTAAATATATTTATTACCGCTGTCAAATTTGAACTAATAAAGTCTGAAGCGGATTTGTTTTTTTTTGTGTCAATGAATATAATATACAGGAAAATTAGATGCAAAGAAGGACTTCTAAAATTCTACTTAAATTTACTTTGAATATGAAGAAGATGTCAAAGTAATCACTTTGAAAATATCCTCTAAAACAACAAAAAATTCATAGATTCTAACAGTCTTAAGTTTTTGACCAATCATAGGCTCAGCAATTTCAAACAGCAGAATTTAAAGGTTTAAATATACAGACTTTAAGATAATTTGTCTTTATTTGAGGATCTGTTTTTGTCAAATGACCTTTGTATAGAAATGTAGGTAGAAAAATAAAAGATCAAAGGTTCGGACAATGGACCGCTGATTGATGTAGTTATCATCTTGATTTAGTTGTACCTTTTTCGTCAGATCATCACCACGTTACAATAAGTAAGCTCTGGCCTAATAATTGCGGTCTTTTAACTGGTGATTCTACTACATGAGTAGAATGCGATCTAAACTTTTTTGAATCTCTGAAGGGTATTTGGACTCGAGCTCAGCTTTTTATCCAAGATTATTCCTACATAATAAACTTGATGTGATTGTAAAAAGTATAAGCGCTTAGGCAACTCCTTTTGTCTTATTCTACTATCTTCAAGTTTGGTAAGGATTTATGACAACAATACAGATAAGTGGCTAGTGTAACCTTTTTTGAGGCGGTCCCCTGGATGATGTAAATTTAATCTCTGAATCACGTAGTTAACAAATGAACTGTCTATGTTTAAACATGAACATTAGATTATAATAGATTTTCTATTTCGCGATTTGTAAAGGCTTTTGGACTGCAATGTTTTGTACGTTGTTGAAGATCCCCTCCATGTCTAACAATACGGCTAGAGTATTGTTCTAATGACGCAATTTCAGACTGTTTCTACATATTTACCTATAAGTCCCCTTAAGGTTTTAAGAATGAGAAATTTGAGACTGATGGGGGGATGGGACTACATTCGCGTAGTACGGCTAAATAACGTATCTCTGTACTTCACACTAGGAACGAAATTGAACAATAGGGTATAATCATGAGCATTTCTACGAGTGGGAGTATTACGGTTGAACTATTTCTGGCTATTTTTCTAGACCATAGACCTTTTAAAACTACATTGCTCAAGCAACTTGAATGAACCAATCAATGTTGATATTATCAGCAATCAATTTTAAGTTTGTATATTCAATACTGTCTATTTAAGTAAGTTGCAGGATCACCAGCAAAGAGATGGCAGTTATACCCAAGCTTTGGACGTACATATATAAGTCTTGTAGATAGCAGCCATATTAAAGGAGGAGAAAAACTTCTGGCATCGCCTTAAGAAACCTAAACATCTTGCCGCATTTTTTGCGACATCGCGTATGTGACCGTTTCACGAGAGGTGTTTGGGGATACACATACTGATAATATCGAGATGTCTCATTGATGCAAGTGCATCCATGGATAATGGATCACTTTAACGATCCAAGACAGCATTGCGTCCACCCCATTGTACAATACTGTTTAGGTCGGAATTTAATGAGCTTGTAATATTTTGTAGTTGCAGTTCCACATCCGAAGAAGAGGAACGTGAGACTGAAAACATATATGAAATGTTTAGAGTACTATCGTCAGTAAAAGAATTAGTTGAATTAAAAATTGCAGACAAGAGAACATTAATAACTCTGAGAAAGAGTGTCGGAGACAAAACAGAGCCTTGGGGCATACCAGCATTTAGTTTCTTTATTTCAAATTTAGAACCATCCCATACTACTTATTTTGAACGGTCTGGAAGGTAGTTTTTTATCCAACGAAGGTGGGATTCTTTTAAGCCGAAGGGATGCATTTTTGATAAAAGGGCCTGATGCCAAACACTATCAAATTCATACTTTTGCCAAAATGATGTAAAGATTTGTTCCACTGTTCGTCTGAGCCGATAATTGATTAGTGTATCCATAACATTGGCAAGAAGGGACGTAAGTACAATTGGTTGATAATTGGAGGGGGATAAGGGTTTGCTTTTTTTGTGTACTGGCTGACATCGAAACTGGAATGCTCTAGCACAACTTTGATGAGCAATATGATCCTTTACAGAGGTTTCTTGATATATTCATCAGCATCACTAGTGTAGAGACGTGATAACCTTCCTCACTCAATAAAAAACCTTAATAAGGATACGACCTCAACGGTATGACAATATTCTAATTCCTTTAAATTAGAAAAAGGGCCAGAAGAAAAGAGTTTCCACATTACCTTAACCACTTACTCGAAGGTTATTTTGCTTCTTTTTTCGTGAAGGTTTATATACTTTTCCAACTACCATATTAGTTGATAAACGAAAAGCTAAATCAAGTATACTTAATAGCAGTTGTTTATCATTAACAAATTGTTACTTTCCTTTTGAAAATGCTTTTCGTGACCATGAAGACGACATCATGTTTCATTCCTTCCAATTCCCATATTCCTATTATAGATGTACCTGTACACAAAACTCCTCTCATATATACATCAGCCAGCATAATTTCCATTTCTCTGGGATTTAATTGATTTAACGTGTTACGAGTACGTTTGAGTATACATAAGTCTTCTTTTTACTTTATTCCCAAACTGAATATTTTCCCAGTAAGAAGTTAAAAATACAAAAATGCAAATCGTGGTTGGTACTGAATAAAACAAGAAAACAAATTTGCAATTGTTGTTGTTGTTGTTGGTTTAATCTTATAATATCTAACCATGTCCATCTTGTGCTGGAGAGAAAGTGAATTAGCAAATTGTTTCTTTAATCCTTTCCCTCATCACAAACACCATACACCAAACCAACTGACATTCACTATGCGAGTCTAATGCCACGCAATTAACAATGACACTCATTTATTCCAAAAAGAAAAACAAAAAACGCATCTATATACGCATGAATTTCAAATGGCATAAAACTGAAAATAATTATTTAATGCATTTCTTTTTTAATGATGTGGGAACTCTGGCAGGCGACACGACACGTCGACCGACGCTACGATGCCATTTCAATGACTCGAGTTTAATGCTCTTTCTTTACATAAATTGACAACCTACTCACCACACCAACAGTTGGTGTCATTTATTGGTCTAATTGTCACTATTTCTCTTTGTCATTATACAAGACATCAACATGCTTTTTGTTTTACTACCAACAAAACAACAACAATAAACCTACCTAACAATTATAAGCTGCTTCGATGTTAATTGGATTACAAGCGGACATAATGAACATTAATTCAAAACATATTACAGCTATATTTGGTTTCAATTTTGTGTTTTTAAGTACCGTTCACTCTAGAGGTTTTTGCTTTGTTTGCTTTACAAATCACAATAGAAGCAGAAGAGTTGGTGATTGTCCCCAATTCAGGTCAAGTTACAATAGAGACATGGAATCAGCATTGGACACTCGCTTTAAATCGATGGTAATGATGGTAAATGGACTTCAATTAGCAAAACAAAACATTTAAAATATCAAAATTAAGAAATCATTCATTACATCGACATTCGACATTATTTTTGCACAAAAGATATCAAAAATAAAACAAAACCTATTGATTTTTATCCCAAAAGATAAAATTTTCAATTTTGAGGTGAGCTTGTAAATGGATTTGATGCCCCTGGTGATGAATATTATTACTATTATTACCCATCAATATTGATGTCAAAAACGATGTGAAGATTGTGTGTTGTAATTTGTATGGTGGCAAAACCATTAAATAAACACTATCTTTATATTTACTTAACCTACAACAACTATGATGAGAGCCTCTACATAAATTATGATTGTGAATAAATAAAGTAATTTTCTTATTTGCATATTGTGATCTTTTGATGAAGTCATCTTTTTATTATTATAGAAGGTACATTAAAATTACCATTGCCAGGCTTGAAGTTAAATGGTAGGTATATTTAATTTAAGAAACAAAGACAAAAATATTATTGGCAATGTCGAAGAAGCCTTAGGGTATTCGGTCCAACATTGAGTAACAGCTCCAAATACCTAACTACATACTTGCTGTTCGAGTATATTCACTTAGTTTCATGTATGAAAAAGGTTAACTATCAGTTAACTTAACTTTGTATGACTACTTTTAGACTTTCGCTTTTGATTGAGTTGTATTCAGGTATCCCTGACCCCTGAGGATATTTGTGGGTTTGTTTGAATAATTGTTAGACAAGATTCAGGCGGCTAATGAGAACTCGCGAACATTATGTGATTATCAATCAATAAGACCTAAAAGTAGGAAAACAAAAAAGAGGACTGTTTGTTTCATAAGATTGTGCAACATTTATTCCTCTTTATATTTTTGACAGCTTGACGAAATTCACAATTAAAATGAAATGAGTTTTTGGATTCGAACGTATAAATTCATAATAGAGACGTGTGTGAAGGTTTTCTCGATTGCGAAGTTTTTGAAATTATAAAAAAAAATCGGCTCGCGAAACCAAACTGTTTTTCAAAGTTTAAGATTAATTATATGTCTTAAGCTTTCTGCGGTAAGACTCATATTTTCATCCTAAAGTAAGCAGAACCGTTGATCTTGTAACTCCTTCAGAATTCGCCATTAAAGCACCGTCTTCCAAGCCGAGGTATTAGCAGTGACAAACGCTTTAAAATAGGTCTCAATGATGGCGCTATCACGGGCCGATACCACCATTTTCATTGATAGCCAATCAGCAAAAAAATCGATTCCTACCACAACTATCAAATCGAAGCTTGTACATTACTGTCACCAAGAACCAACGGTTTTTAGCTCACATCATATCATAAGACTCTGCTTAGTAACAGGCCACAGTGATGTGCCCGGAAATAAGAGAGCTTATGAACTTGCGAGGAAAGGTACAACGCTGAATCAATCCAATATAGACTCACCCATAAGGTAGCAAAATAGTCAAGGAAACCATTGAACAATGAAAAAGGCATGAAACCTTCGCCACAGCCAGGCCCAAATTTTACAAAACAAGATTCCCTTCGATTATGCACCACGACAAAAAATCACTACAATTTCTTGTGAGTACAAAAATCGGCTAAAACCTCTTGGGCTATCACAGAAAGAAAATGCAGCTTGTTGACGAATACATATGCAAAGGGTGTAATTTTGAGGAAGAGGACGAGAACACTGCTGACTTCCAGCCTAGCATTGTGCCATACAAGATACAAATTCGTGGGCAAATACTTCTTCAGGAATCTTGAAGAACTCGAAAAACTGCAAAACTGCAGGAAACATTTTCTTAAGCTTCAAAGTCTCTAATTGGTTTGAAAATGATAACAGATCAAATCAATTTTTCCATAATGAACTTATTAGTGCTTTTATATACACATTCCACTTTTCTATAAATTATCCTATAAAAAGTGGGAATTCATGGGAAACCATGGATTTAGATTCCAGAGACCATGAAACGTCAAAAAACACTTTGACAGTTTGACAGTATTTAACTGTCATTGTTACAAACAAAAAGAGAAGAAATTCTAGTATAATTAATATATCGCTGTCAGCTGAAGACCAAAATTATGTCACAACTTTAAAACATCGATAACGAATAAGTAAACTACATATATCTTGTTGTAATTTTTTCTCCAAAATCAACTTAACTTTGATCAAGTTACATGTCAACGATTGGATTGTGTCTCTATAAACGGCCCTAATATGTATACACAAAATGATACGTACGAGTATATTTACCACCCATAAAAAATCAACAATTTTTTAACTAAATCCAATTTGGTATACCAAAAACCTTAACCATACATTTATGCCACATGCTTTATCGCTTTTAACCACAGCTTTCGATTCAATTAGATTTTTAAATCGTTGCAAGTTTATATTCACTATAAGTAGAAGGTATGTAAGTAAATTTAAACGTGTGGAGCCCACGATCATTCTGCTACAAGGGAGATGAAAATGACTTAAATTGGACCTCCAGTTGGAAGCAAAAGCAACATCAATTTGGTGGTAGATATCCACACGACACAAGGAAACAAAACAACCAAAACCAACTAACCACCTGCAGTTATAACACAGGTTGAAAATGGAATACTGCCATAAGCCAAACGCCTCGCCGCGCGCGCTTCGACCGAAGCTTGGAAGCCTGAAGCCAAAGCCATAGCCAATACCAAAGCTACCATAAGACGCGTGCTCTTGCTCTCACGACCAAAAAGTCATTTCCCTCGATCGATCGTGCTGCTGTACTGATGGTTGGTCGTTTCGTTTCACGTCGCTGGCTGGCGCTGTTCACTGCATTGGAAGCTGGGAGCTGTGACTGGGATAGAAAATATCATTTATGGGGACATTGGAGATTGAAAGGGGTCTTTTTGTTCCTTTATATTTCGTTTTGAAAGAAAATCTCGTTCAATCTATAGCTATTACCATTTTATGATGGTCTCTTATAGTTTCTGTGTGCCGTCGAATGCCCTGAAGTGAATTTTTGAGGAAACGATCTGATATGGTGCGATCTTATGTAGCTTTCATGTCACCAAATACTCTACTTCCCTAGATTCTTTTCGCAATACTCTCAAATCGCAATCCAGTTGTCATTTCTAGTTCAGGCGGCTCGCGCAACTAACTTTTACACGCATTCTCTATACAAAGTAAGGCAAAGTAGTGTCACCTGTCATTTCCTCATTTTTTTATGGGTAAAAATGACAACTTGAACATTCCCCAGACATCATCGCATTTGAATCGCATCGGCTTCGTCACCGCGCGCCGCCACGCCGCCGGACCGCAATGTGTGATTTTAAAGTCTAAATATTTGAATAAATGGGCGGTGGTGAAGCAGCGGCCGCTCGGCGGAAGATATGAAAATATAAGATAGGTACGTGTGTGCGGTTAGAAATTCCCCAGAGGCGCTTCGTGTTTTGGGGGAAAGGCCAAGCAAATTATCCATCAACATCGTATTTTTATAGTTTTCCCTCATCGTCATCTTCATCATCATCTGCATCTGCATGTCGTCGAAATGACATCGCAAAATCATGTTTTTCCATTCCAAAGCTCTATGCGATGGTCAGACGAACAGGACAGTTGTTGTTGATGTCTGTCTTCAGTTTGAATATTTAGTCAGTGGCATCTCTCTCTTCACTTTGCTCCAGATTCAAAGGCTATGCGTGTGGCTTATGCAAATATACAAACTGCTAGATGGTGCCTTGCCAAAGACTTTGTGGCGAAATATATAGGTACGCTCACTCTGTCCGATCGCAGCAAGATAGCGCATCAAGAGGATCGTTTGTGTGAGAAAGCCGACAGGTCGTTTCTGTAATTCCTCGTGACTAATTAAAGTCGAAAACCCTTCAGCACTGTGATATCGCATATACATACATATGTACACTATTGCTCAACTGAATAGAGTCATGAGATTTTAGCTTTTTAGCTTTTTAACTTCCCATATTCAATACGTGTGTTTATATAAACGATTTTTAAAGATAAAAGTGCTCAAAGACAAATAATAAATAAATAAAATTTAACACTCCCCAAATGGTTGTACCTAATCAATCTAACTGCAGTGTAATACAAACAAATTACTTTTGATGATGTTGCATGCAAATTATGTTTCATGCATAAAAATAGAAAAACAATTAAAGATCGCACCGCAATAGATTGGTGAGATATTTATTGTTACTCCAACTCCAGAGTCAACGGCGGCGAAATGATGATGGAAGAAGGCATTTAGCTTCGGATGGGAAGAAAAATGAAAAGATGATGGAGAATTACACAATAAGCTGATATTATTTATTGATGAAGGTTCCTCTATACGTTTTTGATAATATAATATGTGTTGTACAAACTCTAATGAAGAAGACATACATAAGATGGTGAACAATGAACTTTAGTACGAGTAGGTTCAAGCTTCGGAAGAAGAACGTGACAAAGTATAAAGATAGATCAATTGGGCGAGATACAACTTCTTCCGCTATCCAATTAATTTTTTTAAATTTTAGTCTAAGGAAAAACACATTTTATACAAAATGGTGTTCAGAAGCGGAAATAAAATAAAAAAAATGGCGAAAATGTTCAAATTTTTTTCTGACATTCAGCGATTAAGTAAAATACTGACTTTTGGGATTTAAAATGGGAGGTTTTTGGATTAAAGATCATTTTGACACACTTCAATTGTAAAATGGTCTAATGTTTTGTTTTTCGAATTCGATAATGTGTCATTTGCCATTTTCAAATATAGTTTATAGTTTTATTAACAACATTTTTATAACTCCAAGAAAATTAATTATAAAATATAACGCGAAGCCGACTGTTAGTTCTTAGTGAAATCAAAGAGACAATTTATTCTTCTTCAGCTATAGTAATGACAAAAATATCAACTTAAATAACTTAATAACATTATAAAAAGCTGAAGAAAAAGTAGCTTGTTTGTTTGAATGCGCTAATCTCAAGAACTACTAGTCCAATTTAAAATTGTGGCTTTTTTTTCTTTTTGAGAGCTTCCGGAAACGGTTTAAGTTTTGCTAAAATAATCTATTACAGAACTGTTTGACTCGATTGTAATAAAAAATGTGCAGGAAAGTTGGTTCACTATAATCTTTTTCATGCTAACCAAATTAATTCTAAAATAAAGCATGCGAGTAACGCCGCGGAGCTCAGCTAGTATTTTATAAATAGTAATAGAAGAACAGGATTCTATGTTAAGCAGAGGTGGCCATCTTTTAGCTCAGGTTTATTAACTAAGGTTGAACTTATTTTTTGATTTAAATAAGTTTTACCAAATTAACGTATGTTTACCTACTCAATAATTTATGTTTTACTTACTTTGATGTATGTAGGTTACTTAAGCTAGATTTTTTTTGAAACAAGTGGTTTACATACCTGAAACGATAAAAAAGAAAAAACATATTATTACATATGGCAAGTTTATTTTAGCTAATAATTTAGAAACGCTTTTAAAGAATAGAGACATTTTTTTGAATCTTTACGATCTATCGTAAGACGTGTGGTTTTTAATCTGGCAATACTTTTTTCGGAGTTGGTCTTTTTGACAGCTGTCACTTGATTTATCATAATGAATAGACTTACTCCTGAATAACGTTTGCAAACCGTGCCAATTTATACCAAAAATATTGTTTCGGTTCGATCGACGAATCAAATCAATCAATTTCGTGAAGGAACCTTCTGATGATCGCATTAAAGATCGTGCGATTTAACACCACTGGACTATTTTTTGTGGAGTTAAGCGAGGAATTGATAGATTTCTCCAAGAGTAATTGTTGTCATGAGAAAGTACTTTCTCAAATTAGCCTTTCGGATTCGGCGCATAAATTGTAGGCCCTGGTTCTGTAAGAGCTGTTGCTCCACTCAATTTTTTGTATTTATGTTAAGTCACTTGTCTACGCAGATAAGCCCAAGACGATCGACGACTTGGACGAGAATATTCGTGGCGTTATTGCTGACATATGTACATACATACGTCCCCAGTTACTGCAAAAGGTGGTCGAAAAATTGGCCTCTCGGCTGAAATTTATTCAAAAGTAACAGAAAATTTATATCCTTATAATAAAGCCGAATTCTTGGCCAAAACATTAAATAATATGCGTTTTATTTCTTCTTGAAAACCAGACTTCATTAAAAAACACCCTTTAACTGACCCATAAACTCATATTGCAGAATATTTAAAGTTCAAAAGAAAAAATAAACAAAAAAATTCAGATACCTATGTGATATGCGTTTCGTTTTCCATTTAAAATGTCTAAAAATAACAATAATAATAATTGGCACAAATATTCCAACCCATTAACCACCTGCCACTAATTTTCCTTGAAAGCAAAGCCCTGTACAAAGCCCAACAAGACTGTTATCTAGCCTGCTATTTCTCCCTTTTGACAGACAGTTGATTGCCAAATTTGCATGCAAAAATTCCCCAGCATTCCATAAAAGTTCGAATTTTAATTAAAAAAAACAATACAAACAAAAATATCGTCACCTTTATAAATACCAAGCAACTTATCAACTGCACTTGAATTTCCATTGAAATATCCATTAAAACGCAATATAAATAGTGACAGCTACAGCTAGGTACAATATTGATCCGTCATACCAACTTGGTAGTAAACTTCTTTTGGTCAACGGCCCGGCCGCGCCGCCGGGAGACAATAATAATACGCCATTTGAATATTTTATGAATTTCTGTTGATTCAATTTTGTTTTGGTTTTATTTGTAGGAATTCTTGTGATGGCGACATAAAAACTATTCAAATTAACACAAAAAACGGGAGCCACAATTACTGAAAACATTCCAGAATAGTAATTATTCTTGTAAGTCATGATGTGAACGCCAACGCGCACGCGTATCCCGTATGCGTATATGCGTAATAAAGGTGCACTCACCTTCTTTCGGTGCGGGAATAGTTAACGAAATACTCAGTTACGCATTTCAGAATTTACAATCAGATCAATGAATACGGTTTTATGGTGACCAATTGTTGTTTTTTTTTATTTAGAAGAACTATACAATTTTTGATATTTTTGAAAAAATGGTGGAAAAGAAAAATGTTTTTACTACTTTCTTGTCGTTTTTGATATTTTCAAAACTATTATTCGTAAATTTATAAAATTTTCTTAAAGTTGTCTCGTAAGAAAGTGCATTAAGAAAACTGTACAAAATCAAATAAGTGGATTATCAAGTAAATAGATGTTGTCTTAGTAAAGATTTAAGCAGTTTTCCAGTAGCCTAAAGTTGCCTAAGGATTAAACATACAAAATAACAGATAGTACATCTACAACTTACCATTATATCTTGATGTTTTAAACAAACATACTAAAATGATAACAAAAATATGGTCACCCTCCTCTGTAGTAACGCGATATAAATCGTTAAGAAATCAGTGACTGGCATTGTTAAACTCGCACTGATGATCAGTGATCACAAACATGATCCATTGATCCTGTATGTTTGGTTTATTGAGTAAAGACATACAAAAATATAAAAGATTTATTGGAAAATATAAAATTTTAGGTAGCTTGAAGCACATTAAAAGCAAAGAATGAGATTGATTCACATGACAAATTAGGAAATAGTGAGAGGAATTTTAAGTTCAACTCAAATGTATTTATGAGAAACACCTTCATTGAACGAAACGAAGGTGATCAACCTGATGATTAAGATTGAATTTCCAGGGAATCAAAATGTATTTGTTTGACGATGGTGGGGAATTGTATGTTTGTTTTCAAAAATCATGAGGTGAATTTTAATTCTAGATTTCATCAAAAATATAATCGAAGTAATTTAATATAAATTGTTATGTTCTTGTTGATCGATTAACACAAATTTTGATGAATAAGAAAGAGGAATAGAAGGAATATTTGTATGTCCATAACATAAATATTTTGGTATTATGTATAGATGTGCGGTACAGTTTACATCCGTCACACTTTGTTTGTTCAAAAGTTTTTGACAACATTTTTAAAAATTTTACTGAATTTAACTTTAAAGCGTTTTTGCAAATAATGATGGTGAGTTTTTCGGTTCCCTGTCATATTTTTGCATTTTTCTGGCCTTAAAATCACTCTCACGTCAATTATCATGGCGACCATGCACTATAGGACTAAACGATCTTGAGCGTCTCGAAAATTAGTTTGAAGAATAAATTGAAAAATCTAAGACGGGGATCTTAAACAAGAAAATGTGTTTTTTATGAAACAGTGTTTTTTTTTTTGCATTAATACTAACTAACTAAATACTAACATTATTTATTAAAAATAACAATTTTAAAAACAACAAGTTTGAAGTCAAATAATTTATAAGTTTCGGGATAGAGTTATTTAAAGTTACACATTTTTGGAAAGGTTGTGTCTACTTATTTTCAAAAAAGTTACTTTCTTTTAAATTCAATGCAAAAATTAATTTAAATTTATTTTTTTATGTTTTGAGCTGATTTCAACCAAAGTTTTCGCTGTTAGCTTCAGCTGGATCGACTGAGTTAGTAATTGTTTTGTATTGTAATTTTAGAACCAAAAAATTATAGTTAAATTTCTGCACACGTCCGCATTTTTGTGCAAATAAATGTTAAAAAACGACTTTGAAACCTTTATGTTTTATTATACTTTAACGTTAACAAACGAAACATTAGAATGATTTTTTTAGTAATTTCTTTTTGAAATAGTGATACTTATAACTGGTATTACATGACATCTTTCATCCACAAAATATTGACTTATGACGAAAAAATCATAGATTGCGATTTTGCCAATTCGTCAACTTTAAGAAGATACTCAGGAAACACGAAATAAAGACTATTAAAAATGTAAGTTATCATATACGAAAATACTCACTACCAGCTAAGAAAGAAGATGCTTTTCAAACCATTTTATACATCGTGTTTTTCAATAAGAGCGCTACAAATGTTTTTTTTTTTATAAAACAAAAACTGTTCTGGATATCAACGAAATTCTTTATTCCTGTGAAAGAGCGTTAAGTGCCATTATGTATGGAGTTCGTTTTCTTTTGCATGGCCATCACGGGAACGCTTGCAGATGTCAAGACGCTGAACCGAATTTTCGACGGTTTTCAAGCATAAATCGACCGATACTGCTGCAATTTCACGTTTGATATTCGTACGAAGTTCATCAATCGTCGCATACTTGTGAGCATAGACATATGATTTGACGTAGCCCCACAGGAAATAGTCTAAATTCGTCAAATCGCCCGACCGAGGCGGCCAAGCGACTGGACCATTTCGTGAGATAACACGTTCTCCAAACTTGGTTTCCAATAAATTAATTGTGACATTCGCTGTGGGCTTGTGGCGCCGCCGTCTTGTTTGAACCACATGTCCTCCAAGTATATATCATCCATAATTGGGGCCAACAATATTCGGTTATCATTGAACGGTAGCGATCCCCATTCACAGTAACGTGCCGGTCTTGATCATCACGGAAGAAGTACGGCCTAATGACGCCGCCGGCCGGCCTCATGACTCATGGAGTACGTGTGGATTGCTGCTTGACCAATATCTCATTTTATCGATGAAGCCAAAAAGCCAGAAATTAGCCTTATCGCTGAAGATGATTTTTCGATGAAAATTCGAATCATGTTCAAGTTGTTGCTCAGCACAAATCACGAACATACGACGCTTCTGGTGGTCAAGCGAATTCAGTTCTTGCATCAATTTAATCTTGTAAGGATGTAGGCCAAGATCTTTTCGTAAAATTCGCCACAACGAACGATGTCACAGAGATGCGCAACGCTAGAGAACCACGTGTGAGAGACACAATTGGGCTTTCTGCAAATGAAGCCTCAGCGGCAGCAATATTCTCGGCACTACGGGCACTTCTTTGTCTTACTGGCACGGGAACATTTTGTACTGTGCCAGTGGATTCAAATTTGTCCACTAGACGCCTACTTGTTGATCTGCTAGGACGATTATGACGACCATAAATTGGACGTAGCGCTCTTAACGTTGATGCCACTGACTGCTAATTTCGGTAGTATAGTTTAATAATTTCGACTCGTTGTTGGCTCGTATATATTTCCATCATGAAATGGCAAACCTTACTGAAGAGAAATGTCAAAAGAGCGGTAAGAAATATGGCGTCGTTTGCTGTCCCTGTCGCTCTACTTTTGTTGCGTCCTTGTTGAAAAACCCTGTATATGTCACACTAAATGTTAAAAGTGACGTTTTCAAAACTTCACAATCAACAGATCGATTTCCACGATCGATTTCGTCATTCAGATTGCTTTCACTTCAGTTGACATTTGATCTCGTATCCATGATGATGATTCGAAATACTCGTACACAATGGATTGGGAAAATAATTTTTGAAATCAGTGGAAACAAAATCAAACATCAAAAGAATGAAACACTCGAAGTGATTGATATCTAGGAATATGCGATCAATTTTTTAGGATTTGTTAATTTTTTAAAAACAATGGCGTAAAATTTTAAACAATTTATTGTTATAAGGGTTCAACAATAACTTACTAGTCAGCAGTTTGCTAAATATATAGCAATTTACTAAGAGTCCAAAATTTTAAACATTTCTTTTCATTTTGTTAACTAGTAAAATGATAATTGTTTTTTTTTTAAATTAAAAAACGAACATCGAAACATCTAAAAAGTGGAAGTTCGTGAAAATAAACAAAGCAAATGCCCTTAAACGGACCTATTCATCAAAATTCCCACCTGTAGCCGGGACCATTCTATCGACTGTTCTTATAAGATTAATTATACAGATGTCATATGGATTTAGAAAATTGCTAAAAGTTAAAGTAGTCATCCTGTGATTTTAACTTAAGCGATTTGTTAAGAGAGTAAGATCTTAAAAATGTTTAAATTTAGGTAAATTATCTTTTAAGCTAAGTAAATTGCTAACATTTAACATTTTACTAAATAGTTTAAACAATCAAATGTCTCAATAATACATTAGGAAAAAGATGTAATAAATCAAAGCTGTTTGATAAAAATTGTCTATATACGATTATGATATGATTGCCTCATAAAAACTAGGAAGAAAATCCGATATAACGCACTATCGATTTCAATTGCACTAAAGTTTAAACTGCTCTCTATATAAGATCGTTGGTCAATAAACATAAACATTTTCTTTATGATCCCATTTCCATTTGCGTATTTTTGTACTAAATAGGAGTATAACTTGTGACGTGCGGTTGCATAAAAGTCGATTAACTTTTTTTTATTTTAGCAGTATTATAGTTGAATTGGATTGCACAATATATTTATGTTGTTTTTTTTTTTAACTCATTATGATGTTTTAAAAAATTTAAATTTATTTCATCACAGTGAAAGTATTTATGAGGTAGCATTAAATTTAACAATTCTGCAAGTGCAATGATCTTGACGAGATCTAAAAACCAGCTCACATGTTCCGAGATCCCATGAATTTTTATTCTCTGATCTGCTCGCTCAGCTCTGAGAAGAATTCGATGTCATGATCAATTTGGGGGAACTATTTTTTCATATATTTGCGCGTGCCTCTGGCTCTGACTCTGTCTCTGAAGCTGGATATTTGTAAACCTTTTTTGTGTTTTTGCAATAAAGGAGGCGAGTTCAATGTGCATGGTGTTCAGTGTTTGGCTGGTGCATGGCCTAATGTTATGGTTCGCTTTCCGGTATTTCGTGTCATGGAACACGATGTGCTTTTTTTCGTCTCGAATTTTTTCACCTTAGACTTGATCAACAACGACGACGACGATAGTCATCTCTTGGAGGATCATTTGCAGTTTTGATTTTGCGGTTTTGTTCGTGAAAAAGTAAAAGTTATAGTCTGATATAGTCTCTGGCTGATGCGATGGCTCAAATGCATAACGTCAATTTTTATTTTATTTTTTTTTGTTTTGAAAAATGTCTTTGAAAATAATATTTCGATTCGATAATAATGTAAGATAGGTACTGGTTTTAGTTGCTTCTCGTTAACTTCACCTTGACAGTGTTGATTTATGAACATTTTTATGTGAGGATCGTTTGTATTGTGTATTTGTTTGGCTGATTTCGGAGTCAATTAGCTATTTGAGACCGAGAAAGAGTGTTAGAGAAGATTAGGAATCAATTTTTTTCCTGGATGATCTTAGAAATGACTTTGCTCATTTTAGTGAAATAAAATAGAAATTCGCTCATATCAAAATTTATAAATTTTAAATCTTTTTATTGAAACTGCAAGAGTTTAAGACTTAAAAAAGCAAATATTTTAGAATTCTTTTATAGTTTGGATCAGACAAAAAAAAGGATTAGATTTTCTTTTAGAAAACCCGCTGAAGAACATTAAACGAAGCTTTTAAACTGATCCTTCTAAAATAATGGAAAGATGACAATAATGATGTGTTTTTTAAGAGGAAAACAGCTTTAAGTTGGAAACACTATTCAAACTACCGGTCATTTTGTCAAATGTCAATAAAATTTATTTATTTTTAATTTGGTCACAAGTCACAGGATCACCTAGTAATGCGTATAGATTCGGTGAATGGGTCCAAATCACTAAAATATTGACGTCGAACCCAATTTTCATAAACGAAATTTGTTAAGCAACGAAGCATTTGGTTGAATTGATACGTCAATAAAAAAACTGCACTATTTGTAGTGACGCCTGTCTGTGCCAGAACGTTACAGTCAATGGTAAACCGTTTAGAGCAATTATGACTGACTTTTTCGTTCATCAATTGAACAACCACGATGTGCAGGAGCTGTGATTTCAACAAGACGTAACGGAACCGGGAATTTGCCTCTAATGTATGTCGATAAGCCTGAATCGATTGACTACTTCGAGGACAACATTCACCGCGTTATTGCCGATGTACGGGCACAAATGTCGGAAAAGGTCATCAAAAATTTGACCTCCCAATTAGATAGAGCCAACCGTGGAAAATTATCTTTTCAATACAAAGTGAATTATATGTCAATTTTAAGAAAAATCATCTTTATTTTATTCTATTCCAAAGTTTCATACCTCTTAAAATAGCCCTTTGGTTACATATTTAACGTTTGAACAAGCAACTTCATGCTTGGATAAATAAATAACCCCATTTTTGTCTAAATTTCGGACTCATGTATATTTTATGACCCTACATAAATCAATATTAATTTTCTAGTTTATCACCATTCAATTCACCAATTAACATTCAGAAATCCAGAAGAGTCCCGATAACTACGAAATTTTTTGACATTAAATCATGCGAAACGGAAACTAAGTAATTCAATAGAATTCAATAAAGAAAAATGCCCCTGTTTTTAAACCAGGAAGCAGAAGAATATTAAAGATCAATTGTTTAGTGTTCATATAGATTTTCAATCATCAAAAGAAACAAAAGAGAAGCCTCCACCCTCTATACAAAAGACGTGACCATATTATCCACTATGCCATCAGCATCTGTTACTTAATTGTCATCCATCTGTTAATTTTGTGTGTTCGTTTCGATTCATTGTCTTATCTCCCCCCTTGTTTTTATCAACCATCAAACTTGATTTACACATCAAAAAACGCATTTGCATGATCACGACTCCGCGTCAACCCTTTTCGTTGTTCGTTGAGTTGGATCTTCCGGCAATTAATAGACTTTAAACAGGGGAACACACTTTTCCTGGCAATTTAATTTGTTATAAAGGCAGACCTTTTTTATTCAGTCTTTTGAGAGGAAGTTTGATCCTGATGTGTAAAACAGCTCGTGCTGCTAATTTCCGTTTTACATGTATGGAAACAGTGGCGAAAACGTGTGCTTATCTTGAACATCTGGAAGTTGTTATTAATATGATGATTGACTATTCTTAAATTATGATAATGTGACATTCGAAAGGGTGGCGCTCTTAACAGCTTTGCTGCTTTTATGACATAGTTACAGGTATAGCGAACAAGATGCAAATTGAAAGAGCCCATGCTAGAAGTTAAAATTAAGCCTCTACATTTAAGACCCCATCCAGATGTCACAGTAAAAATCCTAGAAATTATACCATTAATTCTCCTGAATTAAATATTGAAACTCACATTGAGGACTTAGAATATGGACTACAGAATCCCTTATAATCAAGAACTTATAACCTATATCGTAAATCTTAGTTCTAGATTCAAGGCCCATCAAGTATGTCAACCCTATAACCTACAATTAAAAAGATCTAGACCAGGAAATCTAGACCCCTTAATAAAAACGCTACACCTTAAAACCTAGACCCACATCCTTGTCCTTCGGATGTGGAACTTCAACGGCAGCGTTTGATAAGCTCATTAAATTCCGATCTCGACAGCATTGCCTAATGTGAAATTATCAACTGTATAGAATTGAATGCTTCAAAAACTCAATGCTGCTTCCTGTTATTAAAGCGTAAACCATCCCTGGTGCCGCTATCGATGAGCGTCACTTACATCGAGGAAACTAATCAACTTTGAGTAATCGGTATTTGTATCTTATGGAATTATCACATATTCGACACTGACAAAATGCTACTAGGTGGTTAGGATTTCTCCGACATTGCAAAAAAAGTTTTATCCTTTCTTAATTGACTGTACAAAGCCTTCATTAGTCTCACCCCCAAACAAGTTTAAGTATTTTTGAATAGAATACAAATAAAGTGCACGACTGGGTCGCACGAACTTGCTCCTGTATGCAAAGAGTCTGTTTAAAAAAGTATCTATGTATATAAGATTTAAAAATATACCTGTAAAATAAGTTTGTCTTCAAAGATATATATGCCATTTGATTTGTCGAAAAAACCTCCATTTTTCAATTTTTTGGGAGGGGGTTACATTTAATACAGTTAAAATAATTTAAAAAAAAAATAATTTAAGATTCAAAATTTTACCTGAAAAATAAGTTTGTCTTCAAAAATTTAAATGCCATTTTATAATTCAAAAAACCTTTGATTTTAAAAATTTTTTTTTTGAAAATCGTTAGAGCGGTTTTTTTTTAAATTAATTTTTTATATATAAAATTTTTCAATTTTATTCTAAAAAAAGTTTTGGTATGCAGTTGTTTAGTGATTGTAAATATACGCTCTATATTTCAATTTCGTAAAAAAATGTTCACCCGTTTTTGAGATATAGAATTTTGAAAAAAAAAAATTCAATATTTTTTTAAAAATCCAAACAATAAAAAATTGCACTTTTGATAATCAAATATTGTTAAGGCAATATAAGAGCTCGTTCAGAAAAAAAAATTATTGAAATCGGTTTAAAAGTTGCTGAGAAAATTAAAAAACAAAAAAACGGTTCTATGAGCGGTACCTTTCCTGAGCAATACAAAAATATGTTTTTCTTATTAAAAGAAACCAAGTTAAAAAATAAAATTTTATAGAAAATTTAAAAAAAATCTATCGGTTTGTTTTTGAGAAAATTCGAATTTTCGTTTTTTGACCAAAAAAATTGTATGGGGGCCACTGTTAGTTTTGATCTTAAAAAAAAAATTAAAAAAACGCCTAACGCGAATCTGCTCAAAACCTTAACTTCCAAGTTTGAACTCAATCGACCCAATGGTTTAGGCTGTAGGAGCGTGGACAGACAGACAAAATTGACCGGACGGAATCGCGGGACCCACTTTTTTCGACTTCTCTACCATCGTAATATCATGTTTGATTAAAATATCGAGTTCGAAATTTTGCACGAATGCAAAACTTGCCATATACAGTAGACTCGCGATAGCAAAAACACCGTCTTACGTGAACACCGGCTAACGTGAACACTTTTTACTTGCGACATATAGGAACTATATGGCAAGTTTTGCATTCGTGCAGAATTTTGTCTGTCTGTCCACGCTCCTACAGCCTAAACCATTGGGTCGATTGAGTTCAAACTGGGAAGTTAAGGTTTTGAGCAGATTTGCGTTAGGCATTTTTTTCATTTTTTTTTTAAGATCAAAACTAACAGTGGCCCCCATACAATTTTTTTGGTCAAAAAACGATAATTCGAATTTTCTCAAAAACAAACCGATAGATTTTTTTTTAATTTTCTCTAAAATTTTATTTTTTAACTTGACTTCTTTTAATAAGAAAAACATATTTTTGTATTGCTCAGGAAAGGTACCACTCATAGAACCGTTATTTTGTTTTTTAATTTTCTCAGCAACTTATAAACTGATTTCAATAATTTTTTTTGTGAATAAGCTCTTATATTGCTTTAACAATATTTGATTATCAAAAGTGCAATTTTTTTTTGTTTGGATTTTCAAAAAAATATTGAATTTTTTTTTTTCAAAATTCTATATCTCAAAAACGGGTTAATATTTTTTTACGAAATTCAAATGTAGAGCGTATATTTACAATCACTAAACAACTGCATACCAAAAATATTTTTAGAACAAAATTGAAAAATTTTATATATAAAAAATTAATTAAAAAAAAAACCGCTCTAACGATTTTCGAAAAATTTTTTTGAAAAATCAAGGGCTTTTTTATTTATAAAATGGCATTTAAATTTTTGAAGACAAACTTATTTTTTAGGTAAAATTTTGAATCTTAAATTAGTTTTTTTTTTTAAATTATTTTAACTGTATTGAATGTAACCCCCTCCCAAAAAAATTGAAAAATGGAGGTTTTTTCGACGAATCAAATGGCATTTATATCTTTGAAGACAAACTTATTTTACAGGTATATTTTTAAATCTTATATACATAGATACTTTTTTAAACAGACTCTTTGAATACAGGAGCAAGTTCGTGCGACCCAGTCGTGCATTTTATTTTTTTACATTGACTACTCTGTAGCGTGAACAGTGTGTGAAAGCCCTATAACGTGAACAATTTTAAAATGCGTTTTACATAAAAAACATAGCTTCCTTTGATCGTTTTTCGGTTTTTCAAATCGTTTTACTAAATGGGGAATCCCATTAAGGAATTTCCAGGTATTATTTACTTTAGGTTGGCATTTGTTTAGTGCGCGGTGTTGGTTTGGCTCAATCAAAAAGAAGATTTTCTTGAAAAATGTCGCAAAAAGTACCAAAATTCTTGTCTTTGAAGGACAAAGTAAGTGTTTTAGAAAAATTAAAAGGAGGATCAAGCGTAACTAGCTTAGCAAAGCAATACAATGTTGCAAAATCAACAATTTGCGCTATCAACAAAAAATCGGAGAAAATTTTAAAATGTGTTAACAATACATTTTCTGGACCTGGAATGCGGAAGACCATGAAGCGTTCTGAACTTCCTAAAATGGAAAAAGCTCTTTACCGTTGGTTCATCAAACAGCGAGAAAAAAATTATCCAGTCAATGGATTGATGGTTAAGGAAAAAGCTAAATTTTTCCATTCAAAAATTAAAGAAACTCAGGGCGATTTTAATGCGAGTGACGGATGGTTGCAAAGATTTAAGAAGCGTTATGGTGTGCGTTTTATCAAAATAAGTGGTGAAAAGTTATCTTCTAGACCTGACCTTGTGGACCCTTTCAAAAACAAGCTGCAAGCCAAAATAAAAGAGCTAGGTCTATCTCACAATCAAATATACAATGCGGATGAATCCGGATTATTTTGGAAGCTGCTTCCTGACAAGACATACGTATCATCTCAAGAAAAAACTGCTCCTGGAAGAAAAACGGAAAAACAGCGCGTCACTTTTCTTGCTTGTACAAACGCAACAGGAGAACATAAAGTTAAGCTTTTAGTGATTGGAAAGGCAAAAAATCCTCGCTCTTTTAGGAATTTTAAATCTCCTGTTGACTACAGTTGTTCCAAATCGTCATGGATGACAGCTGCTATTTTTAAAAATTGGTTTCATCATTCTTTCGTACCACAGGTAGGAAACAGATTGCAATTTTGCATTGATTTTAAATGTTTTCATATGTAGGTCAGAACATTTTTAAAACACCAAGGGTTGCCCACCAAAGCTCTTCTTTTAATTGATAACGCTCCATCTCATCCACCCGAAAACGAATTAACATCTGAGGACGGGTTAATAACTGTGATGTTTATGCCGCCGAATGTCACGCCGCTCATACAGCCTATGGACCAAAATGCTATAAGACTAACAAAACTTTTCTACAGAAATAGTCTTCTAGCATCAATTGTGGCCGAAAAAACTGATGTTATTGAAGCATTAAAAAAATTAACGTTAAGAGACGCTATTTGCTATTTAAATTCGGCTTGGCAACGTCTTGAAAAAGAAACAATAGCAAAATGCTGGACGAATATTTTAAGCTCAATAAGCAATGAAAAAGACTCTGAAGAAGATATCCCACTAGCTGTTTTGAGAGAAAGAATTTGTTCACCAATCAACTCTCAAGAGGAACATACACTAGAACTTTTTCACGCAATTAATCCAGAGGTTTGAATATTTTATCTTGTATACAGAAAAAACATTTGATTCGATTTGTGCCCTTCTATGTAGATCATTTTTTCGGTTGCTGATGTCCATGAATGGAATGAGGATCTTCTAAACGACACCGAAACGAACGAGGTTTTGATCAGTGACGAATGTGAAAGCGAGGACAGTATTCTGGAAACAGCACATACCAGAATAGAGCCTAGGGAAGCAATCGACATTTTCAATAAGGCTTTGGATTGGGCTGAATATGAAAACTTTAATACAGCAGACATCAGCGTACTTAAACGACTTCGCGAAAAGGCAGTTTTCAGCCAAATAGAAAAAATGAAAATTCAGAAAAGGATTACGCATTTTTTTCATTAATTGCAACAAATTTATATTTTTTCATGTACATTTACATTTGAATTAAAAAAAAACATATGAATTATAGTTGAAACAAAGGTCTAATTTATTTTAAAAATTTAAAGAACTACACCTTCGTCAACATGAACAACTTCGATAACGTGAACACGCCCGGTTTTTAATAGTTCACGTTACCGCGAGTCTACTGTAGTTCCTATATGTCGCAAGTAAAAAGAGCTTTAAAATGATAGGCCCTAGAATCGTTACTGTGAAATTTGCCAGTAGCATTCTCCCTCGAACAATTCAACCGTAATACTGGAACTACAAGTAATGCTTATCAGTCTACCCTTGAGCTCAATTTGAGACGTAGTGTCCAGTATAGTGATTCTTTTTCTAACCACACGTCAAGAATGTGGAATGCTTTACCCTACTCTGTTATTCCCTCAATTTTTGATATTGAAAACTTTATGACCCCTAAAGCTCGCAATGTGTTAAAACTTTAAACATGGTAAGGGTATTAATAACCCCTTTAGTGTGTGCAAATTATAAAAAAAAAACTAACATCATTTAGACCACATTTCCTTGACACTTTACCCTTGAATTGAGACTATATGTCAGCTTCTTGAATTTTTAATCCTAAGAATCCAAACCATAAAAGCTAGATTCTAGAATCGTGGTATTTACTAGAGTTAAAACCTAAAATCTGCTTCTCAGAATCTAGGTCCAGAATTCAGATATCTTAAACATAGATAGAACTTGAATATACCGTTCCAAGGATCATAAATTCTTCATGGTGCCTTGTGTCAACTTAAACGATTCACATTGAAAAAAGTTCGGTCACAAAGTTTGCAACTGTTCTTCTTTGCTTTTTCACCTCAAAACCGCCCAATTACACCAGATGATTTATTTCCCCCTTAAAAAAAGTCCCATTTTGTCGGCAAATTGTATTTTTGTAAAAAGATTGCGCGAAATTGGTTATTTTCTGCACCAAAAACCTCTTCAACTTGACTAAATTGGCAAGAAGCTAACCAGTAGTAGGTACGGCCGTCGGAGCAATTGCAATTTCATGTGCGATTGTGTCTCTTCCAAGAAGAATCTCTGATGCTTCTGTGTCCGCAACATACCTACATATATGTCCCACATTAAACCAGCTGGTGTGCCTCTGTACATAATCTTGGATGCTGGGGTCCAGCTCCAGACCAGAGGTTCTTTTGGCCTGTCGCTATCGACTCTCGATCTGTTTGCTGTTGGCCAAAAAAAAACACACAAAACTCAAAGAGTGAAAGAGGAAACCTTTCTTTTAACTCTGGCAAAGTGGTTTCTATATAAATATTTTATTTTTCTTAAACAATGTTTTTGCTTTCCACCCGAGGTTAATGATGATGGAAGCCTTTTTTGTTGAGTTTTCACTTGAAAAAACCTGAGTTTAAGAAAAAAGTGAAAAATGGAAATTGAATCTTTTTTGTTTGTGTATGGTGGGGAATGCACTATGGAATGTACCTTTACGAGTCAAGAAACAAAAAATAATTATTTATTTTGAAGGAGGCCGGTGCAGTACTTGTTCTCTTTTTATTTTGTGTTTTTTAAACAATGAGGGCGTATACTCGTCCATTTTGAACCTCACAACCTGATTGATAGAGATAAATCAAATAAGTCGTGATACCTTGTTACATTATACACTTTTACTGAAATCAAGATTCATCTGGTGCTCCGTAGAAAAGACCACAGAAAATTTTGGAGTAAGACAAAATCAGGAACAATCAGACGTTGGATATAAGAGTTTAGGTACCTAGACTTTGGTTTGGTTTGTTTCTTTTTATGGAATTTGGGTTAACTTCATTTGTTTTCTTTGGATTTGGTGGTTGACCACAAATAAATAAGGAAATCATCATCTTGGACTGGAATTGAGATTTTGTTTTATATTTCTACTTTGTTGGGGAGAGAAAAGTTGTACCTATAATTTTTCATAGATGGTGTTTTGTTTGTTTGATCAGAAAAATATTATACCATATCGAGGTATTGGTTTGCTTTTTTTCATAGGGAAAGACTCTGAATTAGTATTCAAGTTTTAAAGAAAGATGTGGCGAATCAAAAAATCTTTATAGAAAAAACTATAAGCGTAGGCGAACTTTAGTCATAGAAATTCTGAACCATCAGATTTCGTTTTTTCATATCAATTTTCTTAGACCAAATTTCTTAGGCCTAGAGATCGATTGGCTTTGTTATTAATATTATCAATGTGGAAGTTGAAATTAAGTTCTATATCACAGAAGTCGCACATGAGGAAGCAACTATTAATGATCGTATTCAGGAAAAGGTAATATTTTTAAACTTGCTTATATATAATTCCCGAAAATTGTAGTCACAGCAACTATAAAACAGATTAAGATTATTTTGAAGTTAAACAGGGTCGATATGGAAAGAAATTGCCTTGAATACAATCATATGATCCGCAAAGATTAAGAGATAACAAACTTTAAAAATAAGAATGACATCATTAACTGGTAGGACAAAAATTAAAGGTCCAAAGTGACTTCCTTGAGGTACCTCCGATGTAATGAAAATAGATATTAGGGCGCAACAAAGAGAACTCTGTAGATTTGATTCTCCAAGGATGATCCCAACTAAAGAGTACCTTGGTAGAAAGCAAAGAGCTTTCAATTTGAAGAAAAAAGTATTTTGAGACATTTTTTTAAAGGCTTTGGAAATATCAGTGTAGATCGTTTCAACTTCATATCTACTCAATGTTTGGGAAACGAATTCTTTAAGGTGTGTAGTTGTTGGCTTGCCTTAATGAAAGCCATTTCAATCAGGTAAAAATATTGACTTACTGAAAAAATAGATTGAGTAATAAACTTAACTTTCGAAGAGTTTGGGAATACGGAGTTGTATAGCTCTCGGTCTATTGTTTTTGGATTGGAAAAATAAATGAGCCTTTTCAGCTAAAAAAAACGCACTACGAGAATGATAAATGAAGTGAAACCAACAAAGTTTAGGGACAATCATTTAAAGAACTAAAGAAGCTTTCATAAGGTATAAAAGGTTTTTTTGCTATAAATACTTATTAGGAGGCACAACAGTCCGTAGAAAACTACAGCTTCGTGACTATCAACTCTCAACCGTTTGTGAGTGCGAGTTATTTCAGGGATGGAAAGGACCTACAGTTTATGTTATTTGAGAAAGCATTTTTCATGACAAGAATTACTCTTGGAGGATTTAACAATTTCTAGCAAGATACAGTTCCGATTGAAAAAAACTTTAGATGGAACAGTCAGGGATTGAACCCAAGACCTATGGATTGACAGTCTTACGCACTAGCCATCATGCCACGGGTACTACAGGTTTTTGCTATATGATTCAAAACAGAAGGAAGCAAAGAAGTTTGAACTTTGTAGGGGTCCGAAGATGTTAAGTTTGGTGGAAGTCTGTCTGGTTTCCTTTTCGTATTCATAAAATTTAAAAAGAATTTTGGGTCTAAGAAGAGATGAGATCGTTTTCAACTTTAACAAGGTAATGGTTATAAAGAAGTTCACTTTATTCAGGGAAGCTATTATATGTATCATTGTAAACAGTTTTCGATGTTGAGTAGATTTTCCAAGGTTTTGTATGTGTGTTCCGCAATTTGCACAATTTATTGTTTTACCAAGGTGGATAAGATGAAGATGATCGAGTGTTGAAAGAATATTGGAATTTTCTTAAACTACAAAATTATGGTTCACTGAAGAAACCTACCCTATTAATTTAAAAAAGATCGCAGTCTGATAAACAATTACATACCAATTCTTCAATTTCGGAGGATGTGCTCATGGGAATGGAGTTCAACTCATCATCAGAAGCAGTCCATGTTAAGTTAGGAAGATTAAAATCACCCTGATTAAAATTGAATTCAGAGTAAAAGGTGAGTTAAAACTGTGTACAAATAATTCGTTTCGTTGGTAAGAACTGCCAGAAGACAAGAATATATCCATCATAAATATCCTTATGCTCTTGTAAACGAGCTAGTTGATCTTCCAATCCAAGATGTCTATCGAGCTTAATTTGTATCTGCTAAAAGGGTACAAGTAGAATCATTTTTGAGAAAATTAAGTGTTTAATATCAAAAACAGTTGCATTACGAATGCGTCTAAATTTTGAATACCAATTCTTTAAACATCAAACATTCTTTACTTCGAGGAATTTGAAGAAACTTCCAAGTTGCAAAACAAATCAGTGCAGCCATAAACTTTTTCCGTCGAATTACTGTTAACGTACAGATTAACGGTATAACGAAACCGCTCTCACCGGACTGTCAAGTGCCAAGTTTTGATCGAAACCTCAAAATTCAACCAAAATTTATTCATGGAAAAATATCTTCAAATTTTAACTTTAAAGCTTTTGTCCAATAGTACCTTAGCCTAAGGGTATGTTTACATATCAAATACACTCAACGCGATTGTTCAGTGTCAAATTCATTGCATTTTACTTTACTTAACAAATGTTCATTAATTTTGCCAAAAAGACTCGTCGCGTCGGTCAAACAGTTAAAATATTTGAGAAGCCATTAAAATACAAAATTCACACCTTTTCAAGAAAAAAATTGCAACAACGGATCTGTTTTTAAAGAGTGTCCATCAATATTTTAGGTCACAAACAATCACATTGTTCACATAAAAATAACTTCAAGTCTTTTTCTTAAGCCTATCCCATATGAAGTCTTTACAAATCTTCATGGCAAACACAAAAATTGAAGTCCCGCTGATGGCTAGTACTAATTATTATGCAACAATTCATCTAAGGCTCGACGTTTGGGCATTCAATTTGAAGTCATTGTTTGTCCGCGAAGCGAGTGCACTGTGTCACTATGAACAGACGCCATCTACATCCACTATACACTATGACGCCAAGTTTGAAGAAAAAAGATCTTTTGAACTTATCACGTACAAAAATGGTTAGACTTACGATCGGTCACTAAAAGATCGTTGGTGAAGACAAGCGGTGCAAATGAGGTGAAATTGGCAATAGACGATTTAGGTACATACATATACTTATGGGAAATTTTGTTCCCATCCTCACATGGATTTCAATTGTTTGCTTGTTTTGGAGGTGCGGCCGGCACTGCGGCGCAATGGCGATGAAAAAAGTCAGTCCATGCAACGAATCGCTTGTGTTGGCGGCATTCACTTTACCCACAGCAACTAACGGCGCACCAGTGACTATTGGAACGCCTGTCTTCTAATGGTAGTTTATTTTGTTTCAGCAAAGAGAAAAAAACAAAGCGAAATTAAAAAATTGCTGTAAAAATATCATTTTGACGGTCATGACACATGACCAAGAAAAAAGCCGCTTGTCATACTAGCACACTCCAACACACCGCACTGGTTAAACCTTACGACCGACCGACCGTTGTCATGGCAGCTATAAGAGAAGTTTGATGGGAATTTATTAGTTGCCAATCTGGGGCTTCAGGTCAAGATGATTGTCAAGTGTGGATGTGGAGATGGAGAGTTTGCCGTAGTGTTATCTTTTACTCATCATCTTTTAGTAACAATAAGTACAAAATTAACAAAAATAAGTTCTCCTTTAAGCGAAAAAACAAACGGAATTTCAAACGAAACGTGAAAGTTTTTCACAAGAAATATTGTTGACAGTTCGTGACAAGTATGACCTGTCAAAATAAAATGAATTGCAAATGTTGTTTTTGAATAAGAATTTGACTCACAGAAAAATAACGATGCAGCTAAAATTGAATGAGTTTTAATAAATCTTCTAAAACTTCACTTCCCAAAAATCTATTTTTAAGAAAAGTTGAATGCCCTCAGATTAAACACAGTTGTAGCTTAATCTAATCACCAACTTTTGTGACAACTAAGTATCAAGTTGTTGTGTATAATGCAACTAGAACCATCACCAATGATCACCAACCATCACGAAGGTTTTATTCTTAATCTTGTTTCAGTATTTTGTCGTTCTAAAGACCGGTCAAGAACTATAGGTTAATAGCACTCGTCGTCGTGTACAAACATCTCCAGACCCTAACCATTCAAAAAAGACACAAACTCCGGATATACAAGATACAACATTGCTGCACGATCACTTGGGATTTGCCATCGCCCGCAGATCTTACAGCAGAATTTCTGTTATTTGAAACGTTGCAACATGCTTCTTTCCTTAACTGATCACTCATTTACGGTCATAACCATGATCATGATCTTGGTCATATAGCAAGAACGAGATGATTGTTCTGTCAGACGAGATGCCATTTTCCTCAACCATCCCTCTCTATATCTCATCGCAATTCTCTTTAAGAGACTTCAGACTTTATTGGCAGACGGATGCCACTGCCACCGCGCGCCATCTTAAAAAAAAAGCAAACAAACGGAGTACGGAGTTCTAAGGCGTGTGGTTGACGTTTCGTGTGATTCTTTTCAGTGTCGTGTTTCATACAATATTCGCCTGAGCTGAAGCTGAAGCTGAACTCACATAAGGCCATCATCATAGACATCGCATAGAACACTTTTCATCTACCTAATTATGGATGTGTCATATCGATCTGAATGTCAGTCATCGCATCTCGTAGTTTTCTACTTCTGATTGAGCTTTATATGGTTTGAAGCGATTATGTTGCTACAAATGAGACAGAGAGAGAGAGAGAAGAGAATCTCGTAAAAAGATTTTTATGAATGGAATTCTATCGAGGTCGTTTGTTGCCTGTTTTTCCAATTTTGGCATTTAAGAAAACCAGCAGCTGCTTAGCTTGTGTGGGGTCAGATTAAATCCAGTTAATCATTTATGAGAAGATGTTTATGGTGTTGAAGATATGATAGGTAGTTTGCTATTTTGGATAAATTGATATTATGTTGTAGATAGAATAAGTTCACAGTCGCATCAAGTGAATGTAGGAAAGGAAGTGATTTTTGTAAAGATTTGGAGCAGTTTTATTTTGCAAGTTCGCTTGAGAGAGCTCTGATCAACAGTTAAGATTATGAAGCCTTGTTTTAGGTTTTATTCAAATATAAAAAAGAGAGCAGAAAATACTTTTTCCATAGAATCCTTAAACTGTCAAACAAATCTCACCTCTCGAGGTGAATATCCATTTTTTTAGCAACTCAACTCTTAATTGACCTCTAAAAGGAGAATTTTCCCTTTGGCAAGTACATATATATCAACTTCAAATGTGACCTTAGAGAAATGGTAGTATGCTTTTGATTCTAAACTATTTGGTAACAATCCTTTGTTCTCGAAAGTCTGAACAGTAATTTATATGGATAGATTCAGCAGATATTGCAGATGAAATTTAAGACTTTATATTATTATTATTGATGGAATATTTTTATCATAAACGGAAATTGATAATGATTTTATTTTTTCAAAAAATCTTATTTGAAGAAATTTATAACAAGTGGCTGATAGTCAATTACACACAAATAATGATTTATGAAGCTCTCCAGCTTAAGAGTTCTTACGTCTAATCGTTTAGATTACTAACGGTTAACCTTCTCTTTACAAACTGTCTTTTCAGATTCTGTAAGGGAGAGTGGGGCTTACCAACCTGAAATTTCACTTAAGAACAACACTGGCTTAAGAAGTTTGTCGATTGACAGATGTTATAAGCATGGTTGAAGCGTGGTTAAATTTTAAGTCCCGATGTTGAATGTGAACCCCACCTAAACGTCAATTTGTTTTTTTTTGTTTGCATTTCATTTGACATTTCTCAATTTCAGGCTAATTCAATTTGAACTATGGAAATATTCACAATCGAGCAACGCGTTAAAGTTACTCAGGCTTTTATGGGCGTTCAAATCAAAATGCATATCGTGGACTTCATGATTTTTTCTGTGAATTTAATCGGCCAAAGGTGCGTACAATCGAAAAAATCGTGCACAAATTTGAGCATGCCGGGTCTGTAAAAGGTGCGAAAACACCAGTGCATGCTTGTACAGCTCAACAATTGCACCTCTTACGCTCGTCGTTGATGAACATTATGCATAAAGACTCTTGTATTTACATGCTTGCAAGGTGCAATTGACTCAAGAACTAAAGCCTCTTGACCATTTCAAGCTTCGTCATTGGTCAGAATGTTGGAAAAAAATGGCAACAGTCGATGATCAATTTTCGAAAAAAATCGTCTTCGGTGTTGTTGACGAAGCATATTTTCACCTCAGTGGATTCATCAATAAGCAGAATTTCCGACGCCTTTGGGAAAATGATAATCCAAGTGTGATTGTCGAAAAACCAATGCATACACGGAGAGTGGGCTTGCGCCATCTTCGGGCCGTATTTTTTCAGAAATGAGGCCGATCAGGCAGTTATTGTGAATGGTGTTTGCTATCGTGAGATGATAACGTACCTTGTTATGGTCCGAATTGGAAGATATGGATTTGGACTATATGTGGTTTCAATAAGACGCTGTCACTTGTCACACAGCTAACGAAACAATGACTCTTTTGTGCGACAATTTCAATGGCCGTGTTATCTCACATGGTGGCGATGTCCTTTGGCCGCCAAGATCATGTGATTTAACACCATAGGACTTCTTTTGATTGGGGTTATGTAAAGGAAAAGGTGTGCGTCGATAACCCAGCAACAATTCAAGAGCTAAAGGATGAGATTATTCAACGCATTATAACGGAATAGGACCTCAATTATGTCTTAGCGTCACCAAAAATTTGGACGATCGATTGGAGGTGTTCCGCTGAGGTGGCGGTTGCCATTTGGCGAACATTTTGTTAAATACATAATTGAACAATACTAATACTATCATAATAAAAAGAAATGACAGTAACTTCCTGAATAATTTGAATTTTATTCAAAATCAACAACAGACTTTAAAATTTAACCACCCTTAAGTTGCAAGAACAAAGTTTAAACTCTATATCTTCATCTCTAAGATAGTTTAAACATTTAAGAAAAGTCGAAGCTCATCGTGTCATTAAAATTGACAGACACAAATCATAAGAACTTAAACACTTAAGATATCTACCCTGAGTAGCATAACCGATAAAAACTATTGTGACTATGTAGATGACAGAAGTTTCATTCGAAATTTGGAATAGTTAAGCAATATTTTATGATGTCAATTTCTCGATTATTTTCTTTTGCCATTGAATAATATTATAAAGTCACTTTATTGAAACAAAAAAAAACATCCATTTATCACAACTTACTGTCATATTTCACCTCATTTCTTATACCAATCATCAATTCGAATCGAATCCAACTCAAGTCTATTGCAATTACCTGTTTGGTCAACTCTCTGGAAACATTCAAACCAAACGAACCACTGACCAACTTCTAAGTGAAAAAAGAGGAAAAACTTAAAAAAAAAAAGTGTCATCGTGACATTCCATTGAGCAATATCGCAATCTCAATAAGAAATACCTCGTATCTTCTAGATTCTATATAGACGCAATCTTGCAGCCCATTTCCTGTTCAATCATCCATGGCTATTTCCAGTTCTTATATTATATTTGTGTTTGCTGTTCTTGTATTTTTCTGGTTACATTTCTTGTTTCCTTTTTTTGGAGCCTATATTAAGCTTGTAAAAGGTGCGTCGTCGTCGTCGTCTACTTCTTGTTCTGTTCTTATAGTCGTCGATGTCGTCTTTCGTGTCATCTTTCATTTTGACATCTAGATGAAACTGGACTTGAAACTTGGACTTGGACTTGGAATAGACCAAAACAATTTAGAGAGTGCGTTAGAATGGCTATTACACGATTTATAGATTCTCAATGAAATTCTTTTTCATCTTCGATTGATTGCATTTTATGATCAAGATTGATATTAATTTCTAAAATGCCGTAAATATATTCTCGTGGAACTTGTAGCACAAGTTAATTTTATTGGTCATAACTTGAAATATAATTGCAAAACAGGACAAAAATATGAACAGTTTGAGAAGCATCATTCTTACGTTTAAGCTTGTTGCACATTTTATATACGAGTACACCTTTGCTTCCGTATATTACTATATGGATTTTTCTTTTGAGAAACTCAAATGCCAATTATTGGATTGGTCATTCGTATGCACGACAAGCGGGTGGTCACTTGGTCACTAGATAATATAATATTACCACTATTGACGTGAATATGTGTTTCATTGATATTCTGTCACCTACTTTCGTCGCTTGAATGACGACGACCACGATGGTTGTCGCCAGACACCACATATAGCGGACATCATGGAAAGAAAATTGAGTTCTTCAAGTGGATTTTCTTTGAAGCTTAACGTCGTCATTGGAAAATCATATGTACCTACCTAGTCTACCTTAGGTAGGTTAAGAGTGAATAGCTGAAGTGACAGCATATCTACATTGTTGCATTCGAAGTATTCATAGTCTGCTAGGTAAGTTAACTTGGTTAAAAGAGTGAAGTGTTTTTGGGGATCTTAAACGTTTGTGAAATTTGCCAACACAAAAGTGGAAGTAGAAACTTGAGTTGAGTGTTAAGACTGCTAATTTTATTATTATTTAAAGTGCCTGAGTTTTGCATTACATTAAGCTGCATAGAAAATACTTAAGTCGTAAGAAATAACATTAATTAGTTGTGAAGAGAAGTTAATGTTGACTTCATACCCTTAGAAAAATTGAATGATATCCATCTCAGGGCAAACATTAATACAAGACTTATATCTAAGTTACACAATGAAAGGGTTAATCAGTGGAAACAGCGCTACACTTTATCATAAAAAGTACACCATGGTTGCCTTCCTTGACATTGAAGGCACCTTCAACAACGTGGAAACATCTACACTAACATCTTTGCAGTAAGGGGGTTAATTTATAAAATGCTAAAAAGCAGAATAATTAATTCAAAATTATGCGGCTCTTCTGTCTTATCTCCTCTGGAACCTGGAAGTCAATAAAATTCTAACTAGAATGGATGTAGAGGGTGTTAGAGTGATTGATCTGGATGACGTTATCAACCCACACAAAACCGATTAAGTTTGATTCTGCCGGAAATATACAATTCTCAATATTAAACAACCCTTTTTCTTTAGGGTCTCATTTTAGACAAATCGCTTCTGGACACCCTCCATCTGAAACCCTTAAATATAATCAGTAAACAAATAGCTGCACGCTCTGGTATTCGTCTCAGAGCTTCATCACAGTGGACTTATAAGAGCATTGGCCACTACGTAATTCTTATTTAGAATCAATTCCAATGCACCCAACTTCAGGTCGATAGAAACTTCCAGATTTCTATGCCTTCCAGTTCTTTCTGTTAGGATAGGGCAAGACGAGTCAATCCACTTCTATACAAATCGATTAAAAACTAATGAGGGAGTTGGTGGAGGCGTGTATTCTGAACACTAACATAATAAGTTTTTCACGTTTCATAAAAAACCATAATTGGTTTCATTGAGCTTAGAAGAAGACCTCAAGATTCATGTGGTATCATAATGGGCCAACCATTGGCCTAAGTGTATCCTACTCCAAAGTCTCCAAAAATAATAATTCTCTTTAAAAATGATTTTGAGGTCTGTGTGATTTAATGAGATGAGATGGAAACAATTTAACACTTGACTGAACATTTTGACAGCTGTCAACCTTACATTCAGTTGGACATATCAGTTCGAAGAGCTATATCAATCAGAGGTGATGAAAAAATGAAAATTTAAATTAAATTTAAAACTTTATATGTAAATTAATATGAAACCCCAATCAATCAAGAAATTTGTCAAAATGCAAATTATATTTAGACTAATTACCATCTTTCTGCTCTAAATTGATCAATTTACTATACATCTACACCATATCAATCAAATTACTCACAGCTGTCAAAATTGTTATAAATATACAAAATGTATACAAATATGTAGTTGGTTAATACAAAAATATAACTTCTGTCAAAATGAATTCCATTGTGGTGGGTTAAGTGTTTTGTTATTTAAAAATGACATAAGTGGTCCGCTCACGTGCTTATTCAATTAAGACCAAAACCTGATGCTGCATTGGAAGGCATATACATATACCTTACCTACCATATCAACTAGATTATTATAATCTGGCAATGTTAGCCAACAACATAACCTAAACCAACTTAACAGGTGAGCCCCTGATATCAATTTCAAAACAACACCTACGAATAATATGATAGAGCTAGGTGGTAAGCCACCAGCCAACCTCTTGCATTCATTACCACTTCTCTATATAAGTCGTCATGCGTCGTTATAGTCGTCGTCGTTGCACCGACACGGAGCGACCGCGACGACGACGTCGGAATGAAATACCTTGTGCCACCTGATTTATTCGATTTACTAGTATATTCGATCCGTAACAATCTCAATCACTTTCGATTTTAATAAAGTTGCTGCAGCGGTAACAGCACCATCAGACATTCAGTGACGAAATGTATGCAGTTTTTGTGATAGTTGTTGTTGTTGCTGCAGCAAGCCAAGTGCAAGAGAAGCTTTATTAGACGTGTTCGTTGTTTGATGATCGAGCTAACGAACTGGTAAGTACACTCAGAGAAAGAAAATTTATTGGAATTAGGAAATTTCATTGAAAAAACAGCCGAAGAAATTGACAACTAAAATTAAATAAGACTTAATTGTCAAAATCACACAATACTACTTTTCCAATAAAATTTGTATTAGATTTGTTTTTTATATGCAAAACCGTCAAAGAAAAACCTAATTTTTACTACATTGTTGTTCGATACTTTGACATAAGAATGTAATAGAATAGAATTTAGTAATGTGAATTTATAAAGTAAGAGTTTTGAATACGGATCTACTTTTAACACGATACTTGCTCTCTGTAACACATACATTTTAAATTTCAGTGTTGAAAGTTGTTTACTTTAAATAAAGGACTTTTAGTGAACTACGAATGTGACATCTGCTTAATTAAATAATTAAATTTACCTCTTAGCTATGAGTTGAATATGTCATAAATATTCACCACAGTGTAGAAACATCGTTAGTACACCGCGCACGCTGCAATGCCGGCCGACCACCGACACAATCATATGATATTGATATTTCATCTATGGCAAGTCTGCAACTGGTATTGCATGCGAGGTCTCGCCTTTAAGTTCAATAACTGCACAATAAATCTCCATATTGTAATAAAAACGATCATAATAACGGTTTTTTTTTCTTATAGAATAACAAAGTTGATGCAACTAATAGACCGAACGGAAAGACACATATGAATTTAAACCACCTCGTTTGGCCCCTTCCTTAAAAATATATATACCTTAACAGAAGCCACAAGCTTGAGTAGAGTATGATGCAAGTCTTGCAATTTTTGGTGCCCCAAGACCTCGCATGTGTGTGGTTTGGTTTTTTTTTGTAAAGGAGACGTGAGCGATGGTTAATAAAAGTCGACCATAGGTACTAAGTGCGTTCTGTCCAAAACGGCTGCAAAATGGATATTACTGCAAAGGTGATTTAATGGCATGTGTGGTGTATCTTTTAAATATGGAAGCAACGAACCCCCTGAATGGATGTTGAACACAAAAACTAAATAAAGGATTGGTTCGAACAACTCTGCACGGCTATAGAGTGTGCTTGATGATGGTCCGTTCGAATCGAATGTTTCTAAATTTGATGCGAAAAGAGCGAAAGTTGGACAGTATTGTGGTCTGAAACTTTTTGTTGAGATTTTCCATTACGGATAAGGTGAGTTAGGAAGGACTTTCACTTGTGCGCCAGTTAAGTAAAAATTGAATTAAGAAAAAAGAAAAAAAAAACTTCGAGATAGGAAGAAACTTTAGCAGGTTTCATTCGGTTTTATGCAGCACCCAAGCCGGCTTTTGTCATATAATTATTAATGTGTTCTATGGCCTTGCATAATGTATGTTTCATACACGTTTCTATACCTAAATAGAGTTCTTTGACTTGGATGGCGAAAAGGAACATGCAAATTAAAAAGACATAGGTACGTACAAATTTCGTTTGGTATCTTTTTGTTTTAAGAAGTTTAGAAAATAATTAAAAATAAGACTTCAAAAAAGCTCTTTAAGTTCTTATTTTGAAAGCTAACAGGTGTGCTCAAGACCATTATGATTTTCCAAGCACATTTGCTTATCTACACTAATATTATAAAGAGGAAAGATTGGCATTTTTGTATGTAACTAATAAACTCAAAAAGTACTGGACCGATTTTGATAATTCTTTTTTCATTAGAAAGCTACATTATCTGTACCTATTTAGGTCTACCCGTGCGAAGCCGGGACGGGCCGCTAGTTTTAAATATGAACAATACTCGCAAAAATAAGCTGTAACTTGAAATGCATAGAAGTATTTTATGTCGAAAGAAACTCATTGTTTGACAACAAAATGCATCACACTCTTGCATCTCAAAAATCTGTTGTTATTGAACTTTGCTTAATTTTTGTACCCAGTTCTAAGATATTTGTAAGCTGAGTATGAAATCATACCAAGCGATAAGGCAAAATCCCGGAATTTAAAAACCTAGTAGATTTCACTAAACTTTTCTGAGTAAGATTTTGGTTGAGTGAATAGGTATACAACGGGTGTTTTTTAGAGACAGCTGCCATTTGGTCAGCTGTCAAGTGATTAATTTTTAGTTTTGTTTGGAGTTTAACCGAGGTATTGGTATCTCAAAAATTAATTTGTGACCACGTTTATAAAACAATCAGCTCCTTAAATTATAGAAACTCGCCTAAATGCAATTCAAGAAATATGACTGAAAAACATTAAGAATTAGCCATTGGCTCAACTAAACGATTACTAAAGATGTATAGGCTAGGCACTTAATAAATAAATAGTCTACACCTATCGAAAAAGCTTAGAAAAATCCATTTATTTACATTTTAATAGAACCACACATAATTCAATTAATTTTATTACTATTTTTAACCTTGATCAATAAAATAAAGTGTATTTTTCAAACGCTTACTACTCTAGTCATCAAAAAGCCTCTCTCTAATGAAAAGATTCAATTATTATGATGGCATTACATAAACTTGGTTGTATATATAAGTTAAAGTTAAATAAGTAACAAATATTACTGACAACTTAACTGCCTAATAGCCTAGCCAGAGCCTGAGGCAGGACAAGATTTTACAGCTTTATAGATATTATGCGTATGATCGTAAAATTGTTTCATAGAACTGGAAATGAGCTTAAACCTAGGTGAGCGTGTAGGTAGACTGATTTTAAACGCACATATTTAGCTTTTTTTAAAAAACCTTCAGCCTAAGAAATTATAGTATTAGTAATAGTAGTTGATTGGAGTTGCGTTTTGTGAAGTAAATGCGATGAAAAATCAACTTGCGATTATTTTTTTTTTTTCACATATAATAATTTATCATTTGGCGAAGTTTTAATACGCATTCGCATTAATGAATTTAATGGTTAACACTTTAAAAATTGTTTGTGTGCAACTAAAAGTGTTTGTGCGTTTCTCAAATCGCAAAAATCTGGGTCAGAAGTCTAATTGCGAAATTTGTTTCTTCTAATTTATCAGTAACATGAAACATTGACGAATTTTTGGACATATTTTAAAATGAATTGAATTTTTGTAATTGAGGAACTTTTCATCATTTAAATGGGAACCAAAATCAAACAAAAATTTTCGTTTTTTTATGTATATTTTAAACAACAACAGTTCTCAGGTTTGCAAGAAAAGTTTCCTGATCATGTTATTTCAGAAAGTGGTGATCACAATTAACCACCAAGATCTTGTAGACATCTTTATAGACGTTTTTCTTTGAAGTCACGTGAAAGATAAGGTCTATTTTTTAATTTTAATAACTATCCGATGCTTAACAATCAATTCAATACATTAAAGATAAAAATCGTTAAGCGAAAAGTTATGTGAAGTCTTATGAAAATGACGTGCTACGGTAGCTGTGGCAGCATTGTTTTACATTGTTAAAGGTATACATTCTTCTTTCTCTTTTAAAATACTCGTTCTTTATCAGTATTCCCCCGAATCGCTCTAGAACAGGATGTGATAACAGTGTCTCACAACGCTCCACCATGGAAACGAAACACTCTACAAATAAACATCAGTCTGGCTAACCACAAAAAAGCAAACACGAAGAACTTATCGCAAACATAGGAGCGGACAGATTCTTTTACACCGACGGTTCGCAAAAAGAAAATCATTGGTGCTCCTATGCTGTTGTAGAGTTCCAAAACAATGCCCAATTCTCCACTCTTCACCAGACTCAACTTCCAGAATATGCGAGCAGTTACATAGCCGAGCTATCTGCAATGCAATTTACAAAGCGATCTCTGCAGCTCAACTAAATTCTGAACCTTTCTAAATCCTCACCGACAATCTTGGTATGCTAAAGGGGCTATGCAATGTTAATAACAAATGTCCATCTCTCCAAACCTTAAGAAACTGCTTGTACTACAACACAAACATCATTTTAGCTTGGATATCCGGACACTGCGGAATAGAAGGTAATGATGCCTCTGACCTTGCAGCAAAACACGCTATTCGCTACCCTCAGATAGTTGAGTCTTTAGTATCCTAAACTACACCAGCTTTTGAAAACAACTTTCACACATTTTTAAAAGCTAGAGCTTTTAGAAAAGTGGCGAAGCGCGCAAACCTTTATTCGAAAACATCAACCCTGCAACACACGTGTCCAATATAACCAGTCCTTTAGCAGAGAAGAATGTATACAAATATCAAGAGTTAGAATAGGAAAAACACTGTTTACAAGCAAACACTTCTACACTCATGTAGCTCCAGAGGAATGCTCAAATTGTGAAACACCTCTTACAATCTGGCATATTTTTGTAGAGTGTCCTGTTTCTTGACAAACAGATACTGAAACAGACGACACGTAGTTGAGACCCTGGCAAAAATCTTAGATCCATCAAATGTCAACACTATCCGTCGAATTAAAGCTGCCATATCCGCCCACCAGAAGTTGGATGAAATTTAATTAGTTTAGTTGTTATAACTGTTATCTTTTCAATGCTAAATATAATGTAAAACTTTAAAAATGTAAATAATTTCCTCCTTAAGCCTTAGTAAATTAAAAACGGCATCGCATGGTATGGTTACCTTGATGCCTTAAATAAGTAATTTATAAATTTAGTTTGTAAGTTACTTCAATAAATAAAATAATAAAAATAAATAAGGTATACATTCTTCTTTCTCTTTGAAAATACTAGTTTTTAATTGAAAAACTCTACAAATTTTACAACATAAAATAATAATTTTTAATTGAAATCTGTCAGTTGAGAATTAGTTAAAAGTGAGAACTATAAAAGCTAAACGGCCATAGTTCGAAAGAAAGGTATAAATCTCACGCACTGGTTTAATACCGACATTTAAAGCCTTTATCAAAGCGGTGGCACATTTATAAACTTTCATTGTTGACTGCAGCTTTTTATCCCACATTCACTATTCCCACGGTGCGGTGGTTGTTATTAAATTTCAAACAAATCAAACCATCTAAAGGTCAAGTTTGAATCCCATCCAAAAATCTAATAAATTTCAAGTTTAAAAGAATCCCATCCCATCCCATCTTTTGTGTCAAATGTCAGTTTAAAAAAGCATATTCAACAGCAGATTGCTGAATGATGAAGGTCTTGACATAATTTTTATCCAATTTCAAGTTATTATATTTTTAAAAATGAAAGTGAATGCTCATTGCATATAAATATTTTTATTACGCTCCCATATACCTATATGTAATAATTATCTGACAGAACCTATGCTACATAATTTATCATCTCAAAAGAAAAAACACTAAACAAAAATCATATGAAATTCCTCTGTCATAAGCACGCAAGCAATAAATCACAGCATATTAAGCTCACGTCACATCAAACAACTTGAATACAAAACCGCCATTTTTTTACTTGCGACATATAGGAACTATATGGCAAGTTTTGCATTCGTGCAAAATTTCGAACTCGAGATTTTAATCAAACATGATATTACGATGGTAGAGAAGTCGAAAAAAGTGGGTCCCGCGATTCCGTCCGTTCAATTTTGTCTGTCTGTCCACGCTCCTACAGCCTAAACCATTGGGTCGATTGAGTTCAAACTTGGAAGTTAAGGTTTTGAGCAGATTTGCGTTAGGCGTTTTTTTCATTTTTTTTTTAAGATCAAAACTAACAGTGGCCCCCATACAATTTTTTTGGTCAAAAAACGAAAAGTCGAATTTTCTCAAAAACAAACCGATAGATTTTTTTTTAATTTTCTCTAAAATTTTATTTTTTAACTTGGTTTCTTTTAATAAGAAAAACATATTTTTGTATTGCTCAGGAAAGGTACCGCTCATAGAACCGTTTTTTTGTTTTTTAATTTTCTCAGCAAATTTTGAACCGATTTCAATAATTTTTTTTCTGAACGAGCTCTTATATTGCCTTAACAATATTTGATTATCAAAAGTGCAATTTTTTATTGTTTGGATTTTTAAAAAAATATTGAAATTTTTTTTTTCAAAATTCTATATCTCAAAAACGGGTGAACATTTTTTTACGAAATTGAAATATAGAGCGTATATTTACAATCACTAAACAACTGCATACCAAAAATATTTTTAGAACAAAATTGAAAAATTTTATATATAAAAAATGAATTTAAAAAAAAACCGCTCTAACGATTTTCAAAAAAAAAATTTGAAAAATCAAGGGTTTTTTGATTTATAAAATGGCATTTAAATTTTTGAAGACAAACTTATTTTTCAGGTAAAATTTTGAATCTTAAATTAGTTTTTTTTAAATTATTTTAACTGTATTAAATGTAACCCCCTCCCAAAAAATTGAAAAATGGAGGTTTTTTCGACAAATCAAATGGCATATATGTATATCTATGAAGACAAACTTATTTTACAGGTATATTTTTAAATATTATAAAGATACTTTTTTAAACAGACTCTTTGCACACAGGAGCAAGTTCGTGCGACCCAGTCGTGCACTTTATTTTCTTAACCCCCCTGTTTTACCTATGTACGATTAAAATAAAAATATGATCCACGATTTAACTGTGAGTGTTTTTCAGAGAAAAAATTATAAATAAATATATGAATGAACAAATATTTATAGCTCACGCTCTCATTACGCAATTAAAACAACAACAACAAATAAAAAGTGAAATTTGCATAAACGAATGTGTACTGAACACATTCGTTTAAGAAGAGTAGACATAAAGGTATATTTTTTAATGCACATGCAAGCATATATTTATTTCTTAACATAACTGTAATCATTCTGGTGGTATAGTTTTCAGTGAAATGAAAACCCATCCAATTCAAACTTCTATAAGCTTATATTTAGCCAAATTGGCTTGACCACCACCAGAGAGTGTGTTTCAGATTTCAGAACTTATTTTTGAACTTACTTCAACCATCACATATAATGATGATTGTCAAATAATAACAATAATGAATGACATTTATATTGTGCTGCCTTCAATGTCAAGACCTGTCAAAAAATCGTGTAAATTTACATCAAATTTTCTGTCAATTTTTATGATGATTGCCACTTTGAACAACATTTTTGGTGTTGGTGCTAAATTGCAATAAACAAAACTAAAAAAAAAGAACTTTCACTTCAAGACAAGTGGACATTTAACAACTTGAGACTGTCAAAACTCGAAAGGGATCAATTTAAAAAATAAAAAAAGATGAATTACTGCAGTTTGAAAGAGAAACCAGGCTGCGCCCTGGCCACGAGCCAAGCCAAGCCAAATTAAATTGACCAAGAAGAAGTAAAGTCAAAGTGATGGGGAAAACAAATGAGAAGAGGTGGCATTACACGAAATCGACTCTCCATCAAGGGCAGGGCAAGGTTTTGGTTTTAGTTTTGTTTTTAGTGATGACGGTCAATTGTATATATGGTCGTGGAAGTGGTAGATATAATGACTTAGTCTGCACTTTAAGGTACGTCAACATCAACATAATAATTCCGGTCAAACTATCTGCGGAGAAAGCTTCATAAATTTGTTTGCACCAGACAATTTATTTTTCTGCAAAGTCAACATTCTTCAAAGATACTATAAATATGTTTTTCTTGAGAATCTGAGAAAAATAATGATAATGTTTGATTTTTTGAGGGCGTGGCAGGGAAATATATTTATCGAATGCTTGGTGGTTAGAGGTGCAGGTGGGTAATTGATAGAAACTATTTCACAGAAATTGAAATTACATACCAAAACGAAAATGCATCTTCGTCGGAGTTCATATACAATATTATAAATTCGATTTGGTTGGTTTGGTTTTGGTTATTTCTGAGTTAATTTCATTTTTCGTTTGAAATGTGTTTGTATTACAATAAATTGCAGTACAATTCGTTATAAATTTCGAATTATAATAAGAAAATTAACCATTTAAAGTGAATTTATTGTCTTTTTTTTAATTTAAAGTTTTTCATAAGTGAACTTACTCTGTCTTTTTGTCAAAAATTTGTTTTAATATATTTAGTGAGAATTTTGCTTACCTGAAATGAAAAAAAAGAGAATTATAAATTAATTTAATTGTGTTTGACATATTAAATAAATAGGTAAATAAAAAGTTTTAATAAACTTATTCTTAAAATTCAAGTGACTTAAAGCCTGTTGGACATTCCACAGTTCAGAAATGTTGGTTCTACGAGTTCGGTGGATTAACTTGAGTTTAACAGGGTTTCAATCAATCAATTGATTTCTACCACATACTTGACACGAACCACGGTTAAATTTTGCTTAATCCATTGGGATAAAATATAGAATTATGAATCTAAGACTGGCTTAAAGAAAGGTGATTCAATTTACTTAACAACAGTCCGTTGAGAACGAGGACCTAGTAACTTACATCTCTCAACCAATCCTTTGTGCGAGTAATGTTTTCAGCCATGGAGGGGACCTACAGTTTTAAGCCGAATCCGAACGGCTTATTTGAGAGAGCACTGTTATGACAAGAAATTCTCTTGGGAAATTTGTCAATTCCTCGCAAGGGGCAGTACCCTTGAAAAAAATTTAAATGGCCCAGGCAGAAATTGGACCCAAGACCTCTGGCGTGACATCACGCCACGGGTATACTACTTTTCACCGTGCTTTACATGTTAACAAAAACACCTGGAACATTTTTCGAGTAAAAATTATTATATTTCATGTATGTAACGAAGATAAGGTTTTTAACATCTGATACATTTTTTAGAAAATTCGAAGTAACAGTTTCTTAAACAAAATGAAAAATACTTCTTAAGTTTGGTAAAAATGAATTATGAATTAATGAATTAACTTAAAAAATTCTTTAAAAAAGCCAATTGATATCTTAACTTGCAACTTATATAGGAACCAGGGCCGTCGAGAGGAATTCCGGGCCCGGGATGGAAAAATCTCGGGCCCCCCCATATTTAGCATTTTTTTTAAAGTTCATGCCTACTGATATGGTACGTTCTAATTTCAATAACGAATAGCATGAAATTGGTTGGAATTAACGGAAATAATCATTTTTTGTTTGAAAAATTAACCGAAAAAAGTGTTAATCATCAAATCAATCTTACGGGTATCATCCAGTTTAGTTGAAATGGAGGATGGATAGAAAATAATTCTACATGCGATTAGATCAGAATCCGAACAGAATCATACATTCAATTCGATATTGCCAACGACATGTAAGTAACTGATAATACGGTCGATTAACTATTAAAAAAAATAGTATGAAGATCTATTACCTACTATGAAAATAAAATAGAGCGAAGTAAAAGTATTTGAAATTTGTCTATAAAATAAAACTAAGTATTTTAAAAGTTTTACATTAAATACTCTTTATTGTTTTTCTTTATATTAAAATATTATTACAATGTTTTATTAGAGTTAGTTTGCATTCAATGAAATATTTTCTTTTGGCAAACGAGCTTTCCTAGCTTTTTGAGCAGCAAAACAACTTATAATTGCGTCGAAATTCAGTTCCCTTGCCAAAGGTGCTTCGATGCATAGTGTAGCAAGTCCAGAAACACGATCTTGTGATGAGCACGAATGATGAAAATTCTTTGTTCTGGCAAGGACGCTAAATGAACGTTCGGCACTAGCTACGGTTACAGGTATGGTGGAAAACACACGGAGAGCAACACAAATGTTGGGGAAAATCGTCTCCAAGTTCTGGGAATAAATAGCATTGAGCAAACTCATTTGCGGAAGTTCTGCTTCAAAATTGGCTTCATAAATGTGTTTCAGATGAATTACTTCTTCTTTAAACGCTTGAGACACATGCGAGTTATACTTTTGGATGAACCTTGTAGCAGAGTTTTTAATCTCAAGTTCGTCCATTGTTGAAAACTGTCATAAAAATGAAAATGTAGCATTCAAATTTTTCATCGTATCGAACCGACGAGAAATTCAGATATAATTGAATCAACTATGACGTAAAAGGTGTTTCTCTTGAAATTTATTTCTTCGTCTGTTTCTATTTGCTTTCCAGCTCCTCGGTTTTCTTCAAAATGGCTCTTTAATTGCCTTTTTCGGTTCGATGGGAACGATTCTGGAACATCCCCCAATCCAGTAGCAACTGCTTTGCATTCAGATAAAAATTGATCTCATCCGTTTTGAATAATTTTCAAATGAAGATCAAGTTGTCGAGATCTCGAATTTTAACGTCAATAGTACTGTTTCTGGCTCGAAGAAGGAAACTTCCTTTATTTATAGCGCTAAGAACCTTGCACCAAATCAAAGACATCAGGATGCATTCAAATTTGTGCATATATTTTAAAATGCCATTTACATCTCTTCGAGCTTCAGCAGTTAAATTAATATCACTTAAGGCTTCTAATGATGTTCTAAGGTTTTTCAGATGATTTGCAAATGGTTTCACTGCCTCAATTCTAGCTGACCATCTTGTATTGGAAAGTTTGTGAAGGGATCCGGGCACATTTTTCTTAAGAATTTCCCAACGTTGAGCACTGCTGCTAAACAAAAAATGCCCATTATTTGGCTCTCCAATAAGATTGCTATCGCCTCGTAGTCCTAGTCCCCTTTCGCCAAGGAAGAAAATGGTGTCCAATATTAATTATTATATATAGAATTCCTTGCTATTTTTGTATGGCTGGTTAAATATACACACTTTGAAGTGACTTGATATCCTTCGAATCTTCAGTAAACAATTTATTCAAAATATCAATTAATTAATATTACGGAAACCACAATTGAAAAACGTTTGCGTGGGATTTTCCGGTCCCCCGAAACCGAATCAAAAATTTCGTTCCCAGCAGAAACAAAAATAGAAGAAAAGAAACTTTATAAAACAGAAACCGAAATAAATATTTGTGTTTTGTTTTAAGTTGCCGGGCCCCTTATTTTGATTTTAAGAATTTTCAAAATAAAATAAATTTGAAATTTACGTTAAATTAAGTAAGAAAAGCGAAACAATTTATTAGAACTTTCTTTCAATAGTTCAAAATTGCCCAATTTTTCATTAAATATAAACAAAAATGAACGCCAATAATAATCAGGGGCCCAGCTTGTGACTGAAAGATTGGTAGATAACATGCAAACAGGGGCCCGATTGCGAAAGCATGAATGATTTTAAATTTTCGGGCCCCTAAAAATAAGTGGGAATAGGTATGTTGATGATGAATTTAGACTACCTATATTGAAAAAAAACACTCTCCTCATTGCTTTTAAATTTACGGGCCCCTAGAAAATCCCGGGCCCGGGGGTTTACCCCCCTTCCCCCCCACCCTCTCGACGGGCCTTAGGAACTATATCGAAAGTTTTGCATTCGTAAAAATATTCGAACTCGAGATTTTAATCAAACATGAAACATGGTAGACAAATCGAAAAAAGTGAGTCCCCCCGATTCCGTTACAATTTTTTTTTTGAAATTCGATATCTCAAAAACTTGTCATTATTTTTTTTACGAAACTCGAATGTAAAACTTATAATAATAAGCTCCTAATAACTGCTACTTTAAATATTTTCAAATAAAAGTTTTGAAAAATTAAGGTTTTTTTGAGAAATCAAATGCATTTAAAATTTTAAAAACAACCAAAGTGTATACATTTTTATTCTTAAAATACAGGAAATATTTTTAAACAGAATCTTGGATACGTGATAAGGTTTGTGCGACTCAGTTGTGCATTTTATTTGTGTAAGGAATAAAAACCTTCTAGAATACTATTTATTTATTTTTTATTTAAAAAAAGGATTTTTTTTAGAAAAATTCAGTTGACAACCTTTTTTTTACAAAATACGAAAAACTACAAAAACAACTTAAAAATCATAAAAATCATAAAAATGGTTTTCGACTCCAATATTTCTACAACAGAAAAAGATATTGACATCAAACATTTTGTATCTTATACAAAATGTTTGTATTAATATTTTGTAAAACTTTAAGATATATCGACACACGGACACAATTGGGAAGTTATCAGTATGGATCGCATCCAAGCATCTTTTTGTCGTTATGAAATAAGAAGTTTTTGTGATCCTCTGAAGAAATGTGTACTAAAAAATTCTTCCACAAAACAACCTCTAAGACTATACTTGTTGCAACCGTTTAAAAGTTAAAGAACATTTTGTTAAAAAAATGTTGCTTGATTGTGCATACGCAAAATGTCTTGTTAACAAAATGGAACAAATAACAATTTTCGTTCTACAGCACCTTTTAACACAAATTTAATTTTTCTATGTAAGTTTCGAAAACGTTAAACCTCCTTTCAACACAACAACAGCAAATTTTAGGGTTGTTCTGTATATTTTTCTATCATTTTAGGGTATAGCGAATAGAAAAATCATAAAATAAAGTCAGACACATTGTTTTAAATTTTTGTTTCTGTAATCCACGTTTCTACGTATACGTCAAACTAAGATTGTGTCTGTAGTTTTTAGAGCTACCAAGTTACATATATTGAAGAATAAGATAAAATATGTAAAAAAAACAAAAATAGAGAGTTTACCATGAGGATTTGATTGGGTCAAATAAAATTAGTACAAGATGGGTGGCGGTCTAAGTTTTCCGTGGTAGCAAAACTTCCGGGAACGAAAACAGACTTTTAAAATATGATTATGATGAAAAACTTAGGTTTTTGTCAAGATGGGGTTGAAATACATTCACTTTTTCTTGGACTATAGTATCTCACATATAATAATAATAATATTCATAACCTTCTTTCTTTCTTTGTATAGTGATTTTTATAAACCTTTAAAAAAGAAACAAATCATGAATATTGTAAAAAACATATTTTTCGAACAACTTTCTTAATTTTACTTGGTGAATTGAAACCCTCTTTAGAAAAACACAACCCTTTGTGAAAAGTCACACCTCACTTCCAACTACTAGATAAATAATAATAATATCTGACATATTACTACTTTCTACCATTTTCATGTTAGTTACAAATATTGGCCAACTTCCGTCCATTTTGTCAATAAACTTTAAGACTTTATTTATGTTAGAGGAACTTTCCAATAAAAAAAGACATAGCTTTCATCTAAGCACCTACAATGTATTTTTTACAAGTTTATCTAACAATAAAATAGACACTTCCCACTAACCTTCTTTAAAGCTTTCTTTGCATATATAACAAAAATATCTAATCATAAGATCAAAGCATAAAACACGGTTGCATAAAATTTATCACATCATGTATCAAAATGTAATCAATTGGATCAACATAAGTCCAAAACTTATTCACATTCGAAAACATAAACAAAAACAGAACTCCCTAGATGCAAAGTTATGCAATAATTTTCCCATCATCATAATATTATTTTCCAAGACCCTTTTTGACAGAAATGTTAATGAATTTCGTAAACTTTATAACAAACCAACTTCAACCATATAATACACAATGACGGATAGAGACCAACCGACGAATACTGCGACCGACGCGACGACGCACGATGGCGACGACAAACCACATCCGCATCGATATTCAATCCATGATCTGATCAAGCTTCAATGGATTTGTCTCAGTATATCAAGACCAGACCAGGCCAGACAAAATGACGATGCAAACGACGACGACGAAGACGAAGACACCGCGCGCCGCCGCCGATCGATGGTTATAGCGAGATGATGACGACAACACGACAACAGTCGGGCCCACCTATATGAAAAGGTATCGTGTGGTGTTAAAGGTACATTGTGTGTCCGAATTTAATTAATCAAAATACCTTCCCACATTTTTGTTGCTAGTTACATAAATATCTACGTCAAGCCATACCAATACCAATCTGACGTGTTTAAGGTGTCCACTGAAAGATGCAATTTAATTAAAACTAAATAGGTTTTAAACCAAGTTGTCAAATAGAAATGAAATTGTTGGGTTGTGTAACGATAGTTTCATTTGGACCAATAATTTAGATTGGACCAAACCCATAACATTTTTTACCACAGACAATAAAATTGCACAAACGTCAAATGATTGTAAGGTATTGGTTTATAGAAAGTCAAACTTGTAACATGAAATAAATGCAAATTCAATATAAATTCTTCAGTACAAAACAAAAATGACAACGGTGAAAGACTGAGATGTAATTTGCAAATGTAATTTGAAAGCAACAAAATACTCTTCCGGATTTTGTAATCGCTACTACACAACTTCGTTATACTTACATTTGCTACTAAAATTTCAATGAAATTGTTAAATGGATCCGTATTGATCCAAACGGACAGCTAAGGCTTAGCTGTTTTAAGACAATAGAATTGTTCATCGGCAACTTGAAAGATGAAGCCGCAATAGCGGTGAAGAAGTGTCACAAGTTTCATTTTTAGCTTCCCGTAGGAAGTTATTATTGTCCGATTTTTCGGATTGAACATTTTGAAATTTCTCAAAGTTTCAAGGTCCCTAAAATAAAGATCAAAGGTTTTTAGAAAGATTTATGTGTGCGTTTACGTTTGGGACACCTTTTTTTGTCGGTTATATCTCAAGAACCAGCAGAGATATCGACCTCAAATAAATTTTGTTGTGTAGATAATAATAAAGGGTTATCCATTTTTCAATTTCAACAGCATATGGCTGGAATTCGACATCTGTCAAACTAAGTTGTTAAACCAATTTTTGTACCCAGTTAAAAGTCTGACATTTACGAAAATGGATGGCTTAACTATCACACAACACATACAAATTTTTAAAATCTACTACAAAAATTAATGTTCTGCCACAACCACATATCGTGCTTTAAGAGTAGATTATGGTTTACATAATCGTCCAATTAGGCAAACAATTCGCAAAATTATGAAGAAATTTAAAGAAACTGGATTGGTTACAGATATTGTAGGGCCTGTGCATCATCGATGATGGAACGACTGTCACCGTCAATTCAGAGCGTTATGGTCACATGATAACCGGCTTGTTTTGTCTACTATTGAAGAATACGGCTTGGAAAATATGTGGTTTCAATAAGATGGTGCTACATGCCACACAACTCGAGCGAATATTTCTTTATTGCAAGAGACATTTTCTGGCCACGTAAATTCTTGCCGTGGCAATATCAACTGGCCACCAAGATCATGCGATTTGACACCGCTTGATTTTTTTTGTGGGGCTATGCAAAACACCGTGTTTACGCAGATAAACCTTTAACTCTTGAGCACTTTAAAACCAACATTTGTCAAGTTATAGCTAAGATACCGCCCAAGGTCAAAAAGTGATTGAAAATTACCTCAAAAGAGTCGATGCTTGCAATAATTCGCGTGGTGGTCGTTTATATGATGTAGTGTTTCACACAAAATGTCAATGTTCAAACTTTATAAAAAAAAAAAAGAAATATCATGAAAAAAAATGTTTTATATGTGCTTTATTAACGTTTACTTTTGAAACCGCAAAATGGATAACCCTGTATAATTTTAATGTCTTGAGATCAAAGCAAGAAATTGGATTTAAATCTAGTAGAAATATTGTTGTTAATATTTTGTATAATTTAAAAAAATTGTTTCTTAGAAAACTCAAATTCCTACCAAAAATACTGCCATATTGATTTAACTTCTCAAATATACGTTTCTCGACAGAAAACAGCTTAAGCTTATATTTTTTTCAATTTCAATTAACTTATTACAAGGAATATCATTGATTCTGAATGGGAAGTTTTTAGCCTGGGTTGCATCCCAGCCTATTTTATTTTCTTGTATTCGCAATTTTTGATATTTCATACGCACGCATAATCCGTGTTTTTTTATTTCCTCACATGTCAATCTTTTAAAATTGTGGTATTTCCCTTACTCTCTAGAGTCTATTGGAATACCTGTCTCACTTTTTAAAAATTTCGCACAATTAATTTTTTTGTTTACATTTGTATGCAAATTAAAACCGCGTAAAAACATAAGACAAAGAAGAAACCCTTGAGCTGCTTCCAAACTGAATACAAAACTTAAATCTATTAAAAATGCATGCAACACGAGCATATCAAAACCAGATTTTGCGAATAAACTTTTTAAAAAAACATCACCTTAACATTCAATTTGTTGATGAACTTGGAAAGCCTTGATTTAAAACATTCACTTTTTGATTTATATCATTTAGTTAGATAATTTATGTCTGTGATGATGTCGATGTTTAATGTTTTTGACTCGCTGATAATGATAATGATCGAACTTCAAGTTCCACATAGCCAAATCAAATCTTCATCATCATCTTCGTCTACTGATGTGTATTTGTCTTCATTGTATTGTTTTCTTCTTCTTTCTATTTTACTCATAGCTATAATACATAAATGCACACTTGAACTAGACGCTGTGCCGACACTCAGACAGACCGAAAGATCCGAACATGACAATCTCGGTTTTTAACATCCACAATAATTTGCGATAGCAAGTGAAACTTATCGAAAGGTTGCTTTTAAACACAGAATTAACATAAATAAATAGATATAAAAGATACACTGATGATGTTCACTAAGTTATGTGAGCTCTCACTGAAAAAGTTTCTTGGATATGTGAAAAAAAGCCCATGACGAATTCTAACTTATTGTTGTTAGAAATGAAATAAAGAAAAATCCAATAATTTCAATGTTCAATGAAGAAAGTGATTTCTATCTTTTTTGTTGTTGTTGTTATTGTTGTTGTTTTTGTTAAAGAAGAAGAAAAAAAAACACCATGCGCCTTTCACATGTGTTATGGAAACTAAGTGCTTCCAATGCAAGTATGAATGGATAGAAAAAATAAATAATTTCTGATAACACCTTTGGATGTAGGAAAATGAAAATGAATCAATTATAACTAGGGTTGCCAGATTCAGTTTATGGCAATATAATTGCTATGTTATATTTCATAGCTATTCATTATCGGTCATATTCAGTCAGCTTAGTCCGTGAATAGATCAATGGTGCTTTAAAATATCTTGACATTTGTGTACTTTAAGTTGGCAACACTATTTCAACGTGCGGCCATTTTGTCAGCTGTTAATTGATTTTTTTTTAGCGATGAAGCTCAATTTTTGGTGAATGGAGAAAACTGTCGTATTTTGAGTGATGATAATTCTTAAGTGTATATTGAGACACCGTTACATCAGCAAAAACTGATTATGTGGTGCGTTTTATAGGTTGGTGAAATAGTTGGTTCGTTTTTTTTTTTAAATGATGCTTTACAGAACGTTACAATCAATGATGACCGCTATAGAGCCATGATTCCTTACTGACTTCTTCGTTCATCAATATTGAAGAACCATGATCTGAAGGTGCTGTGGTTTCAACAAGACCGCTCATCATGTCACACAGCTCGTGCCACAATTTATCGCATAGTTTCACATTACGGATTTGTTAATTGGCCTACAAGATCATGCGGTTTACCGATACTTGACTATTTTCTGTGGGAATTTGTGAAGTCTCTAGTTTACGCTCATAAGCCCGAAACGATTTACTACGTTTTTTTACAATTAGTACTCACCCAAAGGGTTTAAAATACATTTAATCTGTCGGGGAGTTGGAAAGGAGGTAGCGGTTGTACATTGAATTTAAATTCAATGACAGTGAAAGATAGAGTGTGATAACATTCCACATTCGGGTAGTACGGCTTAAAAACGAATTTCTGTACTTGACTGTACGGCCGAAATTGTGATCAAGGGTAAACTGATGCGCATTCCTAGAAGCTAGAGTATTACTTGAACTGTTTGATGATAGGAATACAACTGGCTATTTCACTAGAGCATAGTTGGTTAAAATAACGGTAAGAAAGGGTGAAACATAAAACTTTACGACGATGTTCAAATGACGTAATGATGAGTTAATGATTCTATTGTCGCCAATCATTATAAAAGCTCTTCGTTAAAAGCTGTCCAAGAGGCTTTAGTAAAAGTCTTGAGCACCAGCTCAGAGATAAGAGTTATACTCAGGTTTTGACGCATAAAGGTTTTGTAAATTGTAGCCAAATCATTGTGGTTTCACAAAACCCAAACATATTGCAGAATTTTTGGAGACATCGCGTATATGTTCATTCCACAAGAGGTGGTAAGTGATGCACATACCGAGAATATCGAGATGTTCTCTTTCATTTATACAAGTGCCACCCATGGATAACGGCAAGTGGGGGTATTTCGCTTTAACGATACAAGATAGCATTGGGTTTTCGAAGCGTTTAATTCCACTCGGTTTCTTATTCACTATTGTACAATGCTGTGTAGACCAGAATTTAATGAGCTTAACAAATTTTGTCATTGCAGTTCCACATCCGAAGAAGAGGGATGTGAATCTGAAAACAAATATGAAAAGCTAAGAGTATTTTCTTCAGCGAAACGATTAATTGAATTGGAAGTTGTAGACAAGAGATCGCCGATGAAAAGAAAAAAGAGTCGGAGACAGAACAGAGCCCTAGGGCACACCAGCATTTATTTCGTGGTTTTCAGACTTGAAAATTCACCACGTTATTATCAATATACGGCTGCAAATGTTGAAAAATGTTGGGGGCAAATTTATTGATTTTAACGATACATTGAAAAAAGGAGAACAAACAATAAAGCATATCCCTAATTCAGTGATAATCAACGAATTTTAATTGACATTTGAAACGAAATAATAGCTAAACATCAAAACATCCCACATTTTAAACCATAAACTGTCAAATGTATGGATTAAAAAATCATGTCAGTGTTTGGCCCAAATCAGTAAAAAAAAATCATAAAATCAAAAAAGGAATTGACAGTCTTAGGACAAAATTTGAAGTTGTTTGAATGTCAAAGAGTCAACAATTTGACCTATGGCTAATAGTAAACAAAACTAATGTTTAATTCTCTAGATAATATATCTATTGTGTATAAAAGAAACAATTTTTAATTAGAATTTGTATATTTGAATATTTTTAAACATTCTTAGTAGCTCGTTATTTAATTGCAGACAAACAATTTTGGTTCAGCGAGTCTTTCCGGTTTTTTTTTTAATTTTTTTATATTTTTTTTTTATTCTCAAAACATTTTGTCAAGTTTGTTAATATCTTTACCGTAAAATGTTCTTTAGGAAATTCTTCAAAGTTTTACCATTTTTTAAATTTTGTTACCCCCATTTATCGATATTTATAAATAATTTAAAGCTGACTTTCTATTTGCATTAAATATCATAAAATAATAAAAATAGAGCAAATGAATTTAGTGCGCTGCGTCATGATGTTGACCAAATATCCATATATACTGTGAAATCATAAAACAGTTTATCTAATTGTGTATCTTTTATAAGAGTGCAACGTAAGTATGCAAGTATGTATCTTCCAATGCTCATCGGCACTTTAAAGCCTGTAAAGTTAACCAAAAAAAGACTCACTCACTTCTTAATCACAACACGTATCTGGGAGGTATTAATATGAATGTTATGCCACTTTAAACTACTTTAACCGGATTTTTTAATTTTTACTTTTTATGAGTAAACATCTTTGTCTGCCTTTAGACGAACAAAAATGTTAAAAAGGTGATAAAGCGGTTTTAGTCTTTAGAGCAAAAGAGGAGTTTTCTTTTTTTTATGACAAATGCGATGCACATGCGTGTAGTAGGTACTATACGTATATATTATCTAAGGAAATGCAATAAAAATAAATACAATTGGGAAAAAGTTTAAAAAGGTTGAAAGACTAAGCCTTCCGTCTTTTTTTTTTTAATTTTTCTTGATCGCACCAAAGATCAAAGGTTGAGTTTCCTATATAAAATTACAAGTACTCAACTTTATTATGCAGGTTTTTTTTTGTCACCATTTTGATAATCTGTTCAAAGCCATTTTTACTGGTTTATCTGCCAAGCTGTCTTGGGATCGCCCGTTCGTACAGTGGAACATTTACTCTATATAAAGTTTTTAATATCCAAACTTTGTGTTCATTTATTTTGAAATTAAAAAACAAGTGGCTTTCGACAAACTGTCTATTTCGTCTCTGAAATATTACTTTGAATTTTTGTTCGGAATCCTCTAGAATGTATTGCTTAACAACAATAAATTCGGATTGTTCAGCTTTCTTAAGAACTAAAAAGTAAATATTGATTTAACTGTGTACATGTTATAATTTTATTTATAACTTGGTCAAATTTCCATCTTTATAAAACTTTAAATGCTTCACAGAAAAATCTATCTATCACATTTGAAAATTTAGAATGAAACAACAACAACTTGTGTGTGCTACCACCAAGTTTGGCTGGAGTTATAGCTATTTCACGGGGGCCAACCCGATCATCAGACTCCTTTAGTGGTGCTTAATCGCTTTTTGTTCAATTTAATTTTTGAAGAACTTTTTGCCCGAGAAAGAACCTGAATAAAACAACAACAATTACTTGTGTGTACTTAGAAAAATGCTAATCGGTTCAGTATAGTTCGATAGAACGAAAAAACCTGTAATTGGCTTACAACTTTCATGTGGGTGCGGTGGCGTAGTGCGTAGTGCACTAGCTCCTCACACGCTAGGTCGCTTGTTCAAGCCCAGCTCGGGCAAAAAGTTCTTCAAAAATTAAATTGAACAAAAAGCGATTAAGCACCACTAAAGGAGTCTGATGATCGGGTTGGCCCCCGTGTAATAGCTATAACTCCAGCCAAACTTGGTGGTAGCACACACAAGTTGTTGTTGTTTCATTCTAAATTTTCAATTGTAAAATTCGGCAAGCAGCTGCCTTAACCTGCGAGTGTAAAATTTCACACAAAACCCCTTAAAAATCTATCACATATTTTATAGAAAGAATATCCCACTTTAAATTTTGTGTAGCCTACTGTAAGTATAGGTTATTCAAAAGGGTCATTCACATTAACATAAAGAGGTTTTTTTGCATAACTTAGCCTAAAAACTAAATATTGAATTATGTCAACAAAAAAATGCATAAAATGATCTAAAACAAAAAAAACTTAACATCATTTCACCTCATTTGTCTCATCATTGTGTAATTGCAAGCAGATGTTTCACTGGATATGTAATTTTTACGTTATCATGCTATTTTCAAAACGAGCACGATTGTTATATTTTGAATTTTATAGCAGAATGGTTTTCCTGATATGTCGCAACTTTAAACATGTGACTGATTAATTTTTGGCCTTTTACCTTTTACACTATTTAGAAGAAAATTACTACTTATGTATGTTCCAGTAATTTGAATTAAGCAATATTTTAAATTTTCAAGAAAATACATCTATTAAATGTACTTTAAAACTATAATCCTTAGTCAAAATAAGCCAATTATTTTAAAAGGAAAATTATTTATGACAACCATAATATGAGTAATTATTTTAGACAAAGTATCAGTTCAATAAAAATGATTCAAAATCTTTAAAAACATATTTAATAAATTTGAACAGATTAAAAGTTAATTGAAAAGTAAATACTATTCTGCAGTGAAGGAGGCGATGGATCATGATATATAGGTATGTTTCAGGTATCAAATCACTCCAGAAAAGCACTTGAAAACTTGAGATTTATTTCAAAGATTCAACTCTTTTTATATTACAATGGCAGTCACTTCATGTCACTACTTGAAGAAAAAAATAAGAACCGTGTGAACGCACTTAAATTTGAACAACGAAGAGTATTGTCACTTTTTAACTGAATTATTTTACTTCAAATAAAGTTTATTTGTAGGGTAAATTCATTACTATAAACACTTTTTCACACAAAGAAATAAAACTTAGAACTTTAATAAATCGTAAAAGTTGGTGTCTAAGGGCTAAATAAAAAAATGGCAGAAGCCAGTGTCAAAGAGCTGTAGCAAGTGTTAATAAAAGAAGATAAAAGAAGTGTTAACTTTGAAGATTTTAAATTTACATTGCTAATACCACTGAGTGCGGAGTTGTGAAAAATTATTACAAACAAATTCAATTACAATTACTTGTTATTAAAATCTCCATAAACATACTTTAATTTAAAGTGTAATTGAAGTATTTTAATTACTAATTACATGTAATTAAGCGTCAATTACTTGCAATTTAATTACTTAAATGGAATTTAAAACAAAAGTTATGATTCAAAATGCAATAGTGATTACTTTTTATAATTGTTTCACAAAAATTTAGTTAAATGTTATTTTCTTCAATTACATTTTACACGCTATTACAAAATAATTTACAGAAGTGCTTAATTCTTTTACGTGTTTTTTGTTTGAAGTAACAACCATTTATTTTATTTGCTTTTATGAATTATTATTATTATTATTCTAAGCTTTTATTTGCCATTATTGATATTTTTTACAATATTTATTTACATTTTTGTTTACATTTTCTGTTTCTTTTGAATTAATTACTATATAAAATTGACATATTTTTTTTTTTAATCAAATTAATTTTAATATGTAAGCAAAGTTTGAATGAATAAATGGATGCGTGTCAAAATTCTATGATCTGGCATAAGCCTCCCCCCAATGTTGCTCTAAGATCTCTATCTTTTGCGTCATTTATGAATTAACTTAAATTTAATTTAAAAGTTCATTCCCTCAAGAAGTTGAAAAAAACTTATTACAATTTTCAATTACTTGTAACTAGTAATTATTTTTTTTTCAATTAAAATAACAAGTAATTGAAATGCATATTTTTTCAATTACAATTACGTGTAGTTGTAATGGAAAAAAATGTTAATCACTTGTTATTGAAATAAAATTGACTACGAAAATGTATCACTATTTCCCGACTTCGACTGAGTTTAAGAAACAATTAACTATAATTTATCAAATATCAGGAAAAAAATATTTTAAAAATTCAAAAAAATTGTTTTAAAAAAATAGAAGCTAGTATACGCCCAAGTGTACAATCATACCGTTTTACATTCGTTTTGAATAAAATGAAACTATTATACAACCGCAGAATTTTACGGCGGCCGCATAATGGCGTGCGTTTGTAGCGAAGCTATGTTTTTCTGAGTGTTAAAAACTACAAATTACACTTGAAAATAATTTTATTTCGCTAAAAATGATATTGAATACGTTTACTAAATTTATTTATTATTCTGTTTTTCAGCTTTTAAGATTAACTTGAATTTTTTATAAAAACAATAGTTGTTTTTGACGTTCTCTAACGCAGTGTTAGAAACATTGCTTTGAAATAATATCAACACCGCCACCGATCCCCGTTAAATAGTCCTAACCCGTCGTGTACACAGTTCTTAAGAAATTGTTTCTTGTACATTTTTATTAAAGTATACTTTATATTACTCTTAAGCACACAAAATAGGGTATCGCACAACCAGTTTGACAGTTTCAATCCACAGCACATGTTATTCTAAATTTTCGGTCACCTATAATGTTCCATGAATTACCTACTTACTTAATATGTGTTTGAGTTTCTTAATAATTGTACTCATGTCATAAAATAGTCTACACGTCCAAATTGGACAACTTTTATTTTGTTCAATTCATGTGAAAAAAGTAAAGAACGAAATCAAAACAAAATGTAAAACTATGTCATAAACTGGGGCCTGCTGTAGCCAACTATATAACTAGATACCTAATGCAGGTTCTTTTATATATCTAGCATAGTTTAATGCAGGTTCTTTTATATATCTAGCATAGTTTAACATATGGAAATTTAAAACAAATACCGTTTGCACTCGTCTTATCTAACTGTTACTATAAGTGCCTACTTTATATGTGCACATTTTTATGGAGGTGCGTGAATTTATAGAATTTAACCTTTTTCTTGGCTAAAATTTATTCAGAAAAAAAAACTACATTATGCAATAATAATGTTTAAACATATATACAAGGTGCTCTGAGGAGACAATATAAAAAGTGTAAAACAATAAAGAATGATCTAGTTACATTAAATTGTGTTAACTATTTAAATTCAAAACTTCATATGAAATTGAGAGTGGGTGAGCAGAAAGCATACACAAATCGCTTTGTAAGTCGTTGTCAGAAATATGAATTTTGAATAAATTGTTCTATGTCTTAGCAATGTCAAAAATAAATTTAATTTTAAATCAAAAAATTGCCAATAAGTACCTATACTCAAAAAACAAGAACAACGAGTATTTAAATTCATGAGAATCAACAAGAACGATGTTGCACTTTTTCGATTGCATGACATTTGGCTTTGGATAGTTGGAAGTTTTATCAATAATTTGACAAAAAATGAAGTGATTTAGTGTTATGATTCGCATATTAGTATCTCATTAATTAAAACAATTTATCAAACGAATAAATAAGCTGGAATCATGGCGGCCACTTGTAGCTTGAGGCTGAAGGCAAATCCAACAATTATTCACTTTAATTAAGGCGTATATACGTTTTTTTTAGTTTGTTTATATTTCTTTATATAAATTTGGTTTATTAATTGCAACATTTATATTAATCAAATTATGTGTAGCTATAAAATATGATAGCATTCTTCAATTACACAACTTGAATTAATATAGCAAATTACGTTTTACGTATTAATTATATACGCAAAACAATTTAATGTAACCAATTTAATAAAAACACACATAAATAAAGAATTTGTATTATGTAGCTTATTGCATTTTCATGGTTGGTTAATTTTGTTTTGGTATTTCAATTTCTTGCAAAATATAACCGCAACAAAAATCGATTCGCACATGGTCAACCGGCTAACTTATCTTTATAATTCTCACTAATTATAAAAAAATGCAAAAATAAACAAAAACACATTTCTAGTCAAATTGGTTGTAGATCTGTATGTATATAAACCTACTTAAAATCAAATAAGATATGTATTTGCATCCAAATGTGAAACTAAATCGAATCGAAAGCCCATAATGACGTTGGTAAGGTTTGTTAGTAGGTACGAGTATGTGAATTTAAAATTTATTTTGAACTCTCTTTGGTCTGAAAGTATAGATGAAATATTTACCATCAACTACGAAATAGTTGTTTTTGTTGTTATTTGTTTTGTTATATCATATTTTGATTTGCGATTATTTGCATCAATATTTATGATTTCACATAAAAGTCGCTTAATATAATATATAATTATTTCCTGATCGTGTGGAAGGCTTACGAAAAATTATAGCTTGAGAGTTTTTATTTTGTTCAGTTGTTATTTTGATTGACGATCATATAGGAATATGCCTTATAGTTTTTTTATTTATTGAAATTGAAATGTTTAAAGATAATAGTTTCTAAGTTGGATAGGTCTCTACCACTTGAATGGAAAATAATAATTTTTTTTCTATAAAAATATCTAATAGTAAATTTAAGCTTAACTCATAGATAGATTGATTTATGCAATCACAGACTGAGATGTGAAAATTGGTAATTTGGATTTTATTTTGTGTGTGCGAACATAAGATGTTCAAGGGTGTTTATGTTTTATGTTTATTTAAAAAAAAAGAAAAACCAGGCTTTGGAGAAAGTTTGTTTTATTGTTTTAAAAAGTCATAAACCTTTCGATGGGAAAAAGTTAAAAAATTATATTGGTAGCATAAGAAAAGTCCTAAAAATTAAGTAATGAACTACAAACCTATAGCTTATAGTAACTTTTTTTCCTTTCATAGTACTTCAATTGCACGTGATAATCAGCATGGCTTCTTCATAAAGAGATCTACAGTTACTAATTTATTCAACTTAACGTCCTTTTGTTTAGATGTTTTTGAAAAATGTGGACAAGTCCATTGTGTATTAACTGATTTTAGAAAATCTTTTGACAAGTTGTGTAACAAGGTTTCAACATGAACTTTTTAAATTGGATCTCATTGTATTTAAAAAATAGACTTTATATTGTCTTATTTTGTAATGAGTATTTGGATCAATGTTTTGTCAGTTCTGGCATCCCTCAGGGAAGCCATTTAGGTCCAATTTTAATTATTTTATTCATAAATGACTTGGTTACGATTATAAACAATTCTTCCGTCCTTATTTATGCTGATGACATTAAACTTTTCAATAGTATAAAATATACTTCTGACTGTTCACTTTTTCAAGAAGACTTGTTTATATTTAGGAAGTAGTGCAACACAAATCGTCTCCTTTTAAATGTTGGCAAGTGTAAAACCATGAGTTTTACACGTAAAAAAGTTCCCTTTGATTTTAATTATACACGTTTGATACATGTCCTTTAAGTAAAGTCTCTGTGTTTTCTGACTTATGGGTTGATCTTGATCCCAAGTTAACTTTAAATGAGCATTTAAACTACATAGTTAAGAAAGCTAATAGGATCCTAGGATCCATGACCATTAAGTTCTTAAGCTTCTTTATGTTTCTTTTATAAGACTAATACTTGAATATAATCCTGTAGTGTGGTCACCTTATTACTCCATTTGTATAACAACACTAGAAGCAATTCAGAGAAGAGTTATGAGTTTTTGCTATCGTATTCTTCCATGGTTACATGAACATACACTTCCCCCTTACTCTCCTCAAAGACTTGCTTTAATAAACCTTTCAACACTTACCAATCAAAAAAGGTATTTGCTATTTTGTTTTATGGTTGGAATTATTAATGGGTCAATATCATCTCCATCAGTTCTAAGTCAGTTAAATTTTAGTTTTAGTCGTACAAGTATAAGACTACAGCAACAAATGTGCCATATATTTAGTATAGATCAAACTATGATTTAAATATCACCCTCAATCAATTGATTTCAATATTTAACAACTTTTACTTTTGTAAAGAGTTGTTAATTAATTAGATTATAAGTATTAAGCATAAGTATTGTTTAAGTGAGTATTTAACGAATTGAAATAAATAAATAATACATTAATTAATACTAAAAAGTATCCAATTCTGACAAATTGTAAGACTTGATTCAAAAATCAAAAACAAAATTTACTATTTTGTTAAATAATGCAAACTTTTACTAATGGAATTTCTTATATCGTTCCTTTAATTCAAAGATGAAATTCACTTTATTCACTTCAAGACTGGAACTTCAAATTTTGTTAACATTCATTTAACTTTAAATTATTTTCTTAAATCAATTGAATGCAATTATTAAAAACTTCGTTCACTGGTTTATTTGAATTTTTGGGGGTTGTGCATTGATTAAAAAGTGCAAATGAATGAAGTAAAATAATTCGGAGGAAAAATTGTTTACTTTTTAAAACGTCAATGTAATACATTTTGACTGCCTGCTATTTTTTGTCAGCAATTAAAGACGAAAAAAAAAAAACTCACATGATAACCAAGACACAAAAACTCACCTGAAACGAAAAGAAAAAATAAAACAATCATTTTTATAATTTCTGAAAACGTTTTAAGTACTTAATATATCTTTGAAAAATAAATTAGATAATAATAGCATAATTTTAAAAATACATAAATAAATAGGTAGCTCAACAATCCTTTGAGAACTAGGACCTAGTGACCTAAAACTCTCAACCATTTCTGGGTGCGAATAATATTATCAGGGATGGAAGGGACCTACAGTTTTAAAGCGAATCCGAACGGGTAATTTGAAAAAAGCAATTTTCATGACAAGAATTACACATGGCGGATTTGTCAATTCCTCACAAGGGGCAGTACCCTTGAAAAAAATTTAGATGTCCCAAGCAGGAATTGAACCCAAGCATGATTATAAACATTTATATTTATGACAACTCAAATTGGTGTACATACAAGAATGTTGCAACATTCATTCCTAAATATATGCAAATCTTTCTGTCTTTTTTAATGATTCCTCTGCGGTTTTCAAAAGTTAATAGTGAACAACAAAAAAAATCAAATATAATGAGCACGTGCAACCATCAGCTCAGAACTCGCGGGATATGCTGTCTGAAGTGTTTTCTCAATACTTCTTCTTATATACAATGTTGCTTGCTGATTTCTGCGCTTAAACTATATAATCACATATATCAGCGAATAAATAACCCCTTTGGTGGCATGTGCGCGTACACAACAACTCACAGGTGCATCATGATGAAACTTATCTCGTTTTCAATTTCAAATGAAATAATATAAAAACTGATAATTTTAAAAATAAGGAAAAATAAAAAAGATGCCACCGCTTGAGATCAAAGTGAAGATTTATATACTACCTATACAAAAAGCCACATTTTCCAGGACCGGATTTTAAGTAATCATGAAAACAGGCGATTTTAGGTAAAGGTTTTTTTTTTAAGTTATTAAAGTCAATCATGAATTTTCTTGTAAAGTATGAAACGAATTTAGAAAGAGTTGATTTATTTCAGAATTTTTAGTATTAACAAATTACAGAGTAAATACTACTAATCTCAGCTCTTCCTCAGATCAATGCCCCTAATTTGTTGCATGGGCCTTTTAAGATCACGTTGTTGAACTTTTTCAAAAAACCAGCCTTGTAAACGCTCTGATGGCGCTATATACGAATAAGAGATACATAAACAATTATAGAGATCATAATCATTTTATTTTTATCTTATACACGTAAACTTCCAAAGATTCCCCATAATAACAAAATTTAATTCATATCACGTCCTGCGTATTGCTTCATAATAATCATACTTTGCAAAATATAAGAGATCGCTTATCTGGAAGTGAAAAAAAACCATAAGAAGCATTTTTATTCAAATGAGCCGAGAGGACAATATCTGAAGAATTATTCCTTTTAGCTGACTGACTACCGATTCGATATTCTCCATATCATCGTCGTTCGTCGCGGTCGGTCATGTAGTGGATTCATCATAATTCAATATACAAATACAAAAATATAATAAAAGTTGCAATTACATTTTTGCATTGCATTTTACTGTTGTGCGTAAAAAACACAAAACTTATATTCATCACACATATCATGCGATGACGAAGACACAATCCAGACAAGGCATATAAGGGTATATTATGAGACTATGCGACTATGGGTGAGGTCTTGAGATGCCGCTTTAAAGATACACATAGGTATACTTATAGTTATATATTTGTACAGAGAATTCAATTTCAATGAAAGATTCACAATTCGAATTTTATGCGTGATGCACGGTGAGCGAATTGCACATTTTTATGCAGTGCATTTTGCAATTGCATAGATTCTAAGATGGCATCTACCTTTTGTCCTTGAAAAAGACAAAAATACTTATATAAACTTCTCATCCAATCCAGATTGTCTGATGCGATGGGGATCTAAGAATATAAAAGATATTTATACGAATGCTAAATAGAAAGAAGAGATTCAATTACACATATTCTGGAGAGGGTAAAAATAAAGATAAAAATGAATTCTATATAGTTGCAGTTTAACGTGTTTGCCTCCTAGCACTACAGTATGTGTTGAAAATTTTCGGCTATTAATCCAAAAAGTTCATAAATAGAAACTTAATTGTTCAGACTTGAAGCAAATTTGGAGTTATACAAGGTTGAATTTCAATTTCTTACGTGATGGTATACTAATTTCTTTTTGAATGGTCTTATTGTAGGAACTTTACAGAACTTTGAATATAAATATCAAAGATTTCCATTTCGCTCCCAAGACACTTTTTTTTTCTTTGAGACTGTAATGCGTGTATTTTTACACCGAGATTTTTTCTACTGAAGGTCGAAAGACAACCATTACTATAGTAGTTTGATGTGGTTTTGATATGGAAATGGAAGTAAATGTTTTGAAAAAAAAATAAATCTCTAATTCGATTTAAGTTCAGCGAAACATAAAATAATATGATATTAAATGACATAAGGGTATGAAACAATCCGGTATGAATATGAATTCAAGTCGTGAAACAAAAACAAACGGGTTGTGGTAAAATTGAATAAAATGGTTTCTTAAAAAACGTGTGTTTGAACGTCTGTAGTAGTAGAATTTGCCATTTGTCTCTTTGACACTACACAATACAAATGTGAATCCAGCCACGTTCAGCTTTTTACTCCATTAGCTCAATCATTTTATTTAAAGCTCAAAGAGCGCGCTCCAAGCTAGCTCTGATTGAAAAAAGAAACACAAACCGAGCGCTGTGATGTGTCTGACCTAAGAAAGAATAAAATGAATAAATGAGTTGGCGCATAACAGTTCGTTCAGAACTAGCACTGTGCAAGTTATGCCTGGGATTTGAGTTTTATGCCAAATCCGAACGGCTTTGTGAGAAAGCACTTTTCACTACCGTTTAAAAGATACAGTATATTTCGGTAAAAAAGGTATAAGTAAAGTATCTTTTTTCTTGTCAGACAAATTTCAAAAATTGTAACACAAAAATTGTAGTGCTCATAATTTTCTACATGTTTTGTCTTTAAATTTACTTTCTTTCAACAGCGCCTTTACAAATAATCAAATTTTTCTGTTAGCTCCAAAAATGGTGTTGCTGCTATCAACGCAGTTTAAGGGAGGTTTTAATAAATTAGATGGCCTAGTGACTTGTCACTTTCAACCATTCCTGTGTGCGAGTACTGTTGTCAGGAATGGAGGGGACCTACAGTTTTAAACCAAATCCGAACGGCTAATTTGACAGGAATTACTTTTGATGAATTCCTTGCAAGAGGCTATACCTGTGAAAAAAAAAACTTTAGACGACACAGGCAGTAATTGAACCCAAGACCTCTGGCATGATAGATCAAACCAATCTTTTTAATCTGGTTTGTTAACCAGGCAAACTTGTCATCGAAAAACTGGGTCAAAATTTCAGGAAGTTTTTTTTGTAAAGTTTAAGTTCGACCAAGGCCTTGTTTTATAAATGTTAAGAGCTCGAACGGATATTTACTTTCAATTATTTCCTTAGAACTCGGTATAAATTTACATATTTTTGACTTTAAAGAATTATCATACAGTTAAATTTTGTACCAAAAAGTTTGTTACGTTGATAACTCCCGGTTTCAGTATGTTCCTATTTCAATGAGTAATCTTCTAAGACTCAGTTTTTCAATGATGATTCAATTCCGAATTAAACCCAGAACTGATTAATTCTGAAATCGGAGTTGACTTACGAACAAGTTTTTCAGTGGAAGCGTAATGTTAACTTTAGGAATAGGATTATAATTTGGTATCAATAAAAAATTATAGATTCAGTTGTCAAAAAACTGTCTAAATCCATAGATTTTGACATTTTGGTTGACAGACACCAACCGTTGTTTTTAATCTCATTTTTTGTTGGTTTTTGATTATTCAAAATGAATAAACGAAATTCAAACTTTTTCTCCAAATAAATTAAAATGAATTGGCAGCGATATTCAAAGTTTGTTTCTTCTCAAGAGTTAAAATTCAAATTTCGCATAAGCCCCCATTTCTCAGGTTGGAATCTGAATATAACAAAAAATTATTCAATGTTCCACAAAAAGAAATGAAAAATAAATTTTCAATTGCAATTTCAGTATCTGTCAAAAACATTTGTATTTAAACCAGAGTTTAAAGGGTTAACTCAGAGTTAACAACGAGATTATAATAGATTGAAAAATATGTTTCAGGAGTTAACTCAAGTTTAGCTCTGACACTAGGATGATCTCTCACTGAAAAACTGGGCATTTTATCAATATTGCTAATGGATTTCTTTATTTTGGCAGGTAGTATCAACTTATGCTTAATTTAAGTTTGCAGCTGCATTAATGGTTGAAGTTTTTGCTAAGTTACTTTTTTATCCACAACAAAGAGTTGCTCGCTCCAGATTGTTTACATTTTTGATTTGATTGCGTTCTGACTTAGTTAACTTATTCAGCTGTTTTTGAATGTCTGTTTTGTAAATACATAAGATCTATTTCCAGCACACAACCTATCTGATTATATTTATTGTAAATTAACACCGTTAACTATGAAAAGTCAAAATCCTAGAAGTTCCTGGTAATATTCGAATATGTTTAGCAACATTGATATTATAATATGTTTTGTTTGAATAATTTGTCTTTACTTTTTTTTTAAAGAAATTATTTACGACTTTTGATAACGTTTTTGAAAAGTTCTAAGTTTAACAGCATTTCAGCATTTGACGTAATACCAGGACAAATGTAATTCTTTTGGGAAAATAAATTTTAGAGTGTAGAAAACAAAGAAAAAACAATCGTGTTCGGATATTCATAAAGTAAAACTAAGAAACATTTCATGTGATGCAGCAACATTATTAACGAAACAAATGTTTAATGACTGGTGTTTTTTTTAGAGGCGTAGAACTTTCACGTTATTTTAATTGACGGCCATTTTGTGAACGGTTAAGTGATTTATTTTTAGTTTGGGTTTGCAAATTGATTAAACTGACCATATAAATAACTTTTTCAAAATTACAAATTTATTTTTAGTAATTTTTCTGTTCAAAATATTTACGACACGTATCGCGCGAATTTTGTTTAGCGATGAAACTAACTTTTGCTGAATGGATACATCAATAAACAAAACTGCCGTATTCGGAGTGATGTCTGTCAGTTTGATGTGATTTATGGGTTGGTGGAATAATTGGTCCGTACTTCTTTTAAAACGGTGCTGGCCAGAACGTTAAATTTAGAACCATGATAACTGACTTTTTCGCTCATCAATTAAGAAAACAACTGCAGGAGCTGTGGTTTCAACAAAATCGATCAACATGTCACATGTCTTTCTTTTATTCCATTTCAAAGTCTTTTAAAAAAACATCCTTTGTTTATATATTTATTAAGAATTATTGATTTAAATGTAAATTTTCACTTAATTTAGCTTATAGCCAAACACATAGGTCTCTGTATGCTAGAATATATTGTTCTACACTTTGTTGCTTGATTACAGTTCAGAAAATTTCAAGAGTTTCCGTATGAAATCAAATATTTTTCGTTTTTGTATGAAAACACACCTTCTATCGAAAGAAGAATAACTACTCGGTAATAATTGTGTTTTATATATTTTCACAAAGAAAAAATCTATATGTACCTAATTCAAATACAAACAACTTTTAAATTGAACTCTTTAGCACAATAAAATCAAACTGGGACTGATTTATTATTAAATTTTATTCAATAATTGTACCCCATATTTTCTGATATTTAAGCTTGACATCACAATAATATACTCGAAGATATAGCGGAACTAAAAGCCTTACGCATCATAATGCTCCTCCCTCTAAGTTGGTATCGATATTTATACAAATAGTGTCAATAAATCATTATTATTCTTTTACTCCATTTGTTTTTCAAAACAAAATTACTCATTATGTATCTATATACATACATACATATGTAAATAATTTATATATGTTTATAATTTTTAAATAATTTTGTTAAAAGTAAACACAAAAATCAATATCTATGCATTTCTATGGCATTTCTATAGTTGGAATTATAGTGCATATGACCGATTGGTTGCTAATACAAAAAAAAAAAAAAAAGAAAGGCTTAAATGCAAAACAAAATCACAATAAATCAGTTTTAGTTTTTAAAGTGAAATCAAAGAAATTGGAATAATAAGAAGAAAAAAATACAAAATTGAACAAAACCAAAAAAGGCGCGCCAAAGAACTGAAGATAATTTTTTTTGACAGACGTCACATTGAATATGACATAACGTCCGGCCGGCGCGGCGTTTAGCGACACGGAAACGGAGGCAACCGGCAATTTTATGGGAATGGGAAACAACATGTTGACAGAGGTTATAGAATAAATAAAAAATTATACATCGATTTAAACATTTCAATAAAATCAGGTATAGAAAAGGGGTTTGGCTTTGGCTTTGAAAATTCGGCCCTGAACTAATAAAATGTTATAAGTAGTTTCAGGAATCATTTGGAGAATTAACAGAATTAAGATTACAGGATTTGTCAAGATTTGGATTATTGAAAATATGAACGATTATCTGACAAGATCAAACGATGGATTTTAATATTTTAAACTTTTTTATGAAGCAGATTAGTATTAAACTCTGTACAATTAAAAACTCAAGATACAAAGTTGTATAAAGGGTGAGATAAAATTAACGACACAATTCAAACTAATAACTTTTTTTTACTAAAGTGTTTGTATTTAATTTATTGTACAATTCAAATTGACAGCTTTGGTTAAGGAGTGTTTAAAATTAAAGCATTTTCTATTTCCATCAAAAGGGCGTTTTGGTAAAAACTCGGTAACGAATAAATCTTTTTAAACTGTGTTCTCCAAACCCTTATTAAAGAGGGATTTCCAGATTTTCGAAAACTTATATTTACATAATTTTCAATTTAATTGGTCTCCTAGGACCTCAAAAACGATTTACTCACTCCTCGGATTTAAGTATTAGATATAATTGATATACTCAAAACTTTATAACTGTTTATGTTAATGCTGTATTTTTAAGTTCACTGTTCTCATAACTTAGACAATTTACACCCGATGTGCTTGAAATTTTGAGTATATCTTAAAAAACAGATTCTCTTTGGCAGAACGTTATTTTGTATGTATTGTGCATAATTCATTTGTTATTTTAGTAAGAATTTTATGATAATTTTTTGGCAAGTTCCATGAGCCATGCGCCAAAAATCCAAAGTGCTTCTAAAGTGGTTATTATAAACAATGAAAGAAAAATCACTTTCACATTATATTTAAAAATTAAAAGACCTAATTCTCCAGACGAGATCGCAAAAACAATGAAAAGCTGCAATTTCGAAAGATATAGCTAAAAAAATGATATTGTTATAAAGATCGCGTTTGTGTAAGATTGATTTATTTTGTAGTACATATTTCTGAAAAAAAATCTCCAAATAAATCTATTTTTTCGGCCTCTAGGGTGGCCCAAGGCCCTCAAGCGGATCAACTAATTTTTGTTTTGAGTTACTGTTACTCTACACAAATAGCAAGAAATTATTTTTTTCGAAAAAGACTTAAGGCTATAATTTGTTCTTTTAGGGTGTCAAACATCTTCAACAACCTGACGGCTGTATAATTTTTAAGGAACATTGCTGAGTCTTTTTTGGGAAAAAATAAAAAGCTCCTTTTTTTGTGGATATTAAAGCTGCATTTGACTCAGTTGATCGAAACGCATTGATGTTCAAGTTGTTTGGATCCGGGATGTCGTTTAAGTTTGGACGAGTTATTCAGAACTTGTACGCAGACACGAGAGCAGCGGTATGGGATGGAAAACAGGTATCTGAATGGTTCCAGACGCAGTCGGGAGTAAGACAGGGCTGTGTTATCAGTCCTAGCTTGTTCGCACTTTTTATAAATGACATCACTGACGCATTACCAGGAGATGTTAGATATGCTGGAGAGGTCATTAAAGCCTTACTCTTCACAGATGATATAGTCTTGCTGGCAAACTCACAGCAATCCTTACAGCTTATGATAAATCGACTTTCGGAATACTGTAGACGATGAAGCTTGGTTATCAAGAAAGATGGAGGAAGGTTAAGCTCAAGTGAACAATGGTACTTCAACAATGAGAACATAGAAAGAGTGAAAGAATACAAATACTCAGGAGTATATTTTACACAAAACTTAAGTATGGAAAAACACCTCAACGAAAAACTTCTTAAGGCTAAAACCGCGATTAACGTGGCATGGAAAGAATGTTTCAACAACAAAAACATTGCGCATAGCAGTAAATATAAAGTTTTCGAAGCAGTATCCCAATCAATCCTGTTTTACGCAGCCCAAGTGTGGGGAGCAAGGAAATTTGAGACTGTGGAAAAACTCCTGAGATTTTATTTAAAACGAACATTCCACCTTCCTTCATGCACCCCAAACTACATGTTAATGTTAGAAACAGGCTTATCCCCACTTTTCATAAAAACGTTGAAGCTGCAAGTTGAATACATTCTGAAAGTACTGAATATGCCCAACAATCGCTTACCAATGAAAGCAGCTTTACAAGCGATACAAAGCAAAACAGAATGGGTTAAAGAGTGGATTGGGCTAGCAGAAGATACAGGTTTAACTTTAAATCTCAGTGAACAGAGTACATGGAAATCGTAAGTACATGTACCAGGTAATTAGGCGTCTGGATGAAAATTTTAGAAATGTGTTCACAGAACAGGCATCCAGCTCACTTCATCGGATGATCTATAGAAGGCTGAATTATAATTTTAATGAAAGAAACTACTTCCAGGACATAAATACTGTAGAGCAAATCTCCAACATGTTTCGGCTAAGAGGTGAACTGCTAAACATAAATTACGTTCCACATCGCGAAGATCTTCCACTGCTCTGTGATATTTGCAACATGGCTGAACGAGAGGATATTTTTCATTTTGTCGGAAGGTGTCCAGTCCTGAGAGAAACTAGAAGATATGTACTTGGTAGAGACTTTTTATCAGAAAACGAAACTTTAGCTCTCTTTAATGAAGTAGTTGTGTCTAAAATGCTTATATATTGCAAAACAGCACTTATTTATAGAAGCAGAATTAGAGATGAAAATTTGTAGTTAACACAACTGCAACTTAATTAATTACAAAACTTTAATACAGTTAAAACTTTGTCAATCAGACAGACGGCAAAACCATGCTTTAAAGATTGTTAATGAAATTGTACAAATAATTGCAAGTAAATAAAAATCTAATCTATCTATCTATCTGTATAATTTTCATGAAAAGGCCCTAGCCCTTGAAAAAGCCCTTTGAGTTACTTGCTTTTTTAAAAGTATTGTTTGAATCAATTTAATTCGCTGTGTAAATCAATTAAAATTTTGTTCAGTTAATAATTGTTTTGCAATAAAACTTCCATCACACTCACGTGCTTCGAGGTCTTCAGAAACAAACAAAAAAAACATAACTTTCAAAATATTATGGCTTTGCAATTTTTGAACAACCCCCCAATCCCAATTATAGTTAAAAACTCTCTCATTTGGAATGGCAAAGTCATTTAGTGTTACCAAATTAATCGATACAAAAATAAAATGCTTCGCATGTGCATACCTACACTTCCTATATAAACCTCTTTAACCATCTTAACAAGTCATCAAATTAAAACTATGCACACAAATATTTGATGAATTTTTGCTTCGCTTCGTCATCGTTTTCAATATTTTGATCAGAAATTTATATTCATTACACATCAGAGTCAGTATAATGTCTGTTGTGTTGATTTCATTGATTTCACTATATGACTAAATTATATTTATTGAAGTCAATAAAAAAAAAAAAAAAACAAAACCTCAATAAATTTGAATGCAATTTTGGGATTGAGTTGAGAGTCAAAACTTATATCAAAGTCAAAATTTGATTGATAAACCCTTACTATATAGAAATTTGTCTTTAAAGTAAAATAATAAATCTGTTTTATGACTTGGAAATCACTTTCGATGAAAATCTGTGCAGGAACTCGTAATCGGATTTGTCATTAAAAAACTGAATAAATAAAAAATGGTTTTAAAAGACTTTACTATTTTTAAATGAATTTTTATTGTAAAGTCTCAATTTTTGTTTGTAGAAAAAAACACAATAGCTTTATTTATTAGTCAAATCATCAAAACTACCTTTTGACCTTAAATCTATTTTGTATAGAAATATTAATTTTTTTTTTCAGAAAAAAACGAAAGTTTTATACAATAACGGTTTCGAGAGGTCAAATTGGCAGAAGACATAAAACTTCAAGGTATAAGCATTTTAATATTTCGGACGATATGAATTCGAATCGTTTTAACAAAAGAATTATTTTTATGGAAGTTATTAATGATGATGGGAATAAATAGAAGATATATGAATAGAATAAATATGGGCTCAAATACTAAAAATATATATACATAACAAATTCCGATACATATTTTTAATTGATATTTGCTCTTTTTTAAAACATACAAAGGAGATCGAAAATATTCTCACTCTTATGTTTTATGTAAAATTAAGCAATTTTGATTTTAATACTATTATTTAATAAACAGAAAAATAAATTGGGGGGCGCAACAGTCCGTTGAGAACTAGGGTCTAGCGACTTACATCTCGCAACCATTCCTGTGTACGAGTACTGTTGTCAGGAATGGAAGGGACCTACAGTTTTAAGCCGAATCCGAACGGCAAATTTGAGAAAGCACTTTTCATGACAAGAATTACTCTTGGAGAATTTGTCAATTCCTCGCAAGATGGCATAGGCAGGGATCGAACCCAAGCCTTCTGGCATGACAAGACAATCTTATTACAAACTTGGATTAACCTAATATAAAACATACTAATTTTTTGTAATTTACATTTCAAAAAAAATTCTGATACACCTTCATTAACGTTGACGAAAAACTTAAAAATAATTTAAATATACCCCAAACCCAATAGGGAATAGGAAAGATACAAACCCTAAATCTTCGATTACCAGTACTACACTTTTCTTCAAATGAGTTTTTGTTTCTGATATGAGGTGTGGCCTGAGATGGTCTGCGTTTACACCGCCCATAAAAACATTTCTCACTGTTCATCCCCTGGTTTAGCTCATCCCAAAATCGCTTATGGAGTAAAATAGAACTCATGCCAAAAAAAATACCGGGAAACTAACTTATCGACAGAAATGGTTTGTGCATTCAATCAGTTCATTCAAATACACAAACCTGTAATGTTGATATATTATTTTTCAAGTACTTAATATTTGCATTATAAGAAAAACTTAAGTTTTTCGACACAAAATTTAAAAACTATCTCATAAATTAATGATCACACACACAGTTACTTAAAAATATCCATTATTTAACATATATAAAACCTTTCAATAAAGAACTAATAATTTTCATCCACATGTTATTTTGTTTAAATTTTGTTCCTAACAATTGTTTAATAATTTTGCCCAAATTATAACATTTGACCACAAAATTAGAGTAATACAAAAGCAAAATTATATCCTTTTGTTATATTTGACCTATTTTAAGGTATTTCTGACCTGATTTTTTTGATTTATTTCCCTTTTGTCCGTCAGTGATAAATTATATCAGACTTTATATGTTTTTATAAAAAAAATCTCAAATATTTTTAAAATTTGATTGACTACTCACGAAAAACTATAGACAAACGCAATCTAATTACAAATCAACAATAGACAACAATTTCCTTTTTATTTTTGCAAAAGAATTCCAAAAAAAAAAATTAACAAAAGCTTTGATTGACGGGAATAAATGTTAGATTCTTTGATTATCTACAAGATACAACCAAAAATAAATTCGTCGAATACTTTCGCAGCTTTGTTTTCGCACATCGCTCGTTCCGGGTCAATGTTCGTTTTATTAATAAAAGAAAAGATAAACTTTATCGATAGATTTATGCGATATTAATATGTTATGGTAGATATTAAAACCTGTCTTAACTTAGGGAACAATGGAAATCAAATTTTTGATAATTTTATGCTCGCAATAACTGTGTATACGATGTTTGTCCTAATTTTTGTTTTTATTGTATAGAAACCCGATCTCAAATACAAATTTCAGAGAAATAATTTTGCACAATTTTGTGTTGTCTGTTTAAATTTCAATAAAAAAATACTTTTTGTATTAACAAGTTTTTAGACACCTACAAAAAGTTAAGCCATTGAATGTTTGTTTTAATTAAACCAACAACACATTTGATTGCCTTATACCTATTTTATTAAACAACTATGATAAAATTCTATCAATTCTACTCAACAATTTCCCTGAAAAACAGAATTCTGTTAGGAAACTGGTATGAAATTGAAAGGTTCTATTTTTTGATAAAATTCTTATCTCTAAAACTCAGTTTATAGAGAAATTAAAAGTCGATTTAGTCCTAACTCATTTCTTCATCAAATTCCCAAGCGTGATTTGGATCTGAGTTTGAGATGGAACTTCGATTTATTGAACTTTGAAATGGGAAGACTAGAATAGGACTCAGCTTAGAAATATATTTACTTCTTTCAATGACTTGATTTTTAGATTAAATTTGACTTTGGAACAATACCGTTTTATAAAATTGTATCCGAAAAAAATGCACTTTCGACTTCTTTTTCTTAGATAGTACCTACAACAGTTCTGGAAGTATAATTGCTCTATCTGAACTAATGTTATAAAGCTGAAGAGTTTGTTTGTTTGTTTGTTTGAACACGCTAATCTCAGGAACTGATGGTCCGATTTGAAAAATTATTTAATTATTAGATAGGTAGTCCATTTATTGGGGGAGGCCATTAGCTATAAAACATTACGTTTACACTAATACGAGAGCTATTGACAGCTATCACTGCTATGCGGAAACGGTTAAAGTTTTGCTAAAATAAAAAATATATGACAGAATTGAAAGTCTGTTCACTATAACCTTTTTTGCTAACCAAATTTATTCTAAAATAAAGCTTGAGAAGATGAGGCCACAAAATTTTGGTAAATTTCGGTAACGTTCAAATTCACAAAATCAAAAGGCAAATTAGAAACGAGCGTTAGAATTTCCAATATCAAATAATAAACTACTAAAAAAGCATGTAAAAGGGGGCTTCACTAGGATAAGATTATTTCGAATATTTCCGTGCTGGAACTTAGATGTGCACCCTTTTACAAACTTTTGTATGTAATATCCAAGAGAGTGTTGATAACAACTGTTTTGATTTAATTTGGAACACAAATTGGTTCCGGAAAGACTTTGATATCTACAGAAAAAGCAAAAATAGACGACCTTGACGATCCTGATTTTTACAACTTTTATTACCATGATCTGAGAAAGGATAAGTTAATTTCACAGCCGTACATCAGGTGTAATGGTGTGGGGAGCTATAGCCTACTATGGCGAACTCGACTTCGAGCTTTTGTCAGTAACAATGAACGTGAACAACTATAAATATTTGCTAGAACGGTCATTTCCAAAAATGAAAATAATTTTAAGACCTCTGTCTTTCCAACAAGAAAATTCCCTCATCCACACTTTCAAGTATATTAGAAATTTGATTCAATCAGAAGACGTGGAACTTTTGACATGGTCATTATATTCACCGGACTTTAACATAATAATTGAAGAATTCCAATTCTCATTTCCAATTAACCATTAAGTTTTATAAATTTGTGATGGGAAAATACGTACGTAATCACAGGTAGTAAACGTTTCCAAGTACAAAACATCTACAAGGTTTGAAAAGCAAAAATCAATTCCAAAAAGTATGGCCCAATCCTAGTGGTTGACAGTGTTCATGTTCATACGAACAATAAAAAGCTAGAACACAAGTTTGATGATTATGTTGACCCCTTATTTTAAAGCTTTAACCCTATCGGACTATGAAAACAGTATCCCACTCAATATTTTATTTATTTCTCTCAACCCTTCAATATTAATTTATAGTTAGAAAGCTTTGTTGTACTCCAACAACGTCAAAAGACTTCAAAGTAAAGACCTCTTTCCATCATGATGTTAACTAAAAGATACTAGTGCTCTTTGAAAGCTATAAATTATCAAATTCAAGTCCGTAACGTACACCATATGCATGCACCATCAGATATATAGAAAACACGTCATAAAACAAATCGTTTATAGCTCTTTTTTTTACAGTTAGTAAAATTGTTGTAAAAAAAAAAGACAGAAAATTACATTTACCCATAATACCTTAAGCCCACCATCAAAGCAAACCGATCTTGCAGCTTTTCTTAATTAATAATTATGGACAAAATTATTTTACTTTACTTAATTGTTGTTTTGGTACATAATAATGTTGCTAGTGAAAATTATGATGGAGTTGCTAATTATAAAAGTTTCAAAGTTAAACAAAAAATCGACTTTAATTTTTAATTATCTTAACAGTCTCTAACAAACGTTTCTTGGACATTCAATATTATTTTTTTTTTAAATACAACAACAAAACGTTCAAAGCGCAAATTTGTAGATAATAATTTATCATAATCGTATTAAATGGGATTTTTTAAACATTTTTTCCGGTGATCGTAAAATGAGATGGTTTAGTTTAGTTTTTATTTAAAATTGTTTTCCGTTTTCTGCAAAGATCTGCAGTTTTACTTTCTTATATTTTTATTTTGTTTTGCTTTTGTAAGATTGAAAAAAACGTAAATGTTTTAGTTTTCTTTTTTTAATTTAATGATTGCGTGTAAACACGAGATTTTATATGGTTGGTATTAAAATTGATGATGGACTGTGAAGATTAATGATCAGAAGTTCACAATTTACTTGTTTTTTGGACTTGTACTTCCTTCCGTGCAAAATAGTTCGTTTTGGAGTTGTAAACTTAAACTATTTAATTTATAGATTATTAAAGTACAGTCAAACTAGATTATGGCATCACAAAAATGTTTAATGGGAAGGAGTTATGGGGTTTTTGTATTTCCTTAAAATCGAATAGTTGAAGAAATTTTAACGAAGGGAAGTTTATACCAATAAGAAACAAGCTTCAGATCGTAGTGGTTACTGTAAAGTCATATTTATTTTGAAATGGAGACTGTCTTGAATTTACAAGACAATGTTTGGCTATAAAGAAGAACCAAGACTTATGAGCTAAAGGTCTAAAAGTTACAAAAGAAAATGATATAAGACTTCTCCTAAATTGAGTTATAAACTAAGAAAGACAAATCATTTGCCGATAAGATTGATTTTTTTTAAGCGGTCAGTGGAGGTTTAAGGTCGATAAGAGTCGAGAACTAGCAATGGCGAATCAAGGAAGGTCGTAGGGGTCATATGACCAATAAAGCTAATACAATTAAGTTGTATAACTAGAGATTATAAAGAACATACAAATTTGTTAGTAATTTAACGATATTGACCGAAAAGCGGTTTGCTGCCAAAATCAATTAAAATGTTTGTAATAATTTTAAAAAGTGTTAACATAATTTTAAATTTGGAAAAACTTTAGTAATGCTTTTAATTATTTTCATAAGAACTTTTCTGACAGACAAAGCAAATATTTAAGTTCTTAAGAAGAGACCTTGAATAAGAGATCAATGTAATTTAATACTAAGTTGCCTTTAAATTCCTGAAACCCGTCTTCAATTCCATCTTATTTTTTTAAACGCATATAAGGAGTGTAAGCTTTTCCTAAAATGTTTTTTTCTTTCAAAATTGATTTTCTATTAAATACAAAAACGTTTGAGATCCTAAAAACTAGAAATATTAAGAACTCGAGCATTTCTTCACATCTAATCATGTCTGTAGAACTTGATATAAAATCATGTCTGTAGAACTTGATTTAAAATCATTTTTGAGTTTTAGGAGTTTTAGATATCGGTTGAATGGAATTGAGTTATAACGTGTTTTTTGTTATTTTTTAGTACATCGTAGATAGTTCTAACTCAAAATTCTGACATTTTACGAACAAAATTAAGAAATCTGTCAGTTTTTGTTGCAGCGGAAATTTTTTCTAGGATTTGGTTTTGATGTTCTCACTTTCTACCGAAATGAAAGTTGTATTTTCGTGTTTTATTAAATTTCATTAAAGATTGATGTTATTTTAAACTATTTGTTTTTTGATAATCGTACGTTAACCGATATTCCTGTTGCACTGAACATCTTTAATGAAGATCAACAAAAATTGGGTTCGATTTTATTTTGTCAAATGTTTCTTGAAAACTCGAACACTGCATTCAGATATTAAAGTCCTGCAATCTCTAGAACATAGTATGATACATTCAATTTTAATGATAGCAACTATTTTATTTAATTTAATGTAATTGTAGTCTCAAATGTAATCCCAAACCGAAAGTAATTTAAAAATTAGGTATTTGGAAGAAGTAAAAACATTGCGAAACCGAGTTCTAATATCCTAGACCCCCAAATTTGAGGGTCTAATAAATCGAAGTACTATCTCAGACTGAGATCTACAAATCAGAGTTCTAACGCTTTAGAACTTGATGAAGAAATGAGTTAGAGCTCAATCGTGTTCTACTTTATCAATAAACCGAGTTTTAGACACAAGAACTTTGTCAAGAAATTAGCCGTAAGGAAATCTTCTTTTGAAGTAAATTTGCTTTGGATGATCTAGAACTGAAATTTAAACACGAATTTCAAGAATAAAATGTCCCAAAAACAGCAAAAATGACACTTTCGTTAAACTACTAGCTAACTGAGAAACTTAATAAACGATTCATATCTATTATTTCAATGGGAACTGAAGTGAAAAGAGATTATGCAACGTGTAATTTGTGAGTGCCACGCTAAAGTTTCTTCCAAACTTATTTGTTTACCTTAATTTGTTTTTGTTTATTTTTTAGGCGCCAGTTATAGCTATCATTGGTTTTCATCATTGAAAACAAACATTGGAATTTTTTTATAGCTATCATTAAAAATTTCTGTCATTGAAAAAAATTTCCCAATGGAAATCCACCGAAATTTTTACTGACAGAAATCTGCCATTGGAATTGTGTGAAATTGGTACACAAATCATTGGAACAATTCGTTTCACTTATGAACATAGAAGTATCAGCTGTTCAGGAAAATGAATTTCCGTCCGTAAAAAATAAATGCGCAATTACATACATACATACATTTTTTTTTCTCAAAAAAAATTCTTCGTGTGATTTCCGATCGATTAGTATATAATTTTAATTCCTAATCAAAGGAAAACACCGTCAAATACCGATTCAAAAATTTGTCCGGATCGATTTCAATGATAGCTACATATAACTGGTCCCTTAGGAAAATTCTTAAATGCATCTATGCACTTACCTTCCTCAAGAACCCTATGAAAAAGATCTAATTTTTCTGATAAACTTTCTGGCTTTTTGCATGTATATATTTTTATATAGTTTTTCCAATTTATAGAACAGAGTATTTTAATTTTTCAAACAAGCTACGTTTCAACACAATTTCCAACATTTCTGCATGAAAAATGTTGTCACTTTAGCCCTTGAAATATGTAAATTCAAGGTTATAAGATACACATTATCTTATTTAAATTTTGCCTTTACGGAACATTAAAGAACATTTTTAAGGGGAGAATTTAAAGACTCGTCTTTTTGTTAAGTATATACCCCCCCCCCCTGATTAATAGTATACATCCGTCCTTTAACCTTAAAAAGTATCAATTCTTACCAAGTGTCTTTTGAAGATATTTCATCACATAGAAAAAAATTATGAACTACTTCTGACTATAGACCAGTTTAAACCATTACACAAATATAACAATTTTAGAAAACTTTGGATTATATTGCGTAAGTTTTCAGTTTGGGAAACAATTTATAAAATAATAAAGCACATAAATTTGTGCAAAAAGTTAATATTCAACTTCTTGTCTTAAAGAATGCACATCAGACACGCGAAATATTTACATTTTTCAAAAATCAGATTGCCACATTTAATGTTTTACTTATTTTGAAAAGACCGGAAGGGTTAACCACGCGCTAATAACCTATAAAATGAAAAAAACAAAAACTTTAAATTTTAAATTTTAAAAAGAACACGCAGACATTTCGTCTTCATTGTTTGTCGGTTGTTATTTTATTTCCGATGTCAACGAGAGAGTTCATTCAATTATCGTGATCATTGTCGTTGTCGCATCAACCGAAGGTCTTAAGTCAAAAATAAATTAATTCAGACGCCACAAGATCTTAAGCATTCAAACAAATTAAAAAAAAAAAAAAAAAAAATGAACAACTTAAAAATTCCATTTATTTAGATGATCAACAACTTCCATGTTTGGCTACGCTGGCGCTGGCTGCTCGCTTTGCTATAGACATAGGCTTTTATACTCGTGCTATAGCAGCTTAGCCATGCAGAAAATTTGCCGACTTTTATGGTTTGGTATTTTTGAAGATAGGTACTTTGCTCTTGAATACTCAACATGTCAACATGACATCTGTTTAGTTATAAATAATTATGTCTGTCTCTCTGGCTTGGCTTGGTTTGGCGTGTGTTTTGTTTTGATAGTAGAAGATTATTTTCGGAAGAATTTTCAGAAATATCAAACTCTGGAGAATCTTCTGAAGAGTCAAGAAAGATTATGTTAAGTTATTTTTTTGTTTAGATGGGTTCAGCGAGGAATAGGTATGAGTTTGTTGTTACATGTACCTGGGGGTTATTAAAGTGACTAAAATAGTATTCTTAATTTACTTTTAGTTCTCGGATTATCAAGGAATATGAAATTGAATAAATTGAGTTGTACTTTTCCGTAAACAAAGTTCTTAGACAAGAATTTTGTCAAGAAATCGGCTATAAGAACACTCAAAGTACGAAGCATATCCCAGTTTGTATTTGAGATATTTGAAGAAATTTGTTTTCAAGATTAATTAATGCGAATGCTTGGAAAATTGTGGGGCAGTTCTTAATTAAATATAAACACGAGGTTTTCAACAAAATTATGTGAAGCACCAATTGATTTACATGCTTTATTTTTGAACAAATTTGGTTATCATAAAAAAGGTTACAGTGAGCCAACTTAAGAAGATAGACACATGCTTTTTTAGAACTATTAAATTGAAACTATTCGGTCATACATTATTTTAGCATTTGAAACATTCTTTTTTGGTGCTCTGCTCGTATTAGAATTTTCGTGATGTTATATAGCCTCTCACAATAAATAGCCTATCTAACACTGAAATAATTTTCCGAATCGGACCAGTAGTTTCTGAGATTAGAGGGTTCAAACAAACAAGCAAACACACAAACAATCAAACAAATACTTGAGCTTTATAATATTAGTATAGATTTAAGCGTGATACCAATTTTCTTGCGAAAATCATAAAAAAGGGAAGATAAACACATGATCAAAAAGTTTGTATTTGGTTAACTAAAGGGTGTTTTTTTAGTATTTAATTTTGGTAAATGTTACTTGATTTATGCTCTTTATTTTAACGTTTATATAATGAATTGACTTACTCCTGAACAACGTTGGGAAATCGTGCATATTTAATGCCAATTTAATGGTTCGAATCGCCAACGAAGCAATTACAATCAACAATTAACACCGCTGGACTATATTTTGTGGGGTTATGTGAAGTCACTTGTCTACACAGATAAGCCTGAGAAGATTAATGCCTTTGGAAGAGAATATTATTGCTGACAATTTTCGTTTAGAAACAAAGCGGTTTGTGAGTTTCTTCAATCTTAAGGTTTAATGGTAATTGGTACCCGATTTATGAGTTATCTTCTTTTTTCACAAGGAGGACAAATAGACCTTGCGATTTCTTAAAGTTTAATCTATTCATTTATGAATATAATCAAAATTTTAACATTATAGTCTCACAATTTAGTATATAACCAAGTATAACCTCTAAAAAATTTTATGAAATCACAAAGTACTCACATTCAGAAAGAAGAGCTTGATAAAAGTGTTCATTGAACCAGTTTAAACTGTGAGAATTACGATTGCTTTAACTTTTTCTTAATTTAAAGAAAACACTCATGGGCACGCATTTATATTCAAACAATTTTAAATTTTGAAAACCGATATACCTCCCTAAGCACGAGTTTAATAATAATGATTTTTGTACTCCCACTGTGAGAACAAACCATCATGATCCGTTATTTTTTGTTGTGTATCTATTTTAAATAAAGTATCTATCTATATGACTTGCTTTTTTTCAACACTTTATTTTGTTTTTGTTTAAACTATGGGAACCATCGCAGACAATACAAAAGGTTTATCTTAATTCCATATAATATATATGCGCATAGATTGAGTTTGCCATTGAACATAAGTATCTCACGCAGAGCTCGCATCTTTAAGCTGCACAAACATATTATAACTCGTTATCGTGAAGATACTTCATGCCTAGCCTACGTATAAATATCTAAACATACATAGATAGATAGATTCCCATGTTCATTTTATGGATTACAATGAAGTCTGCTTTGGAATAATGAAGCACTTAACTCATGTCTAGAGTAATTATAGTTCGACACCACCGACCCGACATCTAAATATTTCTTCTTTTTTTAATTTATTTGAAATTTTGAATGGAAGTGAAGAATATCAGAGATTTTTGGTTTGTCGGGAAATATTATGATTATATGCATAAAATATGGGTTACTAGGGTTTTCTATAAAAATGTACAATCAATCAAATGAAAATACAATAACCTACGACCTTTAGGCTTAAAATAATTAATGATTTTTTTATTTTAATCGAATTCAAAACAGAAAATATAGTTTCGCAGTAGATATTTTTTAATATACAAATAGATTAAAAAAACTAACATGTGCAGAGGGCTTAAGGTCATGTTAGCATTTACATTAATAATATGTAGAATTGACTTTTTAGTATAATTTTTGCATATTTTAGATATAAAAGTTATAAACTAAAAGTTAATTTAAGTATTTCATAGCAAAATTTTGTATTTTTTTAAAAGTATGCGCGAGATGACCTGATGAGCGATATCGTGACTTCATAAATAAAACTTTGCTATAAGTTGATGTTTAGGTTTCTGCAGAAGTTTTAAATTTTTACTTATTTTGATTAATTTTAAGTTATTCATCAAATTCATGGTAAAACAACCTGAATATCTCGAATATTTTTAACGACTTTAGAACTCCTTACAAAATCAGTTTGCTTGTTTTTTTTTTCGCACAGTGTATAATCCATCATGTTTAAGTAAAACATCCAACGTTAAAATGTCCCCTGGGCTTATTATTATTGGTGAACTTAATTGAAATTATATTTCACCGCTCTCTTTGGGAAGGTGTTTTCTTGAATATTTGGAAAAAATTCTTGCTTAAATCCGGATTTTAAGTCAGGATCAAGAAGTGAAGCAACTATAATTACCTCCCTATTTTCAAAATATTAGCAATTCCTAAAATTTTTGAAAAAATAGTTTATAACAAATTACCTTTTCTCTTAAAGAAAAATATTTCCCCTCTGCAACATGGCTTTATTGCAAGGAGATCTACTTCAACAAATCTTAGTATTTATATTTAGTAACTATGTGATAGATTCTCTCGAAAAAGGTTTCCAGTATGACGACGTAGTCTACACTGATTTCGAAAATGCGTTTGATGGGCTTGAAGAGGCATCAGGCTCCTTAACGTCGTGTATAAGATCCTTTCTGTCGTATTATGTGAAGTCTAAATCCATTCTTTAACAATCTGATAGGTCCATATATCAGTGTGGTTTCAGACCATGAATGTCTACCATTGACCAAATATTCCCATTACGGCAGATCTAGGAAAAACCCAATCGTTTCCAACCATATCTTTATCGATTTCAAAGCCGCTTATGACACAATCTTTAGGGTATAGCTTTACAGACCAATGTCTAGTTTTTGCATCCTTTTCAAACTTGTCTGTTCGTGCAGAAATACAATGAAGAATGTTCGCTGCTCTATCAAGGTCGGAAAAGATCTCACCGATGCCTTTAATGTCAAGGCGATACACTGTCATGCGACTTCTTCAACATCGTTCTGGAAAGAATTGTGCAAAACTCAACCGTCATAACTAGGGGCACAATCTTCCATAAAGTTTCATCCAATTACTCGGACACACCGATGATATTGACATAATGGGAATATCAAAGAGTGATGTCAGTGGTGCGTTTGTAACGGAAGGGAAGAGGGTGGGTTTAGCTGTCAATGAGAACAAGACCAAATATATGCTGTCATCAAAAAATCATATTAAATGACGACGTCTTGGACAAAACGTCACTATGGACAGATTTAACTTTGAGATAGTTAAGGACAACCACACAGCTGAAATCAAACGAAGAACTCTTGCAAATCGCTGCTTCCTTGAACTTAGAAGGCAAATGAGAAGCAAAGTCCTCTCTCGAGCATCGCAAGTCACCTTCTATAAGACGGTCATCATCCAGGTTCTCATTTATGGCGCTGAGGATAAGAACCAGTTTAAAAAATATGAGAGCGTCTTAGGATGCTTAGAGAGACAAATTCTTCGGGTGATTTTTAGTCCCACCTGCATAGATGGAGAGTGGAGGAGAAGATACAACTACGAACTGTACGGGCTGTACAACGACACTGACCTGGTTAAAAGAATAAAAGTCCAACGACTTAGATGACTGGGTTTTGTAAAGTGAATGAAGACCGTGACTCAAGTGGGAGAGTACATCAACCAAATTGGCGTGCAAAACTGGAGACAAGTAGCTGAGGACCGAGTTGGCTGGAGACGCATGTTGGTTGAGGCCCAGGTCCTTCTCGGACTGAAACGCCATCTTAATAAAATTAGTTTAATTGACTATCCAAACTTAACTACTAAGATTTTCAGTCAAATTTATTAAAAAGGCTTGGTTCATATCTCAATTCTGTGGTTGTTACTTCTGGTTACCTACAGGGAAGCTATTTAGGACCTCTTCTGTTTTTGATTTTTATCAACTTAAATTCCTAAGTATTTTAATAATTGTATGTGCTAAATGTATGCGGATGATCTCAAAATTTGTCCAACCATTAAGTCAATTTTAGACTCTGATAATTTTCAAAAAGATTTATCTAACTTATTTGTTTGTTGTAGCAAAAATGATCTTCATCTTAATGTTTTTTAACGTCAAAGTTCTTCTCTAAGCCGAAAAACCATCCTAATTACATTCGATCACGAAAATATATAATACTTTATTAACACAACAGTAACGGGAAAAAAAGATCTCGTGGTAATTTTTGACACAAAGTTAACTTTTACTAGTCACTTTGACTACATCGTAGCCAAAGTCATTTCTATGTTTGGTTTTCTTTATAGAAATTCAAACGACTTCACTGATCTTTTCACATATTAAGATCGCTCTATTTTAGCTATGAATGTTAGATCAAATTTAGAATACTGTTGCATATTTGATATTATAGTGTCCATTCCATTGAGAATTGAATGAATCCAGAAACTATTGATTTAGTTATAAGGACTTTGCGTTGGAACAACGATGTTTCCTCTTATAACTTGAAATCTTTGTAACGTTTGGGATCCAATATCTGAAGGTTTTGAGCTCTTATTTTGAAAAAATGTTTTTCAGGGATCTAATTTATTATAAATTTAATTGTCCTTCTTTGCTTTCAATGATCACTATTCAAGTACCTGTGCAAGATTTTCGCTCTTGGTGTCTTTTCTTTGTCCCTTTCCACAGGGTTAGTTATAGAAGTAATGAGCCATCAACACGCTGTTTAGCGTGTTTTTTTTAGCATTCATGAATTTAATATTTTCTTAAGAAAGGATTGTTTTAAGAAAAAATTATTATTTTTTTTTACTCTTGGTGGTTAAACTTAAGTATTTGAGGATTGTTAGAATTTAAAGTAATGTAGAAAAGATAAATATGCTTTGTTTGTTCTTCTCAATGGGTAAAATCAATAGAATGGATTTTAAGAAAAGTAAAATTGATAAAAAACAAAGTTTACTATGGTAGAAAATTCATTGTTTCATGTGCAACACTTTCCAATTGTGGACTACTGTTAAGTATACAGATTTATTCCTTAACCAAACTGCACGAATGTGAAATGCTTTAATCGGTTCAATATTTAACAGTAATTGCAATGTACAAATATTCAAAACCAATGAGTATCAGTATCTTATTTCTCATCGTATCTCCCTTTCGTACAAGGTTGGACTGAGTTTAATCAATATTATAATAACCCCTTAGGTAGGGGCACAATATGAACAAAAAAACGATCACAGATTATTACCAACATTTTAAATTTCCCGATTTCTATTTTAATATTTAATTGGAAAATCTACGAACTAAAATCCAGAAATACACAAAATTAGATAATGTGTAGTTTATAGATTTCAAAACAATTTCAAGCTTCTTTAAGTTGTTAAATTTAATCAATTTTATATCAAAAAACTTACCTTGAATAATTTTGTATAAATGTGTATCCTTTTTTTTCAAATATTAATAAATTCCTCAACTTCAATGTAAAAACCCAACAACAAACAAAATACGACTGGAATTCTTAAATCCTCTCTCACATCCACAACAAAAATGCATAGCTCCAATAAAAATGTTCCATAAAAATATAAAAGTTAACAAATTCTCTACACCTGTTTATATTCACTTTAAGACACTATACAAAACAGTCCATACAAAATGACTAAAACATGTTTATGGTTAAATGCAACATAAAACCTTTTATTCTTTTCTTGTATTTTAAAATCCGTGCAAAAACATTAAAATATGTAAAATGTATCTTTTTTTAAGCTGACAAGTTTATTTTAAAACAACAACAATAACACTACAACAACATCATCTTCATCCAGCATCGTTGACTAGAAGACGACGAAAATGTACAAGAAGGAGAAGAAAGCAAGCGATTTTATCTGCAATTCAATTTTCTTTATATTTTGTGTTGTTGTATGAAATGAAGAAGTATCTTTGAATGGAATAAAAAGCTTCTTATCTTTAACGCGCACCAAAAAAAAACAAGATCGACGACAACGAAGAAAACACCACGGTTACAAAAGATGCGGTCCACGAAAAGTACTTGATGATGAAGAACCAAGTGGTAAGTTGGTACGCGAACTATGTTGGACTATTTTCACTGACCTCAATCATAGAGGCGTTATAAATTATTTTAAATTCACTTTTTTTAAATTCTGAACTAAACGATGAAAAGGGCTTAAATGGTAAAATTTATCTCAAACACTTGTACTTTTTGTTTTCTAATAACACTCCATCGATAGAAAAGAATACAGAAAGGGAAAAGATAGAGTTATTTTGTTTGCAGATTCATAAGTACTAAGGCCAGTTGCAGGGAGAATTATTATTTCCCGTAGATATCTAAAGAATATGATTTCACGCACTAGTAACTTGGGTCTATATATACTTTTTTTTTCTAGTTATGAATGATGGACGTGAACTCTCATCAATGATGTCAACTTTAAGCCTCTTTGGCGTGTGATGTATCTATAATAAGAATAACTATAGATACATGTGTCTAGATACAAAAATTTAAATAAATTCCGCTCGAATTAATTCCCACAACTAGAAGTACATTTATTTATTCAGACAGAAAAAATTCAACAACGGCACACCTTTTAACAATCTACGTATAGTTGATTCCCGAGTATAGGTAGGAAAGTATCTTTTACTCGTATGAAAGTATCTTTAGGAAGTTGGCTCATCTAATCAAGTACTCCCGCATTTGAGAAATGATTATTACTGTTTACCTGCGTGATAGATACTTTTTATGACAAAACTGCATGCAATAAACGTGATTTCATGAGAAATATCAACAAACAAACGGAAAACTTAATTCATTAAGGATATTTATGGTTATGATTGTAATGGTGCGGTGGATGATGACAATGACAACATCCGTTTCATCCTTTCTGAGAATTTTGAATATTTTTTCCCTTTCGACTGAAATTGCACTTCTTGAATTTTAATGATTTTGTTTTTCTTAGCGTTTCAAATTAAAATGCCGGGGTGGTGGATTCTGTATATACGGCGAGCGACGCACGAGACGAACGCTGCGATGTAATCAAAACCGTGTACCGTGCGTCCGTCGTTTGTAACACTGAAACAAAATTCCCTCACGCTATGCACAATCAAGCAGAAGACTCGAAAACAAAATATCTTTAACCGAGAGAAAAGGAACCAAAGATTCGGGACCGAAAGAAGACGTGGGACTGGGGCTGCGATTGCGGCTACGGCTGGAACGGGTAAGTGCTATCCTGTTTTTATTTTTGTCTGTTATTGTCACTGAACGTGTGACAATTTTTATTTTTCCTTTTGGATTTTTCTTTTCCCTTTTTATGAAGTATCCAATTTCACTTGAAACACACAAAATAATGATTTTTATTTTTCTTTTTTAAATATAGGTACGCGATTTTTTTTAAAAGTTTTTATTTATATTTTTATAAATTTACTATTGATGCAAAAATCACAAAATGCACCTGTAAAACACGCGCGCGTTGTTTATTTATTTTAGTTTATAGGTAGTGTAAAAGTTTAATAACATTTTAAGATATCTCTATAAATTCAAGATCGCATGCGCACCTGAGTGTATCTTAAGTTAAACTGAATGAATTAGTGAGGTAGTTTCATTCAAAACCACACAAAAGATCTCTTCCAAGTTCCAACATAACATAACCAAAAAACAAAAACAAATACAAAACAGAAACATGGTTGCCAAATGCGGTAAATATACAAAAAAATGTATTAAAGTTGAAGACTAAGATATTAAAATAAGTAGATCTACAAGTCAACAAGGTTTTGTTACTGGTATTCAAATTGAAGTTTTCCGATTAGTTTTTATGGCCTTAATTTAAATAAAACTCCTAAATTACTATATCACGTCAGGTTTTTGAGATATTACTTCTTCAAATTCGAAAAAAAACACGCATTTATACGGCAATTTGAAAATTATTGGTTTTCCAAATCTATCTCCAATATTATTTTTAAATATATACAGTATTTCATAAATTATGTTTTAATAATTAAAATACCTTTAATATGTCGGAAACACAGTATGAGCATTAGGAAAAAAAGGAGGGGGTAGAAGGGAGGTGTCGGTGTACATTAGTTTTAAATTCTTGAACATTGCAATGACAGTGAAATGAGAGCGCTATAAGACATTTCACATTCGTGTAGTACGGCTAAAAAACTAATCTCTGTACTTCATTGTACGGCCGAAATCGGGCGCAAGGGTAAACTGATGGGCGTTCCCGGAAGCGCGAGTATTAAGGTTGAACTGTTTGATGAGAGGAATACAACTATCTATTTAACTAAAAAATAGTCCGTTAAAGAAAACGGTGAAACAGGGTTAGACAAGAAACTTTACAACGATGTTCGAGTGACGTAATGATGAGTTAATGATTCTATTGTCACCAATCATTTCAAAAGCTCTTCGTTGAATGCTGTCCAAGAGACTTACTCGTAAGTAAGTTTCTGGAAAACCAGCCCAGAGATGGGAGAGTTATACTCAAGTTTTGGACGTATAAAGGTTTTGAAAATTGTAGTCAGAGCAGTAGGAGAGAAATAATGTCTTGCATCGTCTTAGAAAACGCAAACATTGTGCGGCATTTATAGCAACATCTCGTATATGATCATTCCACAAAAGGTCGTTAATGATGTGAATAACAAGAATATCGAGATGTACTGTTTAATTGATACTAGTGCCACCGAGGAATAATAGCAAGTTGGGTGTATCTCGATTTAAGGATACAAGACAACGTTGGATTCCCATCTTAAAAAAGCTACAACATTAAGTTTTTGATATATATTGCAAAAATATCAAAATTATTTAAATTAAAGCAGCTATATACTTAAAATCAAAGTTTCAAACTCTATTTTTCAAAACTTCGAAAGCAATAAATTCAAGATTTCTCAAAACTGTATATAGAGTCAAGTGAAGACACATACCTTAAAAGAATTTCGCACAGAAACTAAGTAAGTTGCTAAAATGATTTAAACTTTGTCTAGAGGACAAACATTTGTACAAAATCATCATACAATTTATTATTAAGGGATATGTTGTGTTTAACCACTTAAAACCACCGTTTTTGGTTGTCTTTAGCATTTTCAATAATCTTGGAACAAAATATCCCATGAAATCTTTTATTAAGTGGTGAAAGGCAAAAATTGCAATGCAATTATCAATTAGACTGGCCTAAAAATTTAAGCATTTTTATTTTTGATTACAACTTCGAAAATATTGCTCAGAATGATAAAAAATAGTACTTCCCATATTTCAACTGTTAAAAAATTGTATTGAGAGTACCTATATTTTGTATTCCTTATCGATATGTTGCGTCAGAACTTCGAAATTTGTATGTACATTTTTTGTAGTGAGCTGAATGCCCTACGAAAAAAGTTCATGTACAAACTTTTGTGAAACGAACCATTTTCATTTAATATATATTTTTCCTTGATTTCACTTTGTAGCTTTTGAAATTTGTAAATAACGCCAATAAGTTAATATACAAAACAACACATGTTTCTAAAGGAAATTTAATATTCTCAGAAAAAGATCTCAACCCATTTTCACTTAAATTTAACCCTGCAAAAGTTATTTGCAATTAAAGTTAAAAAAAAGTATTAAACTAAATGAATCCACGCATACTTTTTGGCAGTTGACAACATCAAAGCGCTTAGTAGTGTATGTTAATTCATCATTGATTTACTTACATATCAATGTTTCATCAAATAATACACCAAGGACCACCCAGGTTTAAAAAAGAGTATATGGCCTAAATATCTTCTTGTGACATTTCAGAGTTAATTTGGAACTTATTTAATTTACAACTATTGAAAAACACAAAGCATGATCAATTGAATAAATAGTATTGAAGCCATTTTACAAATGTTTGCTAAGACCCTTCTTTGTCAGTTTGTTTGTTTGTTTGTCAAACGCCTTACTGAAATCAGTTTAACAAAACAGTTTGTTTTTTAAAAGAGTGAATACACTTTTGTGCTAATTCCATTAAAAAAAAGGAGAAACATAGTGATTCACATACAATAGACTCAAAAAGCTTAGGAATTACTCACATAACCTACCAATAGATCTGCAATTATTAACTTAGTCTTTTTTTGAAATTTCTATTCAGTAGTTTTTGCAGAACAACGTTTCATAGACTATTTCCCCCATTTTGTCGTGTTTAGTGATGAAGCTCATTTCAGGTTAAGTAGTTTCGTCAATAATAAAAATTGCCGCAAAGTCAATTCTCAAGCTATTAATGAACTATAGTTTTACATTTATTAAAATTGACTGCTTGATGCGGCTTAAACGCTGATGGTCTTCTTAAAAATAGAAATTAAAATCTATATTAATTTTATAAAGCTAAAGAGTTTGTTTGTTTGTTTGAATGCGCTAATCTCAGGAACTACTGGTCCGATTTGAAAAATGCTTTCAGTGTTAGATAGCCCATTTATTGAGGAAGGCTTTAGGATTATATAGCATCGCGTTATAATAATGTATGACGGAATTGTTCCGCTTTAGTAGTTCTAAAAAAAAGTCTGGTATTCACTATACCCTTTTTTATATCAACCAAATTTGTTTTAAAATAAAACATGCAAGAAACGCCGCTTGTAATTAATGTCCTTAGTTTTTAAATAATTTATTGTTTTCAAACAAAAAACCTTGCTATTGAATTTGAAAAATTAAAGCAGTAATAATTCAAAAACCAAAGAGGTAACCATATCTGCCTCTTCAAAGAGAACTAGATATTCTCTTTGTTTTGTTGGCTTCACGTTGATTGATAATTGTTTTACCGGTTTATTTTCAAAATCTCTTTAGTTTGATGTATAAAACAGGTGCTTAATTATTTGTTTTTTAAATTCCAAATTAATATGCATCATGCAACTATCTCTGGAACTTGTCATGAGCATCAAACATGTTTGATTCGTCGCTTCGCGTCGGTCGGTGGTAAAAAATATATTCTGATCTTTGATGGTGGGAAATAATGCTGATTAGGAGTTTAAATAGTGAGAGTGGTGTTAGATACTCTATGATGTTGTATCTATTTTATTTTTAAGATACTATTTAGTTGTTGTTGTTGGTGTTATTGGTTTATTTATCTTGCTGTGGGTCAGTATTTGATCTTTTGTTTACCTTTCAGAATCTGTAGTTCTTTTTTTTTAACAATCAATGAGGGGGAGAGATACTTAATGATAAAATTATGAATTTGTGTCGCAAAATAAAAAACATACACAAAATTAGAATATATGTTTTTTTAATAGTTTTGGATTAGTTTCTAGTTGTTAAGTTTCTTTTTATATATATATATTTTCGTTTGTCAATTTTATAGCTTACTTAGCATTTATTTATTTGATTTGTTTTTATACTACGAGTATTATAAGAAATTAAATAAAGAAAAAATATATTTATTCAAGATTTCTAAAGTGTTAATTTTCGTTTGTAAAAACTTAAAATCTGTGACTAATATTGACAGGCTTTGAAAAGGTATTTATGAAAAGACAATTCATTGGGTGTTAATGATTATAAATTATTACCATGATGGTATTTTCAAAAGTAGAGGTACCAATCTATTTGAATACGAAAATTATTATTCATGCAAATACTGTGCTTTTTGAGGGATTTAGATTAGGTATATTGTTTTGACCAGAATAATGAAGAGTAGCTTATTGTATCTATTAACTATGCATTTAGGATTTAATTTACACACATTCTTTAAGTATATTCTTATTTGTAGAGCCCAATTATAGTATTTTATTCACATTGACTACATCTACAAAATATGAATCACTCCATCTTTTTGAACCTCGTGTGAGTTTTTCTTCTATTTTTTTTTTTAATGGAGAAAATTATAGTGTATACATTTTCTTGAGGCTACGATCTATGCACAAAATGTGATCTCTCTAATCTGTGACGCATCCCTAAAATATTTTGTATGGAGCTCTTATGTGTGAACTTTGAATCGAGGCATCACGACAGGAAATTCCAATCTGTTGAATTGGAGATGAAAAATACAAAACAAGTTTATATTCCACCTTCTTCTCAAACCGTTAGAAAATCTTATAAGTTTAAAATTTATGCGACTAAATGATGGGACAGGGGAAAGATCTTTTGATCTTCTTGGACACATGAAGAAGGATTTGATTCATCTTAATAATGGTTTAAAATAAATTTAAACCAAAAAACTGTATTATTGTGATGTCAATTTTATTTAATTTGGGAACATACAATTATTTACTGAAGAACATTTACAAAAAATAAACACACAATATTATAGAAAAACATCTCATCTGCATATTTCCGTGATGTAATTTTGCTGCTATTAGCTTTTTTGGAAAAAAAAGTATAATCGTAATATGTAAGGTTTGGGAATCAGGAAGAAATGTTTTATATCCAATTCCAAAAAGCCGGTCCACTGTTTTAAGACTCTATATAGATGCAATTACAGTAGAGACGCTCGTTTCTACATAATCGTTTTAGTTTTTATATACACACGTTTTTAGCTCTTGTCGCATAAGTTCACAGGATAAGAAAGAAGTAGCACAAAATCTTATGCTTTGTCAGCATAATTAAATTTAACTGGAAATGACAACTTTTTTTTAAAATTTTTGTAGAAAACATCATCAGTGAAAAATTGTAACTTCCCTACGAAAAATTTACATTAAAAAGGATTTTTTTTTTGGATTGAAGAATTTGTATTTATTTGAAGCTTTTGATTTCTTTTTGAGTTGAAGCCAAAAAGGTTGCACTCACAAAAGATTGCGTTCTTTTGCATACCTACTCCAAAGATAAAATGTTTGCAAATGTATTTTAAGTATAAAAACTTTTATGAATCAAAATCAGAATTCTTAGCTGAGAAAATATCTCTTGTTGAATTTGAGATGATCATCTATGATGCAGTAGTACCCGTAGCGTGATGGTTAGTGCGTTGGACTGTCATGCAAGGGGTCTTGGGTTCAATCCCTGTATGTGTCACCTAACTTTTTTCACGGGTACTGCCTCTTGCAAGGAATTGACAAATCCTCCAAGAGTAATTCTTGTCATGAAAAGTGCTTTCTCAAATTAGCCGTTCGGATTCGGCATATAAACTGTAGGTCCCCTCCATTCCTGACAACATTACTCGCACACAGGAATGGTTGAGAGTTGTAAGTCACTAGGCCCTGGTTCTTCATGGACTGTTGCCCCACCTAATTTATTTATTTATTCATCTATGATGCAAAGGGAGCTACCCCTGGAAATGATAAGATTACGTACAAAATGGTGAAACACTGCGATAAGAACCTAAAAACCAGAAAAAGACAGAGGTGAACAAAGCCTATTACACTTATTAGAGGATAAGCTAGCTGATAACCTATCTATGCGGAAGCATAGTGTTGTTATGTCAGCTGATCTTGCAAAGGCTTTTGACAGAGTGATATTCATACCTGCTATTAGACAACTTCATTCATGGGGTTTCCCAAAAAGTATCCTGAAAACTATAATTTTATTTATGACAAGTAGAACTTTCCAGGTAAATGTTGACGGTTACATGTCTTGTATTAATAAACTCGAGAATGGTGTTCCATAGGGTTCACCACTTTCTGTAATTATATACAACGCCTATATTGACTCATTGATATGTAAACTTAATAACCCAATATACGGATTAGATTTTATCGGTGTCTATGCAGATAACATCTATACTCTAGCATCTGTTGACCCAAACCATGTCAAACAACTTTTAAAAGCAACCGACTCAGGAACCCATCAATGGGCGCAAGAAAGAGGAGCTTCTGTTCCACCAAATAAGATCGAGGCTATTCACATTTGCAGAAAAAGAAAGTGCTCCTGTTCATCTCTTTTAATGCGAAATACTTCATTTCCACTTAAAAGAGAATTTGAAATGGAATTCTTAAAAAAGCAACGAATCGACTTAAACTACGAAACAACCAACTATGTTCACTCGCAGGTTATAAGGTATATCGTTCGGATAGGGTGCGATGTCGGGGAGGAGGTGTTGCAATGTATGTGAGAGAAGGGATTAAAAGCAAACACATAATTTCTTCTCTTGAGGATGATGAATTCGAGTTTGTTTTTGTCGAATTAAACAACAGCAACGGAAAGCTTCTGATGGGTACTATATATAGGCCAAATAGAAACGTATGTATGTCTCCGCTTATTGGTCTCCTAGAACAAATAACAGTTTCTTTTCAAAATGTTGTTTTATGTGGCGATTACAATTGTAATCTCCTTGACGAAAACAATTTTTTGGACGATTTCAGTTGCTTTAATCTTCACCCCGTTAACACATGCACTGCCACCCATTTTTCGATGTCTGACCCCACTCTGTTGGATCTATTTTTTGTTGCTGATGAAAGTAAAGTCATGCTTTATGATCAGCTCTCGGCACCAGCCTTCTCGAAGCATGATCTAATCTTTTTAACGTTTGACTTTCAAGTTGAGATTCAAAGTTTTGTAATCAAATATCGTGATTTTAAACATATTGACTATACTTCTCTTGAAACGGATGTTGGTAACATAAATTGGAACAATATCTTTGAAATGCCATCACCATGTGACCAGGTAGAATTTCTAAATAGCAATATTTACAGACTTTTCGAAAACCATGTTCTTTTGAAAACTAAAACTTGTGCCCCACAAAATAAGCCTTGGTTTACTTATGCAATTCGATCTCTGATAAGACAACGTGACTTAGCCTATAAACGATGGAAAATGTTTCGTATAAATACCTTTCATCAAGAATATACAACTCTGCGCAACAAAACTGTCAACGAAATCCGAAAAGCAAAAGCTGTCTTGTATTCAAGTCGCATTAACACTTCTTTAAGTATGTACTAAACAAATCTGGAAAAATCTGAAGAATATTGGCATAAGGAGCAGATCTAATGTCTATCCAGAAGACATAAATATCAACGCTCTTAACCAATCATTTATTGCTAATGTTAATCTAAGAAATAATTCCTCAGGCTATTTACGACTAAACGAAAGAATATTTTCATCTAATAACTCAAATGTGAATTCTTTTCAATTTTCTTCAATTACAGCGGAGGACCTGGTTGAAGCGGTACTCTCTATCAAATCCAAAGCAATAGGTCTTGATAACATGCATCCATCTTTCTTAAAAATTCTTTTACCAACCCTTCTGCCCTTTATTACACATATATTCAATACCATCATAACAACAAGTGTATATCCTGAACAATGGAAAATAGCGAAAATTGTACCTGTTCCAAAGACCTCTAAAGGAGACGAATTTAGACCAATCTCGATACTACCATTTCTATCAAAGGTTTTTGAAGAGGTCATTCAAAAACAGATCAACGAGTTCCTTGATTTATCTAATTTACTGACATCTAAACAATCAGGATTTCGTAAGAAAAATAGTTGTATAACGGCATTGTTAAGTGTTTCCGAAGATATAAGGAAAGCTATTGACGAGGATAATGTAACATTTTTAATACTTCTCGACTTTTCGAAAGCTTTTGACATGGTCAATCACGACATACTTTGTGAAAAGCTTCTCAATTTGTTCAATTTTTCTACGCACGTGGTCAAACTCTTATTCTCGTATCTTACAAGTCGAATTCAAGCAGTAACACTTAACAACACGCTATCTGATTTTGTATCTGTCGTTAGTGGCGTCCCACAAGGTTCAATTCTGGGACCTATGCTATTTTCAATATATGTCAATGCATACGTATGTATGCTGATGATACCCAACTCTACTTAAGCTGCCCGTTGGGTCTTATTGAACACCATGTAGCCTGTGTAAATGAAGACTTGTATACATTAGAACGCTGGTCGCTTGAAAACGGTCTAATCCTGAACCCAAATAAATCAAAGTGTCTTGTGATTTCAAAAAGCAAAATTGATTTGTCTTACTTTCTCCCAATCTTATTAAATGAATGTCCGATTTCTTTTGTAGATTCCGCTAAAAACTTAGGAGTTGTTTTTAACCGCAGCCTTACCTGGACGAACCATGTAAATAACACTATTGGTAAATCGTATGGTGTCCTTCGAACGCTATGGTATAGTCAACACTTTATTCCAAGACATGTTAGAGCCTTACTTGTTAAAACACTGGTTTTACCTTTGATTACATACGGTTGCGAAATCTTTTGCTACTTAGATTACGAAAGTAAAAGAAAATTAACAGTTGCTTTTCATAGTGCCATACGATATGTTTACGGGCTACGACGCTACGATAGTGTTTCTCAATACTCAAAGCAATTTCTTGGAATGTCATTTGAAAACTTCTTAAAGTTCCGAACAATTACCTTGTTTTCTGATATACTTTTAACCCGTCAGCCTGAGGATCTGTACAGTAAAATAATCTGCCTTAATTCAAATAGATCTCTAGATCTTGGAATTCCGCGTTTTCGTTCCCTGACATCCGAACGCCAATTTTTTGTGTACTCAGTAAGGATTTGGAATTCATTGCCAAGAGAGATAAGAAATATAAGCAACACGAAGCAATTAGGAAAAGAACTTAAACTACATTATTGTAATTCTTAGTTTATTCTATTATAATCAATGTATAAAAATAAAAATATGTAACACTTGAATTTCAATCAAACCTGTAGTATTTAACACATCGCTAGCTTCACTTTTTTTTATAAGATATTGTATCTTACAGTGTAAGCTTTTCATAGATAAATAAAAATACTAAATACTAAAATACTAAAATGCCCTCAAAATGATCTGCTCCAAACGAAAAGGCCCCCATATAGAAATCGCTACCCGACTAGCTAAGACCTTAGTAGATGGTTCTCTTCAACGTGGTTTGACCACTTTCATGTGGACCACAAAGAAAAATGTAGAAACTATTAATGCTGCCATCAACCAATGCTTCCGAACGGCAAAAGGTGCGCTAAAAACAACACCTATATTAGCACTTCGAAGAGAAGCTGGTTATCTACCATTTGAACTCTTTGCCAAGAAAAGATCAATTTTACTTGCATGCAAGGCTCTGTGAAATCCCTTGCACCCTTTACACAAGGCTACGAAGAAATCACTTAGCATAAGAAAGCCTCGCAAGAGAACCATCTCTGCAATAAATAAGATAACGTCCTCAGAACCAGGGTTTCCCCTTCCTTTTTCCCTCAAAACAAGAAATGAGGTAGTTCATAGTCCTCCTCCACTTTGAAAACGAAATTTGCTCTTAATCGACACTTCCTTAGCAAGTCATAAGAAAAACAATACGCCGGATCAACAATTTTTAGGACTTCATAGTCAGATGATCGCTGATAAAAAAGCCGATCGTATTTTCTATACAGATGGTTCGTTTAAGGATCCAAATTTTTCTTATGCAGTAGTGGAATTAGAATCAAATGAAAATTCAAAAATAATCTACCAAGGACTTCTTCCCGATTCAACTGGAAGTTATATTTCAGAACTTACTGCAATTCTGAAATGCTTATCTTTTACCAAGGATCTACGTGGGGAAAAAATAATTTTCACTGACAACCTCAGCATACTAAACGGCCTTAAAAGTGGTTTCAATCAAAAATAATTACTGACGCCAACGGTTCTTCAAGCAGAGAACAACAACTTGCTGAACTACTAGATCCTGCCAACCCTGAATCTTTAGGATATATTAAATTAGTAACAACACCTCATCATACATTTTTGGATATTTACATTTTTTTTTCTCTTATAAAAACTTGTTATTTACATATTTACAAACACATACTAAATTTTGTTTTCTGCATACCTATTTAAATGATTTTTTGTATTTAATCATAATAAATTAATCTTAACTTAAATTAATTTTGAACTTAAAAAACGACTTCAAATGGCATTGTCGCCCTAAAGTCTTCCTTAGTAAAAAATTTATAAATTAATTTTGTAAATTGTTAAGAATAAATAAATAAATAAGATTGCACTCACAAAAGATTGCATTCTTTTGCATACCTACTGCAAAGATAAAATGTTTGCAAACGTATTTTTAGTATCCTAACTTTCATGAATCAAAACGAATAAAAGGAGTCCTCAAATTTAAATGTCCAAAGATAGCTAAATAATCTTATTTAAAATGTCAGCATGCTTACAAACTGTTGTGGTCACAAAACCAAGTTTCAAAGCTAAACATTTTTGAGTTACTTTTTGTGCTAATAGCAATCCCACATGACAAATTATCCCGCATTGAAATTTGATTGACAGCTCTTTTCAGTAGGCTATTCACCTTAAGGCATGACTTTCATTAAAATAAATGACAGGTCATTTAAGAAGAAAGACCCTTACAAAAAGTAAAAGTGAAATAATGTTTCCAACGCATTCGTCACGATGATATTTGTTTCTAATTGCTTAAGCTCCCGCAGTAGTATATAAGTTAAACTTTAAGTATATGTTTGGTTTGTGCAAAAACAAAATCACTATCTTTAACTCTTTTAAATGATATTTTTAACAGCATCAAAGCATTTATCTATGTTTTTAACAATTTCACACAAATTTAATTCTCTTTAACCTCAAGTGAAATAGAAAGCTTAGTAAATTAATCAAATATATAAAGTGTTTCCCCTAAGGGGCACACAAAATTTAAATTCTTCCCCGAAAACGACATCATTAGTTCCTCTATTAGGCGCGTTGAGTTCGTATACAAATTCTTTACCTACCACTTTCAATTTTAATACAAAAAACTATTTTTCTTTTAATTAAATTTATTGCGGTACCTTTGCAATTATTTTTTGTTATTTTGCTTTAGATTATTTTTCTTCTATACATTTTTGGCAAAACAGTTAGTTATCTACCAATTTATGCAGATTTTTCTAACCAACACAAAAAAAAAACTTAATAGAAAAACAATTAAATCTGCATAATGAACAACTTTCATTCACCTAAATTGACCGACAAAGCTGACGGCGACACACGACGACTACGACGACGATGACGGACAGACGATAGACACGCGGTCAATGGCAATAATAATAACATTTGACGACTGACGAGTGCCACTAATAACCTATTGCTGATCAATATATTTAAATTATGTTTGAAAACTTTGATTAATTACATATTATAGTTAGGTTTTGTATTTTGTTGCTGTGAGTGATTTGTGTTACTTCTTATGTTCATTTATTTAGTGTCAGTGTCACCATTATCACATTTGAGAGGGAAAGTATTTGTTTATAATTTTTTTTTTTTGCGAACAACAATCTCATCACTGGTAATTAAATGGATGGAGAATAAATTGAATTTAAATGTTAAACGTTTCAAAAGATAAATTATAAGACAATAAGATAACTTTGTTTCGTTTAAAATGTTTATAAATCATTTTAAAGGCAATGAAACTGATTTATGTTATATAGCATTTTTGAAATGCTTGTTTTGAAATTATTTTCACAAAAGAATGTTATTGTCAATTCATGGATTTAAAAAATATTGCCTTAAGGATATTTTAAATAGTTGGTTCAAGAGAAGTTTTGAGATAAATTTGCCAATAACAATAAAAACCTTTTATCGCGTTGGATGTGATAAAACCAATATTTGATTAGAGCAGTTAAATAATGAAACGTATTTATGTAAAATATTGTTAAATATTAAAAGATATTTCGGAACTAACAGTCAAGCCATTTATTTGATTGTCAAAGTTTAAAAACAAGTTCGAACTTCAACTCTTTTGTTTTACTGAATTCTTTAGGAGTATATTGCTGGACAAAATAAATACACGATGTTAAAATATGGCGATTGACAGATGATTTAAAAATGATTTTTTATATATATTTTAGTAAAAATTGGCATTGCTCATGCTCAATCATATTAAAGCCAAACAAAGTGGTCGTGCGTCGGTTAAAAAGCCTTAACATATAGGTTTACAATCTTCAATAGATACAAATTAAATTATTCGCTCAAAGGAGTTTTCTTTTTATAATATAGAGGACGCACTCTGTTCTTTCAAGTTCGATAAAAGCCGAAATTAAGGAACAAGTGAAACTCGTAGGACAAACCATCAAACGTAAGACCATAATCACAAAAGATAACTTAATATTTTTAATGGAAGAACCTTTACATTAGTTGTGTATTTATAATAACTAATGCTTGATCCGAAGAAGAATTATCTTTAAAACGGACAAACCCCTACAAACAAATTTTCAACACTGGTATTGGCCTTTTCTGAAAGTGTGACTGATAAATCTTAGAACTCTCGCAACAAATCCACAAGCCAATTTTCAATACGTTTTTTTACGACGACAAAGCAGATTGAATTTCACTTTGAGGAATCAAGCTATTACTGACCCCAGAACATTTCATTGAACCAAAAGCAGCATGCTCAAAATTGTAGGTATATGTGGAAGACTAAATATTCTAGGTCATAAAGGCCCTATTTATAAGATCTGTTGTCAATCCTGTAAGTTAAAATAAACTTAACAGTTAAAAGTTTTTAAAACGAGTTTTGATAATGAAGTAAGTTACCTAGTGGAAAATCTCATCTAATTAGGCATGACAAATATAACTGAACAAAAAAAAAAAATCCAAATCTCTGTACATACATTACTCAACTCTAAAACATTTAATCAGAGATACTCCTCTGCTAATATCTCCAATAACCCACGTTCAGCAAAGTCACAGTGTGATCAAATCAACTTTTGTAAAGAAAATCACTAACATTTTGCAAATCATCAGTGTGATGCTAAAGTGCAATTTATACTCTGGAACGCATTATTTTAGATCTTCTTAGCCTTAGCTACCTATCACTTTATCGAATTTCCCACAGAGTCTATGTGTAAGCCTCTATGCCATCACAGAAAGATAGCATCGCACACAATAATCTACCATCTACCATGCAAAAGCAGCAGCAACAGTAACAGCAGTAGTAGTTAGCTTCCTCTATTAAGCTTCAACTTCAAAAGTCAGATTACAAGATCAATGCCCGTGAGGAGCATCAAAACATGAAATTGACATCAATGCCACACAACATGCAAATAACGTAGCTATAAACTCTTCCATCAGGAGCCAAAGAAGCACATCAGGCACACAGATAGACAGACAGACCCAATGATGACTTCGTCTAGATAGAGCAAGCTTGAGCTATATAATGCCATAAAACTTCAGGGTCTTTTCTTCTCCGACAATCGATAAATACTCAAAGTACTTGCAGTGATCTTGTCCTTCCTAAGCTAAGAGCACATCTATCCACATCCACCGCATGCATAAGATTTTCAATGTTCAATCTGAAATTAATGGCAAAACAAGGTGTTGCCGAAGCAATTACCATGTTAGATGAGATGATCTTCGAGATTGTCTATGAATTCGTCGAATAAAAGATTCGCTCGTCGTCTTCGTCGTCGTTCCGTTGTCGGTTGGTCGGGTTCGAGCAAATGAATGGATATCCAACAGTGGAAGGAAATTTTTATGATGGGCCTACCTCCAGAGGAGATCACAGAGAGCTAGCAGAGAATATGGACATTTTTAATAAAGACATTTATTACACAAACGACGACCGACACGATGCAAAAAAGAAAAAGGACACTCCCTATGAGAGCATTATGACTTACGATGAATCTATGTCTGGGTGTCTAGACTTGGCGGGAATTAAGTCCATTTTTCATTTACTTCTAACTTTATGGTAGAGATTTAGTACGGCATAAGTTTTGCAGGATATAAAGTTTTTAACAAATATAAAAGCAAAAACTAAAACTTACCTCTTTTGGATGTTGAGCTGCATTCTTTGGGTTTATATCCTTTTTAGTAGTATTATTATTATTATTATTGTGATTCGTTGTTTTATTCGTTTTTGGTTTTTGTAACGTAAGTGTCTCCTTTTTAAGTTGCCCGATGTTACGTTCTTTGGTTTTTATTTCCTCCAGCTGTAAGAAATAAAATAATACGAGTATATTAAAAATAAATTGCTTTGGTACTAAAAATGATTTTACTGGTGGCGCCGCGCGCCGCCAAGGAAGTGGTTGAATTGGATTTAAATTACAGATTATGGAACAATAACTTACAATTTGATTTCGTGAATCTAATTTATAAAATATTTATGTGGTCAGATCTTACCGATTTGTGTTTAAAAAAAAAATTATTTCTATAAAATAAAAAGAGGCTGGTATGCATGCACCCCACACTATTTTAAGAATTAGAATTAGAAATACATTTTATTCATTCATTTTCATTTAACAACACTGAGAACTTCCCATCCCGTCTGTCAATTTGTCTTGCTTAAAAGGTTAGTAGGTTTTCGAGTTTTGTTAAAAAAGTTGTCAATTGTTCTAAAAAAATTTAAAATTACCAACAATATTTTGCATATGATGAAATAGTTTGATTTCAAAACCTTTTTTTTTTCAAATTAGATGAATAAAACTAATTTAAAGTTAAAATCTTTTATTATTCACGAGATATCGAGAACCGATCATCAATTTTTACCAATTTTGAGTCCTTTTTTTGTAGATTTTAATTTTTATAAAAAAAAAAACGGACTGTTGCATTTTTATAAAAAATATACTAAATGTCGAAAACAATATTTTCTGTGAGATAAAATAAGTTTAAAGCCAACATTTTTAATTTTTGAAAAGATATTTGAGTCGAAACTAAATTTTTAGCAAGGTCTAGTAATGTTTTCCTTAGGTTTTTATTTTTTGTAAAAAAACTGACAATTCGATTTTTCTCAAAATTTTACTGAATGTTGAAAACAATATTTTTTATAAGATAAAATTAGTTGGAAGTCATAATCTCAAATGTTTGAAAAGATATTTGAGTCGGAAATCAATTTTAACCAACATTGAGTAATGTTTTTTTTAGGTTTTTATTTTTTATAAAAAAAAATGTCAATTCGATTTTTCTCAAAATTTTACCAGATGTTGAAAACGTTATTCTTCGTTGCACAAAATTGTTTTGGAGATAAAATCATTTTTTGTTCGTAAAATTTTAGAGGTGACAGATTTTTTTTTTCAGTTTTTTGAGTTATAAAAAAACCGTTTGATATGACGTTGCAATATATAATATAAAATTTAATTAAAGTCGCTAGCGTTATTGGTTCGTGAGATATTTAGGGATAACCAAAATTTTCACCATTTTTAAATTGCTATGGTGAAAAAACCACCCACGCAATTTTTTTGAGAATCATCTGCATCTTTCATTATTATCTGTATAACAACATTTTTTTGAAGTCGGTATCTCTACTGGTTCTTGAGCTATGGACGACGAAAAAACGTAGCGAACGTTCGGACGTACAAACGTACGTAAACACGCACCCACAGACATCTTTCTAAAAATCTTTTATTTCGACTCTAGGGACCTTGAAACGTCGAGAAATGTCAAAATTTTCAATTCGACAAATCATACCGATTACAATAACTTCCTATGGGAAGTTATAAAGGTTGTATTTTGTGACGAGCTTTAGCTCTGAATTTTCTAGCCCTTAGGTGACTTTCTTTCAAAAAATTTTCAATTCAATATTGTATTGGTCATTTACTCAATTGGTTTTCAAACTTTCTTACTTACGCTCGCCAGGGCTTCAGTTGCTGCACAATATCTTTTTTATTAAATTTCCCATGACCAATTGTTACCCTTGCGATAGTCTTCTAGTCTATTTTTAAAGTGGTCCAAAGAAAAAAAGGTCAAAGATGTTAAATCAAATAATCTCGGTGGCTAACAGTGATAACCTCTTTAAGAAATAATACGGACAGCTAATTTTTTTCATCAAAAATTGTGATTTTGAATTTGAACAAATCCATTTTAAGTAATAAGTACTAAGTTTTACTTGTCAAATTTTTAAATTTGACAGTTTCAAATGAGACGGATATTTAAATACCAGGCTATTCAAAATGAAACCTCTTTTTGGTTAAAGTATATGTATGAATAATTAATATTTATTGAAATGGCTTAAAAGCTGTGACCTTTTCGACATTTTACAAACACGTGGTTTTTAGGCTTGTAAAATTATTTTTAGAAAATTTAAAAAATTAAAATAAAACGTGATGTTTGTGTCATACAATACGTTCGAAATGTAGAAATGTTTGACACCTGTATACACTGAACGTAAAGTGTAAAAATGTAGACAAAATATCATATATAACAAATCTAACAAGTTTAATGGAAATCTCGGATTTTCTAATAACAACTTTCAATCTAATTTCTGAACACATCCTTCTACTTATCATTGAACTGTCGTTGTCAATTAATTTAGTAAACTCAAATTTTTCATTTTAGTAAAGTTCACGAACTATCTAAGTCTGCCAAAATGTTGTACTGATGTTGGTGAGAGCAACTTTAAGAGTGTTAACTCCAAGTTTAGGTGAGACCTTATTGGACAGGCAATAACAAGTTAAGTGTAAACATTTAAGTCTACATATTCGTTGAATCAACGAGCTGGTCAAAGTGTCGAAAATATCGCTACTGTTTAGCAGTCTGTATAGCCAACGATCCAAATCAATTAATTCTACGGCGGTGTTCTTAAGAATCGGACATCGCTCAGACCACACTATGACATTTTTTGCGAAAGGATTCGGATTCAAGAATTGAAGCCGATAGATAATTTGAAGCGACGTACTTTCTACGATTGAGCAAGTTGTCAAGTCCTTTTTAGAAAAATCGGTATATTTTTTACAAAACAAAATCAGCCGTCAAGTACAAATTGACGATCACCACGATTTGCAGAAAGCTTTGAAAAGTTGAAAGAAATCACGATCTGATACTTTAATAAGTTTGCACAAAAGAGAAGTTTAGTATGTGACACTTCATGTTACGTTGGGAAAGTCCTTTTGGATATTTATAAATACCAATTAAATTTTTTAATTCTTTCAAAAAAGCAAGTTATGTAAGTGACAAATGTTTGTGTTAACAGTGTGTCAACACTGACTCCCACATGTCCCTAGACTAGCTAAAACTTAAACAGCTTCAAAAAAATAACTCCTCAGTGAAATTAGTCCGCAATTTGTTAAGTGACACCAACTGCAAAACAGTAGAGAGGTAAGGCACTTAGAAGTTAGAACCCGAAAGCAATATATATCTTTTAAAATGTTTTGGTTTTTAAAATTGTTAAAGATTATATTCAACTTGACTATATCAGACATCTTTGATGATCTCGATGACGAAAAACAATGAAGAAAAGCATCTCACACGCATTTAATATCTCCTCTTGATTTATGGCCCATGTTTTTTGATGGATGCAGTCGGGTCGAAGTCGAACTTGAGTCTTAACTTCTTACACGATCTCATTCGTGTTGGTTAGCCTGCAGCCGTTGCAATACTATATCGGTATGTTGTGGTTTTCGGACAGAAACACAAATCAACTAATGGACTTTTATTAGTCATCCAAATGCCCACAGGGCACAAAGTCAAGCCTCACGTGTGGATATGGTGAGAGGAGAAACCGATAGACCGCTCGGCGGTCCGGCCACTGACCCCTTTCGGTTTCATTTTTCTGTTTTCAATTTTATTTTATTTTTTCGTTTTTCGTTTTTGTCGAAATTTTGCCCCAAGAGATCTGAAAAGTTTTTGGACTTTTTAGTTGTTGCTGTTGTTGAGATTTTAATGACAATAACAAACATAAAATCACAAAACACAACCAACAATATGATCGTAGGAGCCTCAGCCAGCGAGCGTCTCAGTATCTCTTTGGCTTCTCTCGAGGAGTCAAGTGATTGGCGATCAATTTAATTTATATACGCAAGTCGGCAATTAGGTTCACATAGATGTTGAGTTGTGGTGATGGTGGTTTTTGTTATAGGCTTCGGGCTCTCAATATTGTTAATAAGAGCGGAAAGGGAATTTTGTTCGCAGCTACTCCTTCATTCAACCAGTCCGCAGTCCGCCTGGCAGCAAGAAAAACCTTGCATATATACCTGAACAAAACCTGCGTAGTCTGATTAAAGTGCGGGCACGATCCCAACGAACTTTGATTTTTATTTTTGTTTGATTATTAGTTAGGAAAAGGTATTTTCATTCATTAGGTTGTTATAGCTGTGGTCCATACACGAGTATGCGCTATACGCAACGCAGGTATCAAGAATGCGAACATTCAGATTACTGGGGCTTGGCCGTTTTAGCTTCCCACGATGTTCATTGAGGAAAAAAGACTGGCCCTAGGCGGGTTGTGGTTATAGTGCAGGACTACCACTTTCGAAAATTATGACCTGTTGTCATGCTCATGCGAGTACTTATGCTAATTTCCTACGAAACTGACTCAGAGCTCGGTTTTCTAATTCTTAGGTATTTACATGTGAATATATGTGTATATATATTTTTTTGCTAAGAACTTACCAATCGTGATATTTCAGTTTTGGCAGATTTAGATAACTGAGTCAATCGGATTTCATATGAATCTTTGAGCTCACGTAAATCTGCTACTTTACGTCGCTCAGCATCATTGCTCATCTGTAATTCGAATAGTTTAAAGAATAATATTAGAATGATAAATTCTGTTTGCAGTACTGCGAGGGGTTAGATAGTTTATTTTTCGGACACATTTTTGATGTTATAAGGCAAGCATGTTTGTGTTAGACGCATCAGCGGGTATCACGCACATTAGAACGAAAGAGATCGAACACATTTTAGCAGGGTATTTTTTTTTAATTAAAAATTATTGGTAAAGTCAAATGGATTTTTAAAGGGTCATGCACACAGGTAGACAAATTTTGAATAAACATACTGGGAAGGTAATACATAAAAGTTTTGTTAAGAGCCATTGCAATATCCATCATTCAGAAAATGCTGTATTCGTCATAATTGGAAAGTGAATAAACTTCTTAAATATTTTACCTATTTAATAATAAAAACTCTTCGTTAAGTTAATTTCAATGCTGCAAAATGAAACTTAAAATTTTTTAAGTCCTCAAAAACGATGATTAGAGAGCATGTTAATGAATTTAAAAAAACTGTTAAAAGCACAATGCATAAGGGATATTTAAGAAAATATTTAGTTGCACCTTAAATTTAAGACGAAAATTTAATGTGCTTCGTTTAAATGGGTCAGTAATTTGGTAAAATTAGCAACATTACTTTTAAAGCATATGTTAAAATTATAGTACGTTTTAAAAACGTAGGAACATCAAAACGTAAGGTTTAATTTCATTCATATGTTTTTACAGTGATTAACGCAAACAGAAGAGATATAGAACTTATAACTTTGACAAAAATCTTCTGTCGTTATAATTTAAACATGATTTTGGGCTGGATTAAACGCAGTCTAATTTTCGATTACTTTTTTGAACATTTGTGGCCGCATATCGACAATAACGAGGCCATATGACTTCACATATCCAAACATAGTTAAGAGAAGTTAATTTAATTTTTTTAATTTTATTGGGGCCCAACCCCCATTTATTTGGTGCTGATGTTGAAATCAAAGCATACGTGTTAAGTAGAGTTCGGACAGACTTCATGTGATGCGATCGGGACACGCAAGGGTTAGAAAATTCTTTGGACTATCTTTTAACAAAACCTAATGCAGAGTTGGCAGTTGGTTGTGAAGTAGAAATTTCAGTTCACTGTAACACAAAAGGCCGAGCTAAGGTAAAAAAATGGTGGAAAACCAAGAGCTTTAAGTTTAAATAAAATAATTCCGTGGCTAAGTTGTTCAAAAGTCAGTGTATACACAGTCAACGTCATAACCTTGTTCTAAAGCGTTTGAACATATGTTTGCGAATGTGAGGAGATTTGTAATGGTTGATCTTTTTCTCACAAAACCATATTGCTGCACTTTCACAAACAAATTTTTCAAACAATTTAGGAATGCAAGAAAGCTTTGCAATGGGCCTGTAGTTTGTTATATCCACCCTGTTACCTTTCTTGAAAATTGGTGTTAGAAATGACTTCTTTCATATACTGGGAAATTTGCCTGTTTTAAGAGAAAGTTTGAATAAGAACGTAAGGGGTTCAACTAAAGCATTACTACACTTTTTTAATACTATCGGGGGAATACCATCGGGACCGGCTGAGCAGTCATCATTCAACGCGGATAAAAGATCAAGGACCGTACTCTGTAGCACAGGGATGTGACTACAGCTAGTTTGCGAAAAGGAGTGAAGATTATAAAAATATACTTCATCAACTTCTTCAGGGCTATTAACAAATGATTCACGGAAATTTGTTGCGAAAGCGTTACAGATATAAACAGTTTTATCTAATGAAAGGTTCTTGTAAGTGAGGTTAACTGGAAAGCCATCTGATTTTTTCTTTAAGTTTACAAGTTTCCAAAATTTTTTAGGATTCTCTTTCAAAGAGGTGAACATATCAGTAACAAAACTAGCATATAAAAAAATAGAAATAGACTTAAATTCGTTAAAAAGTTCAACATAAAAGGAAGTTGATTGGAGACAGAGTTTTGAGATAAGTTTTCCATGAATTATTTCTTTTGTTACGCAGTAAACGCAATTCTTTCGTGTACCAAGGGTGGCTAAAGTTTGTATTTCTTGATTTCTTTAAAGCTACATTTTTTTCTAAACAATTATTAGGGATCTTATAAAAAATTGAAACTACTTCGTCAATATTAGAAAATTCTAAAGTATCAGCAATTCCAGAAATGTTTAAATCTTCAGACAACAACTGGAAAATAGCTCTTCTGAAGTCAAAATTATATAAGCAATCAAAGGAATTACTGTGTTCAGTAAGGTGATTACTTAAGTCAAGAAAAATGTCCAAGGGGGCTGATATTTATCAATATTAGTAATTCTAGAACAAGAGTGCTAATAGCGTCAAAAGAAAATACTAAATCGAGAATTCGATTTTTTGAGTTTTTAATAAAGCTTGTTTGCTGTAAGTCAGTAAGAAGGATTTTATCGAGAAGAGATAGTTCCAATTGTGAAGAAGAAAGAGAGGCTTCAAGGCAGGATTTGGCTTCGGATGGAATCCTGTCAATGTGTGGTAAATTAAAATCACCTAGAAGTAAGATATTGGTGTCAGAGCAGGACAAACTGATAACAAAATCTAATGCCAAGGAGAGTTCGCTATAAACAGACTCTTAACTTTTTGGAGGAATATAAACGTTTAAAATGAAAATAGTCTGTACCATTAACTTTACACAGACCAGTTCAATTGATAGTTCAAACGGAAAAGATACAGACGAAGAGAAATATGTATTTTTTACCGCTATGATCACACCTCCACCTAAATTCTTTGCATTACCAACATGACGATCATTTCTGTAAACTTCGAACTCTTGACTAAAAAGTTCTGTGTCGGAAAAGCTTGAATCAAGCCAAGTTTCTGTCAAAACGAATACGTCGTGTGGGAATGATTGGGAGTTAAGAAAAGTGTCAGCAGTCTTACTACGAAGTCCCCTTACGTTTTGGTAGAAGAGGGCAAGCCTGTTAGGTTTTTTGACTTGGTTTTCAAAGAAACACCTCGTTTTTGACTTTGTGTAAATTCCCTTATGTTTTCTTCTATATGTATGAAATGATTATGAAGATGGCAATGATGGGGAGCTCTTTAAATGCATTTAGGTCATTGTCTGGCATTTGCTTATGTTGAGCTCTAAGAAATGTGTGGTACACCAGAAATTGAGAAATTGTAGAGATCTGTTTGGAGGAGAGATATGTCTTCTTGAATTGCACTGATTTTGATATTTCGGATCAAATTACTATCTTAGAAAACACCAGAAGTAGCTAGAATAGGATTGAAACGAGCGGATCTAAATCGGACATAATATTCACGATTTTCAACGTAAGAAGTAATCCATTTCAGGAAAAGAGGTTTAAAACCTTAGGAAGAGAGTTTAAAGATTATAAGATTATAAAATTATGAGAAATTTTTTCAAACGCTTTGCTGAAGTCAGTGGAGACCATATCAACTTCATTGCCGTTTTCTAAGGCTGCTAAAGTAAATGAAACGAACTTTACGAGGTTTGTTTTTTAAGAAGCCGTGCAGTGCTGGAGTAATAAGAGATCTGCATCGGAAGCTGAGGAGTTCGTAAAGAATGCTTAAAAAGTGTTTGGGATACGAGAAAGTTTAGTAATTGGTTGATAGTTAACCACCTTCCCTTTTGGTCCTTTCTTGTGAATTGGAGTTAAAACGATGTTTTCCATATTTTAGCAATTGTTCCTCGAGATCAGGTGAAATGACACATTTAAGATAGAGGAGTTGAAAGAGAAGAGGAATATTTTTTTAGGACAATGACAGGAAGACCATCAGGATCCGGAACTCATCATTAAGTTGAGAAAATTCATTTTCAATGGCTGATGGAGAAATACTCATAATAGGTCCGATCTGGTGTAAAAGAATTTTGTGAGAATGAATTGTTAAAATATAATGCAAAGTAATAAGCTATTACTGTGTTATCATTCGAAGCTTTACTATTGAAGGACAAGCAGGATGGATACCCATCTGACTTTCTTTGTGGAAGTAACTTCTAGGCACGAGTTAAGGTAGAACGTTAGTAGAACGGGAGGGTAATAATTATCAATAGCTAAGAGAATTTGGGGACAGAGAGTGACTGATGAGATATCTGGGTCGGTTGAGAATATATGGTCGTGTTGTCGGTTCATATTGTTTATAACGCCACTCTTTTGGCCGAGGCTTTTATCAGTTAAATGATCTACAAATGTAATTTAATCCGTTTTCTGACACTGTCCATTTAAGATGTGGAAGGTTGAAATCCCCAAAAATCTTAATCAAAATTTGATGTATGCAATTAGGAGCTTCATCTTTTAAGCTTTGTTTTCTTTTTAATTTTCATAGATATCTCTTTACTTTTACAAACGCGAAACCTTTAGTTGTTAAATTAGTTAAAAACTAGCTAATGAATCTTCTTAACCTTCAAGTCGATTAATTGCACTAATGTCACCATTTTCAAGGTAATAGAAATTCTGATTAATTAGCAGTTTATGAAATATACTGAGGAACGATTTTTTTATTGAGGGACAGTATTCAATTTGCTTTCATAGCAATATATTAACTGATAGCCAGGGGAACGACTTTTTATATCGTTTGGAGAAAGTATGTTTTTGTACTTGATATTTCAAATGCATTTGGTATCTTGCTCTTGTAAAAATGCGGATTTTTGATATGGACGAATTCCTCCTTCGTTGGATCAGAAATTTCAATTTAAGTTGGAAGAGAATTTACTTACTTTCAGATTTTGCTGCAATATGCAAATTCTATCTACTTGGAAGCCTTGGGTATAACTCAGGGATAGGAAATTCGATACAACTCTACAGGTACAAAAGTGTAATTTGTGACATTTCACTACAATTTAAAACTTTGCATTTTGTATGCATTCAAATATCCCCCTGCATTACTGGACATTTGGCCAATTCATATTTCTCAGATCTCAGAGATTTCTGTATTTCCAGACATATGAACAAAATTTTTCATTTCTCGAATCTTTGAGAATACAATTTTTCTGATTCGATTCCTCAATTATTCTCTATTGCAGCATTCAAAAACCAAAGAAAAGAAACACAAAGCTTATTTGACCGCTAGCTGAAAATGAATCCCTTATTTACCTCACATCTCAGGATTGGTGCTTCAGAAATTTACTAAAACCTTTTTGACAATTTTTAAATAAGAGCTTTTAGGTCACAATAACATCATAAACTTATTAACGTCACTCGAACTAATTTGTTTTGCTTAACCTCTCTTCATCGCTATTTCAACAAACTATAAGGCGCCAGTTATAGCTATCATTGGTTTTCATCATTGAAAAGAATCATTGGAATTTTTTTGGCAGGTCGTTTATAGCTACATGTCTTAAAAATTTCTGTCATTGAAAAAATTTCCTGATTGAAATCCACCGAAAATTTTTTAATAACAGAAATCTGTCATTGGAATTGTGTGAAATTGGAAATCAGCTGTTCAGGAAAATGAATTTTCGTAAGGAAAATAGAAAAATGCATTTTTAGAGAAAAACAAAATGCGCAATTACACTTTTTTTCCTCAAAAAATTCTTTGGGTGATTCCCGATCGATCAGTATATAATTTTCATTTCTAATCGAAGGGAAACATCGTCAAATATCGATTCAAAAATTTTCCCGGATCGATTTCAAAGATAGCTATAACATGGCCCCTAACAAAGCCAACTGCACTCTTCCTTCTTAAGATTAATCTTCTTTAAGCTTAATCATCTCACTTCTAGGAATGCCAATTTCTTTCTTCTTTTCTGACACCTGTCTGTCAAAAATTTGATTCCCCACGAAGTTTAGGAAAAGAATCTTAATGAAACAATTGATACAAGAATATCGTTGGGTTAAGGTATTCATTTGAATCCGTCAATAAATGTACATACTAGATACGCCCGCGGTATTACTGGCATGTTTTATTTTAGAATAAATTTGGTTACCATAAGAAAAGTTAGAGTAAGCCAAATTTAAAAGATAGACATCCTTTAAGCAAAAATTTGACCAATTCCTCAGTGTATGCAGAAAAACCTCTTTACCCAATTTTGAAACATTCTTTATTGGTGTAGCATTCTTGAACAAATGGGCTATCAATAACTGAAAGAATTTTTAAAATCGGACCAATATTTCTTGAGATTAGCGCGTACAAACAAACAAACTCTTCAGGTTTTTAATATTTGTACAGAATGGTTTGTGGAAAAAAACGTAATTAATTTCTTTCTATCTATCTTTTTTAAGGGTTACCGAACCGAAAATAGATCTTGCTAAAGGTTATTGTCATATTAGATTGATACTTAACGTTTTCCGGGTAAATAAATTTTACTTTTTGGATATTCAAAAACAACATGCACTTTCTTAATAAACATCAAAATAAATACTCTTTGTCCTAACAAAGACTTTAATCCATATTCATATTGTTTATTTCGTCTTAACTTATCAACGCCTCTAACACCTGTTCTGTGCACCACAAGACCCTCCCGCCCCGATCCAATCAACCTAAGAAAAATACTTATTTCTCATCAAAAAGATGACATTGTTGATATGTGTGTATATGTTCATTGTTCATACATATATTTTTAGCCAAAAGTAATTTAACCAAAAGTCTGCAAATGAAGTAGTAAACAAAGTACGGATACAATCAGTTTGTCTTAACCAAAAACCAAGCATCGGAAATATTAATAAAAATTACTTAAGTAATTCAAAAGCAAACATATGCGAGTGTTTCGTCAAATTAATTGCGTGCGGCTGTCTTCCAATTGTTCTTCTACATATATATTCTTACGACGATTCCTATTCCATTAGATAAATTAAAATAACCAAGAAAATAACAACTATAAAAGCTAGATAATTTAACAAATATAATGACAGTTACAGTTTCATTTGGCAATCAAGCGTGTGGTATAGCGTATAGGCCATACGCTTTTAGGTTCTTAATACAAATTAAAGTAATAATGAAACTTTTTAGATTTATCGCAATAAATTTCATTTGTTGTTTAATTGTTTGTGCATCAATTGACTTTAATCAATTCAAACTAAAAGGAACAAATTTGAGTGAAACATCAATTTCACTCATAAAACATTCGGCGAAAATATTGTGCAATTTCAATGCATCGGCAATTTATGTGTATTTTGAAAATTATACCTCAAGTGGATACCCGGCATCGATTCTGAGGAAATTCAGTGATTGTGGATGTTCATATATAGTTCTAAGGTATTTTATTTAAATTTGAATGGACTCATTTTCGCTAATGGTATAAATTGGTATGATTAAACAATCAAATGCACAACCCACGTATACACATTGGATTCAGTTGTGCTAATATTAAAATTAAAAATACGACCAATTTATACCAGTCAGTGAATATTTAGGGATAAATACACCGTGTTTTCGACCAATTATATAACATTCTACAACATATCACTCATTCCATCGCCTTATACCAATAGACAAGGCTTTTGAAAAACAAATGGTATAAAAGAAATCAAAGAAATTTACTTCAAAAAAGTTCTATATTTATAATGCAAGTAAACTTTCCATCATTAAAAACTAATGAATTCTATAAATTTATACCATTTCAGAAATAAGTACAAAACTCAACCCCTGAAAGCCATAGATGACGGAATCGTAATGTACCTTGTGCTAATGATCAAAAACGCCTCCCAACAAATCGACTTGAGTATTGTTAAAAAAAAATCTGCCACCAAACACCGTTCCTACTTCATTGTTATCGTCGAAAACAGCATAGATCTTAATCGAAAATGGTTATATCAGTCATTTAAGAAATTCTGGGACATTTGGATTTTGAATGCTGTGATATTCTTTTGGCGCAACAATACCATTAACATGTTCACTTTCTCACCATTTACGAGTAATTTTCTATGGAAAATCAACTCGAATGCAGCTGGTAAAAATGATTTGTTCTTCCGCAAAACACCAGATATGAATGGTCTAAAATTGAGAATATGTCTTTTTCCGGACGAGACTCGAGCCATTTTCGAACCAGAGGGTAAAGTTGTTGGAGCCGATGGTTTTATGTCGAGCTTTGTTGCTGATAGTTTGAATGCCACAAGAGTGATTAAAATGCCTAAAAATTTTAAATGGTCTAACGCTTATGCCAGTGAGGGAAATAACAGTGCTGATTTTTGTCTTAGTGAAATGCAAACGGCCAAAAGTGATATGGCTTTAAATACTAGATTTCTTTCGCTGGACAATTTCAAGAGGACAGTCGAGCACACGGTGGTTTATGGACGGGATGATTTGTGTGTTCTTGTACCAAAGGCCCAACCGGCTTCGTTGTTCTGGAATCTTTTTCGCCCATTTCAGATACCAGTTTGGGCAGTGATATTCTTGATGTTCTTTCTAACCTACGGATTTTGTAGGGTTCTTCTGCCACAGACTAGCCATGTGTGCTTGAAGCTGTACTCCACCATGCTAACCCAACCACTCAACGAACACACTTTAACTGTTTCAATGAAGGTGTTTCTGGTGTTTTGGTTCAGCTATTGCCTACTCATTACAGCTTCATATAAATGCAATCTCATGAGCAACTTGGTATTCCGAATATCTCTGCCCGAGATTGATAATCTGCGAGATCTGGCAAATTCTCCCTACGAACTGCTGATACACGCTAGACATCATAAATTCATCGATAAGTACGTTAACTCGTCGCTTTCCTTTGTGAAAAAACTTAAAAAGCGCATTATTCCAGTTTCCGATGATTTCCTCATTAAAAAGCTCAATGCCAATGATCTGGATTACGCCTACTTGGAGAAATTTCACGTTATTAACTTTCGCGTCAATTCGAGGAAACACTACAACCGCGGGAGGCCATTGTTTCACATCATGGAAGTCTGCCCGATTCCCTTTCAGACCGTCTACATTGTGCCCTATGGATCACCCTATCTTGGAATCTTGGACACTTTGGTGAGACGAGCTCAGGAACATGGATTTGTAGATCATTGGGCAAAACTCATGGACACACAATTCAAGAACACTGGCAAAAGTATTGTCCGAAATAGCCAAAACGAAGAGGATCTTGTGGTCTTGAGATTCAATCATCTTCAAGCTGCCTTTTATATGTTAAGCTTGGGTCTAATTCTTGCGACTATTGTTCTTTTTGTGGAAATTTATCAAGCCTATGGAATTGGATTGTTTATATACCAACGCAGTAAATGGAACGAGGAGCATTTTAGAATGTCAGGACATTGCAGTACAAAAATGGAACATGCAAAGGGCACATGTAAACACAAAAACAAAAAAACAACAACAACAACAACAAAAATAAAAATTACAAAATAATTTATGAACTTAAATCTTACCTGTAGTTTCTCTTCTAGATTTCTATTTGCATCCTTCAAGGATGTAATCTCATTTGTCAGTCTTTGTAGTTCATGATTTATTTGGTTGACATCTTTGGCACTGCTGCTTGTTGTTGCTAATGACGAACTTGCAGCAGTCGAGGGATGATTGCTGCTAGTCCAATTGGCACAAGCTTCATCTTTGGATTTTTTGACTTTGCGCATGAGTTCCATGGCATTTTGGAGCTTTTTGATTTCGTTTTTCCATTTACGGGACTCGGATTCGTTTTGAGCTCTGTAAAAAAAATAACAGAAAATTGGAATTTAAATTATGTATCTTTTCAAACCTACAATTTGTGAAACTTAATTCCTTTGTTATGTATACATACAAAAATTGACTTAAGGATTAAAAGGTTATTTTTAGGTTGGAAAAGGCTAAATAAACAAAATAGTATTTAGACCTTTAGGGTTAGAAGTTATCATAAGGAAGATAAAAAACAACATAGATATTAAAAGTTATTATTTTCTAAGCTTTGAATTTTATCAAAATGTTGATAATTATGAATTACTTATAAAAGGAAAAAGACATTACAAAAACTCCACTAATTTATAGGATAAAAACAATTGGTCTTCTTTTTTATTAGTTTGATTTAACTCCAAGTTCTGTTTATTTAAGAAGGGGAAAATAAAAACATTTTTATTTATACTGGAAAATCAGACTTGTAAAGGAATGAAATCTTTTGGGACTGGAATCTTTTATGACTTTAATATAATGATTGCATTCATTCAATTCACCTAAAATATTGTGAATTAACATTTTCCATTCACCGATCATTTGACCTTAAAAAGACTGCAAAAATTTGTTCTAATCATTTGACTGCAATTAATTAATTGTAATCATTGGAGATATCCTCTGCATTGGCTTGAAGTCTTTGCATTCACTTGAGATCGTTCTATTCTTAAGATGTCTTTGCATTCACTTAAAGTCTTTGCATTCTTAAGTGAATTTTCACTACACAAAATATTCTGAAGTGGCCCATAAACCCTGCACTCCAATTTTCGGTGTCTGACATCGATTAAGAGATAAGAGATTAATATCAAAATTTCAAAAGTGCCAAGTAAGACTTCAAGTGAATACAAAGAATGCATGAAGGTTCAAATGATTGGTTAAAAAATGATTGCAATCTTTTTAAGGTCAAATGATTGGTGATTACAAAATTTAAGATACCAATCTTTAGGCGAAATAAATGAATGCAATCTTTAAGTTGAATTCAATAAATGCATTATATTGATTGCATTCCCAAAAGATTGCATTCTTTTACAAGCCTGACTGGAATTCTATAAACAATAAATAATTAGTTGAGTCAGTATTAATAAAGTGAAACCAAATAAATAAATTACCTCAAAACTCTCACAGCGCCCTTTTCTGTGCCAAGATGCGCCTTCAGTTCTGCTATTTCTAGCCTCATCTGTTCGGTTTGGGCGTTCAACTTTTGTATCGTCAACACGTTCTCTTCCAATTTGCGTTTTAATCGCGGAGGTGGAACTTTTTGCTGCTGTTGTTGTTGTTGTGGCGTTGGTGATTGTGATTGTGATTGTTGTTGTTTCTGTTGTAGCATTATTATTTTCTCCGCCACTCTAGGTGATGGCGCTGGTGTCCGTGAATTGGCACGTTCAGCTCTTATTTGTAATGATGCTGGTTGTTGTGTTGGTGTTGTTGGTGCAGATTTAGCTGCTGCAATCAAATCACTATTTAATTTGCCACGGCAATTCAATTGAATCCCCTCGATACGTGTCCGTTTTTCTTGATTCACTGTATCACCGACAGATGTAAGACTTGTTGAAAGCTTCTTTTTTCGTTTCAATTTATTTTGTATCATTTTTGTTATATTCAATGGTAGATCATTCGTTGATGTGGCTGACATATCTTCTGGTTGTGAATATCTTGTTGTTGTTGTTGTTGATGTTGGTTCCTCTGTATCCGTTGATGTATATTCATCAATATCTGAGTATTTATTTTGTATTATTGTTCGATCAATAATATTCAATTGATTACAATCGGGCTTGCACGATTTTCTGGAGGTCGTAATGGTATTATCTGCCATTTTTATTTATATATAAATATAATAATTATATTATCGGTATTAATTAAGTCCGACCTTATTCGAGACTCTTTTTAATTTCTTGTAGTTTGGTTTTACTTTCTCTCTTGTGTTCTTTATCTTTTATTATATTTTTATTATTTTCGGTTTTATTTTATATTTTACGTATACTTATTGTACTTTTTCTTCTTTTCTAATAATTGGTAAATAGTATAAAAAATCATAGCATTTAATCTTTGCTTTCCTTTAGTCGTTTTATAAATGAGTATTTCTTTTTTTTAATATAGCACTTCGATTCAAACTTTTGGCATTTCCTATTAAATCTGAAATGTAATAAAAACAAAACATTTATTATTTACAAATAGATTTAAATTTTATTAAAAAAGCTTTAATATATGTTTTCTTATAAACAAAATAACTTTTTTAAAAGTATTGAAAAAAAATGTTGCATATTCTAAAAATGTCTTCTCTTGAAAAAATTTAATCAGTAGCTTTTTTTGAACACTACTGTGCTGTGGTGCTGAGTAATGAAGTTTTCGAGATAACCTAAGAGTATGCAATACGATATGAATTTCCTAACTGAATTTTCATATCAGAGAAGTGCAGCCTAAAAATGAGGGATATTTTTTTGTGTGTTAAACATTTTCGTAGAGTTTGGATTTGAATGATCAATTTGTTCACTATAAACTAAGTGTTTTATTCTGCGGTAAAAATATGTACATGACAAAATGTTCAATGTCTGACAATTTAAGTTTTTATAGGAATTTTACAGAACTTTAGACTAAATATCTTTCAAATAATTGTCGCTTTGACAGATGTTAGTGGTTGATAACAAGTAGTATTAGTCGTTGTTAACATTGGATTTTTTGAAGAAGTCATTAGGTATAAGGCCTGATAATTCTATCTTTTTACTCTCCAACTCTCCTTCGCTTTCAATATTAAACTTTACACAAAGTCTTAGAAAATATGTTTTCTATAATTTCAAAGTGCCAATTAAGGCTTTGTTCACAAGTAGTTCTAGTGTCATGGAATAACTACCAGTGATTTGCATTAATGTTGATTGGCTGGAAAGTGAAATCTGGAAAAAAAAATAAGTAGACGCTGACAAGAATCCACTTTATTCGATAAATTGCCTGCAAAAGAATGATGACATTTGTCATTTGACGTTTCACAGTGGCATCTAGTCATTACAAATAAACGACAAATAAGAAATAACGGGTTATCCAGTCTGTGGTTTCAAAAGTATAGGGCATGAGGGCATGAATTCGATATCTGTCAAACTGAGTTGTTAAACCAATTTTTTTTTTGCAATTAAAAGTCTGACATTTACGAAAATGGATCGCTTAACTATCGCACTACGAATAAAAATTGTTAAAACCTGCTACAAAAATTGTGATTCTGCCACAGCCGCACATATCGTGCTTAAAAAAGGAGATTATGGTTTACATAATCGTCCAACTACGCAAACAATTGGCAAAATTCAAAATCATTTGGTACCACTGAAAATATCGCTGCTGTAAGTGAAAACACTTAGCGAAGACCCGAATGTGTCGATTTCTCGCCGTTTTTAGGAATTTGGACTGTCTTACGGCACATTATAGCGTATTTTGCATTTGGATCTACACCTTGAAGAACAGGCGGTGGACGGCGATTTTTCGAAAAAAAATGTCTTCAGCGACGAAGCACATTTCTCACTCCGTTGTGTTAATAAACAAAATTGTCGTATTTGGGGTTCTGAGAATCCTCAAGTAATTGGATAGAGCCATTTACATCCACAAAAAGTCAATGTTTGGTGCGCTCTATGGTCCGCAGTGGACCTTACTTCTTCGAAAACGACGTTGGAGCGACTGTCAGAGTCAATTAGGAGCGGTATGGTCACATGATAACCGACTTTTTTCTATCTGCTATTGAAGAATACGACTTGGAGAATATGTGGTTTCAACAAGACGGTGCCACATGCCACATGCCACACAACTCGTGCAAATATGGCTTTATTGCAAAAGACATTTCCTGACCTCGTAATTTCTCGTCGTGGCGATATCAACTGGCCACCAAGTTCATATAATTTGACACCGCCGGACTTTTGTGTTTATGCAGATAAACCTTTAACTCTTGAGCACTTAAAACCAACATTTGTCAAGTTATAGCTGAGATACCGCCCAATATGTGTAAAAAAGTGGGAAAATGGATAACCCTGTATATCGCGAATACTTTTCTTATTTGCTAGAATTATTTAATGCACTTTTTCAACTGCTGGAATTTCCAATGCTCAATTACGTACTTATTTTAACTTTTCTCTAGTACAAGTAAAAAAATCGATATTAAGGGTTGGTTGAACTTTCATTGTTTCTTCAACTTTACTCGATTAAGAAAAAATTCCATTTCCATTCATGCATTAATTATTTTATTATTACTATGCCCCTAATTAGACTCCGTCCATTCCATAATACTCAGCCAAGTTAAGTCATTTAAGCTTTAGTGGGTTATGCAAAGCAACAGGGATCAGTTTTCTATATTTGCGTTAGCGACTATACTTGTATACAAGGGTGAACAAGGTTTTCTATTCAATATATTTATTTTTAGATAGCTTGTGATTGACCGAATGACGTTGGAAATAGGGGTGTCACATTAGAATACTTCCCTTGTGCGCCAAACTATCTTGGTTGGCGGTGGGTGATATTATATGTCAAGCATGGAAATTTCGTCCCACACAACATGGCTGAATGACACTTCACTTTCAACACTTTTTTCTAAAGTATCTACAGTGCATAATAGTTTCGTTGAGGGAGTGATGAATGAAAGGGGGTTTTATAGGTTTAGATGGTTAGTTTATTTATGTGAGCAATGTAAAAAGATACCTTGTACTTTTGTTGTTGTTGTTGTTTTTGTTGTTTATGGACTATTGTTGATTTTTCTAAGAGCATGTTGATGCTCTAGAGTGGAATAAGTCTCAATTTCAAACTAAATAACTAACTAACATACAATACGAGTTCTGCTGTATGTCGTCTTGGGGTGCATGAGTATATCTTCTATACGATGTGTTCGTTTTTATTAACATGTGCTTTGAAAACGTGTTAGATTTTCCTGAAACCAAAACAAAGCCAACGTAAAAAAAAAATATGTCATTGCATTATATTGATTTGGCGGAAGCCAATTTATTTTAAATTGATGGTGCATAGGTGCAGTACTCGTATATTTGAACCAACTCAGTGCAATGTGGGCTTAAAGCTTTAACATATTTTACTTATAGGTCACAAAACTACATTTTATATCTAATCCAGCGCCCTCAATCTCGAAAAGAACTCAAAAGTCAAAAATTAGTTATATAAGTTTAAATCATAGGTCGTGGAATTTTTAGAAAATTCTTGGATTATCGCATTTCATTTGGTAGCGAAGTTGATATACATAGGTACTATTATAATAAATTAGGTGGCGCAACAGTCCGTTGAGAACTAGGGCCTAGTGACTTAAAACCCACAGTTTTAAGCCGAATCCGATAGACTAATTTGAGAAAGCACATTCATGACAAGATGAATTTGTCAATTTCTCGCAAGAGGCAGTACCCGTGAAAAAACTTTAGGTGGCACAGGCAGGGATTGAACCCAAGACTTCTGGCATGACAGTCCAACGCACTAACTATCATGCCACGGGTACTACATATAGGTACTATTACAACGAATAAATAGGATAACCTAAAAATTTTAAGAATGACGTTTTTGGAAGGTAACACAAAATGGAACTAAGCAACTATTGTTGTTATGTCAAAAAAATTGTTCAAGTGTCTTTGTTACAAATTGTTGCAATATGTTAGAACTATTTATGAAGGATTAAAGAACAAACTACAAATTGTAGCTGCTTCTAAATTTCTTGATAAATTTAATATAATTTGATGAGTTAAATAATGAAATGTATGTAAGGTCAAAAGTATGACAAAAACGAAATATATCCACCGACATGAAAAACCTTTTTCTCGCTGTTAAACATGGAGAAGAGTCTGTTATGGTTATCATAGAAAGGATATAGATTGGCATAAATATCTTAACATTTTAAAAACAAATTTAATCAGGAGCACGCAAAAACTGGGCCTTGAGTCAAATTATATATTTGCGCAAGACAACGACCCCAAGCATAACTCGTCTCTTGTCCAAGAGTGGATGCTTTACCATGTTGCTATTAAGCATCTATGGGTTCACCTTAAATAGAAGCTTAGAGAATGGACCGTAACATCCGTCCCAATGCTAAAAAGTGTTTTCAACAACTTTTTGTTATTTTGATATTTATAAGAAATGTGAAATATTAAAATATTATTTATTAAAATATTAATTAAAAAAACAAAAAACAATCAAATTTGAAATCATATTTAGACTTTTGTGACTTTTTGGAAAAGAGGAATCAACTAAAAGTATTTATTTATGAAATAACAAAAATTCACAATCCGATTTCCAATTGTTCGTTGTTTTCAATAACAGTTCAACAGTTTAACTCATCTCATAGTGCTGAGTTGTAAATCGTTAGAAATTTTTAATAGTTGACACAACAACAAGGAGCTTGAAGAAATTAAGGTGACGTCCTATTGTTACTAATCATAAAAATTTTAAACTTTAGGAAGGACAAAAGTTAACCATAGGAAGAAAAGGATAGGAATTTCAAACTGCTATAGGAACACTATCAGGCTTAGATACTTTTTTTTATAATAAGAGCACACTCAAGGGAATATTACTACCGATATTATGCAAAAGCACAATGTGAGGTTTTGAATTTCTAAATATTGCAATGACTGGGAAAGACAGAGTGTGGTAAGGCATTCAACATTCGTGTAGTACGTCTAAAGAACGAATATCTGTACTTGACAGCAAATGTTCTACGTTTAATACTGCCCAGAAATAGGAGTTATACTAAAATTTTGGAGGTATATAAAATCCTGATCAAAGGGTTAAAAAAAACTTCTTGCATAGGCTTAAGACACCAAAACATCTTGCGGCATGATCGTATGTGATTCTTCCGCAATAGGTGGGTTGGTAATACACATACCGAGAATATCGAGATGTTCGGTCTCTTTGATGCAAGTGCTATCCCTAGATAATGGCAAAGTGGTTTAGGTCTGAACTTAATGAGCTTATCATATTTTTGTTGCAGTTCCACATCTGAATAAGAGGGATATGTGTCTGAAAACTATCTACTTGTATTTAACTAATCCAATGAAGAAGGGATTCATGAATACCGAACGCACGCATTTTCAATAAGAGAGCCTGATGCCAAACCCTATCAAATACTTTTGAAATACATATCAAGTGCAATAATCTTACTTTCCCCAAAAAGATCTAAGCATTTGTTCCACTGTTCGGTGAGATGAAACATAAGATCACTAGTGGAACTATAGTTGCGAAAGCCGTACTTCCGGTCATTAAGAAGCTTTCGATCTTCGTGATATTTCTTGAACTGAATTGATCAGCGTTTCCATGACCTTGGAAAGAAGGCACCTAAGTTCAATCGGACCTATTTGAAATGACACCCGAGAAATAGGACAGATAAAAAAGCATACGCAGTGGTTTTGCCAGATTTGAAGAACACCTCCAATAGCGGGGATACCATCCAGTCCAGCGAACTAATGAATTTTGCATACAAATTTCAAGCACGCATTTAAAATTTTATAAATCAGCTGTTTGCTGTTTAGCTTGTAGGCAAACCAAGATGGCTACCGAGGATTTATATCTTTTTTATAGAGTGTTTTTGTTTAGGGCAAAACAGTAAAATATATTTTGAACATCGTATATGTTTTTTTGGCTGTCATGCCAGAGGTCTTGGGTTCGATCCCTGCCTGTGCCATCTAAAGTTTTTTCATGGGTACTGCCTGCAAGGAATTGACAAATTCTCCAAGAGCAATTCTTGTCATGAAAAGTGCTTTCTCAAATTTGCCGTTCGGATTCGGCTTAAAACTGTAGGTCCCCTCCATCCCTGACAACAGTACTCGCATATAGGAATGGATGAGAGTTGTAAGTCAGTAGGCCCTAGTTCTCAACGTGTATCTGCATTATCAATTGGAAAGAAAAGTAAAGCGGGATAATTGCATTCCAAAAACCGAATATGAAAAAGTCACTTCACGAATACGAACATATTCGCACTTCCTATAATATGAATTTATAAACACCTCTGCATTGAGGATTTCAATATTTTCGATCATCTTTTTCAGCAGATTTGAAAATACTAAATAGATGGAAATTCTCGATAATCGTCGAAATATTAAAACACACATTACGTAGTACAGGGTTACAGATGCACATACTCTTACATTGATGTTGAAATAAATTTAAACTTATAATGTCCAATTCTTAATTTTAGATGTAAATAAGAGTTTTTGGTGAAATGAAGAAGAAGATTTTAAATTTGATAAATGCTAAGATTTATTTCACTCAAAACAAACAAAAGAGTTAATCGTTTGGTATTTTGTATTTATTATAGGAAAAATAACACTAACCCAAGTTCATAAATATTTTATATCACTTTTAATCGACAAAGTACCGTCAATACGAATATTTCAAGAAAGCAAGTAAATGCAATCTTTCTGATTTAAATGTTTTTTTTGCGATCAAACTTTTATTAAACCATTTTCACTCAAAAAATGTTTAAAAATCCATTTTATCGTCAATAACACAATATTTGAAAAATACGCAATTTTATAATATATTTTTTTGTTTACAAAAAGAAAACAACCGTTTAATAGACAAGAAGCACTCTGTGTACTTGAATATTTTAAATCCGACTGAAGCTTGCAATATGCTTAAAGACTTTTCAAGAAATTCCAGACTAAAAGAACTTGGAAAAGAATAACAAAATTGTGCGAAAAAAAAAATTCAAAAAACAAAACAAGAAAAGATCCTTGAATGTTCATTAAGAATATTAAAACAATTGAAAACGATGAAATAAAGACACAAAAATTCAGTTCTTTTATGAATTTATATTTTCGAAATTCTGCCGAATCGAGGTACGAGATGTTTGTTGCCAAATGGCATAAATTTGTTTTGAACATAAAAATAAAAAACAAATTCAAGTTGAAGATCTTTTGTTTCAATTGAAGATGATGATTTTTGTTTGCTAAGAATGTAGGCGTTGAACTTTTATTCATATTGCGAAAAAAATAAAAGTGAAAGAAGGAAAATATTTTCATCACGTCATTTTTTTGAGTTTGCAAATTAAATTTTTTTCCAAGAGGTCAGTATTGGTTTTAAGGGAACAAAAGTCTAGCAACAAGATTAGATGACAGCAAATTTATTGAAATTGTGTATGTTTATAAAACAAGACGACCCAAAACCTAACGAAAAACCTTTCTAGAGCTTGATATCTCTATTTTACTGAAACTAGAATATGTACATATTTATAAAATATCAATCTCGACACACAAATTAGATGACATTTTATTTTTAATTAGCTCGCGAAGTTGAAACTTTAACCCTGTCTGAAGGTCGCTCAACTTTTCAAAACATTAGTTTATCTTATGAATTAAAAATCAATTTTTTCTTTACACTACGTCTATTCAAGTTCAAGGCTGACAGATATATTTCAGCTCTTAATACTGATTGATTTTAAAATTGAAAACTCCTGCTCATAAATTAAACCGTTTGTAAGACTGGATTTACAAAATTTACTAAATCATTAATTTATAAATATCTCCAAAATAAATTTAAGCCATGAAGAATGCTTTCTATGCTGTTCGGCTTCGGTACATATGTAAATTGTAGGTCCCCTCCATCCATGAAATTTCTCACAGGAATGATTGAGAGTTGGAAGTCACAAGGGCCCGGTTTTTCAAGAGCTGCAGTGCCACCAAATTTATGTATTTTTTAATAAGAATAAAGACAATGCAAAACTGAACCCTTTTTGGGTGAAAATTTACATTGGGAATAAAACCAACAGCAAGTTCTTTCGACCATGCAGAAGGAATAATATTTTATTCGATTTATAGATGAATGATTTTTCCGTTCAAGTTTTAAAATAGAAAATTTTGTTTAGTGTAGGTATCGGAAGTTTTCAAGGATAATGAGTTTTAATTGGAGTTTGTATTGGTTCTAAATTATTTAAAAAGTGAAAATTTATAATTTTCTACGAAGTATCAATTTTTTTGCAATGTTACATATTTATTTTCACTTACAAAACCATTAACTACTTTTTTTATTTTGAGGGAAGCGTTAAGTGAAATTAAGTTTAATTAGAATTATGCAAGACACATTTTTCTTATTTTGTCTGTCTGATAAGTAGAACTTTGAATACATTAAGCTGTTGCAGAAAAAAACACAATAGGAATGTCTTAATTTGGCATCACTTTTAATTAATTGCAGGAATTTATCTAATCAAATTAAAAAGCACTGTTTTACACAACTTGACATTATTAAAATAATTTTAATGAACATAATCTTCTTCAAACGAATTTACTCTTTTTTGAACTTTTTATATTCTAAGCTATCAAGAGACAATTCATTATTGTAGGAAAAAGAAAGGAAACTAATAAATCAAACCATCGATTCTTCTCGACAGTGGGAAGGTTTGTTTGTTTATCCAAATTGGAAGTTTATTGTAATTGACTTGAGGTCTTTGCAATAAATGGAAGTATAAATAAGACTAAAAAAGTCAAGACAGATTTGTTTATTTTTTTAAACGAAGCTTTGTATTTATACCTCTTTAAAGCTTTGAATCATTGGGATAAGTATGTTTGCGTCGAGATAAATATATTTTTCATTTGATACTATAAAAAACTGTCAAAAAGTGTTTGAGTAACAAGCTGTGCTCTACAACATAAACCGTTTTGGACCTTAAGCTATCACAGAACTAACTCAGCATCATCAGGGCAAGCTTGTTTTATTGTTCTATCAGACCTCTCACTCTGACACAGTTTATAGAGAAAATACTCTGGAGGAACTATCAGACTATGACATCAATAATCATGTATGGCTTTTACGTGGACGAATTCAATCCATTTATGTTAGGTCCAAAATACATTATTGTTACATGCTGATTTCCAAACAGCTTGACAATTCGACGTACCATGGTTATACGTGTTATCATATTGTCTCGATGGAGTGTTCCCTAGGATACGCGAGACATGATGGCTTCACTGCCCCAGCCGCCTTCCTCTATACCATTTTCACAGATAACGATAGTCTAAAAAACAATTTTACCCAAACCTTAAAAATGTAGGTATAGCATGCTGCTGAGATAGGGAGAATGTAGTTATAGTTATTAGCACAAGCACAGTGCTCATAAAACCTGACCACAAAATACAAACTAGTGTATTTATACTACAACTCTTAAACTCTTGCTTCTAATATTGTCCGTTCGGCGGCTTCAGTAAGTAAGTTATGGAGAGGAACTACTCTTTAAAATACAGCTAATCGAGACAAGCGACATAGCGTGAATGTACATACGTCAAAATGTCTTCACTATTGAAACGGGGACTACGGCCCATTCAAAAATGCCCATTCTCCATTTTTTCTTTTTTGCTCTGAACTCGTTCTGAACTTGCTTAGAGCGCCCTTTATGAAATCAGAATAAAATAACTGAGCAAACCGAGTTGAGTGCTCGACTCAGACATTTGACAAGTGATTGTTTGATTTGGCCAGTTTATATTTCACAGATTTCTGAGTATTAAAAATTGTATGAGGACACAACTTACTATTTATTCTCACCTAGCGATTAAATAAGCTTTACATGAGATAAAGAATTCTTCAGGATTCACGAATCAAACTATACAAATCTTTTCTCAGATTTCTGACAGCAAAAGTTAGAAATTTCTATTAGACATTTTGTTTGTAATTTAATTTTAAGAATACGGAAATAGGAATGTAAACTAGCCAATTATAATGAGTTTGTCTCTTTTAATTTAAGTCTTGAATCTTACTTCTTGTTTCTGTTGAGAAAATGACATTGTCACATTGGATTGTTTTGTGGTCACTCACTTTGGCATTTCATAGCTTTATACCTCTTCCGCAATTTGTTAACTATGAAGTGGGAAAGAGATACAATCGCAATAGATGTCAAAAGAAGTAGCCGAAAAATATTAAAACCATCATTCTTTTTCTATACTCTTTCATTTTCTTGCATTTCGCTCTTTCACTTTTTCCTCTTTTTTTAATTCTAAAGAGTAAAAATGTATGTAGATATAAAAAGGAGAGAGTTTAAATGAAAACTATTATTGATAAGTTAAGTCTACTTGCGTCAAAATGTCAACTGTTTTATACAATTGAAAGGTGACCTTAATTATTCTTTGATTTAATAATTTAGCTGCATAATTTTATTTAAAGCTAAAGTAAAATTTGAAACGAAATAAGTATTGTTTCATTACTATACAAGGTACAACTCATAATAGATTTGTAGTTTGTGGTAAGAGGGAATACAAAAATGTTACTGGCACACTCTGCGAACAACTAAAGACGCAAATTTCGGAAGTAAAGTTCGAGTCTTAAATTAATGACATCTGCGAAAGTTGCCTCGGTCTAAATTTGACTTCAATAAAAATGCAGTTGATTGCATTGTGAAGTCTCTTATGTCTCCTGAACGTGACCATTCTGTGTTCCATTTCTTGTAAAGCATCTTTTGACTTAATTTAAAAATTGGCATATTTGTATTTTGTAAACTATTTGGAACGTCAACTTATCTTAGATGACATTGCCAGGATATCATTATTTTTCATCTTTGCATATTGACGAAAGTTTAAGTGACGTCAAGGATTCCTGATGATTTGTTTACTGGAAACACCCATCATTTTATCATAGAATGCCCATTTAGTGATTTATTGTAAAAATAATATACTTTTATATTATTTACATTCAAAGAATCGTTTTGTCCGCTACTGTAAGACATACACAGTGTTTTCAATACACATATTAAATGAGCACGCCGCTTAACAAAGATAAGAATAATCAAAATGTATATAATTATTTATATTTGTGCACTAGCCTCCACATCTTGTTATCATCTCTTTCAATGAAGTCATCTTCTTTAAAGTTCATAATATTTTTGCAAACAAATAAAAATTGCCTTGCAATTGAAACAAGTCAATTTGGGAAAATACACAAAATTTTGGATTTTATTTTCAAAAAATCGATTTCAATGTATGTAAACACAAAACTTAAATTCACACATTTAAGAAAAAATGTTAAAAAGAGGAAATTATTTTATAATGTATGTAGATAGGTATGTAAGTTCGTATACGTAATTGAAAACAACACAATCAAGATTATTTACTCTGAGAGTGATGGGCGGATGGCAGGTAATAAATTGTTTTAAGGTTATCGAAGAAGAAAAAATACAAAAAGATTCATGGAAATGTATACATACAGACAAAACAATAAACAAAATAAAGAAAAGTTGAATTAAGTTAGACAAATCGATTAAGAACGATATACGAACGATTTTGCTCATGCTTCCTTTTCAACATTTTAAAAGTACAAATACAAAGATATTGATATTATGTTTTTCATACCACTAGCACTCATTATTATGTTACTTTGAAATTTGTAAATATCACACAAAGTTCGTAGTTTTTTTTTTAATTATAAAAAAAATCAAAGTTGAATTCACATTTTCAGCTATTAACAAAAACGTTTCGATTTTTTTCGCACATTGGAAATCACAAAACATCTGCAAATCTTTAATCACTTTCGAAAGTTCACAGTGTTGAAAAATTGAAGGTTTTGATAGTCAAAAAGTTGAAAGTTTGAATGGTTGAAAGTTTGAAAACCTGGCAAGTTTAAGGTTTAAAAAATTTTGAAGAGGCAAACTTTCAATCATTAACCGATCAACTTTATAACTTTCAATTATTCAATCAAACTGAACTATTGAACTTTTCAAACATTCAACCCAATATTTGAAATTGAATGGTTCAAAGTTCAATTGGTTGAAAGTTAAACTTATCAAACATTCAAATTGTCAACTATTCAAACTTTCAACCATTCAGCTTTTAGAACTTTCAACTTTTCAAACTTTCAACCATTCTACTTTTCGACTATTCAAACTTTCAAACCATATTCGTAATTGCATGGATCAAAGTTTTAAAGTTTGAACAGTCGAAAAGTTTCAAACTTTCAAACATTCAACTTCTCAAATTTTCAACAATTCAAATTTTCGTCTTTTCAAACCAACTTTCCGAATTAAAAATTCAATCAAACTAGTCAACCTTTCAAACTTTCAATCAATTGACTTTTCAAACTTTAAACAGTTAAATTTGAAATATTGGGTTGAATTTTTGATGACTTGAATAGTTAAAAGTTTGATTGAATAGTTGAAAGTCGGAAAGTTGAATGATTGAAAATTTGAGACTCCCAACCTTTTTGAATTGAATTGAACTTCGACTATTGAAACTTTCAACTTTAGTCAAAAATTGACAATTTTAATGGTCAAAAAGTTGAATGGTTGAAAGTTTGAAAAGTCGAATGGTCGAAAGTATAAAAGTTAGAAAAGTTAAATGGTTGACAAGTTTAAAAGTTGAATGGTTGAAAAGTCGGGAACTATTCAACCATTCAAACTTTCAACCCATTATTTGAAATTGAACAGTTCAAGTTTGAAAAGTTAAATGGTCGAATTTAATTTGCAACCACTCAAATTTTTTAACTTTCAACCTTAAGACTTTTCGACATCCAATTTCAATTATTGGGCTGAAAGTTTGAAAGTTCGAAAAGTCAAATGATCGAAAGTTTGTTAAGTTGAACAGTCAAAAGTTTGATTGGCTAAAAAGTTTAATAATCGAATGACTGAAAGTTTAAATGGTTCAAAAAGATGAATGATTGTTTGACCTTAGCTGCCAAATTCTCAACTTGACCAACTTTCCGACCTTTTAACCTTAAAAAAATATAATCTACTGAAAATTGGCTGATATAAAATTAACTAAAATATGTTGTTGACTTTCAGCCTTCCATGGTCTATATCACGAAATATTCGAGGCTAGGGCTCGTATTTACCGAAATATATTTGTAATTTAAGTTTGATAAATCCAAGGCTATCCAAGAATTTCGGGCTGCTATATGTGGATATCTAACAGAAGAGCTGACGGAATAATTTTGAGTCAAAGAAAGACCAAAATCTAAGAATTCAAATCAAAAATGTAATTAAGTAAAATACAATATGGTTGAATTTAAAGGAATATTAAAAAATTAATAAATGCGAAATAAGTCCTATAAAATCCATCAAACTTATTTGTCTGGAGTAAAAAGAAAAACAAACATAATTATTCTTAAATTAATAATTCCAAATCCAACTCTCAGAAAAAAATCAAAAGACTTATGTATGTTTACTTCACTTCAAGTTAATGCCAAACTTAATGTTGTAACGTCAATCAAAATGTCTGTTTTTAATTCCGTTAAATAAAAAAAAATCATTTTCTATTCAAGAATAAGATGTTTTATTCTTTTCTTTCAAAATTCTTTGTGCCACTTAAGATAACCTTTAAATATATGAGTTTTATTTCAAAAGAACTTAAAACATTTATTTTAATGCTTACACATCATCTACTGATGACTTCTGACCATGAGTCACATCTTTCAAGTTTACAAACAAATAATAATGGTGTTGAGTTGAATTTTGTTTTAATTTATTGTTTTATAAAAATTATAAAATTACCTTAGTTTTATTTTTATGCATAAAAACATGATTCATTTATCATAATTTAGTTGGCATCGGAAAATGAACAAAGTTAATAAAATAAAATTTTATTTTTAGAAGAAACAAACATAACATGTGCTTTAATATTATTTGATTTTGTTTGTGATTTGAAGAATTTGGATCCAATCCAAATATTTTTTTTATTTAGGGTAAAGGAAGTTCAAAATTGTTACTTATTTAAAAATCGAATTTGGATCGTAAGCTTAGTTTGAAAAAAAAAATAATGGATTTCCAAAAACAATTATTTTTTAATTTAAAATAAAAATCAATATATGTATGTATGTACACTTTAAGAGCTCTTGACAGGTATATATAAACAAAAGTCGTCTATCTACGTCATTTCATTATTTTATTTTTCATTTTCATTTAAGAATTGGTCAAAAATAAGCCTTCTTTCAGACCATAGCAAAATAGTAACGGGTTATCCATTTTGTGATTTCAAAAGTATAGGCCCAGAATTCAAGATCCGTCACACTAACTTGTTAAAGAAATTTTTTTGTCAGTTGAAAGTCTGACATTTACGAAAATGGATCGCTTAACTATCGCACACAAATTGTTAAAACCTACTACAAAAATTGTGATTAAGTTACAGCCGCACATATCGTGCTTTAAGAGGAGATAATGGTATCATCATGTAAATCGTCAAATTGGCAAAATTGTGAAGAAATTTCAAGAGACTGCATTGGTTACAGATATTGTAAGGCCAGTCCATCACCGTTTCGCTCGTACCACTCAAAATATCGCTGCTGTAAGTGAAAGTGTTGCCGAAGATCCGAATGTGTCGATTCCTTGTCGTTCTCAAGAATTGGGACTGTCTTAGGGCACGCCATTTTGCATTTGGATCTACACCTACGTCTATATAAAGTCTAGCTCACACAACAACTGAAGCCAGCTAACCATTCACAACTTCGTAGATACGCCGAATAGGTGCTTGAACAACACGCGGTGGACGGCGATTTTTGGAACAAAATTTTCTTCAGCGACGAAGCACCTTTTTCACTTGGTGGGTATGTTAATAAACAAAATTGTCGTATTTGGGGTTCTGAGAATCCTAAAGTAATTTAAAAGAGGCCATTACATAAACAAAAAGTCACTATTTGGTGCGCTTTTTGGTTCGTAGTTGTGATTGGACCTTACTTCTTCGAAAACGACTATGGAACCACTGTCAATGCGGAGCGTTATGTTCATATGATAATCGATTTTTCTTGTCTGCTATTGAAGAATACGACTTGGAGAATATGTGGTTTCTACAAGACGGTGCCACATGCCACACAACTCGAGCGAATATGGCTTTATTCCAAGAGACATTTCCTGGCCGCGTAATTTCTCGCCATGGCGATATCAATTGGTGGCCAGCAAGATCATGCGATTTGAAACCGCTATACTTTTTTGTGTGGCTACGCGAAAGACCGTGTTTATACAGATAAACATTTAACTCTTGAGCACTTAAAAACCAATATTCGTCAAGTCAGGGCTGAGATACCGTCCAACATGTGTCAAAAAGTGGTCGAAAATTACCTCAAAAGAATTGATGCTTGCAACAAAACATATATCATATATGCGTTTTGTTCACGTTTACTTTTGAAACCGCAAAATGGATAACCCTGTAGAATGCTATGGTGTATGTGTAATTTTCTTATGTGACTTTCCATTTAATTATTATTTTTGATCTAAAATCAAACAACTATATTTTTTGACAGCATATTTGACTTACATATAACGGGTGTTTTTTCAGAGGTGCATAACTTCAAGTTGCCAACACTATTTCAACTGGCGGCCATATTATCAACTCTCAAGTAATATATTTTTTTAATTTGTTAAGCGGTAGAGGTCACTTTTGGGTGAATGAATACGTCAATAAACAAAACAGCTGTATTTGGAGTGATGATAATTCTCAGGTGTATGTTCATAGATCGTTACATCCACAAAACTATGCTGGCCAAAACATTACAATCAATGGTAACCGCTTTAGAGCCATGATAACTGAATTTTTCGTTTATCAATTGAACAAAGTTGATGTTCAGGAGCTGTGGCCAAATACATAGTTTCACGTTACCAACTCGTGAATTACGTCCATTAAGATCATGTGATTAAAAGCCGCTTGACCTTTTTTCGTGGATTTGAAGTTACTAGTCTTCTTCGTCAAGCCCGATTGACCACATGGAGGTCAACATTTTCGAAAAAGTCATCGAAACCTGGACCTCCAGATTAGACTACGTCTCACAGTGGGGCAAGATAGCTTTTTGGAAAGTTAATATTTTGTTATATAATTTAATTTTTGTTCAAGTTTGTAAAGTTATAATTTTTAAAAAATTTAATTTTAAAATTGAAAGTTAAAAACAATATTAGTTTTTTATTTTGAAGTTGATTTTTTGTTATTTCGAGATTCTAAGGCTTCCTCACTTAGTTGACCAATTGGAAGCAAACAATTGCTGGCAATATTATGGCCATATATTAAAATTTTATGAACAGTGGTGATCATATAATACCAGGGGTATAAAACTTAAAAATACCTAGCGGTTTTCTCACAAAAGGATAGAAATTTTAGTTGGTTGAGCCTAAAACTACTTGACAAACATTGTAAGATGATATGGAACTTTACATTCACACCGCGCGCTGTAAGCAAAATGATAAATGGTTCTCGTCTATCGGTTGATGAATCATTTTCTCGATGTCGTTAAGATCTTCAAAAGTTGCACCTCAAGACGATTTCGTATTAGTCAACCTGATGTACATTTTTCCGTCGATCATTGACAATATCGTCTGATAATTTACGGGGTATTTCATTTTTTGAACTAGAATTTTTGAAATTTGAAGGTTTTGAATTTAGTATTCTTTTTCATTAGTTTTCCTTTCGAATTAGTTCATTGGATTATCATTGGATTCTTTTTCAAATATTATTTTTAAAGGCCGACAAAAACGTGCTGACTTGGGTTTTTCCATATAACTTTTTTATTTTCTGAAGTCAGTTGTAAAGGAACAAGAAACTGGGCTATGCACCGAATTGCCATCGAAACATATGAATGTTTTTTCATTTAATGAGCCGAGAGATTCTAAGACTTTTTTGATTGATCACTTAAAATTTTTTGACTTGTGCGATCAAGAAGACTTTGTAAAGGAACCTCTGCCAATGTTTCATCAACCGGAATATTAGGAGAAGAGCAATTCTTAATTTCTTTCTGTATTTCCTTGTAGGATGGGAAAACAGTTTTCGCATAGCTTCTTAAGGTTAGGTTAGGTTAAAGTGGCTGTCCGTGATGGAGTAGGACACATATAGCTTCTTACAATGTTGTGTTGATGCCGGCCGTGACAATTTTGCTTCCATCATCATCGACAGCGCATTTAATGAAAATATATTTTTTTTAGACTTGCCCGGTTTTGAAGTATTTCTGACGATGATGTAGGAGCTTTTAAAAAATCTGGCTGCTCGCAAACAAACATTTGGGCTGCAAAAACAAGTTTATTAGTAGGAACTGTGCTTCTAAGGCTTGAGGTACGCCCTCGTTTTGTTTGTTCACAGATTTCTCTGAAATGGACGTCCATGTCCAACACCAACACGATGCATTTTAAATGAAATATTTGTATCACACCATTTCGCTTCAGTTAATAAAAATGAGCTTTTAGTTCGGTTTGAAAGTTGTCATTTACTTTTCAACTGGTATTTAAAATCTTTAAGTTTTACTTTGAAGTGGCTACAATTTTCGGGACATAAAGTTTTATTTTTAAGAAATACAACATTTTTTCCCGTTTCTTAAACATTTTAAGATTCAATTTATATCACGACTTTTTAAAGAGGTATCCCAGAGCGCGTTTGCGCCAGCCGTGGCGGTTATATGCCATAAATCATATTTAAATTATAGTACGTATTTTTTGTATAAAGCAAAACTTATGTCAACTTAGAAACAATCATCTTTGCTGTATTCCACTTCAAAGTTCTATAGCACTTTATAAACACCCTTCACAAATAAACAATAAAATCATTTTGCAATCGTGTTACAATCGTTTTTATAAGAAATTCGATTACTTTTGTTGAAATCAAAATTTCCCAATGGAAAATACCAATTTTTGTTGCAGTCGTAACTTTGGCTATTATGTTGAACATTTTGTAAGAAACACCAGAATAATTTTTAGATTTTTCTTTTGCAAATACCAAATAACTTTATTTATTTTTTTTAAATTTTCGGTTTTTTTTTTTTGCAATAAGTATATTTATTTTTATCTATCTTAACATACAACCTATGAATTCGAAGAATTCATAGTTCGGATATAAATAATTTATGCAAATATGAACTACCTACTTCTACCTCCTTCTAATAATTCTTGTGTTAATTAAATTGTAAATAAACGCACTGAGCAAAGAAAAAGATATTGAATTTTATTTACAGTGTAGGCGTGGGTAAATAATATTTCATTCATACATTTTTCTTCTCGACTTAAAAAGCTTTTGAAAGAAGGTTATTTTGTGATAATAACTTCAACTACATTATAGATGATAATCGTATGTTCCATTGAAAACAAACCCACTTAAAAGTAGGAGTATAATAATAATAATAATAAAATATTCATCTCTGCGGTGCCATATTTACAGACAAAACCCCATAATGAAAGTAGTTTGTCTTGAATATGATTATTGTGACTCAGATTTTATGATGATTTCCTCAGATGAACTTTATGTGATAAGTTAGTGTGCATCTGATTTTTTAATCTCAAAATTTATATTGGCGCTTTTCTTTTTTTTGCACAAAAAAGATTTCTGAACACAGTCCGAGAATATCGAATATCCCCAGCCTGAACAAGGCGTATTGTGAGTGCTCTGAATTATTTTTGAAGCACACGTGAACACTCAGCTGTCACTATTTGACAAAAGTCAATATACTTATACTTGTCATTTTCAGCTACAGAAAAAACGAAAAATAAGACCTTAAACTCAAATTAAAATGGAAAAGCTTCTTATAATCAAACAATTTCAGCTCAAGTTCAGAATTCTGCTCAGTCTACTCAGTTATTTTATTCTGAGCTCAAAGAGTGCGAACTGAATACCTTCAGAACGAAAAAAGAAACACAAATTTGAAGCTCTGAACGATCAGAAGTAAAATAGAAAAAGAATTGTTTGTTTGACAGTTCAGGCTGTGCTCTGAACTAAAAACGAAAAACGCCGATTGTAGATTAAAAAAAGATTTGAGGATTGAGATAATTTAAACGTCATTTAAAAAAAAAAAGGTTATTTTTTGTAAGCAAAAGATTGTCAGACAATAGGTGAACAATCCCACGGTTATTAAGCTGCCTAAGATAGGAGCTTGTTGCTTTTTTCGTTAAGGCTCAGGTTTTGAAAACATAAAAGGGTCAAGTCCAAAAAGGACTTGACAACTTGTCCAATCGAATGAAGTACGTATTGTCGCTGGTCCAAATGGTCTATGGGCTTAAATTCAGCAGTCAGCTTTACCTTGTATGGGTGTAAATCAAGATCCTTAAGCCATAATGTGGTTTGAGCGATCTAATTTTTAAGAACGCCATGAAATTGACTAATTTATATCGTTTGCCAAGGACGCCTGAACTATTATTTTTAACACTTCGACCAACCACTTGTTGTTCTACTAGGGCAAGAATTAAGACCGAAATTTTAAGTTAACTCTCTTAAAGTTGATATCACCGACTTCCAATTTCGTTAAATTGTTTTTATAATTTACAGACGTTGATATTTTTGCGTACGTTACCATAGTGAAATTGTTGAGTTTACTGAATAAATTGACAATGACAGTTCGATGATTAGTGAAAGGGTGTGTTCACAAATTAATTTCAAAGCTGTTCCGATGTGATAGATAGTTCACCCCAAAGTGTTAAACTCTTAATGTCCTATATAAATGATTTTAAATTCACTTTAAAGAAATTAAAAGAAAATGTAAAATTTTTCATCTCTTTCATCAATTCAACTTTATACAACACCAAATGAACAAGATAACAACAATTGCATCTCAATCAGTCATAAACAGTCATATACATAGGTATTTTATAACACTCATCTTTCATCACACACATTGCGCCATCATTCATGTGAATGTGAAATTAAATTACACAAAGAAAAATAATTTAAAAAATTCTCTTCAAAAGTCCATTCATCTGAATCTAAAATGTTTGCAAAGTGACCAAAGAGGTCACCGCTTTTATTACTCGTTTACGTATAGCTTTTTATAAGATAAGAGAAGATATGTACCTAGTCTAGTATATTTATGAATTTTATAATAAATTTTTATACACATGGAGGCAAAAATGAACTAACAAAAATTTATAAATTAAATTAAAAAATTGAAACTAGAACAAACGAGAAATAAAATATCATCTATGACTGTAACAAAGACAAAAATAACATCCACGCCTACAAATGTTGTGTCGTTTTGATGTCGATGTTGTTTCCTAATTTGTGTACAATTTCAAGGACTTCAAAATAATAAAATTGAAAATTATAACAAAAACTATATATGTACATTAAAATAAAGTAAAAAGGAACAAAAGTTACATTTACGAAGAAAATGTTAATTAAACTAAAAGCTAAAGAGCTAAATGTGCATGATGTGTCGAAATTGAATTACATCACCATCTAAAGATATAACACATGTCTACAGTGCTGTTCAAAAAATGTAAGGTGTAAGCCATATGTTTTGAATTAATTATGTCACTGACAGCACTAATGTAAGAAATTTATAGACAAGTATAATGAGGACACCTAAATAACTTGATTATCTTATACAAACAATTTTTAAACTAAAAATGTGTAAATGTCACAGCTATCATTGCCACTGTTAATGTCAATGTTAATAGCCAATGTTCAAACATCAAAATCAATGTCATGTTAATTTTTCTTCGTTGACATGCCATGCTTCAAAAATGCACTCACATTAAACTTGAAGTTCTACATAGAATCACTGGTAATCACTTGTTCCACTGAGATCCCATATCGGAGAATTCTGATTTTTCAATCGTAGTACATATATCTATTGGACGATGTTCAAATTTCGCACATATTTCGTGTGACTTAATTTGACTTATGTATCATCATTTTAGAAGTCTGCAGCCCACAGTGTGACAGTTCTTTGTCTTTAATAAAAAAGAGAATGAAGTTTTGAATTTAGAGTTTAGGATCGACCAAAACAGCAACTGTTAACTGTGTAATAAAAAAAAATGAGTACACAAGCTCCAACTTCATTATTGACTTGAACTACTTAAAGCTTTTTATTTTTATTGCTTCTCAGATTACAAATCGAAATGCCATCCATTGGCGAGATAAAAAGCCTAAGCCCCGAAATGAGAAACAAAGGTTGGGACAAATGTCAAATGTGATTTCCACCTAACACAATTTATCTGTCAGCTGTCAAATATGCCTCATCATTCGTAGAAGCAGTGTTGCCAGTTCAAACACTTTATTGTAAGTATCTGTAAGGTAATAAAAAACTCAAAATAACTCTTAGTATTCCGTAGCTAGAACGCGTAGTAAACCTTAAGCAAATAAACAATGATTATAGAAGCACTAATGTACATATTTATTTTATTTTTTTTTTCACATTACTGTTTTATATTTTTCTACAAGGAAACATTCAATTCAAATGTGGCAACTATCTTTCAAAACATATAAACATTAGCTCTGAGGAAATAACATGCCAGTTCTGCCCAAATCGATAAACAAACTTTTCTAAAACCAAACAAAAAAAAAGTTCCCTCTAAGGAGAAGTTATATGGTAAACATCTTGACTTTAAATGGCAGAGAAAATGCCTTGAAATACATTTTCGAAATTTCAGCTGATTTTTTTTTTTGTCTGATTTATCGTCTGAAGAGATTCCACTTTGTCCAATAAAAATAAACAGAGCACGCATAGAAAGAACAAACATCTGTGATTTGATCTGTCATCATTCTACAAAGTAGAAGCCAAAATGAAGTGCCCTTCATTTTGTGCCGAGGCAACAACAACAAAAAGACTATAAATCCATATTTTAAATGTGCTGACAACAAAAACAACTGTCAAAATAGCAAATACAATAATATTCTATGGCTTCAATAATAATTAATTATAGATTGACCCAAATTAAAAAGAAAAAAGAGTTTTCGGGAGCAATCAACGGAGAAAAATTTCAATTTACATAAATCGCATTCACACACGTTTCGGGTTATTATTTTATTAGTGACATAAGAAAACTACAACGATGTGAACAACACTCTATATCATATACAAATCAACAGTGGGGTAATATACAATTAAATTGTAGCTCATTTAGATGGATTAAAATTATAACGAAACACCTCGTTCAAGATGGAATACAAATACATTTTGACTGACTTATTTATGTAAACCTGCACAAATTATATATTATTCTAAACTGAAACAAATCGAATGATCAAATCGCATAAGAATATTCACGCAATGAAGTGATTTGGTAAATGAACTGTCAAATTTAATAATTTATACGATTTGGTTAAAATTCTCCAAGTTTTTGCTGGGTAAAATTATCCAAATTTTTGTTTTAAACTGCACCAACTTAAATTGTGACTTTTAATAACAAGAATGTCACTTTTGTTACAGAAAATAAACAAACCATATTTATTTCCGAATAGTTCTAAAATGAGGAAATCATTAAAAGCGATTTGTTCAAATAATTGAATATATGTATGTACATATTTATTTTTGTTGCTTACTTTTGGCATCTATGTATACATATAAACTTTTTAAAATGTTGTACGAGTTTATAAAAAACGAAATAACATTAGTTAGCGAAAAAAAAAGCAATATTTGATGTTGAATATTTTGACGTTTTATGAACAGCTAGCATTCAACCAAATGAATTAAAAGGGCGTTCACAGAAACTTTGCGTAAACTTATCATTTTACACAATTTGTAAACTTTATAATTACGTTGCGTGATATTAGTATTTCAAAACGCCACAAATGTCAATGGAACTGAATTTTGATGTGACTTTTCATCGAATTTTATCTCGCTCCCACCTTTTTTTTTATGAGTCAAACCGAGATAAGATGATAAATGATTGTCTTATGCAAACAACGCCTTAATCATTCTTTTCGTATAACCCAACTTATTGATATTACGACATAATTAAGCAAAACAGTCGTTTAATAAAAATAAAAGAAAAACATCAAATAAATAAGGGATGGAAAGTGGCTGTCACTTTTGACATTGATAAGATTTAGAAATTTCTTGATCTTCGAATTTTACTTAAAATAAGGTTTTTGACAGAACTCAATTTATGATATCCCAATATCATATCAAAATAAATCAAACATTTGTTTTCAAAAAATATTTGTTGCTTAAATGGTTCACTGTGTTTCAGAAATCAGCCGCTATAACAAAATCCAGAGCACCAACTAAAATAACGAATTGGAATTTTTCAAGTAGGCGGGTGGGTGTTTTGTCACTATAGTCGCATTTCGCGTCATAATTCTTTAATCTTTAAATGATGATGATGACTATCTGATATTAGCTAAAGAACTTGATTTTGTTTTGTTTAAAATTGTGTGAACAATATTCTTGAATGTGACGATAAATTTTTATGATTAGTCATTCTTTTATGAATGTGGTTTTTAATATTATTTTAAATTAATTTAATTATTAATTTTTAAACTTATGGGAATTTTATTTGTTCTTTTTTCTATTAAAATAACTTAAACGTTTTTCATTGTTAGCAAGTTTATATTAATACTGAATTTATAAGAATTAATTTTCGCCTAAATTTTTTGTGAATTTATTCCTTTTGACTTTTACAAGATTCCAAGAGAATAATTTAAATCAATATTTGGGTGGATTATACATATGATATATTGTGACGTACGTGTATTTTGTATTTGTATTCAGTTTTTGCCTAGCAAAATTTCTATAATAACCATTTTAATTTATGTTTGAATGGTTTCTTTGAATGTGTTCCAAATTGTACTTTTTTGAACCAGAATTTCCAAGCCTTATCATTTAACATTTTTAAAAAATAAATTCTTCACCTGCAGAATGTGGAAAAGGCACTTGAAGAAAAACAAGTATGCTCGTCTGTATTCTTAGATGTTGCTCAAGCTTTTGACAAGGTTTGGCACTTGGGACTTGAGTACAAACTGCATAGGGACCTCCCCAGGCAGTACTACGAAATACTGATATCCTACGTTACGAACCGACTCTTTAGAGTACGGTACGACCAAAATTACTCGGAACTTAAGAAAATTGAAGCCGGTGTACCACAAGGAAGTGTCCTAGGACCAACCCTGTATCTGTTATATACAAGGGATATTCCAGTGGACACCAACGTTATCTTGGCCACCTTTGCTGATGATACTGCAATATTGGTGCCAGATAAATCCGTTACGAAGGCTACACAAAAATTGCAAAATGCAGTCGATAAAGTTAGTGATTGGACGCACAAATGGCGTATCAAATTAAACGAAACAAAATCGACGCATATAAACTTTACAAACAAAAACATAAACAATGTTCCAATATTTATAAACAGTACAGAAGTACCTTACTCCAATACCGCCAAATACCTTGGAATGAATTTGGATGCAAAGCTTAAATGGAAAGAACACATCAAAAAGAAAAGAGATGAACTAAACTTGAAGTACAGAAAAATGTACTGGTTAATAGGAAAGAACTCTGACCTATCTATCCAGAACAAACTAATGTTATATAAGCAAGTATTGAAACCCGTTTGGACATATGGCATCCAACTATGGGGCTGTACAAAGAAAACAAATGCTGAACCCATCCAAAAATTCCAAAGCAAGGTCCTTCGTGGAATAATAAATGCCCCTTGGTATATAAGAAATAGCGATCTACATCGTGACCTTCAAATTGAAATGGTTACAGAAGTGGTTAAGAAACACGCTGTATCACACAATCAGCGACTGCAAAGTCATACTAACTCCGAAATGGAGACCGTATTAAATGTACGAGACAATGTTCGGAGATTAAGAAGAACCAAGCCTCATGAGCTGATGGTCTAAAAGCTATGGGAAAGTGCTATAACCTTAAACTTCCCCCAATGCGATTTAAAAATTAAGAAATAAAAATCATTTGTCGATCTTTCATAGATTGGTCCTGATTCACCGGTGGTTTTAGTGCGGTAAGAGTCCCACACTACTCGGTACCGATTCTTACCGAGTGTCTTTTGAAGATTTCCATCGGATAAAAAAAAAAAAAAAAAAAAAAACCTGCAGAATAACGTTTTTAAATGGAGGAAAAGAATGGCTAAACAAAAAATTACATCGAAAAAAGAGAACTTAAATACTCAAAAGTATAAAATCATTGAATATTTGACAGAATTGGTTTTGAAGGTTAATATTGCATAATAATAAGAAAAGCACTTAATTGTAAGTTTAGGAACAGAATTAATTTACAAACAAAACTTACTTCAAAACGTATTACATCAATAAAATTAAACGTTTACCTTTTACGTAGCAAATTTTGAACGTTTTCTGACCAAATTTTGAATTCAGTTTTTATATTTAAAAAAATTGTTTTTTTGGAACTTTTAGACATACAAAATATTCAAAATTAATTCATTATGTGAATCTTCATCGAAAACTTAAAATACAAAATGTAATGCCTGAGTGAATTAAAAAAAACTATAAAAATACAAAAATTTAGATCCAAAAAGCATTCCTAAATTAAAGAATTTGCATCAATTCAATCAAACTTTTTGGATTTCTTATTTTTGAGACTGCTTCAACTGAGAAACAGTTTTTGGTTTTTAAGGGTCTATTTTGTATGTCTTTATCAAAAAAATTTGTTCCTATCATTTAAATACTAATTAAACATTTTTTATTAAGAATCTTTTAAAATCTTATAAAGGGCAGCGACATTAAAATAAAAGTTTAAAAACTTTTCATATAGCTAAACAGTTATGATTTCGAGTATTATACGATATAATTTAAGTATTCGAGATTTATTAAATCTTTTCTACGGCCTATTAATGTGTGTCCAACTAAAATTCATCTAGACTTCATTCAAGGATGATTTCAATTAAGCTACAGTAGTGTTTGCGTCTAAAAATAAAGTTTTATGTTGACTTTTGAAAACTCACATGGGTTGCGATCGAAAAACTGTATGGGTCACAATTCTGTATTTAAAATACTGTATGTCAAAATATTGAAAAGTTAAAATTCTATAGGACAAAATTATGTATTTCAAAAATTCTGATGGTTGGTCAAAATTCTGTACTTCAAAACGCAGAATTTGTATAAAATTAGTTACATGCATTTAATATTTAATACTACATGTCATATTCTATAAGCTTTTTTTATTGAATTTTGATTCTGGTTGTTCTGGTTTCCACAAAAATAATGCATATAATCAAGTGATGGCTTTTTTTCTACATATAGTTAAAAAACAGAACAGTATTTTGTGACAATAAATTTGGATTTACAGTATAATGAGTAATGACATACACCTACAGTATTTTGTTCTACAGTATTCTAATTTTATACAGTATGTATTTCAGAGTTTAAGACTTACAACATAAAGAATTCTTATCAACAATGGCGCACAAATTTTAAAAGATTTAGTAAAATGTTAAACAAATTTTTAGCAATTTACTAAGCTTGAAAGGTGATTTAGCTAATTTTAAACGATTCTAACATCTTACTATTTCTTAACATTTTGCTAAGATTAAAATCACTGAATGGCTGCTCTAAATTTAAACAATTTGCTAAATCCATATGACATCTGTGCAAATAATTTTATAAGAACAGTCTATGTAATGGTGCAGGAATTCCAATTAATAGGTCCGTTTAACTTGTTTGCTTAGTTTATTTTCACGAACTGTCACTATTAAGTAATATTCATATACGAGATATTAATAAAAGGGAATCGGCAATTTACTAGTTACAAAAACGAAAAGAAAGGTTTAAAATGTTAGAGTCTATTAGTAAATTGCTAAATATTTAGAAATTTGCTACTTAGTAAAATGTTAAGCCCTTAAAAATATGTTCTTTGAAATTTTGCGCTAGTATTTCATCCTACACTTGAAAAAGGGTGATTTCTTAGCTATTATCTTTTTGGCAACACTGACTGGTTTAAACAGCTGACGCACGTTTCGTGTTTTGTTTCACTGTCAAACATCTTCAGTATGGTCTATTATTTAACCATGAATCGTCTTACAAACGAACAACGCTTGCAAATTATTGAATTTTATTATCAAAATGCGTGCTCTGTTTAGAAAGTTCATCGCGCGCTTCTTCCATTTTATGGTCAGTTTAATCGATCCACTGAAGCGGCTATTCGGGCTATTGTAACTAAATTTCGCACCAAATTTACATTGTTGGACATTAAACCACCAACACGCTTACGTAGAGTGCGAACTGAAGAAAATATCGCAGCTGTATCGGCCAGTGTTAATGCTGACGATCAATTATCGATTCGTCGCCGTTCGCAGCAATGGGGCCTCTGTTACTCAACAACGTGGAAAATTTTGCGGAAGGATTTAGGTGTGATGCCTTTCAAAATACAACTGGTGGAAGAATTGAAGCCGAACCACCTACTGCAACGTACAATTTTTGGTGAATGGGCTCTTGGAAAGTTGGCCGAAGATCCACTTTTTTACCGAAAAATTGTGTTCAGCGACGAAGCTCATTTTTGTCTCAAAGAGTACGTAAATAAGCAGAATTGTCGATTGTGGAGTGAATATCACCCAGAAGCATTGCAAGAGCTACCAATGCATTCAGAAAAAGTCACAGTTTGGTGCGGTTTATGGGCTTGTGGCATCATTGGACCGTACTTCTTCAAAGATGATGCGAATCGTAACATAACTGTCAATGGTAAGCGTTACCGTGAGATGATATCCAACTTTTTTGTGCCCAAAATGCAAGAGCTTGACTTGCATGACATGTGGTTTCAACAAGACGGTGCCACATACCACACAGCACGCGCAACAATGGACTTATTGAGAGGCGAATTCGGTGAACATTTTATTTCACGTTCGGAACCGGTCAATTGGCCGCTTAGATCGTGCGATTTAACGCCTTAAGATTATTTTGTGTGGAGCTACATATGTTAAAGCTCATGTCAATACAGACAAGCCCGCTTCAACTGACGCATTGGAAGACAACATTGAATCATTTATTCGTGAGATACCGGCCGAAATGCTGGAAAGAGTATGCCAAAATTGGACTAAGCGGATGGACCATTTGAGGCGCAGTCAAGGTCAACATTTGCATGAAATATTCTTCAAACATTAAATTATATGGCCCGTACCATCGATTCAAAAAAATATTTCATGCATTTTTCTAAATTGTATGTGTTTTTTTTTTGAAAAAACTTTCCTGTAGCTTTTAAAAAATCACTCTTTATTTACGTCAAAATGATTGAATTTTGTCTTTGCTTATTAGATCAAAATGTTAAAGATATAATAATTATATGTCGTCAAATTAAAAAACTTCATATAAAACATGTACCTAAAGAAAGTGTTTTGCGGAGATATGGCGTATGAAAAATTGTAGTCTTTTCTCAATACTTAGATGCATTTCAATATTAAAAATACTGCTCTCAGCTCAGTTTTAAGGAGAAACATAGATTAAGCAAGTCACACTTAGAAGAACAGTTTGAGTGACTTAAGTATCAACTGTTAAAGTTAGATTTACACTGTGGATTTTTTATTGATTAGAATCATTTAAAAATATAAACTGATATTACGATTAAAAATACTGGACTTTTTTTTAATACAAAATTGGCCTTTAAAAACCCTATTTTTTCGTTTCCTAATTTTGGTAAAAAATTATATTTTATTTTAAAATTAGCAATTACGTTTTCTAAAACGTGAGAAAAATTAACCAATTAATTGGTAGGCTTCATTTAAATCCGACTCTAAAATTACTCGATCACGTCAAGTTTTTGGAATATTACTTTCTAGAATTCGAAAAAAAACACAATTTTGTGCGCAAGCTTTCACTAATCATCAAACTGTTATTGTCAATTTATTAAGTACATAAATTGAGTGTGCATATTTGTTGTGTGATGTTGCCTTGAAAGTAAGAAAACGGGTTGGTCAAAGTAGTGAAAATATCGCCGCCGCGCCGCTGACTCAAGAATTGAAGATAAAGTCTAAAGTCTTTTTGAAACTATCTTAATTCATGAAGTATAGTTTATTTTTTTTTTTTTTTTAATCGTGATGGTTTTCCAAATCAATAATTTCTATTTTCAATATTCAGTTAAAATATTTATAGTATTTTACCAAATTTTCGAAAAATATTCAAAATTTTTAAGATTTCACCTTTATCTTTAAATCTTAAAAAATGGCTGAACCATTTATGCTAAAAGGGTTTTCACCAGAAGAAAGAAAAACGTTTTGAAAGTAATTTGTGTTCAAATTATTGAGCTACATATGTATATTTTAAAACTATAAAAATAATAATGAAAACGGGTATTTTCAAAATTAGAGTATATAGCTAAAATCAAAGTTCATGATTTTTCAAAACCATGAAACTAAAGAAAATTTCCAAAAACTAAGTAAAACAAAAATTTCTACTCGGCAAAATCATCATACAATATATTGTCAAGTTTTTGTGTTTTCATTAACCATTAATGACCCCGTTTTTAGTTGTGTTTAGTTTTTTTTTTTAAAGGTTCATATTTTAAAAAACCCTGATATGATAGAAAAAATTTAAACCCAAATTCGGATTCAGGACCTTTTAATCTTTTAAAGGGACAGAAAAGAACATAATTTGTTCGTAAAAATTTTTCCTATCTGTAATAGTGGCCAATTAGCTTTGGCGGTATTTGAAAGGTTGATGGCTACAAATTTATTATTTTACATACTAAATATTTTTTGAGCATATTACAGAACGAAAATCAGCGCTTTATTTCAAAGGTTTTTAAACCAAAAGTGTTTAAAAATAACCTGTTTCCTAGATTTTGCTCTACTAAAAATAATGAAAAATTCAATAAGTCGACTATCATGTTTTCAAATACCAAAAATTTAAGAAAATTGAAAACAAACACTAAAATTTGAAATCAAGTACAGAAAGGTACTAATTTTTTGTTTTTTTACAGAATACATTTTTTGAAAAACCAGAACGTTTTTGACCGATTTTGATAAGGTTCAAAATATGAGAACTAATTCGTTTAGCTTTTCTTTTCTTCGTAAACTGACAATAATTTCTATTAATTTCCAATTTTTGGAAAATACATATTTTTGACCTTTAATTAATCTCAAAGCAAACAAAATAAAAACATACCTAAACTTTTTAAATCCTTAGACAAAATAATCCGTTTTCCTTTTGTTTACGTTCTTCAGTGCTAAATGCTGCTTTTACATATATTCGTATATATTCACTTATAAAGGTTTCTCAATTTTCAACTAATTGCTTTAATTTTTTTTATGTATGTATGTATGTACACATAGACGTTAAGTAATTTATGATTAAATTCACACATACACACTCACAATTATTAATTCTCTCCGCAATTTCCGCCAACGAATCGAATGTTTAAATAAATTTGTACAATTTTGTTTTTTCAATTTTTAATATTCACTATAATTCACGTTAATTTAAAATATGGCGTCACTTTCGAAATTGTTCAAATCAAGAGGAAGAATTTTTTAATTTTGAAAGTTTGTTGCATCAAATATTTTATTTTTGATTTGATTAGTAATTTTTTTTTCGAAACGGGGTGAATCGGTAAATGTTTTGGTATTCTCAATTTTATATTATTATTTATGATTGAAATTAATTATTTAGTAGAAGAAAGAATCAATTATAATTTTGTGTGTATTATTGGTTCCTTTAATTATTTATGTTTCAAATCTATTTCGTTTTCGAAGTCGTATTTTTCTTTTTTGTTCTGATGCTTTGTATATGTGATCTGTTTTAATCGCTGGTTTTTCTTATTTTAATCAAGAAAGTACAAATTTGATTAATTGAATTTTTGCCTCGTAATTTATGTACTTAATTTGAATGTCTTAAGTAAAGCAGAGTTTTCTTTTTCTCTTATGCTTTTATTTTTAACTTTAATTCTCTTGTTTTTTTCTTTTTTTTTTAAATATGTAATCAAAATTTTTTCTTTACTTTTTGGTTTTAACGCTCGCGCTTTTTTTTCGATTTATTTCAATACGTTTGTTTCAATATAACAATATAAATGAAATAAACTATGAAATTAGCGGATTGTTTTATTTTTCTTCCATAAACACTTAATTTATACTAATTACAAAATCGATAAAACTCAATCAATTAAAGCATAAAAAACAAAACCAAAAATAAAACTAAAAGACAAGAACAAAATTTAATTTAATTTTATTTAATTTTTTTTCTAAGTGAGATCTTTCGTTTCGGCCGGACACCGATTGACTAATTTCACATTGAAAGCTTTTTTACATTTTTGATATTATGTATATTGAAATATAAATGTAGTTGAGGAATTAAATATTATTACCACCGTCGCGTCGTCCCCGCACTAAATAAAAAAGAATGTGGAGCTTTTTTTGTGTTGCTTGCGTGGGGGTTGATTTAGATTTTTTGTATTGTATTTATAAGGGAAGCTTTTTCTTGTATAGTTTTTGTTATGTTGCATGTGTAGTTAAGGAAATGAAAATGCCGGCTGAATATTGTTTTCATTTATAAGAAGAGGTTTTGAGTTAAAAAAAAGGCGGGAAAAGTGGTATGTAGAAATTATAAGGGATGATCTTTGCTGTAGAGAGAGAGAGGCAGTTGAGTGGAGACAATGTGGCGTATGAGTTATTTTTCTTTATAGTAAAGCAAAAAGGCGAAGTTTTTATTAGGCCAAACAAACTTGAGCGGCTCAAAAATGGTTTAAAATAATTTCATAAATTGGAAAATATAATTACTACAAAATTAGATCTTTTCGAATGAGTGTTTTTTCCCATAGGAAGTTATTGTAATGGGTCCGATTTGTCAAATTGAAAATTTTGAAATTTCTCGACGTTTCAAGGCCCCTAGAGTCGAAATAAAAGATTTTTACAAAGATGTCTGTGCGTGCGTTTTTTTTCGTTGTCCATAGCTCAAGAACCAGAAGAGATATCGACTTCAAATAAATTTTGTTATACAGATAAAAATGCATAAAGATGCAGAAAAATGCTCTCAAGAAAATTGAGTGGGTGGTTTTTTACCATAGCTCTTTGAAAAAAAGGTGAAAATGTTGGTTAACCCTAAATATCTCACGAACCAATAACGCTAGAGACTTGAATTAAATTTTATTTTATATATTGTAACGTGATACCAAACAAGTATATTTTTGGAAAAAATCCAATTAACGGTTTTTTCTATAAATCAAAAAAACTAAAAAAAATATTTGTCACCACGAAAATTTTAGTAAAAATTGATTTTCGACTCAAATAACTTTTCAAAAATTTGAGACATTGGCTTTGAACTAATTTTATTTTTTAAAAAATATTGTTTTCAACGTTCAGTAACATTTTGAGAAAAATCGAATTGACAGTTTTTTTTTTACAAAAAATTAAAAACCTAAAAAAAAATTTAAAAAAAGTTGGTAAAAAGTGATTTTTGACTTAAATAGCTTTTCAAAACTTTGAGATATTGGTTTTAAACTAATTTTATCTTATGAGAAGTATTGCTTTCAACATTCAGTCAAATTTTGACAAAAATCGAATTGATAATTTTCTTACAAAAAATAAAAACCTCAAAAAAAAATTAATAAAAGTTGGTAAAAATAGATTTTCGACTCAATTATCTTTTTTAAAATTAAATATTAGCTCCAAACTAATTTTA